>OY821517.1:168066535-169456535 GCA_963682025.1 Cordilura impudica | reverse complement strand
TCCACTCGCGATTGGAAATATCTGATAGACCCCTATAAAAACGACAATAATTGTTTCAACCAAATTTATTTAAAAAATCTAAAATAATTCATTAGTTAATTAATTAGTATTATCAGATTCGAATTGGACGTTTACACAAATATTTATCCACTCTTCAGCCCAATAAGTATTCTTAGCGATAATTTTTTCATCTAATATGCGAGGAAGCCTGTGATTTTGCAGTTGAAGAACCTTATTAATGTAAACGAAGCGTAGCCTTAAAGTTTCATAATACAGAGTTTAAACCAGTACATCATGTAATTTGGCGTATTTTTTTTGGCCAAACGACAATATAATCAGCATATAACAGAATTTTAACTGATATATCCGTAATGTTAACTCCACCTGGGGTAGAATCGTCGCATTCGTTATCGAAATTTCTCGATCGAAATTATTTTTATATTTTCCAAAATAAAATACTAAGAGTAATTTTACGCTGTCACAGCTAACGAGTTATGGTCCATAGATAATAGTAAATGTAAAACGAGGTCTGACGATTGTCCGTCTTCTTTATATATTAAACCAAACTATGGAATTTCGATTGATTTTTCTCGATATCGAATGCTACGATTTGCCCCCTGGTAAAAAATCCGCTAAATCATTGAGATATAGAGTAAACAAAATTGAACTAAGTATGCACCCTTGTTTTACACCAAGGTCAACAGGGTACGCATCAGAAAAGGTGTTTCCATAAAGTATTGGACTGGGTGTATTTTCATAATTCGAATTATTTTTAAAGGTACTCCCATACATGATAATTTGTAAAAATAAAGTGAATTCCGAGGTATCGCATCAAAGCGCAAGAGAAATCCACGAAAAAGGCATATGTAGGCATTGTTGCCATTTAGTTTATTCCAGTGTACACTATTTACAAGGTTGAATATGTTGTCTACTGTGGAATAGTTATTTCTGAAACCGGCCTGAAATTCATTTAAAATTTTGAATTTGTCAATCCAATCTGTGTTATTAAATATTTTGCACAGTGTATCACGGTATTTAGAAGTGCAATCAAATCAAGGAGAATTTTTATGAATACTATGGGGACTCTGCACCATCGGTTTCAATGGTAAACAAGTGAGTTGCCGACTTTCGTTGTGGTTGCACAAATACAAATGACGCTGAACGTTCTGGACGGCCAATTGACGTCAATATACCCGAAAATGTCGAAAAATCCACAATATGGTATTTGCCGATCGAAGAGTAAAAGTGCATTTCATATGGCAGTGTGGGTTTAAGAAATCTGTCTGCAAGATAGGTGCTTCGTTTGCTCTCAATTGACTATAAACGTAATCGTGTCTCAATGACAAAATTCCATGAATTGGGCAACAAATTGGTACCTCATCCGCCATATTCACCGGATTTAGCCCCCAGTGACTATCTCCAAACCTAAAGAAATGGCTCGGTGGAAAGAGATTTAGCTCCAACGATGATATTATTGATCCAAAATGCCTATTTTATGGACCTCGAAAAATCCTATTTTTTGAAATGGATACAAAAATTGGAGAAACGGTAGACTAAGTGTATTGAGCTAAAAGGAGATTATGTTGAAAAATAATTTTTTTTTTTTGCAAAAAAAAACTGTGTTTCATTCTAACAGTCACGGACTTATTAATCCGCCCTCGTTTATAAGTGGACTAGGTCGAAAAATGGATCGATTCTGATAGTCACTTATTTTTTGCAAAAACATATATTACAAACAAAATTTGAGAAAAAACTGTGCAATATTTTGTTGTTGATAGGTTTAAGTGAAAATCGGGAAGCTTCTTTATATGGGGGCTATGACTAAGAATTGTCATATTGGGTTTGTATTTTGATTACTGACTAATGGATGTAATAAGTACACACAAACTTAATTTGATCTCATAGTGGCCATTTTTATGGGGACTAGGCCTGAACATGCACCGATTATACCAATTTCAATAGCATTCATTTTATGGCCGATATAAGCTCATTTACAAAATTTCTTCAAATATATCATATCTGCGACTTGTAGTTTAATTGCAAGATTTACATAGACACACAGAAGGACGGACAGACAGACTGACACTGCTAAATGGACTCAGAGAGTGATTCTGTGTCGATTAGTATAATAAAAGATGGGTATAGGTCAAGTTACAAACAGCAGCACAAACTCAGTGTAACCTGACCATATAGGGTATAATTATTTCCTGTAGACTTGATAAGAAACATTTTTTGGCTCCCAAATTTATCTTCGACATTTCCCAGGAGCAACATAAAAATTTCAACCAAGTAGTTGTGAAAAATTTGCCAGTATATTTTTTAAGAAACATGATTTCAATTTCTATGCTCTGTTTTTGGCCTCTACATTTTTTACAGCGTTTCTGTTTCAAACTTTTTGGAATTCGTATGTTTTCAAACCTGCATTTATTTAACTTTTCGCACCATATAGTCCGAGTTCTGAGCTAACTGGGCTAATTTTCTACCGGATGTATTGGGAGATCTTTTCAATATGCTTTCTATTTTTTCAGGCTTACATATATCATGTGGACCTTTCTTTCTTCCTATAGATGGTCAAATTCTCCTGATAGTTTCTGATAGCATTGGAAACAGTTTGATGGCAGATCTTTGATTCCTTGGCAAACTTTTTATAGGACCGAGTTGCATTTTGATGAAAATATTTAATAATTTCAACACGTACTTGTATTTCGTGACTTATTAATTAACTGACATATATTTTTGATCAAGAAAATAAATCAAATAACACTTACGATAAAAATTAAGAGGAAAAATTTAAGTTAATGAATATTTCGAGCTCACTCCTTACGTGTTTAAGCCTGTTCACACATAAGAAATAACTAGAAAATTACCTACGCACTTCTGCATTTTCTGCCACAGCAACCATAACAGGAAGCGCTACTATCCGTAATATCTTTCAAGTTCTACGTGTAAATATTTTAACGCATATTTTCGTTTGTCTTAATTTCTGAATAATTTACATAAATAAAAGTAAAATTACTTAATTGACTGCGGCGTTAAAGACAAGTTGCCAGATTTCATTAGAATTATTCTCCATCTATTTAACACCAGTTATTTGTCGTGATGTCATCTCATTTATTCAGTACGAAAGTTTGTGTTTTTTTTGTTTTGTATAAAGATGTAACATAAATCATAAAATATGAGTAATACAACATAAAAAATTATGTACAAAAGGAAATGCTTTTGCTGTTAAACACGTACTAAACAAATAAAGATGAAAGAAAACATATTTGAAATTCCTCATAGAAAATTTTATTAAATTAAACTTGTTAAATGATAGAAAACAGCAAATGCGCATTAAAAGTTCAAATGAAATTCATCAAGAGACACAAACACACATACACTCACTAACAAAATTGATTGAAAAAAAAAAACAGAAATAACTTAAACCAACCAAGTTGATGATGGTGGTAGTGGTTACTATGGTCAACAGCACGGGTTATAAGACAGAAAAACATCACCAAGAAGAACAACAAATGTGTGCATAGAGAACAATTTCAATAAACATCCTTAACCTGTATTTGCAACGGTGAAGAATTAAATAAACTTACAACAACAAAATGTAAACAAAGACGAAGCAACAAGAAAAGAAATCAGCCAAATCTTAGAACTGAAATTCCAATGATATGGTATAGCAACCCAGCAAAATGGAGGGAAAGTACAACTAAATAATTACAACAATGATATTATTGGTTTTAGTGCTGCTTCTATTGAAACATAAATACGCGCTGAAAGACATACACTTGCTAAAAAAGAGGATTCGAACAGCTAAAATTAAATATAATACTACGAGAAAATAAATAGAAAAATCATATGAGCCCGAGGGGAGATGTGTAAACATCTAGTAATTAAAGGTTTTTGTTATGGCTCTTTTTTAAAATCAAGCAGAAAGCGTCATCTATGTATCACTTATAGCAATCAACTGCAGGGGCTCTGCTAATAAAAAAATTATTATTATTATTGCAACCGGTTAATTTTTAATTTTTCGTTTTATATTTTTCATTTTTCATTTAATCATTTTTAATTCTTCATTTTCATTTTCATATTAATTTTTTATTTTTCATTTTTTATTTTTCATTTTATCATTTTTAATTTTAAATTTTTCAGTTCAATGAACGCCAGATCATGTAAAGTATTGTAAAGTTCACATGTACGCCGATAATGTCCAAGTATATCTTTGCAGTCCACTAATATCTTCCATAGAAAACGTAGCAAAACTTAGTGATGATTTAAATAATATATAGTATATAATTGGGAAACTGCTAATGGACTTTGTCTGAATCGCCTCAAGTCCAAGTGTCTCATCATGCAGAAGAAAATTCTGCGTCATAATCTAGATTTTGCAATTGATCTCAACAATTAGAGGATGAAATTGTGTCCTCAGCAAACAATCATGTAAACGTTGTGATTGGGAGAACGTATGGTATGCTTCGAACGCTTTGGGCGACTCAATCTTGCACTCCATTGAATATAAGAATAATACTTGCAAAATCATGCCTAATGCCGGTTTTATTATACGGGTGTGAAATTTTTGCTTTATGTGACTGAACTAGCAAGAGAAAACTAAATGTGGCCTTCAGTAATATCATAAGGTATGTTTATGCATTAAAGAGACTTGATCGTATTACCTTGTTTTCAACAAGACTATTTGGAATGTCGTTTGATATCTTAAAAATCATATATCAGAAGGAACCATGTTACCTTTTCAACTGCTTAACCTTTGCAGGATCCAATAGAGAAAGAAAGCTTGTACCGATAAGACATCGTAGTAAAATTTCATTTTCATTTTCATATTAATTTTTTATTTTTCATTTTTTATTTTTCACTAGCTGTTTTTACCCGGTCTTGCCCGGGATGAAAAGGCCTTTGACTTGAAAAATGGTTCACTATGCTTACCAGGCGCTGAGTACTTAGTCCCCAATTAACAAATTCCCCAATAAAATTAAATTTTCCCCCCAAAAATTTGTATGGGCAGTAAATTCATTTTTTAT
This sequence comes from Cordilura impudica, assembly GCA_963682025.1. NCBI lineage: Eukaryota > Metazoa > Arthropoda > Insecta > Diptera > Scathophagidae > Cordilura > Cordilura impudica. The sequence goes on along the minus strand of OY821517.1, from coordinate 169,451,508 downwards.
TTCAATTAAAAAGTTTTTGGTTTTTTAATTTAGAGGTTTTTTATAAGATGCTGCAGCAAAAATGCTTCAAAAATAAGGTGCGAAACCGCTTTAAGTTTTTTTTTTCAGTTTATTTATAAACATCAAATATAACGGAATGGGCCGCAAATTAAAGGAATCAAGACTTTTAAAAATTGAATTAATTCATTCAATAAGTGATCGTCATTGAGCAGAGACGTCAAATTCAAGTTTCAGAAATGAAAGACTAATGCGACGTTTAATATTGTGTCGCAAGGTTTCTTTAAGCAACTGCTTATAGTATATGTGTGGCCTATTTTGATCAACAGCTAATTATTTCACATACGTAGATAAAATTTATCATACGACATTTCACTCAGCTGTGTTCCGCGAGCGAGTCGCGTCCGCTTTCGCGCGTTTGGCAGCCAGACCCGTGCTGCCGCGCAGTTGTTGTCAACTTATTTTAATCGCCAAAATATATTTTTCAGGTCATTGCAATATTTTTGTTAGGCTGTGTTCCGCGTGCGCATCGCGTCCGCATCCGTCGCGTCCGCGTCCGCGCGCCTCGCCCCGCTTCCTCGCAGCTACTACTCGTGCTGCCGCTTAGTTCTCGTTAACTTATTTTAATTCCTAAAACATATTTTTTAGAGCATTGCAATATTTTAGCTGAGCTGTGTTCCGAGAGCGCGTCGCGTGCGCATCCGTCGCGTCCGAGTCCGCGGTCGATATTTTAGCTGAGCTGTGTTCCGCGAGCGCGTCGCGTCCGCGCGCTTTGCGCCGATTCCTCGCAGCTACTACCCGTGCCACCGCCTAGTTCTCGTTAACTTATTTTAATTCTTAAAACATATTTTTTAGAGCATTGCGATATTTTAGCTGAGCTGTGTTCCGAGAGCGCGTCGCGTGCGCATCCGTCGCGTCCGAGTCCGCGGTCGATATTTTAGCTGAGCTGTGTTCTGCGAGCGCGTCGCGTCCGTGCGCCTCGCGCCGCTTCTTCGCAGCTACTACCCGTGCCTCCGCTTAGTTCTCGTTAACTTATTTTAATTCCTAAAACATATTTTTTAGAGTATTGCGATATTTTAGCTGAGCTGTGTTCCGAGAGCGCGTCGCGTCCGCACCCGTCACGTCCGAGTGCGCGGTCGCACGCCGCGCGCCGCTTCCGCGCATTTGGGAACCACACCTGTGCTGCCGCGCAGCTGTTGCCAACTTATTTTGAAAAGAATACTCATTTTAAATGCATTTATTGTTGGACATAAGTATATTGAGAGCAGTATGCAAGTGTTTACTAAAATAAATATTTAACAAAATTCATTAAATAAAAATATGTAAAAATCTAAGAATGAATTTGGGTAGTAAGTCCATTTTTTATTTCGATTAAAAATAAATGGGGAATTTGTTCATTTCTTTTGGGTACCTTTTTTTAAGTTTAGGGAATTTGTTCACCGTGTAGTTATTTCGTGTAACCCAAATTTCAGAGAAATTCATTGAAAAGTACAAATGTGTATAGGGAAGAAATATACCACACAACAAAATATGAATTTTATAAGAAAATTAGGCGTAAAAGTAGGCGTGGTCGGTAAAAATCATATAGCGACCTTCCCTGGAATATGTACTAAATTTCGAAGAAAGCCATTGAAAAATAAAAGTTTTTATAGCAATCAAATAAAGAAACAAATAAAAGGAAAAAATAAGTTTTATATACATAGAAGTTGGCGCAAAGTAGGCGTGGCTTTTAAAAAAGCATATGGTGACCTTCCCTGTAGTATAGAGATCGTGTGACCAAATTTTAGACATCCCTTGAAAAATAAAAATTTCTATAGTGAACAAATATACAAAAAACAGAAAATTAATTTTGTATAAAAAGCGGGCGTAGAAGTAGGCGTGACCGGCAAGAATCATATGGCGACCTCTCTGGAGTACAGAGATCGTGTGTAGCAAATTTCAGCGAAATCCGTTAAAAAAAATTGCGTAGCGAACAAATGTACCAAAAACAGAATATGAATTGTATACAAAAAGTGGGCGTAATAGTAGGCGTGACCGGTACGAAGAATATGTCGACTTTCCCTGGAGGAGAGAGATCGTGTGTAACAAATTTCAGAGAAATCGGTTGAAAAATAAAAATTTGTATAGCGAACAAATATACCAAAAAACAAAATGAATTGTATACAAAAAGTGGGCGTTAAAGTAGGCGTGGCCGGTACGAAGCATATGGCGACCTTAGGTGGAGTATAGAGGTCGTGTGTACCAAATTTCAGAGAATTCCGTTGAAAAACAAAAATTTGTATAGCAAACAAATATACCAAAAAACAGAAAACGAATTGTATACAAAAAGTGAGCGTAACAGTAAGTGTGGCCGCAAGAATCACCCGGTGACCTGGCCTGAGGTACAAAGATCAGAGAAATGCGTTGAAAAATAAAAATTTGTATACCGAACAAATATACCAAAAAGCAGAAAATGAATTGTATATAAAAAGTGGGCGTAAAAGTAGGCGTGGTCGATAAAAAGTCTATGGCGACCTTATATGGAGTACAGGGTTCGTGTGTACCGAATTTCAGAGAAATCTGTTAACAAATAAAAATTTGTATAGTGAACAAATATGAATAAAACAGAAAATGAATTTTACATAAAAGTGGGCGTGAAAGTAGGCGTGGCCGGTAAGAAGTATATGGCGACCTTTCCTGGGGTATGGAGATCGTGTGTACAAAATTTCAGGAAAATCTGTTGAAAAATAAAAATTTGTATAGCGGTCAAACAAACAAACAAACAAACAAACAAACAGAAAATGAATTTTATATATATAGATTTTATCATTTTTAATTTTAAATTTTTCATATTAAGTTTTTATTTTTCATTTTTATTTTATTTTTTATTTTTCATTTTATCATTTTCCATTTTTCATTTTTTATTTTTAATTTTTTATTTTTCAGTTTTCATATTTTATTTTTCATTTTTCATTTTTAATTTTTTAATTTAAATTTTTTATTTTTCGTTTTTCGTTTTTCATTTTTCATTTTTAATTTTTGATTTTTGGTTTTTAATTTTTTATTTTTAATTTGTTTTTCATTTTTAATTTTTCATTTTATATTTTTCATTTTTAATTTTTAGTTTTTCGCTTTTCATTTTTCATTTTTAATTTTTCGTTTTTCATTTTTTATTTTTGATTTTTAATTTTCAGTTTTTTTTTTTTTTTTTTGATTTTTAATTTTTTATTTTTATTTTTTTTTTCATTTTTAATTTTTTATTTTTCATTTTTTATTTTTCATTTTTCGTTTATCATTTTGCATTTTTTTTTTTAATTTTAATTTTTCAAATTTTATTTTTTATTTTTAATTTTTAATTTTAAATTTATAATTTTTAATTTTTTATTTTTTTTTCATTTTTGGTTTTTCGTTTTTTATTTTTAATTTTTTATTTTTAATTTTTAATTTTTTATTTTTCATTTTTTTTCATTTTTCGTTTTTAATTTTTAATTTTTCATTTTAATTTTTCATTTTTTATTTTCATTTTTTATTTTCATTTTTTATTTTTCATTTTTCATTTTTTATTTTCATTTTTCATTGTTCATTTTTCATTTTCAGGTTATTACATATCATAATTTTTTCACCAATACAATCATAAGTCACACAGATTTTGTCTTACGCTCACATGTTACGCTGTTTTTGTGATTGTATTGTGAAATAGAAATTTACATGTTTACACATCAAAATAGCGGTTTTACTGTATATGATATAGAAATGGAAGAGGCATACCATCCGTCGAACTGTGGATAGATATCACACCACACACTCAAGAGAATATAGTCGCTGTAAACTAAAGTTTGGAAGAAGATCTGACTTATCGATTTATCGTGGGTTGCAGAAATCTGGGCTCAGTCCATCCATTACGTGGAAAATTTTGCGCAAAAATCTTGGCCTATACCCCTAAAAGATTCAGCTGATACAGGAATTAAGTCTACAAGACCATCATATGAGTCGTTCTTTCGCCGCGTGGGCGATAGAGCAGTTGGGAACTCAGTGTTTCATCGCAAAATTCTATTCAGTGATGAGGCTCTTTTTTGGCTTAACGGATTTGAAAATAAACAAAACGCATATGGAGTGATACTAATCCACAATAGACCCTACAGACTCCATTACACAAAAAATGCACCGTTTGATGTGGACCTTATTTCTTCAAATATGATGCTCAAGTGCACTGGTTTATGCTGATAAACCAGCAAAAATTGACGCCTCAGAGTCCGACATTGTTCGTGGTTTTCCTGACATATGATCGAAAAAATGTCCCAAAATTGGACAAATTTTATGCAGATGAAAAATGTAAAAAATAAAATATTAATACGAAAAATTATTCGAACATTTGAAATATTAATAAAAAAAGTAAATTCACATTAAATATTTCTTAGATTATCTGCGGATGTTATTTGTGTGTCGGAGACTTGGCTCGTAAAGGATACCCCTGACAGTTTGTGTAATTTAAATGGTTATGTTGTATTCAGAGCTGATCGTAAAACAGATGCTGGTGGTGTTGTAATCTATATTAGGGAAGGTATTAAATGCAATTTTGAATGCAGATCTAATAACGGTGAGGTAATTGATGAAATCGTATATTTGTTTGTAGAGGTGATTTCTGCTTATAGGATGTATATACAGGCCACACCGTGACACTGTGATCACTTCTTTTATGGAAGTACTAGAGAGGTTGACGGTCACCTATATGGATTTGTTAATTGCAGGTGATTTTAATTGTAATATTCTGTGTGGCACTTATGTCACATAAAACATGGAAACCAATGGTCTCACATCATTGAACTACACGATGCCTTACACACTATACATCAACAGCAAGTACTTTAGTTGATCTTTTTTTTTGTCAACGATTTAACCAACGTCTTGTTGTACGACCAACTATCGGCCTCATGTATCTCGAAACACGATCTAATTTTCACGACATATGACTTTATTGTAAATAATGAAACACTATCAATTACATATCGTGACTTCAGTAATGTCAACTACAATGTTTTGGCAGAACATATTTCTTTAGGAAATTGGACGTACATTTATTATATGACTTCTGTTGTCTATCAGTTGTCCTTATTGGAAAATAATATCTCATACTTATTTGATCTTATTGTACCTAAGATAACGAAGAACATTAGGACCTATACAAGATCGTGGTTTATAGCACATATTAAACAACTGATTGGTCAAAGAGATAATGCGTTTTCACGTTGGAAAAAATTTAAGTTACTTCAACTTAAAGAAGAATATCGAAATCTTAGAAGAGAAGTTACTCGTGAAATTCATAGATCAAAGTCTGAATATTATGGCCACCGTTTTGAGAATGCAATTAACACCAAACGGAAATGGAAAACTATTCGGGAAATTGGAATTGACCGAACTAGTAATACAAAAACTTGCGAACTCACTCCTGATGAACTTAATTCAACTTTTACTAATTTACCCACTGTTCAATTTCAACCTCCTGCACACAATGCAATCAATAACCTAGTGATTCCCGATAGTGATAGTCCATTTCAATTCCAATGTGTTAGCAATGATGAGGCACTCACCTGTCTTTTAGCCATAAAATCAAATGCCATTGGATATGACAACATGCACCCTAAATTCATCAAAATTATTCTTCCTATACTTTTACCATACATTACTTACTTATATAATACGATCCTTACCACCAGCGTCTTTCCAACACAATGGAAGCATGCAAAGGTTATTCCTGTGCCTAAGATAAACTCAATGTTTAGGTCTATATCAATACTACCATTCTATTCTAAGACTCTTGAGAATATAGCACATAAACAGATAAAGGAATACCTAAAATGATTCGGGCTATTAACACAAAAGCAATCTTGATCATTCTAAAACCTTCGACAGAGTTGATCACTTAATACTTTCAACCAAACTTGGTCGGCTTTTTAATTTCTCAGAGTGTTCAAAGAAACTTATTGAATCCTACCTGTTAAACCGTGTTCAGTCAGTCTTCCTTGATAACCAAATTTTCGAGACCACTACATGTACCTAAAGGTGTTCCGCAAGGCTCAGTTCAATGAACGCCAGATCATGTAAAGTATTGTAAAGTTCACATGTACGCCGATAATGTCCAAGTATATCTTTGCAGTCCACTAATATCTTCCATAGAAAACGTAGCAAAACTTAGTGATGATTTAAATAATATATAGTATATAATTGGGAAACTGCTAATGGACTTTGTCTGAATCGCTTAAGTCCAAGTGTCTCATCATGCAGAAGAAAATTCTGCGTCATAATCTAGATTTTGCAATTGATCTCAACAATTAGAGGATGAAATTGTGTCCTCAGCAAACAATCATGTAAACGTTGTGATTGGGAGAACGTATGGTATGCTTCGAACGCTTTGGGCGACTCAATCTTGCACTCCATTGAATATAAGAATAATACTTGCAAAATCATGCCTAATGCCGGTTTTATTATACGGGTGTGAAATTTTTGCTTTATGTGACTGAACTAGCAAGAGAAAACTAAATGTGGCCTTCAGTAATATCATAAGGTATGTTTATGCATTAAAGAGACTTGATCGTATTACCTTGTTTTCAACAAGACTATTTGGAATGTCGTTTGATAATATCTTAAAAATCATATATCAGAAGGAACCATGTTACCTTTTCAACTGCTTAACCTTTGCAGGATCCAATAGAGAAAGAAAGCTTGTACCGATAAGACATCGTAGTAAAATTTCTGAATGGCAGTTCTACTTTAATGTCGTTTATCTCTGGAACTTACTACCAAATCAAACACAGAAAATCAAGAACGCAATACAGTTTAAAAACAAAATAACTGCTAGTTTTTCAACGTAAATTTAAATTATTTGTCACTAATTGTTTTTATACGCCAATGTTATTTCAACCATTTTTTTTTATCAAAACCTTACCACTCGATTCGTTTACATTAAATTATGTCATCTAATTCATTTATTATATTTACTTTATTTTTTATTTAACTTTATATAATTACATACTACTAGAAGATCCCAGCCCTCGAAATTCGAGTGCAAATTTTTTTTTTTTTCATTTAATAAATTATTTTGTAAGACGCTAAAGGTATGCTAATCAAGTTTAGCCAATTCACAATTCAACACTTTTTACTGTCGTGATGGTATTACAAAACGCTAATGTAAAGTTGATTGTGCACGTTTAACTTTCCTCAATCTGTACGTTAACTTTCGTGTTGCATAATGTAAAGTTGATAGAGTACGCATAACTTTCCTCAAACTCAACGAATTTAAACAGTTAAACTGTACTTTAACTTTCATGTTTTGCTAGTGTAAAATAAATTGTGCACGTATAACTTTCCTCAAACTCAACGACAGTTAAACATCTAATAGTTCAAAAGAAATAGCTTGATCCAGTGAGTGTTCTTAAACTTGTGTCAACAGCCTACGTTAACTCTAGTTATAGAGGTTTGAGTGAAGGAAAATATTGAAAAAATCTTGAAAAAAATTGAATGTAAAGTTGATTGTGCATGCATAACTTTCCTCAAAATCAACAAATTTAAGCAGTCAATAGCTCAAAAGAAAGAGCATGATCCTATGGGTGCTCTGAGAGTGAAAAATCAAGATCCATTCATTAGAAGAGGAGCTATGAGAATTCAAATTGATTGAGTGAATGGGTCTCAAAAGAAATGTACGGGGAAGAATCGCGTTTGAGTATAACTTGAGTAAGGTGGGAGTTCAGTAAATTTCAATGATTGATGACATATCTGTATCTAAATACCTTTCATTAAAAAAAATGAAGGAAATCGGCCGGATAGAACGGCCAGACGGACTGACTTTTTCATAAATTTTCTTTACTATATAAGATATTTAAATATTTTTGTAGGCTGTGACGTGTTTTTCTTTATAAATTCCCATAGTAAAGGGTTTTTCAATAAGAGCGCTATAAAATTTTTTTTAAATAAAACAAAAACGGTTTTGGATATCAATGAAATTCTTTATTCCTGTGAAAGTACGTTCGATGTCATTATGTATGGAAATCGATCTCTTTTGCATGGCCACCACGGGCACGCTTGCAGAAGTCCAGACGCTGAACCCAATTTTCGACGGTTTGCAAGCATAAATCGGCCGATACTGCTGCAATTTCACGTTCGATATTCGTACGAAGTTCATCAATCGTCGCTTGACGTAGCCCCACAGGAAATAGTCCAACGGCGTCAAATCGCACGACCGAGGCGGCCAATCGACTGGACCATTTCGTGAGATAACACGTTCTCCAAACTTGGTTTCCAATAAATTGATTGTGACATTCGCTGTGTGGCTTGTGGCGCCGTCCTGTTGGAACCACATGTCCTCCAAGTCCATATCATCCAATTGGGACCAAAAATATTCGGTTATCATTGAACGGTAACGATTCCGATTCACAGTAACGTGCCGGTCTTGATCATCACTGAATACGTACGGCCCAATGACGCTGCCGGCCCATAAACCGCACCGAACCGTAATTTTTTCGGGATGCAATGATGACTCATGGAGTACGTGTGGATTGCTGTCTGACCAATAACGCATATTTTGTTTATTGACGAAGCCATTCAGCCAGAAATGAGCCTCATCGCTGAAGATGATTTTTCGATGAAAATCCGAATCATTTTCAAGTTGTTGCTCAGCCCAATTCACGAACATACGACGCTTCTGGTAATCAAGCGGCTTCAGTTCTTGCGTCAATTTGATCTTGTAAGGATGTAGGCCAATATCTTTTCGCAAAATTCGCCACAACGACGTCACAGAGATGCCCAATGGTTGAGAACGACGTGTGAGAGACACATTTGGGCTTTCTTCAACTGAAGCCTCAGCGGCAGCAATATTCTCGACACTACAGGTACTTCTTTGTCTCACTGGCACGGGAACATTTTGTACTGTGCCTGAGGGTTCAAATTTTTCCACTAGACGCTCAATTGTTGATCTGCTAGGACGATTATGACGACCATAAATTGGACGTAGCGCTCTTAACGTTGAGGCCACTGACTCCGAAATTCGGTAGTAAATTTTAATAATTTCGACTCGTTGTTGGCTCGTATGTCTTTCCATCATGAAATGGCAAACCTTACTGAAGAGAAGTTTTAAAAGAGCGGCAAGAAATATGGCGTCGTTTGCTGTCCCTGTCTTTCTACTTTTGTAGCGTCCCTGTTGAAAAACCCTTTATAATATAAATCTTATAATGTATGGGAAGAGCAAATAAAAAAAAAATAAAATAAAAAAAATAACCTGCGCCAACTATAAAGTATCGTCTTTACTTACTTTACACTTTTTCCAAATTCTGTAGTCTTGTTGACATACTCATTTGCAAAGTGCATACGTTTTTATACCATCACTATGTGATGAGGTTCTAATGAGCTTGTGCTGATGTTTGTAACTACCCAAAACATTTGACCCACAGCCACCTTTTATTACACTTATCGACTGAGAATCACTCAGAATCACTAATGAGAACATTAGTCCCCACATAAAGTTGCATCCCGATCTTTACTTAAATTTACCAAAAAACAAAAATATTGGATAAATTTTTTTTAAAATTTTGTTTATATATATATTTCTGATACATATATATATATTTCATGATGGGTCCATTTTTCGAGCCAGTCCCTGTATAAAAAGAGCATCTGATATACATATACACTTTTCGATATCTGCAGCCACAAATTAATAAAATTACCACTAAAATTTGGTTTATGCATATTTTCTATATCCAGTTTATTGCATCAGTAAAATTTGACCCAAATCTATTTGAATCGCATAGTATAGTGTATAGTATATCCGATCTAGACCGACTATAGTTTTCTTACTTTTTTCTATTAAAGGATTATTTGATATGATAACTAATTTGGGAAGCAGCAATTCTGGGATTTTGTATCGTAACTTTTTGTGGCGTACTGCACTGGCAAGTGGGTTCTTCTAATTGTTAATGCACGATTACTATTCCTAGCACTTATAGTTGCCCAACTGCATTTTTTGCGTTGTAAACAAATAAATTTAAAAAGCAACGTTCTGCAAGAATTTTGAAAAACAAGTCAATTTCCCAAAGTGTCAATGGTAAAAAGTTCGTAATTAAAAATATTTTATTAAATTTTTTTTTCAATAATTAAAATTTTTCCTTCAAGTGTACGAAGACTTTTTATAGCAAGTGTATACATTTATTATACCAAAATAATTTTCTTTTGTCATATCTATCGAATTTAACATCAAAATGATTCAGTCTAAGAATATAACGAGCCATGACGATGAATATAGTTCAATAGTTTTAACGAAAATCTATAATTTTTGAAGATTTGCATCATCTGTCAAAATTTCATAGGTGAAGAAAGTAAAGTTATGCTTGCTTAAGTGCTCATTTTTTTCATACTAAAGAACCTTCTGAAAAAAATGTATGCTATTTTCACGGTCAATACTTAATATGATTGAAATGCCTTATTTTTTTTTGCTGGGAAACTCAATAATTGCAAATATGTATGTGTGTGTGTGTGTGGTTACTACGAACAAAACTAAAAATATGCTTCATAACGCACAATGACCGCGTAAGGAAACTTGTCGGCCGTAGTTACAACTTGTTTCCGTAAGAAACTCCACCGTTCGCTCAGCTACATTGTTTATGGTGGCTTCGACAAATCCGTCAGCATCTATTACCAGCTTTAATTGAATTTCGTATAAGTTGTTGAAAGTAGCAAAGCACAAAGTCAAAGATACTAAAAAAAACAAATCCCGATAAATTGGGAGACACAAAAATCTAAAAACAAAACAAAAACCACCTTTAACTCGTTTTGCTACCTTAATATTTTAGTGCACCAAAAAAAAAAAAAGCGAAAATCGAATATCTTTTTTTTTTGTTACTTCTTAACGAATTGTTGATGGCTAGTTTCGAAAATGTATTTTTTTGTTTTTTTCCTAGGCTGGATACATTGATTATCGCTAAATTGCAATGAATATCTTAGAAATACAAGGGGGACCAAGTTTATTTTATTGGACTTTTTAAATTCGTTAAATTATTACTACCTTTTATAGGAAAAACTTATTTTTTTGCTTCCCGGCATACTATTAGCGAGATCAAATATTAGACGTGTTCACACCAATAAAAAAAAAAAAAAAAACAGCATCAATAGAAGTGAAATAAATGTCACTCCTGCAAAAGGATGTTGTGAAAATTTGGCTCATTATCAATGCATTTGACATGGGCTTATCATAGGACTGCAGCTGTCTTTTATAGATCCAGTGAGATCTAGTGCTACGGAAGTCATGATAAATCACTTCCGCTAAATACATTATCAGCACTTCATGGTACTTTTAGTTTTCAATATAAATTGCTAACCGAAATGAGGTCCTCCTGCTTTCATATCAGTTAAATTTTTATCAATACATATACACTTGTGGATATACAATTAAGTCACTCATGCAATATATTTTTCTGAGTGAAAGAAGTACCACTATGTGGTTTGGGCATAATGACTTTGTGCTGCTGTTTGTAACTACCAAAAATATTTGACCTAGGCCCATCTTTAATTATACCGATCGAATCAGAATCACTAACTGATTCGATTTAACGATGTCCGTCCGTCCGTCCGTCCGCATGTAAACCTTGTAATCAAACTGGAGGTCGCAATTATGAATATATTTTGGTGAAATTTGGTCTATAAGCTTTTATCGGGCATAGCCCCCATACAAATGACCACTATGAAATCGACATAAATTGCCATAAGATTCAAATTGCCATATAGATCTTACTCAAATTGGGTTTGTATGCGTTTATTACATACATTAATGGGTAGTCCAAAAATGATCCCTATGGGACAACTCTTAGTCATAGGCCCCATATAGAGCTGCTTCCCGGTCTTCACTTAAATCTATCAAAAAACAAAAATATTGCACTGATTCTTCTCAAATTTTGTTTGTATATATTTTAGAAAAAAACAAGACTTTGCCAAACATAGTCAGGATCGGTCCATTTTTGGGCCTAGTCCCCATATAGATATAGCATCCGATATGAACTTTTTCATATCTGCAGCCGAAAAAATTAATAAAAATCCCACTCAAATTTGGTTTATGCTTATTTTCTATGTCCAGTTAGTTGGCCTATGAGATAGGGTCTCTAAACGCATGGTATATATATAATTTTCTTACTTGTTTTGTATTGGAGGTGCCACGTTCACTGTTTACATACCGCCCATTTTTTATCTGAATACTCAAACTAATATCTAATGGACTCGCATAAAGTGTCAAGGCTTTTCGTGTTATAGTACTCCAGTTATGTGATATATATTTACATTGTATTGATGCTGCCACTCCCACTGTTCAGATCACGACAATCTTTTGTTCGACCAATCACATGAATAACTTATGGGCTGAAGCAAAGTCCCAAGGCTCTCACTATTACAGTACTCCAAATATATGACATTTTATATTTACTTTTTATGGGAGGCGGCACGCCCATTGTTCCTGCAAATTTTTTGTCCGACTACTTACATTAATAAGATAAATCTGCAAAGATGTCTCTGTCATAGTACTCGAGATATATAATATCGAATTATTACTTTGTATGGGAGCCGCCACGCCCACTTATGCGATCCCGACCATTTCTGGCATAACTCCTAAAATCAATAATAGGTGACCTCACACAAATATTCAATGCTCTCCCTGTTATAGTACGCAATATATATGATATTAAAAATTTACTTTGTATGGGACGTGCCACACCCACTAAAAATATTAAAAAGTTAAAGCCTATAGCACTTCCCATATCCTCAGTAAGACTCTGTAAAAATTTCAGGAAGATCATATCAGTAGTTACGGAGATTTCCTCCTACAAACAAACAAACAAACACACATTATTTCACACAGATTATTTCAATTTATTTTTAAAATTTCGTCATTTCTTGATATTTGTATTTACCAATATTACTTTTGTACACTCTCAATATCGATTTGATATTGTTTCGATTTGAAAGTGCATTTCTTTTAAAGTTGTTTAAAATTACGTCAAAAGAAGTTCTTCGTTTGAATGCGATTATTTTAAAACGACCTTTTATGCGGGCAGAGGTAGAGATAGAAAGTGTGACAGAGAGCGCGAGAGGGAGAGAGAGGCGCTTTTATGTTCCAGTAGCATTTTCCTATAGAGTATATGCTTTGTTGGTATCCACGCAAGTTCTGGAGGCATTCTGTATCATTTGATCAAAGCAATTGCTTATAAACTATTAAATTGATAAAATTTTTAGCGTCCAATTTATCATAAAGGAATTTTTGCAAAATTATGTCCATGAAAAAAAATCATCAACTGATCATAACAGACTGATAACCGCTCCACTTTGCGTTAGATGATCTAACTAATCATACAAAAAATACTTTGAAATTGGAGCGATATATATGAAATCTATCAGATGCACAAATAAGTTTTCGTAGTTTTTATACCCTATACCACTGTGGTTTGGGTATAATGACTTTGTGCTGCTGTTTGTAACTAACAAAAATATTTGATCTAGACCCATCTTTTATTATACCGATCGAATCAGAATCACCATCTGATTCGATTTAACGATGTCCGTCCGTGTATCCGTCCGTCCGTCCGTCCGTCTGTGTGTCCATGTAAACCTTGTAATCAAACTGCAGGTCGCAAATATAAGTACATTTTGATGAAATTTGGTATATAAGCTTTTATCGGCCATAGGATGAACGCTATTGAAATTGGTGAAAATCGGTCCATGTTCAGAACTAGCCCCCATACAAATGACCCCTATGAAATCGACATAAATTGCCATAAAATCCAAATTATCATATAGATCTTACTCAAATTGGGTTTGTATGCGTTTATTATATCCATTAATGAGTAGTCCAAAAATTATCCCTATGGGACAACCTTTACTCATAGGCCCCATGTAGAGCTGCTTCCCGATCTGCACTTAAATCTATCAAAAACCAAAAATATTGCACTGGTTCTTTTCAAATTTTGTTTGTATATATTTTTGCAAAATACAAGAGACTTTACCAAACATGATCAGGATCGATCCAATTTTAGGCCTAGTGCCCATATAGATATAGCTTCCGATATGAACTTTTTCATATTTGCAGCCAAAAAATTAATAAAAATCCCACTCAAATTTGGTTTATGTTATTTTCTATGTCCAGTTAGTTTGGCCTAAGAGATAGGGTCTCTAAACGCATGGTATAGGGTATCGTATAGTCGGTCTAGACCGACTATAATTTTCTTACTTGTTTTTTTATTAAAAACTGGTAATTTTTTGTGAAAGAACGGAACCTGATGTTTTCTTCGAAATACAGCCCGTCGCTTGCCGCTACATCTCCCCATCATTCTGGCAGTATATGTATATACCACCTCAGAAGAATGCTTCGTATTTTGAGGCAATCCCCGAGTCGAGAAAATTTCTGGAGTCTTCATCTTGTGTGAAAAATCAGGTGTAATCGTTCGAAACAAGTGGATATCAGAAAGGCCAATGTCTGGTAAATGCAGATTGTAGAACTTCCTAATTAGGAGTTTCCAATTAAGCTACGATCGGCGCCGCACTGTGGCTGAAATTTTGATTTCATTTGGCAAAAGTCCAATTTTTTTTGTCACCGATTGTTAAAATTTGAACGCGATTTTGAAGCTAATATATTCAAATTAATGTAGCCAAAAACTAAGGTTAAACTATTGCTAATTGTGGGCGTGGCATGCTGTCAAACTCAACTGGTTCTTTAATTTCAGAAAAAGGTGATTTTTTTTGCTTTTTTTTAATCAAAAATAAATGGTTATTACTCGCCAGTTATCGTCGATAATGACATGCGGTCTTCTTTACAAGGGCGGCAGGATTGCAGTCTTTAGTTGTAGTAAGTGGTGACAACTCTACCGTTTAACATTAGGGGTGTTCTGAAATATTTATTAAACTAGTATATTTGCGTCAAATTTCAACTTTAGTGGAATAGAATGTCTAGGGAACAAAAGGGAACAAGAATAGTATACCACCCAGAGAAAGGTGAAAGTGTCGTACTTAACCCTATGTATACTTTTGCACCCGTGACGATCCGCGGGTAGAACACTTTTTCCATTTTAATGAAATTACTCCAAAAAAAAAATATTCAAATTATGGTAATTTAAACAGCCCTATAAGTATACAATGGTGTGTTAAATTTGTGCTTTAGATATTTTATAGCTTACTAGCTGTTTTTACCCGATCATGCCCGGCATCCAAAGGCCTTTGACTTGAAAAATGGTTCACTATGCTTACCAGGCGCTGAGTACTTAGTGCCCAATGAACAAATTCCGCAAAAAATTAACTTTCTCCTCAAAAATTTGTATGGGATTAAAAAAACAAAAATTTTAAATTGAAATAAAAAATGAATTTACCCCCAAAAAACGTAAACATTGGGGAATTTTTTTCATCATGAAATTTTTTTTTTTTTTTGTTTTATAATTTAGAAATTTTTTTAAAAGACGCTACAGCAAAAATACTTCAAAAATATGCTGCGAAACCGCTTGAAGTTTTTTTTTTTTTTTGAAGTTTATTTATTTTGCAAACATCAAATATAACGGAATCGTTTGCATATTAAGAAATCAGAAGTTTTAAAAATTGAATTACTTCATTCAATAAATGATCATCATTGAGCAGAGACGTCAAATTTATAGGTTTCAAAAATGGAAAATGAATGCGACGTTTAAAATTGTGCCGCAAGGGTTGCTTTAAGCAACTGTTTATAGTATATGTTTGGCCTATTTTGATCAACAGGTAATTATTGCACATACGTAGGTAAAATTGATCATTGAGCTGTGTTCCGCGAGCGAGTTGCGTGCGCGTTTGGCTCGTTTGTATTCGCGAGCGCGTCGCGTCCCCGTCCGCGAGCCGCTTCCGCGCGTTTGACAGCCACACCCGTGCTGCCGCGCAGTTGTCGTCAAGTTATTGAATTTGCCAAATCATATTTTTCAGATCATTCCGATATATGAGCTAAGCTATGTTCCGCGAGCGCGTCACGTCGCGTCCGCGTCCGCACGCCGCCTCCACGCACCGAAATGATGCTATTGAAAAGAATACAGATTTTAAGTACGTTTACTGCAGGACAGATATTGAGAGCAGTATGGGAAATTTATTCATTTCTTTTGGGGACCTTTTTTAAAAAATTTGGGGAATTTGTTTATCATGAAGTTATTCGCCAATTTTTTGGGGAATAAGTTTATTTTTTTGGGAATTTGTTCATTGGGGACTAAGTACTCACCGCCTGCTTACAATTACAACTAACTTTGTTTTTGCATGGATTATCTTGTGTGTATGATGTCTAAAAGTTACGAATTTTAGTTATTCTATAGCATTCTGCTATACAACATTTCTGGTTTTTCGTTCTGGTGCATATACGAAAATATTATACTCTGGAGCAGGCGACATAAAATTGTCTGTGAGAAAAACAGTCGTTTAAGGAGTTTCAGATCCCCGGATTCAGCTTGTCTTAGCCGTTGGATTTCTAGACGCACTTGAGTAGATTCAGGCATTTCCGCTTCTCTTAATAAAGCTTGCTGAGCTGCGTTCAGTGAGCGCGTCGAAATAATGCTATTAAAAAGAATACTGATTTTAAATGGGTATATTGCAGGACAGATATTGAGATCAGTATGCAAATTTTCACATAAATATATATTTAACAAAATTTATTAAATTAAAATATGTAAAAATTTAAGAACGAATTTGGGGAGTAAGTTCGTTTTTTATTTCGTTTAAAAAAAAATGGGGAATTTGTTCATTTCTTTTGGGGACCTCTTTTTAAATTTGGGGAATTTGGAAATTTGGAAATCCATTGAAAAATACAAAGTTGTCTAGCGAACAAATGTACCAAAAAACAGAAAATGAGTTTTATAAAAAAGTGGGCGTAAAAGTAGGCGTGGCCAGAAATATATATAATCTGACCTTCGCTGGACTACAGAGATCACGTGTACCAAATTTCAGGGAAAGCCGTTGAAAAAAAAATTTTGTATAGCAGGCAAACAAAGAAACAAATAAGAAGAAAAAAAAATAAATTTTATATACATATAGAAGTAGGCGCAAAATTAGGCGCGGCTGGTAAGAAGCACATGGCGACCTTGCCTGGAGTACAGAGATTATGCGTACCGAATTTTAGAGAACTCTGTTGAAAAATAAGAATTTTTATAGCGAACAAATATACCAAAAAAAAGAAAATGCATTTTGTATAAAAAGTGGGCGTAAAAGTAGGCGTGGCCGATAGGAATCATATGGTGACCTTTCCTGGGGTACATAAATCGTGTGTACCAAATTTTAGAGAATTCCGTTGAAAAATAAAATTTTTTATTTTCTGAGACATGGTTCTGTGATAATGTTAGCGACAATGTCTATGAGCTGAAGGGGTACTGTGTCTTTCGTTCCGACAGAAGTAGTCATGCTGGTGTCGCAATTTATACAAAAAATAATATTTCATGTCAATTAAATTGTACACATAATATAGCTAATGACGAGGAATATGTTTTTGTAGACGTAAATTGTCGTGGTGATAAACTTCTTCTTGGATGTGTATACAGTCCACATAAACAGATAAAGTTTGATAGTCTTATCACGAAACTGGAGCTTTCATCAATGTCATACTCCGAAGTCATTATATTAGGTGATTTTAATAACAATCTTTTCGCGGACTCAAATCTTACCACTATAATGTCGATGTTTAACTTGTCAGCTGTCAACACAACGAGACCTACACACTTCACGTCAACAAATAGCACTTTGCTTGATCTTTTCTTTACCAGTAATGAAAGTAAAGTCCTTCATTATGATCAGCTAGCAGCACCAGCATTTTCGAAGCACGATCTACTCTTCTTATCATATGATTTTGCAATAGAAACACAGCCCCAAACATTTACTTATCGTGATTTTAATAATATTGATATATTGGCTTTGGGATATGATCTTTGTTCTACTCCATGGGATTAAATTTTCTATTTACCGACTGTTGGAGAACAACTGTCATTTCTTAATGGTAAATTTTTAGGAATTTACAACAAACTTGTCCTCAACAAAACGAAAACTATTAAAAATAGAGATAGACCTTGGTTTAAAATGGAAACCAAGATGCTAATAGAACACCGTGATAATCTGCATCAGAAGTGGAAACGTTACAGGATATCAGAATATCACGACCAATATAAGATGGCTAGGAAAGCGGTTGTATCCCAAATAAGGCATGATAAGTCTTCCTATTATTTTAATAAATTTAATACAGCTATTGGAAGTAAAAAAAACCTGGAAACAAATACGCGAAATTGGAATAAATAATACAATTAATCAATCAATGAATGTTGACATTAATACGCTAAATGAAGCTTTTGTAAATATTCCTCTACCAGCCGTAAATAACGAATTTTATGATGATTTTCCCTGTAATAATTTAAACATTCCCGACATTCTCACACATTTCACGCGGTATTTCATTAATTTCATCACGAATATTTTGTTTGAGTTGCTCAAGCGTTTCTGGTTTGTTTGCATAAACCTTGCTTTTCATATATCCCCACAAAAAAAAGTACGGAGCAGTCAAATCAGGAGACTGTGGAGGCCAATCAACATCACCATTTCTTAAATAACTTGTTGTGGAAAGAGGTCTCGCAGTAATTTCATTGTAATCCTGGCTGTATGTGATATGGCACCATCTTGTTGATGCTACATGTTAATCAAGCCCAAAGCATGCAGTTATGGCGTTAAAAAGTTTTCAATCATATCACGATATCGCTCCCCATTCACAGTTACCGTTACGCCGTTTTCATTTTCAAAGAAGTAAGGTCCAATGATTCCTCCTGACCAAATTGCACACCAGACTGTCACTTTTAATGAATGCAAGGGTGACTGAAAATGTGCCTCGTCACTCATTATGGGGTTCTCATGGGCGAGCTGTAACATACTATTGGCGGCGTAAATGGTCTTGTGGAAGAAGCTCTTGTATCAACTGAATCTTAAACGGACACAAATGCAAAGCCTTGCGCAAAATTGTGGCCAAAGTTGTTCTTCGAAGACCAAGCTCCTGAGCACGGCGTCGAATTGAAGTTGATGGATTGTTTTGAACACTTTCTTGAGCAGCAGTAATGTTTTCAGACGATCTTGCAGTACGTTGTGGTCCATGCTTGGGCCTATCACCTATAGACCCTCCTTCTTCGAAATCATTCAGTACACGATAAATAGTGCGTTTTGTTGGCACGTTGTTTCTCCCAAAAATTTCACTTAACTTTCTAATGGTCACAGTAATCGATGATTGATTTTGATAAAATGTTTTAACGATTAAAACACGTTGGTTTATCGAATATTTTTCATTAATAAATTTGCCACGTGTCTACTTCACGACTGCCAAATATAAACTGTCAAGACTAATGTTTACCAAAATGGCGGCAAAACAAAGTAGTATACCTTCTACCCAGTAGAAAAACAATTACTAAAATATATTGATCGGTTCAAAATTTACAGAATTTTGGCCAATAAAAAACAATTTTCAGCCACTGTGTGCCGCAACATATGTACGAGGATTATTATGCAGGAAAATAACCTTTTCGTGCCTGGAGTAGTATTGGGCTCGCTTTTTCTTGAGTGTTCGACCCAGTGCTTAATCAACTGCTTTCTGTAGTTAGCCCCAGTAATGGTCTCGCTCGGTTTGAGCAACTCATAATACACATTTCCAAGCTGATCCCACCAAATACACAACAAGCATTTTCTTGAATAATGTTGAAATATTACCAGGTGGTCCCCAGAATTTCTTACTTTGCAGATTCATTTTTCATCACCAGCGACTATACGGTATAGAAAACAATTTCTTTTATGCTGGGAAAGCAGCATTGCACAGGTGGAAAATCGGTGTTAAAATTTTGACAGCGGCAGTTCACATAAACC
Source organism: Cordilura impudica (assembly GCA_963682025.1). Taxonomy (NCBI): domain Eukaryota; kingdom Metazoa; phylum Arthropoda; class Insecta; order Diptera; family Scathophagidae; genus Cordilura; species Cordilura impudica. The sequence continues at coordinate 169,431,630 of OY821517.1, read as the reverse complement.
CAATTTCCTTGTTTTTGAATCATTTCCAATTATTTTAAATGATTTTACATTATAATATTAAATTTTAACTGAACAACAACACTTGCAGCCCTTTGACTATGATCTTGTTAGCTAATACAATTGATCTTATTTTCCATCCTGATTTACCACGAAAACTTTACAGCAGTGATAGTTTCCATCTTGTGAATAGAATTGCAAAGAAATAAGTTATTTCAAAATTTAATATAAATATTTCGCTGGGATTTCTGCTTCAAGTTGTTTCTTAGTAACTACTACGCCACAGAGTGTTCTCAAATAAATATTTTGTATTATCTGCAAACTATTTTTTTTTTATACTTAATTATTATTTATTTATTATTTTTTTTTATTATATCAATAATTGTTTTTTTGTTTGCGGAAGGCGACAAGTTGATTTTCAACTTTGTGTGATTCTATTTTTGGTAACTATCTTAACGCTTAATAAAATTAACGAAAGGCTACTACAACAACAACAGCAACAAGAAACAAACAAATATTTTAGATTAAAAGTAGACGTAGAACATATTATGGCCACCTTAAGAAAACTTTAATGGTAAGAGCAAGAAAGTAAGAAAAAAAAGAAGACTAAAACTAAGAAACCACCTCATCCATCTGTGTTTTTGCCAACATTTGGCGGCTACTTCAGTCCATGAGATAACAAGAGGAGGTGTGGAGGTGGTTAATATATGTTTGTGTGCAATAGATGGGCATGAAATGAATTGGACATTAAACGCTACCGTTGGCCAAATTAAGTTAAAACGACATCACCAGCTACGGGCACAGCCTCAGCCACAGCCACGGCACCTCATCTCATCTAGCAGCAAGAAACCTGAGTTGATTGGTGAGTTACGAGTAGTGTGTTGAAAAAAACAACAACAAAATTTCACGCAACTTGTAGAAAAATTGCTTAAGAATTTTTCGAAACGGTTCTTAGTTTAAGAAATGGTTACAATTTGATAGCTGGCGTTTATATGGTGGTTCATTTCATTTCACTTCCATTCTATTTTATTTTTTTTGTATTTTCTTCATCTTTCTTCATCTTCTCTAACATTTCGCCAAAATAGACAATAGCCACACAAACCATAAACGACTTGGAAACAACTGTCTTGGTAGAGATCATGCTGTGTGTTTTATCTTATTTTATTTATTTATTTTTTTTTTGTGGCGAAGTGAAACTGTGGCGAATTGTTGCAAATTCACCAAATAAATTTAAAATTTTTTTCTTTTGACTTCTTTATTTATTTGCTGTACTTAACAAAAACACAAATTCAAAAGCATTTTGTTTCTTTTTTTTTTTTTTTTGTTTGATTCCTGATTAATTTTTAAGCAAAGAAGCGAAAAAAATTAAGATAAATTTAATATAAGAACCGATGGTTCTAAACCAAACTTGACTAATGGTCAGGTTTTACAGTGAAGTACAAGTACAATGTGCGAGAATTAGTTTAGTTAAAATTAAGGACCATTATTAAAAAATAAATAAATAAATAAAATATAAAACAAGCTTCGAAAGGGATTCGTTTATATAAAAGACAAGTAAGAAAATTATAGTCGGTTAAGACTGACCATACCCATATACCATAAGCTTAGAGAAAGTGTCTTCGGTCTAACTAATTGAATATAGAAAATAAGCATAGACCAAGTTTGAGAGGCACTTATGCCCGCAGATATGAAAAAGTTCATATCGGATAATACTTTTTTAAGGGGACTAGGACCAAAAATGGAGCGATCATGACCATATATATACCAAAGTTTAGAAAAGTGTATAAAATTTTTTTGTTACTAATAGATTTCAGTGAAGGTCGGAAAGTTGCTTTATATGGGGTCCATGATTAAGAACGAGCCTGCAAAGTATTTGTGCATAACTGATTGATGGCTATAAAATACACACATAGATCAAATTTGACGGATAACTACATAATAATTTGGATGTTAAGGCATTTAAGTCAATGTTGTATGGGTCATTTGCATGGGAGCTAGGTCTGAGTATTCACCGATTTTAAACAATTTCAGTAACTTTCAAGCTATGGCCGATAGAACTAACATACAAAGGTTACATGAACACTCAGATAGACAGAGAAAGACAGACAGACAGACGGACGGACGAACAGACAGACGGTTGGACGGACATCGCTAAATTGACTGAGAATATGATTCTGAGTAGCTCATTATGCCCTGGCCACGAGTCCTATGTTATAGGGTATAAGAAGGGAAATTTAACCCTCGGACATACACATGGGTCTGGCCAGAGCTTTTTCGATTTTAATTGCAATTTAAGTATATTTATAATATAGCTAGAGACTTCAAATTTCAGGTACCTTCCTAAAACTTCATTACCTATCGATGTATGAAACAACAAGAACGAAAACTCCAATACAAAGACAGCTATGGGGATATGTTGGAGTACACATCACATTTGTAACACATGTGGTCTGACAAGACCCACGTACATTTGGTATGAAGAGTGATGAAATTTTACCGTTACATCTCACACTTTTGATGTGTAAACATCTATACGCGCAGGGGGTAAATTTCTATTTCACAATACAATCCCAAAAACAGCGTAGCATGTGAGATGTAAGATAAAATCGCTGTGACTTATGATTGTATTGGTGAAAAAATTATGATATGTAAGAAATAACGTGTTTGAAAATGAAAAATGAAAAATTAACAATAAAAACGAAAAATGAAAAATAAAAAATGAAAATTAGGAAAATGAAAAATGAAAAATATAAAATGAAAAATAAAAAATTAAAAATCAAAAATCAAAAATGAAAAACGAAAAATGAAAAATGGAATATGGAAAATGAAAAATGAAAAATGAAAAATGAAAAATGAAAAATGAAAAATGAAAAGTGAAAAACGAACAATAAAAAATAAAAATTGAAAAATAAAAAATAAAAAATAAGAAATGAAAAATGAAGAATAAGAAATGAAAAATAAAAAATGAAAATTAGAAAATAAAAAACGAAAAATGAAAAACGAACAACGAAAAATGAAAAAAAAAATTAAAAATAGAAAATGAAAAATATAAAATGCAAAACTAAAAATAATATATTAAAAATTAAAAATTGATAATGAAAAGTAAAACATTAAAAATAAAAAATAAAAAATGAAAAACGAAAAATGAAATATGAAAAATAAAAACTGAAAAATAAAAAGCGAAAATTAAAAAATGGAAAAAAAAAGATTAAAAATGAAAAATGAAAAATAAAAAATAAAAAATGAAAAATTAAAAATAAAAAATCAAAATAAGAAATGAAAAATAAAAAATGAAAAATAAAAAATGAAAATTAGAAAATAAAAAACGAAAAATGAAAAAAGAAAAATGAAAAAAAAAATTAAAAAAAAATAAAAATAGAAAATGAAAAACTAGAAATAATAAATTAAAAATAAAAAATTAAATATTAAAAATGAAAAGTAAAACATTAAAAATAAAAAAAGAAAAATGAAAAATAAAAAATGAAAAATTAATAATATTAAATGAAAAATAAAGAATAAAAAACGAAAAATTAAAAAAAAAATTTTAAATAAAAAATGAAAAATAAAAATGAAAAATAAAAAATGAAAAATAAAAAATGAAAAATAAAAAATGAAAAATAAAAAAAATGAAAAAATTAAAAATAAAAAATAAAAAATGTAAATGAAGAATGAAAAATAAAAAATGAAAGACGAAAAATGAGAAATGAAATAAGAAAAATAAAAAATGAAAAATATAAACTGAAAAATATAAAATGAAAAATGAGAACAAAAAATCAAAAATGAAGAATGAAAAATAAAAAATTAAAAAATGAAAGATGAAAAATGAAAAATAAAAAATTAAAAATTAACCAGGTGAAATAATAAATATTTTTATATTAGCAGCGCTCCTGCAGTTGATTGCTATAAGTGATACATAGATGACGATTTCTATTTGATTTTAAAAAAGTGTCATAAAAAATTGCTAATTAGTAGATGTTTACAGATCTCCCCTGTGATCGGACTCACATGATTTTTTTTATTTTCTATTGGTAGTTTTTCATGCAAATCAATTCAAACTGCAATTTATATGCTCAGCAATTTGAGCAAATCTTAATTTTCGAACTTGCTTTTTCTATTTCGTACGCATCAGTTGACAAGTGCAAGGTGAAAGCATAAGTCATTAGAGTCGATACAACAAATTTAAGGTTTTCCTTTATTGTTTGCTTTGACCAAAATGAATGAAGAATTGGAATTTATTTATAACACGCGACATTGCAGTGGTTTTGATACAGATTTTTACACGCGATAGCAGAGGCTTTGGCTATTGATTTTGAACGTGAAAGAGCCGCTGCTGATGGTAATGAATTTGAAGAAATTGATCCATTCATAGAAAATGCGACGATAATGACATAGATTATCTGACAAACGAAGACGGTGCATCAGATATTGAAAATGATTTGGTAATCGAACCAAATGAAGTGAGTGACAGTGATGACGATGAAGAAGAGGGAGAAACGCATGCTGAAACTATACAACAAAATGCTGTCGATAATTATTTCCGTGATAAGGACGGTATAAAGTGGAATCAAAATCCACCAAATAGCATAATATTATACATTTTCGAACTGGACCCATGGAACAAAACTCTATTCCAATTGAGGTATTCAAGAAACTTTTCACACCAAATATTACATTCATTATCATCACTGAAACGAATCGATATGGAAAAGATCAAAAGTCAAAAAATGGAACACAGCCAATGCCAATAAATAACAGAAAGTTTGGAAAGATGTGACCGAAAGTGAATTGAATGCATTCGTCGGAATTCTTTTGGCAGCTGGTGTTTCACATAATAACATGCAAGAAGCACATGTTTAGTGGCATTCAAATAGCTTATCAATATTCAAAGCAGAGATGTCTTATCATCGATTCGTTGCACTGACACGATATATTCATTTTGATGATGGCAAAACATGCCCACATATGGAATTTTTTGAATGAAAATCTCGCCAAAAATTATAGTCCACATGAAAATATTACAATTGACGAGCAACTGTTTCCATATCGAAACCAACTAAGTACGGTATCAAAGTTTGGTGGGCTTGTAATTCGAAGACGAAATATCCACTGCAAGGAAAACTATATACAGAATGACAACAAGGAAAAGAACGTAAAGTAAATCAATGTGATAATGTTATGTTGCAACTCGCAAAGCCGTTCAGTAATAGTGGTCGTATAATTGTCACTGATAATTTTTTCGAAACATTGGAAGGCGTAAAACGCCTGACAAAATTTGGTCTTGGTTTCGTTTGTACCACTCGGTCCAATAAAAGATGTATCCCTGAATAAATGAGAAAACATCGCTGCCGTCCTGTTCTTTCATCTTTATTTGGGTTTCATGAAGATTTGGTTTCAATTTGCAGCTACGTGCCAAAAAAAAAAAAATAATTAAATGCGCGAATTTACTTTCCACCGTACATTATACAAAATATTGTGAAGGCGAAGCAATGACCCGAAGCAATTCTATTTTATAATGCAAATAAAGCCGGCGTCAACTGTATGCAATCAACAAAACGATGGAGTTTTGCTTTCTTTTGAAAACATGTTGGATGTTATGGCATTGGCTGCATATTGTATTCACAAAGAAATTTTTTAGGTACGTTATGTAAGACATTGGTTCACCAAAACATTGAAAATCGAATGAAAATCATCCACATCACTAAACAATTCCATACTCGTTCGGCCATGGAATAATTTTTGGGAAGACCCCTTGTAAGTTTAATTTAAATTGAAAACGAATGGCGTTATTTAAAATGTACTTCACGTGAGCTACTTATAAAAGCCAACTTGCGTTTCATGACGAGCCCATTATTAGTTTATTGGTAATGATCCAAATTTCCACACCATCCAGAATGACATCTAAGGAGTAAGATAGAAAAAGTCTTAGCACACGTTTTTTTCTCTTAACTTATTTCACAAGCATTTTTTATTTATTTTTGATGTGTAGACATCTATACGCGCAGGGGGGTAAATTTCTATTTCACAATACAAAAACAGCGTAACTCATATCGGTGTGAGCTGAAGCAGATAACGCTGTGTGACTTATGATTGTATTGGTGAAAAAATTATGATATGTTCTTTTCTAAACATTTTCCAATTGTCTTTCAAAAAACATCAATTGTATTTCAGAAACCATCAATATAATTTGAGAAAACATCATTTGAATTTCAGAAAACATAAATAGGATTTCAGAAAACATCAACTTAATTTCAGAAAACATAATTCGAGTTTCAGAAAACATCAATTGAATTTCAGAAAACATCAATAGAATTTCAGAAAACATCACTTGAATTTCAGAAAACATAAATAGAATTTCAGAAAACATCATTCGAGTTTCAGAAAACATCAATTGAATTTCAGAAAACATCAATAGAATTTCAGAAAACATCACTTGAATTTCAGAAAACATAAATAGAATTTCAGAAAACATCATTCGAGTTTCAAAAAACATCAATTGAATTTCAGAAAACATCAATAGAATTTCAGAAAACATCAATTGTATTTCAGAAAACATCATTTGAATTTCAGAAAACATAATTAGAATTTCAGAAAACATCAATTGAATTTCAAAAAGCATCATTTGAATTGCTGAAAACATTAATTGTATTTCAGAAAACATCAACTGAATTTCAGAAAACATCAATTGCATTTCAGAAAACATCAATTGAATTTCAGAAAACAGCATAATCGACTTATTTTTTATGCACTGGAAAATATGATGTTGATGTTTTCTTTAATTATTATATATTTACACATCTCCCTTGTGATCGGACTCACATGATTTTTTTTTTATTTTTGTGATCAAGTTATTAGTTTCATTTAATGAGTCACGAAATAAAAGTACGTGCTTAAATTACTAAACATTTTCAACAAAATCCAAGTTGGTGCTATAAAAATTTGACCAAAGAATCAAAAGTCTGCCGTCAAACTGTTTTCAGTGTTATTAGAAATTAATAAGAAACCTGATTCGCGAAGACAGAAAGGTCCAATTGATGTTTGTAAGGCCAAGAAAATAGAAAGTATATTGAAAAGAGTTCCCAACACATCCGATAGAAAAGCAGTCTGGTTTGATCAGATTATTGACACCTCGCGGAAATATCGAAGATAAGTTTAGGATCAAAAAAGTTCCTGCTATTGAAACCAATATGCAGTTGCGGAAAAAGCAGCAAGTAATTTATTGCACTAAATACCGAAATTATTACTAAGGAGACTACTCCGTTTCATAAGCATTCTGTCACTACGGTAAGAAAGCTCTTGAGGCAGATCCTCTAAACCTTCCGGATCTTAGACCAGTGCACTGATATTAGGCTCTTGGGCATGGTAACTCTTACAATGATAATAAGAGCGTTGAAATTCTTTACAAGGCCTTATGTAATTAATGGGAATAGTTAAACTTTATATGGGCTAGGTCGACCCAGAGGGTTTGACTTGGTGCTTCATATATAAAGTAAAATATCTGGTGTGCTTTGACACTGGGAGTCTTCATATATTGTGTGAGTTAATAAGTTATTAATGTAAGCAGGACCAGACAACAGGTCGTGGCAGCCGACTAGAGGCTATCTCACTTGAGTCATTCGTAGAGCGTAATCCCGATGAACTTCCATACAAATGAAATATTTATACCTGGAGTATTATATTAGCAAGAGCATTGGAACTATGTGCCTTTCTATTAGTTATCAGAAATGGGCGAAATGGAACCGGTGGAGTTGCCGCACCCCATACAAATTAAATATTAATATTCGGTTTCAATCTAAATGGATGGGATCGCACAAGTGGGGGGGAAAATAAAATATCTTATAATTGGAATTCTATAGAAGCGAATGTCTTGAAACTATGAATACATCCATAAGTTGGGAGTGTAAATGTTATAGTACTACCAACTGAATGGATTTTTAATAAAAATATATAAATTCCCGTAGTTCCTACAAGGAGCATAGGCCATTACATATTTATTCCATTTTGATTTCTCCGATGCGATAGTTTTTATCTCGTTCCAGTTCTTGTCATGGTTGGCTGCTTCAATTTGATGGTCTTCCTTTTATACGGCTTCATTGCGGATTCCATGCGATAGCTTATCTTGTGACATCATCAGCGGGCTTTCGTAGAGTATGCGCTAGCCAGCGCCATTTTCTTTTTTGGATCTCGACGTCTAAGGGAATTTGGGCCCATAGCCTTTCATTGGATGTCTTAACTGGCCAGAATATTTTTAATATTCTCCGCAGGCAGCGATTTGTGAAAACCTGTATCGATTTAACATCCTTCTGCGCTGCACTCCACGATTCCATAGAGAAGAGATGATTTTATGCAGGATTTAAATATGTTTGGCTTGGTTTTTTTCGAAATATGTGCTGATAGCCATATGGGGTGTAAAATGCCTAATGAGTGTTTACCAGCTTTCAGTAGGTTTCTTACGTTGTCTGCAGAACCACCTGTTATAGTCGGAAGACTTCCGAGATAGCAGAACGTTGACACATGTTCCAGATTTTTTGGCAATATTTATTTTTAGACAAACTTTAGCTGCTTCAGTTTGTACTGCATTGATCTTAGCCTACATATTATTGAAGTTGTGGCAGAATAGACATATGTCGTCGGCATAGTCGAGATCTTCTAGCCTTGTCTTGAATCCCCAAGTTATTCCTCTCTGTTCAATCGAGGCTCTTCTCATTATGTTGTCCAGGACGATATTAAAAAATTGGGGCTACAGAACACAGCCTTGTTTCACTCCAGTTTTGATTGTGAATGAGTCACTAAGACAGCCATCATGGGGTGCCTTTGCATGCTAGAGTACTCCATACGGCTGAATGTGAAAGCGTATCGAATGCTTTCTCAAATATCAAGTATGTAGAATATGAAGTATAGGGGCGTCCTCCACTCAACAGATTGCTCAATTATGATCCGTAAACTGTTGTCATGGTCAATGCATGATTTACGGGGACGGAAGCCAGCCTGCTCATTGTGGAGAAGAGGATCGAATGCGAGTGATAGCCTTTTATTGATGACTTGAAAGATTATCTTGCACGCCAATTTTGCATTATCATAGGACTCCTTTTTTGGTATCTATAATACTAATAGGCTAGGCGATTTCTTGTGACCGATGTTTTTTTCTACCGTTTTATCCCGTTTTGGACCAAATGTATATTACTTGAAAGGTACTTCTTTTTAGCCGTTGTGCAGATTTACATATTTTTAAATTTTTTCTTTATTTTGAGTAAATTTTATTTAAAGTTGCTACTAATACATACATAAAATTATACATATGATATGTGTGCGTTTATTAAATTTGTTAATGTGTTTGTTAATGAGTTTGTTATCTTCATTCACAATAATAATAATAATAAACCAAAAAAGTGTTGGTTTGTGAATTGGCTAAGCTGAAAGTTGCCTAGAAATTGCACTCAAATTTCGAGCACTGGAATCTGCTAGTATTAATAATTGGTCCTTTCTTTAAGTCAACACACAGTGAGTTTGTTACCCAAAGATTTTTTATAACGTGGTAAATAAACTTAGCGCTATTCTCGGGTAATATTTTTAATAGCTCAGGAGATAAATTATCCGGTACAGGAGCTTTGTTATTTTTTAGGGACACTATGTAAGCCATAATGTCGGGAGATTCTGGGCAGTCCGTGGATATATCGCCCCTAGTACTGTGCTGAATGCAATCACATAGGTTTTGACCAGTGTTCGACGTGTTTGCAAACATCGAGGAATAGTGCTCTACCCATACCTCCATCTGTTCTCTTTTGGATGTGACTAAATCTCCATTACTGGTTTTAAGTGGCTTGTTAGTAGCAAACAATTTTTGAGTTAGTTTTCTTTTAACAATTCTATATAAATCTTTTGTTCTATGGGTTGCGTCTGCTGTTTCGGCTTCTTTGGCCAGATCATGAAACCATTTACACTTATCTTGTCAGGTACTTTTTTTGACATTTATCTAACGTGAAATATATTGAGCGCACATTTGATTTTTCGTTACGAGTTCTAGCAAAGTTCAATAAGCCTGTTATATCTCTTCTTTCGGATATGAGGTTTCAAGTATTGTCAGAGATCCATTGTCTTCTTTTATTTTCTTTAGAGCTTATATGTTCGTCAGCTGCGTTAATGAAAATGGTTTTAGTAGTATTCCAATTAGGCACTGTATTATTTGGACGTGTTTGAAGGGAGGCGTTGTTTTTGATTGTTGGGTTATTCAATCTCTCGATATTATACTTTCTTTGGGCTGTATATACTCTTCTGATGGCTGCTATTTTTAAACAAATTGTGCCAATTAAGAGATGATGGTCACTGCCGCAGTCGGCGCCACGCTTGCAACGATCCTCTCCATTTTCGGCTAATGGAAATGTGGTCGATTTGAAATCCAGGTCACCTTGTGCACCCTTTTGGTGAGGGAATAACATTCCACCAATTTGTTATTCATACATGTTTCCAGGAAGAGCTCACCATTCTCAGTTATTCTACCAAGACCGTGTCGAACCATTGCCCTCTCAAAGCCAGTATTGACAGGGCCTACTTGGGCATTGAAGTCGCCTGTCAGAAGCATTATGCTCCGCGGTTCAAGGTCTAAATAGTCCTCGAATAGTCAATTTGTTCAGCCTCTAAGACATGTTCCAGTTTCTGCGCGATCTGGGGGTTTCACGCAGGGTACCTGCTAATGTCAATATTTGTCAAATAAGAAATTAAGATAATATTTTTGTAGCAAATTTTAGGCTTCCCAACCCAGTGTATGAAATGTATCCAACTCAATGCTCTTACAATTTGATTTTTAAACAAAACTGGTGTAACATATGAGCCCCAAGGGGACATTTGACTGATTCGATTTGACTTCTGTTTACACTTAAGTAATAGCAAAAGAAATACAACCACAACGTGTATAAGAATAATAATTCTTTATTCTCCCCGTACCTTTGAGATGTTTTGTTTTGTCCATTATAGTTTTGTAACTTCTAGTATTGAATACCCAGAGAGATGGTTGGTTTGAATTCGATTGTTTGTTAAAATTGGGTGTTACTGAGGTGACCATTATCAGATGAACTTTTATTTGCTTACAATGAGAAATTATTCTGTTTTCTATTCTCTCTTTCGTTTTTTGTAAGAACATTTTGGCTTGGAATAGAAAGATTTTAATCATGTTTGTTGTATGTAAATGGTTGTTATGTTTTGTTCAAAATTCTTGAAAGTTATCTATTTTTTCGTTTTTTTTTTTTATTTTGTTGGTCAGAAAATTATATGCAGGCATTTTTTGTTTGTTTATTTTTAGTGGGCGTTTTAAGTTCAGCAGCTTATATTTAGGTTAATAATCACTTGTCTGTAAAAAGTTTTCAAAGATTAAAAGTTTAAATATAGGTTAGACTATTAAGAACATTACCGATAAATCGGTGGAATTTTGGCTCAAATTAATCATCATTTATGATTATAGCACCGCTATAACTCAAAACTTCTTTGATAGTTGGGCTTTAGATCAATTTATCCAACGGTTACAATAAATTGAAATGTAGTTAAAACATTTTAATACTAAGAGCAATCTATTTATAACCCATGAATTTCAAAAACATTGAAAATTCTACGGTCCTGTGTCAATAACTAACATTGTGTCATGTCAGACTTAAAAAAGATTTTTTCACTTTTCCCTAATTGAGGATTATTGAAAGCATTCCGAAATAATATTTGAAAACACGGCCTAGAAAGACTAGATTATGGTTAGCTTTACACTAGGTAACAAAAAATTCAAAAAATTCTGTTCTTTAGGTTCTGTTTTTGTGTATTATAGCCAGCTATGCAAAGCTTTTTTTTTATATATGAACAATTACACTGTTGTAGAAATGCACACTTTTGGAAACGATTACAAAAGAGACAAGTACACTTGGGGAATTGCTGAGCCTGAATACACGGTTGTTTTTGATTTTTTTTTTAAACTCTTTCTTTTAACTCATACTCTCTGTCTAGGGTCATAGGGAAACCCCATTCCTCCTCATCCAATTGTTCTGAAACTTGGCCCATAATCTTTTTGTGACTGAAGATTAATTTTAGGGTAGTCACGCATGGTCACACATAGTCGCACACTGCCGCTGAGTGATTTAAACCCCATTTCTTCTCATCCGATCGATCTGAAACTTTGTCCACAGACTTGCTGTGGCCAACGATTAATTTTAAGATAGTCATACACAGTCACGCATAGTCACACACAGTCACGGAGAGATTAAAAACCCATTTCCCCTTATCCAATCGATCTGAAACTTGGTCGGTATACTTGTTGTAAAAAACAGATTAACTTTGCCTAAGTCACGCACAGTCACCTTTGAAACTCAATGTTGTTCTCTTATATTTAATCTATATATTAATGTGTGAAGGTAAATTTTTAGTTCCATTTTTAAGCAATATGCGAGCACGGAGAAGTGTGAAAATTTCCATAGTTATAGTTCACGGGGAGGAGAACCTGAGAATGATAACATTTATGTTTAATCTGTCTTAAAAATATATTAAATTAAATAAAATAAAATATGTATAATAACTAGCAGATTCCAGCCCTCGAAATTCGAGCGCAAATTCTAGGAAATTATATTTTTTCATTAAATAAAGACCCTAAAGGTATGCTAATCAATTATAGCCAATTCACAAATCAACACAAAAAAACAAACTCATTTTTATTACAAAAACATTAACAAATTTAATAAACACACACATATCATTGTATAATTTTATGTATGTGTTAGTAGCAACTTTAAATGCCATTTACTCAAAATAAAGGAAAAAATTTAAAAATCTGTAAATCTGCGAAACGGCTAAATAGAAATACCTTTCAAATAATATACGTTTGGTCAAAATCGGGATAAAACGGTAGAACAAAACATTAGTCACAAGAAATCGCCTAGCCTATTAATATTATAGGTTCGTTAACCCTGTTAATGCGAATGATTTAAATTATATATCAGACGCTCTGTGTTGAATTGTGAATTGCTAAAATTGATTAACATACCTTTAGGCTCATATAAATATTCATAAATTTTTTATATATACATTGGAAGACAAAAATTTTATGAAAAAATAATATTTCCTAGAATTTGAACTCGAATTTCGAGGGTGGGCTATACCAGTAGCAATAATACCATCAAACAAAGAAAAAACAAACAACAGTACAATGCACTGAAACCATAAGACTTCAAAATTTTAAGCATAAGGAAAGAAAGAATTTTAATACAAACTTTGTTTTTATGGGTTAGATTATTATTCACATATAAATTACAAAAAATATCCAATTGATATTTTTGAAGAAAAATAAAGTAGTTTAAAATTAAGCGCTAGATATAGCGCTGGGTTTTGAAAAGCTCCGACATAATAAGGTTGTATAGGCCATTCATTATTAACCCTTTAATGCCCGATGCTGCCTGTAGGCAACATTGTATATTTTAGCTTATAAGTCCCGTAATTTTTTATTTTTTTTTCCTACGGATTTTTTCTCAGAGTAGCTTGATATATTGTGCAAGCCTAATTGCAAATATTTCATTGTAAGTGTTGATAGAGATCATGTGAGAGCTAATCTTATTTGACTGCACATGTAAAATTTTTTTCTGCAAAAAGTGAGTTTACAAATAATCACAAAAAAAGTAGTAATGATATTTAAAAGTATAAATTTAAATGATTAAAAATAATGTTTAAAGGTAAGAAAATTAGAAAAAAAAAATCAAAAAATACTTTTAGATGGCGGTCAGTCATTTTTCAAACACAATGTTGCCTATAAACTAGGATACATAGAACTTTGAAATTGATATCAATTCATATTTAGGTCTAAACTAACAACTACATAAACTTGAAAAATGTTTAACCACGATCCAATTAATTCGGACATGAAAGGGCTAATAAATAAGATTTTCTTAAAAAATAGCTTTTCTTTAAAAATACCTCTTTTCAAAATAGAAAATTTTCTTTAAAAAGTAACTTTTCTTAAACAAGTAAGAGTGTTAAATTCGGCTGTGTCGAATCTTTGATACCCTCCACCTCGGTTTGAGTCTTGATAATAAATGTAAATGAAAAAATAAACAATTTGTTAAACTTAATACCAAATTATTTCAGCAAATTCTTTGGGTTGATTTTCGTCTTTTCTATTATTTCGGATTTATTTCGGTGTTTGGTTTTTGGTCATCGTGGTTGCTGATCGGCATGCATTTAGGTTATATACATATATGCATGCGTATCCGGTTATATGACATAACTTCTCGTTTAATTTAGTTTTTGCTAATTAAATAGCTCGCCCTAACCTCCATTGCAAAGGTAATGGTTGTGTAGGGTGGCTATATGCATTAAATCGTGCTAATTGGAGATGGCTGTATAGTTTCTTTTAACTGGCCAAATATTTCTTCATTGCGGCCATATAGGTCGGATGGAGTAACAAAATAATAACCAAAAAAAAAACTCTCTCAACTTTTTTTTATTAAAATATTGCCATATTTGGAAAACATAGGGATTAAATTTATAATAATAGATATTCAAATTAAGGATGCCAAACGCAAAAAACCAAATGTCCCAAACATTTTAAATAAAATAATTTGTTCTCTTTATTTTCTGAAAAACTTCAAATATTCATCCAAAAAAAATTGTGAAAAATAATATATGTATAAACAACATTCTCACCAAATTGCGTTTATTTATGTAACAATTTTTATGTTCGCAATTCTTAAATATCATTTGAGGTTTTCTAAAATTCATCGAATTTAAATTAATGTTTTCTGTAGTGCGAATTCAACGATCCGACAGAATTTCAACGATTCGACAATCGCAAAATATATCGACAGCTATTGTTGTTTGCACTGAGGATTAAGTGATTCACTAAGTACACACATCTTAACGACAGTCGACAAATCTATTTTTATATTTATTTAAATTGTAAACGGGTGGCATCTCTGTTAAAATAAGCAAAAAACACAAAGAAGAATAGAAAAAAACAAATTACTTCGTGTTTGACAGGATGATTTTATGTTTATGTTTAATATCTCTATTTTTTTTTACTAATATTTCTGTTTATTTATTTGAAAATGAAATAATGAATTGAATATGCTATTTAATTTTTTTATTTATATAAAAAAGATTTTTTAATAAAAGCAAAATATTTTCACTATTTTATGATTTTTATTTATGTATGACGACATTTCAACCTAAAAATTTAAGTTTTTATCGATTGAATAAACAATACAAAAATGGTTGTCGTTTAGATAACAACAACAGCTGACTTTAACAATAGCGAATTTCGTTTAAAAATTTTACTGATAAATTTGCTATTTTTTTTTTTAACGATTCGACTATTGTTAAAAGAAGTTACTGAATCGCGGTACTGAAAAGCTATTAATTTCTCCTGAATGTCAATATTTTTTTTAAATGTAAAAATTCTTTTAATGTAAACATAGGTATTTGGTGTTTTTTTTTTTTTTTTTTGGAATTTCAATTTGTGTTTAACGAATAAAATTTATATATTAAAGATGCAATTGATGTCTTCTAAATTTAAAATTATAATATCCGACGTTTTGATATGATTTTCTGAAATTCAAGTAACTGTAATTTATAATTGGAAATTTTTAATTCCAGTTTTTAGAATTGATATTTTCTTAAATTTGAATGGAAAATTTAAAAATTAGATGTAATCGCAATCAGATATTTTGTAGGTAAAGCAGAATAATAATTCTATATAACTGTGTAGAATTGCTTTGAAAGCAAAAAACTCATTGATGAACTCGGTAACTCTATTTTGTAAAGACAACAAAAAGTTAATATGCCAAACTTATGTTCATATTTGTAAAAGAATAATGAAAAAACGTATGAAATAAAAGACCAGCCCGTGTATACTCTTAACATTGTTCTGTATGATATCTAGTTGAAAATATTGACATTCATGTTAAAATAGAAATAACTATTTTAGAGCTAATTAGAATAAAAATTGTGGCGCCATCTACTGTGGCATAGTCACGCTGAGCAAAATGAAGTGACACTCTGTTAATGCAAAAGAAATGTATTTTCCCTACAACAAAATATTGCAGAATTTTATGTAAATAAAATAATATACCGATTTATTTCTAACATGCAGTTATTATGGATATACATATATAGAATATATGTATGTATATTATTTGTATTATTTAATATGTTTATATAAATTTATAAATAAATTTATACATAAATTTTTTTTTTTGCTATATTTACATTATTTATTTTTTTTATTAACAACTAGTTATTTTAGCATTATTTGCTTAAGATGTTGGTGAATTTTTACTCCCTTTATATTAACTCGTAGTGTCTGCTTGTCAAAAAAATTTTGGATCGATTTTAACCAATTTGCCGTGAGCCATTTGGTCTGAAATTGTGCAGGCAGGCTCGTGCTAATAACAAAAATGATCTAACATATTTTTAGAGTGATGCCAAAACAATGGAAACTTTTAAATTTTTCTACCAGAGTTAATAAAAAAATGTACAAAGGGTTAGTTTTTATTATATTATTACCACAACGACCACAAAAACAACAAGTCCAGCTATGACAACAACACAACATTTAGAATAACAACAAGAACAATATAGAATCATCATATTTTTCATTTTTTTTTTAATTTTTCAGAGATTTCCCTGGACCTGTTCCACCGATTTTAATGATTTTTGAAATAGAAATCTTCCCATGAATTTGGTGAATCATTCCCACTAAAAATGATCACTGTAGCTGCACTATCCAGGGCGTGATCGTGACAAGAACAACATAGAAAATTATATTTTTTCAAGACTTTTTTTAGTTCTTCATTCAAATCTCGGGCCCTAATCGACCGATTTGGACGATTTTAAACAGCAAACTTTTCAGGATGTTAATGAATCATTTTTTATGTCAACGAGCACTGCCCGATTGATGCCGTCATCGTGATTTCCACAGACGGACAGACGGACATCGCTATACCAACTCCGGTTGTTATAAGGATCACAAATATATATATTTTATGGCGTCCAAAATTTTTTTTCTAATTATTACAATCGGAATGACAAACTTATATATGCCCTCTGCACACTGGAGTGGAGGGTATAAAAACAACAGTACAATGCACTGAAAATATAAGACTTCAAAATTTTATGCGTAAGGAAAGAAAGAATTTTAATAAAAACTTTGTTTTTATGGGTTAAATTATTATTGACGTATAAATTAAAAAAAATATCCAATTGATATTTTTGAAGAAAAATAAAGTAGATTAAAATTAAGCGCTAGATATAGCGCTGGGTTTTGAAAGGCTCCGACATAATAAGGTTGTATAGGCCATTCATTATTAATAAAATAAATTTTCTTTAAAAATAGCTTTTCTTTAAACATACCTCTTTTCAAAATAGAAATTTTTTTTTAAAAGTACCTTTACTTAAAAAAGAACCTTTCTTAAAATAATACGTTTTCTTCAAAAAAAATTACATTCAAAATAATAATTTCGATCGTATTGAAAATTTTATTCATGTTCATTTGCCCTCAATAAATGAAACAGGAGACCCGTCAATTGATACATCTGCCTTAATACCATGTGCTGGCAATGCAACTGAAAATTCTACTATTGAGAAAAAGCTTAGAAGGAGTTATAAACAAGAAATACACCCCATGGATTAACGGAAACCTACAAAAAATAATTCTATTCAAAAAAAAGCTTTTGAGAATGCGTAGCTTTAAGACTGCAAATTCAATGTTTTCCATTAGATAATTGCAATTCTTTACGAACGCTTATTCATAACAATGTCAGGTTTAACTTTAGATATACCACTCATGCAGAAATAATAAATTTGATAATAAATTTATCATCGAGTAAGAGCTGTGGTTATGATAATGTTTCCCCTAAAATATTAAAGAAATGTATAAATGAGTTCACACCACATCTTATGAATATTTTCAATGGAATGATGAGCCTGAGCATATTTTCAAATATCTTAAAATCTTATAAGGTAGTACCTATTCCGAAAGTGAATAATGCTACAACAACGGACCAGTATAGACCTATTGCTGTATTATCTGTAATCGATAACATATTCGAACGGATTTTATATAATCAGATTTCAAATTTTATGCAGAACAATAACCTACTTAATGACTTTCAATATGGATTTCGAAAAGGATGTGGAACAGAGGAAGCGGTTGTTAATATTGTTAGTTATATTTGTAAAGGATTACACAAGGGAACAAAATTGAACTTTTTTTGTGTTGATTTGAAATTTATAGCAAATTTTTACTAATTTGAGGTCGCTGATTTCAAATCTGCACTTGGTTTTTTTCTATCAGCTCGACTTTTCGAGATATACCGTTATGTTCAAAATTAAGGCTCTTCCGCTACATATATTGGAATAACTTGAAAACGGTTCACCATATTAAATTAAAAAAAAAATCCGAAACTCGCAAACAATATTCTCTTAAAGCCGTGCTTACTTTGTTTTTAAATTTTCCATGTAGTTTTAGAGATATCGTTCAAGTTTTGAAAAAAAAATTAAAATTTTTTTAAAAAAAACATTTTTTTTGTTCTTTAAAAATTCCTAAAAAATAAAAATGGGACAAAAATCACAGTTTTGGTCTACAAACAGTTAGTTAAATATATTTCGAATAAAATGAGCTTTATTTCATTGCAATCGGTGCACAACTTTTGATTTTGTTCACGATTTACTGAATTGATATAAATCGCGATTTCCATACAAAAATAACATTTTCTAATGTGTAAGTGTTTGTATGTAATAAGTTAGTTTTTTATGATTCTAAGAATTAAAAAAATTAAGTAATAAAAAAAGATTATTTCATTTTTATGGTCAGCTATACTTTTTAATTTAACACAAAAAGAGAATTTTAAAGAAAAATAAAAAATTTTAATACACAAATATTACAATGTAATTACAACTCATCGAAAAATTTTCTTTTATAAGATTTTCTTAAATAACCTTGTTTAGAGGGATTTGTTTTAATGCTCCAGCAATAGTCCGCCATCATATGCTTATCCCAGTGACCCTGGTACCGCTCCTCTATAGTGCGGATATCTTGATGGAAACGTTCACCTTGTTCTTCACTGAAGTCTCCAAGATTTTCAGGGAAACAATCCAAATGACTGTGTAGGTAGTGCACCTTAATGCTCATATTACAACCAAGCTGCTTGAAATGTGACAACATGTTATCCACGTGGTCCGAATAGTGCTCACCCTTTTTGTTTCCCAGGAAATTGCGCACTATCCAAACAAATTC
Source organism: Cordilura impudica (assembly GCA_963682025.1). NCBI lineage: Eukaryota > Metazoa > Arthropoda > Insecta > Diptera > Scathophagidae > Cordilura > Cordilura impudica. The sequence continues at coordinate 169,412,384 of OY821517.1, read as the reverse complement.
ATTCCAAGCATTTCTTTCAATATCTGTCATGGAATTACTAAAATTTTCATCATTGATTAATTTTTTGATTTGAGGGCCATCAAAAATGCCAGCTTTCAGTTTCTCCGAACTCAAATTGTTGAACTTTTTACTGATATATCTAAAACAATCACCGTCCTTGTTGAGAGCTTTGACAAATTGTTTCATAAGTCCTAGCTTGATATGGAGAGGTGGCAGTATTATGCGATCCCTGGGCACAAGTGGTTGATTAACTATATTGTGGTTTCCTGGAACCATAGCTTCCCTCGAAGGCCAGTCTTTCTTACTCCAGTGTTCAGATCTGGCTCTGCTATCCCATAAACAAATGAAACACGGATATTTTGTGTAGCCACCTTGTTGGCCTAGAAGACAATTCACCATTTTTAGATCCACACAAATTAGCCAGCGGTGTTCGTTGTACTTTATTTTATTTATAACTGAGGCAATTGTAGAATATTCTTCTTTAGCTTTAGTTGAATGTGCAATGGGCAACGAACCCAATTTATTACGGTTATGCAGAAGTACACATTTTAGGCTGCGTTTAGAAGAATCTATAAATAGTCGCCAGTCATTTGGATCATACTCCTCTAATCCCATCGCTGTTACTAAACCAGGAACATCTGAACAATAAACATCGTCTTCGGAAAAGAATGGAAGTAAGTTTTTTTTCTCTGTTACGGTAGTATGAAATTGTTGTTCCTTGGGTTAACAGATTTTTTTGCTTTAATCGAGAAGCAAGAATTTCAGATGCTTTTTTAGAAAGTCCAAGGTCTCTCACTAAATCACTAAGCTCCTCCTGATTAAATTGCTCGCGTTCAGAAGAAATATCTAAATGCAAGTCATCTGATCCAAATTCAGAAAAATTGGTTGAATGAACCCATAAAAATACTTAGTAGTTTTTTACTGAAGTACCAAAAAAATTTATATCCACAATTTTATTGACAGTCACTTATGAATGAACACATGTGTTCAGGGGAATTCCTTTAAAAAATCATCCGTTACCAACGGTAAACCACAAATCAATAAAAACAAGTGGACTTTTCTTTTTTCTCTTTAATTGACTGTGAACTGACTAGGTGTCATAAAGGGACAATAAAATTTATAGGCGTTATGAGTTTGCTACCGCAACCATAAAAATGAAGTAATCTTTTTTTATTACTTAATTTTTTTAATTCTTAGAATCATAAAAAACTAACTTATTACATACAAACACTTACACATTAGAAAATGTTATTTTTGTATGCAAATCGCGATTTATATCAATTCAGTAAATCGTGAACAAAATCAAAAGTTGTGCACCGATTGCAATGAAATAAAGCTCATTTTATTCGAAATATATTTAACTAACTGTTTGTAGACCAAAACTGTGATTTTTGTCCCATTTTTATTTTTTAGGAATTTTTAAAGAACAAAAAAAATGTTTTTTTTTAAAAAATTTTAATTTTTTTTTCAAAACTTGAACGATATCTCTAAAACTACTTGGAAAATTTAAAAACAAAGTAAGCACGGCTTTAAGAGAATATTGTTTGCGAGTTTCGGATTTTTTTTTTAATTTAATATGGTGAACCGTTTTCAAGTTATTCCAATATATGTAGCGGAAGTGCCTTAATTTTGAACATAACGGTATATCTCGAAAAGTCGAGCTGATAGAAAAAAACCAAGGGCAGATTTGGATTCAGCGTCCCAAATAACCTTAAAAACAATATTCAGTTCTTAATCAACAGAACCATTGTTCCCTTGTGTTATATGACGGTTATAGCGGTGTAGCCGGTATTTTTTATGATTTAACTAAAGTTTTCGATCTCATTGACCACGATATTTTGCTACACGATATTTTGCTAAACTTAAATACTATGGTTTCTTTCGAAGTGATCTATTGCTTATGCAAAGTTATCTAACTAATCGCAAACAATTTGTTCAAATAGGCAATCTTAGAAGTTCGGTTCATACGATTGAGTGCGGCGTACCCCAGGGCAGTGTACTGGGGCCTTTATTATTTAAAATTTTTATAAATGATTTAAAAAACTTTCCTGATGACATAAGTGTTTTTTATCCATACAAGCACGAAACAGCAGTCAAAGCATATATGGAACGATATGCAGCTTTAATCTGTGAGTATATGAGGATAAACAAACTTGTACTGAATTCAAATAAGGCACAATTACTAAGATTTAAGCCGAGTTGTTGAGACAATGATAGTTTTACGGTTTTGGTTGATGACAAGGAAATTGTCGAAGTTGGTTCTATTAAGTACTTAGGTATAAATCTACAGAACAATCTTGGATGGAACAATCAATTACAATATCAAAAGACAAAAACAGCCCAAGGTATTGGCATATTACATAAATTTAAAAACAAACTTGATACAGACACCAAAATTTTAATCTATAATTCTTTGATTCAGACCCACTTGAATTATTTAGCCATTTTATACGGATATAAAAAAAAGTAACGACTTAAAGTCTCTTCAGCGGATACAAAATAAAGCTTTGAAAACTATTTGCAATCTTCCTATAACTTATCCAACTATTTCACTCTATGTTGATAAATTCAAAACCATTTTACCAATATATGGTATTTACAAAAAACAACTATTATTAGATGTCTTCAAATGTTTACACAATATTGGACATCACACAATAAAGTTTACACGGATTCAACATTCAATCAAAACCAGACGCAATGGAAAGTTACCAGTATCCCGATGTAGGTTGGAAACAACCAAGCAACGTGTGGAGTTTATGGGTAGTCGTGAATTCAATAATTTACCACAAAATCTTAAAACAGTTAATAGAATTTAAACTCTTAAAATATCATTAAAGGAGTATTTATTAGCCAATATAGAAGAACTTCTGATGTAAGCACCCTGATCTCAAAATGTTCAAATATTATTATACATAATTTTAAATACTTTTTATAATATCTGCATACGCTTATAATAAATAATGTTAATGATACGTATTATATTTGCCAACTTGCCTCAATAATGCCTAATTGGCGCTGAGGCTTTATTATTCTTATTAGATTTAACTCTATTGAATTATTTGTAAAATAAAAAAAATATTTGTAAAATAAAAAATTAAAAAAGTTAATTTTCTTAAGAGTAAGTATCATCTATTAAAAAACTATCTTTTCTTAAAAAAAGTACCTTTCCTTAAAAAAATACTTTTTCTTTTAATTACCTTTTGTTACTCTGTTTAAAAAAAGTACATTTTCTTTAAAAAAGAGTGTCCTTTCTTAAAAGAGTATCCGCAATTGCTACTACCTTTCCATATCATAACTTTTTTTTTTGAAATTTTGTCTGCTTTTAGATCCTAAACATATCTTCGTAATTTCCTCGAACATTAGTAGTAGAATAATTTTGACCCGGCAGCTGCGAAAAATCTGCCAGTACATACGTTTCATCGTCTATTATGCAGCAGCATTATTGTCTTTTGAAACATGATTTCAGTTTCCATGTTCTGCCTTTAGCCTCAAAATTTTGTTCAGCGTTCCTTTCTGGAGCTTTTTGGACTTTGTGGTTTTCAATCTTATATTGTCTTTAAGCTTTGAAATCAAATAGTCCGAACACTTGGCTAAACGGGCGCATCTTCTACCGGATGTGTTGCCAGCTCTCTATATTTTCTTGGACCTATATTTCATGTGGACCTTTCTTTCTTCCCGAAACATGTTTCATATTAATCATAAAATTCGCATAATAATTTTTAATAATTTTATTAGAAAATATTTGAGCCTGAGGTCGTTGGTTCTAAATTTTAATTTATTTTGATATTTGGGTCTACTTCGTAGGCCATCATCAGCAATTTGGATGAAACTTTAAATAAATTACAAACAAAAATTAAAAAATATATATATGGGCTATTTCAAATTTTTTGAGCACCTGCTGAAACCGACATACTATGGCTCTATCGTTAAGTTTTGTGAATGGAAAAAAACGTTGTACAGGGTTTGGATGACTATACCTGATGGATCTGACGTGCAAAGTTTTACATTGAAAAGTCTTCACCTTAAGAATTGGTGGTCATCTAAAATTCGAAAAATTAAAAAAACGACTTGAAACTTGCAAGAGTTTTTTCATTCATTCCGTTTTCTTTGTAACAGTTTTTAGCTTTGAGATCCAAACCTATACAAAATATAGTCACTAGGCTTGGAGGATATATCCACTAAAAAAAAAAATTTTGATATCGCTGCTGGGTGAAGAGTTGCATGGTGGTTTACAAGTGAAACCAAAATTTTCCGAATTTTGAACTTTTTGAAGATTTTACATAGGGTTTTTGCGCCGTTTAAAAGAAATGAGTTTTGAGTGTAGAATTAAAAAACGGCGTAATTTTATAAAGTTTGAGGTATATCAAGTTGGTGTCAGCGCACCAATAACGTATCACGGACATCACAAACTTAAAAGAAATTAGCGTAAATTTTTTGAAAATGTATCTTTTTTGCGTCTGACAATCTGAATTGTCTTTTAAGTTGGCTAGTGTATTGCGTGATGCGAGTAACTTCGTAAATTGACCACCGAGGCGAAAACGCACTTTAAAATTTTTAAACGCAAAAATTTTATGAACTTTTGAAAATTTTTGCAAAAAACAATTTTTTTGTTAGCTTTTTTTTATATCAAAGCATGGCATGCGAACATGTTTAGGTATCTAAATAGATTCTTCGCGACGGAATAAACTGCTAAAGTGCAAAAAAAAAATAATTTTTTTCAATCCTGGCGCGTGAAGCGGCCGTTTTTTCCAAACATATTTCGCTTTGTGACAACTAAAGCGCTGTATCAATTCCGCTTAAACGTACATCGAATGGAAGAATTTACAGAGCTTGATACTAAAATCGAAAACGCACCAAAAAATTTTAAGGATTTAAAATTTGATGGAGGAAACAAAATGTTTCTAACCTCAAAAAGCATCCTTGTATGAAATATATGATTCTGAACATTTAAAATAATTATTTTTGAATTCGGGTTAATAAGTAATCCAGAATCCCAACAAGTATTTTATAATCGGTCCAATATTAATATTTGCAAAAAAAAACCGTTTTTTTTAACCCCTAGAAAGTGAGACTATATTTTTAAACAATATTCACGAGGGCCACCTTAACAAATTTCAACAAAACAATTGAAATATACTACCGCGAAAACCGCCAAATTACCGCCGATGCAATGACATCTTAAAGAACTTGCTTTATTATAAAAACTCTATGATCACAGTAGCCTTTGCTTTATGAAACAAGGACACAGTTCGGTGAAAAAGCGACTAATGTTTTGTGAGGTTTTAGAAAAACAATTGGTTAAAAATAAACAAAATATAGTAACTCATAAAGAAAAATCTAGGTACTCCAAAATCATTGCTGGAAAAGTGTTAAATAAATATAAAAACCGTAAAATTTTATATCACATAGTTAATCGTTATCAACAAAATAAAAATAAAAATTTTGAATCTCCCCAAGAAAATAGAGGTTGTAAGGGGAACACAATAAAACATTTAATTGGACAGTTTTTACAAAAAGATCAAATCTCTAGTATATGTCCAGGAAAAAGGGATATTATAAGTAAAAATAGTAAAGTATTTCAAAAACGATTTCTTCAATATACTCTTACTAATCTGCACCAAAAGTTTTGCAAAGAAACTAAACTCAAAATATCCTTTAATACTTTTGCTAAATACAAGAAATTTTGGATAATTAAAAGTAAAATGTCTGCTCGAAATACATGTTTGTGTAAAACACACATTAACTTTTATTTAATGCTGCAAAAGTTGTACCGATTAAAGGTTTATCTTCATCTAGCTCACATAACTTTATTTCAATGGTAGCATGTAACTTAGATTCGAAATCGTGTATGTATAGAGAATGCAAAGTTTTCAATAAAAAAGAAATCCTGGAGGCTGAAAATGGTTTAGAAAAGACTTTTTACTATAAGTGGTGTCAGAAAACAATTGACCGAAAGGGTGCTAAAGGCTTAACATACCACTTAAAAGTCTCGTCCAAAGAAGCCATAAAATGCAATGTTAACGAGTCAGTTGTTCTATTAAATACCCAAACACCTTCTTATTTAAAGCATGTTAATACTATACTAAACTCAGAAAAAACTAACCATTTTAAAAGTATTACTGATCTTAATATATAATTTGGTAAAAAAAATCATGAGTGGTAAAGTGTAAATGGTTATATCTCTTAAACCATTAGCGATAGGCAAATAGTTTTTTCTCAAAATATTGCAAATTATGTCTTATACTAATAGTAATTTTGTAAAATGTTTAACAAGTTTAAATAAATTTTTATATGCATATACGATAAAAAAAAAATTTTTTTTATTTATTTTTTCAGTGTATTTCAAAAAGTATTGAAGCTTTCACAAATATTTTAGTGTGCTAAGAAAGCCCTTAAGGGGTATTATCCACACGCATTATCTTTTTTTAATTTTAACAAAATCTGTAATTTTAATATTTTTTTTAAATTTTTAATTTTAAACCGCGGTAAAATTTGCGCCGGTTAATAAAAATGATTAACGCGAACGGATTTTAAAATGCTCAGTTTATACACACGCAAATCGACATTGATGTCAGACAAAAAAAAAACTTAAAAAAAAAATTGTCTAGGTGCCGTAAATTTTTGAAGTTGCCCATATAAATAAACATTTAAAACATATTAAAAAGACGCCACCGCTAAGGATGGCCGCCTCTTCGTTGTATAATAATATTGGAAATAGTTTCACAAAGTTGGATTTTGTTGAAAATATTTAATAATTTTTGCACGTACTTTTATTTCGTCACTAATTTTAATCAAACCAACAAGAAATGAATAAGGATGTCACTAAGAATAATAACTCACATATTTTTCAAAGATAACTGATAAAAAAAAATTGAAATAACACTAGCAAAAAAGTTAAAAAGAAAAACGTGTGTTAGGATTTTTTTCGACTCCTTAACAAGTAAGAGGTGTTTAATCTTTGATACCCTTCACCTCGGCTTTACATTTACATTAATATTTGGACTTTTTGCAGTATTTATAACAAATATAAACAAAATATTTTAAAAAGTAAACAATTTGATAAGCTTCATACTGAATTATTACAATAAAAATACAGAATTTGTAGTATTTTTTAGAGGTGTCTACATACTGTTGGTCATATGTTGGCATAACAATGCCCGATATACGGCATTTTAAACACTAACCAGCTCGAAGTAATGGCAAACAATACTGTCATAAGTTTACCCAGGTAAATAGTTTATTTTGTGAATGAGACGGCCATCGCTATATCGACTGAAGTTGTTATTTTTCGATGCATTACAAACGGAATTACAAACAGTGGTGCAGAGGGTACAATAATCTGGATCTTAGGGTAATATAAGTAAATGTCATAAGGCCTAGGTGTGAACATGCGCCAATTTGTAACCAATTTTGATAGCGTCCCATTTTTAAAATCGTGTAAACCACTTTTCATGAAACTACTTAACTTCGATCCGCCTTGAAAATGAAAAATGAACAAACGATTAAAACAGCTTACACACATCGCGGTCTGGTATATGTGAAGAAAATTAATTCTGATTACCCAATCCTTATTGAGTTTTTAGTTGAAGTCAATCAGGTTTTTTCCTTGATGACACATAACACATCTCTTCCAATTTCGTTGTGCCATTCTTGCCTTTACCTTTTTTCATCGCAACTATTTTTGATTATTTTACTATTAATATTATAAATTTTATTCTCAATCAGTTTTCAAATGTAACTGTTTACTTTTACTTTTATTTTAATACTAGATGTAACCCGGTGTGCTTCGCTACACCCTCCCCCTTCCCCCCTTTCGAATTGTTATGAAAGGGCTCACGCAAAGTCCCAATGATGTCACTAATACAGTAATTCAGATATATCACATTTAATATTAAGTGTGGGGGTATCTCGCGCATTTGTCCAATCCCGCCCATTTTTTTGTTAATAGAGATCTGAGACAAATTTGCAAAGCTTTCTCTATCATAGTACTTAATATATATGATATTAAAATTAAAGCCTGTAGCACTCCCATATCCGCAGTAAGACTATGTGAAAATTTCAGGAAGATCAGATAAGTAGTTACGGAGATTACCTCGTACAAACAAACAATCAAACAAATATTACCTCCTTATTATGTTAGTATAGATTATTAGTAAAGATTTTTCTTATTTCATTGCTTGCTGATGCTGATATACAATGTTTTTTGTTTTTTCATCCGGTACAACAATTATCAGATTTTTCGGCGTTCCTACACTGGAGCAAGGTACATGTAGATGCCCATGAGAAGAAGATGGATTATACATATTAGATCTGGCAACACTTAACTATTGGCCTTGAACTTAGAATATCATTTGGCAATTTTTCTTTTTAGCGATTTTTGATTTTACCCATTTTTTATTTCAAAAAATTTTTTTTTGGCGATTTTTATTTTTCGCGATTTTTGGGTTTGGCGATTTTTGATTTTGGCGATATATTTTCCACGACAAATCACATTGATAACTAATGAACTTGCAACAGACCATCGCTTTCGTAATGCTTCATATTTTTACATCGGAGGTGCCACGCCCTCTAATCCCATCCCGCCCAATTTTTATTGGACTACTCACATTAATATCTGATGTACTCATGCAAAATGTCGAGTCTTTCCCTTTTATAGTACACCAGTTATATGATATTAGATATCTACTTTGCATGGGCGGTGCTACGCCCACTGCTCCGATCACGCCCATTTTCTTGTTCAACTAATCACACAAAGAACCTATGGGCTCATGCAAAGCCACAAAGCTCTCTCTTTTACAGTACTCCAGTTATATGACATTAAATAGTTACTTTGCATGGGGAGTGCCACGCCCATTGGTGTGAACCCGCCAATTTGTGTTCGACTACTCATACTAAGATCTGATAGGCTCGTGCAAAGTGTCAAAGCTTCCCTTTTTAGCACACCAGTTATATGATATCATATATTTTCTTTGTATGGACGGTGCCACGCCCACTGCTCCGATCACGCCCATTTTTTGTCTAACTAATCAAATGAATAACTTATGGGCTCACACAAAGTCCCAAGACTCTCATTATTACAGTACTCCAGATATATGGCTTTTTATATTTACTTTGTATGGCAGGTGCCACGCCTATTGGTCCGATACTGCCCATTTTGCATCCGACTACTCACATTAATAATAGGTGAAATCAGAAAAATTTGAAAAGCTCTCTCTATCACATTACTCGAGATATATAATATTTAACTATTACTTGTATGGGAGGTACCACGCTACTAATATTAACAATAGGTGACCTCACACAAATTTGCAAAGCTCTCCCTATCAATATATATATATGATATTAAAAATTTACTTTGTGTGGGAGGTGCCACGCCCACCAAAAATATTTAAAAAATTATAGCCTATAGCACTTCCCATATCCGCAGTAAGACTCTGTGAAAATTTCAGGCAGATCAGATGGGTTCTTACGGAGATTACCTCCTACAAACAAACAAACAAACAAACACACATTACCTCTTTATTATATTATGGTGTTATTTTAATTATATTTCTAATAAGCATTGCTGGTAGGCTTCTTTATTTATTTTTATTGTTCAGATTATGGCTTTAAAGATGATAAAAATTCTAGCTAAACAGAGAAGCGGTTTAAAAATTTGTCATATTAACGCACAAAGTCTAAAAAACAAAATTGACGAGTTTAGATTTATTTTTCAAATTTCAGGCGTTAATGTTATATGTGTGTCGGAGACATGGTTTAATGAACCAATCAGAGATGACATGGTATCGCTGGATGGTTATAATTTATACAGAAATGATAGATCTGAAGGCTATGACGGAGTGGCAATATATGTAAAAAAAAGGGTTGGTCTGTACATTAAAAAGTAAAAGTGACGAAAAATAAACCCTAACAACAAAGTTGAATATCTTTTTCTTGAAGCATGTAGTTATGGAAGAAAATTTCTTATTGGTTGCGTCTACAGGCCAAGGAATAATATTGATTTCACACATTTTTATACAATTTTGGGGAATATCACATCATTACATAGTAGCGTTTTAATGGCTGGGGACTTTAACTATAATCTGATAACAGAATCATGTTTAACCATCAATATGAAATTATTTGATCTCGTTTCTGCAAATTCTCTAACGCCAACACATTTTACATCATCCAATAATACTTTGCTCGACCTATTTTTTGTCTCCAATGAAGCAAAAAGTTTTATTGTATGACCAGTTGTCCGCATCGTGTTTTTCCAGGCACGATCTGATTTTCCTAATTTTTGACATTCCACTTGAAACTTCTACTGAAAAAATCTAATTCGTAACTTGAAACGTATAAACTACCTCACTCTTGAAGAAGAGTTTGTCAAAATCGATATGATATCGGTTAATGATCAATTGTTTTTTTGGAACAAACCATAACAACTTTATTTAATGCAATAGTGCCAATGCAAACGAAAGAAGTAAGTTACCGCCAGAAACCTTGGTTTACGGTTGAAAGCATCTCATAGCAGATCGCGACCGTGCTTACTCTTGCTGGAAGCGCTTTAAAACTGACGATCTATATAATACTTATCGAAACGCAAGAAAAATTGTAACCAAAACCATAAGAAACGTAAAGTCAAAATACTATGCCAACAAATTTTCAAATTCAATTTCTACAAAAAATAAATGGAAAGCCAATTTCAATTCCGAAAGTGTAACCCCGTTAGATGTACTCAAAAGATGTCTATCCATAAAATCAAACGCTACAGGCATTGATGGTATCCAGCCCGCTTTTATAAAAATTATTCCCCCGGCACTACTACCAATAATTACAAATATATTCAATAAAATAATTTTGACAAGTACTTATCCTCTAAGATGGAAGCAGGCTAAAATTCTTCCAATACCAAAATCACCCACTGAGTATCGGCCCGTATCTGTCAAAAGCATTTGAAAAACTTCTACATTTACAGATGGCTAATTACATTAATCATCATTATTTGTCGACCGATAAACAATCTGGATTTCGAGCCAAACATAGTTGCATTACTGCTCTTACCGATGTAGCCCAGGATCTCAGAAAGGAAATTGACGATGGCTGTGTTGCAATGTTGGTGTTGTTGGATCTCTGAAAGGCTTTTGATACCGTTGACCACACCATATTGATTCAAAAATTAGAAAAAATCATGAATTTTTCCTCAACATCTACCAAATTAATTGAGTCATATCTAAAGGATCGAGTGCAGTGTATTGAAATAAAACCATTAACAACCTAAACCTTTCTTCCCGTTATTAGGGGTGTTCCACAGGGCTCCATTCTCGGTCCTCTCCTTTTTTCCATCTATGCAAATTATCTTCCTGAACAGTTGCTCCACTGCAACATTGTAAATAAGCAATAAACAAGGAAATATTGAACAATGTACTGCGAAATTAAATTATGACCTGCAGCGTCTTTTTCTCTGGGCGGATATGAATGGTTTAAGTTTAAATCCTAAAAAATCCAAATGTATCGTTATACAAAAAGGACAAAGAAAATTATTGAAATTCCCATTGTTTGTATTAACAACCAACAAATTGAAATGGTTAATAAAGCAAAAAATCTTTGTATTATATTTAATAACACTCTCACCTGGTCAGATCACGTAATAGCTGCCTGTGGCAAAACATACGGAATGCTCGGAACACTTCGGCCTACTCAGTATTACACACCAATAAAAATAAGGTTACTGCTTGCTAAAACGTATCTGATTCCTACTCTTACCTACGGATGTGAGATTTTTACAAATTGTTATGGCGCTAGCAAATCAAAATTAGACGTTACTTATAACAACATTGCAAGATACGTTTATGGTCTCAGTAATTATAGAACTAATGGATATTACCTCAATATAACTCCTTACTCTAAGAGAATATGTGGTGTGCTGTTCGAAGACCTGCTAAAAATAAGAACTTTAATATTTCTTCATAAAATTATAATAACCCGAGAGCCATGTCATCTTTTTAATCGTTTGAGATTAGTCAATTCAGAAGAAATAGAAATTTAGTTCAATTAAGTCATCGTACATTGATATCCGAATGGCAATTTTTTATATCTGCAATACGTCTTTGGAATATTATTCCTCCAACAATTAAAGAAACCAGCAACGCATTAGAATTTAAAAAAAAAATATTTGAATTTTTTTCATACATAACTTTTTTTTCAATAGAATATGTTTTATTATAATTGATTATTTGTTTATAAATCGCTAACAATATTATGTTTTTTGCAAAAGAGTTAAAAATTTTACTTTGTATGTAATTGTTATTTTACTTGTTAATTTACATTATAACACCATAAGATTTCTACTTAAGACAAATGTTTTGTTGCGGAAGTTACAAAATAAATAAATAAAAATAAATATATTTGCATATACGACCTGGTGTTTGAGAATTTTTTTTCGTTACGCTTTGAATAAAGAAAAAATTAAAAACATTTTAAAAAGTTTAATTTTTGGACTTTCTCAGAATTGCCACATATTTCCCCCTAAAATATATTATTTTCTTAGCAGAGGTGCAGGCTATGCGTGATAAGTAACTATTAGTGTTTTTTGAAAATTTATATTTTTCTCCATCTTTTAATGTGGATTTTGTTCGAACATGGCAGTTCTTGTTTATATTTCTCTCTAAGTCACCTAAAGTATTCATTTTATCAAGTGTAGAATTCATACAGAAATCGGCAGAACTTCATCTATATATTTAAAGTTCTATAAAGCTATTTTAAATCTGTTGACTTTATTATTTCGTAACTGTTTAATAACCGAATTTACGCTTTCGTCTGTTTTAATATGTAGTGATGATGATGATGATAATGATGATGATGATAATGATAATGATAATGATGATGGCGGTTGATTGTGCCCATTATTAAGATGCGAATGTGCAACATTTTTGCCAGAGGTCATGAAAATGATGATGATACCACAAAAACAAAAACAGAATCGTATAAAGACACATAACCAATGCAGACTAGAAAATCTTTAGCCACGAGGGTCATATGATAAGTACTTAGACTTGAGCAGAGATGACATTTCTTTTATTAGCTCCACGTATGCCCGCCCCTGCCTTGAGGCGGCTATAATAATATTAAAATTAATTTTAATTGCCCCTTGGCATTTGTGAGCATAAATTATCTTAATGTTTTTGTTTATTTTTTACTTATTTATTTAAATTTTTTATTTTTTTTTTTTGGCAAAAACCAAAGTTAATGCATTCGAGGGAGACCAACGATCGAGCATTGATCGTATATCTGAGATCTGAGAAGAAAGCTTAATGCTGAAATAAACACTGAATTTATCGACCAACATATCTTTGGCTACAGTTTTTGGGATCACATGTATAATATTTGAAAAGGAAAGACGATTATTGCACGATCTCAATGGCTTTGCGATAAAGTTACGTTATCATTCAAATTCATAATTGTATACACATTTAACTCATAAGGTGAGTGCTCACTTTTAACTCATATTTCAAAGAAGTTTTACACATTATCTTTTAAATAATAAAAAAAATTTAATTTTTTAATCTATACTAATATTATAAAGAGGTAATGTGTGTCTGTTTGTTTGTTTGTTTGTTTGTTTGTAAGAGGTAATCTTCGTAACTACCAATCCGATATTCCTGAAATTTTCACAGAGTCTTACTGCGGATATGGGAAGTGCTATAGGCTATAATTTTTTAAATATTTTTGGTGGGCGTGGCACCTCCCACATATACATATATTGCGTACTATGATAGGGAGAGCTTTGCAAATTTGTGTGAGGTAACCTATTGTTAATATTAGTAGCTACGCTGGAAATGGGCGGGATCAGATAAGTGGGCGTGGCAAGTAATAGTTCAATATTATATATCTCGAGTAATGTGATAGAGAGAGCTTTTCAAATTTTTCAGATGTTACATATTATTAATGTGAGTAGTCGGATGCTAAATGGGCAGTATCGGACCAATAGGCGTGGCACCTGCCATATAAATTAAATATAAAATGCCATATATCTGGAGTACTGTAATAGTGAGAGTCTTGGGACTTTGTGTGAGCCCATAAGTAATTCATTTGATTAGTTAGACAAAAAATGGGCGTGATCGGAGCTGTGGGCGTGGCACCGCCCATACAAAGTAAATATATGATATCATATAACCGGTGTGCTAAAAAAGGAAGCTTTGACGCTTTGCACGATCCTATCAGATCTTAGTATGAGTAGTCGAACAAAAAATTGGCGTGTTCACACCAATGGGCGTGGCACTCCCCACGAAAAGTAACTATTTAATGTCATATATCTGGAGTGCTGTAAAAGAGAGAGAGCTTTGTGGCTTTGCGTGAGCCCATAAGTTCTTTGTGTGATTAGTCGAACAAAAAGATGGGCGTGATCGGAGCAGTGGGCGTAGCACCGCCCGTGCAAAGTAGATATCTAATATCATATAACTGGTGTACTATAAAAGGGAAAGACTCGACATTTTGCATGAGTCCATCAGATAGTAATGTGAGTAGTCAAATAAAAATTGGGCGGGATGGGATTAGTGGGCGTGGCACCTCCTATGTAAAAAATATGAAGCACTACGAAAGCGACAGTCTTTTGATAAGTTCATTAGTTATCAATGTGATTTGTCGTGGAAAATATATCGGCAAAATCAAAAATCGCCAAACCCAAAAACCGCGAAAAATTAAAATCGCCCAAAAAACAAAAATTTTCAAAATCAAAAATGGGCAAAATCAAAAATCGCTAAATAAGAGGGTGTAGTGAAGCACATCGGGTTACATCTAGTATTATATAAAAAGATAATTAAAAAAATGATTATTTATAAAAACTATAACAAAAACAGAATATAATTTTTATTTACACTTAAAAAAATAAGTGCTCATTATAGATTTTTCTTAAAAAATTATTTCGAACATCGAAGTTTTATTAATTTAGAATGTGATCCGTTACTTTTAATTATTGCTTCTAGTCCTCTAGGAATAGAAGAAGAAATGGCACTAAGTACTTAGAACCCAATGAGCAAATGCCCCCATCAAAAAAAATGCACTTACGCCCTAAAAATTTATATGGAATTGATGAACAAATGACCCAATGTTTATGTTTTTTGTGGAATAAGTTCATTTTTATCCCAATTTGAAATATTTTGGGGTATTTGTTCATTTTAAATTTGAAAGTTTTTTTTTACAAGCCGCAACAGCAAAAATGCTGCGAATACGATTTTGCTTTTTTTTTTTTTTGGTAGTTTATTTATTTTGTGAACATCCAAAAAAAGCAACGGAATCGTTTGCAAATCAAAGGAATCAGAACTTTTAAAAATCGAATTCCTTCATTCAATAAGTAATCATCATTGAGCAGTGACATCGGAACTTTGAACCTGAAGCTGCTGAACGCTAAAGTATTTGATGGATGCGACGTTTAAAATTACGCTGCAAGGTTGCTTTAGTATATGTGTGGGCTATTTGGATCAAGAGGTAGTTATTGCACGTACGTATATACAAAATCCGCGTCCGCGCAGTTGTCGTCAACTTATTTTAATCGCCAAAATATATTTTTCTCAGATCATTCTGATATTTTCCATTTTGATGGATAAGAGAACGTAAAATGCTATTATTGAAATCGTGCGTTAATTTTTTTTTTACCGCGCAAACAGAGCAAGATATGTTATGTGGTTGTGAGATAAATCACCGAAATCATGCTATTGGAAAAGAATACAGATTTTAAATGCGTTTATTGCTGCGCAAATATTTTTTTTTTGTTAACCAAACCAACATCCAGGGGACGCCCCTACAAATGCAGTGCATTGTGTTGATTTCAGGAAAATAGGTTATGGGAAGGAGGAGTGAGGGAGTAGTGCTTGTGGATATTTGACTAAAATTGCGTTTTGCGATCAACTGGACAATAGACTATAAACGGATGTGATCTACTAGAGAAGCGGGTAGAGCGAACCGATATTCGGGCACTTGGAATAAGTTCGCTAATTTCAGAAGAAAATGGTAATGTCTATAGAACAGTGCTAAACAACCCACATTCTGACGATGTTCCAATGAGTCAATAGAGTTGGACACTCTACTGTCATTGATGAGCGCCAACGCCCTCCTTTGCACACGGTCCAGTAACTCCAAAATAGACTATGAAGCTCCTGCCCATATATGGGAATTGCATTCCATTTTCGATCGGATGTAAGGAGATCAGAAGGAGTGAACTAGTTTTTACATCGTTTTAGAAAACAGACACTTGAATGCTTCTTTCGACACTTGAAAAACATGCTCGTTCCAATGAACATCACATTGAATTCTCATGCCTAGAACACCAGGAGTATCCGATTCCTCAATACCTATACCATCCATATATACAGATGAAATTGTTGAATCCATGGCCCTATGGGCCAACATACAATATTGAGTCTTCAGTGCATTAAAATCAACCCTATTCGCTTTTCCATACTCGAAGATTGTTAACAGGTCTTGATTGAGTGTGCCATTCATTGTCCGCCTTTTGCTTCTCCCACCTACAAGAAGCTTGGCCTACAATTAAAGAAAAATGAATGGCAGATGCTGCTGTCATCTGCGAAAGAATATAGAGTTAAAAGTTTGACCAAGAAGGTCGTTCAGAAAGATAAGGAAAAGGGAAGGACAGAGAACGCAACCTTGGGGTACCCCTGAATTAAACTGAAACTCATTAGAAGAGATCCCATCAATAACAACACGTATTGTTCGGTCTCTGAGAAAACTCGATATAAATCAAGAGAAGTCATTACCGACCCAAAATGCAATAAGCTTTGATTTCAATGCAGCGTGCCACACACGATCGAATGCCTTGGAAATATCTAGAGCAGCCATTTTACATTAGCCAAAATTGCGAATGCATCGACTCCAGAAAGTAGAACTAACAGGTCTCCCGTGGAACGAAATATTGAGAGCAGTATGTGAAATTTTCACTTAAATAAATATTTTACGAAAATTTATTGATAAATAATCTAACCCATAAAAACAGAGTTTTTACCAAAACTCTTTCTTTCCTTATGCATATGAGTTTTGAATAGCTCCGTGACTGTGTGTGACTATCTTAAAATTAATTTTTGGCCACAATGACCGGATGAGCGGAATCGGGGTTTTAATCTATCCGTGACTGTGCGTGACTATGTCAAAGTTAATCTTTTTTCACAGCAAGTCTATCGGCCAAGTTTTAGATCCATCCGTGACCGTGCGTGACTGCGCCTGGCTAAGTCAAGGTTAATCTTTTTTTCACAGCAAGTGTATGGACCAAGTTTGAGATCGATAGGATGAGGGGAAATGACATTTAGATCACTCCGTGACTGTGCGTGACCACGCGTGACTGTGCGTGACTACCACAAAATTAATCTGTAGTCACGGCACGAGTATGGGCCAAGTTTCAGATCAATTGGATAAGGGGGAATGGGGTCCACCCATGGCAGACAGAAAGAGAGTACGAGTTAAAAGAAAGAGTTTAAAAATATGTGAAAATTGTGAAGAATGAGTTTGGGGTGTAAGTTCATTTTTTATTGTGTTTTTTGAAAAATTGGGGCATTTTGTAATTTTTTGTATCGTGAACTTACGCAATTTTTCGGGGAATTGGTTCATTTTTTTTGAGGGGATTTGATCATTGGGGCCTAAGTTCTCAGTTTCAGAAGATGACCTGAGGTTGAGGTAGCATTTTTACTCGGGGACTTTAATTAAAAAATTTTTGGTTCTTATTTCACTTTTTCTAACTCTTCCAGAGATATTATATTGAATTAATATCCAGGAACTGGACGGTGTTTCCAACAATTGTAAGGTATTGTAAAGAAGCAACAACTTAGTATTTGCTGCCGTGTGCTTCGGATCTCTGTCCTGGATGAAGATGTAAATTTTTCGTAATCCTATTTTATGCACGCTGGACTGGACATTAGTTTCCAAAATCTGCTATATTTTTTGTGGTCCAATATTCCGTCAATGCTATGTGAGTTTCCGCCACTAGCAGGCGGCAATCATATATCTCCACACTAGAACTGATCCGAGTCTGTGTTTAAAAGTGGGACATAGATCGTTGTCTTTAAACACTTCAATGGCCTTTCTTTATAATCCGTATCTATCATCGTAACCATAAATATTAAATTTGCTTCCGTTTGTCGAAATTACCCGATTCCAGAACTCCTCATCTTGTTCAGTTCGCTGATATACGGTTTTTTTTTCGGGCAACACGACTGTTAAACCCAGTCTCATGAATCACATACCGGACGGTATATGGCCAAACCCGTTAAGGGCTCTGTTAAATTTTTTTTTTGCTAATTTTCTTGCTGGAATTTTTGGACGCTTCTTTATCTTTCTAAATGGAGATCTCTTTTCAGCCTCGCTTGAGGACGTCCTGATGTTGGATAATTCAATTTCTTTTTTATTATTTTATTATATTTGTCGAAAATTTTTATTGTCAAATATGGTCCTTTGACTATTTTTGCAATTTTCGTTATGAATTTTAATGTTTTCACGTAAATTTTGTAGTTTGATAATACGGAAAAACTAGTATCATTCTATAAAATGTCTGGCACTAAATAATTTCTTAATTATTAATTATTTGAAAATAATTTGTTGTTAAAAACCGTTATTTTTCTGTCTGACCGTCTGTCTGTCTGTCTGTTGAAATCAGGCTCACTCATAAAGTAAACCATTTACCTAGATAAATGCTGGTACTTGAAATGGGGAAAATCGGTCATCATTGCGCGAAGATATGGTCTAAAATGTAGAGAAACTCTAGAAAATGATAAAAATTCAAATTGTTTACTTTTTAAAATATTTTGTTTACATTTGTTATAAATTGAGCAATAATTCTAGACATTAATACAAACGTTAAGTCCAGGTGGAGGGTATAAGAGCTTCGGAGGGTATGATTTTTTTTTTTTTTTCTTTGTAAAAGAGAATTCTTTTAATATTTTTTTTTTTTTTTTTTTTTGAGATTATTGAAATTAATTGGGATTTATTTTAAAACATTTCAACTGCAGTTTGAATTGAAATAAAATTGTATTCAAACAAACATTTTAAGAAAAAATATTAAGATCGACTATAATTTTCTTACTTGTTTTTAATCCCGAAACTGAATAGTTATCAAACGACCTTCGTGTCTATAGAACATAGAACATAGCTGCTGCCTAATCTAACTAAGTGAATTACAATTCACAGGGTGAATGAGTGAGTCAGTAGTGAGTGGTTCTAACCACAGGTATTCTAAGCATCGGAGTTCGTTAAGAAATCAACGAAAGAAGGAAAACTGTATGCTGTGGTGCGATGTTTGTGTATGGATTACAAATGACTGGATATGCACGCATAAGCACTTATTGAAGGTACAAAAATAACATTATGAAAACGAGTATAAGTGGCCAACATGTTTCTATTACTGAATGTAAGTTTCTGTTCGTTTCGTTTTTGCTAAAAATAAAGAAAAGAAAAGAAATGGAAAAACGAGTGCAAGCAAGTGCGTGCTAATGTATGATGTATTGTGATATAAAGCAATAGGAGGATCGAATCATTGTAGGAGCAGATTCGTTATGAAATGTTGCTGACTTTAGTTAAGTTACATTTTTGTTATTATTTTTTCTTTCTTTCGACGCATCAGGAAATGCGTTTCCCCAAACATGTTGTATGTATGTATGTTTGCATGTCTCTATGTTTGTACGAGTATGTCTGTAAGTACTTGTACTCGTTCATTCAATGCCAATGAGATTTATAACAAAAGTACGAAAATAGAAACAACAACAACAGCACACATCAACATTTCGAACATTAGTACGAGTATCAACAATAGCAACAAGAACGAACCATCATCTTCATACGTATGTTGAATTCTATTTCCTTCTCTCGCCTGGCACTATAGGCCAGAAAAAAGTAAAGTTTTTGGGTTAAATTTAAAGACACTTCACTTTCTTAGCTATGAAAAACCAAATTCACAATTTATTTTGAATTTAATGACCGACACTTTCAGAAACATTGGGATTATAATTAATTTCTACTTAAAACATCAAGAAAAATAGGTTATGGGAAGGAGCACGGAGAGAGTAAGCAGTGCTTGTGGATATTTGACTTAAAGGATCAGTTCGACGGATAGTGTAATTTTCTCTTGCCACTGGACAATAGATGTGTACTTGGAATGAGTTCACTTATCTTAGCAGAACATTTGCAGAGAAAGAGATTTGTTTTCTATGGGATAGATAAATTTTGCATGAAAATTTTATTTCATGTAATTGATTAAAACCAAAAAAAATGAGGGCGGTCTCAGAGTTTAAACGAGGCCATACGAGTTGCCAAACCAACAAATTGAGGTGTTCATGCCAGAAACGGTTAAGAAAATCCACAAAATGATATTGGATGATCGTCGGTTGAAGGTGCTTTAGCTAGGAGAAATGATAGGCATTCCAAAGAGTGTTATACATCGCATATTGACCGAAAATTTGGAGATGAGAAAGCTGTCCGTAAGATGGTTGCTGCGCTTGCTTATAATAAAAAAAAACACAGCGTCGTGGAGATGTGTCAATGGAGTGTTTGGTGATGTTTTAATTGCAGCGTTTATGTGATGAAACTAACGAAAAAAGCCGCATTCGGCGAACAAGAAAGTGTCGTCCCATCAAGATAATGCACCACATTCATTACTCGCATTGCGATGGCCAAGATCCATGAATTAAAGCTCGAATTACTTCAATACTCACCTTATTCCCCAGATTTCAGCAACCTCGGATTATTTTCTATTTCCAAACTTGAAAAATAGCTCGATGGTGAAAGATTTTCCAACAATGAAGAGGTGGAGTCTTCGGTTAAGGGATATTTTAAAAAGCTAAAAATGTGTATCGAGAATTCATTATGTACGAATTCCATATCAGCAGAACAGCCAATAGCTTTTCTCTTAGAGTTTACAAATTTGTAGAATGACTTCGGATTCCAAAAATGACGTCATCGTTAGTCAATCGGTAAAAACGCTTGATACTTCTCCACTTCCTCTGAGTTTAACTGTGTGCCAATTCTTTTATCACAGTTGATGGAACCGATTTGAAGTCAAAATATTGTTTTGATTTTTTCAATCAGGAATAAGCCCGCAAATTCAAATTTAATTATAGATTCCAGCTCTCCAAATACCTATATAAAAATACCATCGACGAGAAAAAATTATTCTCTGATCCATGCTAGCATCTTCACATCACGCTAAGGCTACAATTCAAAACGAAAAAGAATTTGTAACAAAAGAAATCAACCTCACAAATGTTCCCCAATTAAGACCAGTTACAATACTTTCATAAAAAGGGCAAAAAATTAAAAAAGAATTCAAAGGTCTGAACTTCTGAATAAAATCAGGAAAGCAGAACGATATGGGGTTAATTTTTTTTGTAGACTAACTCTTATTTCTAATATAATATAATCTATAATATTAACAGGCAAGGCGATTTTTTGTTACCGATGTTTTGTTCTACCGTTTTATCCTGATTTTGACCAAACGTATATTATTTGAAAGGTATTTCTTTTTAGCTGTTCACCAGATTTAAAGATTTTTTAATTTTTTCCTTCATTTTGATTAAATTGTATTTAAAGTTGCTACTAACACAGACATAAAATTATACATATGCTATGTGTGTGTTTATTTAATTTGTTAATGTGTTTGTTAATGAGTTTGTTATCTTCATTCATAATAATTCACAATAATAAACCAAAGTGTTGGTGTGTGAATTGGCTAAATTGAAAAATAAAGTTGACTAGAAACTGCACTCGAATTTCGAGCGCTGAAATCTGCTAGTCTACAATAATAGGCAAGGCGATTTCTTGTAACCTCTTCTACGCTGTTATTTATCAACCGATTTTGACAAAAATGTACCATTTGAAAGGTATTTCTTTGCAGATGTGAACCATCTTTACATATGTGAACACATACATAAAATATATAAAACTATGCAATGCTGAGTGTGCGTTTATTAAATTTGTTAATGTGTTTGCAAAAATTGTATATCAAAAGCCCTGTATTGAAATGTGAATTAGCTAAAATTGATTAGCAAAGGTATGCTCCTATAAAATTATTTATTAACAAACCCATTTATATATCTTTTGTGTGTTCGACATATATTTAAAATTAAATTTAATGAATGAATCACAATTAACTGAATTTTATTTAAACATTGATAAATTTTATATATATATGTGACCTTCTCCGAGAAAAGGGACCTAGTGTGTGAAAATGAAGTTTTGAGAAAAACGCATTTAAATTTCATAACGCATTATCACTTTGAACACACCTTCAGTTGGGAGATGCGATTTGGTATGGTTAGTTATGATTGGGTGCCGACTTTGGTGACGTCGTGCCTATGTGGTGACGAATTTTGTTCGCTTTTAGTGTGACAATACCTTTGCTATTGTTGCTGCTCTATTCGCCCTCAGCTATCTGTTCTTTCTCAGCAAAGGGTTGATATGCGTATACTAATACGAAGAACATTGTAAAAATAACTATAAGAAAGGAAAATAATAAAGTGACGCTTCAGTCTTGTGCCAACTGTATAACGAGTGTTATCAATATGTCAAAAGTTGTTTCGCAATTTTGGTTCTTTTGTAATTTTGTTACTAAGCTGATGTTAATTTGCAGTAATTTTTATAAAAATTGATATTTCTGACAGTTTTGATGATGATTTAAAAAGACTAGACTCGGTTTATGGCGATGATGAGATCGATATCACGTTATATGAAATTGTCAGTGCTAATAGTTCGGGACTAATTGAAAATCAAAGTTTTTTGCATGATGTTTCCGAATCCAATATTATATCCGAATCGGAGGAATCCGTTGAAGATATACAAGAGTCTATGAACATCGATTTGATGTCCGGAGAAAAATGAGAAGCATGTTGTTCGAAAGAATGTAATAAGATAATTCCAAAAAATCTTGCTATACAAAGCCGGCAATTTTTCCAAGAATTAAGTAAACCTGAACAAGATTTAGTCCATTTGAGCCATTTGGAATTTCATCGGCAACATTTATCGCTCGAAAACGTTTATAATACTGAAAGTCGGAAGAAGTACGGCCAAAGGATAAAAAATAAATCCAGAGTTGATACAATGTACTTATTTCGTGGCATTAATATTTGTAGAAAGATGTTTTGTTTTATTTACGAAGTTAGTTTAAAACGTTATACAAATTTGATTCGATATAGTGATAATATTGGCTTTTCTGAACGAAAACATGAACTAAGTGGCAAGTCTTCAAAACGGCAATCGCGTGTGTTATCACCGGAATCACTTACTCGTATCGTTCAATTTATTCAAAATTTTGCTGAAAAATTCGCAATACTTCTTCCTGGTAGAATGCCAAACCACAAAGACTGTAAAGTAATGCTGCTACCATCCAGTGAAACAAAAAGTGCTGTTTATCGTCGTTTTAAGAAAGTTTGTCTTACTGAAGATAAAATCGCAACTAAAACTTTTTACAAAATTTGGATGAAGTACTGCCCTTACATCTCGCCTATGAAACCGAAAACTGGTCTTTGTGACGTCTGTCAAAAGAATACCTTGATGCTACGACGAGTTTTGGAAGAATCTGATTCAGATACAAAATAAGCAAAATTACGAATGGCTGTTAGTCATCTTGACCATGAGAAACGCCAGCGTGAATTCTACCAACAATGCTGCAAGATGAGTGATGCTTATTCTACTCTTGTAGTTAGTTTCGACTATGCACAAAATATATCTAAACCGAGTGAAACCAAAGCGAAACAAAAATTGAAAAATAAATCTGAACCTGCCAGCAAGAAAAGAAAAATCGAAGCACCGGATCACGAGAAAAAGAAAGCTGAAGTCAAAGCGCCGAAAAAGGAAAAAACTGAAATTGTCAAACGGAAGAAAATCGTAGTACCAGATCACGAAACAACGGAAAAAAGGCGAAACTCCAAAAAAAAAAAAAAATTCAAAGACTGACGAAAAAAAAACAATTTCAAACCGAAAACTCTAAAAAATAATATTTTAATGTTTTTCTCATTTTTATCGATGTTCCCAAGCTCGTTTTGTACGTTTTTATGGGGTAAATAAATTTTTATCAGAAATCTAACTCATTTCATCTTATTCTACACCCTTTTAGGTACCAGAATCCAATCTTAAGTCCAAACCCGTTGTTTGACACACTAGGTCCCTTTTCTCGGAGAAGGTGTCATATATAGATTAAAAAAACATGGAAAAAAAATTTATGAAAAATAAAATTTCATAGAAATTGCACTTGAATTTCGATTGCTGGGCTCTGCTACTATAAATAAATTTCTAACCGAAAATGCATCTTATTCATTACTATTTTAATTGTTTAATTTTTTTGGAATTTTATTTTGTCAATGCATAATGGTTTCGAATTGGATAACTGCATATCTAAGAGAGGATTTTAATATCATGTACTTTGTTTATGATTTCAAAAAAAAAAAAATGTTATTTTAAAATTTTTGAATATTTTCGAATATGTAGGATTACAGCCCATAGTTCTTGGTATCTAAAGGAGTCTCCCCAAACACGCATTTCAAATCAGTGTTGTTGTTTTATGTAATATAAGCCGCTTCTTTTAGTTTTCGTTTGTGATTTCTTTCTATGGCTAAATGTTGTACGCTTTAATATGCAGCATGCCAAGTTAAGTTAGTTTAACGTGCACCAGTGTAATTCTAAGCTTTAAATTGCAGTGCTATGCTTCATCAGCATCATTGGGCTGGATAACTGGAATGGGCTTTTATAATACTCCGCCATCACCACCACCACCACCAATATTATAGACTGAGAGCATCTATGTATCATCATTATTAGTTTAAGAATTTATAGAAATCAGATTTTGAAAGACGGAATTCTTATTTGAAGGAATTCCTTCAATATTTAATGCAATCTATATGTTTAATGATTGAATTCCTCAGCCAATTAAAATAGTGAATTATGTTTTTAAGAATGGATTCATAAGCTAAAACTTTATGGCCAGGGCATGCAAGATCCACTTGGATACCTAGGTCAGAAAATATATGTGTCCCAAATATAAACTTGAGCTGTAGAATATTTTCGGGGTCATTGTCAAGGGGAGAGAAATTTGAAGTCAGAGTACAAGTTCTTGGTCAGTATAGTTAAACCTCCAAAGAGTTTGGCGTTCTCAGGCCAATAATCTCAAGAACCATTAATGATTTCTCATTTCATTCTTTAGTAAAATTGTAGCTAAGGCTTAAATGAGTAATTTCCATTAATACTACCGTGTAAAATATATTAGAACAAATACTGATCTTTGTTTGATTTAATATTAATAATATCACTCATACGTATACATTTCTTCTACGCTACTAATAAAAAACAAGTAAGAAAATTATAGTCGGTCTAGACCGACTATACGATACCCTATAACATGCGTTTAAAGACCCTATCTCTCATGCCCAACTAACTGGAGATAGAAAATAAGCATAAACCAAATTTGAGTGGGATTTTTATTAATTTTTTCGGCTGCAGAGATGAAAAAGTTCATATCGGATGTTATATCTATATGGGGACCAAGCCCAAAAATGGAGCGATCCTGACCATGTTTGGTAAAGTCTCTTGTATTTTGCAAAAATATATACAAACAAAATTTGAGAAGAATCAGTGCAATATTTTTGTTTTTTTCATAGATTTAAGTGAAGATCGGGAAGCAGCTCTATATGGGGCCTATGACTAAGAGTTGTCCAATAGGGATCATTTTTGGACTACTAATTAATGGATGTAATATGTACATACAAACCCAATTTGACTAAGATTTGTATGATAATTTGGATCTTATGGTAATATATGTTGATTGCATAGGGGTCATTTGTATGGAAGCTAGGTCTGAACATGGACCGATTCTCACCAATTTCAATAGCTTTCATCCCATGGCCGATAAAAGATTAAATACCAAATTTCATCAAAATATATTCATATTTGCGACCTGCAGTTTGATTACAAGCTTTACATGGACACACAGACGGACGGACGGACATCGCTAAATCGAATCAGATAGTGATTCTGATTCGATCGGTATAATTAAAGATGGGTGTAGGTCAAATATTTTTGGTTGTTACAAACAGCAGCAC
The DNA here is from genome assembly GCA_963682025.1 of Cordilura impudica. NCBI lineage: Eukaryota > Metazoa > Arthropoda > Insecta > Diptera > Scathophagidae > Cordilura > Cordilura impudica. Next base: position 169,386,318 of record OY821517.1, on the reverse strand, counting down.
AAAGTTATTATACCCAAACCACATAGTGGCATAGGGTATAATTATCATACGCCCTGAATACGGGGAAAAATTAAAATTTTTTAAAGATTTTATTCTACTTGATTGCTAAAGAATGAAATAAAAAATCATCAATGGTACTTGATTTATAGCTGTAAAACTAAGCAAACAAACATCAACTTAAGGAAAAACAAGTAAGAAAATTATAGTCGGTCTAGATCGACTGTACGATACCCTATACCACGGTTTAGAGACCCTATCTCTTCGGTCCAACTAATTGAATATAGAAAATAAGCATAAACCAAATTTGAGTGGCATTGTTATTAATTTTCTTGGCTGCAGATATGAAAAAGTTCATACCGGGTGCAATATTTATATGAATGGGGACTAGGTCGAAAAATGGACCGACCCTGACCATACTTGGCAAAGCCACTTATATATTGAAAAAATATATACAAACAAAATTTGGGAAAAATCTCTACAATATTTTTGTTTTTTGATAGATTTTAGTGAAGATCGGGAAGCAGCTCTATATGGAGCCCATGAGTAAGAATTTTCCTATAGGGATTATTTTTTGACTACTGATTAATGGATATATTAAAAACACATACAAACCCAAGTTGACTGAGATCTATATGATAATTTGGACCTTATGGCAATTTATGTCGATTTCATAGGTGTCCTTTGTATGGGGACTAGGTGTGAACATGGACCGAATTTCACCAATTTCAATAGAGTTCATCCTATGGCCGATGAAAGCTTATACACCAAATTTCATCGAAATATATTCGTATTTGCGACCTGTTGTTTGATTACAAGGTTTACATGGACACACAGACGGACAGACGGACGGACGGACATCGTTAAATCGATTCAGAAAGTGATTCTGAGTCGATCGGTATAATAAAAGATGGGTCTATGTCAAATATTTTTGGTAGTTAAAACAGCAGCACAAAGTCATTATACCCAAACCACATAGTGGTATAGGGTATAAATATAAAAGATCATAAAAGAGTATGGCCTGAGAACGTTTATCATACTGCCCAAGTAATTTCGTCCTAGCTTGGATTTTCTAACTCCACAGAATGGCTGTTGCACTGTGTCATTGGTGAAGTATATATATAAAAAAAAGCCTGGAATATGGTTTTTAAAATAAGATACTAAGCATGAAAATTAGTTTGAACGATCCAGAAAGATTTTAAATATTTTATAGATTTTAAATATTATAGAAACTCTTTTATGCGAATTCTGTATTTTCTTAGACGGTTTTAGGTTTCAGTATAGTATTATATATTTTAAAATGAAGCTTTAAAAACGTTTCTACATGGTTTACAAGAAGTTAAACAAATACCTGTTAAAACCCAAAAAAGTATATTATAAAACTTGTTATTTATAATTTACAGCTGCTCGTCTCCACATCCAATACATAACGGTATCTCACAGTGATGTCCTTTGTCAGTAATACTCTTCCTGATTGCGTATATAATAGATTATGTACTATTATTTAATTTTATAAAGAACTTGAATTTATTGCCTATGCAGATGATTTTAATCTGATTATCAGGTCTGATAAAACAAAAAACCCAACAATTAACCTAACCAATTTGTTTCATGAAATAGAGGAGTGGTCTTCATTTTCAGGAGTAATTCTCTCTATACCCAAATGTAAATATGTTCACATATGTCGTAAGAAAAACTGCAACTGCATCATAATTTCATCGCCCATAAACTTAACTCAAGTAGATACTCTTAGAATACTTGGATTGCATATTAACTCCCGTTACCGGTGGGACAGCCACATAAAATACGTAGTATCTTCTTTATCAAAACGTCTCAAGATTCTAAAATGTCTTTATAATCCTGAATTGATTTGCTGTATGTACACTATAATTTGTGTAATAAAAGCGATTCTCATATCTAAAATTAATTACGCTTTGTCGATCTATGGTAACTCCCCGAACTTCGTATTGCGTAAAATTAAAATAGTAGTTAACTCTGCTATAATATTCTGCCTCGGAGCTTTTCGCTCAACCCCAATTAAAAATATGCTTTTTGAATCGAATATCTTGTCATTAGAAACACAAACATAATTACTAACTACAAAACTTTTAAAAACTATAAATGCTTGTTCAAACACACCCCTCTTGCAATTAGTCAATAAATGCAAAGTTACCAAAAAAAATACCTAAAATACCATCTACTATACGCCGTTCAATACAAAACTGTAAAAGTTTAGATCTGCCACTTATTATAGTGAAGACCTGTTCCAAGCAACAACCACCATGGCTTCTCCAAAACGAAGTTATTAATATCTCCCTACACAAATATACCAAATCAGTTTGTAGTCCAGTACAATATCAAATATTATTTAATGAGCTGAAGAACACACTCTACGACCATACATTCATTTTAACTGACGAAATAAAATGCAATACTTCATCATCCTTTAGTATAACTACAGAAAATACGATAATAAAATCCGCTATACTTCCCGAATTTAGCACAATTTATTCTGCTGAAATGATAGCCTTATACGAAGCAATAAAATACGTAGGGCAAAAAAGAGGTAAATTTGCCATATGTTCCGATTCTCTCTCCTCATTGCAATCTATAAGTAATATAAATAACATTAACTACTATATCTCTGAAATAAGAAATCTATTTATGAATATGCAAAATAAAATAAAATTAATTTGGATACCTGGCCATTGTGGTATAAAGGGCAACGAGTTTGCTGATCAAACTGCAAGAAAAGCTAACCATTTTCCACTAATCACAACACCTGATCACAATCCCAAAGATTGAGATAACTATATCGTACAAAAGCTCATTGAACACTATAAACAAAACATAATACACTCCACCTCAATTTGGTATAAAAACCTAAATCATGAAATGACCGACATACGCCCCCTTTTAAGAACTATTATGGATTGGCACAGAATTGACATAATTAAATTTGAACGACTAAGACTCGGACATTCTAAATTAACTCACGGACACTTGATGGACATTGATATTCCCAAAATTTGTAATTGTACAACTTCGATTCCAAATCCCTCACACATTCTTGTACATTGTCCTAATTTTAATAATGAAAGACAAAATTTTTTCAATGGAACCGACCCGATTAGAGCTTTATCTAACCCAAGCCCTGAAAATTTAAAGAAAATAACAAATTTCCTAAAACAAACAAATATCTACAAGTTTAAATAAGATCTAAATCATTATTGTATCTATTAAGTGTATGAAATATACTATACTAGCTGGACCCGGCAAACGTTGTTTTGCCCTCAATGAATTTTTATTTTAGTTAGAATCTGTATATACCTATATAAAATGTGTGACGAAGATCTCCAGATAATAAAATGAGAGCTTCACCAAAAAATCTTTCATTGCCTTTCAAATCTTTTATCAAATCAAATCACAATGTTTGAGAGCCATGGTACATTCATCCCGAATAAAAATACTGCATTTTTGCAGAACTTTTGCCATACCGGAATGTTTTTTGATATTACAGACGGCATTCTCATTTTTTTGTACGTTTAACGGTGATTTGAGTGCTGAATGAGCTGTGCGGCCACCATGCAATAATGTAGCGGCTTTTTCCTTCTTTTTCGTTAGAATATTTATATATAAAAACGTTTGTGAGTTTATTTATTAAAATTTATATAAATTTGACAACTCATTATTTTTCGAACGACAGCGCCATCTACCGGATCCAATAAAAAAATGTTTCTAACATACATATATGTACATTCTTAGTTTCATTAAAATCACACCATAAATAAGGGTCCATTTATACATACAAAAATTTCTTATGACGAAACATACGTTCATTCTGAATTGCAGTCAAATCGCGCTGAAAGTAAAAATTTTTGTTTTTAACTTGACCCCAACGCCAGCTAGAGGGTTAAAACTAAAAAAAAAAACACAGAAGAGCTCGAACCGAACCTATGCTGGAAATCCTACCTCGACAGCTCTTATGGTTCCGGAGATCATTCGTTACAATCAAATGCATCAACGTTTTTATATATACGCCACGCCCCTTTGCCCACTAACAACTTTATATATCTAAGGTCTTATTATTTCGCAAAAATATCCTTTTGTGAAAATTTCATGACGATCCTTCCAGTAGTTTAGAAGATATTACGATTTTTTATTTTTCTAAAAAGGGGCGTGGTCCCGCCCACTTTTCTTCTTGTATGTATTTCTATTCATGCTAATACCATATGTACCAAATATGACTGCTGTAGGTAAAAAAATTCCCGTGATATGACTTTTTCAAATTTTGGGTTATATGGGCGTGGCACCGCCCCTTTGTCCAATCAAAAATTTATATAGCATATTATTCCTTCCAGAGTCACAGTAACACGCTCTGAAAATTTCAGGAAGATCGGTTCTTTGGTTTGGCCTCCTATAAAGCACAAACAAACACACATTCATTTTTATATATATAGATAGATTGAAAGCAGATTAATTATGATTTAAGGTAAAATGGGGCGAAAAAGGGGGACTTGGTAATAAAAAAATGTATGGCTACCTTACCTGTAGATAAAAAGTGTATAAAACTTTAGATAAATACATATTACAAAAAAATTATTTTGTATAGCAAACATTGTTAGTGGTATAAAAAAAGGGGGCGGTGAAATGGGCGTGGTTCATAGTTATATGGCGACGTTAACAGTATTAAGAGCAATATACTACCAAATAAAAAAATCCGTTGGAAGGAACAAATTTGTACAGAGAAAAAAAAGTTTAAAACTTTCAAACAAAATTTGGCGTGAAAAGGGGCGTGAAAGGGGGCGTGGCGTAAGAAATGTTTATTTCTACCTCGCCTGGAGTATAATGTGTATACAATTTGAAGTAAATCTGTTAAAAACTATATGGGAGCAATTACATAATTTTAAAAAAGTGGGCGTAAAAGTGGGCGTGGTCAAAAAAAAGTACCCTATTAATCATGCCAGAGTCCCAGTTAAATGCTGTGAAAATTTCAGGAAGATCGGTCCAGAGGTTTGGTCTCCTATAAGGTACACACAAACAAACAAACAAACAAATGAACAAACACACATTCAATTTTATATATATAGATTATAAATATTGAATTATAATATTGAGCTGAAGGCCAAAGTAGCTATTGCTCAAATCCCTACATTACCTTGTAATTTATAATTATAAGTTAAGAATATATAAAAAATTAATAAATAAATATTTATATAATTTTTGTATGTCTTAAATTTTAAAAATTCAATTTTTTTTTTTTGAAATTCAAAAATAAAATTATTGATATCCATAATGCCAGCATTTAATGCACATCGACTGTTTCTTCGAGATAATCGGCTACAACACGAACTATCACAAAGCTGAAAGACATCCTTACTATGAACTATGGAAGTTTTGATTTATGATTCGTATGTATCAGCATACAAAACCCCTTAAAATTATAGTGTTTTATTAAATAACACGAGCAGTTAAGCATGCTCGTGCACGTCTGATATCTATTATATTAATAGGCTAGGCGATTTCTTGTGACCGATGTTTTGTTCTACCGTGTTATCCCGATTTTGACCAAACGTATATTATTTGAAAGGTATTTCATTTTAGTCGTTTTGCAGATTTACAGATTTTTAAATTGTTTCCTTTATTTTGAGTAAATTGCATTTAAAGTTGCTACTAACATATACATAAAATTATACATGTGCTATGTGTGTTCTCTTAAATTTGTTAATATGTTTGTTATCTTCATTCATAATTACAATAAACCATAAAAGTGTTGGTTTGTGAATTGGCTAAGTTGAAAAATAAAGCTCGAATTTCGAGCGCTGGAATCTGCTAGTATTAATAGCTAGGCCTTGCATACATCTTTCATAAAATCTGCAACCTTTTTGACACCCTAAATATGAGAATTTGCAGTTTTCTATAACATCAAAGTTTCACCGCGATCTGTGGCTGCCGTCAATGAGACCCTTTTAAGATTAAGATTTTGATATCACAAGAATCGATCAATGAAGTTACAATCTTGTGGCGGCTTCGTAGTAGATAAGTTTTAAGGAAAAGTGAATGTGGAACTAATCCAAATATGCCTGATTTTATTCTTGATCTGCTATCCAAAATTTTTAGTATTTAAAAAAGCAAAGGTCATTCAGTTCACAAGAAAGGTAAAGATCTTCATCTTCGAACAAATTATCGGCCAATCAGCATTTGTCAAAATCTTCGAAAAAATTATAGATAAACGGTTACAACTTTTTACAGACAACAATCGCATTATTAATAACGAACAGTTCGGATTTAGAAGAGAACATTCCACCGTTCACTAACTAAAAAGAGTTATTAAAATCCTAGACTCAAACATAAATAATCGATAAGATATGGAAATTGTATTTCTCGACATTATATTCGGAACGATGGTCTAATCTATACATTTAATACTTTCGGATATCCTATTTATCTAAAGAAATTTATTAAAAGCTTCTTAGCCCAGCGTATTTTCGTTGTATGTGTAGACAATTGCACATCATCTACTCGAAACAATCCTGATGGTCTCACCTAAGGGTCTGCTCTATCACCAACATTATACTCAATACTTAACCATTCAATAAATCACGAAGCGTTATCCTACAATACCTTTTGAAATTCAAAGAACCGTTATCCCCCTACAGGAACATGTTAAAAATTTAGGGTTAATATCAGATAAATAAAAAATAAACATTCAACAACCATGACATTTCAGTTTGCGATAAAGCCATAAGATGCGAAGGAGCCCTATATCCCTTACTCAATCGAAATACAAGATTAAACATTCAAAACAAGACTCTACTATATAAAATGTGTATCCTACCTATAATGCCCTACGTTTGTCAAGTATGATATAGCAGAAGTGCATACGAAACAGCTGCAAATTATTCACAACAAGAACCATAAAATTATTCACAACCTGAGACCGAGATACTCGATTTCGCTCCTACATCAAAGTTTTGGTTATAAAATGAAGAATGTCCCACAACTACAGATTCGGAACAAAACATCACGTTTGCTTTTTGCTAAAAATTATATGAGTACGGACTGGAATAAGGTAAGTAAAGTTTTACAATCTGTAATAAACACATTTTGTAAAAAAATTATTTACAGACAATTTTTTCCGGTGAAAAGTTTAACTTAGGCGGTACAGATGGTTACCATTCATACTAAAGAGATTTACGCAAGGAACCGATAGATTTTTCCAAAAGAAATTTTGGTGGTGCGCTTTTGGTGGATTACACAACTCTTCTCCAGACAAATCACAACCCCTTTTTTGAACATAATCATGAAAAAATATGATTTTCTAGCATGACAATAACGCTGTTTGTACCAGCAACCGGACTCGCATGTTAGTTAGAGTCACACAATATACATCAATTGCAATGATCAGCCTGTTCTCAAAGCCAGCATCCTCAAGAAACCTAAATGCACCATCTATATATATATAAAATGGAATGTGTGTTTGTTTATTTGTTTGTTTGTTTGTACCTTATAGGAGACCAAACCTCTGGACCGATCTTCCTCAAATTTTCACAGCATTTAACTGGGACTCTGGCATGATTAATAGAGTACTTTTTTTTCGACCACGCCCACTTTTTTAAAATTGTGAAATTGCTCCTATATAGTTTTTAACAGATTTACTTCAAATTGTATACACATTATACTCCAGGCGAGGTAGAAATAAACATTTGTTTGAAAGTTTTAAACTTTTTGTTCTCTGTACAAAGTTGTTCCTTCCAACGGATTTTTTTTTATTTGGTAGTATATTGCTCTTAACACTGTAAACGTCGCCATATAACTATGCACCACGCCCACTTCACCGCCCCCTTTTTTTAATTCAGATACTAACTTATAGTACTAACAATGTTTGCTATACAAAATACTTTTTTTGTAATATGTATTTACCTAAAGTTTTATACACTTTTTATCCACAGGTAAAGTAGCCATACATTTTTTATTACCAAATCCCCCTTTTTCGCCCCATTTTACCTTAAATTATAATTAATCTGCTTTCAATCTATATATATATAAATGAATGTGTGTTTGTTTGTGCTTTATAGGAGGCCAAACCCCTCAACCGATCTTCCTGAAATTTTCACAGCGTGTTACTGTGACTCTGGCTATATAAATTTTTGATTGGACAAAGGGGCGGTACCACGCTCATATAACCCAAAACTTTAAATCGTCATATCTTGGGAATTTTTTGACCTACAGCGGTCATATTTGGTACATATGGTATTGGCATGAATAGAAATATATACCAGAAGAAAAGTGGGCGCGACCACGCCCCTTTTTAGAGAAATAAAAAATTGTAATATCTTCTGAACTACTGGAAGGATCGTCATGAAATTTTCACAAAGGGATATTTTTGCGAAATACTAAGTCCTTAACTATATAAAGTTGTTAGTGGGCAAAGGGGCGTGGTCCCGCCCATATAACCCAAAATATAAAATCATATAAAGTCATATCTCGGCCATTTGTTAACCTACGGCGATGATATTTGGTATATATTGCATTGAAATTAATAGAAATAGTACTACAAGAAAACTGGGCGGGACCACGCCCTTTTTAGACAAATTAAAATCCATAATAACTTCTATTAAGCCCTTGACTATATAAAGTTGTTAGTGGACAAAGGGGCGAGGCCCCGCCCATATAACTCAATATTTGGCATGGATTGATTTGCTTAAATAGGTACACATTCCATGCGAAATTCGGCGGGCCACGTCCCTTTGTTTCCGATTTGTAGGAAGCCAGACCTGTACACCATTCTTCCTTAAACTTTCACAGTGTGAAACTTTCACTCACTACTCCCAATTTTTTATATTCGATTATTGATGTGCCATGCTTTCCACCACATGTGCTACAACTCAAAATTGGAGTGCCCATTATTTTACTGCAGTAAAAAAATGCTAAATAATTTAATAAAAGCGACCATTATAACAGGAAAATATAAAGGAAAAGATGCACTTTTGCCACGCATTCCAATGATCACAACTGATTTACCATTCGACTTCAAACGATTACACTTTCCTGTTCGATTAGCATTTGCGATGACTGTTGACAAAGCTCAAGGTCAATCTCTTCAAGTTTGCGGCTTAAATTTAGCAAATCCATGTTTCTCGCATGGACAGCTTTATGTTGCATGCTCACGTGTAGGGAAACCCACCGACTTATATGTTTATGCTTCAGTTGGACAAACTAAAAATATTGTACATCCTAAAACATTGCAATAATTAATTCTAAATTAAATAAATAATATTTTGTTAATGTATAAATATATTTTTTTTATTTTGTTTTATTCTATAACGATGAGGGGTAGCGAAGTACACCGGGTTCAGCTAGTTAAGTATAAAAACTGCTGAAAAATTGACTGCGACTATAATACTGATATCAGAGTGTATATTATGACGTATATTATGACAACAAAAACATACAATAAACAATAATTAAATTATGGCATATACAGGTACAGGTAGTTGTCGACTTACGACTATTCACACACACGACAATTTCTTTTTTCATGCAAAATGGATTAATAAGACATACATATGTAGTTGCAAAGAAAAACATTGCATAGAAAACAAAAAAAAAAATGCGATTCATTTCAGTATGAATACATACATATTATAAAAACATTTCTGGGGATTCACAAAAATATAGAAAAGTAGTTGCTTAGAAGATATTGCATAAAATACACGTTTAAGTCAGAATTATTTTAAGTAAATAATAAGTATTACATCATACCGAAAATGGCTGGAACTGGAAATTAATAATACAATATGAAAATGGTAAAAAAGTGAAAGATATAGCACATGTCTAAAACTGTCTCATTCGACAATATCCACGATTTTAAAAAATAAAAAACGCACTTTGGAAGCTGTTCAAGAATCGGCATCTAAGAAATCAACAATAATAACCAAAAGTAGATCAGGTCCAATACATCACATGGAAAAATTGTTAGTGATTTGGATGGAGGATTTGACTCAAGACTGAATATCTCTAAGACTCGCAATCATTCAAGCCAAAGAATGTAGCCTTTTCGAAATGCTGAAATTAAAGGAATATAAAAATTATGATCACACTTTTACAGCAAGCCACGGATAGTATCAAAGATTTAGGAAGAGAACAGGCTTTCAAAATGTAAAAGTTAGCAGAGAGTTAGTCAGTGCTGACAAAAAAGCTGGGTTTGTAGTTAAATTCGACGACTTTCTTAAAGAAAATAATTACACAAAGGAACAGATATTTTATTTAGACGAGACCGGTCTATATCGGAAGAAGATGCCTGAACGTACCTACATTCATAAAGAGGAAAAAAAATATGTCAGGACTCAAAGGTTTTAATGACCGAATAACAGATTTATGAGACGGAAATATAGCTGATTAGAAATTAAAACCATTTGTAATATATCGGTCAAAAAATCCAAGAGCATTGAAAGGAGTAAATATTAATAAGTTACCAGTACATTACAACTCAAATAAAAATGTTTGGATGACACAATTTCTTTTTGAGGAATGGTTCACAAAAGTATTTGCGACCAAGTAAAAGAATATTGTAATCAAGAAAACATTAATTTTAAAATAATTTTACTACTGGATAATGCACCTGGACATCCATAACACTTAGGCGACTTATACCCGAACATTCAAATTATGAATCTGCATCCCAATACTATCAGTATTTTACAGCCCATGGATCAGGGTGCTGTAGCTACATTTAAGGCCTATTATTTAAAAATTACATTTGCTCAAGCAATTGTGGCTCCTGAAAAAAGGACTACTTTAAAAGAATTTTGGTCGAATTTTAATGTTCTTCAAGGAATTAGAAAATTAGAAATGTAGCAAGTGGTTGGAAAGAAGTCAAGCCTTCTTGTATGAGAAGAGTATGGAAAACATTAAAAATACGACAATTGATTGAAAAAGAAATTAATATTGAACAAATTTTAGATCAGATAGTAAAGCTTGGTCAACAGCCTAATCTTGAAATTAACAATGAGGATATTAGGCAACTCATTGCATACCAATTGGATGATCTAACGAATGAAGATTTATTGGAATTTGAATCACAATGTGTTGCAGAAGACGCAAATAAAAGCAAACCAGATGAAGAAAAAAGTAAAAAAAAAAAAATGTTTATGGCAAAAGAAATGAATGCTGCTTTTCATCCAATTAATCAAGGAATACTAATTTTAGAACAAATGAATGCAAACGAAAAGAGATTCTCAAAAGTGAATAGGCTAATTCAAGATAATTTGAATTGTTATCATGAAATTTACCGCTAAATAAAAGCTCGAACTGTTCAAACTACATAAGATGGATTTGCTAAAAAAAAACCAACACAGGATATTCTGTTGCTGAAGATAACGTAATGGATCGTACTCATGTAATAACTACAGATGATAAAGACATGTAAATAACTCCAACATAAGACATATCGCACACATAGTTTAAAAGTGACTCAACTCAAAATTTTAATTTTTGCGAAATCGACAATTGTAACAATTAAAATATAAAGAAAGACATGACATAAAGAAAGACGTAACTATTTATTAGCAAAAGTTAACAACAATAAAATACACTGATATTTTTTTTTATGGATAAATAAGTGTATTGTGCATAGTTTAAGCATACAGGTAAACCCGAAAAATGTAAATTTTGAGTTGAGTCACTTTTGAACTAGGTTTGCGATATTTTTGTTTAGTTCTATATTTTTCTATTATATGTTTTTGTTTTATATTTTTAAGTTATTATTAATCAATATATTTTTTTGTTAGGTTTTTGTAAATTGTTAACTCCGTAAACAATAATAACATATCTATAATATTAATAGGCAAGCCGATTTATTGTGACCGATGTAAGTTGCACAGTTTTAACCCGATTTTGACAAAACATTATCATTTGAAAGGTATTTATTTTAAGCTGTTTTCAAGATTTACAAATTTTCATCGTCTGGAACATTTTTTTGGAGTTATGATGGTTTAAAGTTGCTACTAACACATACATAAAATAATGCAATGCTATTGTATATTGTATTTTAATGTGTTTGTGTTAATGTGTTGAGTTTGTAAAATGAGTTGAATTGTGAAGCATACTTTTAAGGTCTTTACTAAACAAAAAAAAATAAAATTTCCTAGAATTTGCACTCGAATTTCGTGCGCTGGAATCTGCTAGTACATATAAATATCCTCATAAAAAAATCAATTTTTAGGTAAAAAAAATAAATAACTTGGACTCTTTACAACGCACAGTGGCGCCCGTAGAGCAAACGAGGTTGCAAAACTCAAAATTTTGATGTGTTATAGGAAACTTTTCAACGATTTCAAATATGCTACTCTTAATAATATCACATTTTTAGTTTAGAAGATATAACCGTTCAAAGTTGACCGACTTTCGGTTTTCAAAAATACACACAATTTTTAGTCAATTTGTTGCGATTTCAGGTGTAATATCACGAAAAATAGGTAATGAATCGCCTTATTTTTTATTTGTATTGATTGACGTATTTATTAAATGTATAATGATGTATAATGATAAAAAAAATTAACTGTTTGCTTTGTGTTTCTCCTGGTAAATCACTATTTAAAAACTATCCGTTTTTTCACTATTTTTCAACTTTGACGGAAAATAAAAAAATCCATATTTTTCTATATTTGCCATATTTGCAAAACATGTTCTTTGATTATTTCTTTACATAATTCAAAAGGTTTTATCTGCCCGTACGTGCCCGTTTGGCTTCTAGATGTAAAAAAGGTTAAAAAGACATGGTTGCAGAAATTGTATGGCGTGCATCCCTTACATGTTTTGACTGACAGTAGTTTGATCTAATAGTTTGAAAATTGCATTTTAAGTCGGTTGTCTACCTGTGAGCCTCTGCCAAAGTCTACTCCCAATATTCTGTTACAGACACAGGATGCACAAAAAACTACTCATTGAAATTCGCAGGTACGCACCTCACTTAAAAATTACTTTGGAGTACAAATGGTCAAGAACAATATTGACTTATGGTCCCTCCAGGTAGGCACAAATCTTATTTAGACACGAGCATAATATCAAAATTGCATAATTCAGCCTAAATCCATATGTATGCAGGGAACAGGTAAATTTTTAGGCATGGTAGCATAAGCCTATATATTGCAAAATAAGCATAATGCCTGGATTAGTCTACGACTGAAAGTTGGCGCAACAAGTACTGAAAACATGGCGTTGAACAATTTAAAATTATTTGAACTGTTTAGAAGGTCAACCACACCAAAGTTTTTCACGGAAGCTGCTTTAGAAGAACTTGATAGCTTCTACGGAAATATTGAGAGAAGCGAAATTACAAAAAATTATTTTTATCTGATATATACAAATATTAAGGCAAAATGGGTGAAATCTAATCGAACCATTCAGAACTTCAACTCCAAATACGAGGACTGGCTTAATGAAGACACCATCCTGGATATATTGGCAGTAGATAAACCCACCACATCAACCAGAGGAGCAAAAGGAAGGCCAAAAAAAAGTATTGAGGAGTGTTCAGTTTTCACAAGAAAGAGGAAACTTGCCGATGCCACCAATGACTTGACCACGAAGCATTTATCGGACGCGCTGTCTATTAAATATACAAAGGATAGTGAAAGAGTTAGGTCGCATATTACAAAATCTGTTGCTGATGCAAGCCCACTGCGACTAAAAAGGATTAAGGAAAGCATTCCCACGCCCACAAACGCACACATCAAAAAGTATGGTCCCGAAGAAGCCTTGGCCTTGTTTATGGACTTAAAACTTTCCAAAGAAATATGTGAGATACTACGGGCATCCTTGATGCGACACGGGGCTGACGTTTTACCAGAATACAAACATATTACGCAAGCCAAAATAAATTCACGACCACTGCATACGGAGTTTACGGAAGTCTCTGTGAAAGCCAATCTGCAGGATCTCATGGGCCATACAGCAAAACGGTTATTGGAGAGAAAATGAGGTGAAAATTCTTCCTGAGAAACTGACATTGATCAGCAACTGGGGCTGCGATGGATCATCCAGACAAAGCGTTTATAAGCAAAGGATATCTTCCGATGACGCTACAATATCGGACGGAAATATATGTATGGCATCTGTTGTTCCTTTGCGGCTAAAATCTGATGTTTCCCTAAACTGGAAAAATCCACGTCCTTCATCAGTCGATTATTGCCGACCAATAATGTTTCAGTTTGCAAGGGAATCGGCAGAACTCATAAGGACCACGGTGAAGGACATTGAAGAACAAATAAGCAAGATTAAGCCTACAAAGCTGCAAATTGGAGAAGGAAAATATATTGAATGCAATTACGAGTTCCACCTGACCATGGTTGACGGAAAAGTCGTAAACGAACTGACAGGAACAACCTCAACATTGTCATGCCCGATTTGCAAAAAGAGTCAGAAGAACTTTGGTAATTTAAACGATTCTACAAACGAGGAGAATTACGAATATGGAATGTCACCATTGCACGCAAGGATAAGGTGTATGGAGTTCTTGCTAAAACTGGCGTATACCCTACCACAAGAGGAGGAATACTTCGATGAAAATACATCAATAAAGGATAAGGAAAAGATCAGAAACAAGCAAATACAGGATGCTTTTTTTAAACAAGTTGGACTAAAAGTAGACTGTCCCAAGCACGGATGCGGTAACTCAAACGATGGTAACACTTCTAGGAGATTTTTTGAAAATTATGAGGCAGTAACTAAAATCACTGGAATTGACAATCAAATCGTGAAAAGATTGGGAACGATCTTGAATGTTTCAAACTGCAAAGAAAATGTCAATTCTACAAAATATGGAGAATATGCATCGAAAACTGCATCTCTTTTAGCAGAAATGTATCCACAGAAGAAGTTGACCCCGACCGTCCATAAAATATTGGCGCATGGCAAAGATATAATTGAGTACCAGTTTTTGCCAATTGGAGAGCTTTCTGAAGAAGCACAGGAGTCTCTTAACAAATTTTATAAAAAATATAGATTGCAGAACACATTCAAAGCATCAAGGGTAAGGCAAAATGAGGACCTCTTCAACATGTTGGCAGCATCTTCCGATCCACTTATTTCTTCCCTGCGGCATGTGAAGACACGAATAGAGTTAGAAAATAATTATAGTTTAGAAATGATTAGTCTTTTAGATATACCTTCTCCTACGAATTGTGATGAATATTTTACAGAAAATTGAAAAAATAAATTAAAAAAAGAAGTAATTTTTTTTTAATTTGTTGGGTAATAATTTAAAACATAAAACCCTAAAGAAAAAAAATAAAAACAATCTAAAAATGTAAAAGTAATTTTTTTTAGTTACCATAAAATTGATTTTTCTACAAATTTTAACTTTGATAACCCATAAGTAGGCCCCTACAAAGGGTAGCAGCCTTTCCAAACGGTCATTTCATAGGCTGAACAGTTATCTATCAGTTAACTGTTCAATTATGTTATTCGGTTCAAAAGATATGATTTTTGCAACGAAAAAACTCAAATGGCGCCACTGTGCAACGTAGTTATTCATAAGCTGAAAATGTAAAGGATTAATTTTGAATAAACTATTAAATTGAATATATATTTTTGTATTATTATTAAAAAAAATATTGAACTACGAATATTAATTTTGAGTCGTTTCATTTCGCCTGACCTTAATTAAATTAATAATAAATATAGGATTAGAGATAATTGTATTAGTCAGTTATAAGAAATTGGAACTAATATGTCTGTACTTTTTTTCCTAGTTATTTTTTATGAAACTCGACTGACGACTTAATCGACTTTCGAAAAATGTCCAGGAACCTACCTCGGTCGTAAGTCGAGGACCATAAAATGTACCGACATTATTAAGAAAATAAAAAATAGTTATTTTTGCTATTGATAAATTTTTTTTAATAAATAAATTATTTTTTATATAAAATATATTAAACGTGTTCTTTTGCATTTAGAGTAAGAATTTGATTTAGAGAAGCAATTCTTTAGCAGATCTGCGCTAGATGCAACTAAGCAACTGAAATATTTTTGTACTTTTTTTCGTGTGTTTATATGCTTTTCCTCTGACTTTTTTTTAGCGATTTTTTTGTTTGTATTTTGAGTTGTTTCCTGCATAATGGTAACTAGATACAATTTGTTGAATTATTCACTGCAGTTTCGTACCGTATGGATGTTGTGTTCTATTGATTCCCTAGCGAAAAAATTGGGGCACTTATTTATCATACGTAAAGATTCGGAATGATATATACATTTCATAAGAAATTAATCAGTTACTTAAATAAAGGACCTTTACCAATGATAAATTCGACTAAATTTTGTAGCAATTAAAGCTTAAGTTTGAACTAGATATTTAGTTTTTGTTAAAGTCGGTTCTTATTTTAAATCATGATGCATTTTATCAGTAAATTTTTTCCTCTTATAACCCATTTGTCGGCAAATTTGTGTGCCGGTCTATTGATATTATTTGCTGTTCGTTTTTGAATTTAATTTAATATTCGATTTCTTCTTCATAGATGAAGTTGTCTTTGAGTTCATTGATTGAAGTTTCAAACAATATTATTAATGTCAATAAAGTTATACAAATAAGAGTTAGTACAAAAAATATATACTTTTTTTAAATTTGTAATAACTTTAAACATTTTAGAATTAAGAATTTTTGGTTTTGTTCCTAACTTCAATTTATATAAATATTTTATAAAATTTTCATTAGTTTTTGATATACTCGTATGTTGCTGTCAAATATTCGTTAATAGAAAAATATCACTGAATAAATTCTAAAAAGAACTCCATACTACGGAAATAAAGTTAGAATGAAAATCCTATTGTCAGACAGTGCATACTCCACTATAAATTGTAAATTTAAACATTACACTTTACAACAAAAAAAAACAAAAAAAAGTAACAAAAAATAATATGGATATTTATAGAGCGTGACATCCTTTGTAGACTTTGCAACAACTGGAGGCATATTTTTTAAAGCAGCCATAATTTTTAACCCTTTAAAATACTCAAATATTAAATGTTTCATATCATAATTTTTTTTTCACATATATAGTCTATATTAAGAATCCACTTTAATGCTATTTATTCGGCATCATTAAAGTACAGATTATTAAATTGCAAAGAAGATGAACTATTTTAGAGCCAATTCTATAAATTAATTCTTAACAAGTAAGAGTGATAAATTCGGCTATGCCGAATCTTTGATACCCTGCACCTGGGTTTTACGTTTACATTAATATCTGGACTTCTTGCACTATTTGTAACATATGTATTTATATAAAATATTTGAATATGTAAACACTTTGATAAACCTATTACTGAATTATTACAACAAATGCTCTGAATTTTCAGCATTTTATAGAGGTGTCTACATATTTTAGGTCATAAATTGGCACAATGACTCCGGATTTATCCCATTTTAAATACTAACCTGATCCAGATAATTACAAACAATATTAAGTTTAACCAGGTAAATGGTTTATTTTGTAATTTTTTTTTTAATTTAAATATTTTAATATAAAGGTGCATTTTATTTTTACAATCCTTTTCAAATTTCCAGAACTATTAGTATAGGACACATTTGTGAGTCCGCATAGATCAACTTTCAACTCTTACTTGTTTTTATTGTATTAAATCTATCTTTATGTCTTTAAATTAATTAAGATAACTAAGATGAAAATATTTAACAAATTGTTTTGTTTTTTAATTAATATCCGAACATTTTACTGATACAAGGCAAAACTAAAACTGCCAAAAATTTCAGTCAAAACTATTTTGAATGTATTTGTTAAATATCGCATATTTTTTTTAAATTTTAAACTTTAAAGTCTTTTTTAAGTCTGGTAATAACTCTATAATATGAAGGACGTAAATATGTGGCTTCTTTAATAACAATGACAAGTATAAAACACTTTCTTGTGCATTACATTAAAATATTATAAATTTGAACATAATTAATTTTAGAAACTTAATTAATTTTAGAAAAATGTCCGATTTGTCGATGATGCTGAAAACACATCAAAGAAATACAGAAAATAAAGAGTTTGCTTCAGTTAGTTGAGAGACGAGAAGCTAATGGATGGCTGGAACAGGTCAAAGGTGATGACTATAAATGCAGATGCAGGGCTTGTGAAAAAATATTAAAATTCGATAAATCAGATCTAAGTATACATGCTAATAACCACTGTTATAAAAAATCTTTTAAATCGAAGAACAAATATTCTGTTTGAGTTATAACATCTCATTTGCAGGCCATTTTAATTAATTGTGTACATTTTAAATGCACATCTAGCCATATCAAAAAGATTAAATATACAGAATTGTAAAAATAATTTTTTTATAATATCTGTCTGTTTTTTATATTATTCTCATGTAATTCTCATATTTTTATTTTATTTTTTACATATATTTTTTTTATTCATTTTTAGGTTATTTTTACATAATTGAAATTGAAATTGAAAATGTACATATTAAAAAAAAATTTTGAAAAAAGTAGTGTAGGGGAAAAAAGTGGGTGTAGGAAAAAAAGGGAATTTATTTCATAAGCGTAGAGATTTCTGAAAAAATCTCCTGGCATCACTAGTACCTATTATAAAACAATGTAAAAATTTCAGAAGACAACGCGACATAAACTTGCTTTGTGCAAAAGCTTCCATAAGACTGAATGAAATTGTTGCTTACTTTACTCTTTGGTGAGTATTTTCGTTTTTGTTCGGCTGTATACATATAAGAAGCCGATTAGAGTTCGGTTTACTGGTGCTGCTATGCATATGTGTGTGTGTTAAGGCCTAGTTAGCCACCCGTAACGTGTCAGCTGTGTTTTTCTGTTACATGAAAACCAATTAGAGCAGTTACCGAACTCAACTGTCACGTAACCGGAACGTCCCAATCTGTTGAAAATAGATTTTTGCTACGTTTGTACGTGACACTTATGAACAACTGATAAAGTTTGGTTAATTTTACACAGCAACGGGCTGGTTCGTTCTTTACGTTCTATAACTGCTCGAAGTGCCAACGTTACATTTACGGTACAGATACATTTAGACAACGTGTGGCTAACTAGGCCTTTAACATAAAAATACGATATCCCAGTCATCATTTCGAAGATTGTTTTAACAAAAATTACGATCGAGCACTTTTGATGATTAAAAATTGACTAATCACATGCGCTATTAGAAAAAGACTAAAAAATTATTGTTGCTTACGCTTAAAAAGTGATTTATAGAAAAATGACATTAAATATGACTAAAAAATGAGTCGAAACTGATCAGAAAAGCGGATAAAAAGGACTCAGCAAAAGAGCGCATTTATGACTGTTTTAATAGCACATATGAGTCAAAAAAGACTCTACATGATCATTTATTGCATAAAATGCTTACTGGGATTTTATTCACTATTTGTAGAAGTAAAACAAATCTGCACACAATTTCAATTCTATTTCGTTCACAATGATACGATCATTTTGTTTACTAGCTACCAGTACAATAAGAAAATAGTAAAGGGTCCGCCAAATAACTTTTTTTTGAAAATGCTATAAAAAAAACTACTGAATATTATCTCAAAATTCTTTTTTTATTTGAAAGTACAATCCTTCCGGTTAATAATGGAAAATAATTTCATTCAAATGGCTGCCTCGGCTGGCCATGCAGTAGCCTACACGATCGGTCCAATTTTTAAGCACATAATCAATTGTGTGCAGCTGTATTTCACCAATGGCTTCACGAATATTGTCCTTTAAAGCGTCAATTGTCTCTGGCTTGTTGGCGTAACACTTATCTTTGAGGGCACCCCACAAATAATAGTCCAACGGTGTCAAATCGCAGCTCCGAGGTGGCCAAATGACATCAGCTCTGCGGCTGATAATGCGATCTTCAAAAACAGGGTGCAAAACA
This sequence comes from Cordilura impudica, assembly GCA_963682025.1. Taxonomy (NCBI): domain Eukaryota; kingdom Metazoa; phylum Arthropoda; class Insecta; order Diptera; family Scathophagidae; genus Cordilura; species Cordilura impudica. The sequence continues at coordinate 169,366,423 of OY821517.1, read as the reverse complement.
TCGAGTGTGGCTTCGGCTGTGTGGCACGTAGCGCCGTACTGTTGAAACCAAATGTTGCCAATATTCTCATCTTCAATTTTTGTGAACTAAAATTCGTTCAACATGGCCCGATAACGATCGCCATTGACTGTAACTGCCACTCCTTCCTCATTTTCGAAGACAAATGGCCCAATTATGCCTCTGGACCAAAATCCGCACCAAACAGTGACTCCTTTTGTGTGTATCGGCTTTTCAATGTATGCGTGCGGGTTTTCTGTGCCCCAAATGCGACAATTTTGCTTGTTTACATACCCGCCAAGATCAAAATGAGTTTCATCTGAAAAGATGATTTTTTTTGGCAAAATCGGCATCTTGTGTAAGTCGATCGCAGGCCCACTTAGCGAAGCGAAAACGCATTTGATGGTCAGTTGGCTTCAACTCCTGAACCAATTTGACTTTGTGTGGCGTCATACCAAGGTCTTTATGCAAAATTCGTCTCAATGATGCCTCCGAAATGTTCAATTCTTGAGAACGACGGTGAATTGATGTTGATGGCGCTTGACGCACACTTTCTGCCACTGCAGCAATATTCTCGGGTGTACGCACTGTTTTTGGCTTTTCACGCTTTGGTTTATCGATGAGGATGCCAGTTTCTTTCACTTTTTTCACAAGATAACGAACATATGAAACTGACGGTGCTACTCTTCTTCCAAAATCCGTACGCAATTTTCGCACACATTCTGCAACATTACCATGATTTTTAAAGTAATGTCGCAATATTTCCCAGCGTTGTTCAATCGTATACACAAACATATTCGTTCAGCGGAAGGATAAAACTAATTATCTGTCAAATCAGACATGAGCTAAGTGTTACCATTCACGAAATAAGCACTAGTTGAAAAAAAAACGTTAGATGGCGGACCCTTTATTATAATACAGCGTAATGATGATTGTACTTCTCAATTAGTTTATTTTTAATGTGCCATAAGAAGTTCGGTTTGTGCTAAGAAAAGCATGAATATATGTTTCCCAGGGCAAGGCTCGACATTGCACATTCATTGAGCTGAGCTCCGCGGTTATTCTTAATGTGGATAACTCATGCAAAAAAATTTTGGGAATGGCGTTTGCCTCCGTCCCGACATTAAATAACAAATTTAAAAAATATTGTAAGTAACATCTTTTTTTAACATCTGACAAAAAATATTATTTTTTAAACACCAATTTTTTTTACAGGGTTTATGGTTTACCTACTACTTTTGAATGCAAGTATGCAGAGTTTATACATGTACTAAAAATGCAACCCATACTATTTTTGCAACTCTAAAAATTTCAGAATTTTGTATAAATAAAATAAAATACCGAATTATTTTAATATGCGCTTATTATGGATATACATATACAGAATATATGGATATTATTTATAGTATTTTGATATTGGCAACCGTAGTATGTATCAATTTGTAACATTTTGTGATGTTATAAAAATCGCAGAATATTGATATTGATTTTATATAGTTTCTTTTATTAATTAATTAACTTAAATATTACGCCAAAAAATATTGATATTGATGAATTTTTATATTACTAACACAACGACTGCAAAAACAACATGCACAGCTATGACAAAATACAAAATTTAGGAAAACAATATAGGAAAACGTCATATTTTTTTTAACTTTTCAGTGATTTCTCGGCACCTATGAAACCTATTGTTATGATTTAAAAAACAGAAACCTTCTCATGATGTTATTGAATCATTCTCATTAAAAACGAACGCCTTAGCTGTCCTATTGAGGGCGTTATCGTGACAAGAACACATATTCAAATCATATTTTCTTAGGACTTTTTTTACTCCTTCGCTCAATTCTCGGGACCAGATTAACCGATTTGGACGATTTTAAATAGCAAACTTCTCAGGATGTTAGTGAATCATTTTGTATACCAACGAGCACCCTAGCTACCCGATTTAAGCCGCCATCGTGATTTCAACAGCCGGACAGACGAACAGACGGACATCGCTATATCAACTCCGCTTGTTATAAGAATCGCAAATATATATATTTTATGTGCTCCAGATTTTTTTTCTAATTATTACAAACGGAATGACAAACTTATATGTATATACCCTCTGCACACTGGAGTGGAGGGTATAAAAATAATCCCCGGAATTTTACAAAATATCATTTGAAATTTCTACAATAACAAAAGTAAAAGTAATTGAAATTTATGTACTTAAAGCAACATAAAACAATTAAGAACATTATAGTCGGTCTAGACCCGTGGTTCTTAACCGGTGGTGCACGCACCCCTTAGGGGTGCGAGCTTGAATATTTTGGGGTGCGAAATTGTAATTTTACAAATTCACGTGTAGCTAGCAAAATAAAAAACTAATCTTAAAAATTCATTTTGGTTAGTAAATTTTTTATTCCCTAAACATTTTTTAAATATGTTTGTAAATTATAAACCATCGAGACAAATTAATTTTTGTATTTTTTCTACAATTACAAAAATTCAAATGCGTTTCTAGTTTCTATACTAATTTTTATATTTCCTCGAAATTTCAGTTGATTGTTGCGATTATTCTTAGAAATATAAATACTGTTGATGCGCACATTACATTGAAGAAAAATTTAAAAATAATTGAATTTTAGTGTCGACTATTACAAGTTTGAATTTTCGTGTTGAATATTAAAAGTTAAATATTAATAATAAAATAATTAATACAAGTTAATTTTACAAGTTTAGTTGAATATTTATATTCTAATTATTAGAATATAATTTGGTACATTAAAGTCAAATTCAAAAGGTAAGCTAAAATATAGCAATAATAGATAGAAGTTTAATATTTTTTTAGTGTTTTATTAAAAAATTTAATTTAGTTTACGCCATGTCAAAGAAACGATGTTGGAATGACGATTATGTTCGTTATGGTTTTACATTTACAACGGAGAAGGATGGAACGCAGCGACCACAATGTATTCTGTGCTGCAATAAATTTTCAAACGCCAATCTCAAGCCGTCGAAACTAAATGAGCATTTTACCAAACAGCATGGTGGTGTAGATGCTGGCTATGATTTTGAAAGTTTGAAATCTAAACGAGTTCGATTTGATAAAAGTGGAACTATCACAACTTTTGGATTTATATCACACGAAAAGCCGCTGTTGCAAGCGTCTTATCAAGTTGCATATATCTGTGCCAAGAAGAAGAAACCACATACAATAGCTGAAGAACTTGTAAAGCCTTGTGCATTAGAAATGGCAAAAATAGTGTTGGGTACTGAAGCACAACAAAAGCTTCAACAAATTCCTTTGTCAAATGACGTAATCCGTACTAGAATTTCTGATATAAGTAAAGACATCTTACAACAAGTAATTGAAGATATTAAAGCTAGTAATGTCCCAGTGGGTATTCAATTGGATGAATCTACAGATGTTGAAAATTGTTCTCAGCTGATGGTGTTTGTACGATATGTAAAAGAAAAAGAAATTGTTGAAGAATTTTTGTTTTGTGAACCATTAGAATTGACTACAAAAGGAATTGATATATTTAATAAAGTCAAAGACTTTTTATTACAATATGAGATACCGATGAACAAAATAGGATCAATTTGTACTGATGGAGCTCCTTCCATGTTAGGCAAAAATTCTGGATTTGTAGCGTATGTAAAAAAGGAAGTGCCTCACGTTACAATTACCCATTGTATTTTACATAGACATGCGCTAGCTACAAAGACATTGCCTGAAAAATTAAAGAAAACATTAATCACTTCAGTCAAAGTTGTAAATTTTATCAGAGGTCGAGCTTTAAATCATCGTCTCTTCCGTGCTTTATGCGAAGAACTTGGTGCCGAGCATACTGTCCTTTTATTTCACACAGAAGTAAGATGGCTATCGCGTGGACGTATGCTAAATCGTGTGTACGAATTGCGAAGTGAAATAATGCAGTTTCTTAATAATCAAGGCAGTAGTTTAGCTGATGAATTCAGCAATAGAGATGCTATAATTCAGCTAGCGTATTTGGCAGACATATTCACGCACCTTAATGAATTAAATATTTCAATCCAAGGATTTGGAGTGAACACTATAACAGCGAAAGAGAAGTTGACTGCGTTTAGTCGAAAACTTTCAATTTGGATTAACCGTGTTGACAAGATAAATTATGCTAACTTTCCTTTGCTTGAAGAAGTTCTTGTTTCAGATGATGAAAGAAACAATATTACCACCGAAATTAAAGATCATTTGCAAAAGTTGAGCGAATCTTTTGAGGGATATTTTGCTACTGGAGATATAGATATATCAGAAAAATGGATATTAGATCCATTTATTTATAATCTGGACTCAATGGATGACAGTAATTTATTGAAAGATGACCTTGTTGAACTACGGACAAATGGACATAATCAAATGGAATTTGAAGCAGAGAATTTGGAAAATTTCTGGTGTGCTCAAGTAATGTCATATCCACGATTAGCTAAAATAGCGCTTCAGCATCTTGTTCCATTTGCCACAACATATTTGTGTGAGATGGGATTTTCGTCACTTGTGCATATAAAAACAAAAGCTAGAAATAGACTTAATGTTAGTAATGATATGCGTGTAGCTATTTCAAAAAAGATCCCCCGGTTTTCAAAAATAATTGAGGAAAAGCAACAACAAAAAAGCCATTAATAAAAACTTTGATAATTTATAATTGATTATTTCAGCTAACAATTAAAATTTATAAAATATTTGTTACGCACATAAAATTAATAAAAAATATGTTTTGCATAATGTTTGTTTTTTAATTTATATAACTCAATAATTTCTAGTAAGGGGTGCGAGAATATTGTTTGAAAATTTTAGGGGTGCCGGTAGCTAAAAAGGTTAAGAACCACTGGTCTAGACCGTTTATACTATACCTTATACCATGATAATCGAGAGATGGTCTTTTCCATGACAATAACTGGATATTTATAATAAGCATAAGCAAAATTTTAGAGGTATTATTATTAAATTGTGGTATGCAGGTGTGAAAAAGCTCATATCTGATGTTATTTTTTTATGGGGAAAAATTATATTTGACCATTTTAGTAAATTTACTTACTCTTATCAAAAGCATATATAAACCAAATCCTAAAAAACTATTTTTTCCAATATTTTTGTTTTTCGGTGGATTTAACTGAAGATCGGGAATTAGTTTTATATGGGTACTATATCTAAAAGTGGTCCTACAGAGTTTATTTTTAAATTACTTATCAGTAGAGCTGAAATTTCCATGCAAATGCATGTTTTTTGTCGATAGCCTAAGAACGATGACGATTAATTATCTTTCCGAATCGATAAATTTGCGTTAAAATGGCAATTCACCAATTCACCAATTTCAATACAGTTTGTGCTATGTCCATGTTTACACGCAGACGAATGGATAGATAGAAAGACGGACGGACGGACATTGCTAAATCGACTGAGAAAATGATTCTTAGAAAGTGATTCTGAATGGTTCGGTAGTAACAAACATCAGCATAAACCCATTACTCTCTCACCATATATTGATATAGAGTATAATTAAATACATGTACGAGTACAAGTACGAGAGCGGATCAATAAATATGTGACTGTTTGAACTGCCCTCGTAATTAACTAAAAATCAACTCTACTCAACCACTACCTGCTAATTGGCTGTTGCCTATTCTATTCAAATAATACAACCTCGGATGTGTAGATTTGCTTCGACGGAAAGAGATTTACTACATCTATGAAATCATTCATCAAACGAAAGGCTATTTTGGGGATCTTGAGAAATCCTAAATATTTAGAAGGAATGAAAAGATTGGAGCTAGAAGCAGACCATGTTTAGAAAGGAAATTATTATTTTGCTTAAATGAACTGTGCCTTCGTTAAAAAAAATCAAGGAATATTTAGTCCGCCACATACAGGGTTAGAATTGCCTGTTTCCTTGGATTAATAAAAAAAAAAATTTTTTTAAGTATCGTGAAAACTGTTGGTGTCCTGTTAAAGTATATAAAATTCTACATCACCTGTCGTTAAAATTAATGTCAAACGTACTCCGGTAATTTTGTAGTGAAACTTCAAATTCAAATTTTATTGAAATGTTTGTGCAAAAAAGGCTGCAAAAAGTGAAAACTTCGCCTTGTAAAATTGTATTTATTAGAAAAAGTCTTTTAAATGTAAACAACTTTGCTATGTATCCATCTATATATATAAAATTCATTTTCTGTTTGTTTGTTTGTTTGTTTGTTTGTTTGTTTGTTTGACCGCTATACAAATTTTTATTTTTCAACGGATTTTCCTGAAATTTTTTTACACACGATCTCTATACCCCAAGAAAGGTCGCCATATACTTTTTACCGGCCACGCCTACTTTTACGCCCACTTTTTATGTAAAATTCATTTTCTGTTTTATTCATATTTGTTCACTATACAAATTTTTATTTGTTAACAGATATCTCTGAAATTCGGTAGACACGATCCCTGCACTCCAGCTAAGGTCATCATATACTCTTTATCGACCACGCCTACTTTTACGCCCACTTTTTATAAGCAATTCATTTTCGCTTTTTGGTATATTTGTTCGCTATACAAATTTTTATTTTTCAACGGATTTCTCTGAAATTCGGTACACTCGATCCCTGTACTACAGCTAAGGTCGCCATATAATTCTTACCGGCCACGCCTACTTCTGCGCCCACTTTTTGTATACAATTCATTTTGTTTTTTGGTATATTTGTTCGCTATACAAATTTTTGTTTGTCAAACAGATTTCTCTGAAATTCGGTACACACGATCCTTGCACTCCAGCCAAGGTCATCATATACTTTTTTATCGACCACGCCTACTTTTACGCCCACTTTTTGTATGCAATTCATTTTCTGCTTTTTGGTATATTTGTTCTCTATACAAATTTTTATTTATCAACAGATTTCTCTGAAATTCGGTACACACGATCCCCGTACTCCAGCTAAGGTCGCCATATTATTCTTACCGGCCACGCCTACTTCTGCGCCCACTTTTTGTATACAATTCATTTTCTGTTTTTTGGTATATTTGTTCGCTATACAAATTTTTATTTTTCAACGCATTTCTCTGAAATTTGGTACACATGATCTTTGCACCCCAGGCCAGGTCATCGTGTGTTTCTTGCGGCCACACCTACTTTTACGCCCACTTTTTGTATACAATTCTTTTTCTGTTTTTTGGTATATTTGATTGCTATACAAATTTTTATTTTTCAACGGAATTCTCTGAAATTTGGTACACACGATATATGTACTCCAGGAAAGGTCGCCATATGCTTTGTACCGGCCACGCCTACTTTAGCGCCCACTTTTTGTATACAATTCATTTTGTTTTTTGGTATATTTGTTCGCTATACAAATTTTTATTTTTCAACCGATTTCTCTGAAATTTGGTACACACGATCTCTCTGCTCCAGGAAGGTCGACGTATTATTCGTACCGATCACGCCTACTGTTACGCCCACTTTTTGTATGCAATTCGTTTTCTGTTTTTTGGCATATTTGTTTGCTATACAAATTTTTATTTTTCAACGGAATTCTCTGAAATTTGGTACACACGATCTCTCTGCCCCAGGAAAGGTCGCCATATACTTTTTACCGGCCACGCCTACTTTAACGCCCACTTTTTGTATACAATTCATATTCTGTTTTTTGGTACATTTGTTCGCTACACAATTTTTTTTAACGGATTACTCTGAAATTTACTACACACGATCTCTGTACTCCAGAGAGGTCGCCATATGATTCTTGCAGGCCACGCCTACTTCTAAGTCCACTTTTTATACAAAATTAATTTTCTGTTTTTTGTTCACTATAGAAATTTTTATTTTTCAAGGGATATCTAAAATTGGGTCACACGATCTCTATACTACAGGGAAGTCACCATATGCTTCTTAGAGGCCACGTCTACTTTACGCCCACTTCTATGTATATAAAACTTATTTTTTCCTTTTATTTGTTTCTTTATTTGATTGCTATACAAACATTTATTTTTCAATGGCTTTCTCCGAAGTTTAGTACATATTTCAGGGAAGGTCGCCATATGATTTTTACCGACCACGCATAATTTTAAGCCTAATTTTAATATAAAATTCACATTTTGTTGTGTGGTATATTTCTTCCCTATACAAATTTGTACTTTTCAACGGATTTCTCTGAAATTTGGGTTACACGGAAATAACTACACGGCGAACAAATTCCCCAAACTTAAAAAAAGGTACCCAAAAGAAATGAACAAATTCCCCATTTATTTTTAATCGAAATAAAAAATGAACTTACTCCCCAAATTCACTCTTAAATTTTTACATATTTTTATTTAATGAATTTTGTTAAATATTTATTTCAGTAAACATTTGCATGCTGCTCTCAATATATGTCCTACAATAAATGCATTTAAAATGAGTATTCTTTTCAATAGCATCATTTCGTTGCGCGAAATCAATGCGCACGGAGAATACAGCTTAGCTAAAATATCGGAATGATCTGAAAAATATATTTTGACAATTAAAATAAGTTGGCAACAGCTCCGCGGCAGCACAGGTGTGGCTGCCAAACGCGCGGAACCGGCGCGCGGCGCGCGAACGCGACGGATGCGGACGCGACGCGCTCTCGGAACACAGCTCAGCTCAAATATCGCAATGCACTAAAAAATATGTTTTTGGAATTAAAATAAGTTAACGAGAACTAAGCGGCAGCACGGGTAGTAGCTGCGAGGAAGCGGCGCGAGGCGCACGGACGCGAACGCGACGGATGCGGACGCGACGCGCTCGCGGAACACAGCTCAGCTAAAATATCGCAATGATCTGAAAAATATATTTTGGCGATTAAAATAAGTTGACAACAACTGCGCAGCAGCACGGGTGTGGCTGCCAAACGAGCGGAAGCGAACGCGACTCGCTCGCGGAACACAGCTTAGTGAAATGTCGTATGATAAATTTTATCTACGTATGTGAAATAATTACCTGTTGATCAAAATAGGCTACACATATACTATAAGCAGTTGTTTAAAGAAACCTTGCGACACAATATAAAACGTCGCATTAGTATTTCATTTCTGAAACTTGCATTTGACATCTCTGCTCAATGATGATCACTTATTGAATGAAGTAATTCAGCATCTTATAAAAAACTTCTAAATTAAAAAATCAAAAAAAATTTAATTGAAATAAAAAATGAATTTACTGCCCATACAAATTTTTGGGGAGAAAATTCATTTTATTGGGGAATTTGTTAATTGGGGACTAAGTACTCAGTGCCTGGTAAGCATAGTGAACCATTTTTCAAGTCAAAGGCCTTTTTATCCCGGGCAAGACCGGGTAAAAACAGCTAGTGATTTAATAAAGTGTAAAGTCAAGTGAAATTTACTGTTACTTTGTTTTCAGTAATTGGCCATTTTTTTTTTTAACCTGGGTCTTCCGATTTCATTTAAAGCAATTGTGAAAAAAACGCAATTAGTCGTACAGTTCGGCATTTTCTAAATTTTAAAAAATATTTATAAAATTAAGTCAAATATCATAAAATCACCGATCTTTCGTCTTTTGGAAAATTTTTTTATAGCAAGAACAATCTTATAAAACTATATTGAAAATTATTTTAAAATATGTAAATTATCCTTAAAGAGATGATAGCCGCTCAAAAAATATTTCTTATAATTTTAGACTTTGATTTATAAAAAAACCATTAAAGATTATATATTTTTTTTGTTATTAACCAACACCCAGGGGATTCCTCCTACAAACGCAGTACATTGTCTTTTCAGGAAAATAGGATATGTGAAGGGGCAGTAAGACCTTCTTGTCAATCGTTAAAGGAGTAATGCTAGACAATTTTAGTTTTTCCATTCCAACTCTTATAAAAAATGACCTTATATCCACTGACCCGGTTGATAAAGCTAACCTTCTGGCTGAACAATTCGCAAGTAATTCCTTCTTGGCGGAAAGTCATCCACCACTGCCCGAACTCGAAAGAGTACCTCATACTATGCCCAAGGTAGTCTTTCAAGCTCGTGCTGTTAAGAGGGTACTTGCAAAGCTCTATGTAAAAAAGTCACCGGAATCGGATGGCATATCAGCACTGGTACTGAAACAGTGTTCTTAGACGCTATTGCGTCCTAGCACTTCGTTCCGTATGGGTATATTTCCCTCGTGTTGGAAGATTACCAATCTCCAGCCAATCCCAAAAAAGGGTGCAACTAACAACCCTGAAAATTACCGTCCAATTGAAATTTGCTCTGCGCTTTCAAAGGTAATGGAGAGCATGTTGAACTACCAATTTGTGAACTACGTAGAAACCAACTTATTGCTTAACGACAGGCAGTATGGCTTTCGTAGAAGTCCTTTTACGGTAGACTTCATGGCGGTTCTTTCGGAACGTGGGACTCCATTCACCGATTCGGTGAAAGTAAGGTTGTTGCTCTGGATATTTCCAAGGCTTTCGATGGGGTGTGGCAAAGCGCACTCTTGTTAAAACTGATTGCTTCCGGTGTTAGTAATGATTTTTCTCGTTTTATATCTAGTTTTCTCAGAGATCGTACCATACGTGTCGTTTTAGATGGGGTCTCATCCAAAAAGTTTCAGTTAAATGCAGGGGTATCGCCAGGTGCTGTTATTTCTCCTTCGCTTTTTCTTATTTTTCTCAATGACCTTTTATGTCAAACTTCGAATCCTATCTACTCTTTCGCAGACGACAGCAATATTTGTCATCCATATTCATTCGATCAAATGCCAAGCCTTAGGGAGATAGGGGCCATGAGGCAATATATGAATGACACACTCAATCAAGACTTTTTGACAATCTCTGAGTGGGGTCGCATGAACAGGGTCGATTTTAATGATCGTAAGACCCAATGTTGTTTTTTGACCCACAGAAGCGTCATGGAGTCATCAATATCGTCTGTAGCCATGTGTGGTATAGATATTGACGATCAGATGCTCTTGATGTTCTGGTCATGAAAATTCAGTGTGATGTCCGTTGGAATAAACACATTTTTCAATTGTCGAAAGAAGTTTTCAAGTGCCTAGGTCTCCTAAATCGGTGTAAGAAATACTTCACCCCATCTGGTCTCCTTACTATATATGGGCAGGGGCTTCACAGTCTATTTTTAAGCTTCTGGACCGTGAACAAAGTAGAGCGTTGGTGCTTATCAATGACAGCAGGATAAACAACTCTATTGACACATTGGATCATTGTCGGAATGTTGGTTGTGTTACACTGTATTACAGATATAACAATGGGATGTGTTCTACTGAGATAAGTGAACTGATCCCTAGAGCCCATGTTTTTCTACGCACCACTCGCTCATCTAGTAGATCACATCCATTTACAGTCTATTGTCCAGTGGATCGCACAACGGTTTACGGCTGAAGTTCGTTCATTAGCCGCACAAGTCATATGTGGACTAAACTTCCCGCTGAGTGCTTTCCTGTCACTTACAATAGAGATAAATTCAAGTCAAATATCCATAAATACTATTCCCTCTTTCAGCACAGTGCACTGCGTTAATAGGTGACATCCCCTGAGTGTCAGGAAAGACTTGTGTGGGGAGTTTATTCCACATATGGCTAGTTCGACTTATATACGAATTTTCGCTGTAATGCCTTGTGTGGTGAACTGGACAATAGACTACAAACGGATGTGATCTACTAAAGAAGCAGGTAGACCGAACTGAAACTCAGGCACATGGCATAACTTCTGTAATCTCAGAAAAACATCTCCTATGATAGTATCTCTGGAACAGTGTTAAACAAATCATTTGAAAAACATGTTCGTTCCAACGGATATCACACTGAATTCTCATGCCTAAACCATGAAGAGAATCCGATTCCTCAATACTTGTACAACCCATTTATACAGATGACATTGTTGAACTCAAAGCCCTCTGGGTCAGCAAACAACATTGAGTCTTCCGCGCATTAAAATCAACCCTATTCGCTTTACCCCACTCAGAGATTGTTAAGAGGTCTTGATGGAATATGTCATTCATTGTCAGCCTTTTTCCCCCCAACCTCAACAAAGGCTTGGCCTCGAAACCGATTTTTTATTTTCAATTTTTTGTGATTTCTAGCAAAAGTAAATGCATTTTACGGGGAAGAATTTTTTGCCATCTCAAAGAAATAAACATGCTGTTCTTCATGGTTTTCCATGCCCTACATCATATTGCGAGAGCAATTCGATATTCGACAAAAGTCAAAAAAGTGACTAATGGTCATCTGTGAAAGCGTAGGATTGAAGGTTTAACTAAGGTGGGCATTCCGAAAGATAAGGAAAAGATAGGGAGAACGAACAGAACCTTGGGGTACCTCCTGACTCAATTACCTAAAACAATACATTTTAAAATTATAGACCAATTAAGCTATGTACTCTTTTAAGGTATTTTTTGATACTTTAAGTCTAATAAATTTTTTTTACAGATCATATTTTTTGCCTTCATTCTATCCGAAAATGAATGGGGAATGTGGTTAGGGTATAATGAATTTATGCTGATGTTTGTAGCTACTAAAAATATTTGACATAGACCCATCTTCTATTATACCGGGGGATTCCGAATCATTTTCTGAGTCGATTTAGCGATGTTCGCGAGTCCGTCTGTCCGTCTGTGTGTCCATATAAACCTTGTAGTCCAACCACAGGTCGTAAATATGAATATATTTTAATGAAATTTGGTACGTAAGCTACTATCGGCAACAGTACAAACGTTATTAAAATTGGTGAAAATCGGTGTATGTTCAGACCTAGTCGCCAAACGAGTGACACCTATGAGATCAACTTAAATTACCATAAAATTTAAATTATCATATAGATCTCGTTTAAATTGGGTTTGTATGTGTTTATTACATCCCTTAATCAGTAGTACAAAACCATACCCTATAGGACAATTCCTAGGAATAGCCCCCATATGAAGATGCTTCCCTACCTTCACTTAAACTTATCAAAAATTAAAATATTGTACACATTTTTATCAAAATTGGTTTGCAATATGGTTTTGAAAAAAATAAGTGATTTTACCAAATATGATCAGGATTAGTCCATTTTTCGACCTAGTCCCCATATACATATAGCATCCGATATGAACTTTTTCATATCTGCAGCCTAAAAAATTAATAACAATGTCACTCAAATTTGGTTCATGCTTATTCTCTATATCCAATTAGTTGGACCTAAGACCCACTCTCTCACGACTATAATTTTCTTACTTGTATTGTTTTACACCGCAGTGCCTGTGAAATATTTTCATTATATTCAAACATTAAAGGGTTAAATAAATTTGAACGACATAAAAAAGAAGAAAAACCTCTAATGCCAACAGGCATTTGGCGTGAATTTCAACAATGTCTTTTCTAAACAAAAAAAATATGAAAATCTAATTTTTTAATATAAACATATGAAACTTTATATTAAAAAAATAAAATGGTGGCACTACGTGAATTACAGTCGAAGTGTGTTTGTATATGCTGGAATGGAAACAAATACACGACTTTTTTTTATGAGAAAAAATCGTCAAAAATATGGTAAACATAGACATTTTATTCCAACCACTACATATGAATGATAAAGTTAACATTTGAGAAACTGTACGAGTATAATGTGTACACGGCGTATGTGCAATGTGAAAATTTCGTATGTTTGCATACATATGATTGCAACAGGGTTGAGAAACCTTACAAAATTGATTATTCTGGTAATAATAGAACTCAAGGTCAGTTTGTTAATATCAATTAAAAATAAAGTTGTAGAAAATTGTCTATTGAATTTGGAATTGAAAAAAAGAGGATTTAAGTATTTTTTAGTGAATGTTACTCATGTCATGTATTTAACGTTCGTTTCCTTATTTGATTTCAGGCAAGTGCCTTTAGTTGACCATTATGCCCTTTGATGTCTACATACATGGTTGAGTGACAGACAAATACTGACTCATGTTTGTTGATTTCAAAACTCATCTGGCAGAATATGGAACCAATATTTTTGTTGAAGATTAAAAATCCCAAAATAGGTTCGTTCTGCTAAAGTATCAACAGCAAAAATATTTCCATTTCAATCCCTGACACTAAGATCAAAACTATACAATACGGTTTTGACAGCATACTTTTTTTTGCTAAATTTGATTTAAACAATTAATAAATATACATAGCGTGCGCTGTATTTGAAAGAAAATATTTGCTCATTCTATGTAAATTTACTTGCAAATACTTGTTTGCAAACAAAAATTTTCTGGCTTTCGAAGTTTTTTTGTAGGACGGAATAATCGACTTGGGAAATGCCAAAAAAAAAAATAAATAAATAAAACATAAAAAATATTATAGTAACGGAAATTTTGTGTAAATGGCAGCATTATATTTAATTTCTGTTTAAAAACGACAACGACTTCTGTTGTCGTCATAAAGTATTTTGTAATATTAACAATATACTTCCTGATGGCTGGTTAAGGAAAAAGTTGTTTACAAAACGAGAGGCTTTTGTTGCTGACAAAGTTAATGATTAAATAAAGAGGAACTTTGGGAAGTTTTAATTAAAATATCATAGTTAGTTTAGTAATTAATTAACTGGCCACAAATAGAAGATTGTTGAAAAAAAAAAATTTATTTCAGTGACCGAGTCTAATCAGAATTTTAACGAAACTAGAAAATCATGTTATGATGGGAATTTTTCTTAATTTCTTTAAAAAAAAAGAGTTGTTGAACTAAGTATTAAGCTTAAGTTTAAGCAAAAAAAAAAGTTTTCAAAGTTTATTATATATTTTCATATCTATCGCACTTAAATAATTATCATTGGGTAGTTGACACTCATTGTCTTCGTAAAGTGTTCAAATTTGAATGAATCAAACCCCTGCTGCTAACAACAAATATATAAAATGTTTGGCTCTGTCTTTTTAAAATCAATTCTTGTATAATTTATTGTTGTTAATTTAGCTTAATCTACTGTTTATGTAAGGTCAATCGGATTTGTATTGAGGAGCTGATTAAGGCGAATAATACTATGATTTCGCTTATAGCCTGCCAACGCACAGTGGCGCCATTTGAGTTTTTTCGTTGCAAAAATCATATCTTTTGAACCGAATAACATAATTGAACAGTTTAAACAGCATATGAAATGAGCGTTTGGAAAGGGTGCTACGCTTTGTAGGGGCCTACTTATGGGTTATCAAAGTTAAAATTTGTAGAAAAATCAATTTTATGGTAACCAAAAAAAATTACTTTTACATTTTTAGATTGTTTTTATTTTTTTTCTTTAGGGTTTTATGTTTTAAATTATTACCCAACAAATTAAAAAAAAATTACTTCTTTTTTAAATTTATTTTTTCAATTTTCTGTAAAATATTCATCACAATTCGTAGGAGAAGGTATATCTAAAAGACTAATCATTTCTAAACTATAATTATTTTCTAACTCTATTCGTGACTTCACATGCCGCAGGGAAGAAATAAGTGGATCGGAAGATGCTGCCAACATCATTTTGCTTTACCCTTGATGCTTTGAATGTGTTCTGCAATCTATATTTTTTAAAAAATTTGTTAAGAGACTCCTGTGCTTCTTCAGAAAGCTCTCCAATTGGCAAAGACTGGTACTCAATTATATCTTTGCAATGCGCCAATATTTTATGGATGGTCGGGGTCAACTTCTTCTGTGGATACATTTCTGCTAAAAGAGATGCAGTTTTCGATGCATATTCTCCATATTTTGTAGAATTGTCATTTTCCTTGCAGTTTAAAACATTCAAGATCGTTCCCAATCTTTTCACGATTTGATTGTCAATTCCAGTGATTCTAGTTACTGCCTCATCATTTTCAAAAAATCTCCTAGAAGTGTTTCCATCGTTTGAGTTACCGTATCCGTGCTTTGGACAGTCTACTTTTAGTCCAACTTGTTTAAAAAAAGCATCCTGTATTTGCTTCTTTCTGATCTTTTCCTTATCCTTTATTGATGTATTTTCATCGAAGTTTTCCTCCTCTTGTGGTAGGGTATACGCCAGTTTTAGCAAGAACTCCATACACCTTATCCTTGCGTGCAATGGTGACATTCCATATTCGTAATTCTCCTCGTTTGTAGAATCGTTTAAATTACCAAAGTTCTTCTCACTCTTTTTGCAAATCGGGCATGACAAAGTTGAGGTTGTTCCTGTCAGTTCGTTTACGACTTTTCTATCAACCATGGTCAGATGGAACTCGTAACTGCATTCAATATATTTTCCTTCTCCAATTTGCAGCTTTGTAGGCTTAATCTTGCTTATTTGTTCTTCAATGTCCTTCACCGTGGTCCTTATGAGTTCTGCCGATTCCCTTGCAAACGGAAACATTATTGGTCGGCAATAATCCACTGATGACGGACGTGGATTTTTCCAGTGTAGGGAAACATCAGATTTTAGCCGCAAAGGAACAACAGATGCCATAAACATATTTCCGTCCGATATTGTAGCGTCATCGGAAGATATCCTTTGCTTATAGACGCTTTGTCCGGATGATCCATCGTAGCCCCATTTGCTGATCAATGTTAGTTTCTCAAGAAGAATTTTCACCTCATTTTCAGGAAGACTCTCCAACAACCGTTTTGCTGTATGGCCCATGAGATCCTGCAGATTGGCTTTCACAGAGACTTCCGTAAACTCCGTATGCAGTGGTCGTGAATTTATTTTGGCTTGCGTAATATGCTTGTATTCTGGTAAAACGTCAGCCCCGTGTCGCATCAAGGATGCCCGTAGTATCTCATATTTTTCTTTGGAAAGTTGTAAGTCCATAAACAAGGCCAAGGCTTCTTCGGAACCATACTTTTTAATGTGTGCGTTTGTGGGCGTGGGAACGCTTTCCTTAATCCTTTTTAGTCGCAGTGGGCTTGCATCAGCAACAGATTTTGTAATATGCGAACTAACTCTTTCACTATCCTTTGTATATTTAATAGACAGCGCGTCCGATAAATGCTTCGTGGTCAAGTCATTGGTGGCATCGACAAGTTTCCTCTTTCTTGTGAATATTGAACACTCCTCAATACTTTTTTTTGGCCTTCCTTTTGCTCCTCTGGTTGATGTGGTGGGTTTATCTACTGCCAATATATCCAGGATGGTGTCTTCATTAAGCCAGTCCTCGTATTTGGAGTTGAAGTTCTGAATGGTTCGATTAGATTTCACCCATTTTGCCTTAATATTTGCATATATCAGGTAAAAATTATTTTTTATAATTTCGCTTCTCTCAATATTTCCGTAGAAGCTATCAAGTTCTTCTAAAGCAGCTTCCGTGAAAAACTTTGGTGTGGTTGACCTTCTAAACAGTTCAAATAATTTTAAATTGTTCAACGCCATGTTTTCAGTACTTGTTGCGCCAACTTTCAGTCGTAGACTAATCCAGGCATTATGCTTATTTTGCAATATATAGGCTTATGCTACCATGCCTAAAAATTTACCTGTTCCCTGCATACATATGGATTTAGGCTGAATTATGCAATTTTGATATTATGCTCGTGTCTAAATAAGATTTGTGCCTACCTGGAGGGACCATAAGTCAATATTGTTCTTGACCATTTGTACTCCAAAGTAATTTTTAAGTGAGATGCGTACCTGCGAATTTCAATGAGTAGTTTTTTGTGCATCCTGTGTCTGTAACAGAATATTGGGAGTAGAATTTGGCAGAGGCTCACAGGTAGACAACCGACTTAAAATGCAATTTTCAAACTATTAGATCAAACTACTGTCAGTCAAAACATGTAAGGGATGCACGCCATACAATTTCTGCAACCATGTCTTGTAATTGATATTTTTTCAATCTGTAAAAGCCAAATTATTACTAGAGACCTGCACAACAATTAAATTTTTCTTAAAAATTGATTTACAAAATTTTTGTGGTGCTTATGATGCAAAATGTTGGAAAAATTATTTTTTTTCATGATTTTTGAAAATATTTTCCACAAAACTAAGTCTTTTTTGCTTTCTGTTTGATCTATAATATGCTTCTCAGTTTCTTCAATAAATTTCATTTGAAAAGAAAATGGTCTTAGTCGATAATTTGCGTTAAATATCCCAAAAGCATTAAATAAATAACGATTTAGGTAGAAGTAATGAAAAAGAGAAGTTCCAAGAATTAGGAATTTGTAAAACAACTTTTTTGTTTGCAACCACCGCGCAGGTAGCGATTTTTTTTTATTTCGTACAAGCGAACTAATTTCAAAAATGAAGATTCAGTTAAGACTCGAAACTTTTCGCTCGGTCGTGATAAAATTCGCTATTAATTTTTTTGGAACTTATTTCATTTTGTGAGTGATTTAAGTTAAGTGCATCGGTTTCATAAAAATAACAAAAAAACATTGAATATATATATTGTATTAAAAATGTCTGAACCAAAATGTAAAATGGACCATTTTTGTAGTATTTGTGGAGGTTTCATAGCAAGCGATGAAAAATGTGGCAATGCGAGTGATTTTTTTTTTTTTTTTTTTGGAAGCCTATAAACAATACTTCTCGCAAGAGTTTATCACTGACGTAAACTATGCCCCTAAAAAAGTTTGCTTTAATTGCTATTCAACTCTTATGCAATGGAAAAGTGAAAAGAAGAAGGCTATGCCTTTTGGTACACAATGATGTGGTTAGACAACAGCCGCATCAAGAAGAAAATTTCTATGGATATATCAACTACCATAAAACTTTGAATAGAAGGAAAGCAAAGAATAAAACTTATGTAGCAGTGCCAAGTGTCCAATTACCATTACCGCACTCAGAAGACGTTCCAATACCAACATACCGAAATATTGATCTTCGAACAGAAATCAGTGCTATAACCGCCGCTGCTACATCCATGGATTTCTTCTCAGAATACGACCCTGGTGAAGGTACACCCTATGAAACATCAAAGGACCCAGTCGTAGTCAAACAAAACCAATTGGATGGAATTGTTGCAAATTTGTGTTTGACTCAGAAAAAATCAGAACTACTGGCTTCATTTTTGAAAGGAAATAATTTGCTGGCGAAAGGTACCAAAGTAACAGCATATCGAAAACGCCAAAAAGAGTTAGAAAAGTTCTTCAATGTGAATGATGCAAAAAATTTCGCTTATTGCAACGATATTAAAAAGTTAATGAAGACGATAGGGTTAACCTATAAAAAAGATGATTGGCGTTTATTCATCGATAGTTCACTAATCAGCTTAAAAGTTGTGCTTTTGCACAAGACAAATAGAATGATTTCTTTTCCGATTGCGTATAGCACTGACACTAGTGAAAATTTCGATAATTTGAAAGACATTCTGGAAGTAGTCAAATATAACGAACACCAGTGGCGCACTTGCTGCGACCTCAAAATAGTTTCATTGATTACAGGCTTAACAGCATCTGGCCGTCCAAAATATTCGTGTTTTTTGTGCGATTGGGATTCACGATACGGAAAAGGTATTAAAGGAAGAAACCAGTACAAACAGCATAACTGGAATAGTCGCATTGGACGGAAATGGCCTAAAGACAATAGGCTACACGAAAGTCTTGTTCCTGAAATGAAAATTTTGTTGCCGTTGCTCCACATTAAACTTGGCATTGCTAAAAATTTTTTGAAATGTATCGCAAAAAGACCCGCAGTATTCAACTGCTTAAAAGACATTTTCCCAAGACTAAGTAACGCCAAAATTCAGGAAGGGGTTGTTAATGGTCCCGACATACGGAAACTAATGAGTCGTCAAGATTTTGACCAAGTTCTGACAGACCGAGAATTAAATGCATGGCTCGCATTGAAAGCAGTCATTAAAGGACTTTTGGGTAAAGAACGCAAAGACAACTACAGGCAATCGTTGCAAACATGTTGGCAGCTTTCGATGAAATTGGGGTCAATATGTCGTACAAAATTCATCTCTTGCATCAGCATCTTGATCAACTCGCTCAACAGTTGCTAACTGAATCTGATGAGCACGGCGAACGTTATCACCAAACTGCGCTTCCATTTGAAATAAGGTAACTATAGAGTGTGCATATTTTGAATTCCTAGATTTTTCTATTATCTTTGTCAGAGTGCACAATTTAAACATGTTAACGATTGAAAACTATTTTCGTTTCAGGTACAGAGGAAAGAAATCTCCAGATGCAATACTCGCTGAAATTTGTTGGTGGTATAAAAACACCTTTGAAGAAGAGGAAGACGAGGAAAAAGAGAAAGAAGGGGAAGACAAAGATGAAATTCCAGAATATCTGTTGGACGAAATTATCGACCTTTCTGATGATGATGACGATGACCAATATGTTAGAGAGAGCAGTGATGTTGATCCACAGCCGTCTGCTAAACGGCACACGTCTCTAGCAATAATTTGGCTTTTACAGATTGAAAAAATATCAATTAGTCGACGAGTTATAGCCAAAAAACCATATAAAAAATATGCTGAAAATCGGCATTTGACTGCAAAGTGCGAAGGTCGATTAAAAAAAAAATTCGAACTAACATAAACAAACGCCGCGATACGGGTCTTCTAATTTAGCATCTATTTTCATCCCTCGCTCTCAGAATAGACCTAACTTTTCCTAACCTGAATTTGTTCCACAGTGTTCTAGAACGTAAAAAACGTACCAGCATGTTGCTGTGTAAAATTAACCAAACTTTCTCAGCTGTTCACAAATGTCACGTACAAACGTAGCAAAAATGTAGAAGCTAACGATACGATATGTTTAGCTTAAGTTGAGTAAGTACTTGTATGTGTTTTTCATAATCAGCTGATTCGAGCCGATACCGTTACGAGTGGGTAACTAGGCCTTTAGTTGTAATACGTTTTAGAGAAATTGTATTTATTAAATTTTTTTAGGAAAGAAATTTTTTTAAACTAAGTAATTAAATAAGAATGGTTTTTTTTTTTAATAAAGGTAATTTTTTAATGAAGTTACATTTTTAAGAAACGGTATTTTTTTTAAGAAAAGGTACTTTTTTTAAAAAAGTATTTAATTGGGGAAATGTACTTTTTTAAAAAAAGTTTTTGTTTAAGAAAATGCACATTTCAAGAAAAGGTACTTTTTTGCGTACTTTTTTTAAAAATGTACTTTTTAAGAAAAGGTACTTTTTAAGAAAATGTGCTTTTAAAAAAGTAATTTTTTAAGTTATGTAATTTTTTGAGAAAAATTACTTTTAAAAGAATGTACTTCTTCTTTAAGAAAACATACTTGATACTTTTAAGAGGAGCTACTTTTTTTTATAAAAACGTACTTTTTTAAGAAAAATTCAATATTTTTTGAAATGGTATTTTTTTAAGAAAATGTATTTTTTAAAAGAAAATGTACTTAATTTGGAACAGGTACTCCTTTAAAAAAAAATTCTTATTTAAGGAAACGCACATCTTAAGAAAACGTAAATTTTTATGAAAGGGTACATAATTTAATTTGTAATAAATATACTTTTTCAAGAAAAGGCACTTTTTTAAAAATTTTACATTATTTAGAAAAGGCACTTCTTTCCAAAAGTTTTTGTTTAAGAAAACGTTCATGTTAATAAAAGGTACTTCTTTAAGAAAAGGTAGTTTTTTAAGAAAGGGTACTTTTTTAAGAAAAGGTACTTTTTAAGATAAGGTACTTTTTTAAGAAAAGGTACTTATTTAAGAAAATGTATTGAAGAAAAGTTCTTTATTTTTAAGAAAAGATAATTTTTAAGAAAAGGTTTTGTTTTTAAAAAATATGCTTCTTATGGGAAATCATTTTTATTTTATGAAAACGTACTTTTTTAAGGAAATGTACGTTTCTAGAAAAGGTACTTTATTAATGAACCGGTAATTTAAAAAAATATAAACTTTTTTAAGAAAAGTTACTTATTTTAAAAACTGATTTTTTAAGAAAAGTTATTTTTTAATGAAAATACACTACTTTTCTACGAAAAGGTATTTTTTAAGAAATGGAAGACACTTTGTAATGAAAAGGTATTTATGATGAAAAGATACCTTTTAAGGAGAAGGATTTTTTTAAAGAAAAGGTATAGAAAGTAACTATTAAATAAGTAATTACTAAAATGGGAGTCAAGGAATATCAGGAAATATAAAAATTAAAGAGCCCATGAATTTTTCCCTTCATCTCAAATTTAGAAAAAGTACAGCAAGTTTGACAATTGGTCAAGATTGGAAAAATCGTTTTAAACTGTTCCAAATTAGAATTTTGGTTGTAAAATTATATTTATTTTCTTTTCATATATCTGCCAATTGCACATAAATTACTGTTTTAATGTTGAAGAAATCTTATCTCTATATGGAGGCGGTTCGAAAAGTGCTTAGCCTAGCACAGAAAGCGCGGTACAAACAGAAAAAGGTTAAGTGTTTGGAAATTTCCATCTCTGCAATGAACACATGTTAAATTTCGTTTCGATCTGGCAACTCCTTCATATAGAAATAGGTGTTCAAAAAAGACGCATCCGCGATTTTTTTACAATGAAAAATTTTAAATTCGTGGTGCCATTAAATATTTACATAAAAAAGGTTTATCGGGACAAGAAATTTATAATGATATGGTAAATATATTAGGTGAAAGTGCTCCTTCATATGCAACAGTAAAAAATTGGGTTGCTGAATTTAAACGTGGTCGTACAAGCATTGAAGACGACGTCGCATGATATGGTCTTAGATGATCGACGAATAAAAGTGCGTGAAATAGCTAATATCGTAGGTATCTCAAATGATCGAGTCCGTTTAATTTTGCATGAAGAACTACAGATGAAAAAGCTTTCTGCAAGATGGGTGCCGCATTTGTTAACAGTCGACCAAAAACGCATAAGAATGAAAATTTCTCAAGCTTGTTTGGATCGTTTTAAGAAAAATGTAATGGATTTGAAGCATCGTTTCATAACTATTGATGAGACACAGATCCACCACTATACTCCAGAGACAAAAGAACAATTCAAACAATGGACTGAAGCTGGAGGAAGAGCCCAAAATCTATAACTTTTGATTGGATTGGAATTTTGATATGCGGTTTTTTTTTTTTGTTTGGTAGGTGAGACTTTAGCCTAAAACGTAATTCTCGACCGAAAATAAAAAAAAGTTACGGAGGGTTTAAAATACATTTTCATTTGTAGTTGAATTTTAGTACAAAAGTGAAGTGTTAAAAGGTAAAAAAAAGGTTTTTTTTTAATATAATGTCTTATTTTTTCAGCTAATTTTACAACTAATACTTTTTAACAATTTTTTAAGTTAATTTTTTCAGAAAATGCCAAACTTTGGCCCCCCTAAACTTTTTAGTCCTAATGTGCACAAGGGCCAAAGGTTGTTTTTTTCTTTTTGAAAGATCCCGAGTTAAAATATAATTTGTTAAGCAGCGAACGTAAAATTTACCTTATATTGGTTCAAGATAGAGAAGTTTCAATGAAAAACTCGTATGTTTTAGCTTTAGTTAAATTTTTTTTTATTGTCTTTTTAAATATTTCTATCAATTTTTATGGTAAATTTATGAAATATAACAATTTTTATTGCAAATTTACAAAATATATAAATTTTTAAATCAAGAAAATTTTTAACTATATAAAAAAAAGTGTAACTTATTGTTAGTGTAATAAAAAAGTACTTTAAATCAACCAATTTTAGTAAAAATTTCTTCGAAATAGCCTTGATTTTTATCTTCTAGAAGTTGTTTAGCTTCTTCGTCTAATTCAGTAGAGGTAGTTTTCCATTTTTGACGAATGTTGGACATATATGGACTTGAAGTGCACAACAAAATAGTGATAACGTCTTCATTAGTACATCTGGACATTTTCCTTGTGTTGTGCTCGCGAAAGAATCTGTAGTCTTTGTTCCTTTTTTCTTGCGCTTCTTCAGATAGATCTCCTATTGGTAGCATATTGTTTTGAATTATTTGTTCCCCATGGTACAAAATTTTATGAACTGTGGATGGCATATATCTCCAAGAGTATTTTTCATTATAAAGTATAGCTGTTTTATTGGCGTACTCTCCAAATTTTTTTGCATTTATCTTTCTGCTGCATGCTGGAACTTGTAATATGATTTTGAATCGTCTTATTACTTCATGATCTACACCTGTGATAGATGCTGCAGTTTCCGGATCGGAAAAAAATCTTCTTGCAGTATTTCCATCATTTGTGTTTCCTTCTCCTTGTTTTGGTTGGTCGATTACGAGGCCTAGCTGTAGATATTTTTGTTGAATTTGTTTTTTTTTTGCTTTCTTTTTTCTTCATTTTCCCACCCACACCCTAACCCCTTTTAAAAGGTGAAGCATACCTGCTCATATCTTAAAGGGCTATGTCGCAAGAGTTTTTTTTTTTACCATTTACCTGTTATTTAAACTTTTTCCCATTTTGTCAGGTATTTAAACTATATAACTCTAATTCAGACTATTAATGTTTTTGAAAGATACCTATGTAAATGTACCTGTAACAATTAAGCGCATTATATCTCAACCCTTTTTTATAAGTATATAACAACGCCTGACAACTCTACCGACACGCAAAAAAATACACCGCGGTGCACCGGTACGACCAACTTTTGTATTCATAACACTCAGACGGACGGACGGACATCGTTTAATCGACTCAGAAAGTGTTTTTGAGTCGATCCGTATAATAAAAGATGGATAAAGGTCCAATATTTTTGGCAGTTACAAACATCACCTCAAACTTAATATATCCTAACCACATAGTGGACAACTTTTGTATTCATAAATTTTGCAGAAAATATCTAACCTTGGGTCAGAAAAATTGTTCTGGTGCACACGGGCGGAAACTGGCGGGTGCATAATGTGGTATACGAATATAGGGGAGGGTTCGGACTATAGAAGAGTGCAAGATTTTTTCTGACTGCTTTTGACTGGCAGGAGTTATGCTCTATTAAGTAGATTTTCGGAAAATTTGAACCTTTTCTAAAAATTTTTTTTTTTTAAATTTCGGAATGACTCAGTGACTTAACATTTTTAACATTAACAGTATGGAAGCCACAAAATTATACAAAATTTATTTCTCTTCAAAATCTTATAAATCAAAAAAGTTACAGTCATTCAAAAATTAAAATTTACAAAGAAATTTTTAATTTTTGCAAAATCCTGAGAAAGCCCAGACCCTGTTCGCTGTGATATAGTTGAGATAGAGTCGCAATTTTTTGTCCCGAGGTTTACTAGTATTTACTTTCAAATGAATAACATAACTTTAAAATCGAAAAAAAATGATTTTTGGCCGCCTTCTCAAAATATGGTCCACTGTGCAGCGCACAAGAGTGTTTTAACAATGGCTAAAATCAACAAATTAAAGTACGAGTTGCTTGACCACCCACCTTATTCTGCTGATTTAGCTCCCAGTGACCTTTACCTGTTCCCAAATCCAAAAAAGTTCCTTGTTGGCAGCTGTAAACCACTATTTTGAAGACCTTGAGGAAAACTATATTAATCAAGGGATAGAATTGCTAGATAAGCGTTGGACTAAGTGTATTAAAGTTTCAGGAGATTATATTGAAAAAATGAAAAAAATTTAGAAAACCTAACTATTCTTTTTCATTGCTAGGCTAAGAACTTTCCGAACCGCCCTCGTATTGATAACTATTGAAACCAGAGTGGTTATAATAAATAGAAAATAAACTTGTAAGTAAAATTTTATTTATTGTAATTTTCGATTTTAGCAGGTCAAAATGAATAACAAAAAAATATTCTGATATAAAGTGCAGACAGTTTTTTAGGTTTGTTTGCCTGCTGCTATTATTTCGTCCATTATCAGAATGAATATCAACATGTTGGCGGGATGTCTATGTTAACGATAATTCGCAAATGTAAATATAGTTTTTAAATTAAAAAAAAAATAAGTTTAATAAGTCAAATATCTTCTGGAACAACTCAAATCTTCACATCTTCAGACTCGTAAACGTTTTAGCTTTATAAAGGGTGATTTTTTAGCTATTATCTTTTTGGCATAAACAGCTGACGCACGTTTCGTGTTTTGTTTCATTGTCAAACATCTTCAGTTTGGTCTATAATTTAACCATGAATCGACTTACAAACGAACAACGCTTGCAAGTTATTGAATTTTATTATCAAAATGCGTGCTCTGTTAAGAAAGTTCATCGCGCGCTTCTTCCATTTTATGGTCAGTTTAGTTGACCCACTGAAGCGGCTATTCGGGCTATTGTGACTAAATTTCGCGCCAAATTTACATTGTTGGACATTAAACCACCAACACGCTTACGTAGAGTGCGAACTGAAGAAAATATCGCAGCTGTATCGGCCAGTGTTAATGATGACCATCAATTATCGATTCGCCGCCGTTCACAGCAATTGGGCCTCTGTTACTCAACAACTTTTTTTTGCCCAACTTTTTTTTGCCCAACATGCAAGAGCTTGACTTGCATGACATGTGGACTCAACAAGACGGTGCCACATGCCACACAGCACGCACAACAATTGACTTATTGAGAGGCGAGTTCGGTGAACATTTTATTTCACGTTCGGGACCGGTCAATTGGCCGCCTAGATCGTGCGATTTAACGCTTTTAGACTATTTTTTGTGGGGCTATGTTAAAACTCATGTCTATACAGACAATCCCGCTTCAATTGACGCATTGGAAGACAACATTGAAGCATCTATTCGTGAGATACCGGCCGAAATGTTGGAAAGAGTATGCCAAAATTAGACTAAGCGGATGGACCACTTGAGGTGCAGTCACGGTCAACACTTGCTTGAAATAATCTTCAAACATTAAATTTTATGGACCGTACTATCGATTCAAATAAAGACTTCATGCATATTTCTGAATTTTATGTGTTTTTTTTTTTTGGAAAACTTTCCTATAGCTCTTAAAAAATCAACTTTATATCAATAGAATAGTACTTAGATATACAGATGAAATATAAAATGTCTATCTTTGTGACTTACGTACATATTTTGAAAGTTTTGGTTAAAAAGCAATCAAAATATTGGCCAGTGTTTACCATTTTCCGCCAATTTATTGCAAAATGGCAAAATGTAAAAAAATCATTACTACTCTGAAATATTTTGGCCATTTTGTAAAAACTGTTTACTTTTTCGATTAGTATAATTGACAATTGTCACAAAGTCGTAACACAAATTGGGGTGGATACTTAAAAAAGTCGTTCCCCCCCCCCCCCCACACAAAAAAACATATACAGTAACTCCAGATATAAAATTAATTAATTCATCCAAAGATACTCGTATTTTGTTACAAAATCCACAATGTTACTTGTAGTTTTTTTTCTCTCCATATTGGAAAACAAATTTAATCTCTAAAATAAACAAACCACCAATAACAACATAACTCATGAAGAAACTTTCAACTTCTATTTGAAAACATGTCAAAGTGACAGCAAAGATGGGCTGCAAAAGACACTTCAGCACATACAATTCATAACAACTATAAAGCTACAAACACACGCCAACTGACAACCAGGATATCTAATAAATGAAAGTAAACAAAAAAAATTAAGTTTTTGTTCGATGAAATCAAATCAGTTAATTTGTGAACCTTTGTTAACTTTGAAAAGAAACATGTCAAAGACATACTAAATAAAAAAAATCATTGCGTACAAATAAAACTAAATCCGATAATTTGAGGTAAATATTTTTTCATTAAAGTTTAGGTACGCACTAAATAAAGCAATTCATCGAAACATCATTTTTAGTATGATTTCAAAATGAAGTTGTAAATTTGAAGATTTATTTGTGCAAATTATTTCGATGGGCAACAGCAAAAAAAAAATAAACAAAAAAATTACTAAATCATGTTGTGTCATTTTGTTTTATTTGGCAGAGCTTAAAATCAACAAACCACGAAACAATGTTGCAAATAAATAAAATCACTCAGTCAGTGTACTTCACGGTACTCAACTTTAATGAAAATACTAATTCCCACGCTATTTACACGCCTCGTTGATTATTCACAAACGCATGTCAGACGTTTGAGATTTAATATGTTGCCCATCATCATTATCAACACCATCAACAACACAATTGCCGGCAACAGCTTTACAGTTTGAACAATAGCAACATCCAGAGGCAATCAACCAATCAATTGTATCTGTTTATTCATAAATCTGTGTATTTATACTTCTACTCGTATATCAAACAGATTATTAAATATCTTATAATTTGAAGGAGATTTTTTTTAGATGAACAGGTCTGAATTGAGAGGCTTCTTTAAAGCTTACAAAAATTTGCAAGGCTGCCATGATAAACTGGTGCTACTTATTACCTTTAGTGTACCAGAAAAACCATACCTGACGTATAGATGGCGCAGTAGTTAGAAAAAAATTACTTTGGTGAAAAGTGGCAACCTTATTAAACCAGTGGTGGCCATCGAGAGAATTGAGTTAGTAATAGTGTTTATGAGCATGTGTTAGTTGTACTACATTGATCGAAATCCATGGACGTAACACAATGGCGATATTAAATGGGTTTTGTGTAGATTTTGTATGAATGTGTTTATGAATGACTAAAAGGGAAAATAGTTGAGTTCACGAAAAATATGGTAAAATTTTAAAAATATTTTGTTGTTTTAAAATTTTAAATCTTACATTCTGAAAATGTAAAAAAATGTAAGGAACATTTAATCTCTTTTATCCATAACTTTGAAGTTGAATCAAATAAGTAATAATAAGTAATTCATTTTTTTAAAAAACAAAAAAAAAAATAGTGGTATGTTACCAAAAACTAAAAAAACTTAGCAGCCTGCAGTAACTGGACATTTTTTTAAATTAAAAAAAAAATGCATAAGACAGCTAAAATGTTGTCAAATGGAGGCGACGTATATAATTTATAGAAAATGTTTAATTTATAGCATATTCAACTGCTTTGCGTAATTTAGTTTATCAAGTCTTCGAAATTTTCTCATCATTTTTGGTTTCTTTAAAACAAATATTCTCTGTGTACCTATAAAAAAAATATATATGAATTTCAAAAGGCAATGCGACATAGACTTGCTTTGTTCAAAAGCTTTCATAAGACTGAATGAAATCGTTGTTTACTTTTACTCATTGGTGAGTATTTTTGTTTTCGCTGTATACATATAAGAAGCCGAGCACCAGCGTGCTTGGTACGGCCTTCACTGTATTAACCACACGTTTTAAGTTTCAAGACACTAAGCTGTTTAATATTTTTTTTAGCCATGAAAAGTATACGATCTCACTGAATTTATAAAAATGTAAAAAATTGGTTACCGTTATGGAATTCAATATTCTCACTTGAAAAGTATCAGTCCAACAAATAATAAAGCCGAGTTAGACTCTACTCTGCAGATAAGGCTCTAGTGTTGGTTTTTTGGGATGCGCATGGGCTAATATTTACTGATTATCTTTAAAAAGGAACAACAGTCAATGGCGAGTAATATGCTAACTTATTGCAACTTTTAAGTAATGAATTTAAGGGGGAAAAAAGGCCGAATTTGATGAAAAAGATAGTGTTTTTTCAACAAGACAATGCACCAGTTCACACATCCACTATTGAGATGACCAAAATCCATGAACTAAAACTCTAATTGCTTGACCACACACCAAATCCGCGAGATTTAGCTCCCTTGGATTATTTTATATTTTCAAACTTGAAAAATGAGATTGTGGTAAAAGATTTTTCAACAATATAGAGGTGGAGTCTGCGGTTGATCACTATTTTAAGGAGCTATACAGTTCTTACTATAAACAGGATATCGAAGCTATTGAATATTGCTGAGAAGAGTATATTGAGCTAAAAGGAGATTATGTTGGGAAATAAAAAAAATTTTTCCAAGTTTTTTGTGTTTTCTGTCCCAGGTCGCATTGAACTGAATATATAGAATATATAGAACGGATCAATTTAAATTGCAACTTAAAAGAAATCCATATGTATTTTGCCATTAAAAGTTTCACATAATTACATTTAGATTAAGTTGTATTTAAAAAAATCGCGATTAAAAAAAACCCTTAAAAATTATACACAAATACTACGAAAATTTGAGATGATCTCTTGCTACAAATATATCAAAATCACCCGAAATATTGAGAAGCATATTCTAAAGTATTAAAAAAAAATTAAGAGTTGTTTACACCATAAGTGCGACTATGATACTGGGACTTGGTAAACTCGGAAATCGCAATTAAAAAGGTTTTTATGGACAAGGTTTTTGTGTTTTTTTTTTTTAAATAGTTTTGTTGCGGAAGTAGTTCAACTATTTGGACACAATATCTTGAGTTAGTAACAACCAGAGTTCAGAACAAAAAAAAACACACACTAAATAAAAAACTCGTACATATATGAAAACAAATATAGCTAAGACCAACAAAACACATATTTTTATTTTGATATCAATTATGTGTGTTTCTAAATTTTATACGATGCCGAACGCAATCATGACTGTGTTTCGTTTTAATATTTGGTTGAGTACACGAACATGTTTCTATTACGTATTTTTTATATCGAACACACATAAACCACACAGATTCGAGTGTAGCTCTATTTTAAGTTCGTGTTATTGCACGTGTACTGCGATCGAAAAAATCTGATACACCCCCATAAAACGACAACCATTGTTTCAACCAAATTTATAAAAAAAAATCTGAAATAATTCATTAGCAGTTATAAAAAAAATAAAAATAATAATAATAAAGATAATAATACAAATAAAAAAAAAATTTTAAAAATATTATTTTTTCGTTTTAAAAAAACGAAATTAATTCATAAACAACATATAAAATTTCTCTGTTTTCTACCGGGTGATCCAAGTAGAGATACTTTTTTCAATAGCCTTTTTTGACAGATCACGTGTGAGTAATGTCATGCTGTCATGTTATTTTTGTTTAGTATTATTTGGCATTTCATCATGGAAAGACTTACGCCTGAACAACGTTTACAAATTGTTCAACTTTATTACGAAAATTCACGTTCTGTGAAGAATGTGTTTCGTGCACTTCGCTCAACTTATGGTCAACATAATCGTAAGCGTACTATTCGCAACACCATTACCCATCTTGAGACCCAGCATTCATTATTGGATAATACTCTACCGAATAGACCACGTCCAGCACGCAGTGTAGAAAATAAAGCGGCCGTAGCTGAGAGTATACACGAAAACCGTGGAGAGTCGATTCGGCGCTGTTCGCAGCAACTCGGACTGATGTATGGAGCGACTTGGCGCATTTTACTTCGAGATCTTAAATTGAAAGCGTACAAAATACAGCTTGTACAAGAACTGAAGCCGCCCGACCTTCCCAAGCGACATCGCTTCGCTCTATGGGCTCTTGAAAAGTTCCAAGAAGATCTGACGTTTTCGAGCCAAATTTTGTTCAGCGATGAGGCCCATTTCTGGCTCAATGGATATGTGAACAAGCAAAATTGCCGCATTTGGGACGAAGATCAACCTGAAGAGATTCAAGAGCTGCCACTTCATCCAGAAAAACAACGGTTTGGTGTGGTCTGTGGGCCGGTGGAATCATCCGTCCATATTTCTTCAAAAATGATGCCGGTGAGAACGTAACCGTCAATGGCGACCGTTATCGTGCCATCATAACCGACTATTTGATGCTTGAAATTGAAGCTCGTGATCTCGGCGACATTTGGTTTCAACAGAACGGCGCCACTTCCCACACAGCGCATCAATCAATGGATTTATTGAGAGAAAACTTCGGTGAGCAGATAATTTTACGTTTTGAGCCGGTCGATTGGCCACTAAGATCTTGTGATATCACACCGTTAGACTTTTTCCTGTGGGGATATGTAAAGTCTAAAGTTTATGCGGACAATCCCGCTTCGATTCAGGCCTTGGAGCAAAACATCACGCGTGTCATTCGCCAGTTACCAGTCGAAATGCTCGAACGAGTCATCGAAAATTGGACTCAACGGATGAACCATCTGAGACGTAGCCGCGGCCAACATTTGATAGACATAATCTTCAAAAAATAAATGCCAAAGAATGTTCTTCTAAATGATAATAAACATTCCTCATTAGATTTGAACTTTCTGTGTTTTTTTCTTTAAAAAATTAGGGAACCTCGAAATGGATCACCCTTTATTTTATAAAGGGTTTTTCAATAAGAGCGTACAAAAGTTTTTTTAAATAAAACAAAAACGGTTTCGGATATCAATGAAATTCTTTATTCCTGTGAAAGTACGTTCGATGCCATTATGTATGGAAATCGATCTCTTTTGCATGGCCACCACGGGCACGATTGCAGAAGTCCAGACGCTGAACCCAATTTTCGACAGTTTTCAAGCATAAATCGGCCGATACTGCTGCAATTTCACGTTCGATATTCGTACGAAGTTCATCAATCGTAGCTGGCTTGTTGGCCATAGACTTGACGTAGCTCCACAGGAGATAGTCCAACGGCGTCAAATCGCACGACTTAGGCGGCCAATCGCCTGGACTATTTCGTGAGATAACACGTTTTCCAAACTTGGTTTCCAATAAATTGATTGTGACATTCGCTGTGTGGCTTGTGGAGCCGTCCTGTTGGAACCACATGTCCTCCACGTCCATATCATCCAATTGGGGCCAAAAATATTCGGTTATCATTGAACGGTAGCGATTCCCATCACAGTAACGTGCCGGTCTGGATCATCACGGAAGAAGTACGGCCCAATGACCCCGCCGGCCCATAAACCGCACCAAACCGTAATTTTTCGGGATGCAATGATGACTCATGGAGTACGTGTGGATTGCTGTCTGACCAATAACGCATATTTTGTTTATTGACGAAGCCATTCAGCCAGAAATGAGCCTCATCGCTGAAGATGATTTTTCGATGAAAATCCGAATCATTTTCAAGTTGTTGCTCAGCCCAATTCACGAACATACGACACGGTGGGCTTGAACCAATTTTAACCTCGAAAGTCCCGCACTTCTGGTTTCTCACTGGTTTCCTATTTTTACATGCCTACGGAGCATTCCTGTCAAATTTCAGCAAAATCGCCTGAGGGATTTTAGAATAACCTCACTTTTTCGTTTTTTCGAATTTTTTGGACATATTATATTGAAATTGTAACGAGTAATCTCTCCTAACTCGAATTATATAGTAGATTAATTTACCAACACTCGCAATGTTTATCGCAGGTGGCAACGTATTGATTGACCAATGAGCATGGGGGTTTTAAATCCCCACTTAACGAAGTTTCGTTCTGAATTCGTTTAGTTGCTATTGACCAATCAGAACCCAGCTTCTAAAACTTTGGCGATGTCACTTTAGCTTCTGCTTGAAAAAAAGCAGAGCACTTGAAAAGAAACACATGTAGAGAACAGACGCTCGCTTTTAAGAGGCAAATAAAAAAGATATACTTTTGGTACTAATTCGAAAAGTAGACTTTTATTTTTTTAACAAAATATTGAAATTACTAATGTTACATACATGAACAAAGCTTTCGTTATCATAGTAAATAAAAAAGACTTCTCGTTTTAAAAGACTCGCCGAGAAGTTCTATACGAACTTTTTGATTTCGGTAAGTACGAACCACTTTGGCTGGATTATATCAATTTTGTCATAAAATGTAGTTAACTGGTTCTTTTTTTGTGCCACAGCATTTGTTG
Source organism: Cordilura impudica (assembly GCA_963682025.1). Taxonomy (NCBI): domain Eukaryota; kingdom Metazoa; phylum Arthropoda; class Insecta; order Diptera; family Scathophagidae; genus Cordilura; species Cordilura impudica. Next base: position 169,333,014 of record OY821517.1, on the reverse strand, counting down.
TTCGAATCAAGTGACACTTTTCCTGTAACCTTACGGCCAACAACGTACGTCAAAATGCCGAAAGCTAAGACGCACGATGAAAATCGGAATCAAATCTGTCTGCTGTGCTTTGGGAAAACAAAAAGTATGTTTCTCGTCAATGATGTTTTGAAAGATTTAGTCAAAAAATATCTGGAGTACGATGCGCTGGATGATCGATTACCCCGTGTTTTGTGCTCTACTTGCAAGAGAGATCTGTACCGAGTGGAAGATGGTTCAGAGAAGTGTGTGAGACTTCCAAAATTCTCAGATCTCAAGGCCATCCGGAAACCTACCAGATCAAGCATCAGTGCTACGTGTGACTGTTTTGTTTGCGAACTGGCTCGAAAACCAGCGACTGGAAATTTCGCGATCGGCAATCATTTGCCTAAAAGAAAAAGCATAATAAACGAGTCTTCAGAAGAAATTTCAACACAAATTTCCAGTAAGTGAAAACATATTTTTGATATTATAATTTTTTCCGTACAGATATCGTTAACTTTTTTGCTTCTTCGAAGTTACAGACGAATCATCGCAATTTCGTTGTAGTACGTGTTTTGCTGTTGTGGATACGGTAACATCACACAAATGCAATCTGACTTCACGTTACCTAAACATTACGGAGGCAGTTGCAACAGCAGGTTCAAAAACTGAAGATCAAGTGGTTAGTTCGCTATTAAAAAAAAGGCATCCGAATCAGGAAGTAACAGTAAAACTGTTTTGTTAGTGCAACCTCGTGGGGGACGTAATCTCCAAGTGACTATCGGGCAAGTAACGTCATCATCAAAACGTCAGCTATTCTCGGTGGACGAATTTCGGAAACTACAAACGGATTTACACCTCAGTCAAAATAAAACACTCGAAGTGGCAGCAGCTTTGCGCGTGGTTACAATAAACAGGCGAGTAGTTGAACCGCACCTGAAACAAAAACTTTGCCAGCAAAATCATTCGGTGGATGAATTTTTTACTATCAAGAAATTTAATCTAACAACAGTTAAAGGTACGGAGGTTTCAGAAGTAGCAGAAACAGTAGTGTACTGTTCCAATCTCGAGAGTTTTCTGCAAATGATCAAGGACAACCGAAAATTGAACGAGGTACACCTGAAATTTGGAATCGACGGCGGTGGAGGGTTTCTGAAGGTATGTCTATCTGTTCAATCAGTCGAAGGAACAGTTGCGACAGATCTGAAACTCGCCAACATCCTAGTTGGTATCATGTCGCACGCCGGTTTTTATCCTTGTACGTGGTGTTACTCCTCGAAGAATGAAATGGACAAGTGTGGCCTTTACAGAACAGTGGGAAATTCTCTTGAGAACTATTTGAAGTGGCATGCAGCAGGAGAAAAGAAACAAGACGCGCGGAAATTTATGAATTGCATCAATCCTCCGGTTTTTGATACTAGCAAGGACAGAACTTTTCTGGAAATCATTCCACCGCCAGAACTGCATTTGATGCTTGGCGTAGTCAACACGTTGTACAACAACTTATTGAAAGAGTCCGAACAAGACGCTCTTCAGTGGGCGCAAAAATGTAGTGTGGCACGTGAAGTTTATCATGGCAGTTCTGGTTTCAACGGAAATTCGTGCAAAAAATTACTGTCAAAAGTCGATTTCCTCCGTTCAAATTGCTGTATAAGTTCGTTAAAGTACGTGAAAGCTTTTGATGATTTCAACACTGTCGTCCAAGCTTGTTTCAGTATGAAACTAGATCCTGACTTCAAACGAATGATCGCGAATTTCAAACAGACCTATTTAGATTTGGGAATTTCGATCACGCCTAAAGTTCATGCTGTTTGTTTTCACGTTCCTGACTTTTGTGATGAAATGCAAGCTGGACTAGGATTTTATAGTGAACAAGCTATGGAATCAGTACATTCCGATTTCAAACATGTGTGGAATAAGTACAAAGTAGCCAAAGATCATCCTGACTATGCTCACAAGTTGTACCGAGCGATTTGCGAGTATAACAGCCTTCGTTGCTGTTGAGTTTGATTGTAATTGTGCATTTTTATTGTTGTTCGATGTAATTATTTACTATAACTATGTTCTTTTAATAATAATATCGTTTAATCATTCAAACTGGACTTTTATTTAAAATAACAGAACAATTTTTGCGAGAAAAACGAAAAAGTGAGGTTATTCTGAAATCCCTCAGGCGATTTTGCTGAAATTTGCCAGGAATACTCCGTAGGCATGTAAAAATAGGAAACCAGTGAGAAACCAGAAGTGCGGGACTTTCGAGGTTAAAATTGGTTCAAGCCCACCGTGACGACGCTTCTGGTGGTCAAGCGGCTTCAGTTCTTGCGTCAATTTGATCTTGTAAGGATGTAGGCCAAGATCTTTTCGCAAAATTGGGCCTTCTTCAACTGAAGCCTCAGCGGCAGCAATATTCTCGACACTACGGGCACTTCTTTGTCTCACTGGTGCTGGAACATTTTGTACTGCGCCTGTGGATTCGAATTTTTCCACTAGACGCTCAATTGCGTCTGCTATGACGATTATGACGACCATAAATTGGACGTAGCGCTCTTAACGTTGAGGCCACTGACTCCGAACTTCGGTAGTAAATTTTAATAATTTCGACTCGTTGTTGGCTCGTATATCTTTCCACCATGAAATGGCAAGCCTTACTGAAGAGAAATGTCAAAAGAGCGGCAAGAAGTATGGCGTCATTTGCTGTACCTGTCTTTCTACTTTTGTAGCGTCCCTGTTGAAGAACCCTTTAATTATATTTTTATTTTTATTTTTTTGTAACTGCTAATGAATTATTTTAAATTTTTTTATAAATTTGGTTGAAACAGTTGTTGTCGTTTTTATGGGGGTGTATCAGATTTTTCCGATCGATCTGTTCGCGTTCAAGAACACGAACTGAGAATAAAGCTGTACTCGAACCTGTTTATTGTTCATGTTCTGTTTTTTTTAGCAGTACACGCGCAAGAACACGAACTTAAAATAAAACTACACTCGAACTTGTGTGGTGTATGTGTTTTCGAAACAAAAAATATGTGATAGAAACATGTTCGTGTACACAACCAAATACTAAAACGAAACACATTCATGATTGTGTTCGGCACCGGCAAATTTTGAAACACATATAATTGATATGAAAATAAAAATATGTGTTGGCTGCCTTAGAACACAACAATGTCTGTTTGATGTGTGTATTTTCTGAACCTTGGTAACAACCAATCTATTAACTTCAGATATCTAATGAAGATAAAAAACCATACAATAAAACATGTAAAAATTGTTTCCAAATTAAATTAAATTCGCACTTTAAGTGGAATGGACAGAAATTTAAAAAAAAAAGTAAGAGTGTTAAATTGGGTTGTGCCGAATTTTTGAAACCCTCCAGCCAGCGATGCCAACTTTTCGCTTTTCGCGCTAAACGCCTTTTAACAAATTTTTTATATCTAACACCTTTTCAAAAAAAAAAAAAAAAAAAAACGCTAAATGGGCGCTTTTTGTTTTTCTTTTCTAGTGCTTTTAGCGCCTTTTAAATACAACAGTTCATGTTAAATAAAATTGCACACATTTGCATTAATTCCCTTCATATTGGTTCTCTTATCCGTCAAAAAGACAAAAATTATGTAACAAGACAAATAATTTGAATCCGATTTGCCACGAAAAATTCCGATGGTACCACCAACCAGATGGCTGTCTATAGAAAGAGCTATTGAAGCAATAACGGAAAGCTTGAATTGGGAACTTGTTTCATCATTATTAATGCTGCTAAAGAATATTTACGATGATTCCAAAAACTGCATTAATACAACGCACTTGACTCAATTTTATCAGAAGTGCCAAAAGTGAATCTAATAAAATGAAATGTTCAAAATACGCAAAATAGATGCAGGTATACCTAAGGTTAGCGAAACCCACTTCACCAAACAAGCATACATAAAATTCAAAAACTACTATCTACCATACAATTCACCCTAGTAACAATGCCATAGGTGGCAGTGCTATTTTAATAATAAGTAACATTGAACACTGGGAAGAAAATTCTATTAGTTATGAAGAATTTCAAGCCATTACAATAACCATTTCCGAGCAAAATACGCGAATGTCATTCACGGTAGTATATAGCCCTCCAAGACACAACATTAAAATTGATCAATATAAATATCTTATAAATTCAGACAACTACAAATTTATAATGTGTGGACACTTCAATGCGAAGCATACAATTTGGGGTTCTAGGTCAGCCACAACGAAAGGTAAAGGATTGTACAACGCCACGACGAATATTGGCTGCAATGTCGTAACCACAGGGAAACCAACGTATTGGCCCTCAGCCAGAACAAAACAACCAGTTCTCATTGACTTTTTTATAATGAGAAAAATTAACCTAAACAACATCTCAATGGAAGATGGTTATGATTTAAGTTGTGATCATTCCCCGATAAACCTTACATACCACGGAAATCAAATTTCTCACGTATGCCAGCAAGGACTAGTAAACAATTCTATTGATTGGGACTACTTCATTCATTTGGTAAAGGCTTCAATGATAAACACATCCACAAACACGAAAGAAGATATCGAGAATGAAACATTTTATTGCAACAAGAAGCATGGCTTAGTACACCAGTTGCATCTAAAAGAGTTTTCTTCCCTCATATCCAGAAGACATTAAAAGCTTGGATAAAAAACTTCGTAGTAAATGGCAACAATCTCGTTCTCCAACTGATAAAAACGCATTTAATAATGCAGCTCAGACCTTAAAACGCGAAACACATAAATTTAAACAAGTCAATATTAATAATTATCTAACAAATTTATCATATGATAATACAACAAATTACTCGCTTTGGAAAGCCACAAATAAACTTAGCAGACCAACTACTTACGACAATGGTACTTGGGCAAAAAGAAATTCCAAAATAGTCATTAGTTTTGCAGCACATCTAAATACAATATTCGGAAACAATGGCAGGATTTCTAGTATAACAATATGTGTCCAGTTACTGGAAGGTAGCAGAAGTAATAATGATACCAAAACCTGCAAAATGACCTCAAGATCGTTAAATTGTACCGGCCCATTATCACTGCTACCAATCATAGGAAAACTTTTTGAAAATATTATCAGTTCTCGACTGAATAAGATTATTAATTGAAGGAAACTGATACCAGACCATCAATTTGGTTTTCGAAAAAGCCATTCAACAATTGAACAGATCCATAGAGTCACACATACTATAGAAAATGCATTTGAGAATAAACATGGATGCTCTTCGGTATTTCTAGACATATCACAGGCATTTAACGGAGTCTGTCACTTGAGATTAATTCAAAAACTTAAAACTATATTACCAAGAAAGTATTGTGATCTACTTGAATCATATATTACCAACAGATATTACAGAGTGAAACATGAAATTCAATACTCAGAGTTATATTCAATAATATCAGGAGTACAGCAAGGTAGCATATTGGGACCAGTCTTGTATCTCCTATTTACTCAAGATATGCCAATCCATAACAATTCAGTTGTAGGAACTTTCGCAGATGACACCGTTATACTCTCGACAGCTCAAACAAATAAGGAGTCTATAGATAGACTTCAAACAGCAATCGTTGCAATAGAACAATGGACCAAAATATGGGGACTAAAACTGAAAAATTCAAAATCAGTTCATGTGGACTTTACATTCCTTTATTTATAGAACATACACACATTCCTTTATTTATAGAACATACAGAAGTGCCAAAAGCAAACTCGGCAAATTATCTTGGAATGACCTTAGTAGACGCGAAGCTAAACTGGAAAGAACGCGTTAAAAAGAAGAGAAAAGAACTAGACATTAAATATGGGTACATAAAATGGCTTATGAATAGAAACTCAAAGTTATCAACCGAAAATAAATTAATGATCTATAAATCGTTACTAAAACCAGTGTGGTTATGTGGTAGTGTACTTTGGGGTTGCGCCAAAAATACAATAATCGAACCTATCCAGAATAAAGTCTTAAGAGACATCATCAAAGCACTATGGTATATCAGAAATGCTGGCCTACATCGGGACCTAAACATCTCTACGAATAAGCAAGAAGTCTGACAAACAGCCCAGAAACACATAAGACGTCTTCAACTTCACATAAACGATGAAATTCCACCACTTTTGCATACTTCCGGTCTGACCAGGAGACTCACCCTGGGCCTTAGACAAGCATATGTACCGCAGGATTAAGAACTAAATCATTAATCCCATCATAAACATAAAAAAACAACTAGTTATTCACTGTAGCGACTAGTTGTAGTATTAGTTAGGCATTACTTATAATTATAAAATGCTTAAATAAAGAGAAAAAAATTAATATGGGAATAAAAGGAGAAATAAAAAAAAAGTTTATGAAACATGAGTTGAATTTAGGAAAGAAATTTAAAAGACTTACCAATACCATCGATATAGCTGACGCTGGTTTCCAAAGTCCAATGGCTTTTAAAGCTTCCGCGAATACGATTAGTTTTCTAAAGTCCATATAACATTTATGAATGTTCCTAATATCTTTAAATCGTAACGAAACACTTTAATAATTTTATTTGCGGAACTTTTATGGTGTTGGCTCAAGAATTATTTTTAATTACGATTTTAAAGCACTCGCGATTTTCTAAAGTTAATAAAAATGTCTTCAATGTTCCTAGTTGTTTATAATACGACGCTTTTAGATAACCCCGAAAAACTTTTAACACGACACTTTCATTTTACCGGAACATTTTTCGCGTAACTTGCACCGACGAAAACACGACGTAATAACTGACAAAACGAACTTTTATATCTTTGAAATTATTTATACATAATAACTAATAGTAACTCGCGCTAAACATTTGATGGCATAGCACTTTTTTAATATAGCGGTTAATTTCCAAATGCAATAAATACACTTAGATATTTTTAACATTATTCTTTAACATTTGTACGGCAGCCAGCGATATCACACACTTTTTTTTTTAACATTTTTACCGGAAGTTCGAAGTTCTTAAGCGTTTTTTTGTTTTATTAATTTATTTTGTTTGCCGATTTGTATAGTCCGATTTAAGTGAACCCTTAAAATGCTACTAAAAGCCAGATTGTTAACAAGTGTTTGGTAAAATGTTGCCAGATGTGAAGGTGTAATAAATTTAACTGAAAGATAAAAAAAAATTAATTTAATTTTTACTTAATATTTATGAAAGCACTACACAACAAAATTATTTAAAAAAAAAAACTAACCCTTAAAAACCAAGTTTTTATTACTTTCCCTTTGTAGAAAAATATCTATGTCAAGTTTGAAGAACTTGGAAACCGCCTAGTGATTTCATCTTATATTCTCCCCCAAGGTGTTCTATATCAGAAAATCAATATACCAGTTTTTTTTTTTAAATCACTAGGGCCTCGTTTCATAGTTGCTGGCGATTTTAATGCTAAGCATACATTCTGGGGGTCATGCCAAATTGCCCCGAAGGGTCGTGTTTTGTTCAACACAATTTCTAAAATGGGTATGGATGTGCTCTCAAGCGGAGAACCAACGTGCTGGCCAACAGATGGTCAAAAATACCCGATTTGATCGTTTTCGGATTAACGAAGAACATCGCAAAAGAACTTGTGCATGTAGAATGTTCATTCTAAATCTTCATAATAGTAGCGTTTAAGCATGTCAGGGAGATCGTGTGTTACTAATTCAGCTCTGTATGTGGTGAATATTTGGTTGGAAAAAAGGATATGCAATATCGGAATCATTAAAATAAGCATATGTACATTATTTTGGTTTTACTATCAGAAACTTGGACAAACCTTGGACACCGACAATGTTTTGCAATAGTTGCAGAACTGTTTTATAAAGGGTCCGCCAAATAACTTTTTTTTTTTTTGAAAATGCTATAAAAAAAAAACTACTTAATATTATCTCAAATTTCTTTTTTTATTTGAAACTGCAATCCTTCCGGTTAATAATGGAAAATAATTTCATTCAAATGGCTGCCTCGGCTGGCAGTGCAGTAGCCTACACGATCGGTCCAATTTTTAAGCACATTATCGATTGTGTGCAGCTGTATTTCACCAATGGCTTCACGAATGTTGTCCTTTAAAGCGTCAATTGTCTCTGGCTTGTTGGTGTAACACTTATCTTTGAGGGCATCCCACAAATAATAGTCCAACGGTGTCAAATCGCAGCTCCGAGGTGGCCAAACGACATCAGCTCTGCGGCTGATAATGCGATCTTCAAAAACAGGGCGCAAAACATCGAGTGTAGCTTCGGCTGTGTGGCACGTAGCGCCATCCTATTGAAACCAAATGTTGCCAATATCCTCCTCTTCATTTTTGTGAACAAAAATTCGTTCAACATGGCCCGATAACGATCGCCATTGACTATAACGCCCACTTCTTGCTCATTTTCGAAGAAAAATTGCCCAATTATGCCTCTGGACCAAAATCCACACCAAACAGTGACTCGTTTTGGGTGTATCGGCTTTTCAATGTATGCGTGCGGGTTTTCTGTGCCCCAAATGCGACAATTTTGCTTGTTTACATACCCGCCAAGATCAAAATGAGCTTCATCTGAAAAGATGATTTTTTTGCCAAAAAAGAAGTCGATCGCAGGCCCACTTAGCGAAGCGAAAACGCATTGGATGTTCAGTTGGCTTCAACTCCTGAACCAATTGGACTTTGTGTGGCGTCATACCAAGGTCTTTATGCAAAATTCGTCTCAATGATGCCTCCGAAATGTTCAATTCTCGAGAACGGCGGTGAATTGATGTTGATGGCGCTTGACGCACACTTTCTGCCACAGCAGCAATATTTTCGGGTGTACGCACTGTTCTTTTCACGCTTTGGTTTATCGATGAGGATGCCAGTATCTTTCACCTTTTTCACAAGATAACGAACATACGAAGCTGACGGTGCTTTCCTTCTTCCAAAATCCGTACGCAATTTTCGCACACATTCTGCAACATTGCCATGATTTTCAAAGTAATGTCGCAATATTTCTTAGCGTTGTTCAAGCGTATACACAACCATATTCGTTCAGCGGAAGGATTATCTGTCAAATCAGACATGAGCTAAGTGTTACCATTCACGAAATAAGCACTAGTTGAAAAAAAAAACTTTAGATGGCGGACCCTTTACAAGTGGTCAAATGGCAAGAAGATCTATTTCGATTTTTCAATTCCAGTTCTTTGGAGAGAGTCAAGTAACCACCAAACCGATTGTTATTTCTCTCCAACAAAAGCTGCTGGATGAAAATTCGAAAAAATGTTACTTACGCGAATGCCCAAACCAGTTCAACGTCCACCAAATGATCCATTACCAGTCATTCCCACTGCTACGAGCAGTGAGTCCGAATCGGGATTCACATTTAACGAAGCAAGACGCAGAATTACTAGCTTCACGCATGCAGCAGTGGAAACATCATGTAGTTGGGACAAAAGTAACAATCTTTAGAGATAGAAGCTTACAATTGGCTGCATATTTTGAAAAGAAACACTCTATTCTATACTGTACTGATGTTGATGGTTTATTTCAAATGTGAATTAAATGTGAATGGAGTTTATTTATTGATGGCTCTAAGTACAGGTTGAAGGCTCTTCATTTGCATAATGGGAATGAAAAATCATTCATACCAATTTTTTTTTTTTTTTTTTTTATTTGATTAAATATTTCATGTACAATTAAAATTCAGATATATGTTTGGCCTCAGCGCCTTGAAGGCATTTTTGAGGCTAGTTGGCAAAAAACTTGTACATTTTAATTGCTAAATTTATACATCAGATATAAAAATAATTACGTATTATTACAAAAGAAGCGTTTCAAGATTTTCAAATAAGTGACCTTTTAATTCTGTTTTAAAATTAGATATTCTATTTATTGACTTTAATAACACAGGCAAGTTATTATATTCGAAACCACCCGTATACTCTATTCTTTGTTTTGTTGATTCTAGTCTGCATCTCGATATTCGTAGATTTTGTTGGTTCCTTGTATTAATAAATGATTGGTTCTGAATAAACTTAACAGTATGATAACCAATGTTGTTTAAACTTTTGAAGACATACATGAGCAGCTGATATTTATATAATCCATGAATAGGCATAATGGATTTACAGATGTTATTATATAAAGATAATGTTGAGTAAGTAATTGGTAAAGTGTATATAGTTTTTAAAGCTTTATTTTGCATACTTTGCAGTGATTTCAAAACGTTCGTGATTTTATAACCGTAAATTATTGCCATATAGTTCAAGTGGCTTTGTATCAGAGCTTGATATACTAACATTTTAGTTTTAATATTCAATTTATTTTTCATTTTATACAAAATACCAATAGCCGGCGCAATTGTAGCTTTGACTTCTAAAATATGCGTGTCCCATGAAAGATTACTTTGCAAAGTAATTCCCAAGTAGTTTACCTCATGGGTTTCATTAATAAAAGTGCCATCAACCAAAATATTGAAATTATTATTCAAAGCATGGGCACGAGATCTAAATCTGATTCATTTGGTTTTATTTGCATTTAGAATTAACTTGTTCAATCGAGCATATTCAAATACCAAGGCAACATCTCGTTCCATGTTCGTTTTTAGTGTCAAATCATATTTATAGGGATAAAAGAGGCAAATATCGTCAGCAAACATGTATAGTCGACCGGTAAGATTCAAGTTAGAAATATCGTTTAGATAGATCGAAAATAGCAAGGGCCCCAAGCAGCTCCCTTGCGGCACACCACACTCAACATTTAGCATATCACTTTTGCTGTTGTGTATTTGTACAAATTGTTTCCGATTTTGAAAGTAATTCTCACACAAATTAAGCTCCTTTCCCAACACACCATAATATCTTAATTTCTGTATCATTACATCGTGGTCAACGAAATCAAAAGCTTTTGTAAAGTCCAAAAATAAACCTGCAACACCTTTTGAATCATTATCAATACCATCACATATAAAATTTACAACATTAACCACAGCTTCATCAGTGCCACATCCTTTCTTGACTCCAAATTGGTATTTATAGAAGTAATTATTATTTTCAAAGTATAATAACAGTGTTTGATGAATAATTTTTTCAAAGATTTTATCAATAATTGACAGCAAAGCATTTATAACTTTTGGTATGGGAACAATCTTGCTAATTTTCAAACAATTTGGAAAACTTGAAGAGTCACAATTTTATTAAAAATATTTTTTAAAATGGGACCAACTATTTCTTTGCATGTCTGCATTAATTTTGATGGTATATTATCAAAACCAGTTGATTTTTTGAAATTCATATTATCTATGATTATATCGATGTCATTAATAGTAATCGGTTGAAGAAAAAAACGATTTGATGATTGGGACAGTGTTCTAAAGAAATTACAATTATCTCCAGGAAATATTTGAATTTGTCTCCGTAACTCATTAACAGACTGTACAAAATATTTGTTTAGATTATTAGCTTTTACCTGATCATCAAAAATAGGTACACCTTCAGGTGTTGTAAGATTAATATTTTTATTTGAAACTCTCCCGAGTATATTATTTATAAAACTCCAGCACTTTTTTGGATCGTTATCAACCCTACTTAAGTTTTCGTAATAGTAATTATCTCGAGAAGATTTACAAGCTATCTTAATAACTCCACCCACATTCTTCAACAATATTTCATACATTTTGTTTTTTGATCTTCGACGCTTCACCAATAATTTACTGCTCATGCCATTAATACAAAGGAAAATTACGGCTGAAATTTTGACATTACTCAAATACAATGATCATAAATGGAAGATCTGAGGTGACCTTAAGGTGTATGATTTAAATTTCTTTGTATATATAGTATAGACCATCTTAAATAACTGTAAATTAATATGTTTCAGGTCATTGGTTTGTTGACTGGTATCCAAGGAGGTTTCACAAAATATTGTTGTTTCCTTTGTCTACAGGATAGTCGCGCTACATGTCGTCATTACGTCAGAATAGAGTGGCCAAAAAGAACTGAGTATTCACCAGGAAAACAAAACATTTCAAATAAACAATTAATTGATCCAAATGACGTTCTTCCTCCGCCGCCGCACATAAAATTGAGCCTTTTTAAGAACTTTGTCAAGGCTGTGGACAAAGACGGTGCAGGATTTAAATATTTGTTAGCGGTTTTTCATATGCTAAAATCAAAGAAGGCAACATTTGTTGACCTTCAGATCAGGAAGTTATTGAATGATAATTTTTCACAATGTTTATTGGAGAACGAATATGCAGCCTGGAAATCTTTCAAGAGTAGCGTGGATAGTTTTCTTGGAAACAATAAGAGTGAAAACTACAGGCAAATTGTTGCTGAATTATTGAAAAGTTATCACGAATTAGTTGCACGAATGTCACTCAAAATGCATTTTCTTCAGTCGCATTTAGATTTTTTTCTACAAAATCTAGGTGCGGTGAGCGACGATCAAGGGGAGCGTGCTCACCAAGATTTTATGAAAATTGAAAGAAATTATCAAGGATTTTGGGACAAAAGCATGCTGGGTGACTATTGCTGTACTCTAATACGTGAAACCGAACCGACAAAAGGGGTATTCGTACTGAAAAGCTGGTAAAAAAATCAAAATTTTAAATTGAAATAATTTTAATCGCATAGTCAATTGACCACTAAATCATGTTGTAACGATAAAATAACAATATAATAAATTTTGCGTAGCCGGGAAACCGTTGAAGTTGAGGTTTTCCAATTAATTGATATGAAATTTTTTGATGAATCGAAAAAGGGCAATGTTTACGTTCTTTGAAAGTGCAGTAAACGCTTAAAGATAAGAGTTATATTTAGTGTGTTAGATAACTGATACATAAGTTACGTTTAAGTGAACAAAACGCTTCGTTTTGTATCCTTACTTAAGTTTAATTCCGGTTTTATTAGGAGAACCTAAAAATTGACAAGTTAAAAAAAAATATGCCTGTATGTTGGAACTTTTGTTTATGAGCCCCGTTTCGCCCCATTAAGATATGGATATAGTTTGTAGTTTGACATATACTGTAACAAAATTTCGCAGGTGCAGGTTGCACAAACTTGCACTTCATGGTTTTCGAGTACTTCGAAAAAACGGTGTTTTGCAAGGCAAAAAGCTAACTAAAATTGAGCGTGTTACGGTATTTGTCGGAAATTTGGTAATATAATGGTTTTGGAGGTCGCTGAATTCGAATCTGAATTAAAAATTTCAAAAATGTAAATGGCGGACACCAAATGGCGGACCATTTTTCTCAAACCTAAGCGCATTTCAACTAAACTTTGTTTTACGGGGTTTTCGGTGTCGCTGATCTCAAATCTGAATTCAAAATTTCAAAAATTTTAAAGGTATATTCCTTTTTAGCTGTTTTCTAGATTTACAGATTTTAAAATTTTTTCCTTTGTTTTGAGTAAATTGCATTTAAAGTTGCTACTAACACATACATAAAATTATACATATGCTATGTGTGTTTTATTAAATTTGTTAATGTGTTTGTTAATGAGTTTGTTATCTTCATTCACAATAATAATAAACCAAAAACGTATTGGTTTGTGAATTGGCTAAGTTGAAAAATAAAGCTGCCTAGAAAGTGCACTCGAATTTCGAGCGCTGGAATCTGCTAGTTAAAATATAAAAACGTATAAAATAAATTAATTAAAATGTTTAAATTGCACAACACAATCTTAGAAGGACAAATTGATTATGAAAACATAAGTCAATAAGTCAATAGGTCTCAGAAAGTCGTAGCTCAGCACGACAGGGCATACTAGTTTTATATATATTAAAGAATTTACAATGGTTGAAGACATTATATTCCTTGTTTTATTTTTACAAAACTTCAAATTTGATAATTAAAAAAACGCGATTTCACTGATTTAGTTTTTCAAGTTATGTATTTCAATCCAAAATAAATCAATTCTGTCACTCTTTTTTCATTTTGAATATCGATTTAATTTTTATCTTTTACTACATAGTTCTTCTATTTTTTAAAAGGATATGTCCATGCTGGGTAAAAAAAAACTTTTTTTTAATGTTTTACGAGGGCGAATCAATAAGTCCGTGATTTTTAGAATGAAACACAGTGTTTTTGCAAAAGAAAAAATTTATTTTTCAACATAATCTCCTTTTAGTCGAACGCTTCTCCAATTTTTCTATCCCTTCCAAAAAAATAGGATTTTTCGAGGTCCATAAAAAAGGCATTTGTTTGATCAATAATTTCATCGTTGGAGCTAAATCTCTTTCCGCCGAGCCATTTCTTTAGGTTTGGAAATAGGAAATAGTCACTGGTGGCTAAGTCCGGAGAATATGGTGGATTTGAAAACTCAATTAACATTTGTTCGTTTATCATTAAGTACATGACCGCTCTCATCCTCCAAATAATCAAATTTAGGCTTAGGTGCAATTATTCTATTTTTGGAAGTTTTTAATGATCGATATAAGTCATCAAAAAAGTTCTGAGTGGTCGGTATTTTGGGCTTCGAGTACCAGATTCACTTTTTGTTCTTCTAATAAAATTAAGCCAAGTATGTTATATAAATATACTTTGTACATGTTCCTTAATAGTGTCGTCCCCAACGATTGTGCATTAACAACGTTAAAATGAGTTTTTAACTCAAGCCGCGCATCCAAAATCAGAATCACTTTCTTAGTCGATTAAGTGATGTCTGTCCGTCCGTCTGTCTGTCCGTCTGTCCGTCCGTCTGTCTGTCCGTCTGTCTGTCTGTGTGTTCATGTAAGCCTTGTATTCAAACTACTGGTGGCAAATAGGAATATATTTTGATGAAATTTGGTATATAAGTTTTTATCAGCCATAGGAGAAACGCTACTGAAATTGATAAAAATCAGTGCATGTTCAGACCTAGTTCCCATACAAATAACCTAAATTGTCATAACAAATAAAACCTGTAGGAGATTTCTTAGTCATTGCCCCCATATAAAGCTGTTTCTCGATCTTCACTTAAAACTATCAAAAAATCTAATTAATGCACAGATTTTTTTCATATTTAATTTGTATATGTTTTTGCAAAATAGTAAGTGACTTTAGCAAATATGGTCAAGATCGGTCCATATTTTGACAAAGCCTTCATATAAATATTGCATCGGATATGAACTTTTTCATGCCTGAAGACAAAAAAGTTAATGACAATGCCAATTAAATTTGGTTTATACTTATTCTCCATATCCAATTAGTTGGACCTGAGATCAATCCCTAAGCCTATGGTAAGGGGTATCGTATAGTCGATCGAGACGGGCTTAAATTTTCTGACTTGATGTTCACCAACTTAATATTAGCAGATTCCAGCGCTCGAAATTCGAGTGCAATTCCTAGGCAGCTTTATTTTTCAACTTAGCCAATTCACAAACCAACACTTTTATGGTTCGTTATTAGTGTGAATCAATAACAAACTCATTCACAAATTTAATAAAACACACATAGCATATGTATAATTTTATGCAATTTACTCAAAATGAAGAAAAAAAATTTAAAAATTTATAAATCTGGTGAACAGCTAAAAAGAAATACCTTTCAAATAATATACGTTTGGTCAAAATCGGGATAAAGTGGTAGAACAAAATATCGGTCACAAGAAATCGCCTAGCCTATTAATATTATAGATATCTTATTAAATAAGTTTTGAATAAAAAAAATAATGACGAATAAAAACAAGTAAGAAAATTATAGTCGGTCTAGACCGACTATACGATACCCTATACCATGCGTTTAGAAACCCTATCTCTTAGGCCCAACTAACTGGACATAGAAAATAAGCAAAAACCAAATTTGAGTGGGATTTTTATTAATTTTTTTGGCTGCAGATATAAAAAAGTTCATATCGGATGCTATATCTATAAAGGGGCTAGGTCCAAAAATGGACCGATCCTGATCATGTTTGGTAAAGTCTCTTGTATTTTGCAAAAATATGTACAAACAGAATTTGAGAAGAATCAGTGCAATATTTTTGTTTTTTAATAGATTTAACTGAAGATCGGGAAGAAGCTCTATATGGGGTCAAAGGGATCATTTTTGGACTACTCATTAGTGGATGTAATGAACGCATACAAACCCAATTTGAGTAAGATCTATATGACAATTTGGATCTTATGGCAATTTATGTCGATTTCATATGGGTAATTTGTATGGGGGCTAGGTCTGAACATGGACCGATTCTCACCAATTTCAATAGCGTTCATCCCATGGCCGATAAAAGCTTATATACCAAATTTCATCAAAATATATTCATATTTGCGACCTGCAGTTTGATTACAAGCTTTACATGGACACACAGACGGACGGACGGACGGACGGACGGACGGACGGACGGACATTGTTAAATCAACTCAGAAAGTGATTCTGATTCGATCGGTATAATTAAAGATGGGTCTAGGTCAAATATTTTTGGTTGTTACAAACAGCAGCACAAAGTCATTATACCCAAACCACATAGTGGTATAGGGTATAAAAATAATTGTGAATCTCTTTGACCAAATAGTATAAAATTGGAAGGAAGTTGTTCAAATAAGTACAAGTTTTTATGAATTTATATTTTTATTTCTTTAGGGCTATGATGATAAGCTTTTAAGTTTTAATTAAAATAATTTAAAACAAAATTATCTCATCTTTACTCTAGGTTTCGTTGAAGTTTTTTCAACAATTTTTTTTATTATTAATTTCTGGCGACAAAAAACAATAAAACAACATATCAACACATAATATTATAATATTAGTTACAATAGTTTAACTTACGATTAAAATAAATTTAGATTGTCAGGTTATTATTATTTAAAAAATTTTAAAATAAAAAAAAACTGGACATCACGACAATAATTTAGTAAAATTAACTAAATTAATAAAAATAAATAATCAAAATAAAAAATTAAAATTAAAAAATTTCAGGTTTAAACTTAACGATTAGTATCATATAAATTGTTGTATTTAAAAGTCGTTAAAAGCACTAAAAAAGAAAACCGAAATGCGCACAATTTAGCGTTTTTTTTTTTTCAAAAAGGCACTACTAAATGGAAAAAAATGCTCTTTTTGGGTGTTAAAAAAAGTATAGCGTGAAAAGCGCTTAGTTGGCATCGTTGTTCAAATTTGGGTCTGGTTATGATTTTAGCATATAAAAATGATCAAACCATTTTTAAACCCAATTCTCATATTATAACGACAGGGAACAAATTATATGACAACTTCTCTAGTGACCTTATTCACTAATTTCTTTATATTTTTTTATCTGAGACTTTTTCCGTAACTCATGGTGTAGGATAACGATTTAAACTTTATTATTTGATCTACCAATTTTTTCACATATGTATACTTGAAATTTTATTTTTTGTCTTAAACTGGATTTTCTTATTTTTCTAACACTCTTTTGTGAAAACTGCAAAACTCATTCATAATTCTATTTTGATTTTAAAGTGCACTATTTTGCTTTGTTCGAACTCGTAGAACTCATAAATTTTTGTTTTGAAATTTATATTCAAACAAAAAGTAACATAAATCAAAATAACAAATCAACAACAAATGGCTGAAATCATAATACGTTGTTCAACAGCAACAGAAGCTAATAACCAACATTCACATTACAAAACAGAAAAGAAAAAGCAAAAAACCAGCAAAAATATATTCCAAACAAACGAGTACAAACTCGTATGAGTACAAATCAAAAAATATTCATTTGAAGTCATGCTAAAGTCCATACCAAAACGTTTACATACTACTGCACTAATAACCCATACGTGCCTCGAACATTGCCAAGCTTCCGTTTAGTGTTGTATTCAATACGTGATGTAGTGCAACATAAGTATTACGAGTATAAATTAAACATGTTAACGCTTCGTATATATGGACGAGTACGAAATTCACAAACAAACAAATACTTACGAGTATGCATAAATGTATGAGTTTGAATGCGAATGCTCATATGAGTGAGTAACGCACAGTTCAAGCTCACGAATTAATAAACATAAATCTATGATTTTATAAAAAATTTTTGATTTCTGTTTCATATTTCTTTGCTACAATATGATTGAATTCTAAATATATATGTTGTATTTGCAGCTTTATCTGGCTGTTGAATGTTTATGTTTTAAATAGATTGGTTTTATGTTTTGATTCTCTATTTGATCATTTTAAGTTAAGAATTAAATTTACGTTTTGTTTTTATCTTTTGACTGGCTAAAGAAATGTTTGACTTTTTAACATAATTTAGCATTTATATGCACAATCTGTAAAAAGAATTAGAGTATTGTTGATTTTTCTGATATATTATTCAATAAATTTCGTGTGTTCTAACAAGGTCAATATCTTAAGAGATAAGTAAAAGCTGTTTAAATTGCGAATAGAACATTTGTGTTGAATACAAAGTTATTTAGGTAAAGGTTTTATAATTTTATCCTGAGAAATTTTTAAAAGAAATTCTCTTATAGCAGAGCTACGAAGTAATTCATCATCAATTGAGTTTAGGTTTAATAAATAAAAGAGTTAAATTTGGCTGTGTCGAATCTTTGATAACCTCCACCTGTGTCTTAAACTCAATATTATAACCGCCATTGGTTATGGTTACCATTTTTATACAATTGTCGATTCTTAACCTTTAAATACGAATAGATTTAAAGCTAATTGTGTTTCTTTCTGACCAGTATTTATTATTGTTATTTTTTTTTTTTTTTTTTTTTCATAAAGATAATCGATGTTCCTTCATAGAAAGAATTAACTTCTATCTTAAAAAGTGCATTATATATATATTACACTAATAACCATGTCATTTTGTTTCCTTTTTTTATTTAAACCTGTACTTTTTTACGAAAATTTAATATGTATTTTATTATTTCGCCTTCATATTGGCGACTTTTTGTATTTACTTCGGGATAACGTTAAAAAATTGTGGCAATGCCAGCCAAAATAGAATAACAACAATAATGAGAACATAAAAAATTAAAGTTTTCAATTAAATCTCGGGACCTATTGAACCGATTTTGATGATTTCAAACAGCGTCCTGCTCCGGCTGTCAGTGAATAGGTTTCAGTAAAAATGAGCGACCGAACTGACCTATTGAGAACGTAATCGTGATTTACATAAACGGACAGACGGACATCGTTGTATCAATTTAACTTGTTATACATATATATTTTGTGGGGTACAAATTTTTTTTACAATTATTACAAACAGAATGAAAAACATATATTACCCTCTGCACTCTAGTGTGGAGGGTATAAAAAGTTTTTACTTCAGATTTAGTCAAATAGAAGCTTGAAAATAATTCGTATGATTTTCCGACATAAAAAGCCGATGATCGTACCGACATTATTTCTCCATACTTAGGCCATTTAAACCATCACACTCAAGTCTTATGAAAACGGCTGTTTGAAATAACAAACAAAGAAAACAAAAAAAAATTATTTGAAATTTATATTTGATTTTCACTTTCTTTGTTTTTGTTTACCTTTTTTTAATATTACCAACAAAAAAAAGAAAAACAAGTCTGGTCCGATGAAATTGACAACTTTTTAGAAATGTTTCTAAAAATTAAAAAAATCATCGGACTTCGAAAATAAAACCATACAGACTGTCAATTTCATAACATTAACTTTTTGCATAATACGACTTTTTCATAATACTCGACTTTTTGACAAGTCTTGTTACAAAGTGTGATGGTGTAAACTGGCCGTAAATTGTAAAAATGCAATAATTTGCCATAAATGCCATTTCATTTATTAAATATTTTATTTTTGTGATTTTTAAGACTTATTTTTAAGAAGAACAATAAAAAATTTTAAAATTAAGACTAATGAAGAACAAAAATTATTTTTTTCTTTTACAAAACAAGTGAGAAAACAGTAACGCTAAATAGCAGAGCCCAGCACTGGATATTCGAGGAAATTCTATGAAATTTAACTTTTTCCCTCATTCAATGTTTTTTTTTTAACCCATATAGAAAAAAACTATGATTATTCAAATGAAATTCTTTGAATTGTGAATTTTTAAATAAAATTCATTAAATTTCATTATAAATATTTATTGAACACACAGGAGATATATAAATGGGTTTGCTAATTAAATTCAGCCAACTCATAAACACACACAATGTTGTATAGTTTTTTATTTGTGTATGTGTTAGTAGCTACTTTAAATGATTATTACTAAAAAAAAAATGTACCAGATGGTACACATCTGTAAAGAATTACCTTTCAAATGGTCTACTTTTTGTAAAAATCAATTGGTAACTGAGAGTTAAGCAGATGTCACAGAAATCACCGTGCCTATTAATATTATACTAGCAGATCCCAGCCCTCGAAATACGAGTGCAAATTATAGAAAAAAATTTTTTTTTTCATTTAATAAAATATTTTATAAGATCCTAAAGGTATGCTAATAAATTTTAGCCAATTCACAATTCAACACTTTTTAACTATCGATTGCATTATTGGTTTATGTCTAAAATTATTATTCAATTCAACACAATTATTATTGTGAATGAAGAAAACAATCTCATATTTTTTGCAAACACATTGACAAATTTAATAAACATACACACTGCATTGTATAATTTTATATATGTGTTAATAGCAACTTTAAATGCATTTTAATCCAAAAATTAAAAAATTAAAAACCTGTCAATCTGGTGGACAGCTAAAAAGAAATACCTTTCGAATGAGATACGTTTGGTCAAAATGGGGAGAAAAGTGTGTAACAAAAAATCGGTCACAAGAAATCGCCTTATATATTACTATTATAAATTATACTAATACTATTTAAACTTAATTTCTTGTAAAATTGTGATAATAAATATTATGAATTTTAAATTTTTCGATCTGGCAGTCCAAGGCATGGGTAGAGCTCAAATCGGAGGGACTCCTTCAAAGTGGGACCAAAATTTTAGCCATTCTGCTCTACGATGTTTAGTTTGTGCGATTTTGCATAATCTGTAATTATTTGCTAATATAAATGTTTATTTCGAGTTATTTTTTAAAAAATTAAATAAAATATAAATAGTAAGTTTTTACTATTTCAGAAATTGTTATTTATTTTTGAGGACTTTAAAGTACTAACAAAGTCCTTATGTATACGCGTATATACATATTTGTTCCTTTTACTCCTGCAAGGAGCATAGGGCCGTAGGTATACACGTAGCCCAACATCTATAAAAAGCTATGAAACTATGTCTTTAATCGAATTATAAATGTTCTGCGATTTAGCGTTTTTCGGTTTTTGCGTTGTCATGATTTTTCGTTTTTTTATTCTGCGATTTTGCGTTTTTACGATTTTGCGTTTTTCAGATTTTGCTTGAATAAAAAACAATCGTTACACAGTCAGCCAATAAGAGATTCAGTGATTAGTTACGCCCTAAGATATTGACAACGCGGAAATAATCATAAACAAAATTTTAGTGCTTATATTTTTTTGTCATGACACTAGGCTCAAAACAAATTACATTTTAAGTGCGACTATTTTTTTTTAATATTTGGTGGAATTCTGTACTTGAAAACCGCCATAAAAATATTTTTATGGACATGTTTTTTTATGATTTTTTTGCTTTTTTTTTGGTTTGTTCTCTACTCCGACTATATCTTAAGTTACAAACATCCAAGTGTGAAGGTAAGACAATGCAAGAAATCATAAGAAAATTGTTTTCAAATAAAATTAGTACTCTAAATACAAACAACTAAGAAAATTATAGGCGGTCTAGACCGACTACAGAATACCCTATACCATGGTTTAGATACCCTATATCTTCGGTTCAACCAATTAGACACAGAAAATAAGCATAAACCAAATTTGAGTGGCATTGTTATTAATTTTTTTGGCTGCAGACATGAAAAATATTTTGTCGGGTGCTATATTTATATGGGGACTAGGTCGAGAAATGGACCAATCCGGACCATATTTGGTAAGGTCACTTACATGTATTTTGAAAAAATATATGCAAACCAAATTTGAGAAAAATCTGTGCAATATTTTTGCTTTTTGATAGATTTAAGTGAAGATCGGGAAGCAGCTCTATGTGGGGCCTCTGACTGATTAATGGATATAATAAACACATACAAACCCAATTTGACTGCGATAATTCGGATCTTATGGCAATTTATGTCGATTTCATAGGGGTCATCGGTATGGGGACTAGGTCTGAACATAGACCGAATTTCACCAATTGCAACAGCGTTCATCCTATGGCCGACAAAAGCTTATATACCAAATTGCATCAAAATATATTCATATTGGCGACCTGTAGTTTGATTACAAGGTTTACATGGACACACAGTCGGACGGACGGAGGGACATAGCTAAATCGACTCAGAAAGTGATTCTCAGAAAGTGATTCTGAGTCGATCGGTATAATAAAAGATGTGTCTAGGTCAAATATTTTTGGTAGTTACAAACAGCAACACAAAGTCATTTACTCAAACCACATAGTGATATCTATATATGGGGGGTTTCATGTCAAGTGCACCAACTTTTGAAACCGATGTCTTCCGATCGGGATGAAATTTGCACCAAGGTTAGTCCTATTGGATAGTTGTTTAGACACAATTTTTCAATAAGATCGGTCAAGATCTCTCTGAGTTAGAGGGGATCAAAATTTGACATTTTGGCCAAACAAGTGTTTTTTCTCATCCATGTAACTTATTACCTATTGTTCTTAGAAAATTTTCTCCCAAATAGTTTAGATAGCTATTTCTTAAATATTTCGGAAAAAAATACTTTAAAAAAAAAATTTTTTTTTTCACTTTTTTTGCTTAATCAAAGCATTTTTTGCCTTTTTTTCAAAAAGGGCATTTTTTTTTTCATAAGAAAGCTTAGGATTTTTCCTTTAAGAGCTTTTTGGTCGCTTAGTGGGATGCGAGTGGGATATCTATCAAAATAAATGTTTTGTAACTCAAGACAATGGATTTTCAATTTTTCACAAATGCACTATTTTGAATTTTTTGCTATTTGTGTGAAAAACCTTACAAATAAAACTTATACTGAGAAACTAGACAAATTAACCTTTCTGAAGGTATGTAACATGCCTAACTAAAATTTCATACCCTCAATACTGTAATACCCACAATATGTTAACCTCAGGGAAAAAAAATCATTTTTTTTCTATTGAAATGTTGAAGAATTAATTTTTTTTTTTTAATTATTTCATGAATTTCATGATTTTTAGAAGGCGGCCAAAAATCATTTCTTTTTTTTTTTTTGTTACCGATTTTAAAGTTATGTTATTCATTTGAAAGTAAATACTAGTAGACCTCGGGAGCCAAAAAATTGCGACTCTATCTCAACTATATCACAGCGAACAGGGTCTTCGAAAATGGGCTTTCTCAGTATTTTGGTAAAATTAAAAATTTCTTTGTAAATTTTTATTTTTGAATGACTGTAACTTTTTTGATTTACAAGATTTTGCAGTGAAATAAATTTTGTATAATTTCGTTTCTTCCATACTATTAATGTTAAAAATGTAAAATCACTGAGTCATTCCGAAATTTAAAAAAAAAAAATTTTTTTAAAAAGGTCCAAATTTTCCGAAAATCTCCTACTTAATAGAGCATAACTCCTGCCAGTCAAAAGCAGTCAGAAAAAATCTTGCACTATTCTATAGTCCGAACCCTCCCCTATACTCATATACCCCATTATACACCCGCCAGTATCCGCCCGTGTGCACCAGAACAATTTTTCTGACCCAAGGTTAGATATTTTCTGCAAAATTTATGAATACAAAAGTTGTCCACTATGTGGTTAGGATATATTAAGTTTGAGGTGATGTTTGTAACTGCCAAAAATATTGGACCTTTATCCGTCTTTTGTTATACGGATCGACTCAAAAACACTTCATGAGTCGATTAAACGATGTCCGTCCGTCCGTCTGAGTGTTATGAATACAAAAGTTGGTCGTACCGGTGCACCGCGGTGTATTTTTTTGCGTGTCGGTAGAGTTGTCAGGAGTTGCTTAACCTTTTAAAACGGGTTAGGGTGTGGGTTTTTTATGCTTCTAAAAGTGGTAATAAAATATAAAAATTTTTATTTTACATGATTGCAAGAAAGAGTATTTATAATAATGTTTCCACAATTCTTATTCATTACAATTTGTGCAATGGCTAAGTACTGTTACAGAGATCTGGCAGATATTTATTTTCAACGAAATGATGTAGACGATGCAACGACTTCTTTAAGAATTGTAACCTAGAAGACATTGAAATGCACAGAGGAAAAATTACTAATTTTGCATCGAATTTGAAAAGACGGTACATTGAATGCTCTCATAGCAAGGCAAAGATGTACAAATGTTACCAAGACTGGTTAATAAAGGAACTTATGTTTGAGAGTGCATCTACAACTGCCAACGAAAGTGGAAAAAAGGGTCGACCAGCAAAACCAATTGACGGATGTAGTGAAAGATCTCGAAGGCGCAAGCTGGAGAATATCAATGAAGAAATTTCTCAAAGAATTATTAAGGATTCATTTTTGCACCAAATTCAACCAACCCAAAATAAAAAAAATAAAATTGAAATAATTGAAAAAATAGTAGAAGCGAGGCCAAGGCGCACAAAGAGGATTTTGAAAAAGCATTCCTACACCAATTGAAGATAAGAAATTTACGCCGGAAGAAGCGTTCGCGCTATTTTTGGATTTGAAATTGAAAATCAATATTAGGAATTGCGGAAGCAAACCAATGAAAAGAATTGTGGGATTTTTCCAGAGTATAGAGATTTAGTTTCTGCCAAAAAAGAATGCTTACCTTCACAATCTGCTATTAGTGTCACTTTAACATCAGCAGAAATAAAATTGCAAGATCTCCTTGAACATACTGCAGAGCGATTGCTAAATACGCTTGATACTGATCATTTAAAAAAAATTGGTAATGGCAGCATTACTTTAGTTTCTAAATGGGGATGTGATGGATCCTCTGGTCAGAAACAATACAAGCAATTTAATGCCGAAAATTCATCAGATGCTAATTTATTTATGGTATCTTTCGTTTCATTGCGCTGAACAAAAAGGTATAGCGTCTTAGAGCCGTCAACTAGTAAAGCAACAGAAATTGATATATGGAAAAATGAAATTCCTTCTTCAAAAAAGTATTGCAGACCAATAAAATTTGAATTCAAAAAGGAAACCAAAGATGTCATAACTGAAGAAGTTCAAAAAATAAAAGATCAAATTAAGGAACTTGAACCAGTAATATTTAAATTTGATGACCAAGACATTGAAGTACATTTTAAAATGTGTCTCACAATGATTGATGGAAAATTTGCGCAAGCTTTAACTGGAACAAAGTCAACGTCAAGCTGCATTATATGCCAAAAGACATCAAGTCAATTAAGCCAACCCCCACAAGAAGACGATAGTTTTAAGGAAGCCTACAAATTTGGAATGTCCCCTCTTCATGCTACAATACGTTTCATGGAGCATATTCTTAAATTGGGTTATGATTTGAAATTTGGTCCGTTAGGCGAGACAGTGAGAAAAAACAAAGAAAATGAAGAAAAAAGAAAGCAAAAAAAAACAAATTCAACAAAAATATCTACAGCTAGGCCTCGTAATCGACCAATCAAAACAAGGGGAAGGAAACACAAATGATGGAAATACTGCAAGGAGATTTTTTTCCGATCCGGAAACTGCAACATCTATCACAGTTGTAGATCATGAATTAATAAGACGATTCAAAATCATATTACAAATTCTAGCATGCAGCAGAAAGATAAATGCAAAAAAATTTGGAGCTATACTTTATAATGAAAAATACTCTTGGAGATATATGCCATCCACAGTTCATTAAATTTTGTACCATGGGGAACAGATAATTCAAAACAATATGCTACCAATAGGAGATCTATCTGAAGAAGCGCAAGAAAAAAGGAACAAAGACTACAGATTCTTTCGCGAGCACAACACAAGGAAAATGTCCAGATGTTGCATTAATGAAGACCTTATCACTATTTTGTTGTGCACTTCAGATTCATATATGTCCAACATTCGTCAAAAATGGAAACCTACCTCTACTGAATTAGACGAAGAAGCTAAACAACTTCTAGAAGATGAAAACCAAGGCTATTTAGAAGAAATTTTTACTAAAATTGGTTGATTTAAAGTACTTTTTCATTACACTAACAATAAGTTACACTTTTTTTTTTATATAGTTAAAAAATTTTCTTGTTTTAAAAATTTATGTATATATTTTGTAAATTTAGAATAAAAATTGTTATATTTCATAAATTTACCATAGAAATTGATATAGAAATATTTAAAAAGACAATAAAAAAATTTAACTAAAGCAAAAACATACGAGTTTTTCATTGAAACTTCTCTATCTTGAACCAATATCAGGTAACTTTTACGTTCGCTGCTTAATAAATTATATTTTAACTCGGGCACTTTCAAAAAAAAAAAAAAAAAAACCTTTGGCCCTTCTGCACATTAGGACTAAACAGTTTACGGGGGCCAAAGTTTGGCATTTTCTGAAAAAATTAACTTAAAAAA
This sequence comes from Cordilura impudica, assembly GCA_963682025.1. Classification (NCBI taxonomy): domain Eukaryota; kingdom Metazoa; phylum Arthropoda; class Insecta; order Diptera; family Scathophagidae; genus Cordilura; species Cordilura impudica. Next base: position 169,306,584 of record OY821517.1, on the reverse strand, counting down.
TTAAAAAATTGTTAAAAAGTATTAGTTGTAATATTAACTGAAAAAATAAGACATTGAAAAAACCTTTTTTTTCCTTTTAACACTTCACTTTTGTACTAAAATTCAACTACAATGAAAATGTATTTTAAACCCTCCGTAACATTTTTTCTTTTCGGTCGAGAATTACGTTTTATAGCAAAACTTAAAGGCTAAAGTCTCCCTACCAAGCCAAAAAAACGGCATATCAAAATTCCAATCCAATTAAAAGTTATAGATTTTTGACCGCCTTCTCGTCAAATGGTCCACTGTGCGCTGTAAGATTACTCCGATGATGTTAATTCATACAAATATTTCTTTCTCGCCGTTTTAACAACATTGGAAAACAAAATATTACATTTATTTCCATCTCGCCTTTTGGCTACATTGGAAAGCAACCTATTACAAATATTTCCATTTCATCTTTTTCACTGTATAAATGAGTTGTAAAGGTGGAAAAAGAACTATTTGCAACTTGTGACTTGCACATGAAAGCATAGCATATAGGCAGGCCGTACTACCGCAAATGCAAAAAGACTTAGACTTAACAGAACTCTAAAGAACCCGATCAGACCCAAATTCGTATCGAGTCTAAACGAGTTAGACAATCTGAGTCGAAAAATTCTGAAATACCTGAGCAAACCCAATAACGTCTTGAAGTCCAAAGATCAAGACAAGCTTTGTTAAGAGAAGCGGAAATGCCTGAATCTACTCAAGTGCGTCTAGAAATCCAGCAGCTAAAACAAGCTGAGTCAAGAGAATGTGAAACTCTTGAAACGACTCAATAACGTCTTCAGGCCCGACGGATAAGACAAGTTGAGCCCAGGGAATCTGAAACTCCTGAAATAATTCAACAATGCCTTGAGGCCCAACGGATAAGCCAAGATGACTCCAGGGAATGTGAAACTCCTGAAACGAGACAACAACGTCTTGAGGTCCAACGGATAAGACAAGCTGACTCCAGGGAATGTGAAACTACTGAAACGACTGTAATATTCCCACTAGAAAAATTTTTTAAGTTGGTTCCTTCATTGCAAGAGATGGTACAAAAAGTTTTTCCAAACATAACGTACATAAGAGGACAATATTTTACGGTAGCAGGTACCAACTTAGAATCTACCTGTTTTTCTCATAGACAATTATATGTCGCTTGCTCTAGAGTTGGGAGCCAGCACAATCTTTTTGGATATGCACCAGAAGGAAAAACCAAAACTCTATAATAACTAAAATTCATAACTTTTAGACATCATACACGCAAAATAATCCATGCATAAACATAGTTAGTTGTAATGGTAAGCAGGTGCTGAGTACTTAGTACTTCCCCGAAAAATTGGGGAATAACTTAGCGATGAACAGATTCCCCAAATTAAAAAAAAATCCCTTATCAATATCTGTCCTGCAATAGATGCATTTAAGATCTGTATTCTTTCCAATAGCATCATTTCGGTGCGCGGAAACGGCACGCGGACGCGACGTGACGCGCTCGCAGAACACAGCTTTGTTGAAATATCGAAATGATCTGAAACATATAATTTGGCAATTAAAATATGTTGACAACAACTGCGCGGCAGCACTGGTGGGGAATAAGTTGACAACAAACGCGCGGACGCGGACGCGACGCGTTTTCGGAGCACAGCTCAGCTAAAATATCGGAATGATCTGAAAAATATATTTTGGCACGGGTGTGGCTGCCAAACGTTCGGACGCGGACGCGACTCGCTTGTGAAACACAGCTCAGTGAAAACTCTTATGATAAATTTTATCTACGTACATATATGTGCAATAATTACCTGTTGATCAAAATAGGCCAAACATATACTATAAGCAGTTTTTAAAGCAACCTAGCGGCACAATTTTAAACGTCGCATTCATTTTCCATTTTTGAAACTTCTATAAATCTGACGTCTCTGCTCAATGATGATCACTTCTTGAATGAAGTAATTCAATTCCTAAAACTTCTGATTCCTTTAACTTGCAAACGGTTCCGTTATATTTAATATTTACAAAACAAATAAACATAAAAAAAAGCTTAAAGCGGTTTCGCAACTTATTTTTGAAGCAATTTTGCTGTAGCCTCTTGTAAAAAACTTCGAAATTAAATAATCAAAAAATTTTAAATTGAAATAAAAAATGAATTTACTCCCCAAAAACGTAAACATTGGAGAGTTTTTTCTTCATGAACAAATTTCCCAATCTCATACAAATTTTTTGGGGAGAAAGTTAATTTTTTTGAGGAATTTGTTTATTGGGGACTAAGTAACCAGCGCCTGGTAAGCATAGTGAATCATTTTTCAAGTCAAAGGCCTTTGGATCCCGGGCAAGACCGGGTAAAAACAGCTAGTTATTATTATATTTATCTTTTGTTGATTAAAATTTATATGAAAAAAGAAAAATTTTAATTATAGAAAATACCTTTGTAAATTGTAATTAAATTGAATTTTGTCAATAAAGAAGATTATTATTATTATTATTAAGTGAAATGCACGGGTATTTTTTTAGCCATATTTCCAGTTCAGTTTTTTATTCGTATTATATTCTTGATTTTCTTATATTTTATAAGCTCTCAAACTAATAAATATACTCTTTGGCTATTTCTAACAACTATGGTATCTTAGTCTAAAGCCGTCTCAACTAAATTTATACCTACTAGCATATCAATTTAAGCCCCTGGGAAATCCACACACCCAAATTATTATTTTCAAATTATTTTTTTGTAAAATTAATTACAAATTCAAGTATTGCAATTAAGCAACCTGTTAACTTGGATACAAAAACTATAAAAATTGTTCTATTTATTGACAGCAAATATCTTAATTAATTAAAAAGTTTAAATATACAATGTTGTTGTTTTTTGTTCGATATGATTAATAACTATAAGAGTAAAAATTTCTTTCAAAATCCATCGAATATAATCAGAAACTTTACAAAAATCATTGATTGTTAGTTTTACACAAAAGCATTAACGAAATTAATCAAATCTTATTTCAGGGTTAAATTTATTAAACAATAAAAAAACAGCAAATTAAAAAAAAAACACAATTTATGGTAGTAACTAGGCAGAGGCCTGCGCCGGCATTAGACATACAATATGGTAGGTAAAACACATCGTTTGCCATGGCAATCAGCTGTGGTATGTAAAATAGTAATTTTCAAACGGTAGACTTTAATGTGACAACAAATTTACAACGGTACATAATTTGTTAAAAACAAAAAACAAACGATTCAAACAACTAATTCGAACAACTGTCACTTGAACAAATTGTCTTTAACAATTTAACAATCTGAACGTAACTTCAGCAGCATTCGTATGAAATAAATAAAAGATTGAAGATTTTTTTTTTTATAAAATGTATCATTTTAATGTTCCGTATAAGAAGACCGGTTTATAAAGAAAATTAGTTTTCAAATTGTCTGAAGCTTTTAATATTGAAGATTTTCTAAGCACGCGCCTTAAGTTTTTCTGTTTATGTTTCTTTGGCAATTTATAACAATAATGACGTTTTATTTGTAAATTGTTGACAATTTAAGCTTAAAATTTAACACCACATATTTAACACCTAAAAAAAAACATTGTTTCCATGGGTGAATATTACAATTGTTGTTGTTTTATACCTACCAACCATATGATAACAGTATATTGATTATACTCCATAGTGGTATAGGGTATAATGAGTTTGTGGTGATGTTTGTAACTATCTAAAATATTTGACCTGAGTCGATTTAGCGATGTCTGTCCAGTGATGGCAACATGGCGCTTTTCGCGCTCGATTTAGCAAAATTTAACTACCCAAAATGCGCACTTTTTCCACTTAGCGCCTTTAAAAAAACGCTAAATTGGTGCTTTTTGTTTTTCTTTTTTGTTAGTAATTTATCGCTTTTTAAATGCAATAGTTACTGTTATACATATTTTTTTATTACATTTTATATAACATGCTATAACTCAAGAACTGTTAATGATTTCTAATTTCATTCTTTAGCAAAATTGTAGCTAAGACCTAAGTTAATAATTTCTATTAATATATCTCTGGAAAGAATTAAGTTGGACTAATTTCATTTTCAAAAAGTTGTGATCCATTTTTATACCCTCCACTCCAGTGTGCAGAGGGTATATATAAGTTTGTCATTCCGTTTGTAATAATTAGAAAAAAAAATTTGGACCTCATAAAATATATATATTTGTGATCCTTATAACAACCGGAGTTGATATAGCGATGTCCGTCTGTCCGTCTGTGGATATCACGATGACGGCATCAATCGGGTAGCTAGGGTGCCTGTTGACACAAAAAATGATTCAATAATATCCTGAGAAGTCTGCTATTTAAAATCGTCCAAATCGGTCGATTAGGGCCCGAGATTTGAATGAAGAACTAAAAAAGGTCTTGAAAAAATATAATTTTCTATGTTGTTCTTGTCACGATAACGCCCTCAATAGGATAGCTAAGGTGATTATTTTCAGTGAGAATGATTCACCAAATTCATGGGAAGATTTCTATTTCAAAAATTATTAAAATCGGTGGAACAGGTCCAGGGAAATCTTTGAAAAATTAAAAAAAAAATTAAAAATATGATGTTTCTATATTGTTCTTGTTGTTATTCTCAATGTTTTATTGTTGTCATAGCTGGACTTTTTGTTTGTGGGTCTTTGTGGTAATAATATAATGAAAACTAACCCTTTGTACATTTTTTTATCAACTCTGGTAGAAAAATTTAAAAGTTTCCATTGTTTTGGCATCACTAAAAAAATTTATTAAATCATTTCTGTCATTGCCACGAACCTGCCTGCAAAATTTCAGATCGATTGGGTCACGGGAAAGTGGTTAAAAGCGATCCAAAATTTTTTCGACAAGCAGACACTACGAGTTAATATAAAGGGAGTAAAAATTCACCAACATCTAAAGCAAATAATGCTAAAATACCTAGTTGTTAATAAAAAAAAAAACAATTGGGCAATTCACAATGGGTAATGTATCGTTGTATGTGTTGTATCGAATATCACTTTACATTAGTGTAAAATTATTGTTGGTAATTTTCACTGAAAAATCTGATACACGATCCAACTTCATTTGCTATGTTTAGTAAATGTTGTATATTGTATCATAACATATAAGTTCCAAGTGAATGCCAGTTTTTATGAAAAAGAAAAAACAAATACATAGAATTTTATCAGCATAAATAATTATAAAATAAAATATGGCAAATAATGCAAATAACGCAAATACATCGATAACTTTATTTATATAAAAATTAATGTTTATATTTTTTTTAGTATGTATTTTCTCTTTCAGTACCAACCAAAACATTTAACATTTTTTTTTTTCATTATAAATTAAAAAGCAAGAGGTACGCAACTAAAACTCCAGGGTATATCTCACGACCAAAAAGCAAACACTGACAAGTGTTTTCTCTTATATAAATTAGCAGAAGCGAATAAGCGATCTTTCCTCGTTGGATCGAAAATTACAAAAGAAAGCGTTTTACAATATGAAAATACAACTGAGTGTTCACAACAAATGATTGTATTGTGTATTTCAATACAACATACAATATACAACACCTGTTGTGAATTGCCCAAATGTAAATTTAGCAAAAAAAATTTATGTATTAATTTATTTAAAGAGAAAAACACAAAAATAACGTTTGATGTTGTATTTTTTGTGTGTTATATTTACATATACATACATACACATATTAAATAATACAAATAATATACATATATTATATATATGTATGTATGTATGTATATTCATAGTAACTGCATGTTAGGAATAAATCGGTATATTATTTTATTTACATAAAATTCTGGAATATTTTGTTGTGGGGAAAACACATTTCTTTTGCATTAACAGAGTGTCACTTCATTTTGCTCAGCGTGACTATGCCACAGTAGATGGCGCCACAATTTTTATTCTAATTAGCTCTAAAATAGTTATTTCTATTTTAACATGAATGTCAATATTTTCAACTAGATATCATGCAGAACAATGTTAAGAGTATACACGGGCTGGTCTTTTATTTCATACGTTTTTTCATTATTCTTTTACAAATATGAACATAAGTTTGGCATATTAACTTTCTGTTGTCTTTACAAAATAGGGTTACCGAGTTCATCAATGAGTTTTTTGCTTTCAAAACAGTTCTACATAGTTATATAGAATTATTATTCTGCTTTACCTACAAAAATATCTGATTCCGATTACATCTAATTTTTAAAAATTGTTTATAATTAATAAAGCATTATTATTCACATAAATACAAAATTGCACTTTTTAAATTTTCCATTGACATTTAAGAAAATATCAATTCTAATTAAGATTTCCAATTATAAATTAGAAAATATTAATTGAATTTCAGAAAATCATATCAAAACGTCGGAAATAATAATTTTAAATTTAGAATTCCAAAAAAAAAAAAAAAAAACACCAAATATGTTTACAATTAAAAAATGTTTACATTTAAAAAAAATATTGGCATTCAGCAGAAATTAATAGCTTTTCAGTAACTTCTTTTAATGATAGTCGAATCGTTAAAAAAAAGAAAAGCAAAATTATCAGTAAAATTTTTAAACGATATTCGCTATTGTTAAAATCAGCTAAACGACAACCATTTTTGTGTTGTTTATTGAATCGATAAAAACTTAAATTTTTAGGTTGAAATGTCGTCATACATAAATAAAAATCATAAAATAGTGAAAATATTTTGCTTCTATTAAAAAACTTTTTTATATAAATAAAACAATTAAATAGCATATTCAATTCATTATTTCATTTTCAAATAAATAAACAGAAATATAGTAAAAAAAAAATAGAGATATTAAACATAAACATAAGTAATTTGTTTTTTCTATTCTTCTTTGTGTTTTTCGCTTATTTTGACAGAGATGCCACTCGTCTACAATTTAAATAAATAGAAAAATAGATTTGTCGACTGTCGTTAAGATGTGCAAACAACAATAGCTGTCGATATATTTTGCGATTGTTGGATCGTTGAAATTTACAGAATCGGACTACAGAAAACATTAATTTAAATTCAATGAATTTTATAAAACCTCAAATGATATTTAAGAATTGCGAACATAAAAATGAGAATGTTATTTATATATAAATTTTCACAATTTTTTTGGATGAATATTTGAAGTTTTTCAGAAAATAAAGATAAAAAATTATTTTATTTAAAATGTTTGGGACATTTGTTTTTTTCGTTTGGCATTTGATTATTTATTATTATAAATTTATTCTCTAGGTTTTCCAAATATGGCAATATTTTAATAAAAAAGTTGAGAAAGCTTTTTTTTGGTTATTATTTTGTTACTCCATCCGACCTATATGGCCGGAAATGAAAAAATATTTCGCCAGTTAAAAGAAACTATACAGCCATCTCCAATTAGCACGATTTAATTCATACAGCCACCCTACACAACCATTACCTTTGCAATGGAGGTTAGGGCGAGCTATTTAATTAGCAAAAACTAAATTAACCGAGAAGTTATGTCATATAACCGGAAACGCATGCATATAGGAAACGCATGCATATTTTTCCAATATTTTGTTTACATTTATTATCAATACTCAAACCGAGGTGGAGGGTATCAAAGATTCGGCACAGCCGAATTTAACACTCTTACTTGTTTTTAATAAATTATTGTAAATAAAGGCCTAGTTAGCCACACGTTGTTAAAATGTATGTATCTGTACCGTAAATGTAACGTTGGCATTTAGCGCAATTATAGAACTTAAAAAACGAACCAGCATGTTGCTGTGTAAAATTAACCAAACGTTAACAGCTATTCACAAATGTCACGTACAAACGTAGCAAAAATCTATTTTCAACAAATTGGGACGTTCCGTTTACGTGAAAGTTGAGTTCGGTAACTGCTCTAAATGCTTTTCATGTAACAGAAAAAAACAGCTGACACGGTTGGTTACGGTTACGGGTAGCTAACTAGGCCTTAACTCCAAATTTGTAGCCACGACTGAAAAAATGAAGCCAATGGAAAATTTTAAACATTTTTGCGCACGTAACAGCGAAATACGTAATTTTTATTTCGAAGAAACAAATTTATGAATGCTTATGAAAAAAATTTTACAATTTTGAATGCAAATATCTAACTTCCAGTAAAAGCAACAACAAAATCCCGTTATTTTTCTTATTCTTCAATATTTTTTCTACTAAAAACCAAGCACCTGTTTATTCAAACGCGATTATTAAAAGAGGGTATTAAGAAAGAAAAAATTGTGCATACTTAATTAGCCAACCCTATGTCTTTGTACGCCGCCATAGGAAGACAAGTTATAAAAAGGTTTCATCAAACCCAGACCACATCCAGAAAATCTGGATCTACTTGGAAAATGGGTTTTGTGAATAAAACATTGGTTAAAAATACAACAACAGAAAGTTGTTAACATCCCAATTAAGAAATTTTATAGACTGGATGACGAAACATACATATCTGTGATTTTCTGGAATAACCGCGTATGTCCATTTTTATCAGTTTTGAGTTAATGATGCCAAATATATTAATTTTTAACGCTCTTTACATTTTTTTTTTAATATTGACCATTTCAGAGTTATTTCTTTAAATAACGACGTAACTTAAATGTTTATTAAATTAATTTGCAACACTAACGACGTATGTCAACCTACGTTTGATCGCTGACAAATTATTTTCCCGTTAACTTTTTGTTGACGAACAAAAAAATCCATTTTCAAGCAACAACAACTTATGTTTACATGGGTGGTTGCATTGCTAGTTTTCTTTTTCAAAGAAAACGACGTTTGTCGACATAAGTTGTTTTATCTGCACACACTTTAAGTGTTTTTTACATATTGTTTTTTCGTCCTTCTCTAGGATCTATTCCTCTGAAGATTTTTGAATCAAAATTTTATATAAAGTATTTATTGCCCATATCTACAGGACTGTTAAATAAAAAGCTCTAAAATCTTTATAACGTTCTTTCGCTCCCCTGAACATTTTGATTTTATGACATACGCGGCTATTCTAGAAAACCACAGATATCGTACCTGTACCTCTCAAAATTTACAAATTTTCAGTGGAGGCAAGAAAAGTTTCTTTTTAATATTTACTATAAAATTTAAAAATAGTTGTTTCATTGTAAAGAATTGCGAATAACAAGTATACAATAACAAGTTTTTTGGGTGCAACTAAAAATATGTCTTTTTAGTGGATTCTAAATAAGCTACTCTTATAAAAAGAGGGTTACAAAGAGGGTTACAATTGTATTTTTTTTTTGCGAAAGACTAGAAAAACCGATGTAAAATTTTTACAGCGGATAGATAGGACCACTGTGTTTCGTTTTCTTGCAAAAAGTGAAAATTGAAAAATTTTTAGTTGACTCACTTTAGAGGTACAGGTGCGCTATATTAACAAATTCGTGGTGTTCAGTATTATACAGCTCATGTCAGGTGTGGTGTGAAGAAAATATTTAAGTACAAATCTTCTAAAAAGTTGTTAGTAAGGCGACATATGGGCCATATGTGGGCTATACATAAAAGCGTTCGTCTTACGTGGATCTTTAAACACTAATTTGTAAATAACAAAAACGTTTATTACCTCTTTATAAACAGAACGTAGTAACTCCATCATTGTGGCCGGATTTCGCTACAATATATTATGCTAATCGGACATTAGAGTGGTTCAAAGCAAATAATATTAAACTAGCAGATTCCAGCGCTCGAAATTCTAGTGCAATTCACAAATCAACACTTTTTTGGTTTATTATTATTGTGAATGAAGATAATCAACACATTAACATATTTTATAAAAACACACATAGCAAATGTATAATTTTATGTATGTGTTAATAGCAATTTTAAATGCAATTTACTCAAAATAAAGGAAAAAATTTAAAAATCTGTAAATCTAGAAAACAGCTAAAAAGAAATACCTTTCAAATAATATACGTTTAGTCAAAATCGGGATAAAATGGTAGAACAAAACATCGGTCACAAGAAATCGTCTAACCTATTATTATTATAGATGTGTCCCGAAAAAATAGTCCGCTAAACTGCTCGAAGCTTCGTCCTATCGAGAATTATTGGGCACAAGTCAAGCAAATGTTGCGCAAGATATCCATATTAGCCAACAATGAAAATAAACTAATTATATATTGGATGAAAGTGGTAAAAAAAAAGGCCAGAGTAAGTGTGCAAAAACTCATGAGAGGTTTAAAGAAAAAAAATTCGTATATACGCCAGATCCCCTATCGAAGAATAATTTTTTTCATTATGTGATATGATTTTATAATTATAATTTTGATATGAATTTATTGTTTTGTTATTTTAAGTTTCAAATAAAATAAATTGAAAAAAAATCGATTTCTACGAATTTTAACAATAACAAGTAAGAGTGTTAAATTCGGTTATGCCGAATTTTTGATATCCTCCACCCAATATTGGGTACGGCTACCACTTCGAAACTGTTGCCGATAATGAAACATTAAATCCGAAAACCAATTAAATTTAAAGTTAAATGGTTTTCTTGTTGGAAAATTTCTATTACAAAAAACAATGATCTTTATAAAGGATTAATTAGAACTAGCAGATTCCAGCGCTCGAAATTCGAGTGCAATTTCTAGGCACCATATTTTTTCTTTAGTCAATTAACAAACCAACACTTTTTGGTTTATTATTGCTGTGAATGAATATAACAAACTCATTAACAAACGCATTAATAAATTTAATAAACACATACATAGCATATGTATAATTTTATGTATGTGTTAGTAGCAACTTTAAATGCAATTTACTCCAAACAAAGGACAAAATTTACAAATCTGTAAAAATGGTGAACAGCGAAAAAGAAATACCTTTCAAATAATATACGTTTGGTCAAAATCGGAATAAAACGGTAGAAAACAACATCGGTAACAAAAAATCGCCTAGCCTATTAATATTATAAATTTGAAAAATTTCAGTATTTTTCTTTTACTAGAGTAGAAAATCCGTAAGTACCAACCAACCAATTAAATTTAAAGTTAATTGGTTTTTTGGTTTTCTATTAAAAAAAATAATGATGCTTAAAAGTACTTAATTACTATTTGAAAAATTTGATTATTTTTCTTTTACTAGAGTACAAACCCCCTAAGTACTTCATAGAACACCAATGAAATTCATTATTTAACGTAGCCGGCATCATAATAATACCCAAAGTCTGATCCCTGTAAGCCTGTTTTGAGACTTTAGAAGTCATACGATAATTCAAAAAAATTAAATTTTTAATTTTTAATATTTCATTTTTCATTATTCATTTCTCATTTTCAATCTTTAATTTTATATTATTAATTTCTCATTTTCAATCTTTAATTTTTAATCTTTAACTTTTAATTTTTAATTTTTAATTTTTAATTTTTAATTTTTAATTTTTAATTTTTAATTTTTAATATTTAATTTTTAATTTTTAATTTTTAATTTTTAATTTTTAATTTTTAATTTTTAATTTTTAATTTTTAATTTTTAATTTTTAATTTTTAATTTTTAATTTTTATTTTTAATTTTTAATTTTTAATTTTTAATTTTTAATTTTTAATTTTTAATTTTTAATTTTTAATTTTTAATTTTTAATTTTTAATTTTTAATTTTTAATTTTTAATTTTTAATTTTTAATTTTTAATTTTTAATTTTTAATTTTTAATTTTTAATTTTTAATTTTTAATTTTTAATTTTTAATTTTTAATTTTTAATTTTTAATTTTTAATTTTTAATTTTTAATTTTTAATTTTTAATTTTTAATTTTTAATTTTTAATTTTTAATTTTTAATTTTTAATTTTTAATTTTTAATTTTTAATTTTTAATTTTTAATTTTTAATTTTTAATTTTTAATTTTTAATTTTTAATTTTTAATTTTTAATTTTTAATTTTTAATTTTTAATTTTTAATTTTTAATTTTTAATTTTTAATTTTTAATTTTTAATTTTTAATTTTTAATTTTTAATTTTTAATATTTAATTTTTAATTTTTAATTTTTAATTTTTTAATTTTTAATATTTAATTTTTAATTTTTAATTTTTAATTTTTAATTTTTAATTTTTAATTTTTAATTTTTAATTTTTAATTTTTAATTTTGAATTTTTAATTTTAGTTTTTAATTTTTAATTTTTAATTTTTAATTTTTAATTTTTAATTTTTAATTTTTAATTTTTAATTTTTAATTTTTAATTTTTAATTTTTAATTTTTAATTTTTAATTTTTAATTTTTAATTTTTAATTTTTAATTTTTAATTTTTAATTTTTAATTTTTAATTTTTAATTTTTAATTTTTAATTTTTAATTTTTAATTTTTAATTTTTAATTTTTAATTTTTAATTTTTAATTTTTAATTTTTAATTTTTAATTTTTAATTTTTAATTTTTAATTTTTAATTTTTAATTTTTAATTTTTAATTTTTAATTTTTAATTTTTAATTTTTAATTTTTAATTTTTAATTTTTAATTTTTAATTTTTAATTTTTAATTTTTAATTTTTAATTTTTAATTTTTAATTTTTAATTTTTAATTTTTAATTTTTAATTTTTAATTTTTAATTTTTAGTTTTTAATTTTTAATTTTTAATTTTTAATTTTTAATTTTTAATTTTTAATTTTTAATTTTTAATTTTTAATTTTTAGTTTTTAATTTTTAATTTTTAATTTTTAATTTTTAATTTTTAATTTTTAATTTTTATTTTTTAATTTTTAATTTTTAATTTTCGATTTTTAATTTTTAATTTTTAATTTTTAATTTTTAATTTTTAATTTTTAATTTTTAATTTTTAATTTTTAATTTTTAATTTTTAATTTTTAATTTTTAATTTTTAATTTTTAATTTTTAATTTTTAATTTTTAATTTTTAATTTTTAATTTTTAATTTTTAATTTTTAATTTTTAATTTTTAATTTTTAATTTTTAATTTTTAATTTTTAATTTTTAATTTTTAATTTTTAATTTTTAATTTTTAATTTTTAATTTTTAATTTTTAATTTTTAATTTTTAATTTTTAATTTTTAATTTTTAATTTTTAATTTTTAATTTTTAATTTTTAATTTTTAATTTTTAATTTTTAATTTTTAATTTTTAATTTTTAATTTTTAATTTTTAATTTTTAATTTTTAATTTTTAATTTTTAATTTTTAATTTTTAATTTTTAATTTTTAATTTTTAATTTTTAATTTTTAATTTTTAATTTTTAATTTTTAATTTTTAATTTTTAATTTTTAATTTTTAATTTTTAATTTTTAATTTTTAATTTTTAATTTTTAATTTTTAATTTTTAATTTTTAATTGTTAATTTTTAATTTTTAATTTTTAATTTTTAATTTTTAAATTTTAATTTTTAATTTTTATTTTTAATTTTTAATTTTTAATTTTTAATTTTTCATTTTTAATTTTTAATTTTTAATTTTTAATTTTTAATTGATTAATTGATTCATAATTATAATTAGAGCTAAGGAGCTGTTACAAGAAATCACCTTGCCTATTAATATTATATTATAGTAATACTAATACTATCCCACAAAATAAGTTTCGAAAATATGTATATGATTACTAGTTAGTTGTAACGCGCCTATGGTGCCCACTGAAAAGTGAATAACAACTTAATTTGATAGAAGCACAGCCCAGCACTCGAAATTCGAGTGTAAATTCCAGGAAATTTTATTTTTTCATTTAGTAAATAATTTTATAACAACCTAAAGGTATTCACAATTCTACAAATTTTAAATAAAATTCATTAAAGCTCATTTTAAATATTTGTTGAACACATAAAGATATATAAATGGGTTTGTTAATAAATAATTTTAAAGGAGCCTAAATGTATGCTAATCTATTTTTACAATTCACAATTCAACACAAAAAAATGTTGCAGACGATGAAAATCTGAAAATCTGGGGGTCAGCTAATAAGAAATACCCTTCATATGAGGTATGTTTGGTCAAAATCGGTTATTAACTATAGTTTTTAAATCGGTCACAACAAATCGCCTTGCCTATTAATATTATAGATACATGGAAAATGTATTTAAACTTAATTTCTTTTAAAATTGTGATAATAAATATTGTGAATTTTAAATATTTCGTTCTGGCAGTCCTAGGTAGAGCTCATATCGGATGACGTCTTTCAAAGTGGGGCCCAAATCATTTTCCTCTATGAAATGAGTGCGAAATGAGTAAATGTTGTGAATACTGATTTTGCCTTATTTAATTAACACCATTGTAAATTGATATACTAAATCTGGTCATGGTATATATATAATAACCTTGATTTTGGGGTAATTTTAGACGGACCCATTAGGGCTAGGCCTAAATATGCAGCGATTTTCATCAATTTCACCAGCTACCATCAGCTGATAAAAGCTTGTATATCAAAATACATTAACATTTGTTACCTGTAGTTCGAAAATTATTTTGAAATACGTATTAATAAAAAACACTCATAAAAACCAAGTTTTTATTATACTCCCATTCTTTGCAAATTAAGTTTACCGTATCGTTTAAGTCTTACTCAGCAATGGTAACTTCTACAGTCAAAAATGTTGTTTTTTTTCCATCGCGATGCTCAATTGCATCACGGAAAAGGATTAAAAATTGATCCAAAGATCCAAACGGAGTAACAAAATTCAAAAAAAAAATTTAACTGGAAATCTTATCCACAAATTTTCTTCCATGATATATTTCACAAGGGAACAATGGTTCTGTTGATTAAGAACTGAATATTGTTTTTAAGGTTATTTGGGACGCTGAATCCAAATCTGCCCTTGGTTTTTTTCTATCAGCTCGACTTTTCGAGATATACCGTTATGTTCAAAATTAAGGCACTTCCGCTACATATATTGGAATAACTTGAAAACGGTTCACCATATTAAATTAAAAAAAAATCCGAAACTCGAAAACAATATTCTCTTAAAGCCGTGCTTACTTTGTTTTTAAATTTTCCAAGTAGTTTTAGAGATATCGTTCAAGTTTTGAAAAAAAAAATTAAAATTTTTTTAAAAAAAACATTTTTTTTGTTCTTTAAAAATTCCTAAAAAATAAAAATGGGACAAAAATCACAGTTTTGGTCTACAAACAGTTAGTTAAATATATATCGAATAAAATGAGCTTTATTTCATTGCAATCGGTGCACAACTTTTGATTTTGTTCACGATTTACTGAATTGATATAAATCGCGATTTCCATACAAAAATAACATTTTCTAATGTGTAAGTGTTTGTATGTAATAAGTTAGTTTTTTATGATTCTAAGAATTAAAAAAATTAAGTAATAAAAAAAGATTATTTCATTTTTATGGTTGCGGTAGCAAACTCATAACGCCTATAAATTTTATTGTCCCTTTATGACACCTAGTCAGTTCACAGTCAATTAAAGAGAAAAAAGAAAAGTCCACTTGTTTTTATTGATGTGTGGTTTACCGTTGGTAACGGATGATTTTTTAAAGGAATTCCCCTGAACACATGTGTTCATTCATAAGTGACTGTCAATAAAATTGTGGATATAATTTTTTTTGGTACTTCAGTAAAAAACTACTAAGTATTTTTATGGGTTCATTCAACCAATTTTTCTCATTCAACAAGTGTTTACGAAAGCGAAAAGTATAACGACAAAAAATATAAATCATTTTACATTGAACATTTAATCAGTCAACACAAAAAAGTTCAATTTTGTTCCCGTGTGTTATTTATTGAAAATTGTGTTACTTTGATATATACTTCAAAATTGTGCAATGGCTACGTCAAGAAACACCTGTAAAATCAATCCCAACTATTTTTGTAACATATGTGGCGAATACACGTTTATAAAAAATAGAAAAAGTGTGTCAGATTTTATTAAAAAAATTTATTTTGACTACTTCGGATTTACCATGGAAACCCGTGACAAGTACTGGATTCCTAATACTGTATGTAAAAACTGTGTAGATTATTTAAGGTTATGGGCAAACAAGCAACGGACCCACTTCAAGTATAAAACACCAATGATCTGGCGGAACCTTCGAATCATTATGATGATTGTTATTTTTGCGCTGTCAACATAACAGGCATTAATAAAACAAACCGGTCTAAATGGTTTTATCCTAACGTGTTGTCTATTACCCAACCAGTCCTGTACTCTAGTGAGGATTCAGAACCACAACCATCTACATCTACACACAATTTCCACGACTTACGACATAATGTTCCTTCACCAATTTCTGAATTTGGATCAGATGACTTGCATTTAGATATTTCTTCTGAACGCGAGCAATTTAATCAGGAGGAGCTTAGTGATTTAGTGAGAGACCTTGGATTTTCTAAAAAAGCATCTGAAATTCTTGCTTCTCGATTAAAGCAAAAAAATCTGTTAACCCAAGGAACAACAATTTCATACTACCGTAACAGAGAAAAAAACTTACTTCCATTCTTTTCCGAAGACGATGAATTTGTTTATCGTTCAGATGTTCCTGGTTTAGTAACAGCGGTGGGATTAGAGGAGTATGATCCAAATGACTGGCGACTATTTATAGATTCTTCTAAACGCAGCCTAAAATGTGTACTTCTGCATAACGGTAATAAATTGGGTTCGTTGCCCATTGCACATTCAACTAAAGCTAAAGAAGAATATTCTACAATTGCCTCAGTTATAAATAAAATAAAGTACAACGAACACCGCTGGCTAATTTGTGTGGATCTAAAAATGGTGAATTTTCTTCTAGGCCAACAAGGTGGCTACACAAAATATCCGTGTTTCATTTGTTTATGGGATAGCAGAGCCAGATCTGAACACTGGAGTAAGAAAGACTGGCCTTCGAGGGAAGCTATGGTTCCAGGAAACCACAATATAGTTAATCAACCACTTGTGCCCAGGGATCGCATAATACTGCCACCTCTCCATATCAAGCTAGGACTTATGAAACAATTTGTCAAAGCTCTCAACAAGGACGGTGATTGTTTTAGATATATCAGTAAAAAGTTCAACAATTTGAGTTCGGAGAAACTGAAAGCTGGCATTTTTGATGGCCCTCAAATCAAAAAATTAATCAATGATGAAAATTTTAGTAATTCCATGACAAATATTGAAAGAAATGCTTGGAATGAATTTGTTTGGATAGTGCGCAATTTCCTGGGAAACAAAAAGGGTGAGCACTATTCGGACCACGTGGATAACATGTTGTCACATTTCAAGCAGCTTGGTTGTAATATGAGCATTAAGGTGCACTACCTACACAGTCATTTGGATTGTTTCCCTGAAAATCTTGGAGACTTCAGTGAAGAACAAGGTGAACGTTTCCATCAAGATATCCGCACTATAGAGGAGCGGTACCAGGGTCACTGGGATAAGCATATGATGGCGGACTATTGCTGGAGCATTAAAACAAATCCCTCTAAACAAGGTTATTTAAGAAAATCTTATAAAAGAAAATTTTTCGATGAGTTGTAATTACATTGTAATATTTGTGTATTAAAATTTTTTATTTTTCTTTAAAATTCTCTTTTTGTGTTAAATTAAAAAGTATAGCTGACCATAAAAATGAAATAATCTTTTTTTATTACTTAATTTTTTTAATTCTTAGAATCATAAAAAACTAACTTATTACATACAAACACTTACACATTAGAAAATGTTATTTTTGTATGGAAATCGCGATTTATATCAATTCAGTAAATCGTGAACAAAATCAAAAGTTGTGCACCGATTGCAATGAAATAAAGCTCATTTTATTCGAAATATATTTAACTAACTGTTTGTAGACCAAAACTGTGATTTTTGTCCCATTTTTATTTTTTAGGAATTTTTAAAGAACAAAAAAAATGTTTTTTTTTAAAAATTTTAATTTTTTTTTCAAAACTTGAACGATATCTCTAAAACTACTTGGAAAATTTAAAAACAAAGTAAGCACGGCTTTAAGAGAATATTGTTTGCGAGTTTCGGATTTTTTTTTTAATTTAATATGGTGAACCGTTTTCAAGTTATTCCAATATATGTAGCGGAAGTGCCTTAATTTTGAACATAACGGTATATCTCGAAAAGTCGAGCTGATAGAAAAAAACCAAGTGCAGATTTGAAATCAGCGACCTCAAATTAGTAAAAATTTGCTATAAATTTCAAATCAACACAAAAAAAGTTCAATTTTGTTCCCTTGTGTTATTTTTCTTTCCAAAGATACAGATAAATAAATAAAAAAATACTCGGCTTATCTCGAATTCGTTTTTCCTGATTTTTCCTCATTCTTATACCCTATATCACTATGTGGCGTGGGCGTAATGAAAGTGTCAGAATCACTTTCTGAGTCGATTTAGCGATGTCCATCCGTCTGTCTGTCTGCATGTCCATGTCCATGTAAACTTTGTAACCAAACTACAGGTCGCAAATATGAATATATTTTGATTTAATTTAGTGTATAAACTTTTATCGCCCATAGGACCAACGCTATTGAAATTGGTGCAAGTCGGTGCATGTTCTGATCTAACCCCCGCTATTAGGAGGACTTTAATTTTCATAAGATCCAGATTATCATATAAACATATCTCTATAAAATGTGATGTATATGTGTCTATTGTACCCACTAATCAGAGGACAAAAAATAAACCCTGTAGGAATCTGCAGTCATAGTCCCCAAATAAAGCTGATTCCTGATCTTCACTTAAATCAAAAAGTAACAGACTTAACTAAATATGGTCATGATCGCTCCATTTTTTGGCCTAGTCCCATATAAAAATATGTCATATGTAAACTTTTTAATATCTGCACGGCATAAATTAGTTTTATCCAAGACCCTCTCTTGAAACGCACTATAACTTTCTTACTTGTTTTTAGTCTAATGGGGAGTGAGATCGAAGAAATTTTAATATACATATAACGGAATAATAAGGAAACGATTGAGCCTAAAGTTTTTAATTTTTTTTTAATTGGAATTCTATTGAAGTTTACACTAGTTATCAACTTATGGACCTTTTCCAGAAACCCTTCCATTAGGGATTTTATAGTGGTTTCTGTCACTTTTTTGGAACAGCTGGTCCATCTCCTTATAAAATCTCCCCCATTCTGAAGAGCACAATTCAGCTCCCTTTTCAATAACTCTTCACTGGCCTAAGCTTCCAGACAGTTTGAAGGATTTGCCTTCATTGGTCATTGTTATTTTGTAGGACCAAGTTGGATGTTTTTGAAATTCATTAATAATTTTAGTAAGAACTTTAATTTCGTCACTCATTTTAATCAAACTAACAACAAATATGTGGGGCCTGTCATTAAGCATAATTACTGAAATATTTTTTAAAGAAAACTTGATAAAAAAAAAAAAATAAAATCACACAATACTTGCGAAAAAGTGGAAAAAGAAGAAAAACGTGTTTTAAATTTTTTTCGATTTCAGTGCTTATCTATAATATTAATAGGCTAGGCGATTTCTTGTGACCGATGTTTTGTTCTACCGTTTTTTTCCCGATTTTGACCAAAAGTATATTATTTGAAAGGTATTTCTTTTTAGCAGTTTTTCCGATTTACAGATTTTTGAATTTTGTTCTTTATTTTCAGTAAATTGCATTTAAAGTTGCTACTAACATATACATAAAATTATACAATGCTATGCGTGTGTTTATTAAATTTGTTAATGTGTTTGTAATAAAAATGAGTTCTTTTGTGTTGATTTGTGAATTGGCTATAATTTATTTAATGAAAAAATAAAATTTCCTAGAATTTGCACTCGAATTTCGAGGGCTGGAATCTGCTAGTATTGTTTATTTCTCGATATAAATTTTAAATTTCCAAAATTATTTTGGATAGTTAATATTTTTTCATACTAACTGTATATTGATATCTTTGGAAATTATGTAAAAAAGTAACAACTCTGCATTTTCGTGAGATTAAGGAAAAAGTCTTACTCTTACAATGACTTCCCTTTTTTTTCTCATAGGCATTGTTACATAATTTTCAATATTTTCTTTGTTTTATTGTGAAAAGTGTATTGCACTTTAAAACAAATCCCATTGTTAACCTCTGGTGTTAGGGCAGCTGAAAAAAGTATCCGATTTTTTTTATAACTACCAGTGATAGTTTTTTTTTTTTTTGTCAGAAACAGTTTAAAATACTAATTCAAATTGTAGGATACACTTGATATCGCCCAGGCCAACTAAATTATAGTTTTTTTACGTCTTTCAAATTTGAAATATTTTTTCAGCACGATTTTTGGTTTGTTTGTTTGTTAAATAACTGGCCAAATAAATATTTGTTCATAATTTGCAATGGTTAATAGTTAAAAATAAAACTACAACAACAACGAATATAACTACAACTAAATACCAACTAACCAAACAATAAAAGAGACTCGCATTAATTGAGTGCACAACAATTGGCCAAATCGAAAAGAAGCTGGTGACTTTGTTAATGACCTTCATGATAATGGGCTTGTTAAATTGTTGTTTCTTCGATTGCAAATATTAATATTAAATCGTAAATAACAAAAAAAAAAAAAACTTTAAAAACTAAGCACAATTGCATTGCAATAGTGGCGTTGTATTCTTTTATTTGGCAAATACTTTTAAATCAACCCTTTTTTTCGTTTTATCTTTTCGTTTACACAAAAACACTTTTTGTGTTTTTTTTTTTTGCTAAACTACAATAGCACGAAATTTGTTAAATACCTTTATATTGATTTTTTGCATTGACCGTCAAAATAATTGGGCTATTTCTGTATGGAAATGTAAATAGAGTATTCAACAATAGATGACAAAAACAAAAACAAACAAATAAATAAATGATAATAAAGTAAAGCATAAGTAACACTGGTCTACAAATTAAAGAAACAAAAAAATACTGCAGAAACGAAGCATGTTTTTAAATAATCTGGGTATGCTGAATTCGAATCTGGTATAAAAATTGGGCTATCACGTCTTATTAGTTTTGCTGGCAATACTGTAAAACAGTCAATACTGACACAATTATTAATTTGACAGAAGCCCACATTCGTTCTAAATCTTCATAACAATAGCGCGTAAGCATGCCAGGGAGATCGTGTGTTACTGTTTCAAGCTATCTTTACTTTGTGTGTGGTGAATATTTGGTTGGAAAAAAATTATATGCAATATCAGAATCAATAAAATATGCATATGTACATTATTTTGGTTTTACTGTCAGAAACTTCGACAACCCGTGGATACCGACAATGATTTGCAATAGCTGCAGAACTGTTTTATACAAGTGGTCAAATGGCAAGAGGATTAATTTCGATTTTTCAATTCAAGTAACCACCAAACCGATTGTTATTTCTGTTTAACAAAAGATGCTGACTCAATATGAAAAATCGAAAAAATATTACTTACGCAAATGTCCCATCGGTTTCCAATCCCGTTCAACGTCCACCAAATGATCCATTATCAGTCATTCCCAGTGCTACGAGCAGTGAGTCCGAAACATCTTTCACCAGCAGTGGTAGTTTGCATGAGGCTGATGATGAACGCCATTTAGTGACTCAAGCTGAGCTGAATGATCTAATTCGGGATTTACATTTAACGAAGCAAGACGCAGAATTTCTAGCTTCATGCATGCAGCAGTGGAAACATTTTGCAGTTGGGACAAAAGTAACAATTTTTTTTTTGATGTGTAAACATCTATACGCGCAGGGGGGTAAATTTCTATTTCACAATACAATCACAAAAACAGCGTAACTCATATCGGTGTGAGATGAAGCAGATAACGCTGTGTGACTTATGATTGTATTGGTGGAAAAATTATGATATAACATTGTTTTTTTATGCCACTTTTTTAAAAGCGTCATCTATGTATCACTTATATACGTTTATATTGGGATATTTTTAACGTTTTACAGCGAAGGGTTGCTGAATTAGCTGAAACAGTTTTTGCTATAAGTGATAAATAGATGACGCTTTCTGTTTGATTTTAAAAAATGACATAAAAAATTTTTAATTACTAGATGTTTACACATCTTCCCTGTGATCGGACTCACATGATTTTTTATTTGTTAACCAATACTCAGGGGATGCCCGCTATAGATGTAGTGCATTGTGTCAATCTCAGGAAAATAGGTTATGGGAAGGAGGAGAGAGGCAGTAGTGTTTGTGGATATTTGACTTAAATTTGATTAGATTACAACTGTCAGGAAAGATCTCTGCGGGGAGTTCATTCCACATACGGCTAGTTCGACTGATAAATGAATTCTCTATGCAATGCGTTGTGCGGTCAACTGGACAATAGACTTCAAACGGATGTGATCTACCAGAGAAGCGGGTAGAGCGAACCGAAACTCGGGCACTTGGAATAAGTTCGCTAATCTCAGAGGAACATTTCCTATGGTAGTATCTAACAACAGTGCTACACAACCCACATTCCGACGATGTTCCAATGAGTCAATAGAGTTGGATACCCTACTGTCATTGATGAGCATCAACGCCCTCCTTTGCACACGGTCCAGTAGCTCCAAAATAGACCTTGAAGCTCCTGCCCATATATGGGAGTTGTATTCCATTTTCGGTCGGATGTAAGTGGTATAGAGATTAAGGTGATCACAAAGCAATTTTTGCACTGTTTTAGGAAACCAAGACACATGAATGCTTTTTTTGGAATTGAAAAACATGCTCATTCCAACGAACATCACATTGAATTCTCAGGCCTAGAACAGTAAGAGTATCCGATTCCTCAATAGCTATACCACGCATATATACAGATGACATTGTTGAATCAATGTGTCAACATACAACATTGAGTCTTCAGCGCATTAAGATCAACTCTATCCGCTTTACCCCACTCGGAGATTGATTGAGTGTGTCATTCATTGTCCGCCTTTTGCCCCCCGACCACCAAGAGGCTTGGCCTACAATTAAAGGAAAATTAATGGCAAATTCTGCTGTCATTCGCGAAAGAGTATATAGAGTTTAAAGTTTGACCAAGAAGGTCATTCGGAAAGATAAGGAAAAGAGAAGAAGAAAGAATGGAACCTTGGGGTACCCCTGAATTAAGCTGAAACTCACTAGACGGGACCCCATCAATAACAACATGTATTGTTCGGTCTCTGAAAAAACTCGATATAAATTGAGAGAAGTCATTACCAACCCCAAATACAATAAGCTTTGATATAATGCACCGTGCCATACACGATCGAATGCATTTACTTTCGCCAAAAATGCGAATGAATCGACTCCAACGCTCAGAAAGTGGAGCTAACAGATCTCTCGTGGAACGATTTCTACGGAAGCCATACTCTCGATCATTAAGAAGTGAGTTGGCCTCTAGGTAGTTCACAAGATGGAAATTGATCATGCTCTCTATCACTTTTGAGAGCGCAGAGCAGATTGCAATAGGACGGTTATTTTCAGGGTTATTAGCCGCACCCTTTTTAGGGATTGGTTGGACATTAGCACCCATCCAGCAAGAGGGAAAGACTCCCGCAAGGTACGAAATGGACTGGCTAGCGTCGAAGAGCACTGTTTCACCGCCAGTGCTGGTATAATATCCGGTCCCGGAGGGAGACTTATTAATGTTGATGTTGTTAATCTATAGAGATAGAAGCTTGGAATTGGCTGCATATTTTGAAAAAAAAAAAAACACTCTATTCTATACTGTACTGATGTTGATGGTTTATTTCAAAAAATGAACCAGCCATATGACAAAACTAAATGGAGATTATTTATTGATGGCTCTAAGTACAGCTTAAAGGCCCTTCTTTTGCATAATGGTAATGAAAAACCATACATACCAATTGCTCATGTCATTAATACAAAAGAAAATTACGAATCAATGACTGAAATTTTGACATTTCTCAAATACAACGAACATAAATGGAAGATCTGTGGTGACCTTAAGGTGTGTGATTTGTGTGAGATTCTTTGAATACATAGCATAGACCATCGTAAATAACTGTAATTTAATCTGTTTCAGGTCATTGGTTTGTTGACTGCTAGATGTCATCATTACGTCAGAACAGAGTGGCCAAAAAGAACTGAGTATTCACCAGGAAAACAAAACATTTCAAATAAACCATTAATTGATCCAAATGACGTTCTTCTTCCGCCACTGCACATAAAATTGGGCCTTTTTAAGAACTTTGTGAAGGCTCTGGACAAAGATGGCGCAGCATTTAAATATTTGTTAGCGGTTTTTCCTAAAATTTCATATGCCAAAATCAAAGAAGGCACATTTGTTGACCCTCAGATCAGGAAGTTATTGAATGATGACAATTTTTCACAACATTTATTGGAGAAAGAATATGCAGCCTGGAAATCTTTCAAGAGCATTGTAGACAGTTTTCTTGGAAACAATAAAAATTTTTTTGAAAAATTATCACGAATTAGGTGCACGAATGTCACTCAAAATGCATTATCTTCATTCGCATTTAGATTTTTTTCCACAAAATCTAGGTGTGGTGAGCGACGAACAAGGGGAGCACGCTCACCAAGATTTAATGAAAATTGAAAGAAATCATCAAGGATTTTGGTACAAAAGCAAGCTGGGAGACTATAACGCCATTCACTTTTGAAAATTCATTAATTTTTAAATAAACTAATGATCTTTTATGTAAAAATCGAATAAAAACATTTTTTTTTGTATCTCGAAAACCTGACGTGATAGAGAAAAAAACCAATTACAGATTCCAATTCAGCCCACCAAATTACCCTAGGAAAGATATTTGGTTGCTCCAGTCCAAAACCTTGTTGGCTAGTTTAATTTATAAAAAAAAAAAAACCATTAAGTCCATTAAGAAAATATTTAAGTTTAAGATATCGACAGTCTTGTAGATTTATTAAACAAAAGTCTAGAAAATTTAAATTTCAAGATTATTTCAAGAGTCTGACAAACTACTGCATGTGTTGTTAGTGTGAATTGGAACAAATTATTACTTTCTAAATCAGTGAATTGATATTTTTCACAATTATAGATTGACTGGTTATTTCGTGGCTGACTGGTTGAATGGCTGACTGTATTGACAGTCAGTAGCTGTAACGCATTTTGGCGCCTCGAACGAACCAGCCTTGTGATCGATAAGCAAATTGTGCATGCAACAAATGCTTACGCTACACAAAGCCTACACTTGACTAGTTCTTATTTTTTTTTAATTTCAAATTGTCGTTGTTGTTGCTGATGTTGTTCGGTTTTTGGTCATTGTATCATTGTATCGTCATCATCACCAACAGTCGTACATGAAACAATAAACAAATATGATGATTACAAAGTGGCAACAATTCACAAACATTTACTGGGCAGCAACCAACAAAAGTACAAAAAAAATAATAACAGCCAACAAATCATCAGCAACAATACCAAGTGACGACAAATTGCGTAAGAAAATTATAGTCGGTCTAGATCGACTATACGCTACTCTACACCATGCGTTTAAATACCTTATCTCTGTGGTCCAACTATTCAGATATAGAAAATAAACCAACCAAGGTTGAGTGGCAAGTTTTTTTTTGCCTTCGGATATGTTATATTTATATGGGGCCTAGGACGAAAAATGGACCGATCCTGACCATATTTGGAAAAGTCACTTAATTTTTGCAAAAACATATACAAACCAAATATGACAAAAATCTGTACAATAATTTTCTATTTTGATAGATTTAAGTGAAGATCGGGAGTTAGCTTCATATGGAGGCTATGACAAAGAATTGGGTTTATTTTTGAACTACTTATAAATGAATGTAACAAACATACACAAACCCAATTTGAGCGAGATCTATATGATAATTTGGATCTTATGGCAATTTATGTCGATTTCATATAGGTCATATGTATGGGGACTAGGTCTGAACATGGACCGAATTTCACCAATTTCAATATCGTTCATCCTATGGCCGATGGAAGGTTACATACCACATACCATCAAAATATGTTCACATTTGCGACCTGTAGTTTGATTACAAGGTTTACATGGACACACAGACGGACGGACATCGCTAAATCGACTCAGAAAGTTCTTCTCAGTCGATCGGTATAATAACAGATGGGTCTAGGTAAAAAATTTTTGGTAGTTACAAACATCAGCACAAGGTCATTATACCCTGGCCACATAGTGGTATAGGGTATAAAAACGAACTGAAAGTCAAACGACATGGTATGCATGCTTAATTTAACAATGATAACTATTGGATCGTCCCTTTAGGAAATTAGCACATAAAGAAGAAAGCTGGTAATAAAGTGATTAAATTTAATTTAATTTAATATTTATTGAGACATTTTTTTTTTTTGCAAATAGTAACAGAAAAAAAATACATAAAGAAAATTTAAGATTATAATGTAATGTCTTAAAACTATGAAAGTGTAATTTAAAGTAACAAACTTGACAATAAGGGTATTATATTGAATGAGAAAAAGAGAAAACGCCCTTGCTCCATAGGCTAGCCATAACGATAGAGTGAATCTCTTAAAATAAATTTGTAAACTTAATACTAAAAAAAAAATCTTACAAGCTAGAAAAACTAAAAATAACTGTTAATTAATCCCTGTGAGTACCAGGGTGAGTTAAAAAAAAATACGGTGACTAAATTAGAGCCTACAACCGAGACTCTTGTTGGCACGGTCATAAACATAATTGTTTAGAAATATATTTGTAGGATGTTGGTTGAATCGATATATTTTTGTATATTTTATAAATCAATTTGTTTTATTTGAAAATATGTTCATTCATATTGCCTTATCACTTATTAAATAAACAACTTTTTGTATAAATCAATTTTTTAAATATAAATACGGAATGGATCAAGTTTTGGTTCACCCGAAGTTATGCATAATCATGTCGCAATTCAAGGATCAGATTCAGTTTGAGTGAACTTTACAATTTTAAGAAAGTATGCAATGGGAAATATTAGAATGAAATTGCCGTATTAAGTTCATTTTATGATTTGTTTGAGAACAAAAAAAGATGTCTGAAAAAATTTAAGGCGGCTTAAAAAATGTGGTGTAAAAAATGTTTTCTTAATGTACTGCAGCTCTAATTATACCAAAAACTGTGTTTCCTTATCTAATGCGATAAAGAAATTCTGAGTAAAAAATTGAAATCAGCGCGCCCAAGACCAACAAAATATTTTTTTTTTTGAAAAGGAACTTTTTAAGAGGAGATGATTTTTTAAGAAAATTTACTTTCTAAGAAAAAGCACTTTAAAAAAAATATTTTTTAAAGAAAACGCAGTTTCTTTAGAAACGTTACTTTTTAAAGAAAAGGTATTTGTTCAATAAGAGGCCTTCTTTGAAAAAGAACTTTTTGAGGTACTTTTTTAAGAAAAGGTACTGTTTAAAGCAAAGGTACTGTTTTAAGCAAAGGTACTGTTTTAAGATAGGGAACTTTTTAAGAAGAAGTACTCTTTTAAGAAAAGCTACTTTTTTTTAACAAAGGGTATTTTTTAAGAAAAGTTACTATTTTAACAAAATATACTTTGTTTTTAGTAAAATTCAATTTTTACGAAAAGGTACTTTTTCAAGAGAAGGTACTTTAAAAACATGTACTTTTTAAGTAAAGGCGTTTTTTAAATGTACTTTTTTAAGATAATATACTCTTTTAAGAATAGGTACTTTTTAAGAAAAGGTACTTTCTTCACAAAATTTATTTTTTTAACAAAAGGTACCTTTTAAGAAAATCAACTTTTAAGTAAAAGACACTTTTTTTTAAAAAAGGTAGTTTTTAAGAAGAGGTACATTTTGAAGACAAGGTACTTTTTAAAGAAAAGGTACTTTTTAAGGAAAATGTACTCTTTTAAGAAAATCTACTTTTTTAAGAAAAGGTGCATTTCTAAGAAAAATGTATTTCTTTAAGAAAATATACTTTTTAGAAAAAAAAAAAATACTTTTTTAAGATAATGTACATCCTTAAGAAACTGTACTTTTTTGAAAAAAGCTACTTTATTTAACAAATTGTACTTTTTAAGAAATCATATTTTTCCAGAAAATGTGTTTTTTTGAGAAGAGGTACTTTTGAAGAAAATGTAGTTTTTAAGAAAAATTTACTTTTTCAAGTAATGTGTGAAAATGTGTTTTTAAGATAAAGTGATTTTTAAGAAATTGTATTTTTGAAAGAAAGCTGTCTTAAAAGAAAATAGTTTTTTTTTTGAAATGGTATTTTTTCAGGAAAGGGGCCTTTTACAAACTGAGCTTCTTTAGTAAAGGCTACTTTTTTAGAAAAGGTGACTTTTAAGAAGAGATAATTTATTAAGAAAAGGTACTTTTTCCGAAAAGCTATTTTTTTAGGGAAAGAAATTTTTTATATTAAAGAGAGAGTAACTTTTAAGGAAAAGATATGTTTCCAAGAAATTACACTTTTCTAAGGAAATATACTATTTTAAGAAAACATACTTCTTTAAGTTAAAGTACTTAACTATGAAAAGGTACTTTATTTACCAAGGAACATGTCTAAAAAGAAAAGGTATTTGTTTAAGAACCAGTATATTCTCAAGAAAAAGTAATTTTTAAAGAAAAGATACTTTTTTTAGAAAATATACTTCTTCAGGAAATGAAACTTTTCCAGGTAAGTGGTCTTTGCGAAATGATACTTTTCAACGAAAGAGTAATTATTGGAAATATCGCCCAATGAAAAATCGCCTAAAAATTAAAATGAAAAATGGCCCAAAAAAAAACTCTCCCATATAAAATTCGTTCAGATGAAAAAATGAAAAATGACCCACTTTTAAAAATGAAAAATGACCCACAATTTAAGAGTTAAATAAATATTGAGGGTAAATATATTTTAACAAAAAATCGCAAAACTGGTTGTTTGAATTTTTACAACGTTGGGTGTACCTTGCGCCGCAGGCGAAAAATGTTAAGAAAAAATCGCGCGATTTTTCGTTAAAATTTTTCATAAGGGAATAAATGCAAATTGTCGTTAACTTATAACTTTTTTCCGTTAATTAATATGTTATGGAATAATAGGTATGCAGTTTTTATTATGGAAAGAAAGTGCTAGATAAAAATCGCGCGATTTTTTGTTAAAAATTTTCATAAGGGAATATATGCAGGTTGTTCTTAACTTGGAACTTTTTTCATTAATTACTACAACTTTAGTAAACACATACCCGTTTGTATGCTGAGCGAATACAACTTCACGCGTTCGCGTGACCGAACGCAAAGAGTTGCAGTAACAAACGCATAATTTTAATTGACTTTTGAGTGAATTTTCAAATGAAAATATTCATTAATTTGTGGGCTTTTTTTAATGATTGATATTTTTGGGCCATTTTTGATATTTATGAGCACCATTTTATAATATTTTTTTTTTTTGTCATTTTTCATTGGGCCATTTTTAATTATTATTTTTTTTTTTTTTTTTTGAAATGTACTTTTTTAAGAAAATTTACTTTTTCAAGGGTACTTTTTTAAGAGAAGATATTTTTTTAATTACTTTTTTAAGAAAAGGTGCATTTTTAAAAAAGGTGATTTTTAAAGAAAATGCTCCTTTTTAAGAAAAGGATGTTTTCTAACAAACCGTACTTTTTTAACAAAACGTACTTCTTTAACACAAAGGTAATTGTTAAAGAAAATTTACTCCTTTAAGAAAAACTACTTTTTTAAGAAACTTTACTATCTTAAGAAAATGCAACTTCGTAAGAAAAGGTATTTTTTGTGACAAAGTGTACCTCTCTGAGAAAATGTACTTTTTAACGAAACTATTTTTTTTATCTGAAAAGCTACATTTTATAGGAAAGGTACTTTCTCAAGAAAAAGTAATTAAAAAAATACTTTTTTAAGAATAGTTACATTTTGAAGAAAATAATCACTTTCAGGCAACGTTAATTTTTTCAGAAAAGTACTAATTATAAGTACAGGGAAGACCATATCTGTGGTTTTCTAGAATAACCGCGTATGTCATAAAATCAAAATGTTCAGGGGAGCCAAAAAACGTTATATTTGAATTTATGGGCTCCATATAAAGATTTTAGAGCTTTTTATTTAACAGTCATGTAGAAATGGGAAATAAAACTAAAAATATTCAGAGGAATAGAAGGAATAGAAGGACGAAAAAACAATATGTAAATTACACTTAAAGTGTGTGCAGACAAAACAACTTATGTCGACAAACGTCGTTTTCTTTGAAAAAGAAAACTACCAATGCAACCCATGTAGACAATGTTTACAATGGAAACCAAGATGCTAATCGAACACCGTGATAATCTATATAAGAAGTAGAAACGTTACAGAATATCAGAATATCACGACGAATATAGGATAGCTAGGAAAGCGGTTGTTTCCAAAATAAGGCTTAACTAGCAGATACCAGCCTTCGAAATTCGAGTGCAAATTCTAGGAAGTTTTATTTTTTCATGAAATAAAGAGCCTAAAGTTATGCTAATCAATTATAGCCAATTCACAAACCAACACAAACAACAAACTCATTTTAATTACAACACATAACAAATTTAATTAACACCACACACATAGCATTGTATAGTTTTATGTATGTATGTGTTAGAAGCAATTTTAAATGCAATTTACTCAAAATAAAGGAAAAAAATTAAAAACTGTAAATCAAATAATATACGTTTGGTCAAAATCGGGATAAAACGGTAGAACAAAACTTCGGTCACAAGATATCGCCTAGCCTATTAACATTATAGATAAGTCTTCTTATTATTTTAAAAAATTTAATACAGCTATCGGAAGTAAAAAAACCTGGAAACGAAATACTTGAAATTGAAATAAATAAGACAATTAATCAATCAATGAATCTTGACATTATTGCGCTAAATGAAGCTTTTGTAAATATTCCTCTACCAGCCGTAAATAACGAATTATATGATCATTGTCCATCTAACAATCCAAACATTCCAAAATATAACTTTCAATGTCTAACACTAACAGAGATAATTGAACGTTTCAATGCTGTGAAATCGAATGCAGTGGGCCTTGATAATGTACACCACAGATTTATTGAAATGATTTTACCATGGATTGTCCGTTTCATAATGTACTTGTTTAACTCCATAATCATTACTAGCATCTTTCCAATGGAGTGAAAAGATGCCAACATTATACCAGTACCAAAAACGGGTAACGAATACCGCCCAATTGCGGTATATCTCTCAAAAGTTTTCGATCACCTTTTACACAGACAGATCTTTAGGTATTTAAACGACAACAACTTAATTACAGAGCGTCAATCCGGTTTCAGACCCCAACATTGTACAGCTATGTCTGATGTAGTTGAGGACATAAGAAGCAACATGGATGATGGTAAAATATCTTTTTTGGTTTTATTGGACCAATCAAAAGGCATTTGACACGGTGCACCACTCAATTTTATGCCTCAAAATGAAGAAGTTTTTTAACTTTTAGTTAGACTCATGTCGTCATATCTCACAAACAAATCCCAATCTGTTGCTAATGGAAGGTCCATCTCGAACTCACTGCAAGTTAAAAGAGGGGTAGCACAGGGCTCGATCCTTGGACCACTACTTTATTCGATATATGCCAATGATCTTCCACAACAAATTAAATTCTCTAAGATTCAGATGTACGCTGATGACATTCAGCTATATTTAAGTAAGAACTAAATTATGTGGTTTTCTAGAATAACCGCGTATGTCATAAAATCAAAATGTTCAGGGGAGCCGAAAAACGTTATATTTGAAATTATGGGCTCGACATAAAGTTTTTAGAGCTTTTTATTTAACAGTCCTGTAGATAAATACAATAAATACTTTATATAAAATTCAGAGGAATAGATCCTAGAGAAGGACGAAAAAACAATATGTAAATTACTTAAAGTGTGTGCAGATAAAACAACTTATGTTGACAAATGTCGTTTTCTTTGAAAA
Organism: Cordilura impudica; assembly: GCA_963682025.1. NCBI lineage: Eukaryota > Metazoa > Arthropoda > Insecta > Diptera > Scathophagidae > Cordilura > Cordilura impudica. The sequence goes on along the minus strand of OY821517.1, from coordinate 169,274,859 downwards.
AGAAAACTATCAATGCAACCACCCATGTAGACATAAGTTGTTGTTGCTTGAAAAATTGTTTTTTTTCTTCGTCAACAAAAAGTTAACGGGAATTAGTATGAGAATATAACAACGTATCAAAAATAAAAGTGACAAAAAATAACAGAAATAAACACACAAGTTTATACAAGTGGTTATAAACTGAAAAAAAATCGAAAATTATTTTGCATTTTTTTCATTAATAACAACGTATTGCGCGATGTGTCGTTTACTGAGAATATAATTTGTCAGCGATCAAACGTAGGTTGACATACGTCGTTAGTGCTGCAAATTAATTTAATAAACATTTAAGTTGCGTCGTTATTTAAAGAAAAAACTCAGAAATCGTCAATATTTTTTTAAAAAAAATTTAACACATGTAAAGAGCGTCAAAAATTAATATATTTGGCATCGTTAACTCAAAACTGGCAAAAATGGATATACGCGGTTATTCCAGAAAACCACAGAATTATGATCTCAAACGAATTGTAAATTGGGCAATGGCAGATGGTCTACGACTAAATCCAAATAAATCTAAGTGTATTATAATAAAGAAGAAAGTAATGCATTTGGAGAATGAGATAAATGTCTTCCTTGGGGGTTCTAAAATTGACATCGTGGACTCTGTAAAAAATGTCGGTGTTGTGTTTATTGGAACTCTGGCTAGGTCAGGTCATATTAATCAATCCTGTGACAGAATTTATAGTATGTTAAGAAACTTATGGTTAACACAGCACTTTACTCCACCGAAAATAAGATTGCTACTTGCTAAAACATATCTTTTACCAATATGGAGTGAAAACATGTCAAACCGTCATGCCGTTCGGATACAACACCTCTGATTTCAATGAAATTCACCACAACTGTTGTATGTCGTTGGACTTTAACAAAACGTAAATTTTCAGACCCCAGATTCTTACGGCTTCCGAAATATGACGTCATAAAAGATGTAAAAAATTTTAAAAAATCTCAAAAGTGTCCTTACAAAAAGCGATAGAACTTTTGAACTATGCAAGCTAATTTAGTTTTTTTGGTATCGTTTCAAAGGGGAAAGTGCGTCCTTTAAAATTATATGCATATTGTGTTTTTAAGAAAAGGTCAAAGGTCATATTTTGGGATCTCGAGTTCAAAGGTCCATATCTGAAAAAGTATATTTTTTAAAATTCTTAAAAAAATATATGTCAAGTATTGGAGCATCTTCTACACTTGCAGAAAATTTAAAGGTGGAGCCTCGATTGGTGTCAGAGTTATAGACCAGAACGTAGTCTTAAGTATGTTTTGTGTTCATACAAGACAAACCTTAGGCTTATTATTCAAATGTATTTCCCATGCGAATTATTTATATTGTATTATTGAAGAGGACATTATAGTTTTCATTTATTTTTTTATTACAAAATATTGAAAAAAAACATTAAAATAATTCAATTCATTTTTTTTAAATAATACTGTTTAAAGCTTTCAGTTGAAATTTGTAATGTAAAATTAAAATGTAGTACAAAAAGTATTGAACAAAGCAATAATATTATTCAGGTAATTTTTTTGTATGAAAGCTATTTAAAGCTTTTAATTGATAATTTGTGTTTTTAAAATTTTTTAAATTTATTACAAAAATTGTTTTTAAACCTTTAAAAGGTTGAGTTAAATATAATATTTATTCAGACAGTAAAACTTAAATTAGTAACGAACATTTTGAATTAAAAATTCGCTATCATTTGAAAAAATATTTACTCAACTTATTTTCTCCTTCAGGAATGAAACAATGATATTTTTGTGTACCTGGAATTGTGCGCAGCCCAAAAAAGCGTTCTCTTAAAAATTCATATTCTTCTCTATGATCATCTTCAGAAAGATATATGAAATTGCAATTTTAAGGTTTGTTTGGCACCAATCGAACAAGAGATGTGGCGTTGTGATCTGGTTGTCTAGTGGTCGTTGTAAGCTAACTTTACGTACCTCTCTTTTGACTGTGCCTCCAAGGCCGTCACTAGGGCCTTTTCCATGGCTAGTAGCGAAAAAGTGCCATTCAGCATCGCATCCAAAATCTGCCTTATGATAACATAAATTCACAAAATTTTTTTTATTTTTAAATTGTCCTGCACATCCATCCGAGAAGTATATTATTTTTCGTGGATCTTTTTAAAGTTATTTTTTAAAAATATATGAAGGTGTTTGTGGAACAAATGGACCGCTACAGTGTTATGTACAAGACAGCTAGATATAATTATAAAATTTGTGTTTTTCAGTATTCCATCGGATTAATAATAAATAACAATTGGATACAATGTTGCTTGTGCATTGTTCCAATGAAATCCTTGGACAGAATCTTGAATAGTAAATGACACGTTTTCAGAAAAATCACAAACAACGACATATTCGTTTTCTTTTAAAGATGATTTTTTGTATGTTAAAAAGGCATTCTGTTGTTTTGATATAAAAGAATGTTGAAGTAATTTTTTTAGTTTTTCAGAGAGTAAATCTAAAAAATCATCGGTTGGTTGGATCATCGTTTCCAATTTGTCTCTATCAGTATTTATCCATTGTTTGTACTTTATTTCGAATAATTGACGAAGTGTATCTATTAAATTATCTGTTCCAGGACAAAATTTACATTTTCCAATATAGCAGTATGGAGATTCTGAAGAGCACACAATTTTTTTAAAACAGTCTTTGTATGATTCCATTTCATAATCTTTTAAGTTTTTTGTTAATTTTTTTAAATTAATAGAGTGAAGCATTAATTTAACGTTCTGGTGCTTTATACAGACGCATACATTATGGGTGCCACATGCGTTGACGAGCACTACGTTTTTTGGTCTGAGCTCACAAAATTTAGATAGACCTATTTTGTGTTCCCCATGTCGTTCTCGAAACAAGGCATACATTTCCCGTAAGTTACCTAGCAAAATCCTTTTTGTTTTACGAACTTTTATTCCATTTTCCGTAATGGACACAAAATCTTTAATTCCGGGCATACATCGGCTGATGTCATCGTATTCATAAAACTTTTTAACTGTATCAGCAATTTCGCTCGGTAAAATTTTGCCCAGCTTTTCATTCGGGGTACTTAGTATACCTTTTTCATCGACAAGTTTTTTCACTTCACGTGCCATAAAGTTTGATATGTGGAATTCCTCTACCATCTTGAGAATAGACCAGCTTTTAGGCAAAATAGTAAGTAATTGCATTTTCTCGCTATTTTTCGTGAGTGTTTTAAATTTTTCTTTTAATTGTGCAATTATTTTTGATTCCGGGCATTGGTGTGATGTTGAAGGTGTCAAATTTTGAAACTTGTTGCTTCTGTACTTTTTAAATAACATTTTTCTGGATGAAATTGGAGATTTTTCAAGATATGGTAGCGTCTCGTTTAATTTAGAAACCACAATTTCTTGAATCACCACAGCTTTGTCTCTAGACAACGATTCATTTTCCTCCAAGCCTTCAACTGAATCTATCTCTTCATAGTCTATTTCTTCTTCTGAATGTAAAATGTTTTTTTTTTTTTTGTAGTCAGCATGATCTAAGTCTACATGAATGGCATATTCTATTTGATGTTGAAATATTTTTAAATATGACAGTCATCCACTCTTGAGCTCTTCTTAGTCCTAATGATATATATTTATGTCCCGCTTTTTCGAAACAACAATAAAAGTTTCGTATGATGATAGAAAGAGAAAGGTTACACATGTGTGTTTATGCCCTATGGGTAAAAACATATGAAATCAACCAATGAGTTGACCGCACCGATTTCGAATTGGATGAATTTTGGTACGAAGGGAAAGTTAAACATAATAATAGCGTTTGCCAACTTTCAGTGTCGTAGCTCTCGTATTTTCAGAATTATGGCCATTCCAATTTGACAAAAATCAATAAAAATGCACTCAGATACCTTAACACAATTTTTAATATCTCGAAAAGTATTCATTGTACGTTAATAATCAAGGGCTCATTTTACAGACTAAAACATGCGCCATTCCAAAAAAAATTTTTTTTCAAATTTTCGATCAAGGATAATGTAAATAAAAAAGGACTAAAATTTCCAAAGGATATTTCTCGAAAATCAATATTTTTAAAAATTTCAAAAAAATATATGTTAATTCTTATTATGTTTTGTACAAGCCTGTCAAATTTCAATGTGGAGTCTTTATTACAACATGAGTTATTAAGAAAAAAACAGGCGAAGGTTTATGTATTTCATGAAATGTACCAAAATACAAAAAGGTGACAAATTACAAAAAGAAGGACATATCAAATGTAACGGAACTTTTTCGTCTTTACAACCTAGACGAAATATTTATTGCCTGTTCACACAAAAAATTTACAAATATTTTATGACCTGTGGTCGGCTTATTGGCAGTAGCAAATTCAGTCCCTATTTAAAAAACATTTTATGACCCGTAGTTCACGCAAATTTTCCAATTCAAGAAAAGCAAGGCGTGTATTTTTTTACCTGTAATCTATTTTTTGTACCAAAAAAAACAGTATAAATCGTTCAGAGACTGTAAGTCAAACTTCAGTTGAATACTAGATTTCATAAGTGCTAAACGTCAAAGTGTTATAGTGTTAAAGTGACTTGATCGTTTGAAAAAACAAAAAAAAGAGACTAAATATTTAAATAAATTATAATTATTGTCAATACAAAAAAGTCGTGCACAATTCATTCGGTTGTGGTATTTAAAAAAAAAAAATATGCCATTCCATTCAACATTTTGCTGTAATCCTTTTAAAAAATCCGGTCACACTGGGTGCAATAAAAGTTTAAGACAAGTCCAAGAATGGATGCTACAGTATACTAATGATAAAAACATTACGATCTCAAATAAAATTTGTGGGACATGTAGAATAAAATTTTCGCATCTGAAGAAATCTAATAAATCTAATTTGGAAGAAGGTTCAGACATAAACGAAAATGTAGATACTTTCGATGACATTGCGTCAGGCACGGAAGAAGATGACATTGCGTCAGGCACGGAAGAAGTTGCTTTTTCAAAATTAAACCAATCTTTACCGTATCTGGAACAATCTCCGATAAAAAAGAAGAAGTTACATCAAAAACGGTACAGAGATGGAAAATTCAGGAAAATAAGTGATTCGATTCAAGACAAAATTTTCCACGGTTCAGCACAATCAACTTCGCATATGTGCCCATAATCCGAAATAATAGAACAATTAAAAGAAAAGTTTAAAACATTAACAAAAAATAGCGAGAAAATCCAACTGCTAACAATTTTACCAAAAAGCTGGGCAATACATAAAATTGAGGAAGAATTCCTGGTTACAAACTATATCGCGCGAAAAGTTAAGCATTTGGTTGAAACAAAGGGTGTGATGAGTACGCCTAACCCAAAACTGGGAAGTCCAATTTCACCAGTGACAAGCAATTTAGTAAAATCCTTTTATGAATCCGATGACGTCAGCAGGTGTATGCCCGGACAGAAAGATTTCGTGTCTTTTTTTGAAAATGGTACAAAAGTCAGGAAAAATAAAAGACTTTTGCTTGGAAACTTAAGAGAAATGTACGCCTTATTCAAGGAACGACATGATGGAATAAAAATAGGTATTTCCAAGTTTTGCCAACTTCGTCCGAGGAATATAATTCTAGCAAATGCGAGTGGATCTCATAACGTGTGTGTTTGTACAAAGCATCAAAATGTGAAGCTGATGATTGATGCCATAAATTTAAAAAAATTAACTGCTGGTGTTCCGAATTATCAGCTTGAATGTTACAAAGATTGTTTGAAACAAATGACATGCATTCCATCTTCTTCTAAGTGTCACCTACGTAAATGTAATAAGTGTCCAGGAATTGAAAATTTAAAAGCAAAACTAAATCAATTACTAGAGCAAAATGATATTGATGAAATAACATATAAACAATGGGTAAGTGTAGATAGGGATAATTTGGAGACCATGATTGGCCAAGCCGACGTTTTTGTGGATTCCCTATGTGAAAAACTTGAAATTCTATTACCTCATTCATTTATTGCAAAACAGCAGGCAGCATATCTGAGCGAAAGAAAATCAAATTTGGAAGAAAATGAGTATATAGCAGTTTGCGATTTTTCAGAAAATGCTTCTTTTACTATTCAGGATGCAGTCCAGGGATTTCACTGGAACAACTCTCAGGCCACTTTATACCCAATTGCTATTTATTTTAAATCAGATGGAAAAACACAACATACCAACTTCATAATAATATCTGATTGTCTTGTACACGATTCTGTAGCTGTTCACCTGTTCCATCGCCACCTGAATGTATTTTTGAGAAAAAAGTTTAAAACAACCCCGAAGAAAATCACGTATTTCTCAGACGGTAGTGCTGCCCAGTTTAAAAATAAAAATAACTTTATCAATTTATGTTATCATATGGAAGATTTTGGATGTAATGCTGAGTGGCATTTTTTTGCAACAAGCCATGGAAAAGGCCCAAGTGACGGTCTTGGAGGTACCGTAAAGAGAGAGGCACGTCGAGCTAGTTTACAGCGTCCATTACAAGGTCAAATAACTACTCCAAAACAATTATATGAATGGTGCCTGCAAAATCTTTTGAACTGTAATTTCGAGTTTTTAACTCTAGAAGACCACGAAGAAGAAGCACGGTTCCTTCAAATTCGTTTTAAAGATTTGCGTACTATTCCTGGAACTCAAAAGCTGCATTCTATTGAACCTGTAGATAAAAAAAAAATTAAAGTCAAGCGATACGCGGCAGATGCAGATTTTTTAATTGAAATCTTTCAGAAATAAATAAATATGCTGTAATAAAGTGTTTAATAATGATAATACATTATGTTGTACTTTTTATTAAAGGTTTAGCAATGGAGAAAAAGAGTTTAAGCAAAGAAAAGTCGAAAAAGTTCCGTTACATTTGATTTGTCCTTCTTTTTGTAATTTGTCACCTTTTTGTATTTTGGTACATTTCATGAAATACATAAACCTTCGCCTGCTTTTTTCTTAATAACTCATGTTGTAATAAAGACTCCACATTGAAATTTGACAGACTTGTACAAAACATAATAAGAATTAACATATATTTTTTTGAAATTTTTAAAAATATTGATTTTCGAGAAATATCCTTTGGAAATTTTAGTCCTTTTTTATTTACATTATCCTTGATCGAAAATTTGAAAAAAATATTTTTTGGAATGGCGCATGTTTTAGTCTGTAAAATGAGCCCTTGATTATTAACGTGCAATGAATACTTTTCGAGATATTAAAAATTGTGTTAAGGCATCTGAGTGCATTTTTATTGATTTTTGCCAACTTGGAATGGCCATAAATCTGAAAGTTCGAAGACTATATGTCTGAAAGTTGGCAAATATTATTGTGCCGATCCATAGATCATGTGTACAAAATCTTATCAAATTTGGAGGTGATGAGGTCACAAATGTTAATATTTTCGGTTGATTTCATATGTTTTTACCCCTATGCCACTTTGTGGTTTTTTTCAAAATATAAGGGACTTTACCAAATATGGTCAGGATCGGTCCATTTTTCGACCTAGTCCCCATATATATATATAGCACCCGATATGAACTTTTTCATATCTGCAGCCAAAAAAATTAATAACAATGCCACTCAAATTTGGTTTGTGCTTATTTTCTATATCGAATTAGTTCGACCGAAGAGATAGGGTCTCTTAACCATGGTATAGGGTATCATATGGTCGGTATAGACCGACTATAATTTTCTTACTTGTTTTTTTCACTTGCACGTGTAGATTTATTTAAAAAAAAAACTGCAAAAACAATCGAAACAGAAAGTGTGCACATACATACTTCAGCTTGTACAAAACAATCAATTGAGTACGAACACAAAACACACTTCATACCACGTTCTGGTCTATAACTCTGACACCAATCGAGGCTCCACCTTTAAATTTCCTGCAAATGTAGAAGAGGGTATAGTACTTGACATATATTTTTTTAAGAATTTTAAAAAATATACTTTTTCAGATATGGACCTTTGAACTCGAGATCCCAAAATATGACCTTTGACCTTTTCTTAAAAAAAACACAATATGCATATAATTAGCTTGCATAGTTCAAAAGTTCTATCGCTTTTTGTAAGGACACTTTTGTGATTTTTTAAAATTTTTTACAACATTTATGACGTCATATTTCGGAACCCGAAAGAATCTGATTTTGATTAATTATACTCTTATAGTGTATGACATTTGTGTTGAATTTCATTGAAATCGGAGGTGATGATGCCGAAAATGCCATTTTTTCGTGATGGTTTGACGTGTTTTAACTCTATTAACATATGCATCTGAGGTTTTCACAGGTTGCAACTCTAGGGAAAATAGGAAACTAGGTGTAACTTTCAATACCATTATTCGCTAATACTCGTGTCATGTCTTACACATGTCTTTTGGCAACTATAATAATTTCAAACACATTATATTTCTACATAAAATTATTATAACAACGGCTCCAAAAGATCTTTTTGAACTATTAAATTTCGCAATATCTTCCAGAGGGAATCGAATAATTCAATTTAAATAACGGGACCATGCCTCTGAATGTCAATTTTTTATTCTAACTATTAGTCTCTGGAACCAACTTCCTAATGTTATGCAAAATAGAAGCAACGCAATAGGGTTGATATAGTAATTTATCAATACTTTAATTGATTTTTTAATGTTTTTCAACTGTAATTTATATTTGAAATTTTGATTAAGAGTTACTGATGTTAAATATACTGAATAACTTATCTGATTCCATTACTGTAATTTATAAGGTACTGTGTCTTGTTGTAATGGAAAATCAAATTTAATAAATAAATACAAAATACAAATACAAATATACCCAAATAATTTGCAATTTATGAAAAGTATATGAAAAGTAAATTCTCACGGGGATTTTTAATTTGTTGTCAACATAAATTGGCAGCACACATGAAAATACTTTCCTCAGCAAGTTCTCTATGAAATGTTTATGATTCTTTCATTTCTAAAGGTAGTGCAATATTGTTGCACAATTATTGTATTTATTCATTGAACATGATGATGATCACAGTGATGATGATGATGAGGTTAGCTGTATGGATGGAATAAGTATTGTAAAGTCAATGCTACTGAATGAACGACCAAGCAAATAAACATTGAAGAAAATAAAGAGTTAGAAATGAACGAATTTAATGAATGACTTTATATAAACGAGTTGTAGCAAAAAAAACCCCGAATACAAATAGAAATAGAATAAAAAGAAAATAAAAGAAAAGAAACGTAACAAGGTGTTTTCACATGTAATTCGTAATTTATGTTCGTGATTTGGTATGAATTTTGAATTATTCTTATGTTGCGTGTTCAAGTACTCAAAGCTTTGTTTGGTTATTGTTGGAATTGTATTTTGTGTTTTTTTTTCTTTATTATTCCTGTTTAACAAACGTCACCTTGTACAGAAAAATTCTTCCGAATTATTAATAGTCTGTATTATAGCGGGGTGGGGGAGGCGAACTATGCGAAATATTTCTCATATATTTATGTAAGAACTAAAAATTAAAGGTAGAATTTTATCGCAAAGATTTACATTGTTGATTAACTAAGACCATAATGAAACAAGATAAAAAGGTTCACAGGCAGAAAATGATAGTGGTGTTCGGAAAAAAGAGCATTGTCAATGTAATTATTTGAGATGGTTCCCCAACGTTTGTGAGAAGTTTTTTGTCATTTTAAATTGTTTCGATTGATTATTTTTGATTATAAAGAATAATTCAAACTGTCCATTATATTTTATTATAAAATACTTTTAAAAAAAGCCAAGAATATATTGCAAGAAGCTAATTTGTTATTTATATCAGAAAGCGGGGAAGTGAGGAAGAATTAACAAAAAAAAATGAACCGTAAAGTAAGCATTTATAAATGAAAATTGTGCAAGTTATGACCAGAACATACCAGAGATCTTGCAAACAAACGCGGAAATAACGTCAGTATGGTGCAAAGATGGTGCAAGGGAGGGAATGGCTGAAAACCCCGAAAGAAATCAAAGGTGAACAAAGTCTTAAAAATCCATAAGAAAGTTCTAAAAACTAAATAAACATTATTACTTGAGAATAAATAATTGTACATGAATATTGTACTGCTGTTGAAGAAGAGACACATCCAGATTCGGAAGCCATTGTTGTTAAAAATCCTGCTTGGCAGGTTATTCGTCAATCCGTCGAAAAGTTATCTTCATTTACAAGAACAGAAACTATAAAAGATTAATTCCACAACAGACCCACTTTATTTGTGGCTTTATCTCAATACTCTGCAACAACACTAAATTTTCTCTGGAAAAATTACATTGAATTTGTAGCAAAAAAGACATCAATACAGCAAAACGTCCAACAATGTTGGCTTTTTGCAATATATTGGGCTCTAATAAAAAACAATTTAAAGAAGGCCCAAAAGACTCTTAAAAGAAAAGGAGGAATGCCTACGATGCCAGAACAAATAATACTGATGAAGTACATTCTCTATGCTCCTTCGGGTAGTAAGAGCTTTTGGTCATTTGTTAAAAGGGTAAAGAATAATGCTAGTTCTCCTATTCCTACTCTTTTAATGAATGACCAAATATTCACTGAACCGGTTGATAAGGCTAACTTTTTAGCTGCACTTTTTGCAAAAAGCTCGTTTTTGCCGGGTATCGATCAACCTCTGCCCGAACTTTAAAGTTATCTTGTACTATGCCTAAAATATTCTTTCGAGCACGTGCAGTTAGAAAGGTTCTTTCGGATCTCAACATTAATAAGTCTCCGGTACCGGATGGTGTACCAGCACTGGTGCTGAAACAGTGCTCTTCGACGCTAGCCAGTCCACTGGTCAACCATCGTACCTTGCGGGAGTCTTTCCCTCTTGCTGGATGGTTGCTAATGTCCAACCAATCCCTAAAAAGGGTGCGGCTAATAACCCTGAAAATTACCGTCCAATTGCAATCTGCTCTGCGCTCTCAAAGGTGATGGAGCTCATGGTCAATTTCCATCTTGTGAACTACCTAGAGGCCAACTCACTTCTTAATGATCGACAGTTTGGCTCCCGTAGAAATCGTTCCACGGGAGACCTGATAGCTCTACTTTCAGAGCGCTGGAGTCGATCCATTCGCAATTTTGGCGAAAGTAAAGCGGTGTCTCTGGATATTTCCAAGCCATTCGATAGTGTGTGGCACGGTGCATTGATATCAAAGCTTATTGCATTTGGGGTCAGTAATGACTTCTTTCAATTTATATCGAGTTTTCTCAGAGACTGAACAATACGTGTTGGTATTGATGGGGTCTCATCTAATGAGTTTCAGCTTAATTCAGAGCTACTCCAAGGTTCCGTTCCTTCTTCTTCTCTTTTCTTCATCTTTCTAAACGACCTTTTTGGTCAAACTTTTAATTCTATACACTCTTTCGCAGATGACAGCAGCATTTGTCATTCGTTTTCCTTTAACTGTGGGCCATGCCTCTTGGAGGTTGGGGACAAAGGGAAAAATGAATGACACACTCAATCAAGACCAGTTAACAATTTCCGAGTGGGGTAAAGCGAATAAGGTTGCTTTTAATGCGCTGAAGACTCGAAATTATTCCAAGTGCCCGACTTTCGGTTCGCTCTACCCGCTTTTCTAGTAGATCACATCCGTTTGTAGTGTATTGTCCAGTTGACCGCACAACGCATTGCAAAGAGAATTCATTTATCAGTCGAACTAGCCGTATGTGGAATAAACTCCCCGCAGAGGTCTTTCCTGACAGTTATAATCTAATAAAATTTAAGTCAAATATCCACAAACACTACTCCCTCTTTCCTCCTTCCCACAACCCATTTTCCTGAAATCAAGACAATGCACTGCATTTGTAGTGGGCATCCCCTGATTGTTGGTTAATTAAAAAAAAAAAAATGAACGGAGTGAACAGGAAACTACATTCCTTACAATTTATTTTCAGCATCCACCAGAGAGTATATTGTAGGGCATGTGGTATAAACATATCGAAATATGTCAATTAGTCGATCAGATCGTATTACCCAAATATCTTGCATAATATCTTTTTCTAGTTTTCCTAAAAGGGTTCGGACTACTGATTAACTTTTCATGTAACTTTGGATTACATCACTTTGGTAATACCGAATTTTGATAAAGTCACGTGAAAAGCTTTCGTGGCTTTGGCCAAGGTCGTACCCATGAATACATATAAATTCTGTGTTCAGATGAGATCAAAAATCAATTTCAATTAATCCCCTTCCGATACAATACGCGATTTTTCCAGAAATGTGAATGGCATTCAAAGCACACCGTTATAATTTCAAAACGGTACCCCTTTCACCGGGTGAATACGCGGGTTATAGAATGATATGAGTCGAATTTTTTTCGAAATGGTATCGAAGTGTGAGTAGGTGCATATCATAGTGCGAAAAGCAACCAACAACTGTCTGCCCATAACTCTGGCCTCTGTTTATGAATAGCGTCACACAAACGACGTTTACAGAAAACATTAAGTTAGTTTTTGAACGACTTTGGCATGATCTTTTCGGTCTTTCTTCGCCGTCATTCGTTTAATTGGTTAGTTGTTTCGTGGTCGTGGGCATAGAGTGTGTCATCACATGTAATGATACATTTCATAGCATTCTGGTAGTCAGAACGTATTGTTTGAGAGATATAAATACGAAGTAATTAAAAAAAATTGTATTTTTGGAGCCATTCAAGATTTGATGTGTTTGAGGCCCAAAATATGTTTTAATATGGGGTTAACAGATCGTTTTTCAAAAGTATAAGCACGATCTCTAATTGAGTTCTTCACATGCTGAATCGGCCAATTCCAATTTTCGATTTATAAAAATTTTAATCAAGCGTTTTAACATTAAAATTTCCATAAGTGAAGTTAATCGATTTGGTTCATTAGTTGTTCATTAGTTCATGTTTCTTCTCGTCAGAGGCGCTTTTACATCCACGTTTTCTCTCTCTCCCTCTCTCTTCGGGGAACTGCTTGTACCACTTGTAAACACTTTTTCTCAACAAAGCCTGGTCATAAAAGGCCTTCTGCAATATTCTTGATTTTTCCGAAAGCGAAATTTTTTTCCGCAAATAAATTGAATGAAACTTATTTGTTCAATAAAATCTGACAATACTAAAATCGCAAACTCACTTTACCAAAACCAGCATCCCTATTAAATCAATGAAGATATTGGCATTATATTTGACATAGATGTCAAACACAGTACTACCAACCTGAATAAAGGCCATTTGCCCAAATCCATAAACCCGCTAAATTTAAATTGCAAGATCACAGAATTATATATGACTCCAATGAATGTAGCATTGAAACTTACTCCACAACTACTTCTAGAACTAGCTTTAGAAGATCCACTTCCAGTTTACAGTTAATATACGAGTGAATATTATGACAGTTTCGAGGGGAAAAAATGAAATCAAATAAAGTCAAGCCGAGGTAAAATACATTCTTAATTCAAATGTCCAAACACTTTAATATTGTAGAGCTGGGAACTGCCTTGCAGGTATCACCGGAAATAGAACTCCTGGAATAGTGGAAGCTGCACCGATGGCACAATATGTAGGATTGCAACAGAAATCTGGTCATCTTTGAGTCAAAAACGCACAAATTAGTTACGGAAAACACGTTAACTACTTCATAGTATTATCGAATGATTTTTGTTGAAGCTCAATCGATGCAAAAGAAGTGGATCTTTATAATTACAATTTGGACACTGGGATTTTCGCTACTACATGCTCTCTGATCTCTCTAATATTGAAATATCATATGGGTGCGGGCCCTAACGTATAAATGGTAGCAGTAGTTTGAAAAAATTACTTTGGTGAAAAGTGGCAACCTTATAAAGCATATGTTTTAAGTTTTAAAGCGCCACGTTGTTTAGCATTTATTTTTAAGTCATCTCAGTGAATTTATAAACATGGAAAAAATTGGCCACCGTCAAACCACTATTGAATCCGAGCTAGATTCTAATCTGGCGGAGTCTGCTCCTTCGTTTATGACTATAAAATACTGGATAGCAGAGTTTAAACGAAGCCGTTACAGCTGCCAAGACGAACTCCGTAGTGGCCGACCAATTGAGGTGGCCATACAACATTTGAAGTATCTATGGTGTCAATCCATTTTTCATCCTTCTTAAGCGTTGGTGGATACGATTGTTGATTAAGTTACGTGCTAGAGAATTCGGATGAGACTCTAGCTTTTCCATATAGTTTGCACTATATCTAGTGATTTCGTACTTTACTAGAGAAACATTTAAGTCTCTGTGCAATTGTGAGTTTCTCACGTACCATGGTGCGCCTGTAATCATTCTCAAAATCTTGTTTTGGCATCTTTGTATTATTTCTGTGTTTGAAGCTAAGGCTGTTCCCCATAACTGTATGCCATAGCACCAAATGAGTTTGAAAATCGAGTTACAAATCAAGAGCTTACAATCGAGACTTAACTAAGAGTTCCTACCAACTAGCTATGAGAATTGGACTAATTTCAATTTTATTTGTCCAGGTAAGTCGGCGATCAAGATGTAGTTCGAGATATTTAACAGAGGAATATTGTACAGGCTGGTTCCTGATTCGAATTTTAGGGCTAGTCTCCCTTCTTAGGGTAAAAGTTACGTTGATACACTTTTGTTCATTTATTTTAATCTTCCACATATCTATCCAATCTGCCAGCTGTTCAATATGGCTCTGTAAAAGAAGAGATGCTGTTGAAGGAGTTTCGTGTACACGTATGATGTGTAAAGGATGTATGAAGCGGGCCCAAGATACTACCTGATGGTACACCAGCATGAACTGTCTGTGGAGGCCTCACAAAGTTTTTCTCTTTTATAGAGAATTTACTATTAATGACATAGCTCTCTATTAGCTTATGTGTGTTCGGGGGTAACAACTTTTAACTTTATAGAAGAGTCCCTTGTGCCAAACTCGGTCGAAGGCTTGCGAGACGTCTATAAAAAGTGCACAGCAGTACTTTTTCTCAGTGTGCTGTCTTTTCGTCTGAAACCAAATTGATGTGCTGGAATGACATTATTTTGAACTACTGTAACTTTGTTTACCAAAATTCTCTCGAATAATTTTGACAAGTTGGTCGGTAAACTTGTTGGTCTATACGAAACTACCTTTATGTGATCTTTACCTGGTTTAGGTATCATTGTAACGAGTGAAACTTTCCACTCTGAGGGAAATGTTCAAGGCGTATTATAGCATTAAAAATAAACAGAAGTATTCTTAATAATATTCGGGGTAACTCCAAAAGCATTTTATTACTGATCCCATCGATCCCCGATCCTTTTTTGGGGTTTAAATCAACAATAGCGTATTCGACCTCGCGAATCTCAAGACGAAGGGATACTGCTCTATGCTGTGAAGTAACAGCTGGCAACTCATCAATGGAACTAGGGGGTTATATTTGGATTAAAAACTTTTTTAGATGTTCCACAAACAGATCTCCCTTTTCTTTGTCATTTCTAGCGCATCCTCCACTTTCCTTTCTTATAGGAGGCTTACATACAACAGGCCTTTTCCGATTTTTTGTAGCACGCCACAGAGAGTAATCAGTTTTTTCTGTTGGATCCAGTTTTTCAAGATATCTATTCAATTTAGCGTTTCTTTGTGTTTCAAACAGTTTTCGTGCATTCTTTCAGTTGTTGCTGAAGTTGAGGAAACCTGTGCAGTTGCCACTCTTCTCGAACTCATTTTTCACTATATGGCCTGGTGTGACGAGGAGGTTTAATAGCAAGTTAAGCAGCTAGTTTGAGATTTTGTTGGAAGTTAACATTCGAGAGGTCAATATCATCTGGTGTTCTTCGCGGAAAGCTTTCTGTGCAGTGGGTACCAATAAACTTTTTGTATTTTATCCAATCAATATTACTTGAAAGCGTTAAATCACCCGATGGGAACACAATTTTTTGGGAGTTCGAAATAGTAACAATAACGAGTGTGTGGTCAGACGAGAGTTCCAATGAAGATTCTACATGCACAAGCTCTTTTGCGATGTTCTTCATTAATCCGAAATCGATCAAATCGGGTATTTTTTGCCCATCTGTTAGCCAGTGCGTTGGTTCTCCGCTTGAGACCACATCCATACCCATTTTAGAAATTGTGTTGAACGAAACACGACCCTTCGGGGAAATAAGCCGTGACCCCAAGAATGTATGCTTGGCATTAAAATCGCCAGCAACTATGAAACGAGGGCCGAGTGATTTAAAAAAAACTTGTATATTGATTTTCTAATATAGAAAGCCTTGGGGGAGAATATATTGGTAAAATCACTAGGCTGTTTCCAAGTTCACAATGATCACACATAAAATAATGTTTTAGTAAGGATTTAATAAGGATAGCTGAGCCACCACATGCTCTACCTCTTGGATCCTTAGTAACATGCAAGGTGTATCCGTGTTTAAAAGGTGATGTGTTTTTTTTATTTTTGGCAGCATTTTGAAGCACGATTTTTAAAAAATGGGGGAAAAAATTAGAAATAAAAAAAAAACTATTCGTGATTACCTGGTGATTTATGTGTAGAAATAGTGTATAACATTTCAAAAGGATCGGTCAAGTAGATTTCTAGTTATGATATTCACGGACTTCAAAAATGGTGTTGATTTACAGCTTCTTAATATAAACGTTATACCGTATGGGGGCCGATCGATGGAAACGCTGTATCTTCCTTAGTTTGGCTCAGATTTACTTGAGATTATGATACAACACTCTCGACATGAAAAAAGCTTTCAAACCTTACCTCCCTTAAAGGAGATTATGTTGAGAACTAAAGGAAAATTTTCCATAATTTGTTGTGGTTTATTTGTCAATGCGGGCTGTTCTGAGACCGGCTGCATATCTCAAAAGCTTCATACGAAGCTTAAGCTGCATCTACGATGGGACTGAAATGAACAACTACCCGCCCATTGCATCACAAACGACTGCAGAGTCCAAGTGTTGTAACCTAACCTAACATAACTTAGCTTTAGTCAACCTAACCTCACCTAGCGTAACAAAACCTGGTATAACCTAACCTAACTTAATGTAACCTAACCTAACCTGACCTAACCTAACATAACATAAACTAACCTAACCAAATCTAGCAAAATCTAACTTAACCTAACCTAACCTAACTAAACTTCAATCCGAACATATAAAACGTGAACTCTATTAATTGAGGATTTTGGTTTCACCAAATACCGCATCCTTTAATTATTGAAACAATTCTAACTTTGAACTTGATTTTTGAAATTTGTTTTTTTTTTATCCAAATTCGAAGAGAAAATTTAATTTAGTTGCTAATCTTCGTTATACGAGTACTTTGTAGGAAACATGCATTTGCTATAAGCTTTTCTGAAACATATCAATTAGATTCCCTGTTAAGAGTGCTAGCATCCGTTTAGAGACTCCAAATAAAATTTAAATTTTTTAAGATATATTGATTATTGAATTGCAATCTCATAAAAATTATGAATTGCAGTCAAAACTTAAATGTTTTCCTACAAATTCATGTTAATGATGATGTTAACTACCCTCCAAAAGCTTTTGAGATAGTTTACAAAAAGTCTCTTAATTTATTTATGCAAAGTTTGCTCCATAATTGTCCATTATAACAAGATCATGTCTACACTTAACTCCGTGTCACCTTTATTAATTGAAAATTTTTTGGAAAGCTTTGATGATGTTACTTTTCAATTCCACAAAATATTTTCTGGTACTATAAAACGAAAAATTACTAAAACGCCAAAAGCACAAGATTTTAAAGCAAGAAGCATCTAAGAATGACAAAAACAAAAATAACGCCTCTAAGAAATATAAATAGAAATTAACTTTAATTGTTATGCAAATCAATACAGCCGTAAACCATGGACACATACATACAGCCAAGGTAACATACATATTTTCAACTTTGTACGTTTGTACCGACTAAAAATTCTTTTGAAACAAAAACAAAATAAAAAAAATTGGTGAGAAAAAAATTCCAATAATTTGCAATATATGTTTTGGTTTTTTTCTAACACTCCTCAAAAACTCAAATGACCATTTTAATATACAAATATGATCAACTACATTATAATCATCATTGATGGTTTGTTAGGATGATGATCCCACTAAAAAGCGGTAGTTAAGTGAGGCGTTTATTTGGTGAGTATGTGAATATTTCATAGATTTATTATATCATCATGTTTACAATACATTTAACGAAGTTAAAACAACTACACTATTTCTAAATGTTGTTTAGAAAATTCATGCCGTTTTCTTTCCTGACAAAAAATTTCGCCCTTTTTCTGCCCTTTTTTTATTAATTTTTTATATATTCTGAATTAAGAGCAACCTTATATTATATATCAATCGAAAGGCCTCAAAGTGCTGTGTTCATAAATGCAAAAAAAATTGTATTATTATCCTCTTGGAAGTCATAGGGTGAAAATATTCAAAAAAGGGGAACAATTGGGAAATATTCTCACACTATGACCTGAAAGAAGTCAATGGCTGGATTTTTTTCTGATTTACGAGGGCTCGACTTTGAGACCTTTCGATTGATGTATAAGATAAGCTTGCTCTTAATTCAGAATATATAAAAAAAAATACACTATTCGAAAAAAGGGCATTAAAAGGGCGACATTTTTTGTCAGAAAAGAAAACTGCATTTAATTCATATACTTGTAACTGTCTTGTTATCAAAATTATGTTATTGAGAATGGGTCTCAAGTTTTGAACCCGTAAATGAAAGGCAAACAAAAGTTATTACGATTAACTGAAATTTTTAGTCTGTAATTATTTTCATATTGGATGAAATTTGCACATGGTACATAAAAATCCGATCATGGCCGTATTTCGAGAGACTACTTGTATCTTCGAAAACATTGAGAAAAAGTGAAATGTAGTCATTCTAAATTAATCACTTTTCTATGGCTTCCATAGCAGCAGCTTCTTTGGATATGGATTTAAACTTCCCAAGATGGTACTCTTAAGTTAGAATGAAACAGATACACTTTCAAATCTTTATAATTTGAAATATAAATAATTATTTATAAGGACTTTGTGCTGATATTTAAACTACCAAAAATATTTTACCTATACCCACCTCTTATTATACCGATCGACTCAGAATCACTTGATGTCCGTACGTCCGCCCGTCTGTCCGTCTGTCCATCTGTGTGTCCATGTAAACCTTGTAATCAAATTTGGTATAAAAGCTTTTGTCGGTCATAGCATGAACGTTACTGAAATTGGTGAGAATCGGTTCATATTCAGACCTAGTCCCCATAAAAATGACACCTATGAAATTGACGTAAATTGCCATAAGATCAAAATTGTCATATAGATCACGGGTTTGTGTGTGTTTATTACATCCGTTAATCAGTAGTCCAATAATAAAACCTATAGGACAATTCTTAGTCATAGCCCCCATATAAAGCTGCTTCCCGATCTTCACTTAAATCTATCAAAAAAAAAAAAAAAATATTGCGCAGATTTTTCTCAAATTTGGTTTGTATATGTTTTTGCAAAAAATAAGTGACCTTACCAAATATGGTCAGGAGTGGTCTATTTTTCGACCTAGTCCCCATATATATATAGTATCCGGTATGAAGTTTTTCGTATTCTAAAATTAATAATAATGCCACTCAAATTTGGTTTATGCTTATTTTCTATATCCAATTAGTTGGGTCTAAGACATAGGGTCTCTAAACGCATGGTATAGGGTATGGCATAGTCGGTCTAGACCGATATTGTTTATTAGATTGAGGTATTGGTATTAGTTTAGCAAACTTCCAGTTTGTAGGGAAACTGCATTTGATTTAATAACAAGACATGTGAACAATACATCTGCTTCACATACGCAATTGAAACTAAGTGGATTGCAGCTAAAATTAGAGGGTAGATTTTGATCATAGAAACCGGCTTTTGGAGGAACATTTGGAAGTTTTGTGAAGTTTTGTCAACATCAGTTTCCACTCTGTAAAATGATTTATATGTACCAATTTCACTTATGTCTCTCCACGTATTCTTAGATACTACTGCAAATGAAAAACAATTCGCATAGAACTCAGATTTGCTTCGTGCATTTTTAAATTCTATATGCAGATAGCCAATTTCAAAAAATTTCCAGCTTTTACAAGCAAAATCTCTTCGAGCAATTGACGTTTTTATTTCCCTTCTTAACCATGGTTTGCTCTTAAAGTCCTGTTGAGTACGTTATGTTCTAAGAAGTTGAGATGATGATTCACCGAGAGTATATTGAGTCCAAATTAATACAGTAAAGCTCACAGGTCAGAACATTATTGTGTATTTTATAAAAGTCATAATAGGTAACTGTTTCGGATACATATTGTAAACGGAAGTCGTAAGACAGAAAAATGAGATCATGTTTAGAGAAACATGGTGCCGCTAATTGGTCATATAGCACAACCTGGTTTGTGTTACTCACAAAAAATATGTCCAGTAATGTGCTATTTGTAGTAGTGTAATGAGTTGGAGTTATTAGTAGTTGTTGGTGCCCAGCCATTGTCATTTATTAGCCGGCTGTTGATAAGTATGTTTGAATTAAAATCTCCAGTATTTAATTCAATTTTTCATCTTCAAAACTAAGAACAAAAATAAATAGAGTAGGTTTAAGAAAGAAATCAACAAATGTGATGAAACAAAAAAAAGTTTAAAAAAAGAGTGTTAAATTCGGCTGTGCCGAATCTTTGATACCCTCCACCTCGGTTTGAGTATTGATATTAAATGTAAACAAAATATTGGAAAATTATACATGCGTTTCCTATATGCATGCGTTTCCGGTTATATGACATAACTTCTCGTTTAATTTATTTTTTGCTAATTAAATAGCTCGCCCTAACCTCCATTGCAAAGGTAATGAATGGTTGGGTAGGGTGGCTGTATGCATTAAATCGTGCTAATTGGAGATGGCTGTATAGTTTCTTTTAACTAGAGAAATATTTTTTCATTGCGGCCATATAGGTCGGATGGAGTAACAAAATAATAACCAAAAAAAGCTCTCTCAACTTTTTTATTCAAATATTGCCATATTTGGAAAACATAGAGAATAAATTTATAATAATAAATAATCAAATTAGGGACGCCAAACGCAAAAAACCAAATGTCCCAAACATTTTAAATAAAATAATTTTTTATCTTTATTTTCTGAAAAACTTCAAATATTCATCCAAAAAAATTGTGACAATTTATATATAAATAACATTCTCATCAAATTGCGTTTATTTATGTAACAATTTTTATGTTCGCAATTCTTAAATATCATTTGAGGTTTTATAAAATTCATTGAATTTAAATTAAAGTTTTCTGTAGTCCGATTCTGTAAATTTCAACGATCCGACAATCGCAAAATATATCGACAGCTATTGTTGTTTGCACTAAGGATTAAGTGATTCACTAAGTACACACATCTTAACGACAGTCGACAAATCTATTTTTCTATTTATTTAAATTGTAAACGAGTGGCATCTCTGTCAAAATAAGCGAAAAACACAAAGAAGAATAGAAAAAAACAAATTACTTCGTGTTTGACAGGATGATTTTATGTTTATGTTTAATATCTCTACTTTTTTTACTAATATTTCTGTTTATTTATTTGAAAATGAAATAATGAATTGAATATGCTATTTAATTTTTTTATTTATTTATGTAAAAAAGTTTTTTAATAAAAGCAAAATATTTTCACTATTTTATGATTTTTATTTATGTATGATGACATTTCAACCTACAAATTTAAGTTTTTATCGATTGAATAAACGACACAAAAATGGTTGTCGTTTAGCTGATTTTAACAATAGCGAATATCGTTTAAAAATTTTACTGATAATTTTGCTTTTCTTTTTTAATGATTCGACTATCGTTAAAATAAGTTACTGAAAAGCTATTAATTTCTCCTGAAAGCCAATATTTTTTTTTAATGTAAACATTTTTTAAATGTAAACATATTTGGTGTTTTTTTTTTTGGAATTTGATGCAATTGATGTCTTCTAAATTTAAAATTATTATTTCCGACGTTTTGATATGATTTTCTGAATTTCAATTAATATTTTATAACTAGAAACTTTAATTCCAGTTTTTAGAATTGATATTTACTAAAATTCGAATGGAAAATTTAAAAAGTGCAATTTTGTATTTATGTGAATAATAATGCTTTAGTAATTATAAACAATTTTTAAAAATTAGATGTAATCGCATTCAGATATTTTCTAGGTAAAGCAGAATAATAATTCTATATAACTATGTAGAACTTTTTTGAAAGCAAAAAACTCATTGCTGAACTCGGTAACTCTATTTTGTAAAAGAATAATGAAAAAACGTATGAAATAAAAGACCAGCCCGTGTATACTCTTAAGATTGTTCTGTATGATATCTAGTCGAAAATATTGACATTCATGTTAAAATAGAATGAACTATTGCAAAGCTAATTAGAACAAACAAAAATTGTGGCGCCATCTACTGTAGCATAGTCACTCTGAGCAAAATGAAGTGACACTCTGTTAATGCAAAAGAAATGTATTTTCCCCACAACAAATATTGCAGAATTTTATGTAAATAAAATAATATACCGATTTATTTCTTACATGC
The DNA here is from genome assembly GCA_963682025.1 of Cordilura impudica. Taxonomy (NCBI): domain Eukaryota; kingdom Metazoa; phylum Arthropoda; class Insecta; order Diptera; family Scathophagidae; genus Cordilura; species Cordilura impudica. Next base: position 169,252,315 of record OY821517.1, on the reverse strand, counting down.
AGTTATTATGGATATACATATATAGAATATATGTACATTATTTGTATTACTTAATATGTGTATGTATGTATATGTAAATATTACACACAAAAAATACCACATCAAACGTTATTTTTGAGTTTTTCTCTTTAAATAAATTAATACATAAAAATTTTTTTGCTGTTTTTTTTTTATTACCAACTAGGTATTTTAACATTATTTGCTTTAGATGCTGGTGAATTTTTACTCCCTTTATATTAACTCGTAGTGTCTGCTTGTCGAAAAAATTTTGGATCGATTTTAACCCCTTTACCGCGACCCAATCGATCTGAAGCTTTGCAGGCAGGCTCGTGGCAATGACAGAAATGATCCAGTAAATTTTTTTAGTGATGCCAAAACAATGGAAACTTTTAAATTTTTCTACCAGCGTTGATAAAAAAATGTACAAAGGGTTAGTTTTTATTATATTATTACCACAACGACCTGTTCCACCGATTTTAATGATTTTTGAATTAGAAATCGTCCCATAAATTTGGAAAATCATTCTCACTAAAAATGATCACCTTAGCTATCCTATTGAGGGCGTGATCGTGACAAGAACAACATAGAAAATTATATTTTTTCAAGACTTTTTTTAGTTCTGCATTCAAATCTCGGGCCCTAATCGACCGATTTGGACGATTTTAAATAGCAAACTTCTCAGGATGTTAGTGAATCATTTTTTATGTCAACGAGCTCCCTAGCTGCCCGATTGATGCCGTCATCGGACAGACGGACATCGCTATATCAACTCCGGTTGTTATAAGGATCACAAATATATATATTTTATGGGGTCCAAAATTTTTTTTCTAATTATTACAAACGGAATGACAAACTTTTATATACCCTCTGCACACTGGAGTGGAGGGTATAAAAATAATAATATAAATAATCTAACCCATAAAAACAAAGCTTTTATTAAAACTCTTTCTTTCCTTATGCATATGAGTTTTGAATCTCTCCGTGACTGTGCGTGACTTTGCATGACTATTTTAAAATTTATCTTTGGTCACAACCAGTCTATGGTCGAGGGGAAATGGGGTTTAAATCACTCCGTGACTGTGTATCTTAAAATTAGACTATGGGCACAACAAGTCTATGGATCAAGTTTCAGATTGATTGGATGTGGTGAAATCCGTTTTTAGTCTCTCGGTGACTGTGCGTGATCATGCGTGGCTGTGCGTGACTATGTCGAAGTTAATTTTTCTTTACAGCAGGTATATCGACCAAGTTTCAGATTGATTGGAAATCCGTTTAGGGGAAATCCGTTTTAAATCTCTCAGTGACTGTGCGTGACTATGTCAGAGTTAATATTTTTTCACAGCAAGTCTACCGACCAAGTTTCAGATCGATCGGATAAGGGGAAATCCGTTTAAATCTCTCCGTGACTGTGCGTGACCATGCGTGACTGTGCGTCACTAAGTCAAAGTTAATCTTTTTTCACAGCAAGTGTATGTACCAAGTTTTAGATCGATCGGATGAGGGGAAATGACATTTAGATCACACCGTGACTGTGCGTGACTACCCCAAAATTAATCTGTATAACGAAAAAATTATTATGGACCCCGAAAAATCCTTTGGAAGGGATACAAAAATTGGAGAAACGTTGGACTAAGTGTATTGAGCTAAAAGAAGATGATGTTGAAAAATTATTTTTTTTTATTTGCAAAAAAAACTGTGTTTCATTCTAAAAGTCATGGACTTATTGACCCGCCCTTGTATTATGAATCATGACTCAACTCATTGCAGATCTCTGCTGCTGCCCTATAATAGCCAAAACAGATCAAAAACACTAAACAGTGCAATTTAATTTTTTTTTTACGAAATGCCACTTAAAAACAAGTAAGAAAATTATAGTAGATCTAGATCGACTATACGATACCCTATAACGTGAGTTTTAAGAAAGGGTCTTAGATCAAACTTTGCAGAGGTCATAATTGAATATAGAAAAAAGCATAAATCATATCTGACTGGCAGTGTTAGGAATTTGTGACCTACAGGTATAAAAAAGTTTATATCGGATGGTATTTATGACCAAATTTTAAAAAATACGAAAAAACAGTATGAAGGTCGGAAAGCAGTTTGATGTGGGGACTATGACCAAAAATGGCTTTACAGGGTTTATTTGTGTACTACATATTAACGGATGTAATAAACACACGTAAACCAAATTTGGATCTTAATTTGGGTCAATAATCTGGATCTTACGGCAATTTTTGTTCGATCTGATAGGGATAATTTTTAATTTTCAATTTACGAAAATATATTAATATTTGCGACATGTAGGTTCACATGATCACACAGACGGACGGACAGACAGACCGACAGACGAATGGAAGGACGGACATCGCAAAATCGACTCAGACAGTGATTCTCAGTCAATCAATATAATAAAAGGTGGGGATAGGTCCAGCGTACAGCACAAAGTCATTATACCATGACCACAGAGTGCTATAGGGCATTAAAATTTGTATGGAAATTTTTTTATGGTTTTCTCTTATTTTTTCGGAATTTATCTCGAGTTGGGGGGTTTATTTTTAACCGAAACCACAAGCCATTGGAAGAGGTTTATGTACAATGAAAAGATTAACAAATTACTCATTTACACTTTTGACTATTATATGACCTTTCAGGGCACTTTCCAAAGTCAATGTCAAGATTTTAAAATTTTTTCGTATTAACATGATGTTTATAATTTAATTTATTTTAGTAAAGTATTTAATCTAGGGGGAAGTTCGATTCCTGCAATTGATACTACGTAATATACAGGATTATTTTGTCTGATAGTAAAGCGTAAAATAAATTGAATCTTCACGCCTAAGTAAAATTATATATTCTTTATTTTATTTAGCGTTCAGATAACCGATTTATCAGAACGAAATTAAGAAGGCGAGTAATTGTAACTGATTTTAGCTTTGAACCAATCTTATGAAGAACCTCACGAATCTTTTCCCCTGAGTCTATACAGACCCCATCCAAATTTCATGTTTATTCTAATTAAAAGTCTATTTTATTAGAAACAAAACAATACAGAACTTAATTTTAGTAATCAATCATGCTTTAAATAATAAATTTGAGATAAAAATAACGATAAACGGAATTAAAACTAATATTTCAAGAATCAAATATAATAAATTATATACAATTTAAGCATTTTGTAAAGGGTGTGCTGGTAAAAACGAACATAACTGGTTTCAAAGTATAATCGCAATCAGACCGGTGCGAAAATTTTTTTCGTTACGTCAAGAGAAATATTTTGAATTTTTTCTTTACGTTTTCTGTATTACTTTTTTTGCTTTAAATTGTTAAAAAATTAAATACTAGGATTTTTTTTCCATACTTTTTTTATTTTCAAAACAATATATTTTGCTCACAGATTTTTTTCTAAGAATAGTGCAACATTAGGAAAGATTGAGAGTGGCAATTGTGAATATGAGAAAATATAAACACAACCAGGCCAATGTCGAACGACTTAAATTTCGTAAAATAAAAATACCCAAAACAACAATATAATCACTGATGAGGACTTAATGCCAGAAACCGGTCTGATTAAGAATATTTGCACAACAGTTATGATTTTTAGAAATATATGCTGTCTCCTACTCTATTATGCGCTACTGAAAAACATCTTTTAAAAAATAAAATTATTTATTTTTTTGTTAATATCTAATTATTGTAAGGTAAACTAAATGAATACCAAATTTAAATTCACTCTTTACTTTCCCGGAAAGTCCGGGAATATCTGCTTCTGAGTTTAAAACCTATTTCTGCGCGCTACTTAATCCTATACAAATTTCAAATGATGTTAGCAATGCTACTATGTTTTATTCTGATCCTTTGGCAAAAGCTAAGGATAATAAGGCCCCAGGCGAAGATAGAATATCGTATGAATTTTTTAAAAATGCTACTGATAATTTTGCGGAGGAATTAGCTAAATCGTACAACATATTATTTGAAACAGCTAAATTAGATGAAAAATTCATTACTAGCATTATTTTCCCGATATTCAAAAAAGGTGATAAAGGGTTGGTCAATAATTATCGTGGAATTTCCTTTATGAATACAATTGCGAAAATACTAATGGAAATTCTAAACAATAGATTGAATAAATAGTTGGAAAAACGAAACGTTGTCACAGAATATCAAGCTGGATTTCGAGAAGGATATTCTACAGCAGACAGTGAAAACCGCAAACTATACGCCTTTTTTTGTCGATTTCAAGGCAGCCTTTGTTAAAAATATCAAGAAAAGCTCTTATTTATAAACTTCACAATGCAGGTATATCGTCAAAAATGGTAAATATGATCGAAAGCATATCTAGCAGAACTAATTTCACCGTATGGACTGGAGAAGAGTTATCGGAAACATTTGATACAGCATCTGGAGTAAAGCAAGGATGTTTATTGTCACCAACTCTTTTCTAACTATATCTGAACGATTTACACGATGTTATAGGTGGAGGAGTTAATATACGAGATTTAACTGTTAGATTATTATTATATGCTGATGACATCGTTATATTAGCGGACGATATTTCAACAATGCAGAATATGATCAGGAAACTTGAAGTTTACTGTGAAACTTGGAACCTTGAAGTTAATTTAAGCAAGTCGGAAACGATGATATTTCGAAAAGGTGGAAAGATATCTAATCGCGAAAAATTCTTTTTCAGTGGCATCCAAATAAATATAACCTCAGAATATACTTACTTAGGGGTAACACTTACCCCAAAAATGTCATTTAGCAAATATCTGGAAAAAAAGAAATGTATCGGCAAAATATAACATTAATGCTACCTGAAATAATTTTCTGGGGAAAAAGAACATATCCCTGAAGGCGGAATGGAATCTTTTCCAGTCTGTGTGCAGAGCGATTCAATCATATGGCGCTCAAATTTGGGGCTATACACTTTTCGTTGATGTTGATAAACTTCAACTTTTTTCTTAAAGAAGATTTTAAAGTTACCATCAATTACACCAACGTATGCATTAATGCTAGAAACAAACATAGAAAACAGCCACATATACACCTTAGACTTGCACCTGAGATATATTATCAAAACATTATTTCTATACAAAAACCACCGCCTTCCAAATCAATTATTGAAAATTTTAATAGAAAATAATTTATTCTGGTATAACACTATTGAAAAGTTATGTGAAGATTGTTACATAATTCAAATTAGCGAATGCTCAACAAAAGAAGACTGGGAATTTTTAAGAGCAGAAATGCTTGCCTCTATAAAAAATAATATAAAAGAAAGGTTTCTTCAACAAGCCTCTGCAACAAACCGCTTTTATAAACGATTAAATTATGGAAACCCACAGTTTTACTTTGAAACCATCCCCAATGTAAATATAGCCAGTTGGATATTTAAAGTCAGATGCGATCTTATTGAACTAAATGCAACCAGATTCCAGCAACAGAGATCCAAAATATGTTCATTATGTAACCTCAAAGAGGAAGAAACCCTTATACACTTTGTAGCCTACTGCCACTGCCCTATTCTGCGCCACATTCGATTACACTGTTTGGGAAAAATATCATTAACTGAAAATGAAGTAATTAACATATTAAATAATGTACAATTAAATTGGAATGATTTGTTTCGTTACATTGTAGCTGCACTTGAGTACAGAAAGGAGTTAATCATTGAATTCAATTATTAATATATATGGGGGATTTCATGTCAAGTGCACCAACTTTTGAAACCGATGTCTTCCGATCGGGATGAAATTTGCACCAAGGTTAGTCCTATTGGCTAGTAGTTTAGGCACAATTTTTCAACAAGATTGGTCCAGATCTCTCTGAGTTAGACATTTGACATTTTGGTCAAACAGGTGTTTTTTCCCATCCTTGTAACTTATTACCTATTGTTCTTAGAAAATTTTCTCCCAAATAGTTTAGATAGCTATTTCTTCAGTATTTCGGAAAAAAATACTTAAAAAAAAAATTTTTTTTTTGTAGACTTTTTTTTGCTAAATTAAAGCATTTTTTGCCTTTTTTTTCCCAAAAAGGGCATTTTTTTTTTTTTTTTTTTATAAGAAAGCTTAGGATTTTTCCTTTAAGAGCTTTTTGGTCGCTTAGTGGGATGGGAGTGGGATATCTATCAAAATAAATGTTTTGTAACTCAAGACAACGGTTTTTCAATTTTTCACAAATGCACTTTTTTGAATTTTTTCCTATTTGTGTCTACAACCTTACAAATAAAACTTATACTGAGAAACTAGACAAACTAAACTTTCCGAAGGTATGTAACATACCTTCATAACATAACAGAATAGAATGGTTTTCTGTGTCCTGAAAGAGTTATTTGCAACATTTCAATCTGAACACGAGGATGTTAGAATTGGCTTCACGAAATTAACCCAAATGAGGCCAAAACATTGCGTTTTGGCAGAAAGCAACGGAACTCTCACAGTATTCGTTTGCATTTACTATGAAAATGTTAAACTGATGTTGAAGGAAATCAACTTAAAGTATTTAACAGATGATTCGGCAGAAGATTTACACGATTAATGCAACAACTTCTTGCCACTTAGGTGAATGTACCAATTGCCCGAAAACCACATTCATCAAATAAAATTTAATCAACTCTTTAGATCGAGAATATATAGAGGAGGTCAAATTTGATTCTTGGATTCAGACTGACATATGCACATTGAAAACAATCATTATAAATGTGGATGATTTTGTGGAAGAAATGTGTACAGGATTGCTAAACTTGAGAACCCATGACGTTTTAGTTAAAGAGCAATGGTCATTCTTCAAGGATTTGAAGATACATTTGAAGTCTGGTAAATTCGTTATTTCATATGATTTCGCAGAAAACTATAAATATGTTCTTCAGGATGCCATAAAGCATTCCACTTCAATAACGACCAAGCAACTATATTCACAGTAGTTATTTACTACATGAAAGATGAAAAACTGGAACACAAAAGTATGGCAATCATACCCGACGATTTAAAACATGATACCGTTGCAGTTTATGAGTACCAGAAGAGAATGCTAAAATTTCTAAAATCTAAATTTACAGTAAAGAAGGTATACTACGTTTCGGACGGAGCTCGTCAACATGTTAAAAACAAAAGTAACTTGGCAAATCTTATGGCCCACGAAAAAGATTTTGGAATGCCAGCTGAGTGGCATTTTCATCCTACTGCTCATGGTAAAGGAGCATGTGATGGTATTGGAGCAAACCTTAAAAGAAATGCAGCGAAGTATAGCCTCCAGTGCTCTCATCAAGATCGCATCTTAGATGCGACTGCTCTACTCCATTGGGCAAAGAGTTATTGTAAAGAAACTAAAATAGTTTTTAGTAGCAAAGAGGATCATCAGGAAACATTGAAAACACTGAAGAGCAGATTCGATGCTACGGTAACAATCGATGGCACCGCTCAATACCATGCTTTTATACCGCTTGTCGACGGAAGACCCAAGTTGAAAAAGTTTTCTGCCTCTATTCAATGCGATTTCTTTCCAAAGATAACAAATAAACCAGCAGCGAAATCAACAGCTAAACCTAGTAACGCCAAGAAAGGATTGACAAAAAAACGCAGTAAATAAAGGCGACAAAAAAGCTGGATGAAAGACTGGGTATTTAAAAATTTACAAGACTTAAATACTTCATCAGCTACAATAAATTAAGTATAAAAATAGTTATGATATAAATGGATCTAATGCAATTAAGATTAAATTTTAATAAATTATTTATCTTTTTATTTTTAATATTATTATTATACATTAATTAAATTATTATTAAAAATAAATAAAAAATAATAATTTTTCAACATTTCTATAGAAAAAAAGCGATTTTTTCCTGAGGTTAACATATTCTGGGCATTACAGTATCGAGGGTATAAAACTTTAGTTAGGTATGTTATATACCTTCGGAAAGTTTAGTTTGTCTAGTTTCTCAGTATAAGTTTTATTTGTAAGGTTTTAGACACAAATAGGAAAAAATTCAAAATAGTGCATTTGTGAAAAATTGAAAAACCGTTGTATTGAGTTACAAAATATTTATTTTGATAAATATCCCACTAAGCGACCAAAAAGCTCTTAAAGGAAAAATCCTAAGCTTTCTTATGAAAAAATGCCCTTTTTGAAAAAAGGCAAAAAATGCTTTAATTTAGCAAAAAGAAAGTCTACAATTTTTTTTTTTTTAAGTATTTTTTTCCGAAATATTGAAGAAATAGCTATCTAAACTATTTGGGAGAAAATTTTCTAAGAACAATAGGTAATAAGTTACAAGGATGGGAAAAAAACACCTGTTTGGCCAAAATGTCAAATTTTGATCCCCTCTAACTCAGAGAAATCTGGACCAATCTTGTTGAAAAATTGTGTCTAAACTACTATCCAATAGGAGTAACCTTGGTGCAAATTTCATCCCGATAGGAAGACATCGGTTTCAAAAGTTGGTGCACTTGACATGAAATCCCCCATATGTTTAAAAAAAATGCTCTTTTTATATGAATTATAATTTTAAATACTTATAACCGACTGACGACAGTATGTCAAAGTCGTAAGTTGTTATTTTATTCATATTTTTCTTTTTTATCTAAAAATTATTAAAATCTGGAAATATTAAATTTTATATTTAGTTTTATATTTTTGTAAAGCACTTATTTTGAAAAAATAAAGAACAATTAACTAAATACTTTCGAAATATAATATTTTTTCAATCATTTCTACAAGCATCAATGCCGCAATGAGCGGCAAAGCGGCGAGCGGCAGAGCGATGAACGGAAAAAAATTAAAACATATGAAATACTACTGAAGAGGCCACAGAATGAATGGCATGTGAGCGGCATTTCTGAGCGTCTAAGCGGCGCCGCTCAGGAATAGTACTTGTTCTACTTTTTAGTTGTTTTCTGAGCGGCAAAGAATAAAAATGGCAAAAAAAAATGGCTTTTCTTTGTTTTGTCAATCTGTAGCGCGATTCAGTAACTTCTTTTTAACGATAATCGAATCGTTAGAAAAAGAAAACAACTAAATTATCGATTTTGATATTCAGTAAAATTTTTAAACGATATTCGCTATTATTAAAGTCAGTTGTTGTTGTTATCTTAAAGACAACCATTTTTGTGTTGTTTTTCAATCGATAAGAAGTAACAAGGTGGAAATGTAGTCATACATAAATAAAAATCATAAAATAGAGAAAATATTTTGCTTTTATTATAAAAAATTTTTATATATAAAATAAATAATAACATTGACAATGGCATTTTGACAACTAACCGCTCAGAAATGACGCTCAGTAATAAGCCACTTGCCGCTCAAACTTGCCGCTCTGCCGCTCACCGCTGTGCCGCTTTGCCGCTCATTGCGTGGCATCGGCCTACGATTTTGTATGTCAATTTTATATGAAATTCACTGCAATAATCTGGTTGCGTTTACACTAGTGCGGTAACACTCTACAATGTTTTATGTCAGATCTGTATGAAAAGCACCGCAACAGTGTGATTGTGTCTAAACTCCTAATTTGGTCTTCTCTTATTCGTATGTCATCTTTAACTTTTTTAAAATTATAATTATTTTTAATCCCGCACAATTGAATACTAAGACTAATTTTAGTAACTTTTTTTTAATTTGTAAAATGAATACAAAAAAAAAATCTCTCGTCGAGTCCGGAGGATAAGATTAATTTTGAGAATAACTTCGAAAAAACAAATCTAAAAATTAATTAAAAATTAGTTATTCAGCCGCAGTACTGAAAATTATCACTTGTTTCTCCAAATGGCCTAAAAATTTATTCACAAGCGAAATCCTTCATGGGTCATATATGCCCCTAGGATGGACTAAAGGTTAAAATAAGATTATTGTTTTGTTTGATAGCAAAAAAAAATCTATATTTTTTAATGGTTTCATGAATTTGTGTACACAATTTCTATCAGACTTTGTCCACTTCACTGTATCTCATTATTTCCTGACCACAGAGTGGTATAGAGTAAAAATATTCTAATAGGTCAAAGTGAACTTACCTGGAAATTAATCGGAAATGGTGTATTGAAAAATATATATAAATACTAAATCATTTTTTGATGGTTTCCAATTATTCAAGTTGTATTAAAACATTAAACACTTTTTTATATAAAGATGTAAACACGTTTTTATATGGTTTTGCCCCCCGCTGAGACAATAGGTACTAAAGTGATAATCAATTTGAAGATGTGATTTTGAATAATTTTATATGTTTAATTAAACGTTTTATTTTCGTTGATTTTTAAGTCAAGAATATCGAATTTCTTTCTATAAAACCTTGAAGATTTTGCGGTTTTAATTGCATTTCAATAACCAACATTATTAATGTTTATTATATTTTAAACGATGATTTCACATGCAGGATCAGTCATTATGTTGTTGATGTTTTCAATCAACACTAAAACACTAATTAAATTGTCACTTTGTACGGATTTTATATGTTTTATAATGGGAAAATTGGTCAACGAAATTTCTATAACTTTGTACACCTAGAATCAATTCAAATCATTAAATACCATTTGCAGTCAAAAAAATAAAAAAATCAAGAATAGAAAAAAAAACTAATCGAAATTTTTCTTTGTTTCTATTGATTTACGTGTTTATTCAGTATATTATGGTAAAAAAAAATTTACTGTTTTATTAAGAAAACTATAGACGATCTACACCAATTACACAATGCCCTTTAACAAGTGTTTAGAGAAACGGAATTAGGTACAACAAATGGATATATAGTAAATAGGCATAAACCAAACTTGAGTGGCATTCCTATAAATTATTATCTGCCGATAAGAAAAAATCCATATCGGATGATATTTTTAAATGGGGACCTCTGATAGAGACAAAGAGAAGGGCGGAGGGACGGACGGACAAACTCAAAAATGGTGGGTCGATCGATATATAAAATGTGGGTCTTAGTTACAAACATCAGTATTCCCCGGCCACAAATTGGTATAGAGTATAAAAAGGTTTGGCCCATAATTATCATAAGATCACTAATCCCCTAAATCTGTAACGGCGCACAGTGGCGCTCTTAGAACAAATAATTTTGCAGAAATCAAAAATTTCACGTGCGCTTACGAAATTTGGAATAAGCTAGTCTTATAGGAAATTGTTCAATTATTTCAAATTTGCTACCTCCAATAAAATTAGATTTTTAGTTTAGAAGATATAACCCTTCAAATTTGACCAATTTTCAGTTTTCAAAAAACAATAAATTTTTAGGTAATTTGGTCCAGTTTCAACTAGAATATAAAATCAAACAGAAAGCGTCATCTATGTATCACTTATAGCCATCAACTGCAGGGGCTCTGCTAATAAAAACATAATTAGTATTATTTATTAATTCAAAATGTTAATTTTTAATTTTTCATTTTCCATTTTTCATTTTAAATTTTTTTATTTTTCCGTTTTTATTTTTAATTTTTTCATTTTTGGTTTTTCATTTTTAATTTTTTGATTTTCCTTTTTCTTTTTTTATTTTTAATTTTTATTTGTCATTTTTTATTTTTAATTTTTCATTGTTAATTTTTCATTTTTCATTTTTCGTTTTTCGTTTTTCATTTTTCATTTTTCATTTTTATTTTCCATTTTTTATTTTTATTTTTCATTTTTAGTTTTTCATTTTTTATTTTACATTTTTTTATTTTTCACTTTTCATTTTACATTTTCATTCTTTATTTTTGATTTTTTATTTTTCATTATTTATTTTTCAGTTTTCGTTTTTCATTTTTCATTTTCCATTTTTCATATTTCATTTCTAATTTTTGTTTTTCTATTTTCATATTTCATTTGTCAGTTTTTATTTTTCATTTTTCACTTTTCATTTCTTATTTTTCATTTTTCGTTTTTCATTTTCATTTCCATTTTTTATTTTTACTTTTTAATTTTTAATTTTTAATTTTTAATTTTTAATTTTTAATTTTTAATTTTTAATTTTTAATTTTTAATTTTTAATTTTTAATTTTTAATTTTTAATTTTTAATTTTTAATTTTTAATTTTTAATTTTTAATTTTTAATTTTTAATTTTTAATTTTTAATTTTTAATTTTTAATTTTTAATTTTTAATTTTTAATTTTTAATTTTTAATTTTTAATTTTTAATTTTTAATTTTTAATTTTTAATTTTTAATTTTTAATTTTTAATTTTTAATTTTTAATTTTTAATTTTTAATTTTTAATTTTTAATTTTTAATTTTTAATTTTTAATTTTTAATTTTTAATTTTTAATTTTTAATTTTTAATTTTTAATTTTTAATTTTTAATTTTTAATTTTTAATTTTTAATTTTTAATTTTTAATTTTTAATTTTTAATTTTTAATTTTTAATTTTTAATTTTTAATTTTTAATTTTTAATTTTTAATTTTTAATTTTTAATTTTTAATTTTTAATTTTTAATTTTTAATTTTTAATTTTTAATTTTTAATTTTTAATTTTTAATTTTTAATTTTTAATTTTTAATTTTTAATTTTTAATTTTTAATTTTTAATTTTTAATTTTTAATTTTTAATTTTTAATTTTTAATTTTTAATTTTTAATTTTTAATTTTTAATTTTTAATTTTAAATTTTTAATTTTTAATTATTAATTTTTAATTTTTAATTTTTAGTTTTTAATTTTTAATTTTTAATTTTTAATTTTTAATTTTTAATTTTTAATTTCTTATTTTTTATGTTTCATTTTTTATTTTTTATTTTTCAGTTTTCGTTTTTCATTTTTCATTTTTCGTTTTTCACTTTCACTTTTATTTTTCATTTTCAAACAGGTTATTTACTTATCACAATTTTTCACCAATACAGTCATAACTCACACCGATTTTGTCTTACGTCTCACATGTTACGCTGTTTTTGTGATTGTATTGTGAAATATAAATTTAGCCCCCTGTGCGTATATATGTTCACACACAAAAAAAAAAAAATAGGTAACTAATCGCAATTTTTCTTTGTTTCAATTGATTTACGTGTTTATTCAGTAAACTATGGAAAAAAAATTTTACTGTTTACTTTGTGTTCCTTCAGGTAAATCGTTATTTACCAACTGTCTATTTTTTACTTTTTTCAACTTTGAATTAAAATAAAAAAATCTAACAAACAAAAATTTTCACTGTAAAGCATCATCTGAAATATATGCAACAAGCAAGAAAATTATAGTCGGTTTAGAAAATTATAGTCGGCTGATAAAAGATTAAATACCAAATTTCATCAAAATATATTCATATTTGCGACCTGCAGTTTGATTACAAGCTTTACATGGATACACAGACGGACGGACGGACGGACGGACATCGTTAAATCGAATCAGATAGTGATTCTGATTCGATCGGTATAATTAAAGATGGGTGTAGGTCAAATATTTTTGGTTGTTACAAACAGCAGCACAAAGTCATTATACCCAAACCACATAGTGGTATAGGGTATAAAAAGTGCAAACGTACATCACAAATGGCAACTCTTACGAAACTGAGAATAGTGGAAATTAGAAGTATAAATGCAAAAATATTAAAAAACCCCAAAATAACGATTGTTTGTTAGGACAGAGTTGTATTTTCTGAAATTAATACGAAGTTAAAGCTGTATAGTATGAAAACTGATTCTAACCACACTGCTCATAGGCCTGACTTTAGGTTGAGTGTGTTAAAGCGCTGACCAAAAAGCGTAAGTACCAGTGTATGTGAAGGTTCTGGGTTCAAACCTCACGGCCGCCCTAAGTAGAAAAATTTCGTATAGAAACAATCATAACAATTATAACGATGTTCAATAAATCGCTGATGAAGGGTGAAATGCCAGAAACCAATCCGATTAAGAATACAGCGTAGTTATGCATTTTTGATATATATGCTTTCTTCTTCTCTACCACGCACCATTGAAAAAGAATTTTAATTTTTCATATCTGGCATATTTTCAAAATATGTTCTTTGATTATTCCTTTACCTAATTCAACAAAGTCCAGCTGCTGCCAGCTACTCCATCGACTGCTAGAGGTAAAAAAGGTAAAAAAACATTGTTCTAGAAATTTGCAGTACGCCGAGGCATTCAGAAATTCAACTCCAAATACGGCGTATGACAAAGATACAATTAAATATCAGTCTGTACCAATTGTAAAGCTTTCCAAGGAAGTTCAGGAGTCTCTCAACAAAATTTATAAAAAAAATATAAATGCTCGAACACGTTCACAGTATCAATGGTAAGGTAAAATGAGGACCTCTTCAATATGTTGGCAGCATCTTCCAATCCACTTATTTCATCTTTGTGGCATGTGAAGTCACGAAAAGAGTTAGAATCTAACAATTATAGTTCAGAAATGATTAGCCTCTTACATAAACATTCTGTTATGAATTGTGATAATTACTTTGAAGCAATTTGAAAAAGAAACACAAAAAATATAAAATGGTTAGAGATCATGTTTTTTCGTTAACATAAACCTAATTTTAACTTTGATAACCCATCTAGAATGCGTAATATCTTGTTCCTTCATGATTCCACATACAAATTTTTGCGGGGTACCTAAAATCGAAAATTAATCGTCGTAGAGCGAAAGAGTTGCAATTATGTTCCCTCTTTGGAAACAGATTGAAAAAAGTAAAATTTTGACGGCAAAAAGAAAATTGGTAATATCTCGTAAAACAAGTATTCTAAAGCGAAATGAATAGGATACGATTTTAGCGAAAACTATTTTTTCGAATTTTAAATCAAAAACCGTAAAATTTTGGCGGGGAATATAAAGTCTATTGTATCTGGAAAACTAAGCCTTATAGGCAGTGGCGTAGCGAGCTTAACTCGCGCCCGAGGCACAATACATTTTTAGCGCCCCACCCCTTTCGAAAACCATAATATTATATGAAAAATATACTCGCAAATTACTAAATAATTAAAGTAAACTAAATAAAGTTATAGGCATTAAATTTGAGACAAAAATATAATTGAGAAAACAAGACTATATTTTGAAATGTATATGATCATCTAGAATTAGTTCAAAAGATACCTATTATTTATTTTAGATATTTATAAAGAAATATTTTAAAATCACGCAGTTTTAAAACAATAAAAAAGCAAATATTTATTATCGCTAAGGAGATATCTATATTTAATAATAATATGATTATAAGCCGATAGCCTAAGTAGCTAGTGCTTTAAAAATTAAGTTTATTGTAATTTTACATTATAATAAATACACAAATAAATAAATAAATAAAATAATATGATTATAATACATTAATAAAACTAATTACTGTGTATAAATTTTCCTTGCATTTGATGAAGCAAATTTATTGATAATATCATCAAAGTTGATCATTTCAAATTTTTCCATTTCCATACTTAAAAGTGCTAGGTCACTTAGGCGATCTTGTCCCATCGTTGATCGTAGATATTTCAAAATTAATTTTAATTTGCAGCTAACAATTGATACTGAGACAGTCAGGAGTATTTGAAGTGTCACACTCAGGTTTGGAAAAACATCTTCTCCATACGAGATTATAAAAGTAAGAAATTCTAATGGAGTTTTATGTCCAATTTCTTTTCTACTGCGGAGTCACATATTTCGATAAAGAGTTCTATTCCATTGAAACCTGTATTATAAAGTTCATCCAAAATTTTAAATTGTTTTTTCAAGGTTGTTATCACCATTATCCTTGTTTAATAAATTTTCAACGTATAGTAGAAATGCAAATTTGAAATTAAGGTCACTTAATCGTGTAAATCGTGTACATATTTCTTGTTGGAGACGATCAACAACGCTTTCTATAACGCGAGAAATTTCACTTTCTGCGGAGAGACCAACATCTCTATCAAATTCTCCTGGCATTTTGCGGCGTCTTCTTACACGAATTGTTGTATCAATATTCCATTTTTCACAAAGAGACTTCGACTGCCTCTTCAAAGAGCTTGTCTTCAATTTCGGCTAGCGCAGTCGCTAATGATTCAAGATCATGGAACGTTTCGCTAAAATTTATTCTAGGATCTTGTAATCTAAGCTGCAAACGATCAATCCCCTTTAAGATTTAGTACCAGAAATGAATTAAAGTTATGAAACTGAAAGTTAGTATATTTTGCAACAGAATTGTAGCTTCACTTTTGGTGTCACTTGTAGTGGTAGTGTCCTCTGCTAATTTTTCTAATAGTTCTACTATATTCTCTAGCCCACCGACGATAACGCTAACCGCTTGTATACTGGTGCTCCATCGTGTTTCAAATTCACGTGTAACAGTTTTTATTAAAGAATTTTTTAATAATTCCCATCGTAACGTTGAACGCGAGAAAAAGAGGCATATGTTTTCAATTATTGCAAAACATTTCAAACCGATTGGATCTTGTTTAGCTGCGGTAACTCCTACTAAATTCGTTAAATGGTTATCATAATTTACGAATAGTGCTTTATGATTTTTTTCTATTATTCTGTTGAATGCCAGATGTGTGAAGTGTCACGGCAGCATTATCGTAAAATTGTGATCTGCAGTTTGTTAATGAAATTTCATTGGAATTTAATTTCTCTAAAATTGTATTTCCGATCAAGGCTGCATCTTTAGCATGTATTTCAATAAAAGCCAAAAAAGATTTTTTGACGGAAACTTTTTTTATCGATTAAATCAAAATCTACATACCTAACGACTTGGGACATTTGTTCTCGATGAGGAGAACAGGAGTTGAATCAAACAAAAGTTCATAATATATATTTCTTTTGATATCGTTTTTTAGTTTGTTTCGAACTGTAGATGCCAGAAGATGAATGAACTCATTTTGAGTCTGTGGTGACAAATATGAGACAGTTTTTGGAGTTTCTGTGGCATGTTTAAGACGGTTTGATAGTAGCGGATCAAACTGGCCTACAAGTCTAAGTAAAGATAATAGGTTTCTTATATATGTACCATCTTGAAGTGCTAGTTTTTTAACATCGACACGGTTAGGAAGATTTTGTTTAATTAAATACCTCATGCAAGCTAATATCCTTTGCAATATATTTCGTCATCGTTCTTTTTCAGACTGAATGTTCGCTTCTAATGATACATCAATTCCCGTTCTACTTATTAATCTTCGTTCTGTTTCTTTCCAAGTCATAAGTGATTCTCGGTGATTTGGACATGGCTAATCAATTCATCTTTTTTCTTCCATTTATTAAAACCAGCAGATGTTGCGAAAGGTGATTGTTTAGCGGAATTTGATGTAAGCAACAGAAACAGTGTGCTTCATTATTTTTTGGTGAATATAACTTCAGTTCCTTCCTCTTCATTACCGAACCATCCAGAAAACCAAGTTTATTCTTCTTCATTACCGATCCGTCGAGAAATCCAAGATTTTGGCGTAAGATGATTAGTTGATGTTGTTGCTGCATTTAAACTGGCTTCGTTTTGAAATGTGCAAGATCCACTAATAATCATGTCTTTTTGAAGTTGGTTCGATATTATTGGAAGATTGTTGCTAAATTTTAAATAAGCATCAGCCTTGAACTCCAGAACGTCCGGAATTACAGCAAGTGTTTATGTTGTATTTTCTGTGCTTTTGTGATCATGGATTTATTATTTCTGATGTACTTGGGCCATCTTCTTCAATCTATATTAATATAATAAAGAGGTAATGTGTGTTTGTTTGTTTGTTTGTAGGAGGTAACCTCCGTAACTACCCATCTGATCTTCCTGAAATTTTCACAGACTCTTACTGCGGATATGGGAAGTGCAATAGGCTATAATTTTTTTAACATTTTTGGTGGGCGTGGCACCTCCCACACAAAGTAAATTTTAATTATCATATACATATATTGAGTACTATGATAGGGAGAGCTTTGCAAATTTGTGTGAGGTCACCTATTGTTAATATTAGTAGCTACGCCGGAAATGGGCGGGATCGGATAAGTGGGCGTAGTACCTCACATACAAGTAATAGTTCAATATTATATATCTCGAGCAATGTGATATAGAGAGCTTTTCAAATTTTTCTGATGTCACCTATTATTAATGTGAGTAGTCGGATGCAAAATGGGCAGTATCGGACCAATAGGCGTGGCACCTGCCATACAAAGTAAGTATAAAATGCCATATATCTGGCGTAATGTAATAGTGAGAGTCTTGGGACTTTGTGTGGGCCCATAGGTTATTCATTTAATTAGTTAGACAAAAATGGGCGTGATCGGAGCAGTGGGTGTGGCACCGCCCATACAAAGTAAATATATGATATCATATAACTGGTGTTCTAAAAAAGGAAGCTTTGACACTTTGCACGATCCTATCAGATCTTAGTATAAGTAGTCGAACAAAAAATTGTCGGGTTCACACCAATGGGCGTGGCACTCCCCATGCAAAGTAACTATTTAATGTCATATATCTGGAGTACTGTAAAAGCGAGAGCTTTGTGGCTTTGCGTGAGCCCATAGGTTCTTTGTGTGATTAGTCGAATAAAAAAAATGGGCGTGATCGGAGCAGTGGGAGTAGCACCGCCCATGCAAAGTAGATATCTAATATCATATAACTGGTGTACTAAAAACGGGAAGGACTCGACATTTTGCATGAGTTCATCAGATATTTATGTGAGTAGTCCAATAAAAATTGGGCGGGATGGGATTAGTGGGCATGGCACCTCCGATGTAAAAAATATGAAGCACTACGAAAGCGACAGTCTTTTGACAAGTTCATTAGTTATCAATGTGATTTGTCGTGGAAAATATATCGCCAGAATCAAAAATCGCCAAACTCAAAAATCGCGAAAAATTAATATCGCCCAAAAAACAAAAATCTTCAAGATCAAAAATGGGCAAAATCAAAAATCGCTAAAAAGAAAAATTGCCAAATGATATTCTAAGTCAAGGCCAATAGTTAAGTGTTGCCAGATCTAATATGGATAATTCATTTTCTTCTCATGGGCAGCTCCATGTACCTTGCTCCAGGGTAAGAACGCCGAAAAATCTGATAATTGTTGTACCGAATGAAAAAACTAAAACCATTGTAAAATCTATACCAATAATCTGTAATAACATAATAGAGAGGTAATATTTGTTTGTTTGTTTGTAGGAGGTAATCTCCGTAACCACTCATCTGATCTTTCACATAGTCTTACTGCGGATATGGGAGTGCTACAGGCCTAATTTTTTTTTAATATTTTCAGTGGGCGTGGCACCTCCCATACAAAGTAAATTTTTAATATCATATATATTAAGTACTATGATAGAGAAAGCTTTGCAAATTTGTCTCAGGTCATCTATTATTAGTAGTCAGACAAAAAAATGGGCGGGATTAGACAAATGCGCGTGGTACCCCCACACAAACTTAATATGAAATGTGATAAATCTGAATTACTGTATTAATAAGAGCCTTGGGACTTTGCGTGAGCCCTTTCAGAACGATTCGGAAGGGGAGGGTGTAGCGAAGCACACCGGGTTACATCTAGTCACTTATTAAATAAACAGCTTTTTGTATAAATCAATTTTTTAAATATAAATGCGGAATGGATCAAGTTTTGGTTCACCCGAAGTTATGTAAAATCATGTCGCAATTCAAAGGTCAGATTCGGTTTGAGCGAACTTTACAATTTTAAGGAAGTAATTTTATAGTTTGTTTGAGAACAAAAGAGAGTACTTTAAGGCAGCTTAAAAAATGTGGTGTAAAAAATGTTTTCCCAATGTACTGCAGCTCAAATTATACCAAAAACTGTGTTTCCTTATCTAATGCGATAAAGAAATTCTGAGTAAAAATTTGAAATCAGCGCGCCCAAGACCTACAAAATATTTTTTTGGAAAAGGAACTTTTTAAGAAAAGATGATTTTTTAAGAAAATTTTCTTTCTAAGAAAAAGTACTTTAAAAAAAATATTTTTTAAAGAAAACGCAGTTTCTTTAGAAACGTTACTTTTTAAAGAAAAGGTATTTTTTTGAAAAAGAACTTTTTGAGGTACTTTTTTAAGAAAGGGTACTGTTGTAAGCAAAGGTACTGTTTTAAGATAGGGAACTTTTTAAGAAGAAGTACTCTTTTAAGAAGAGCTGCTTTTGTTAACAAAAGGTACTTTTTTAAAAAAAGTTACTACTTTAACAAAATATACTTTGTTTTTAGTAAAATTTACTCTTTACGAAAAGGTACTTTTTCAAGAAAATGTACTTTAGAAACCTGTACTTTTTAAGTAAATGCGTTTTATAAATGTACTTTTTTTTTAGATGATATACTTCTTTAAGAAAAGGTACTTTTTAAGAAAAGGAAATTTCTTAAGAAAATTTACTTTTTTAACAAAAGGTACCTCGTTTAAGAAAATAAGCTTTTTAAAAAAAGATATTTTTTTTTTTAAAAAAAAGTAGTTTTAAAGAAAACGTACATTTTGAAGACAAGGATATTTTTAAAGAAAAGGCACTTTTTAAGGAAAATTGTACTTTTTAGAAAAACTACTTTTTCAAGAAAATATACTTTCTTAAGATAAGGTACATCTTTAAGAAACTGTACTTTTTCTTAAAAAAAGCTACCTTATTTAACAAATAGCACTTTTCAAGAAATCATACTTTTCAAGAAAATGTATTTTTTTACTTTTGAAGAAAATGTACTTTTTAAGAAAAATTTACTTTCTCAAGTAAAGGCACCCTTTTAAAAATAGAAAAATTTTATAAGAAAATGTGTTTTTAAGAAAAAGTTATTTTTAAGAAATTGAATTTTTGAAAGAAAGCAGTCTTAAAAGAAGATTTTTTTTTTTTTTTTGGAAATGGTACTTTTTCAGGAAAGCGGCCTTTTACAAATTGAGCTTCTTTAGTAAAAGCTACTTTTTTAGAAAACGTGACTTTTAAGAAGAGATAATTTATAAAGAAAAGGTACTTTTTCAGAAAAGCTATTTTTTTTTTTAGGGAAAGAAAATTTGTATTTTAAAGAAAAAGTAACTTTTTAGGAAAATATATATTTTAAAGAAATTACACTTTTCTAAGGAAATATAATCTTTTAAGAAAATATACTTCTTTAAGTTAAAGTACTTTAATTACAAAGGAACATGTGTAAAAGGTTTTCGGTTAAGAAGCAGTATATTCTTAAGAAAAAGTAATTTTTAAAGAAATGATACTTATTTAAAAAAATATACTTCTTCAGGAAATGACACTTTTCCAGGTAATTTGGCCTTTACGAAATGATAGTTTTCAAAGAAAGAGTAATTATTGAAGAAAAGTGGCTCTACGAAATATCGCCCAATGAAAAATCGCCCAAAAATTAAAATTAAAAATGGCAAAAAAAAAGTAAATTCTCTCATATAAAATTCGTTCAGATGAGAAAATGAAAAATGGCACACTTTTAAAAATGAAAATTAACCCACAATTTTTGGGTCATTTTCCGTTTCTTTAATTTTAGAAAATTGTACTCGAAATCCATTAAAAATTACTGTGTCAAATTTTGTTTTGTTTTCGATCTTCATATCTATCTAATAAGAGTTAAATATTGAGTGTATATTTTTTTAATGTATCTATAATATTAATAGGCTAGGCGATTTCTTGTGCCCGATGTTTTGCGCTACCGTTTTATGCCGATTTCAACCAAACGTATATTATTTGGAATGTATTTCTTTATAGCCGTTTTGCAGATTTACAGATTTTTAAATTTTTTCCTTTATTTTGAGTAAATTGCGTTTAAAGTTGCTACTAACACATACATAAAATTATACATATGCTATGTGTGTTTTATTAAATTTGTTAATCAGTTTGTTATCTTCATTAACAATAATTAACCATAACAGTGTTGGTTTGTGAATTGGCTAAGTTGAAAAATAAAGCTGCCTAGAAATTGCACTCGAATTTCGAGCGCTGGAATCTGTTAGTATCTTATATTTGTTGAGTTGTGGTATTAGCACATTCAAGTTTAGCAGCAGTATGTGTACAACCTGAATCTGGTTCTGACTATGAATCTGATTTTACATCTTCATCCTTTTTATCTTCTCGATTTTGTTTTTGTGATTTTTTTCCTAAGTATAATTCCATTATTACTCTAAATTTCAGAGCTTATTTTGCTTGCTGTAGTTCTCTTTTTTGATTCTGGGAACCGCTTAGTTTTTTCCTGGCGTTGACATGGTCTAAATTAAAAATAAGTCGAGTAGATGTAGTAAGTAATCTTATTTGTGTAATTACTTACCAAGAATGCTTTTAACTTGAAAGGTAGTAACACAGTGAAATATACACTACTAGATGTAACCCGGTGTGCTTCGCTACACCCTCCCCCTTCCCCCCCTTTCGAATTGTTATGAAAGGGCTCACGCAAAGTCCCAAGGATCTCACTAATACAGTAATTCAGATATATCACATTTAATATTAAGTGTGGGGGTACCACGCGCATTTGTCTAATCCAAATTTGCAAAGCTTTCTCTATCATAGTACTTAATATATATGATATTAAAATTAAAGCCTGTAGCACTCCCATATCCGCAGTAAGACTATGTGAAAGGAAGATCAGATAAGTAGTTACGGAGATTACCTCGTACAAACAAACAATCAAACAAATATTACCTCCTTATTATGTTAGTATAGATTATTAGTAAAGATTTTTTTTATTTCATTGCTTGCTGATGCTGATATACAATGTTTTTTGTTTTTTCATCCGGTACAACAATTATCAGATTTTTAAGCGTTCCTACCCTGGAGCAATGTACATGTAGCTGCCCATGAGAAGAAGATGGATTATACATATTAGATCTGGCAACACTTAACTATTGGCCTTGAACTTAGAATATCATTTGGCAATTTTTCTTTTTAGCGATTTTTGATTTTACCCATTTTTTATTTCAAAAATTTTTTTTTGGGCGATTTTAATTTTTCGCGATTTTTGGGTTTGGCGATTTTTGATTTTGGCGATATATTTTCCACGACAAATCACATTGATAACTAATGAACTTGCAAAAGACCATCGCTTTCGTAATGCTTCATATTTTTACATCGGAGGTGCCACGCCCTCTAATCCCATCCCGCCCAATTTTTATTGGACTACTCACATTAATATCTGATGTACTCATGCAAAATGTCGAGTCTTTCCCTTTTATAGTACACCAGTTATATGATATTAGATATCTACTTTGCATGGGCGGTGCTACGCCCACTGCTCCGATCACGCCCATTTTCTTGTTCAACTAATCACACAAAGAACCTATGGGCTCATGCAAAGCCACAAAGCTCTCTCTTTTACAGTACTCCAGTTATATGACATTAAATAGTTACTTTGCATGGGGAGTGCCACGCCCATTGGTGTGAACCCGCCAATTTGTGTTCGACTACTCATACTAAGATCTGATAGGCTCGTGCAAAGTGTCAAAGCTTCCCTTTTTAGCACACCAGTTATATGATATCATATATTTACTTTGTATGGGCGGTGCCACGCCCACTGCTCCGATCACACCCATTTTTTGTCTAACTAATCAAATGAATAACTTATGGGCTCACACAAAGTCCCAAGACTCTCACTATTACAGTACTCCAGATATATGGCTTTTTATATTTACTTTGTATGGCAGGTACCACGCCCACTGCTCCGATCACACCCATTTTTTGTCTAACTGATCAAATGAATAACTTATGGGCTCACACAAAGTCCCAAGACTCTCACTATTACAGTACTCCAGATATATGGCTTTTTATATTTACTTTGTATGGCAGGTGCCACGCCTATTGGTCCGATACTGCCCATTTTGCATCCGACTACTCACATTAATAATAGGTGAAATCAGAAAAATTTGAAAAGCTCTCTCTATCACATTACTCGAGATATATAATATTGAACTATTACTTGTATGGGAGGTACCACGCCCACTTATCCGATCCCGCCCATTTTCGGCGTAGCTACTAATATTACCAATAGGTGACCTCACACAAATTTGCAGAGCTCTC
The DNA here is from genome assembly GCA_963682025.1 of Cordilura impudica. NCBI lineage: Eukaryota > Metazoa > Arthropoda > Insecta > Diptera > Scathophagidae > Cordilura > Cordilura impudica. The sequence continues at coordinate 169,228,509 of OY821517.1, read as the reverse complement.
CCTATCATAGTACTCAATATATGTATATGATATTAAAAATTTACTTTGTGTGGGAGGTGCCACGCCCACCAAAAATATTTAAAAAATTATAGCCTATAGCACTTCCCATATCCGCAGTAAGATTCTGTGAAAATTTCAGGCAGATCAGGTGGGTTGTTACGGAGATTACCTCCTACAAACAAACAAACAAACAAACAAACACACATTACCTCTTTATTATATTAGTATAGATAATAAATGCTAAGAATAAACTTGAATAAACATATGAACAATTAATATTTAATAACATTTCATTTTCATTCTAAGCAGAGCGCGATGACAAGGACGCAAAGCTGAAAAATACACGCACAAAATAAGTTAAACGGTAATAATTCGGGTATTTCCCTAATTTGTTGTGGACTTCCACAACCTGTTATTGTTATCATTGTAAAATGACAAGCGTAAGCTACATTTCATTTATAGAAAAAAAAAAAAAAAATAGTGTTCTGAAAGAAAGAATGTTTGTACTTTGTACACTGCAAATATTTATTATAACATATTATTTTATCAGACAAATCAAGAAAGGAGATAATTTATGTAACTACACAACGTAGATGCCATAAGGAATTGCTGATAGACACAGGTCGAGTCAGCCCTGCCAGTAGAAAAGACGTGCCATTTCTATTATGAATATATTATTACAGTTTGATTTAGACTATTAGTGTTCCTTTTTCCCTTTTTATATACGAATTAACATTTACATATTATATTACACTGGCACTAAATTTCAAATATATTTTCCAGAAATCAATTACAATAAAAATAAAAATTAGCAAATTTTTGTTTTGCGGACCATTTTTCGCCCCTTTGTGAGTAGCGCCCGGGGCATGATGCCATAAACTTACCTGCAAATGGAACTACGGCTTCTGTGGGCACGATTCTCCCATTTCAGTCCACTGTTTTGACTGTTCATTTGTCTCAGCTGTGAAGTTGTGGACCCATGTCTCAACCATGCAAAACTCAGATATATTAAGGTTGAAACATCACCAAAGATTTGACGCCGTTGGACTATTTCCTGTGGGGCTACGTCAAATCTATGGTCTATGCCAACAAGCCAGCGACGATTGATGAACTTCGTACGAATATCAAACGTGAAATTGCAGCAGTATCGGCCGATTTATGCTTGAAAACCGTCGAAAATTGGGTTCAGCGTCTGGACTTCTGCAAGCGTGCCCGTGGTGGCCATGCAAAAGAGTTCGATTTCCATATATAATGGCATCGAACGTACTTTCACAGGAATGAAGAATTTCATTGATATCCGAAACCGTTTTTGTTTTATTTAAAAAAACTTTTGTAGCGCTCTTATTTAAAAACCCTTTATATGCTAACTCGGGGTGTTCTGGGACCGCGCTCGTATTTATTAGTTTCTTTTTGATTAATTTAAACAAATTATATGAAGGTAGAAAATACGTAATAATCTAACCCATAAAAACAAAGTTTTTGTTAAAAATCTTTCTTTCTTATAAATATGAGTTTTGAATCTCTCCATCACAGTACGTGACTTTGCGTGACCATCTTAAAATTAATCTTTGGCCACAACAAGTCTATGTACAAAGTCTCAGAACGATCGGATGAGGGGAAGCGAGGTTTTAATCTCTCCGTGACTGTGCGTGACTATGCGTGACTGTGCCAAAGTTAATCTTTTTTCACAGCTAGTCTATCGACCAAGTTTCAGATCGATCGGATAAGTGGAATTTGGTTTAAAATCACTCCGTGACAGTGCGTGACATGCGTGACTGTGCATGAGTATGTCGAAATTAATATTTCTTTACAGCAAGTATACCGACCAAGTTTCAGATTGATTGCATGAGGGGAAATGTCATTTAGATCACTCCGTGACTGTGCGTGACCATGCGTGACTGTGCGTGACTAAGTCAAAGTTAATCTTTTTTTCACAGCAAGTGTATGAACCAAGTTTCAGATCGATCGGATGAGGGAAAATGACATTTAGATCACTCCGTGGCTGTGCGTGACTATGCGTGACTGTGCGTGACTACCCCAAAATTAGTCTGTAGTCACAACAAGACTATGGGCTAAGTTTTAGATAAATTGGATAAGGGGGAATGGGGTCCACCCACGGCAGACAGACAGAGAGTATGAGTTAAAAGAAAGAGTTTAAAAAAAAAATAAATAAGGAAGTTGAAATATTAATAAAAAAATTATTACATTTAATATTGCTTAAGTTGGTCTTTTGGCTTTGGACTTTACCAACTTTATCCTCTTTACTTATTTTACTCCACTCAAAAAGATTAGGTTTTTTAACATCTCCTTTGAGGTTATTTTATGTTGACGCACTGTGGACTCCACTTACTCCCACAAATGCCCTAAAGTTAAGATCGGGTGATTGGGGTGGTGATTTCAATTGATTTTCAAATTTCTAGAGCAAACACAGCTTGAAATTGTGCGTCCAAAATCTTCTCTAAGGCCCAGTTGTTGTGCTCTTTAATATTTGACGAACGGTATCTTCATGGATGTATTTGCCGAAGGATTCTTTGATTTTAGAACAAATTTGGGTTCTGTTTTATGAACACCAACATAGTTATTTATTCGCGCTCAGTTAGTTTGGAGGGGTGACCAAAACGAGATTTTGATAAAATTGAATTAGTGAATTGTAGGTTTGAACAACGAATTGCACTGAGGAGTGTAACCTGCCTATGATCCGAGCTATTTTACTAAAAGTTTGCCCTCATCTAAAAGCTGCATGATAATATTGTCAGCACTGATTTCTTTAATTTTACGACTCACAAAATATAGTTAAAAAAAAAAATATAATTAAGTCAAATCATTTTGATAAAAACAAGTTTGGTTTCTTCTAAAATAAAATCGATCTAACAAATCTGTATCTGGTTGCAAAATTCATGGGATTCTCTTATTGACTCTTATTGACTTATTGTAAATGTACGAATACAATTTTTGTTTCTTATAGGTTGCCATACTGGGCTTTTTGTGTTGTTAACAAAAAAAAAAAAAAAAAAAACTGAAGTTCTGTAGTTTATTAAGACTTCTATTAATATTTATAATATACATCTTCAAGCGTACGTATTCCTTTTTCTAGCAAGTGTACGTGTATTAAACAATTTGCAATTACTTTTATAATTTTTTCCCCACTGTACCAGACTTACTTTAATTTGTTTATATTTTTTTATTTCCTTATAATTTAGAACAATAATAACAAATGAATTATTGGCAATTTGCCAATTTCTGCACTTAATTCGTCTTAAAAATTTAATGTTCTCAACCAAAGAAAAATAAAAATAAATTCATTCAAAATAATTGTTTAATAAACTAATAAAAAATGCCGACATTGTTACCACTGTCCAAGACAGGCAAAGACATGCGCACCTTTAAATATCAAGAATTTGCAACATAAATTATAAAAAACAATTTACACATTTTACCAAAATATAAAAAAAGTATAAAAACTAAGCTTCCATTAAATATTCTAAGAGAATAATGGACAAATTATAAAGAATTAAACACATAATTTATGATAAACTATGTTAAGACGACATTGCTAAAAACGCACAAAAACATACACGCACACTCACGACACAGCGCCGACTAATTAATGAATGAAAAATTATACAATTGAGTTTCTATTAATACCCTACACCACGCTGGGTACTAATTTGAAGTTAAACATTCTAAAATACTTGATTTAGACCAACCATTTATTAAACAAGTTTTATAAAAATTTATAAAACAAAATCAGAAATTTCTACTGAATCGATACCGACTATATGACTATATCCTATACTACTGGTAGATTTAATTTATATTTATTTGATGCTTTTTTTAGAGCAAATAATTATGTTTAAGTTCATATCATATCATATATGGGGACTAGCTCAAAAATTATTCTCATCCAAATCAAATTAAGTAAATCACTTATACACACAGAAAAAAAAAAAAAAAATGTAATACAGTAATATGAATTTTTATTGTAGTTCTTATATATTTTAAGTCTATCATCTTCTATATATTAATACGTGAAGGTAAATTTTTAGTTCCCTTTTTAAGCAATATGCGCACACGGAGGAGTTTGAAAATTGGCATAGTTATAGTTAAAATGCAGGAAAAGCTGAGAATGATAAAATTTATGTTTAATCTGTCTTAAAACTATATTAAATTAAATAAAATAAAATATTTAAAATAATTCGTTACGCCCTGTTAATGCGAATGATTTAAATTATATATTAGACGCTCTGTGTTGCATTGTGAATTACCAAAATTATATTAAAATATCTTTAGGCTCATTTATATATTCATAAATTTTTTTTATATATAGAAAAACATGGGAAGACAAACATTGAATTTCAAATTTCGAGTGCTGGGCTACACTACTAAACATAATTCTTAATAAACGAAAGTACCAACAATAACCAAATAAGTTTTGTTTACCAACCACAGTCTTCGTAGAATTAAAAAAAAATCAATTTAGGCAACTAAATTCAAAACGTAAAACATAAATATTTTTACTTTAGGTAATAGGGGAAAATCGGAAAAATTGTATATCCCATGATAAAAGAAAATTAATTTTATATACAAACAGGTCCAGCTAATTATATACTAGCAGATTCCAGCACTCGAAATTCGAGTGCAAATTCTAGGAAATTTTATTTTTTCATTTAAGGGCAATTCCATATGTGACGGAATGACATTTTGAGTTGTAGAATTGAAGTTAAGGCTATTCTACAAAGCTATTTTGAATTGAAAATTCATTCTTTAGTTTGAAAATAATTGTTAATGATTAAGAGATTTAAAAAAAACTCAGAAACAATTTTTACACTATTTTATTCTTTTATTTTTGAGTAATTTCTCATTCTGTGACGGAATGACATTTTCGCTACCATGACTCTGTCCTGGTATTAAAACCTGGGAACTTTTGTAAATTAAGAAGCAAGTCAGATTTTAAACTAATGCATATTTTACATATGATATACAAGCAATATAAAATTATAATTTAGAGCAACTGGACTGTAATAGTATCGAATTTATTAACTGTCATTTGACTTGACGGAATGACTGTGACGGAATGACTAGTTTCTTAAACATGTATTAAAAGAAAATTGAGTAAACAAATAAATTTTATATTTATTTTATTATCTAGAATGCTTGTAAGGAATTACATTATGTAACTTGGAACATATTTTAATATATTTTTGAACTTACTTCATATAAATGAAAAAATATTTTTTTCATAAAAGTTGACATTTTTATGGAATTGCCCTTAATAAAGACCCTAAAGGTCTTCAAGCCACTTCCCATCGAATTGGAAAATAGCTAAAATCATTCCAATACCCAAAGCTGGTTCCGATTATAGACCAATAGTTATTCTTCCATTTCTCTCTAAAGTATTCGAGCGTATTATGCACAAACAAATGACTAGTTTCTTGGATGACAATAACTTGCTAACAGATCGTCAATCTGGGTTCAGGAGGAAACACAGCTGCCTAACAGCCTTAGTTGATGTTACGGAGGAGATTAGGGAGAAACTTGATGATGGCAAGACTACATTTTTAATATTTTTAGATCATACAAAAGCGTTTGATACCGTGGATCATAACATTCTTTGTTACAAACTTAAAAACTTTTTTAATTTTTCTTCGACCGCTACTCAGTTATTGTCAACATACTTACGTGGCAGGTATCAGTATGTTGAAACTAGAATCCAAAATTCAATGACACTGCCTGTAGCAAGGGGCGTACCTCATTGTTGGGCCACTATTATTCTCATTGTACTCAAATGACCTCCCAGGCATTTTAACAAATTGTAATGTAAGAATGTATGCGGATGACGTTCAGCTTTATACCAGCTGTAGTAATGCCCTAATCGACCAGTGTATTATCTCTATTAATCAGCAACTCCATCGTATTTATACATGGGCAACGGCAAATGGATTAGAGATAAATCCGAAAAAATCAAAATGCATTGTAATTCAAAAGCGACTTTCCAAACTAAATATTACACCTAATATAATTATAAATAATCAGAAAATTGAAATCGTTAAATCTGCTAAGAATCTAGGTATTTTTTTTAATGACACTCTTACGTGGTCGAACCATATTAACTATGCCTGTGGTCGTACTTTCTCTATGACTAGAACTCTGTGGCAAACCCAGCATTGTACACATATGAAAATAAGAATCCTACTTGCCAAAACTTATCTGATGCCTGTTTTACTGTATGGTTGTGAGCTATTTGCGAAATGTGATACAATTAGTAAAAGGAAATTGAACGTTGCACTTAACAACATAATCAGATATGTGTATGGACTAAATAGACGTTCTAGTGTATCTTTGTTTTCATCGCAGCTATATGGCGTTTCTTTCGATAATCTTTTAAATATAAGAGTTTTAGTTTTTTTACATAAAATAGTACGATAAACTTTATATTTCAAATATAAGCAGGGGAAAAAGAATTAGATCAATTAGATATAAAAGTTTAATATCGGAGTGGCATTTCTACATATTCGCAGTATCTCTCTGGAATTCTATACCCCATAGCTCTCAACTTTTAAGTAACGCACGAAAATTCAAAGAAAATATTTTTAAACTGTTTTCGGCATAACAATTTAAAACATTAAATATTATTTGATATTATAATACATTTGATTAAATTAAATTTCAAATATTTCAACTTTATTCTTTAATTTTAATGTTATTGTTCTTTGCATTTTATATAAAGAAAATTTGTAATTAGTTATTAATTTATTAACGATTTTATAATTTTAAATACAATCAGTTCCATACTGCAAAATAAGACTTTTAGTCTTGTGTATGGAGCAGTTCCAATAAATAAATAAATAAATAAATAAATAAAGGTATGCTTCACAATTCAACACATTTTAAATGAAGAAAACAAACTCAACACAAACACATTAACAAATATAATAAACACACACATAGCATTGTATAATTTTATGTATGCCTTAGTAACAAATTTAAACTATCATAACTCCAAAAAAATATTCTAGACGATGAAAATCTGTAAATCTGGGTAACAGCTAAAAAGAACAACCTTTAAAATGATACATTTTTTGTCAAAATCGGAGTAAAACTGTGAAACTTACATCGGTCACAAGAAATCGCCTTGCCTATCATAGATATTCCCTACATAGGGAATAAGCATAAACCAAATTTTGATGGCATTGTTATTAATTGTTTGCGTTCGGATATGAAAAAGTTCATATCGGATGTTATATTTATGTATATAGGGACTACATAGGTCGAAAAATGGACCGATCCTGACCATATATGGTAAAGTCATTTTTTGTTTTGCAAAAACATATACAAACTAAATTTGAGAAAAATCTGTGAAATATTTTTGTTTTGATAAATTTAAGTGAAGATCGGGGATCAGCTTCATATGGGGGCTATGACTAATGCCGTTTTCTTTTCTGACAAAAAATGTCAGAAAAGAAAACGCCATAAGACTTGCCCTATAGGGTTTATTTTTGGACTACTGATAAATGGTTGTAATAAACCCACTCAAACCCAATTTTACCGAGATCTATATGATAATTTCTATATTATGACAATTTAAGTCGATCTCATAGGCTTCATCCTCTTGCCGATAGAAGCTTATATACTAAATTTCATCAAAATATATTCGTATTTGCGACCTGTAGTATAATTACAAGGTTTACACACTGATGGACAGACGGACGGTCGAACATCGCGAAATCGATGATTCTGAGTCGATCTGAATAATAAAAGATGGGTCTAGGTCAAATGGGTTGCAAACATCAGCACAAAGTCGTTATACCCTGACCACATAGTGGTAGAAAAACATGTATTTTTGTTCGCTTAATAAAAGTTACAATTGCATAATAAATTCAAAACCGAATCAAACATAAAAAAATTTATATATTGTATGGAAGCGCCCTTAAGTAATAGAGATAGTGGCTAGGTGTGTTAGAAAAAATATGTTGGAAAGGAAAAATTAAGTGGCATCGGTCATACATTTGACCCATTTAGGGGCATGCAGGAGCCAAATTTCATAATTTCATAAAACCACCAATTTTTGTAAGGTGTGAGAAAATGTTCGTAACAAAACAACTAATGGATGACGACCATACACTTTATCGCCCTGCGGTGGAGTCCTAGACAGTTAGAGGAATTTTTCTTCTATACATGTTTCTACTATATAATATTATAAATTTTGTATGGGAGCCCACTTAATCTCTTATCATTAAGAGAGTATGTATGTTCTAAAAAAGAGTTGGGGTAGAAAACTATTAGGAGTCGGTCATACATTTGAGCGCTCTAGGGCCATCTTAGGAGCTGTGGCAGCCAATTTTATACAATTTGATAAATTTTTAAACTTTATTTGGGAGCCCCCTTAACTTATCAGATCTGGCTATATCGATTGAAAAGAGAATTATAAAAGGAATGTAGACTTTGCTAAAAATAATTGTTATATTGATGGTTTTACAATGACTACAATCGTTTTACTATTCAGGTCTGAAAAGGATAAGATATGGATATATAGGGTAGCTATGTTTCGAAGAAATGTCGGGGCGTCAGTCCTACATTTTACCACTTATGACGCTTTTCTGACCCCAATTTGAACTTTGTGAGGAGCCACTGACCCTCTCCTAACTCTCCCCTTTTATTTGGCTCATACATTTTTTTCCTAACCTCACAAAATTAGTCGTAAACTATCCCATACCTAGCATTTATATATATAAATTGGACTAAAAGAAATCAAAACAAGTAAGAGTGTTAAATTCGGCTGTGCCGAATCTTTGATACCCTCCACCTCTGTTTGAGTAATGATAATAAATGTAAACAATATATTGGAAAAAGTAAACAATTTGTTAAACTTAATACAAGATTATTTCAGCAAATTCTTTGAGTTGGTTTTCGCCTTTTTTTTTTAATACGGATTTATTTCGGTGTTTGCTTTTTGGTCATTGTGGTTGCTGATCGGTTATATACCTATATGCATGCGTTTCCGGTTATATGACATAACTTCTCGTTTAATTTTGTTTTTGCTAATTAAATAGCTCGCCCTAACCTTCATTGCAAAGGTAATGGTTGTGTAGGGTGGCTACATGCATTAAATCGTGCTAATTGGAGATGGCTGTATAGTTTCTTTTAACTGGCAAAATATTTCTTCATTGCGGCCATATAGGTCGGATGGAGTAACAAAATAATAACCAAAAAAAAAGCTCTCTCAATTTTTTTATTAAAATATTGCCATATTTGGAAAACATAGAGAATAAATTTATAATAATAATAAATAATCAAATTAGGGATGCCAAACGCAAAAAACCAAATGTCCCAAACATTTGAAATAAAATAATTTGTTATCTTTATTTTCTGAAAAACTTCAAATATTCATCCAAAAAAAAAATTGTGAAAAATAATATATAAATAACATTCTCATCAAATAGCGTTTATTTATGTAACAATTTTTATGTTCGCAATTCTTAAATATCATTTGAGGTTTTCTAAAATTCATTGAATTTAAATTAATGTTTTCTGTAGTGCGATTCTTAAATTTCAACGATCCGACAATCGCAAAATATATATACATTGTTGTTTGCACTAAGGATTAAGTGATTCACTAAGTACATACATCTTAACGACAATCGACCAATCTATTTTTCTATTTATTTAAATTGTAAACGAGTGGCATCTCTGTCAAAATAAGCGAAAAAAACAAAGAAGAATAGAAAAAAACAAATTACTTCGTGTTTGACAGGATGATTTTATGTTTATGTTTAATATCTCTATTTTTTTTTACTAATATTTCTGTTTATTTATTTGAAAACTAGCTGTTTTTACCCGGTCTTGCCCGGGATACAAAGGCCTTTGACTTGAAAAATGGTTCACTATGCTTACCAGGCTCTGAGTACTTAGTCCCCAATTAACAAATTCCTCAATAAAATGAACTTTTTCCCCAAAAATTTGTATGGGCAGTAAATTCATTTTTTATTTCAATTAAAAATTTTTTAAGATGCTGCAGCAAAAATGCTTCAAAAATAAGTTGCGAAACCGCTTTAAGTTTTTTTTTTCAGTTTATTTATAAACATCAAATATAACGGAATGGTTCGCAACTTAAAGGAATCAGAACTTTTAAAAATTGAATTACTTCATTCAATAAGTGATCATCATTGAGCAGAGACGTCAAATTGAAGTTTCAGAAATGAAAGACTAATGCGACGTTTAATATTGTGTCGCAAGGTTTCTTTAAGCAATTGCTTATAGTATATGATCAACAGGTAATTATTTCACATACGTAGATAAAATTTATCATACGACATTTCACTAAGCTGTGTTCCGCGCGTATGGCAGCCAGACCCATGCTGCCGTGCAGTTGTTGTCAAATTATTTTAATCGCCAAAATATATTTTTCAGATCATTGCGATATTTTTGCTGAGCTGTGTTCCGCGAGCGCATCGCGTCCGCATCCGTCGCGTCCGCGGTCACGCACCGCGCGCCGCTTCGGCGCGTTTGGCAGCCACACCCGTGCTGCCGCACAGTTGATGTCAACTTATTTTAATCGCCAAAATATATTTTTCAGATCATTGCGATATTTTAGCTGAGCTGCGTTCCGCAATCGTGTCGCGTCCACGTCCGCGCGCCTTGGGCCGTTTCCTCGCAGCTACTACCCGTTCTGCCGCTTAGTTCTCGTTAACTTATTTTAATTCGTAAAACATATTTTTAGAGCATTGCGATATTTTAGCTGAGCTGTGTTCCGAGAGCGCGTCGCGTCCGCATTCGTCGCGTCCGAGTCCGCGGTCGCGCGTCGCTTCCGCGCATTTGGCAACCACACCAGTGCTGCCGCGCAGCTGTTTCCAACTTATTTTAATTGTCAAAATATATTTCTCAGATCATTCCGATATTCTAGCTAAGCTGCATTCCCCGTGCGCGTAACTTCCGCGCAACGAAAGGATGCTATTGAAAATGCATTTATTGTAGGACATATATTGAGAGCAGTATGCAAATGTTTACTAAAATAAATAATTAACAAAATTCATTAAATACAAATATGTAAAAATTTAAGAATGAATTTGGGGAGTAAGTTCATTTTTACTTCGATTTAAAAAAAAAATGAGGAATTTGTTCATTTCTTTTGGGTACCATTTTTAAGTTTGGGGAATTTGTTCACCGTGTAGTTATTTCCGTGTAAACCAAATATCAGAGAAATCCGTTGAAAAGTACAAATTTGTATAGGGAAGAAATATACCACACAACAAAATGTGAATTTTATATGAAAATTGGGCGTAAAAGTAGGCGTGGTCGGTAAAAATCATATGGCGACCTTCCCTGGAATATGTACTAAATTTCGGAGAAAGCCATTGAAAAGTAAAAGTTTGTATAGCAATCAAATAAAGAAACAAATAAAAGGAAAAAAATAAGTTGTATATACATAGAAGTTGGCGAAAAGTAGGCGTTGCCTGTAAGAAGCATATGGTGACCTTCCCTGTAGTATAGAGATCGTGTGACCAAATTTTAGACATTCCTAGAAAAATAAAAATTTCTATAGTGAACAAATATACCAAAAAACAGAAAATTAATTTTGTATAAAAGTGGGCGTAGAAGTTGGCGTGGCCGGCAAGAATTATATGGCGACCTCTCTGGAGTACAGAGATCGTGCGTAGCAAATTTCAGAGAAATCCGTTTAAAAAAAATTGTGTAGCGAACAAATGTACCAAAAAACAGAATATGAATTGTATACATAAAGTGGACGTAACAGTAGGCGTGACCGCTACGAAGAATATGTCGACCTTCCTTGGAGCAGAGAGATCGTGTGTACCAAATTTCAGAGAAATCGGTTGAAAAATAAAAATTTGTATAGGGAAAAAATATACCAAAAAACGAAATGAATTGTATAAAAAAAGTGGGCGCTAAAGTAGGCGTGGCCGGTACGAAGCACATGGCGACCTTCTCTGGAGTACAGAGATCGTGTGTACCAAATTTCAGAGAATTCCGTTGAAAAATATAGCAAACAAAAATACCAATAAACAGAAAACGAATTGTGTACAAAAAGTGGGCGTAAAAGTAGGTGTGGCCGAAAGAATCACCCGGTGACCTAGCCTGGGATACAAAGATCGTGTATACCAAAATTCAGAGAAATCCGTTGAAAAATAATAATTTTTATAGCGAACAAATATACCAAAAAGCAGAAAATGAGTTGTATATAAAAAGTGGGTGTAAAAGTAGGCGTGGTCGATAAGAGGTATATGGTGACCTTAGCTGTAGTACAGGGATCGTGCATACTGAATTTCAGAGAAATCTGTTAACAAATAAATATTTGTATAGTGAACAAATATGAATAAAACAGATAAGAAATTTTACATAAAAAGTGGGCGTAAAAGTAGGCGTGGCCGGTAAAAAGTATATGGCGACCTTTCCTGGGGTATAGAGATCGTGTGTACTAAATTTCAGGGAAATCGGTTGAAAAATAAAAATTTGTATAGCGGTCAAACAAACAAACAAATAAACAAACAAACAAACAAACAGAAAATGAATTTTATATATATAGATAAATAATAATGAATTGAATATGCTATTTAATTTTTTTATTTATATAAAAAAGTTTTTTAATAAAAGCAAAATATTTTCATTATTTTATGATTTTTATTTATGTATGACGACATTTCAACCTAAAAATTTAAGTTTTTATCGATTGAATAAACAACACAAAAATGGTTGTCGTTTAGATAACAACAACAGCTGACTTTAACAATAGCGAATATCGTTTAAAAATTTTACTGATAATATTGCTATTTTCTTTTTTTAACGATTCGACTATCGTTAAAAGAAGTTACTGAAAAGCTATTATGCCAATGCCAATATTTTTTTAAATGTAAAACTTTTTTTAAATGTAAACATATTTGGTGTTTTTTTTTTGGAATTTCAATTTGTGTTTAACGAATAAAATTTATATATTAAAGATGCAATTGATGTCTTCTAAATTTAAAATTATTATTTCCGACGTTTTGATATAATTTTCTGAAATTCAGTTAAGATTTTCTAATTTATAATTGGAAATTTTAATTCCAGTTTTTAGAATTGATATTTTCTAAAATTTTAATGGAAAATTTAAAAACTGCAATTTTGTATTTATGTGAATAATAATGCTTTAGTAATTATAAACAATTTTTAAAAATTAGATGTAATCGCAATCAGATATTTTGTAGGTAAAGCAGAATAATAATTCTATATAACTATGTAAAACTGTTTTGAAAGCAAAACACTCATTGATGAACTCGGTAACTCTATTTTGTAAAGACAACAAAAAGTTAATATGCCAAACTTATGTTCATATTTGTAAAAGAATAATGAAAAAACGTATGAAATAAAAGACCAGTCCCTGTATACTCTTAACATTGTGCTGTATGATATCTATTTGAAAATATTGACATTCATGTTAAACTAGAAATAACTATTGCAAAGCTAATTAGAACAAAAATTGTGGCGCCATCTACTGTGGCATAGTCACGCTGTTAATGCAAAAGAAATTTATTTTCCCCACAACAAAATATTGCAGAATTTTATGTAAAAAAAATTATATACCGATTTATTTCCAACATGCAGTTATTGTGGATATACATACATACATATCTATATATATAAAATTCGTTTTCTGTTCGTTTGTTTGTTTGTTTGACCGCTATACAAATTTTTATTTTTCAACGGATTTTCCTGAAATTCTGTACACACGATCTCTATACCCCAGGAAAGGTCGCCATATACTTTTTACCGGCCACGCCTACTTTCACGTCCACTTTTTATGTAAAATTCATTTTCTGTTTTATTCATATTTGTTCACTATACAAATTTTTATTTGTTAACAGATTTCTCTGACATTCGCTACACACGATCCCTGTACTCCCGCTAAGGTCACCATATACTTTTTATCGACCACGCCTACTGTTACGCCCACTTTTTATATACAATTCATTTTCTGTTTTTTGGTATATTTGTTCGCTATAAAAAATTTTTATTTTTCAACGCATTTCTCTGAAATTTGGTAGACACGATCTTTGTACCCCAGGCCAGGTCACCGGGTGATTCTTTCGGCCACATCTACTTTTACGCCGACTTTTTGTATACAATTCGTTTTCTGTTTTTTGGTATATTTGTTTGCTATACAAATTTTTATTTTTCAACGGAATTCTCTGAAATTTGGTACACACGATCTCTGTACTCCAGTAAAGGTCGCCATATGCTTCGTACCGGCCACGCCTACTTTAACGCCCACTTTCTCTATACAATTCATTTTGTTTTTTGGTATATTTGTTCCCTATACAAATTTTTTTTTCAACCGATTTCTCTGAAACTTGGTACACACAATCTCTCTGCTCCAAGGAAGGTCGACAGATTCTTAGTACCGGTCACGCCTACTGTTACGCCCACTTTTTGTATACAATTCATATTCTGTTTTTTGGTACATTTGTTAGCTACATAATTTTTTTTAAACGGATTTCTCTGAAATTTTCTACACACGATCTCTGTACACCAGAGAGGTCGCCATATGATTCTTGCCGGCCACGCCTACTTCTACGCCTACTTTTTATACAAAAATAATTTTCTGTTTTTTGGTATATTTGTTCACTATAGAAATTTTTATTTTTCTATGGATGTCTAAAATTTGGTCACACGATCTCTATACTACAGGGAAGGCCACCATATGCTTCTTACAGGCAACGCCTACTTTGCGCCAACTTCTATGTATATAAAACTTATTTTTTTCTTTTTATTTGTTTCTTTATTTGATTGATATACAAACTTTTATTTTTCAATGGCTTTCTCCGAAATTTAGTACATATTCCAGGGAAGGTCGCCATATGATTTTTACCGACCACGCCTACGTTTACGCCCAATTTTCATATAAAATTCATATTTTGTTGTGTGGTATATTTCTTCGCTATACAAATTTGTACTTTTCAACGGATTTCTCTGAAATTTGGTTTACACGGAAATAAGTACACGGTGAACATATTCCCCAAACTTAAAAAAAGGCACCAAAAGAAGTGAACAAATTCCCCATTTTTTTTTTTTATCGAAAGAAAAAATTAACTTACTCCCCAAATTAATTCTTAAATTTTTACATATTTTTATTTAATGAATTTTGTTAAATATTTATTTTAGTGAACATTTGCATACTGCTCTCAATATATGTCCTACAATAAATGCATTTAAAATGAGTATTCTTTTCACTACCATCATTTCGTTGCGCGGAAGCTACGCGCACGGTGAATACAGCTTAGCTAGAATAACGGAATGATCTGAAAAATACATTTTGACAATTAAAATAAGTTGGCAACAGCTGCGCGGCAGCACAGGTGTGGTTGCCAAATGCGCGTAAGCGGCGCACGGCGCGCGACCGCGGACTCGGACTCGGACGCGACGGATGCGGACGCGACGCGCACTCAGAACACAGCTCAGCTAAAATATCGCAATGCTCTAAAAAAATATGTTTTAGGAATTAAAATAAGTTAACGAGAACTAAGCGGCAGAACGGGTAGTAGCTGCGAGGCGCGCGGACGCGACGCGCTCGCGGAACATAGCTCAGCAAAAATATCGCAATGATCTGAAAAATATATTTTGGCGATTAAAATAAGTTGACAACAACTGCGCGGCAGCACGGGTCTGGCTGCCAAACGCGCGGAATCGGGCGCGACTCGCGCGCGGAATACAGCTAAGTGAAATGTCGTATGATAAATTTTATCTACGTATGTGAAATAATTACCTGTTGATCAAAATAGACCACACATATACTATAAGCAGTTGCTTAAAGAAACCTTGCGACACAATATTAAACGTTGCATTAGTCTTTCATTTCTGAAACTTGAATTTGACATCTCTGCTCAATGATGATCACTTATTGAATGAAGTAATTCAATTTTTAAAAGTTTTGATTCCTTTAATTTGCGAACCATTCCGTTATATTTGATGTTTATAAATAAACTGAAAAAAAAAACTTAAAGCGATTTCGCAACTTATTTTTGAAGCATTTTTGCTGCAGCATCTTATAAAAAACATCTAAATTAAAAAATCAAAAAATGTTTAATTGAAATAAAAAATTAATTTACTGCCCATACAAATTTTTGGGGAGAAAGTTCATTTTATTGGGGAATTTGTTAATTGGGGACTAAGTACTCAGCGCCTGCTAAGCATAGTGAACCATTTTTCAAGTCAAAGGCCTTTATATCCCGGGCAAGACCGGGTAAAAAGAGCTAGTATAGAATATATGTAATATATGGACATTTGTATTATTTAATATGTGTATGTATGTATATGTAAATATTACACACAAAAAATACAACATCAAACGTTATTTTTGTGTTTATCTCTTTAAATAAATTAATACATAATTTTTTTTTTCTTGCTAAATTTACATTGTTTTTTTTTATTAACAACTAGGTATTTTAGCATTATTTGCTTTACATGTTGGTGAATTTTTACTCCCTTTATATCAAGTGTCTCCTTGTCGAAAAAATTTTGGATCGATCTGAAAGTTTGCAGGCAGGATCGTGGCAATAACATAAATGATCTGATAAATTTTTTTAGTAATGCCAAAACAATGGAAGCTGTTAAATTTTTCTACCAGAGTTGATAAAAAAAATGTACAAAGGGTTAGTTTTTATTATATTATTACCACAATGACTACCAAAACAACAAGTCCAGCTATGACAACAAAACAACATTTAGAATAACAACAAGAACAATATAGAAACATCTTATTTTTAATTTTTTTTAATTTTTCAGAGATTTCCCTGGACCTATTCCACCGATTTTAATGATTTTTGAAATAGAAATCTTCCCATGAATTTGGTGAATCATTCTCACTGAAAATGATCACCTTAGCTATCCTATTGAGTGCGTGATCGTGACAAAAACAACATATAAAATTATATTTTTTCAAGACTTTTTTTAAGTTCTTGGGCCCTAATCAACCGATTTGGACGATTTCAAATACTAAACTGCTCAGGATGTTAGTCAATCATTTTTTATGTCAACGAGCACCCTAGCTGCCCGATTTATGCCGTCATCGTGATTTCCGCAGACGGACAGACGGACAGACGCACATCGCTATATCAACTCCGGTTGTTATAAGGATCACAAATATATATATTTTTTGGGTTCCAAAATTTTTTTTCTAATTATTACAAACGGAATGACAAACTTATATATACCCTCTGCACACTGGAGTAGAGGGTATAAATAAATAATATAATAATAAGCAACCAAATATGAAAAACAGTAATTTTTCCGAGCGCATTTGTAGAGAGAAACGTAACAGGCTTGACTCAGAATCTTAAACAGAATATACCATTAACAACCTTTCGCTTAGATCTGTCTGAAACAAATATGATACGTGTATGTATGTATATAAAAATTCTTCTTGGATATATGTAAGTAGTCCGTTTTTCACATATTATATAAATTTTAACATGCCTCAGGCAAATAGCTGACAATCTTATATAAATTTGATACATCTTAATTTTCTACGACCATAATAGCCTTACCCACAACGCCGTATTAAAGCATGTCGGGGCCCCTGGGCACAAAATAATTTGGGGCCGCACTGGAAAGTAAAAAAAAAACGAATGACAAGAATTTTTTGTTATGATTTTAAATTTGTTATGTATAATACAAATTTAATACATGTTATTTAATGTTATAAGATATAACCTATGTAGGTATTTGTGTTCTGATTTAAATTGGCTATGCTAAAGGTTTTTTTTCGGAATTTCTGTGCTGCAAAATCTTGTATTATATCCTCAAAATCAATTTTTTGAACGACATCACTTTCACATAATTGACAAGTTGATTAGGCGTTCTTGTAACATAGACGTTCGTAATTCATTTTTTATTCTCTTTAGCCGAGAAAATGATCGCTCTCCACTACAATTAGTTATCATTAAACAAAGAAATATTCTTGTAGCAACTTCAAGTTTCTTCTAACTTATCGGACTTTATTACGTTATGTAAAGCTGAGATAATCAAATCCGATGATTCCGTTGCTATGTTCTTGAGGTACTGCCTTACATGAAAATATTCTGATATGAACTCCTTAGCGTTAATGTCTTTGTGGTAGAATTCGGCAAATTCTTTGCATTTTTTTGACAACTGGTCAGAATCAATTGTTATTAATTGAGAAAGAAAACTAAAAATTTCATCAATTTCTTGGTATGCAGCAGAATGCTTTTTTAAATGAACATGCAATATGTCAATTATGGGAACAAACGTTTCTACGCGGAATTTTTGTTTGCCATTTAACTGTACAGTCTCCGCTGATCCGTCAAAAAAATAAGACGTAAGCTGCGAATTTTTTTTCTTTCACACATATCTTTATAGTCACCATTGGTTTTTTTTTTTATTTAGCGGCCGATTCGTACTGATCGAAATTATCGCGTGCGTTACTGACATAATCGATTAAAGATGCGTAAAGTTTTGTTGCAACGTCCAGTGCCAAAGTGTTTTTTTGTAAACTTATGCTTGTTTTGTTTATTACTCCTAAAAGATCATTCCAAATCTCCGTTAGGAGCATAGTCTCAAATTTTTCCATTTTTTTGGCTAGGGCTTGATCTTCGTTTCTTGTTTCTCCTGGTTGATTGATATCATTTGCAATTGTTGTTAAAGCCTCAGATATATGAAAATAACAATTTTGCAAAGCATTAATAGCATTAGCACGTGCAGACCGTCTAGTATCCGGGAGAGACTTCAAAACTTTATTTGTTCCCAAATTCGCTGTCATAATTTTCCATCGTTTGGTCGAAGCCGAGAAAAAATTAAATAATTTTTGGACGAATTGGAAGTAGGATACTGCATCTGAAACACATTGAACAGCTTCAACACCTACCTTTTTTTTATTCTTGCCTGAACACCAGAATACTTTCCTGCCATATTTGATGCATTATCGTAAGTCTGCCCTCGGCAATCTTTTATAGGAATATCAAGCCTTTCAGTAAAGTTTAAAATGACACCTGCTATGTATTGAGCATTATGTTCATCCATAGGCAAAAATTGCAAAAATCTCTCAATAGGCTCTCCGTCTTTGACGTATCTAACGATAAAGGTGAGTTGGTCAACAAGTGAAAGATCTGGTGTAGAATCCACACTAATAGAGTAGTATTTTGCAGCTTTTAGTTCATTAACAATCGCTTTTAGCACTTGCTGTCCCATTATATTAATAAATTCATTATAAATATTTGCAGAAAAATATGATGTATTTCCTTTTCCACTATTTCCGCAGTTTCGCATGTGATCAGCAAGAAAAGGATCAAATTCGCTAATTAGTTCTAAGCATCTTATATATATTTACGCTGATCCCTGACTCACTGACTGACTGACTGATTCTGTAACGCTGAAATAATACACACACATAGCACTCCATACAAAGCTATGCGAAACACACAAACAAAATTTAATTTTTCTCATTTTATACAAACACACACACAATTTTCTCTCTTCTATGTTACCAACCAGTGCTGCTAATAAAATCTTCTGAAAATCGACAATTTTGGAAACTAAATCGCCAAAATCGTCATTTTTAAAAAAGAAATTGTCAAGAAAATAAAAATAAAACTCTACAAAGTATTACAAAAGGAAACAATCAAATTTATTTATATCATTCATATTACGAATATTATTACAGCATCGGTTATTTCTAATGTATTACTGGTGAAATTTCAACGAAAAAAATTTAACACACCAATCAACTAAATAATTTTATTGACATGTGTCTATAGCTAAAACGTATAATATAGGTTTAAAGTATCGCCATAATTAAAACTTAAATCTTAAATGGAGATGCTATTCAAGGTATTTCCGTTTTGAAACGACTTGACCCAGAATTAAATCTATACATACTTTGTAATTTCCATTTACACTGAACAAAAACTATAAATTTTCGATAACAACCCATTAATTAGTAACCCTTGAAATCGTAATTTTTATACTACTGATAATTTTAAATCTTCAATCATCATTTTTACAAATTTAACAAATTTAACATTTTAACAAATTGCAAAATCGTCGAAATTACAATAGGTTGTCAAAATTGGCAAAATTGCAAAATCGTCGAAATTACAATAAGTTGTCAAATTTGGCAACACTTACTAAACTTATTCGTTTGTCTGTTTTGTTTTTCATCTCAAAATTGTTTTGTATAGTTAAGAGTACTTTCGCTCAGTTCATTGATGACCAGCACTTACCAAAGAGCTTGCTTTTTTTGATAAATATTTGAGAAAAAAGAGATCTTGAATGTGGATTTTGTTGTTGTCCAACGTATGATTTCGTTTATAATTGTGTATTGAAAAGCCTTTGAAAAAATATATAGTGCAATATTAAGTTTAAAATTTAAATTATTGTAACTTTGCATAATTAAATTACATTGTAATTTTAGAAGAGAGGTGGGAAAATAATTTTTTTTTTTACTCATAATATTAATTTTTGCATAATATGCTTTTAAAAAAAATTCGGAAAATCATAAATTACGCAAAAAGGTATATTTAACATTTTAATTTGAATAAATTATTGAAATTATCATGGAAGAATTAAAAGCGATTTTTTTTTAAGTAAAACTAATACGCGCGCATTTTTTATTTTTCTTTTTAGATTTATAGATAACTTTGCAAAAATGTAATTCTCTTTTTTTTTCAGTTTACATGTATGATGAAATATGAAATTTTTTTCTTTTTTGTGTACATTGGTGTATTGGTGTTTGCATTTCCTTAAGGGGTGGTAGGTTTTAAAACCTTTCTTTGCATTTCTCTTCCTGAATGCACAACATGTCGAGAGTGTTTTGTCAAAATTTTAAGTAAATCAAAGCAAAACTTAAAAAGATACAGCGTTTCCAGCGACCGGCTTCATACGGTATATAGTATACAAATCAGTTTTTAAAAAACTTTAAACCGATTTTCTCGCAAATTAATGTTCGAAGTCCGTGAACATCTTCTTGACCGATTCTTTTGAAATTTTAGACACTATATCTACACAAAAATCATCAGGTAACCACGAAGTTTTTTTTTTTAATTCCATTTTCTTCCCCATTTTTTAACAACAAATTCCCGAAATTGTATAGCAAAAATCGTTTTTCACTTCAAAATGCTGCAAAAAAAATCGAAAAACACTTCGTCACTACTTCAGGAAACATGTCACCTGTTAAACGCATTTCGATTTTTTTTTTCACATGGTCCGGTAACGAGTTATGATGTTCACCGCAAAACAACAACGCCTCCGGATATTGGCTGTCACGGACTTATTTATTAAAATTTTTAGTTGAAAATTTTTTCAAAGATTCTTTAAATGTTATGCTATAATGTGTATTCATGTCTTCAAAAAAGAATTATGCAATTAATTATTATTATTAACTTTTAAAACCTTTAAAACTCCCCCCTTAAGAAACTTTTAGGAACCTTGCTCTAAAACGTTTTTTTTTCTATGCTATTCTATTTTTTCTACAATAAAATGGAGTTCGGTTATAACGAACTCGGCGGGACCGGCCAAATTAGATCGTTATAGACTAAGTTTGTCCGAAAGTTTTAAAAACTTTTTTTTAGTTGAATAAGTTATTTATTTTGATACATTTTAAAAAGTTATAAAACATAAATTAAATTTTTAAAAAGATACATATTAATAGTTTGTCTTAATAAGACTAAAAATACCGAGTTTCTATCAAAATAAAATATTTTTTTAAAATCATATAATATTAAAAACTCTTTATGTATAGAAGCAGAAAATATAAAGCAAAGGTTGGCTACTGGCAAACTTATGCGAAAATATACGTAAAAGGATCTTTTACAAAACTTAATTTGGTTTGTATTTTTTATAACTGTTTTCCGATTTTTTTTTTTAATTTTAAAAACATTAAAATTATTTTTTTTTAAATATATAAAATATAGGAAAATTTTGAAATGGGAAAAAAATTTAGTTTGTTAAAGTCAAAATAAACGGGCGCCTAGGCGCCACACAATCCACTAGTCTCAAATAATTTCCGTTATTTTGAGACCCTAATATTTCATTATCACCACGAAAAGCAAGTCCTCTGGAAGCCAAAAATTTCACTACTGCAACAATTCTTTTAGGTACATTCTTCCAATAATTCACTTGTGTCAATTCGCCCAGTAGTTTTGCTTCTTGCGACATATTTCATCATTGATTCCCTCTGTTGTAAACTGTTCTCATGCTCCATTAATAAATTACTTATATGTTTCCAGTCTTTATATCCATTTGGAGAACTCAAATTATGACCAGTACCAGTAGTAGTATTAAATAGACGGCAGCAATAACAGTATACAGAGTTCATTCGTCAATATACGGGTGAACATATTTTTAGCCAAGTATCTAGTTTTTGTTTTACCGCTTGAATTTGGAAAAATTTTAGAAGTTTCGGAGAAGTCACACTCTTTATTTTGAAAAAATTCTGGCCCTTTTTGAGTCCAAATATCGCGTACTTCTTCCGTTAAAATTTCATCACAGTACGTACCAGGATCAGGAGATACACTTTCTATGCTCGTAAATAATAAGTCACAGAAGCTTGAATTGAAGGATTCAGCATCTAATGTACCTGTTACTGTCTCTACATCTGGAACTTGCATAATATTATCATTTTTGTCAGACGTAAGTTCTTTTTCCCGTTGAAATTCGAAAGTAACCGGATCTTGAGATGATGAAGGCGAGGAATCAGTCATCCTGTTTGTTTCTTCCACCGTAAAAAATTAAGTGAGTTTAGGAAGTTTTTCGGCTATTTCTTTTTGAGCTAGACCTTTTTTTTTTTGTGAACCACTTAAATATGTTTTTTCGACGTAATTAAATTAATTATAAAACAATATAGACAATTTGTTTACAACTAAGACGTCAAACTGGTAAAAAATTCTTTTAAATAAGTTCAATAATTCACATTAAATATTTACACGCATTCACTGAGTTGACCTTACACTTATTGACTGCGTTCAACTTTGACATTCATACGGGAAATCCCCTAAATATACACAATGTCAACTATTACTATCTGCACCAGTCAAGGTTGCCAGTTTTTTTTTGTTTGTATCGCCAAATACAGTTGAAAAATCGCCCTAATACATTTTTTTAGTATTTGTTAATATTTAAGTTTCGGTTTTTTCTATTCCTTTTTGTTCTTGAAATTAACAAAAAAAAAAAAAAATTAACAAAAAAAAATTGCTGAAAATCACCAGAAAAATACAAAATATTTAACTTCTTTCTTTCGTGTAATCGAATATATCGGCCTTTCGGGGCCCCCATGAAGTCGGGCCCTGGGCATGGGCCCCGTGTGCCCTTATGGCAAAAACGGAATTGATTACCCAATATGGCTGGATAAATAAATAAAATATGCTAATATCAATAGAAACAGTTTTTAATTTTTGTTCTAAACATTGATGCAAATAACGAAGTTCATTTATATTATAGAAGTTTAATTAAATTTAAGGAGTAAAACAGATTTGGCAATAAAGCAATATGAAAAATGTTTTAATAAAAGTAAACAAGCTGAATATTTCTTAGAAAGTCATGTTAAATTTTTTACACGTATTTCAATGTTTGCCTCGGTTGAGCATGGAACGTGGCTCTAAGCAGTCTGCCAACAACAGTAAACGATGTATTTTACTTTTTTACGGTGCACAATGGGATGATTTTGATAAAAAAAAAAACCTTCTGTTCTATGTATCATGTTAACCTAAAGATTTTTTTACATTAACTTATTTGTTTATATCAATATTTAGCCGATGAATTCTTCTTGTGAATATATTAAACACATGTTTAATATTTTTTCAGTAAAATAAAAATAATATTTTGAAAACAAAAGTTATTTGCATTTTAAAATTATTAAAAATATAAAACTCCAACCTATATTAGTTTGATAATAAATGGGTCATGATGATTTAATTTATGTAGTCATATTTTCGTTTTTTAGAAAGAAAAAAAATGTCTTATTTTCACATATTTTCTAAAGATATTCTGTAAATTTCAGAATGGAAAATATGTGGAAATATAACTATTAAAATAATATATAAAGGGTCCGCCAAATAACTTTTTTTATTTGAAAGTACAATCCTTCCGGTTAATAATGGAAAATAATTTCATTCAAATGGCTGCCTCGGCTGGCCATGCAGTAGCCTACATGATCGGTCCAATTTTTAAGCACATTATCGATTGTGTGCAGCTGTATTTCCCCAATGGCTTCACGAATATTGTCCTTTAAAGCGTCAATTGTCTCTGGCTTGTTGGCGTAACACTTATCTTTGAGGGCACCCCACAAATAATAGTCCAACGGTGTCAAATCGCAGCTCCGAGGTGGCCAAACGACATAAGCTCTGCGGCTGATAATGCGATCTTCAAAAACAGGGCGCAAAACATCGAGTGTAGCTTCGGCTGTGTGGCACGTAGCGCCGTCCTGTTGAAACCAAATGTTGCCAATATCCTCCTCTTCAATTTTTGTGAACAAAAACTCGTTCAACATGGCCCGATAACGATCGCCATTGACTGTAACGGCCACTCCTTGCTCATTTTCGAAGAAAAATGGCCCAATTATGCCTTTGGACCAAAATCCGCACCAAACAGTGACTCGTTTTGGGTGTATCGGTTTTTCAATGTATGCGTGCGGGTTTCCTGTGCCCCAAATGCGGCAATTTTGCTTGTTTACATACCCGCCAAGATCAAAATGAGCTTCATCTGAAAATATGATTTTTTTTGGCAAAATCGGCATCTTCTGTAAGTCGATCGCAGGCCCACTTAGCGAAGCGAAAACGCATTGAATGGTCAGTTGGCTTCAACTCCTGAACCAATTGGACTTTGTATGGTGTCATACCAAGGTCTTTATGCAAAATTCGTCTCAATGATGCCTCCGAAATGTTCAATTCTTGAGAACGACGGTGAATTGATGTTGATGGCACTTCACTCACACTTTCTGCCACAGCAGCAATATTCTCGGGTGTACGCACTGTTTTTGGCTTTTCACGCTTTGGTTTATCGATGAGGATGCCAGTTTCTTTCCATTTTTCCACAAGATAACGATCATACGGAGCTGACGGTGCCTCTCTTCTTCCAAAATCCGTACGCAATTTTCGCACACATTCCGCAACATTACCATGATTTTCAAAGTAATGTCGCAATATTTCCCAGCGTTGTTCAAGCGTATACACAACCATATTCGTTCAGCGGAAGGATAAAACTAATTATCTGTCAAATCAGACATGAGCTAAGTGTTACCATTCACGAAATAAGCATTAGTTGAAAAAAAACGTTAGATGGCGGACCCTATACATATATACAAAGCTGGGATGATTGTACATTATACGAATGAAAGTTTAAAACGAAAAATATGCTAGAAAAATTATTAAATACTAGCTGTTTTTACCCGGTCTTGCCCGGTATCCAGAGGCCTTTAACTTGAAAAATGGTTCACTATGCTTACCAGGTGCTGAGTACTTAGTGCCCAATGAACAAAGTCCTCAAAAAAATTAACTTTCTCCCCAAAAATATGTATGGGATTGGGGAATTTGTTCACGATGAAAAAAATTGCCCAATGTTTACGTTTTTGGAGGAGTAAATTAATTTTTTTATTTAAATTTAAAATTTTTTGATTTTTTAAACTTTAAGTTTTTTTAAAAGACGCTACAGCAAAAATACTTCAAAAATAAGCTGCGAAACCGCTTTTTTTTTATACCCTCCACTCCAGTGTGCAGAGGGTATATATAAGTTTGTCTGTAATTAGAAAAAAAATTTTGGACCTCATAAAATATATATATTTGTGATCCTTATAACAACCGGAATTGATATAGCGATGTCCGTCTGTCCGTCTGTGGAAATCACGATGACGGCATCAATCGGGCAGCTAGGGTACTCTTTGACATAAAAAATGATTCATTAGCATCCTGAGAAGTTTGCTATTTAAAATCGTCCAAATCGGTCGATTAGGGCCCGAGATTTGAACGAAGAACTAAAAAAAGTCTTGAAAAAATATAATTTTCTATGTTGTTCTTGTCACGATCACGCCCTCAATAGGACAGCTAGGGTGATCATTTTTAGTGAGAATGATTCACCAAATTCATGGGAAGATGTCTGTTTCAAAAATCATTAAAATCGGTGGAGCAGGTCCAGGGAAATCTGTGAAAAAGTAAAAAAAAAAAAATTAAAAACATGATATTTCTATATTGTTCTTGTTGTTATTCTAAATGTTGCATTGTTGTCATAGCTGGACTTGTTGTTTTGTGTTCGTTGTGGTAATAATATAATAAAAACAAACCCTTTGTATACTTTTTTATCAACTCTGGTAGAAAAATTTAAAAGTTTCCATTGTTTTGGCATCACTAAAAAAATTTGTTAGATCATTTCTGTCATTGCCACGAGCCTGCCTGCAAAATTTCAGATCGATTGGGTCACGGGAAAGTGGTTAAAAGCGATCCAAAATTTTTTCGACAAGCAGACACTACAAGTTGATATAAAGGGAGTAAAAATTCACCAGCATCTAAAGCAAATAATGCTAAAATACCTAGTTGTTAATAAAAAAAAAAAAACAATTGGGCAATTCACAATGGGTAATGTATCGTTGTATCTGTTGTATCGAGTATCACTTTACAATAGTGTAAAATTGTTGTTGGTAATTTTCACTGAAAAATCTGATACACGATCCAACTTCATTGCTATGTTTAGTAAATGTTGTATATTGTATCATAACATATAAGTTCCAAGTGAATGCCAGTTTTTATGAAAAAGAAAAAACAAATACATAGAATTTTATCAGCATAAATAATTATAAAATAAAATATGGCAAATAATGCAAATAACGCAAATACATCGATAAGTTTATTTATATAATAATTAATGTTTATATTTTTTTTAGTATGTATTTTCTCTTTCAGTACCAACCAAAACATTTAACAATTTTTTTTTTCATTATAAATTAAAAAGCAAGAGGTACGCAACTAAAACTCCAGGGTATATCTCACGACCAAAAAGCAAACACTGACAAGTGTTTTCTCTTATACAAAATAGCAGAAGCGACGAAGCGATCTTTCCTCGTTGGATCGAAAATTACAAAAGAAAGCGTTTTACAATATGAAAATACAACTGAGTGTTCACAACAAATGATTGTATTGTGTATTTCAATACAACATACAATATACAACACCTGTTGTGAATTGCCCAAATGTAAATTTAGCAAAAAAAAAATTATGTATTAATTTATTTAAAGAGAAAAACACAAAAATAACGTTTGATGTTGTATTTTTTGTTGTGTGTAATATTTACATATACATACATACACATATTAAATAATACAAATAATATACATATATTATATATATGTATGTATGTATGTATATTCATAGTAACTGCATGTTAGAAATAAATCGGTATATTATTTTATTGACATAAAATTCTGCAATATTTTTTTGTGGGGAAAATACATTTCTTTTGCATTAACAGAGTGTCACTTCATTTTGCTCAGCGTGACTATGCCACAGTAGATGGCGCCACAATTTTTGTTCTAATTAGCTTTGCAATAGTTATTTCTATTTTAACATGAATGTCAATATTTTCAAATAGAAATCATACAGCACAATGTTAAGAGTATACACGGACTGGTCTTTTATTTCACACGTTTTTTCATTATTCTTTTACAAATATGAACATAAGTTTGGCATATTAACTTTCTGTTGTCTTTACAAAATAGGGTTACCGAGTTCATCAATGAGTTTTTTGCTTTCAAAACAGTTCTACATAGTTATATAGAATTATTATTCTGCTTTACCTACAAAAATATCTGATTGCGATTAAATCTAATTTTAAAAATTGTTTATAATTAATAAAGCATTATTATTCACATATATACAAAATTGCACTTTTTAAATTTTCCATTCAAATTTAAGAAAATATCAATTCTTATAAAAACTGAAACTAAAATTTCCAATTATAAATTAGAAAATATTAATTGAATTTCAGAAAATCATATCAAAACGTCGGAAATAATAATTTTAAATTTAGAAGACATCAATTGCATCTTTAATATATAAATTTTATTCGTTAAACACAAATTGGAATTCCAAAAAAAAAAAAAAGCACCAAATATGTTTACATTTAAATAAAAATCACATAAATAAAAATCATAAAATAGTGAAAATATTTTGCTTTTATTAAAAAACTTTTTTATATAAATAAAAAAATTAAATAGCATATTCAATTCATTATTTCATTTTCAAATATATACACAGAAATATTAGTAAAAAAAATAAAGATATTAAACATAAAGATAAAATCATCCTGTCAAGCACGAAGTAATTTGGTTTTTTCTATTTTTCTTTGTGTTTTTCGCTTATTTTGACAGAGGTGCCACTAGTTTACAATTTAAATAAATAGAAAAACAGATTTGTCGACTGTCGTTAAGATGTATGTACTTAGTGAATTACTTCATCCTTAGTGCCAACAACAACAGCTGTCGATATATTTTGCGAATGTCAGATCGTTGAATTTGAAATTTACAGAATCGCACTACAGAAAATATTAATTTAAATTCAATGAATTTATGAAAACCTCAAATGATATTTAAGAATTGCTAACATAAAAATTGTTACATAAGTAAACGTAATTTGATGAGAATGTTATTTTTTATATATAAATTTTCACAATTTTTTTGGATGAAAATTTGAAGTTTTTCAGAAAATAAAGATAACATTAAATTATTTTGTTTAAAATGTTTGGGACTTTTGGTTTTTTGCGTTTGGCATCCCCAATTTGATTATTTATTATTATTATAAATTTATTCTCTATGTTTTTGAAAAAACTAAATTAAGCGAGAAGTTATGTCATATAACCGGAAACGCATGCATATAGGTATATAACCTAAATGCATGCCGATCAGCAACCACAATGACCAAAAAGCAAACACCGAAATAAATCCGAAATAATAGAAAAGACGAAAACCAACCCAAAGAATTTTCTTAAATAATTTGGTATTAAGTTTAACAAATTGTTTACTTTTTCCAATATTTTGTTTACATTTATTATCAATACTCAAACCGAGGTGGAGGGTATTAAAGATTCGGCACAGCCGAATTGAACACTCTTACTTGTTTTTAAGTTTATTTTGTAAACATCAAATATAACGGAAACGTTTGCAAATTAAAAAAATCAGAAGTTTTAAGAATTGAATTACTTATTCAATAAATGATCATCATTGAGCAGAGACATTAAAATTATAGAAGTTTCGAAAATGGAAAATGAATGCGACGTTTTAAAATTGTGCCGCAAGGTTACTTTAAGCAACTGCTTATAGTATATGTGTGGCCTATTTTGATCAACAGGTAATTATTGCACATATGTAGATAAAATATATCATAAGACTTTTCACTGAGCTGTGTTCCGCGAGCGATTCTCGTCCGCGTCCGCTCGTTTGACAGCTACACCCGTGCTGCCGCGCAGTTGTCGTTAACTTATTTTAATCGCCAAAATATATTTTTCAGATCATTCCGATATTTTAGCTAAGCTGTATTCCGCGAGCATGTCGCGTCGCGTCCGCGTCCGCGCACCGAAATGATGCTATTGAAAGGACTATGGATATTAAATAAATTTGTTTTAGGACAGATATCGAGAGCAGTATGGGGAATTTGTTAATTTCTTTCGGGGACATTTTTTTTTTAAATTTGGGGAATTTGTTCATCCCGAAGTTATTCCCAATTATTTGGGGAATAAGTTAATTTTTTTGGGAATTTATTCATTGGCGACTAAGTACTCAACGCCTGCTTACCATAACAACTAGCCATGTTTATGCATGGAGTATTTTGAGTGTATGACGTCTAAAAGTTACGAATTTTAGTTATTCTAGAGCTTTGTGATATACAACATTTCTGGTTTTTCCTTCTGGTGCATATGCGAAAATATTATACTCTGGAGCAGGCGACATAAAATTGTCTATGAGAGAAGCAGTCGTTTAAGGAGTTTCAGGTTCCCCGGATTCAGCTTGTCTGGATTTGTAGACGCACTTGAGTAGATTCAGGCATTTCCGCTTCTCTTAACAAAGCTTGTTGAGCTGCGTTCCGCGAGCGCGTCGAAATAATGCTATTGAAAAGATACAGATTTTAAATGTGTATATTGCAGGGCAGATAATAATACCAGTATGCAAATTTTCACTTAAATAAATATTTAACAAAATTCATTAAATAAAAATATGTAAAAATTTAAGAACGAATTTGGAGAGTAAGTTTATTTTTTTATTTCGTTTTAAAAAAAATGGGGAATTTTTTAATTTCTTCTGGGGACCTTTTTTAAATTTGGGAATTTGTTCATCGTGAAGTTATTCCCGTGTGTACCAAATTTCCGAGAAATCCGTTGAAAAAAACAAATTTGTATACCAAATAACAGAAAATTAATAACAGAAAATTAATTTTATAAAAAAGTGGGCGTAAAGGTAGGCGTAGCCAGAAATATATATAATCCTTCGCTGGAGTACAGAGATCACGTATACCAAATTTCAGAGAAAGCCGTTGAAAAATAAAAGTTTGTATAGCAGTCAAACAAAGAAACAAATAAAAGGAAAAAAAAATAAATTTTATATACATAGAAGTGGGCGCAGAATTAGGCGTGGCTGTTAAGAAACATATGGCGACCTTGCCTGGATGTCAGTGAAATCCGTTGAAAAATAATAATTTGTATAGCGAACAAATATACCAAAAAACAGAAAATGAATTATATAGAAAAAGTGGGCATTAAGAAACATACGGTGACCTTGCCTGGAGTACAGAGATCGTATGTACCAAAAGTCAGAGAAATCCGTTGAAAAATAAAAGTTTGTATAGCGGTCAAACAAACAAGACAACAAATAAACAAACAAACAAACAAAAAATGAATTGTATATAATGTATATTATATAGATAACTCAGAACCCCGTTTGCCGTCTCGGAATTTTATTAAGAAGTCTAATAATTTTTTTACGTTTCTTTCCCTTACAATCTATTTTAAAGAAAAATAAATCTTAGAGATTGATGATGATGATATAATTCATCATATTTTCTGATAAACCTGATTAAGAAAATTTTATAATTTAAATTCAGTTATTGCTAGAGGAAATGTATGTTATGGGTAAAAACATATGAAATCAACCAATGAGTTGACCGCACCGATTTCGAATTGGATGAATTTTGGTACGAAGGGAAAGTTAAACATAATAATAGCGTTTGCCAACTTTCAGTGTCGTAGCTCTCGTATTTTCAGAATTATGGCCATTCCAAGTTGGCAAAAATCAATAAAAATGCACTCAGATACCTTAACACAATTTTTAATATCTCGAAAAGTATTCATTGTACGTTAGTAATCAAGGGCTCATTTTACAGACTAAAACATGCGCCATTCCAAAAAAAAAATTTTTTCAAATTTTCTATCAAGGATAATGTAAATAAAAAAGGACTAAAATTTCCAAAGGATATTTCTCGAAAATCAATATTTTTAAAAATTTCAAAAAAATATATGTTAATTCTTATTATGTTTTGTACAAGTCTGTCAAATTTCAATGTGGAGTCTTTATTACAACATGAGTTATTAAGAAAAAAGCAGGCGAAGGTTTATGTATTTCATGAAATGTACCAAAATACAAAAAGGTGACAAATTACAAAAAGAAGGACATATCAAATGTAACGGAACTTTTTCGACTTTACAACCTAGACGAAATATTTATTGCCTGTTCACACAAAAAATTTACAAATATTTTATGACCTGTGGTCGGCTTATTGGCAGTAGCAAATTCAGTCCCTATTTAAAAAACATTTTATGACCCGTAGTTCACGCAAATTTTCCAATTCAAGAAAAGCAAGGCGTGTATTTTTTTACCTGTAATCTATTTTTTGTACAAAAAAAAACAGTATAAATCGTTCAGAGACTGTAAGTCAAACTTCAGTTGAATACTAGATTTCATAAGTGCTAAACGTCAAAGTGTTATAGTGTTAAAGTGACTTGATCGTTTGAAAAAACAAAAAAAAGAGACTAAATATTTAAATAAATTATAACTATTGTCAATACAAAAAAGTCGTGCACAATTCATT
This sequence comes from Cordilura impudica, assembly GCA_963682025.1. Taxonomy (NCBI): domain Eukaryota; kingdom Metazoa; phylum Arthropoda; class Insecta; order Diptera; family Scathophagidae; genus Cordilura; species Cordilura impudica. The sequence goes on along the minus strand of OY821517.1, from coordinate 169,196,455 downwards.
CGGTTGTGGTATTTAAAAAAAAAAAATATGCCATTCCATTCAACATTTTGCTGTAATCCTTTTAAAAAATCCGGTCACACTGGGTGCAATAAAAGTTTAAGACAAGTCCAAGAATGGATGCTACAGTATACTAAGGATAAAAACATTACGATCTCAAATAAAATTTGTGGGACATGTAGAATAAAATTTTCGCATCTGAAGAAATCTAATAAATCTAATTTGGAAGAAGGTTCAGACATAAACGAAAATGTAGATACTTTCGATGACACTGCGTCAGGCACGGAAGAAGATGACATTGCGTCAAGCACGGAAGAAGTTGCTATTTCAAAATTAAACCAATCTTTACCGTATCTGGAACAATCTCCGATAAAAAAGAAGAAGTTACATCAAAAACGGTACAGAGATGGAAAATTCAGGAAAATAAGTGATTCGATTCAAGACAAAATTTTCCACGGTTCAGCACAATCAACTTCGCATATGTGCCCACAATCCGAAATAATAGAACAATTAAAAGAAAAGTTTAAAACATTAACAAAAAATAGCGAGAAAATCCAACTGCTAACAATTTTACCAAAAAGCTGGGCAATACATAAAATTGAGGAAGAATTCCTGGTTACAAACTATATCGCGCGAAAAGTTAAGCATTTGGTTGAAACAAAGGGTGTGATGAGTACGCCTAACCCAAAACTGGGAAGTCGAATTTCACCAGTGACAAGCAATTTAGTAAAATCCTTTTATGAATCCGATGACGTCAGCAGGTGTATGCAAGGACAGAAAGATTTCGTGTCTTTTTTTGAAAATGGTACAAAAGTCAGGAAAAATAAAAGACTTTTGCTTGGAAACTTAAGAGAAATGTACGCCTTATTCAAGGAACGACATGATGGAATAAAAATAGGTATTTCCAAGTTTTGCCAACTTCGTCCGAGGAATATAATTCTAGCAAATGCGAGTGGATCTCATAACGTGTGTGTTTGTACAAAGCATCAAAATGTGAAGCTGATGATTGATGCCATAAATTTAAAAAAATTAACTGCTGGTGTTCCGAATTATCAGCTTGAATGTTACAAAGATTGTTTGAAACAAATGACATGCATTCCATCTTCTTCAAAGTGTCACCTACGTAAATGTAACAAGTGTCCAGGAATTGAAAATTTAAAAGCAAAACTAAATCAATTACTAGAGCAAAATGATATTGATGAAATAACATATAAACAATGGGTAAGTGTAGATAGGGATAATTTGGAGACCATGATTGGCCAAGCCGACGTTTTTGTGGATTCCCTATGTGAAAAACTTGAAATTCTATTACCTCATTCATTTATTGCAAAACAGCAGGCAGCATATCTGAGCGAAAGAAAATCAAATTTGGAAGAAAATGAGTATATAGCAGTTTGCGATTTTTCAGAAAATGCTTCTTTTACTATTCAGGATGCAGTCCAGGGATTTCACTGGAACAACTCTCAGGCCACTTTATACCCAATTGCTATTTATTTTAAATCAGATGGAAAAACACATACAAACTTCATAATAATATCTGATTGTCTTGTACACGATTCTGTAGCTGTTCACCTGTTCCATCGCCACCTGAATGTATTTTTGAGAAAAAAGTTTAAAACAACCCCGAAGAAAATCACGTATTTTTCAGACGGTAGTGCTGCCCAGTTTAAAAATAAAAAGAACTTTATCAATTTATGTTATCATATGGAAGATTTTGGATGTAATGCTGAGTGGCATTTTTTTGCAACAAGCCATGGAAAAGGCTCAAGTGACGGTCTTGGAGGTACCGTAAAGAGAGAGGCACGTCGAGCTAGTTTACAGCGTCCATTACAAGGTCAAATAACAACTCCAAAACAATTATATGAATGGTGCCTGCAAAATCTTTTGAACTGTAATTTCGAGTTTTTAACTCTAGAAGACCACGAAGAAGAAGCACGGTTCCTTCAAATTCGTTTTAAAGATTTGCGTACTATTCCTGGAACTCAAAAGCTGCATTCTATTGAACCTGTAGATAAAAAAAAAATTAAAGTCAAGCGATACGCGGCAGATGCAGATTTTTTAATTGAAATCCTTCAGAAATAAATATATATGCTGTAATAAAGTGTTTAATAATGATAATACATTATGTTGTACTTTTTATTAAAGGTTTAGCAATGGAGAAAAAGAGTTTAAGCAAAGAAAAGTCGAAAAAGTTCCGTTACATTTGATTTGTCCTTCTTTTTGTAATTTGTCACCTTTTTGTATTTTGGTACATTTCATGAAATACATAAACCTTCGCCTGCTTTTTTCTTAATAACTCATGTTGTAATAAAGACTCCACATTGAAATTTGACAGACTTGTACAAAACATAATAAGAATTAACATATATTTTTTTGAAATTTTTAAAAATATTGATTTTCGAGAAATATCCTTTGGAAATTTTAGTCCTTTTTTATTTACATTATCCTTGATCGAAAATTTGAAGAATGGCGCATGTTTTAGTCTGTAAAATGAGCCCTTGATTATTAACGTGCAATGAATACTTTTCGAGATATTAAAAATTGTGTTAAGGCATCTGAGTGCATTTTTATTGATTTTTGCCAACTTGGAATGGCCATAATTCTGAAAGTTCGAAGGCTATATATCTGAAAGTTGGCAAATATTATTGTGCCGATCCATAGATCATGTGTACAAAATCTTATCAAATTTGGAGGTGATGAGGTCACAAATGTTAATATTTTCGGTTGATTTCATATGTTTTACCCTTATAGTTTTTTCGTACGTAAACCCCAACTAGACTAGATAATGTTTAAAGTGTCTCTTAAATCTGTTTATTCTTGCCGGCTTTCTAATTGATTCAAAGTAATAACACTAAAAATATGTAGGTTAAAGCGTATAAAAAATAATATCGAATGATAAACATTCTTTTTAGATTATCTTTATCATTAGTTCCGGTTAATCATAATTATCAAGGTCCCATAAAAATCACCTAATTACAAATAATTTTTTTACTGAATTTTAAATCAAAAATTGCAAATCAATTCCAAAGAAAATTTGTTGTGTCTATTTTTTTCAAAACTACTCTATTTATCTTTTAGTTACTGGAAATTTCACAAGACATCTTTAATTTTTTCGTCTGAGGAATAAAAAAAGTAAAACTAGTAAAACTTCAGACAATATATAGGCAGAAAACTCTGCAATAAAATATATAAAATATTCTTTCCTGTCGTTTTTGCAACTTTGAATGAAAATTTAAAACAAAAAGAAAAGGGAATACAACTGAAAGCATCATCCGTCATCACCCTCATTGAACGGGAAAACCACCTCCTAAAACTTAAATAATAAAAACAACGCAACGCAAAATTGTTTAGTATAAACCATGAAATACACATAAAAGTTGCCTTAAATACTATGACAGATAAATACTTGACTAAGGGTTGATTTGGAAGGCAAAAATAAATATATAAAACATAAATTCAATATTTATGATACAAAAAAAAAACTAACAAAAAATAGTATAAAAATTATTCCAATTTGCAGAAAATTGTTAGAAAATGAAATTAAGATGTTTTAAATTATTTACGATACTGTTGAATCAAAATACAAGCCGGCCAGCACACAACAGCACGCATAAAATTTGTTCCAGTCAGTTGGAAGATAAAGTAAAACAAAACGCTAATAGTCGAACTAGTGCGAGTACTTAACAAGAAAACTTCGCAGACGTGCATACATACACGTACGTATGTTTCAATTGAACTGAGAACTGAGAACGATTAAATATGGTGAATTTAACTTTAGCATAAAATGAATTAGGGCAAGTTTTATAGTTCACACTTATAAAGAAGCAGTATATAAAATATTCCTGTAAAAAATAAAAACTATAAAATAAAATATAGCAAGTAAGAAAATAAAAACAAGACGGACTATACTATACCCCATACCATGCGCTTAGAGACCTTATCTCTTAGGTCCAACTAATTAGATATCTATACTAATATAATAAAGAGGTAATGTGTGTTTGTTCGTTTGTTTGTTAGTAGGAGGTAATCTCTGTAACTAGCCATCTGATCTTCCTGAAATTTTCAAAGAGTCTTACTGCGGATATGGGAAGTGCTATAGGCTATAATTTTTTTAATATTGTTAGTGGGCGTGGCACCTCCCACACAAAGTAAAATTTTAATATCATATACATATATTGAGTACTATGACAGGGAGAGCTTTGCAAATTTGTTTGAGGTCACCTATTGGTAATATTACTAGCTACGCCAGAAATGGGCGGGATCGTATAAGTGGGCGTGGTACCTTCCATACAAGTAATAGTTCAATATTATATATCTCGAGTGCTCTGATAGCGAGAGATTTTCAGATTTGTCTGATGCCACCTATTATTAATGTGAGTAGTCGCACAAAAAATGGTCAGTATCGGACTAATAGGCGTGGCACCTCCCATACAAAGTAAATATAAAATGTCATATATCTGGAATACTGAAATTGTGAGAGTCTTGGGACTTTGTGTCAGCCCATAACTTATTCATGTGATTAGTTAGACAAAAAATGGGCGTGATCGGAGCAGTGGGCATGGAACCGCCCATACAAAGTAAATATATGATTTCATATAACTGGTGTGCTAAAAAAGGAAGCTTTGATACTTTGCACGACCCCATCAGATCTTAGTATGAGTAGTCGAACAAAAAATTGGCGGGTTCACACCAATGGGCGTGGCACTCCCCATGCAAAGTAACTATTTAATGTCATATATTTGGAGTACTGTAAAAGAGAGAGCTTTGTGGCTTTGCGTGGGCCCATAGGTTCTTTGTGTGATTAGTCGAACAAAAAAATGGGCGTGATCGGAGCAGTGGGCGTAGCACCGCCGATGCAAAGTAGATATATAGTATCATATAACTGGTGTACTATAAAAGGGAGTACATCAGCTATTAATGTGAGTAGTCCAATAAAAATTGGGCGGGATGGGATTAGTGGGCGTGGCACCTCCTATGTAAAAATATGAAGCACTACGAAAGCGACAGTCTTTCGACAAGTTCAGTAGTTATTAATGTGATTTGTCGTGGAAAATATATCGCCAAAATCAAAAATCGCCAAACCAAAAAATCGCAAAAAATTAAAATCGTCAAAAAACAAAAATCTTCAAAATCGAAAATGGGTATAGCGAAGCACACCGGGTTACATCTAGTAGGAAATAAGCATACACCAAATTTGAGTGGCATTCATATCGGATGCTATACTTATATGGGGACTAGGTCGAAAAAATGGACCGATCCTGACCATATTTGGTAAGGTCACATATTTTTTGCAGAAACATACACAAACCCAATTTAAAAAAAATCTGTGCAATATTTTTGTTTTTTGATACATTTAAGTGAAGATCGGACATCAGCTTCATATGGGGACTATGGCTAAGAATTGTTCTATGGTGTTTATTTTTGCACTGCTCATAATGAATGTAATACACCCACACAAACCCAATTTAATCGAGATCTGTATGATAATTTGGATATTATGGCAATTTAAGTCGATCTCATAGAGTTCTTTTTTATGGGGGCTAGGTCCGAACATGACCGAATTTCACCAATTTCAATAGCGTTCATTCTCTGGCCGATGGAAGCTTGCACCTCGTTATAAAAACGAACTTTTGTTCTGTCCTAAGAACCAAATATGCTTTTTCGGAAAGGGGAGAACAAATAAAAATACATGTGTATAGGCGATTTTCATGTACACGTCAGAATTTTTTTTTTATGTATAAAGTATAAAGCTCGAAGTGTGCGTCTGTCCGCCTGTGTGAAAGATTTTGGATCGATTTTTAACCCTTTTTCCGTGATTCAATCGAGCTGAATTTTTGCATGCAGGCTCGTGGAAATGTCTGTATCACGTCAAATTTTCAATTCTCAGATTTTCCTGAATTTTTTTTTTTTGAAAAAATGGTTATCGGTTTTTTTGTAACGGTTTCAGTTCGTTAAAAAACCGAATTTTTTTTTATTAATTTTGTTATAATAAAATTAAAGATTGTTACATTAAAAATTTCAATGCTTTTAAAGAAACTTAGGCCTTTTATTTTTGCGTTTGTAAACATTTGTGCCAGTATCGCGACAAATAGACCAACAGTATTCGCCAAGCATATTCGTAATGTCTTGTCCTTTAAAGCGCTTTTCAATAGCCGCAATGTCCTGATGGAACCTTTCGCCATGTTCATCGCTACAAGCTCCTAAATCATCAGGGAAAAAATCTAAATGATTGTGAAGGAAGTGGATCTTTAGCGACATTAATATCCCCATTTCGCCATATGCCGAAATCATTTCTGCTACAATATTTTTATAATTGGCAGCTTGTTTGTTTCCAAGAAACTGCTCAATAACGGCAACTGTGCCTTTCCATGCACGTTGTTCGATAGCATTCAATCTTGATGAAAATTCATAACTTGCAACTATTTTTTTTATCTGTGGACCATTGAAAACACCTTAAATCATACACATCATTAAAAAAATAAAGTTACTGAATAACTTCTTAAAAAAATATCTGCATGAATCTTTGCGCCGCTCAATTTCGGAAAAATTTTGCGTAAACTTGCAATCGCCTCGCCCTCACGATCCAGTTTTTTTTAACAAAATTTGATACGAGACCGAGCTTAATGTGTAGTGGTGGCAAAATGATTTGAGATGGCTGCACCAATGGTAGATTCTCCATACTTTCTACGCCTACTTTGTAGCATGTTCGCGGCTTCCACTTAAATTCAGTGTAATGCTGATCTCTTTTGCGACCTTCGCATGTACACAAAAAGCATTGGTGGAGTAACCCATTAGTAATCCGACCACTTTCAGATCGCAGCATATTTTCCAATTATGCTCTTGGTACTTTATCAGCTGTAATATTAATTCCATGCCTTCGTATGTTTCTTTGAGGTTTGTGGCATATGCGATCGGGACAGATGGATGTTTGTTACCGATATGAAGCAGCACGTCTTTAAGGCTGTTGACCGATGCATCGATGAAAAGTCGCCACTCCTCTGAAATATAAGGGTAACAAATTTTTGCAAACATCGAATCAATATCAATAAGCCAGGTTTTTTCCCGATCTTCGTGCAATTTAAAAAATTCGTCATATGGAATAGTACTACGTCGATCACGAGCGGCTGTTATTTTAAAATCAGCCGCCACTATATTCCACTGCTTACAGCGTGATGCAAAAAGTTCCGCTGTTCTCCTCGACAAATTTCCGTCTCGAACAAGGTCATTGAAGTCGGCTTGCGTTACTAAATGCGGCACTGCAGTCCCAAGTTCACTGGGTGTTGCTACAAATTCCGATACTTTTGGACTCCCACATCTCGCATTCGATGCAAGAAATGTTGATAGCATTGTTGGTACTACTGTTGGTTCTCCATGGCTTTATTCGGGAACATCATCAAAAATCTCGACTGAAGCCGCTATACGTTCTTCTGGTGAGTACCTATGGAATAACCGATTCTACATTAGCGTAGCGAATTTTGTTGCGGCGAAAGTATTTGTACCCTTTAGTTTGAGTAAAAGATACGCAAAAGTAGCACAATTCATTGCAGTGCTCCGTACGTGGTAGCCAAATTGTTGGTACAGCGTACTTTATTGTTGACCTTCCATCAGTAAACTTGCATAAATTTCTATAGCAACAGTCGCACGCGACTTCCGGAGTATACCACAAGTATGGAACATAAGCAGTCTTGAATATTTTCTGAAACGAATTAACCACTGTTTTCGTAATATTTTTCAAATTTTTACTTGGTGCGAATAAGCCACAAACGTAACAAAAGTTACTTCGAGTCGGGCACTGCATTTTTCGGAACGCTTTAGTAGTTTAAAAATTTGGAGCCCCTTCAAGTTATTTTGAAAAAAGTGAAAAAAAAGATTTTTTTTTTTCAAAAAAAAAATTTAGAAAAATCTGAGAATTGATAAAAAAAAATCAATTTTTTTAAAAATATGACGTGATACAGACATTTCCACGAGTCTGCCTGCAAAAATTTAGCTCGATTGGATCACGAAAAAAGGGTTACAAATCGATCCAAAGTGCTTCACACAGGCGGACAGACGGACACTACGAGCTTTATACTTTATACATAAAAAAAATTCTGACGTGTACCTGAAAATCGACGATACACGTGTATTTTTATTTTTTCTCCTCTTTCCGAAAAAGTATATTTAGTTCATAGGACAGAATGTGTGTAACGCGGTGTTATATAATAAATTTCATCAACAAATGTTCACATTTGCGACCTGTAGTTTGATCACAAGGTTTACATGGACACACAGACGGACAGACGGACGAACGGACGGACAGCAAAATCGATGGTATAAGAAAAAAAAAATATTTCTGTTAGTTATAAACATCAACACAACGGACCACATAGTGGTATAGGGTATAAATAAAATACACACAAATATCTAACCGAAGTCAAATTGTAGAATTGATTTAAAACTCTTCTAACACTGCAACATCTGGACATTTTTCTTGTGTACGAATGCTTTTCAAAATCCTCTTTGTGCGCCTTGGGCTCGCTTCTACTATTTTTTCAATTATTTCAATTTTATTTTTCTTATTTTGTGTTTGGTGCATTGATATTCTCCAGCTTGCGTCTTCGAGATCTTTCACTACATCCGTCAATTTGTTTTGCTGGTCGACCCTTTTTTCCACTTTCGTTGGCAGTTGTAGATGACCACTCAAAAATAAGTTCCTTCAATAACCAGTCTTGGTGACGTTTGTGCATCTTTGCCTTGCGATGAGAGCATTCAATGTACCGTTTTTTTTTTCAAATTTGATGCAAAAATTGTAATTTTTTCTTTGTGTTTTTCAATTTCTTGCAGGTCACAATTCTTAAAGAAATGGTTGGTCAGTATGTGCAAAATTATATCGTCTACATCTTTTTGTTGAAAATAGATATCAGCGAGATCTCTATAACAGTACTTAGTCATTGTTCAAACTGTAATGAATAATAATTGTGGAAACATTATTATAAATACCCTTTCTTGCAATTATGTAAAATACAATTTTTTATCTTTAATTGCCACTTTTTGAAGCACTAAAAACCCAGACCCTAACGCCTTTTAAAAGGGGAAGCATACCAGCTCATATCCAAAAAGGGTGTGTCACAATAGTTTTTTACCTTTTACCTGTTAATTAAATTTTTTTTCCCCATTTTGTAAGGTATTTAAACTATGTATATTTCTTAAGTTCCGACTATTAAGGGTGTTTGAAAAATACCTATGTAAATGTAAAAAAAAAACATGTGAGTCCGATCACAGGGGAGATGTATAAACATCAAGTAATTAAAGATTTTTTTATGTCACTTATTTAAAATCAAACAGAAAGCGTCATCTATGTATCACTTATAGGAAACAACTGCAGCGATTCTGGATATACTTGTCTGGTTGTTGAATTCTGTGGTTTTCTGGAATAACCGCGTATGTCATAAAATTAAAATGTTCAGGGGAGCCAAAAAACGTTATATTTGAAATAATGGGCTCGATATAAAGATTTTAGAGCTTTTTATTTAACAGTCCTGTAGATATGGTAGATCCTAGAGAAGGACGAAAAAACAATATGTAAATTACACTTAAAACAACTTATGTCGACAAACGACGTTTTTTTGAAAAAGAAAACTACCAATGCAAACACCCAGTTGTTGTTTTTGCTTGAAAAATGGATTTTTTTGTTCGTCAACAAAAAGTTAACGAGACTTAGGATGAGAGTATAACGACGCAGAGTGGCGCCCGTAGAGCAAACGAGGTTGCAAAAATCAAAATTTGCATATGCGCCGACGAAGTTTTGAATGAACCCATGTTATAGGAAACTTTTCAACGATTTCAAATATGCTACTCTTAATAATATCACATTTTTAGTTTAGAAGATATAACCGTTTAAAGTTGACCGACTTTCGGTTTTCAAAAAAACACAAAATTTTTAGTCAATTTGTCGCAATTTCAGGTGTTATATCACGAAAAATAGGTAACGAATCGCCTTACTTTTTATTTGTATTGATTGATGTATTTATTAAATGTATAATGATAAAAAAAAAATTAACTGTTTGCTTTGTGTTTCTCCTGGTAAATCACTATTTAAAAACTATCCGTTTTTCACTATTTTTCAACTTTGACGGAAAATAAAAAAAATCTATATTTTTCTATATTTGCCATATTTGCAAAACATGTTCTTTGATTATTTCTTTACATAATTCAAAAGGTTTTATCTGCCCGTACGTGCCCGTTTGGCTTCTAGAGGTAAAAAAGTTTAAAAAAACATGGTTGCAGAAATTGTATGGCGTGCATCCCTTACATGTTTTGACTGACAGTAGTTTGATCTAATAGTTTGAAAATTGCATTTTAAGTCGGTTGTCTACCTGTGAGCCTCTGCCAAAGTCTACTCCCAATATTCTGTTACAGACACAGGATGCACAAAAAACTACTTATTGAAATTCGCAGGTACGCACCTCACTTAAAAATTACTTTGGAGTACAAATGGTCAAGAACAATATTGACTTATGGTCCCTCCAGGTAGGCACAAATCTTATTTAGACACGAGCATAATATCAAAATTGCATAATTCAGCATAAATCCATATGTATGCAGGGAACAGGAAAATTTTTAGGCATGGTAGCATAAGCCTATATATTGCAAAATAAGCATAATGCCTGGATTAGTCTAAGACTGAAAGTTGGCGCAACAAGTACTGAAACCATGGCGTTAAACAATTTAAGTACTGAAAACATGGCGTTGAACAATTTAAAATTATTTGAACTGTTTAGAAGGTCAACCACACCAAAGTTTTTCACGGAAGCTGCTTTAGAAGAACTTGATAGCTTATACGGAAATATTGAGAGAAGCGAAATTATAAAAAAATAATTTTTATCTGATATATGCAAATATTAAGGCAAAATGGATGAAATCTAATCGAACCATTCAGAGCTTCAACTACAAATACGGGGACTGGCTTAATGAAGACACCATCCTGGATATATTGGCAGTAGATAAACCCACCACATCAACCAGAGGAGCAAAAGGAAGGCCAAAAAAAAAGTATTGAGGAGTGTTCAATTTTCACAAGAAAGAGGAAACTTGCCGATGCCACCAATGACTTGACCACGAAGCATTTATCGGACGCGCTGTCTATTAAATATACAAAGGATAGTGAAAGAGTTAGGTCGCCGATTGCAAAATCTGTTGCTGATGCAAGCCCACTGCGACTAAAAAGGATTAAGGAAAGCATTCCCACGCCCACAAACGCACACATTAAAAAGTATGGTTCCGAAGAAGCCTTGGCCTTGTTTATGGACTTACAACTTTCCAAAGAAAAATATGAGATACTACGGGCATCCTTGATGCGACACGGGGCTGACGTTTTACCAGGATACAAGCATATTACGCAAGCCAAAATAAATTCACGACCACTGCATACGGAGTTTACGGAAGTCTCTGTGAAAGCCAATCTGCAGGATCTCATGGGCCATACAGCAAAACGGTTGTTGGAGAGTCTTCCTGAAAATGAGGTGAAAATTCTTCCTGAGAAACTGACATTGATCAGCAAATGGGGCTGCGATGGATCATCCGGACAAAGCGTTTATAAGCAAAGGATATCTTCCGATGACGCTACAATATCGGACGGAAATATGTTTATGGCATCTGTTGTTCCTTTGCGGCTAAAATCTGATGTTTCCCTACACTGGAAAAATCCACGTCCGTCATCAGTGCATTATTGCCGACCAATAATGTTTCAGTTTGCAAGGGAATCGGCAGAACTCATAAGGACCACGGTAAAGAACATTTAAGAACAAATAAGCAAGATTAAGCCTACAAAGCTGCAAATTGGAGAAGGAAAATATATTGAATGCAATTACGAGTTCCACCTGACCATGGCTGATGGAAAAGTCGTAAACGAACTGACAGGAACAACCTCAACATTGTCATGCCCGACTTGCAAAAAGAGTCAGAAGAACTTTGGTAATTTAAACGATTCTACAAACGAGGAGAATTACGAATATGGAATGTCACCATTGCACGCAAGGATAAGGTGTATGAAGTTCTTGCGAAAACTGGCGTATACCCTACCACAAGAGGAGGAAAACTTCGATGAAAATACATCAATAAAGGATAAGGAAAAGATCAGAAAGAAGCAAATTCAGGATGCTTTTTTTAAACAAGTTGGACTAAAAGTAGACTGTCCCAAGCACAGATACGGTAACTCAAACGATGGAAACACTTCTAGGAGATTTTTTGAAAATGATGAGGCAGTAACTAAAATCACTGGAATTGACAATCAAATCGTGAAAAGATTGGGAACGATCTTGAATGTTTTAAACTGCAAAGAAAATGTCAATTCTACAAAATATGGAGAATATGCATCGAAAACTGCATCTCTTTTAGCAGAAATGTATCCACAGAAGAAGTTGACCCCAACCGTCCATAAAATATTGGCGCATGGCAAAGATATACTTAATTGAGGACCAGTCTTTGCCAATTGGAGAGCTTTCTGAAGAAGCACAGGAGTCTCTTAACAAATTTTATAAAAAATATAGATTGCAGAACACATTCAAAGCATCAAGGATAAGGCAAAATGAGGACCTCTTCAACATGTTGGCAGCATCTTCCGATCCACTTATTTCTTCCCTGCGGCATGTGAAGTCACGAATAGAGTTAGAAAATAATTATAGTTTAGAAATGATTAGTCTTTTAGATATACCTTCTCTTAAGAATTGTGATGAATATTTTACAGAAAATTGAAAAAATATATTTAAAAAAGAAGTAATTTTTTTTTTACTTTGTTGGGTAATAATTTAAAACATAAAACCCTAAAGAAAAAAAATAAGAACAATCTAAAAATGTAAAAATAATTTTTTTAGTTACCATAAAATTGATTTTTCTACAAATTTTAACTTTGATAACCATAAGTAGGCCCTACAAAGCGTAGCACCCTTTCCAAACGCTCATTTCATATGCTGTTTAAACTGTTCAATTATGTTATTCGGTTCAAAAGATATGATTTTTGCAACGAAAAAACTCAAATGGCGCCACTGTGCGACGCTTTAAGAATAATAGTGACAAAAAATAACAGAAATAAACATATATAAGTGGTTATAAACTTAAAACTAATCCAAAATTATTTTGCATTTTTTTTTCATTAATAACAACGGATGTCGCTATGTGTCGTTTTTTGAGAAATTAATTTGTCAGCGATCAAACGTAGGTTGACATACGTCGTTAGTGCTGCAAATTAATTTAATAAACATTTAAGTTACGTCGTTATTTAAAGAAAAAACTCAGAAATGGTCAATATTTTTTTAAATAAAAATTAAACACAAGGAAAGTGCGTTAAAAATTAATATATTTGGCATCGTTAACTCAAAACTGGCAAAAATGGACATACGCGGTTATTCCAGAAAACCACAGAATTATGTATATGTTATATGTTTATATTGTGAAATTTTTGTCGTTTTACAGCAAAGGGTTGTTGAATTAGCTGAAACAATTTTATATCTTAATTTTTTCACCAATACAATCTTAAGTCACAGCGTAACATGTGAGCTCACATGTTACGCTGTTTTTTTGATTGTATTGTGAAATAGAAATTTACCAACCTGCGCGTATAGATGTTTGCACATCAAAAAGATTTTACCCATTAACATAATTTAACAATTAAGCGCATTATGTCTCAACCCTTCTTTATAAGTATAAACCAACTCGTGTCCACTCTACCGTTTCTTTTTTCTGTCAGTATAAAGAACAATTAAACTCACGCAAAAAACACCGGTACGACCAACTTTTCTATTCGTAACACACAGGCGGACGGACGGATATCGTTAAATTGACTTAGAAAGTGATTTTGGTCCAATATTTTTGGTAGTTACCAACATCAGGCCAAACTCATTATACCCTAACCACTAGTGGAAATCTTTTGTGTTCATAAATTTTGCACAAAATATCTGACCTTGGGTCAGAAAAATTGTTCTGGTGCACACGGCCTGAAACTGTTGGGTATAAAATGGGGTGTAGGAGTATAGGGGAGGGTTCGGACTACAGAAGAGTGCAAAATTTTTTTTATGGCTTTTGCGGGGCAGGAGTATGCTCTATTAAGTAAGAGATTTTCGGGGAATTTCGAAGACCCTGTTTGCTGTGATATAGTTGGAATAGATTCGCAATTTTTTGGCTCCCGAGGTTCACTGGTATTTACTTCCAAATGAATAACATAACTTTAGAATCGCTAACCATAAAAAATTATTTTTGGCCAACCTCTAAAAGTGTGGTCCACAGTGCGTCACATATTTTAGTTATCAAAGCGAATGAACTTTTCGATGAGCATAAATCGATGATATGATAATGCTGTATTGGAAAATGGGTTGGGCCCCACAGTTCCGTAGCAGGCTTATTATTTGTTTTAGATATCACAGCATACAAAACGATAGAAAAAAATGCATCTAACTCTTTTAGAGTGATTGTTTTCGATTCCATTTTCTTTGTAGGATTTGCCGAATTCCATTCACTTGTTTCTTCCCTGGCTTTTCGATTGGATTACCGTATGATAATCTACGCCCTGTCTTCGGTGATGAGTGTGCGGAATATAGTGTATGGACTATTTATGTCTTTCTCTGGAGCTGGTTTTCTTTCCTATATAGTCGACCACGTTATATACCTGTTCCTATAAATTTTAAGAGTAGGCATGATATAGCAACTCTTGTTTTGGCATACAAATCGCTGTTGTAAGCATTCAATCGAAAAAAGAAATACAGGTAACGAAAAAAAAACACAATTCAACAAAACTCATTAGCGATTTCTTCTAATAATAGTACAACGTCCTTTTTTTATTTTTATTTTTTAATGAAAATATCAAATAAAGTTCATTCTTAAAACGCTAAATCCTGCAAAGCCATATGGCTTGACTGCAAGTAGATAATATTTTTGAATGTTTATATAAATATTTTACTGCGAATTTATAAAATAATTCTCAAATAATTTTTTTCTTTTGGCAGCTGTTGTGATATCTCTCAAGTTATTTGGCAATTCATTATATATTGCTGGTAAGATTACTGCTAGTGTTCGATCTCCATAGCTGTTTTTGGCATATTTTAATCTAAATCTACCATCTGAGCGCATTCGGGTGTTATAGCGATGATCAATTTGAGACGTCAACTAGAATTGCGTACTCTTGTAAAAAAAATTGGAGCAGTGAAGTTTTATGATCTCAAGATTTCAAATTAAACTAAAGAAATCATGACCCGCTATTGAGATCAAGGAAAACTTAATCGTTTAAAGTTTTTTTCATTCGTTTTTCGCTTTTTTATAAAAAAAAAAATTTATGTGTATTGGTCAATTTAGCCATAACAGAAGTTGTGGACATCAATATTAACCAATTCCCTCATAACATTAACATGGTTAATTATGTAAGAAATAATTATTTGCAAATATTTTAAACAATGGCCAATGTAAAGCAAAGTGACTAAGTGAAGGAGTGAGAGCTAGGCTTTCCCATCACACTTGCGATTAAAATGTAGTTTTAAGAAATTAGAGCCGCCTTTACAACTTTGAGATAAAAGTCTTTTTTAATACCGTAATAACTAATAATATTTAGCAGTTTCATAATATGATTCCCGCAGAGCTGGAAAGCCTATAACACTTTAAAATATGAGCATGTATTTCTATCATGAATGTGATTCAATTCAAAATAAGCCATTACCATTATAGTCACTCCAGCTCATCATCGTCATCAAAAGTGAATTTGATATAAATTGAAAATGCCACACGTCCAATGGCGCCAATATTCATTCATTCATTGATTCATTCATTTCATTTAGTCATTCATGCACACAGCTAGCAACACACACGTTGACATACTCGTACCAAGAATAGTTAATACATCTACGGACACATGCACACAGACACATCCATAAATATTTCAAACATTGTGCGGTAAACATCAAAATATAAAAATTTGAGCCTTGTTTGGTTGATTCACTGAATTCAAAAACGAAACAAAAACATTTTCCTGGCAAAACGATTCCTTCTACGTACGATACGTTCAGTTCATCACTCACACAACATTTAAAGCAAAACAATAACAATGTATATACAAACAGCTATTGAACAATAGCAACAATATTGTGAGCAACAGCAGCAGCAACTTCTTTCTCCTCCTACCTTTTTGTAAACAGCAGCAGACTCTGACACCTGTCACTTTGAAAATTTTATGATTTTATTTGCTTGTATTTATTTCAACAAAAAGTTCTTTCAACTTCTTCTTCTTCTTCTTTTTGATGTTTGTTGTTTTAATTTAAAGCCGCTTCATCTTCTGTTGCCGATGTTTCCTGATTCTCGGTTGAGTTGTGAGTAAAATGAAACAGAGCTTAAGTGTGAAATTCTTCTTGAAAATGTGACAAAATATTGACAGTTTTTTAAATTGAATTAATATTAAACGATTTAAGCACCTAAATTCCTGGATGTACATTTTA
Source organism: Cordilura impudica (assembly GCA_963682025.1). Taxonomy (NCBI): domain Eukaryota; kingdom Metazoa; phylum Arthropoda; class Insecta; order Diptera; family Scathophagidae; genus Cordilura; species Cordilura impudica. The sequence goes on along the minus strand of OY821517.1, from coordinate 169,180,007 downwards.
TTTTATATTTCAGGTTTGTATCATTTTTAAAATATTTTTATAAGGGAAAGTTCAGTTTTGGTTTCAGGACTTACGGAGAATTGAAATTCTATATTTATTTATTTATTTATTTATTTATTTATTTATTTATTTATATTAATTACAATACAAAGTAAATTTGTATTCTAATTTTTGGTCCAGGGATAAGCCGGGTTACAAAGACCATTTGGCTGGTTTTGGTGGGAATCGAACCCACGACCCCTGCATGATAGGCGAGCAAGCTACCTACTCACCTACCGGGGCGCTTAAAAATCTTATATTTATATAGAGTGCTGAAAAATTCGATTAAAAAGGCAATCCCCTCATGAAAAAATTGTTTTAATTTTTTTTATAGTAATAAACTATTTAGGAAATAAATGTTAAAAAAAAAAACATTGCTTTTATTTTCTCTCACAACAGACTAAATACAACGACTTCCTCAATACACATTTCAAACGAAAGAGTAAGCAAAGAGAGTATTCACAAGACTGAGCGCAGTCGCAAATTCTTTCTTAAAAAAGTGAAAATTTTTAAATTTTCTTTAGCTTATGGAACCACTTACTACAAATCACTGTTACGTATTTAATATTAACTAGCAGTTTCCAACGCTCGAAATTCGAGCACAATTTCTAGGCAGCTTTATTTTTCAACTTAGCCAATCCACAAACCTACACTTTTATGGTTTGTTATTACTGTGAATGAAGGTAACAAACTCATTAACAAACACATTAACAAATTTAATAAAAACACATAGCATATGTATAATTTTATGTATGTGTTAGTAGCAACTTTGCAATTTACTCATTTTACTCAAAACAAAGGAAAAAATTTAAAAATCTGTAAATCTGCAAAACGGCTACAAAGAAATACCTTTCAAGTAATATACGTTTGGTCAAAATCGGGATAAAACGGTAGAACAAAACATCAGTCACAAGAAATCACGTAGCCTATTAATATTATAGATAACACAGGCCGGTAATACCTATATATAAATATTAGAATGACAGCGGTTTGTATGAAAAAAAATTTTTTGGTCGAATTTTGAGGGGTGCGGATCGGATTATTGTGACCTGGATCTAAAACTTTAGTGCAAAATTTGAGTTAAATCGGACAAAGCTTCCTGGACGCGCATTGAGTTTAAAATTCAAATATGCATTTATATGTAAAAAATTTCACAAATATTTTGATATTAATAATTGCGTTTCAATTATATAAATTAATAACCTAGAGTAAATTATCTTTCTAACAAAACAACAAAATCTATTATCGGTTGAAAAACACCCAAGTTATATCAAGCTACCCAGGCACTTGATTAAGAAAATCGAGTTCACATTTTTAAAGACATTGATATAATTTACAACAACAACATTTTTGCATTCTCCTAATCCCAAAATGATCTTATGTAAAGTATTCTGCATCTCGCCTATTGTTATGCCGTTCCAAATTAATGTCAAAACGGTACGTATTTTTTAGCACTATTTCAAAATCTCGAATTTTACTTTTTCATAAATTATGTTCAAGAAATTTTCCGAAATCAACGATTGGACTTTAGTGTCTTATTAAAAAAATACATGTGATTAAAAATGCCAAATATTGTAGATATCCTGTTCTTAATTTGGCGAGGACAGCATTTTTATATCACCGGATTTGAAGAAAAATGTGATTTTTCATACTCTTTCAACTTTTAGCCTACATCTTTTTGGTGTTTTCATATTTCAAATATTTTTTTATCAAAATATACTACTTGATATAGGTTCTCAATCTTGTAAATTTAGGTTAAATTGAAATACTATAAACTGTCCCTCTTTAAGGTCAAATGCCAAATTTAAGGAAATTTACATTCTTTTAAAACAAAATATCGGAATTATACATATTTGTGGAAGGATTGCGATTAAACTTGTTATTGATATTTTAATAATTCTAAAAAATAATATTCTGTACCTATTTTCTGATATTAACCCGTGGGGTACTCTTGATGTCAAATTGACTCTATGAAAATCTATAAATATTTTCTTCATCAGGATTTTTTTAAATAAAACAAATTTAACGTATTCATAAAATTACTCAAATTTATTCGTTATTTTATGAAAATATGTAGATTAATTAGTTTTTATATTTAATACAGTATAAACATATTTGTATATCGAGGGCTTATATCCAACAACTGCTATCTGCATTAATAATTATTTTAAAGAGAGCATGTAAAAATAATTTATTAATAAGATCTGAAAGTATTGGTCGATCGAATTGCTACAGTATATGTGACCTTCTCCGAGAAAAGGGACCTAGTGTGTGAAAATTAAGTTTTGAGAAAAAAACGCATTTAAGTTTCTACACCCTTTTAGGTACCAGAATCCACCGTTTTTGACACAACCCGTTTTTTGACACACTAAATCCCTTTTCTCGGAGAAGGTCACATATATTAAGAAATAGTCGTACTAATCATGTATGATATCAAAATTAATATTATATTTGACAGTTAAGGTTTATGCCTCTCTCTTATAATATAATATTATTATATAATATTTACACAGCAGACATTCCTATACTAGATAGATGGCTGTGTTAACTCGATTTTTGTAGTTACTCCACAAAAGCCATAAGCCATGCTTTTCTCCCGAAGACGTAAATCATTTTCCTACCTCAACAATCTATAGGTATCAACAATCGCTCCATATATTGGTAGGTCAATGTCAAATGTTTAGGAGTGGTGCTGGATCCTAAACTTAAGTTCCACGTATTATTGACAAAATTATAATCATTGATAAATCGGAGTGCCATGCTCAATATTTATCCATCTTATATATATAAAATTAATTTTCTGTTTGTTTGTTTGTTTGACCACTATACAAATTTTTATTTATCAACGGCTTTCTCACAAATTCGGTACACACGATATCCGTAAACCAGACAAGGTCACCATATGGTTCTTACCGGCCACGCCAACTTCTACGCCCACTTTTTATATAAAATTCATTTTCTGTTTTTTGGTATATTTGTTCGCTATAGAAATTTTTATTTTTCAACGAATGTCTCTAATATTTGGTACACGCGATTTCTATACTCCAGGGAAGGTCACCATGTACCTCTTTCCAGCCACACCTATCTTTACGCCCACTTTTTATATAATATTAATTTTCTGCTTTTTGGTATATTTGTTCGCCATAGAAACTTTTATTTTTCAACGGCTTTCTCCGAAATTTAGTACATACTCCAGGGAAGGTCGCCATATGATTTTTACCATCCGCGCTTACTTTTACGCCCAATTTTTATATAAAATTCATTTTGTAGTTTGGTACATACGATCCCTGTACTCTAGGGAAGGTGGCCATGTGCTTCTTACCTGCCACGCCTATTTTTACGCTCAGCTTTTTATATAAATCTAGCTGTTTTTCCCGGTCGTTTCCTGGATCCAAAAGCCTTTGACTTAAAAAATGGTTCACTATGCTTACCAGGCGCCGAGGACTTTGTCCCCAATGAACAAATTCCCCAAAAAAAAATTAACTTTCTCCCCAAAAATTTGTATGGGATTGGGGAATTTCTTAATGATGAAAAAATTGGGGAATTTGCTGCCGCCCAGTTGTTGTCAACTTATTTTAATCGCCAAAATATATTTTTCAGATAATTCCAATATTTTAGCTGAGCTGTGTTCCGCGAGCGTTTCACGTCCGCGCGTTTGGCAGCTACACCCGTGCTGCCGCCCAGTTGTCATCAACTTATTTCAATCGCCAAAATATATTTTTCAGATCATTCCGATATTTTAACTGAACTGTGTTCCGCGAACGCGTCTTGTTCGCGTCCGCGCGCCGCCTCCGCGCACCGAAATGATGCTATTGAAAGGAAAACAAACTTTAAATGCGTTTATTGCAGGACAGATATTGAGAGCAGTATGCACATTTTCTCTTAAATAGATATCATGAACAAATTCCCCAAGCCCATGCAAATTTTTGGGGAGAGAGTTCATTTTATTGGGGAATTTGTTCATCGGGGACTATGTACTCAGCGCCTGGTAAGCATAGCGAACGATTTTTCAAGTCAAAGGCTTTTGGATTCCGGGCAAGACTGGGTAAAAACAGCTAGTTGATAATAAAAGCCTAATACTGCAATCTGCTTTTCAGTGCCATAAAAAAATTACTAATTTGTGCTTTTTGATCCCTTTTAATCATTTTCTTTAAATTTAAAAATAATTTGATTCTTTGATAAAATGCTAACTCATCTGCAATAAGTTTTCATTCACTTTGAAATGATATCCATTCACTTTGGCACAATTCACTGCCTTTTCAGAACACCGTAGAATTGTTAATGTGAAATTCAGAACGATGTTCTTTCTTTTTGTGACGGAATGTAGAACCTAAACTTATCTATTAATCTGCGTATCCCTAAAAACTCATTCTCTCCCGTTACTAGTTATTATTTATTTAGTTTTATTTTTAATTTCAACTAGCTGGTTTCAAAAATTATTATCTTATATATAAAAATGGAGTATGTATGTATGTTCTGTATGGACTCCAAAATGGCTTGACCGATCTTAATGAAATATCCAAGCATCTTCAGAATAGCCTGGCGGGTTTGACTGTGAAGTCTGATTTTTCATGTTTTGATCTGATCTATATATATAACAAGTAATGCCAGTTTTCTCAATGTATCGTCAAACTGCCTGTTTCTTAACCAGGAGATAAATTTATTGGACCGATAAACTGCCGGTTAACAATTTTGGTTTTCTCAATGTACCGACAAAAACATTATTTTCAGTTGGCAATGCCTCTCAAAATACGTATGAAAGTTGGGAGAATTATTTTCAGTTGGCAATGCTTCTCAAAATTGATATGAAAGTTGGGGGAATAATTTATCTGTACGATAAATAAATAATTGGCAGATGAGTGCCGGTTAGCTTTGCGACAAAATAGAAGCAAACCAAACATTGAGAAAATCAAATTTCTTTAATCAGCAGTTTCTCGTTGGGATAAAAGATAATCGCCTATTGAGAAAACGGGCATAAGAGTGTTAAATTCGGCTGGGCCCAATCAATTACCACCAATATTGGCTACGGCTACCTCTTTAAAACTGTTGTCGGTACTAAAATTTTAATTTTGAATACCAATTTAATTTAAAGTTAATTGCTCCTCTTGTTGGCCAGTTTCTATTATAATTTCTTGTTATAAAAAACAATGATCGTGTCTTCTATAGAAAGAATTCGTTACTATTTGAAAAATGGCATTATTTTTCTTTTACTAGAGCAGAAAACCCCTAAAGAAATTCATTATATAACGCAGACAGCGTTATAACACCCAAAGTTTGATCCCTATAAGTAAGTTTTGAGATTTTGGCTAAAAATTATATATATTAATATTAACAAAAAGCACATTTTAAAATATTTTTATCCGAATTAGCTAGTAATTTTTAATTTCTAATTTTTAATTTTTAGTTTTTAATTCTTAATTTTTAATTTTTAATTTTTAATTTTTAATTTTTAATTTTTAATTTTTAATTTTTAATTTTTAATTTTTAATTTTTAATTTTTAATTTTTAATTTTTAATTTTTAATTTTTAATTTTTAATTTTTAATTTTTAATTTTTAATTTTTAATTTTTAATTTTTAATTTTTAATTTTTAATTTTTAATTTTTAATTTTTAATTTTTAATTTTTAATTTTTAATTTTTAATTTTTAATTTTTAATTTTTAATTTTTAATTTTTAATTTTTAATTTTTAATTTTTAATTTTTAATTTTTAATTTTTAATTTTTAATTTTTAATTTTTAATTTTTAATTTTTAATTTTTAATTTTTAATTTTTAATTTTTAATTTTTAATTTTTAATTTTTAATTTTTAGTTTTTAATTTTTAATTTTTAATTTTTAATTTTTAATTTTTAATTTTTAATTTTTAATTTTTAATTTTTAATTTTTAATTTTTAATTTTTAATTTTTAATTTTTAATTTTTAATTTTTAATTTTTAATTTTTAATTTTTATCTTTTAATTTTTAATTTTTTATTTTTAATTTTTAATTTTTAATTTTTAATTTTTAATTTTTAATTTTTAATTTTTAATTTTTAATTTTTAATTTTTAATTTTTAATTTTTAATTTTTAATTTTTAATTTTTAATTTTTAATTTTTAATTTTTAATTTTTAATTTTTAATTTTTAATTTTTAATTTTTAATTTTTAATTTTTAATTTTTAATTATTAATTTTTAATTTTTATTTTTTAATTTTTAATTTTTAATTTTTAATTTTTAATTTTTAATTTTTAATTTTTAATTTTTAATTTTTAATTTTTAATTTTTAATTTTTAATTTTTAATTTTTAATTTTTAATTTTTAATTTTTAATTTTTAATTTTTAATTTTTAATTTTTAATTTTTAATTTTTAATTTTTAATTTTCAATTTTCAATTTTTAATTTTTAATTTTTAATTTTTAATTTTTAATTTTTAATTTTTAATTTTTAATTTTTAATTTTTAATTTTTAATTTTTAATTTTTAATTTTTAATTTTTAATTTTTAATTTTTAATTTTTAATTTTTAATTTTTAATTTTTAATTTTTAATTTTTAATTTTTAATTTTTAATTTTTAATTTTTAATTTTTAATTTTTAATTTTTAATTTTTAATTTTTAATTTTTAATTTTTAATTTTTAGTTTTTAATTTTTAATTTTTAATTTTTAATTTTTAATTTTTTATTTTTAATTTTTAATTTCTAATTTTTAATTTTTAATTTTTAATTTTTAATTTTTAATTTTTAATTTATAATTTTTCATTTTTCATGAATCATTTTTCATTTTTCAATATTCATTTCTCATTTTCCATTTTTATATTTTCATTTTTCATTTTTCATTTTTCTTTTTTCATTTTTTATTCTTTATTTTTCATTTCAGTTATCATTTTTCATTTCTCATTTTTCATATTTAATCTTTAAGTTTTAATTTTTAATTTTTAATATATAATTTTATTTTTAATTTTTATTAATTTTTAATATTTAAATTTTAACTTTAACGATAAAAAATATGTAGTAATACTTGCTTAGGCCGTGTGACACGTGCAGTATTAATATACACACAACTGCAATGACTTCAACAATAAGAAGAATTACAACATATACAACATATCTTAAGAAAAACAACAAACATACTGAAATATTTTATTTTTTCAAAAGTTTTTTTCCAAGTTTCATTCATATCTTGTGACCCATTTAACCGATTTTGACGATTTTAAATAGCAACTCCTTTGGGATGTTAGTAAACGATTTTATAAAAAAAAAACGAACGGTCTAGCTTAGATTTTGAAGGCGTGATCGTGATTTCCACAGACAGACGGACAGACGGTCATTGCTAAATCAACTTCCCTTGTTATAATGATCAAGAAAATATATAGTTTTGGGGGCTCCGGAATTTATTTCGATTTGTTACAAACGGAATGACAAAGCCATATATACTCGTACCCTCTGCCACTGAGGTGTGGAGGGTATAAAAATCGGTCCGTTTTAATAAAATTTTCAGGGAATCTTTAGAAGAGCCTGGCGGGTGACATTGTGAAGTCTGAATTTTGATTTTTGGTTTGTGGGTGGAGGGGCGTGGCAAAATAATATTATACAGCTAGAAAACTATATTTTTACTTTAATCTGAACTATCATATATTTTCCTTTATAACTATTATCAACTATTCTTCTTTATCGGTATTTTTTTTCAATATGTATTCATAATTAGTATTTACAGTTAGATTTAAAATAGTATAAAATAGGAATATTGTAAGAAGTTAGAGTTAGTTATGATTTTCAGTTCAATTGTTAATGTCAAACTAATAATTGTTAAAAATAAATTCTTAAAATAAATTATTTAAAATTGTTTTATTTTTAAAAATTTGGAAATATAACTCTAGAAAAGAATTGAATTGAATTGAATTGAAAAATTCAATATTCTCAATATTTGTTATCATTGAATGAAAATTCAACAATCTTTCCCAATTATCGAATGCTTGCGAAAGCTAAGACAAAACCAAGCTTGGCTGCGGAACTTTTTCGTTTTTGATATTATCTAATTAGCTTTACTTGTGACAGCCCTTAAATGGTTTTATTAGCTGAGTTTTTTTTTTCTCTCGTGACAAAATCAATGTAGAGTGGCCATAAGTCATGAGAACAATCGTATTTTGATAGTTCTCCTCATCCTTTTGAAAATTCCAATACAAAATTAATAGAATAAAAGCAGCAAGATTTCACAGCTTAAAGTTCTGATAGGAAATTCCGTTGAAAATTTTATTTTTTATTTGTCATTTGAAGAGTTAATGTATATTTCGTCATTGCATGCATGTGTATTGTGTATACAGAAGAAGGTTTTGTGTGTGAGTATGTGTCAGTGATAGTATGTCAAACGTTTTTCCTGCAATATAAAACATGTAAATCAAAAAGTTGTTAAAGTTCTATTGTTCATTTTGTTTTCATTTTTATATAGTCTTTACCTCGAGTCAAGTCTATTAAAGTAAATTGATCCAGTTGTACGAGGCTTGCAGTTCTTGTCATTGTCATTTTGATAAAGTATGTGTATGATGTATATATTTTGTAAAAAATCATGTCCTGCATCAATTTTTATTTTATTTTATTTTTATTGTGTTGAGCGTACGAGTGAGTATGCAAGTGATTTATTGAGTTGAAAATTCCATAAAATAAATTGCCAGGTAATGGAAAACGTTAGGGAGGTAGCAGATGAAAAAAAAATTATAAATGTAGAGTATATTTTTCCTCTCAGATATGATGAAAAAATTCAAAACTCTAGGCAAATATTTGAAAAGAAAAATTATGATAAAGGTTGCAGTATTGCCCATGCATTTCTGATTCCTTACCAGCGATGACGATGTCCAAGGCACCAATTGCTTCACGTAATTTTGTTTACGAGATTGAATGTGAACCGACATGCAGGCGACCATAAAGGCCTAGTTAGCCACACGTTGTTAAAATGTATCCGTACCGTAATTGTAACGTTGGCATTTAGTGAAATTATAGAACGTAAAAAACGAACCAGCATGTTGCTGTGTAAAATTAACCAAACTTTATCCGCTGTTCACAAATGTCACGTACAAACGTAGCAAAAATCTATTTTCAACAGATTGGGACGTTCCGATTACGTGATAGTTGAGTTCGGTAACTGCTCTAAATGCTTTTCATGTAAGAGAAAAAAACAGCTGACACGTTTGGTTAAGGTTACGTGTGGCTAACTAGGCCTGCCATAAGACTTCAACTCTTCTGTTTGTGAGAAGGTCCCTGGGGACGTTTTTGATTTTCAAACTCTCAGAACTCCTTAATGTTGTATGGGTTGAATACTCTAGCCATACGTGTATTCCAACAAAAAAGTATGCTGAATCGACTAAAGCTGGTTTCGAAGCGATATGAGCAATCGTTTACATTTTATTGAGGTTTAAATACGATTAGTATATGGGTGAGTGAATAAGGTCACTACGGACCTTGAACTATTATTAGAAGAAATCGCTAATGAGTTTTGAAGAATTGTGTTTTTTTTCTTTTTTGTTACCTGTATTTCTTTTTTCAATTGAATGCCTGGCAAGAAACTTTGGAGCTCAACCCACGCTCACACAATCGATTTATGCTTATCAAAAAATTAATTTGCTTTGATAGCGCAAATACGCGACGTGAGCGAATAATCAGTATTAAAACTGCTGCTATTGACGATATTTGGCAAATGTTGTGCGCCAATTTGGCGGCAGCTTACATCCCGCACGATTCGTTGACCGTGGACAAGCAATTATTCCCTAATAGAGGCCGCACACAGCTTACACAATACATTCCGTCTAAGCGAGCCAAGTAAGGAATAAACTTATGGTGGTTGTGCGTTTCGAAATCATTATCCCCTCAAAGGGATTTACTCTGGGAAGTTGCCTGGCCAGAGCGTGTGTTAAATCAAGGGTAGAATGTGTTATGTTGTGATATATATGTGAATACAGGCCACAAATTTTATGCTGAAAGTTTTGCTCCACGCTGGATGTAGCGCGTACGTTGATGAGGCAGAAAACTATTCATTAGAAGAGTACGCTCAAATAAAACATTTGCGCCACGTGAGCTCCTGAAAAGTCCTAAGCGTCCACTTTGCAGCGAAGGCGATGTATCACTGTGCTCATGTTCCGAAAGAGAATAAAACGGTAATTTTGCATCCTACTATTCTTGCGATGTAGACACAACAGAAAAACTTAAGTCCATGATTATATTGGATTAGCATGCTATTAAATCTGGCATGGATACAATGGATCTGATGCTTGAGGCATATTCTTGCAAACGATCAACAACCGCTGCACTGTGGACCATATTTTGAGAAGGCGGCCAAAAATCATTAATTGTGTGGTTACCGATTTTAAAGTTATGTTATTCATTTGAAAGTAAATACCAGTGAACCTCGGGAGCCAAAAAATTGTGACTCTATTTCAACTATATCACAGCGAACAGGGCCTTCGAAAATGGACTTTCTCAGTATTTTGCTAAAATTAAAAATTTCTTTGTAAATTTTAATTTTTAAATGACTGCAACTTTTTTGTTTAAAAAAGATTTTGAAGTAAAATAAATTTTGTATAACTTTGCAACTTCTAAGCTATTAATGTTAGAAGTATAAAGTCACCGAGTCGTTTAAAAATTTAAAAAAAAAATTTTTTAAAAAGGTAAAAATTACCCGAAAATCTCTTACTTAATAGAGCATACTCCTGCCCCGCAAAAGCCATCAAAAAATCTTGCACTCTTCTGTAGTCCGAACCCTCCCCTACACTCCTACACCTCACTATCAGTTTCAGCCCGTGTGCACCAGAACAATTTTTCTGACCCAAGGTCAGATATTTTGTGAAAAATTTATAAATACAAAAGTTTTCCACTATGTGGTTAGGGTATAATGACTTTGTCCTGATGTTTGTAACTACCAAAAATATTGGACCTATACTCATCTTTTATTAAACGGATCGACTCAGAATCACTTTCTGAGTCGGCTTAACGATGTGCGTCCCTCCATCTGTTATGAATACAAAAGTTGGTCGTACCGGTGTATTCTTTTTGCGTGAGTTTATTTGTTTTTTATACTGACAGAAAAAGGAAACGGTAGAGTTGATACGAATTTTTATATACTTATAAAAAAGGGTTGAGACATAACGCGCTTAAGTTTTAAAACTAAAAAAAATTTTATTTTCATAATTCTTTTTTGAAGATATCAATAATGTTGGATTATTTATTTTATATACACGTTATAGCACAACATTTACATTTGTAGAATCTTCGAAAAAATTTTCAATTAAAAATTTTAATAAATAAGTCTGTGACAGCGAATCTCCGGAGGCGTTGTTGTTTTGCGGTGAACATCATAACACGTTGCCGGATCATGTGAAATAAAAAAAATCGAAATCTGTTTAAAAGGTGACATGTTTCCCGAGGTAATCACGGAGAGTTTTTTAATTTTTTATTTTTTTATTTTTGGCAGGATTTTGAAGTGAAAAACACGATTTTTGCTATAAAATTTCGGGAATTTGTTGTTAAAAAATGGGGAAGAGAATGGAAAATAATAAATTATGTGATATGTAAATTTTCAAAAGTATCAAGTAGATTTTGAGTTATGATGTTCACGGACTTCGGACATTTATTTGCGAGAAAATCGATTTAAAGTTTTTTAAAAAGTGATTTATATACGATGTACCGTATGAGGCCGGTCGCTGGAAACGCTGTATCTAGCTAAGTTTTGCTCCGATTTACTTGAAATTTTGAAACAACACTCTCGATATGTCGTACATTCAGAAAGAGAAATGCAAAAAAAAAAGGTTTTAAAACCTGACTCCCCCTTAATGGGCAAAATCTTTGTTATTTTGACAAGTACATTTGAAAAACATTAATAGTTATATATGTAGTTTAAATACCTGGCAAAATGGGTAAAAAAATTTAAATAACAGGTAAAGGGTAAAAAAAACTATTGCGACACACCCTTTTTGGATATGAGCAGGTATGTTTCACCTTTTAAAAGGGGTTAGAGTCTGGGATTTTTATGCTTCAAAAAGTGATAATAAATGATAAAAAAATTTATTTTACATAATTGCAAGAAAGAGTATTTATAATAATGTTTCCACAATTATAGTTTGAACAATGGCTAAGTACTGTTATAGAGATTTCGCTGATATTCATTTTCAACAAGAAGATGTAGACGATATAATTTTGCATATACTGACTGACCATTTCTTTAAGTATTTTAATCTGTAAGATATTGAAATACACAAAGAAAAAATTACAACTTTTGCATCAAATTTGAAAAAAACGGTAGCAAGGCAAAGATGCACAAACGTCACCAAGACTAGTTATTAAAGGAACTTATTTTTAAGAGCCAAAGAAAGTGGAAAAATGGATCCACCAGCAAAACCAATTGACGAATGTACTGAAAGATTTCGAGGGCGCAAGCTGGAAAATATTAATGAAAAAATTTCTCAAAAAATTATTAAGGATTCATTTTTGCATCAAATTCAACCAACACAAAATAAGAAAAATAAAATTAAAATAATTGAAAAAATAGTAGAAGCGAGCCCAAGGCGCACAAAGAGGATTTTGAAAAGCATTCCTACACCAATTGAAGATAAGAAATTTACTCCAGAAGAAGCATTCGCCCTTCAATTTAGTTAAATTTTGGTCAGGTTTTTAATCTTTGTTGTGTTTTTTTAAGCTAGTCAGACATATGTTTTCTTTAATGTAAATATTTTGGGATTTGAAGTTGACCAAAAGAAAAGAATTGTGGGATTTTTCCAGAGTATCGAGATTTAGTTTCTGCAAAAAAATGCATACCTTCACAATCTGCTATTAGTGTCCCTTCAAGTTTAGTAGAAACAATATTGCAAGATCTCCTTGAACATACTGCACAACGATTGCTAAATACGTTTGATACTGATCATTTAAAAAAAAATTGGTAATGGCAGCATTACTTTAATTTCTAAATGGGGATGTGATGGATCCTCTGGTCAAAAACAATACAAGCAATTTAGTGCCGAAAATTCGTCAGATGCTAATTTATTTATAGTATCTTTCGATCCATTGCGCTTAACAAAAATTTATAGCGGCTTAGAGCCATCAACTAGTAGAGCTACAGAAATTGATGTATGGAAAAATTAAATTCTTTCTTCAACAAAGTATTGCAGACCACTAAAATTTGCATTCAAATAGGAAACCAAAGATGTCATAACTGAAGAAGTTCAAAAATAAAAGATCAAATTAAGGAACTTCAACCAGTAATATTTAAATTTGATGACCAAGACATTGAAGTATATTTTAAAATGTGTCTCACAATGATTGATGGAAAAGTCGCACAAGCTTTAACTGGAACAAAGTCAACGTCAAGCTGCATTATATGCCAAAAGACATCAAGTCAATTAAGCTAACCCCCACCAGAAGACGATAGTTTTAAGGAAGCCTACGAATTTGGAATGTCCCCTCTTCATGCTAGAATACGTTTTATGGAGCATATTCTTAAACATTTCTCACAAAGAAAGTTAAGAAAAAAGAAAGCAAAGAAAAAACAAATTCAAGAAAAATATCTACAGCCAGGCCTCATAATCGACCAACCAAAACAAGGAGAAGGAAACTCAAATGATGGAAATAATGCAATGAGATTTTTTTTCCGATTCAGAAAATGCAGCATCTATCACAGGTGTAGATCATGATTTAATAAGACGATTCAAAATCATATTACAAGTTCTAGCATGCAGCAGAAAGATAAATGCAAAAAAATTTGGAGATTGCGCCAATAAAACAGCTATATTTTATAATGAAAAATACTCTTGGAGATATATGCCATCCACAGTTCATAAAATTTTGTACCATGGGGAACAGATAATTCAAAACAATGTGCTACCAATAGGAGATCTATCTGAAGAAGCGCAAGAAAACAGGAACAAAGACTACGGATTCTTCCGCGAGCACAACACAAGAAAAATGTTCAGATGTTGCACTAATGAAGATCTTATCACTGTTTGGTTGTGCACTTCAGATCCATTTATGACCAATTAGACGAATTAGACGAAGAAGCTAAACAACTTCTAAAATATGAAAATTAAGGCTATTTAGAAGAAATATTTACTAAAATTGTTTGATTTAAAGTGGTTTTTCAGTACACTAACAATAAGTTATACTCTTTTTTTTATATAGTTAATAATTTTTCTTGATTTAAAAATTTATGTATTTCATAAATTTACAATAAAAATTGATATAGAAATATTTAAAAAGGCAAAAAAAAAATTTTGTTTAACTAAAGTAAAAACATACGAATTTTTCGTTTGAAACTTCTCTATCTTGAACCAATATCAGGTAACTTTTAAGCTCGCTGCTTAATAAGTTATATTTTAACTCGGGATCTTTAAAAAAAAGCCAACCTTTCGCCCTTGTGAACATTAGGACTAAAAAGTTAACGGGGGCTAAAATTTGGCATATTCTTACAAAATTTAACTTAAAAATTTTTTTAAAAGTATTAAGGGCACTATACACTTGTCAAATTCACCATCAAGCATTATGGTGGTATTAGTGAAAATTTGTTTGCATGTGGACACCGACGATGCTTGATGGAAAATCAAAAAATTACAATTTTATCGGTGTCACACATACAAACAAATATTCACTATTACCCATAATGCTTGATCGTGAATTTGACAAGTGCATAGTGCCCTTTAGTTGTAAAATTTACTGAAAAAATAAGACATTACATATAAAAAAAAAACCTTTTTTAACCGTTTAACACTTCACTTTTATACTAAAATTCAACTAAAAATGAATATATATTTTAAACCCTCCATAACTTTTTTTTTATCGATCGATATTTACGTTTTATAGCAAAAAATTAAAGGCTAAAGTCCCACAAAACAAAAAAACGGCATATCAAAATTTCAATACAAACAAAATTTATGGATTTTTGACCGCCTTCTCGTGATGGTGCACTGTGCGCGCTGGCCACTTGCAGAGTTTTACAATATGGTTGATATTGCTGCTTTAGCGGCATTTAAAGCGATAAGCGATGTTTATTTTTGCAATTGCTCATGACGCAATTAGCACTGCCTAACGACCCACCAATGGACGTATAACGAACTATCCCAGGATTCAATGTAAAGGTAAAATAAAATAAATTTGAAACACATAAAAGCGGAAAAATTAAATATTTTTTGTCTTTGCAGGTAGTAACAAGACCGACAGTAGGAGCTGCACTTTCTTCTGCGCCTTGATGAAATCGGCCGTCATGCCAGTTATGTTGTATGGAGTATGGACGCCAGCGTAAAACCAGAGCGTATTGCTTACTTACTTGCAAGAAAGAAGTTTATGCTGAGTATTCAACAGTGCTGCATAGTTGCAATACCTGCACACTGGAACAGGAAGCATCACAACAGTGATTTATTTCATTTTCTCATGTATTTTAATATTAACTAGCAGATTCCAGCACTCGAAATTCGACTGCAATTTCTAGGCAACTTTATTTTTCAACTTAGCCAATTCACAAACCAACACTATTTTGGTTTATTATTATTGCGAATGAAGAAAACAAACTCATTAACAAATTTAATAAACACACACATAGCATATGTATAATTTTATGTATGTGTTAGTAGCAACTTTAAATGAAATTTACTCAAAATAAAGGAAAAAATTAAAAATCTGTAAATCTGCAAACCGGCTTAAAAGAAATACCTTTCAAATAATATACGTTTGGACAAAATCGGGATAAAACGGTAGAACAAAACATCAATAATGTGGCAAATATTTTTCACTAAAGTCGTAATAGACACAATAAATAGTTGGATAAAATGTTTTTACTTCCACTTTAAAAACCAGAGAAGATACAGTCATACAGCTGACCACCTTGCAGACATTATATAATATTCAGTAAGAGTTGCTATTCCTATGGCCAAACATAAAAGAGAATCCATGAAGTGTACACAAAATCTATGCAAAAGAATTCTAAAATCAACCTAAAAAGATAACAAGAGTTCGCTCGCAGTACTTACACAGAGCAACATTGATTGATTAATTCAAATCTGGTGACCCTTTCTGAGATATAGAAAAAGAGCTATTTTTATCATCTTTTTGAATCTTTATTTGCCAACACTGATCCTGCATGCAGAAATTGTCGGTTTCAGATATGTCAGGTTTACTGATCTCAAAAATGCTATTGTTTTTTTTTTTTTTGTAGTTTATGAGTTACGTTTCGATGATAGACTTTTAAAAATTGTCACTTGTAGATATAGTGTAGACTTAAACAGGCAGATTTCAAAAATGCTAAAAAAAAAAAACTAAAAACTGAAATCAACGCCACCAATATAAGTGAATTTTTAACCGTGATTTTCCAGCTATAGCGAGCAGATCGAGAAAATTGGAAAATAAATTCGGATTCAGCAAATTAAACTATACAGTGCCCGAAATAAGTATAGGTTCACAAACATTTAGCAAAAAGCAATTGTGTTCATTTTGTTTTCTTATAAACTTAACAAATTAATTTATTATAATTATAATTTTTATGAAACGAAGGAACAAAAATAATTGAAAGATTCATTAAAATAAATAAAAAATCATAAGCTATATTGATTTATGAGGGCGGTCTGAAAACAACCCGACATGATAAAGAAAACACAACGAATTTGGGAAAATGTTTTCTTTATATCTGCATAATTTCCTTTTAGCTCTATACACTTTTCCCAGCGATATTCAATAAATTCGATATCCTGTTTATTGTAAGAATTGTCTGGCTCCTGTTCATTGTTGGCAAATCTTTTACTAACGAGCTATTTTTTCAAGTTTGGAAATAGAAAATAATCCGAGTGATCTAAATCTGATGAATAATATGAGTGATGAAACAATTTGAACTTTAATTCATGGATTTTGAATTGGTTCATTGCCTTGATGAAACAATACTTTCTTTTTCGCTAAAAAGGCCTTTTTCCTTAAATTCCTTAAATGCTACAATAAGTTAGCATAAAACTCGCAGTTGATTGCTTTTGCTCTTCGAAGATAAGTAATAAAAATTATCTAATGAGCATCCTAAAAAAATAAAGCCATAAACTTGCCTGCCGGGGGAACTGCCTCCGACATTTTTGGACACTATTTCCCATTTCAGTCGGCGGTTTTGTATGTTTCTATGTCTCAGGTGTGAAATAGTGGACCCATATTTCATCCATAGTTACAAATCGACGCAAAAACTCGGCCTTCTTGCGGTAAAACATCGCCAAACACTCTACTGAAACATCTTCACGGCGCAGTTTTTGTTCTACTTATTGTGAGCAAAAGCGGCAGCCATATTGCGGACCGCTTTCCCATCTCCAAATTTTCGGTCAATATGCGAAATATAGCACTTTTTGAAATACTTATAATTTCAGCTAGCTCACTCGACAACAGCCTACAATCATCCAGTACCATTTTGTGAATTTTCTTAGCCGTTTCCATCCTGGCCACCTCAACTGGTTCATCACTACTAATATTTTATAATCGTAAACGTAGGAGCAAATTTCCCCAGTGTCGAATCTAGCTCGGCTTTAGTATCGGCTGAACCTATTCAGTGGAAGTATTGAACTACATAACGGGACCAATTTTTTCCATGTTTACAAATTCACTGAGATTGTTTACTTTTGATGGCTCCAAAAGTAATATTAAACAAGTGGCGCCTTGGAACCTAAAACATGTCTTCTATAAGGTCGCCACTATTCACCAAAGTAATTGTTTTCAAGCTTCGGCCGTGATCATACGCCAGATCGGGTTGTTCTGGCACTCTTTGAAAAAGGGCTAAAATCTTTTTGAGTCTTTTTTTAACCATTACTCGTTCGGCATCCAGAAATTGACAGCTTTAGATATGTTATGAATACTGATCTCAAAAATGCTATTAGTTTATGAGATACGTATCATTTCGGCCATTTTTGGATGTTATCACTTTGCGAAATTTTGAAGATTCGATTTTACACGGCAGATTTCAGATATGTCGCAAATATTACCGAGTCGATTTTTTTGATTTAATAATTTTTTCTGAAAGCAAGAAAAATGTTGGCTGGATGAATAAACTCGTCTATAAATCGTAAAATAAAGTTCTAGCAAATTTGTCAATTCTTCAGCACCGATTTTCTAGCGATAGCAAGCTGGTTGAAATATCGGAAAACTCTAAAAATCACGAAGTAAATATAAGTACTTCTTAGCTTTGGGGACACTTGACATGGTGCCTTTTTTTTTGCATATTTCTCCAAAATTCATATGATTTTTAGCCTTCCAAACAGTGCTGCGACTGGTGGACACCGAGAGATCTAATTGAGGTTTTATTTCTAGTGCGAATTATAAGCAATTGGGGTCGTTGAGACAGTGTCGGAGGTCCGCCAGCAATATTTTTTAGTAATATTTTTTTTTATAAAATTCCAAAATTGATCTGGGAGAATAAATAAAGATATTTAAACTTATGCCTGGTTTATTGTCAGTTGTATGAAAACGGGTTGTAATGTCTTGTCATTTGCAACCCCTGGCAACATCTGACATCAAAAATGAAATTGCCAAAATGTTAGTAATTTGTTTTTGTTTGATAGCCGGATTTTTTTGTTAATTTATAAGATGTAATGCAAGCGTAATTTATTTATTTATTTATTTATTTATTTATTGGAACTGCTCCATACACAAGACTGAAGGTCTTATTTTGCAGTATGGAACTGATTGTATTTAAAATTATAAAATCATTAATAAATTAATAACTTAATAACTAATTACAAATTTTCTTTATATAAAATGCAAAGAACAATAAGATTAAAATTAAAGAATAAAGTTGAAATATTTGAAATTTAATTTAATCAAATGTATTATAATATCAAATAATATTTAATGTTTTTAATTGTTATGCCGAAAACAGTTTAAAAATATTTTCTTTAAATTTTCGTGTGTTACTTAAAAATTGAGAGCTATGGGGTATAGAATTCCAGAGAGAACTCGAACCTGTTTATTGTACATGTTCTGTTTTTTCTCACTACACGAGCCACAACACGACTTAAAATATAACTGAACTCGAACCTGTTTATTGTACATGTTCTGTGTTTTTTTTCACTACACGTACCAGAACATGAACTTCAAATAAAGCAACACTCAAAAATGTGTGCTTTATGTGTGATTGAAACAAAAAGTATGTGATACAAAAATGTTCGTGTAAATAACGAAATATTAAAACGAACACAGTCATGGTTGTGTTGGGCACCGAAGAAAATTTAAAAACAAACATAATTGGTATGAAAATAAAAATATGTGTGTATTGGTCTAAGTTATGTTTGTTTACATATATGTACGAGTTTTTTATTCAGTGTGTGTTTTTTTCTGAACTCTGCTATTAAGTCCATACACATATCTGATTATGTTGTTAAATGCAACGTTCAATTTCCTTTTACTAATTGTATCACATTTCGCAAATAGCTCACAACCATACAGTAAAACAGGCATCAGATAAGTTTTGGCAAGTAGGATTCTTATTTTCATAGGTGTACAATGCTGGGTTTTCCACGCTGTTCTAGTCATAGAGAAAGTACGACCACAGGCATAGTTAATGTGGTTCGACCATGTAAGAGTGTCATTAAAAAATATATCTAGATTCTTAGCAGATTTTACGATTTCAATTTTCTGATTATTTATAATTATATTAGGTGTAATATTTAGTTTGGAAAGTCGCTTTTGAATTACAATGCATTTTGATTATTTCGGATTTATCTCTAATCCATTTGCCGTTGCCCATGTATAAATACGATGGAGTTGCTGATTAATATATATAATACACTGGTCGATTAGGGCATTACTACAGCTGGTATAAAGTTGAACGTCGCACAGTGGCGCCCGTAGAGCAAACGAGGTTGCAAAAATCAAAATTTTCATGTGCGCCGACGATGTTTTGAATAAACCCATGTTATAGGAAACTTTTCAACGATTTCAAATATGCTACTCTTAATAATATCACACTTTTAGTTTAGAAGATATAACCGTTCAAAGTTGACCGACTTTCGGTTTTCAAAAAAACACACAATTTTTAGTCAATTTGTTGCGATTTCAGGTGTAATATCACGAAAAATAGGTAATGAATCGCCTTATTTTTTGTTTGTGTTGATTGTTGTATTTATTAAATGTATAATAATAAAAAAAAAATTAACTGTTTGCTTTGTGTTTCTCCTGGTAAATCACTATTTAAAAACTATCCGTTTTTTCACTATTTTTCAACTTTGACGGAAAATAAAAAAAAATCTATATTTTTCTATATTTGCCATATTTGCAAAACATGTTCTTTGATTATGTCTTTACATAATTCAAAAGGTTTTGTCTGCCCGTACGTGCCCGTTTGGCTTCTAGAGGTAAAAAAGGTTAAAAAGACATGGTTGCAGAAATTGTATGGCGTGCATCCCTTACATGTTTTGAGTTTTGACAGACAGTAGTTTGATCTAATATGTAGTTTGAAAATTGCATTTTAAGTCGGTTGTCTACCTGTGAGCCTCTGCCAAAGTCTACTCCCAATATTCTGTTACAGACACAGGATGCACAAAAAACTACTCATTGAAATTCGCAGGTACGCATCTCACATAAAAATCACTTTGGAGTACAAATGGTCAAGAACAATATTGACTTATGGTCCCTCCAGGTAGGCACAAATCTTATTTAAACACGAGCATAATATCAAAATTGCATAATTCAGCCTAAATCCATATGTATGCAGGGAACAGGTAAATTTTTAGGCATGGTAGCATAAGCCTATATATTGCAAAATAAGCATAATGCCTGGATTAGTCTAAGACTGAAATTGGCGCAAAAAGTACTGAAACCATGGCGTTAAACAATTTAAGTACTGAAACCATGGCCTTAAACAATTTAAAATTATTTGAACTGTTTAAAAGGTCAACCACACCAAAGTTTTTTTTACGGAAGCTGCTTTAGAAGAACTTGATACGGAAATATTGAGAGAAGCGAAATTATAAAAAATAATTTTTATCTGACATATGCAAATATTAAGGCAAAATGGGTGAAATCTAATCGAACCATTCAGAACTTCAACTCCAAATACGAGGACTGGCTTAATGAAGACACCATCCTGGATATATTGGCAGTAGATATACCCACCACATCAACCAGAGGAGCAAATGGAAGGCCAAAAAAAGTATTGAGGAGTGTTCAATTTTCACAAGAAAGAGGATACTTGACGATGCCACCAATGACTTGACCACGAAGCATTTATCGGACGCGCTGTCTATTAAATATACAAAGGATAGTGAAAGAGTTAGGTCGCAGATTACAAAATCTGTTGCTGATGCAAGCCCACTGCGACTTAAAAGGATTAAGGAAAGCATTCCCACGCCCACAAACGCAAACATTAAAAAGTATGGTTCCAAAGAAGCCTTGGCCTTGTTTATGGACTTACAACTTTCCAAAGAAAAATATGAGATACTACGGGCATCCTTGATGCGACACGGGGCTGACGTTTTACCAGGATACAAGCATATTACCCAATCCAAAATAAATTCACGACCACTGCATACGGAGTTTACGGAAGTCTCTGTGAAAGCCAATCTGCAGGATCTCATGGGCTAAAATCTGATGTTTCCCTACACTGGAAAAATCCACGTCCATCATCAGTGCATTATTGTCGACCAATAATGTTTCAGTTTGCAAGGGAATCGGCAGAACTCATAAGGACCACGGTGAAGGACATTGAAGAACAAATAAGCAAGATTAAGCCTACAAAGCTGCAAATTGGAGAAGGAAAATATATTGAATGCAATTACGAGTTCCACCTGACCATGGTTGACGGAAAAGTCGTAAACGAACTGTCAGGAACAACCTCAACATTGTCATGCCCGATTTGCAAAAAGAGTCAGCAGAACTTTGGTAATTTAAACGATTCTACAAACGAGGTGAATTATGAATATGGAATGTCACCATTGCACGCAAGGATAAGGTGTATGGAGTTCTTGCTAAAACTGGCGTATACCCTACCACAAGAGGAGGAAAATACAGGATGCTTTTTTTAAACAAGTTGGACTAAAAGTAGACTATCCCTAGCACGGATACGGTAACTCAAACGATGGTAACACTTCTAGGAGATTTTTTGAAAATGATGAGGCAGTAACTAGAATCACTGGAGTTTGACAATCAAATCGTGAAAAGATTGGGAACGATCTTGAATGTTTTAAACTGCAAAGAAAAAGTCAATTCTACAAAATTTGGAGAGTATGCATCGAAAACTGCATCTCTTTTAGCAGAAAGTTGACCCCGAAGAAGAAGTTGACCCCGACCGTCCATAAAATATTGGCGCATGGCAAAGATATAATTGAGTACCAGTTTTTGCCAATTGGAGAGCTTTCTGAAGAAGCACAGGAGTCTCTTAACAAATTTTATAAAAAATATAGATTGCAGAACACATTCAAAGCATCAAGGATAAGGCAAAATGAGGACCTCTTCAACATGTTGGCAGCATCTTCCGATCCACTTATTTCTTCCCTGCGGCATGTGAAGTCACGAATAGAGTTAGAAAATAATTATAGTTTAGAAATGATTAGTCTTTTACCTTCTCTTACGAATTGTGATGAATATTTTACAGAAAATTGAAAAAATAAATTTAAAAAAGAAGTAATTTTTTTTTTAATTTGATGTGTAATAATTTAAAACATAAAACCCTAAAGAAAAAAAATAAAAACAATCTAAAAATGTAAAAATAATTTTTTTTAGTTACCATAAAATTGATTTTTCTACAAATTTTAACTTTGATAACCCATAAGTAGGCCCCTACAAAGCGTGGCACCCTTTCCAAACGCTCATTTCATAGGTTGAACAGTTATCTATCATATGCTGTTTAAACTGTTCAATTATGTTATTCGGTTCAAAAGATACGATTTTTGCAACGAAAAAACTCAAATGGCGCCACTGTGCGTCGTCCGCGTACATTCCTACATTACAATTTGTTAAAATGCCTGGGAGGTCATTTGAGTACAATGAGAATAATAGTGACCCAACAATGAACCCTTGAGGTACGCCCCTTGCTACAGGCTGTGTCATTGAATTTTGGATTATAGTTTCAACATACTGATACCTGCCACGTAAGTATGTTGACAATAACTGAGTAGCGGTCGAAGAAAAATTAAAAAGTTTTTCAGTTTTTTGAATGATCTAAAAGCATTAAAAATGTAGTCTTGCCATCATCAAGTTTCTCCCTAATCTCCTATGTAACATCAACTAAGGCTGTTAGGCAGCTGTGTTTCCTTCTGAACCCAGATTGACGATCTGTTAGCAAGTTATTGTCATCCAAGAAACGAGTCATTTTTTTATGCATAATACGCTCGAACACTTTAGAGAGAAATGGATGAATAGCTATTGGTCTATAATCGGAACCAGCTTTGGGTATTGGAATGATTTTAGCTATCTTCCAAATCGATGGGAAGTGGCTTGAAGTTAATATTTTGTTAAAGAAACTTAGGATTAATTTCGTCCGCTCCTATAGAGTTCGATTTTATAGACAATAAACTAGATAAAACGTCACATTGGTCTGCTGCAGCAAAAGAAAAAAAAAAGATTCAGCATCGCTATTCGAGTGACTATTGATATAATAATCTTTATCTGCTTGAACCATAGAAACACTTAAAAACTTTGTATTGATTGTATCTGCATCAATCGAACATGGTTCTCGATGTGTAGATTTTCCGATACCAACTTCACGTATCGCTTGCCATGTTCTTTTGGTGCCAATGGCAAAGAAAATTTTTCAGCATAAAAATCGGATTTGGCCTTTTTAATCATTTTATTTGTGTTTCTCTTAGCAGTCAGATAATCATCATGTAATGTTGTTGTTTTAAATCTTTTCCAACGTGAAAATTACGGGATGTCAGTTGAGGCAATTGTTTCTTATCAGTTTATATGACATAGTGTAAACCAGACATTATAACGAAAGTCACTTTTTCTTTTGACGACATTTTCTAGCATTCTGTTTTGTCTAAATGACCCGGTAAAATACAATTAGTTAAATAAAAATAAAATTGCCACGCCAATTAATACATTATTACTGTGCGTTATAATAATAACAACAAATATTTTGTTAACAATAAAAACCCATTGTTTGTTCAAATTCACATAATCTAAAAGGTTTTGCAAAAATATTACCAAATTCTTCAAGCGTCCACAATACCACACAATAAAATACAACAATACAACGACAATAACAACTAAAAAGGAAGACAGTTAAACGTCCGTCCATTCGAACAAACCCAACCAAGTGGACCACCCACATGGATAAATTCACACAAATTTAATGCTGCTACAATAGAAGTCTTCCTTCCTGTTCACAAAAAAAAATTTCTTTTTGAATTTATGGTAAAATTATTACTCTTTGGTAAGTTACATGTTGAAGTGTGTATGCGTGGAAGTGTGCGTGTGTACTAGACAAAATGTCCAGAATTTTCGCACCAATTATTGAAACTACAAAAAGTATTTTTATGACGAATTTAAAAATAACACAAACAAAAAGAAAGACTATTTTATTTTTGAAAATAACAACAATACTCGTATATAAAACTTTTTAGGTGTGGAGTAAGTAAACTGAGAAAGAGGATAAGAATGTCGGAAAGTAAAATGAATTTTAGAATATCTGTTAAGATAATAGGGAAATGCACAGTGATTTTATAAAAATTGTCGTTTTGATTGTTCTAAAGGACATATTCTGACCTGTTCTCATTTGCATAATTTTCGAAAACCATTTGCCAGAAAAAGTTTTCCAACACTTCGAACTCTATGTAGTAATAAGTTTTTCACATTTGAATCGTGAATGATTTATCCAAGTATCTGAGGATGATTGAGGTGATTAGCAAACAGTTGATTTCAACCGTTAGTTAAATGAGAATTTTCTTTATTTATTTTTACATTAGCATTGTACTACACTAAATATTTCTCCGTAGTTTACAGACGTTTTCTCACTTTTATATATATATGTGAATTTCCCTATTACAATCCTGTAACGCCGGTCTGTATAAATGTATCAAATGAAAATACTATTCTATCTTTTGCTAGTACTATTTCATTTTTTTTTCCAACTTTTCTATGAAAACCGGCAACACGTTGGTTCTTTTGCTTCTATTTTTTGTTGTTGTTGCTTTTGTAAAACAAAGTTAATGAAATTGACAAGAACAGCTGAGACACATTCATGTCTGACATTATAAAATGTCAGATGCTATTAATTCAATATTATACGAGTAGAACAACCGTAAAGCTTTCGAGAAGAAAACAGAATAGAACAAAAATGTTTGATTGGCGCATGCTCGATAAACAAAAGCAAACAAAAACCAAACAACTAGAAGGAGCATCTCGTGTTACTCATGTCGATACTAGACACTAAACAGCATCAGTTTACAATTAAATTAGCATGAAACTTATTTTTGAATTTTTTACAGTTTTTAAATCTCAAACGAAAATTTTCAGTAGGTATTTAGTAAGAGAAAATTAGAGATGGAATTATGAAGTCCCGAGACCAGGTTTTGTGAACCAAAGTTGAAAATTGTGAGAGTTGCTTAAAAAATAGATACACGTTTAAAATGAATTCAATAAAACTAATTTATTTCAAAAGAACTAATTTTTTGAATTGAAGCTTAATATTCGGTATATTTATTTATACTAGCAGATTCCAGCACTCGAAATTCGAGTGCAAATTCTAGGAAATTTTTTTCATTTAATAAAGACTCATCATTTAACCTTTCAAATGATAAATTTTTCGTTAAAATCGGAGTAAAACTGTGAAACTTACATATAGTTATAAGGGAACTAGGTCGAAAAATAGACCGATCCTGACCAAATTTGGTAAAGTCACATATATTTTCTAAGAATATATACAAACCAAATTTGAGAAAAATCTGTGCAATAATTTTTGTTATTTGATAGATTTAAGTGAAGATCGGGAAACAGCTCTATATGGGGCCTATGACTAAGAATTGTCCTATAGGGATTATTTTTGGACTACCTATTAATGGATGTAATAAACACATACAAACCCAATTTGACTGAGATCTATATGATAATTTGGATCTAATGGCAATTTATGGGGGTCATTTCTATGGGGCCTAGGTCTGAACATGGACCGATTCTCACCAATTTCAATAGTGTTCATCCTATGGCGGATAAAGGCCTATATACCAAATTTCATCAAAATATATTCATATTTGTAGTTTGACCTGTAGTTTGATTACAAGGTTTACATGGATGGACGGACGGACATTGCTAAATCGACTCAAAAAGATATTCTGAGTCGATCGGCATACTTGTATTGTACACTTATAGGGCTGTTTAAATCACCGTATTTTTAAATTTTTTTGAGTAATTTCATTAAAATGAAAAAAGTGTTCTACCCGCGGATCGTCACGGGTGCAGAAGTATATATAGGGTTAAAGAGGACACTTTCACCTTTCTCTGGGTGGTATACGTTTCCTGTTCCCTTTTGTTTCCTAGAAGTTCTATACCACTAAAGTTGAAATTTGACACAAATATAGTAGTTTCATAATTATTTCAGAACACCTCTAATATTAAACGGTAGGTCTGTCTGTCACCACTTACAATACCTAAAGACTGCAATCCTACCAACCATGTAAACAAGACCGCAGATCATTAGCGATTGAAAACTTGCGAGTAGTAACCATTTATTTTTGACAAAGAAAAACAAAAAAATCACATTTTTCTGAAATTAAAAAAACAGTTGAGTTTGACTGCATGCCACGCCCACAATTTGCAATAGTTTAACCTAATTTTTTGGCTACATTAATATATATATTAGCTACAAAATGGCGTTAAAATGTTAAAAATCGGTCGCAAAAAAAAATTGGCTTAGGCCAACGAAATCAAAATTTCAGCCACAGTGCGCCTATAAATAATTCCACCTTTTTTATATATTAGAAAATTTTCAAGGGCAGAAGACTGCAAACACCTGAGTGGACATTTACCCTATTTTTATGTAAATAATTTATAATAAGTAATATAACTTTTTTAAAAATATATCTAAAAATATTTTGGTTGCTAATTTTATCCAAAATTCTACAACAAATGACCTCAAATACACTAATCAACGCTAAAATTAACTATTTTCTCCAAAAAAAAAAAAAATATTTTTTCTGTTCTCGATTTTTTTTTAATATAATAAATATTATAACTTTTTATACCAATTTTGAAACTTATATTTGGCCCGCCTAAAAGTAACTGCGATTATTTTAATTTAATAGTAAATAGCAGATTCCAGCCCTCGAAATTCGAGTGCAGATTCTAGGAAATTTTATTTTTTCATTAAATAAAGACCATAAAGGTATGCTAATCAATTATAGCCAATTCACAAATCAACACAAATAACAAACTCATTTTTATTACAAACACATTAACAAGTTTAATAAACACACACATAGCATTGTATAATTTTATGTATGTGTTAGTAGCAACTTTAAATGCAATTTACTCAAAATAAAGGAAAAAATTAAAAAATCTGTAAATCTGCAAAATGGCTAAAAAGAAATACCTTTCAAATAATATACGTTTGGTCAAAATCAGGATAAAACGGTAGAATAATACATAGGTCACAAGAAATCGCCTAGCCTATTTATTAATATTATAGATGTTTAAAAAAACAGAAAACTTCAAATATCTTAAGGCATGCATTGCTTTAATTTTATAAAAAGAAAATAGTACAATTTTTTAAGAAAATTTTCTAACTTATATTTGTCCGCCTAAAAATATTTCCGATTTCTAAGAAAATCGAAAATTTGCATGAACAGAAGACTTCAAATAACTGAGGGAATGTGCTCATTTAATTTAATATAAAAATGCATAAAAAGAATGCGTGGCAGTCCTAAAAATGTTGTGCAATTGCTTATTAAAGCGAATTTTAAAAATACGGAAGACTTCGCACATCCCCACGGACATGGTAAATACAATTTTCAATTTGATTTAGAAATTGGCCCGCCTCAAATAGTTGCTATTTTCAAAAAAATATTTATTATATCTTCAAGATTATAAAAAAAAAGAATTATAATGAATTATTATAAATATAATTTTTATACAAATTTGTAAACTTCTATATGGCCCGCCTAAAAATATTTGCCCTTTCTTATGAAAAATTTTCAAGGACAGTAAACTTAAAAAGTCCCTTTGACTTAAAAAAATATAATAATTACAAACTTTTTATCAAAATTTTAAAAATTTCACTTGCACACAAACGAAAATGAGCCAGGACAGTGGAATTTAAACATTTTTAAACAATTTTATAAAAAAAAAATATATATATAAACTTTATAAAATAAATATAATTTCGAAACTTGTATTGGGCCCGCCTAAAAATATTGTTTATTAAATAGTAATTTTTTAAATGCAAACATTTCGAAAGTTATGTCTATTAAATAGTAATTTTTTAAATACAAAAATTTCGAATCTTATATTTGGATTTGCTTGAAAATATTCGCGATTTCTAATAAAATCTAAAAATTGCTCAAAAGTTTGTGTCCAGCCTAAAAATATCTGCTATCCCTTATTAAATTGAAATTTTTTAAATATTGACTTCACATATCCTAGCGAACATGTTTGTTAATACTTGCAATATGAACTAGTATGTGGCCCGTCTAAAATAATTGATTTTCTTAAATAAAAAATATTTATTCTGTCTTCGATGGCTCAATCAGAATGTTTCAGAAACAAACAGACAAACAAACAAACAAACCAGTTTGCAAAAATGTATTTAAAATGCTCTATAAAAAATTCGATCACTTTTTAACAAAATTTTTAAGGGTATTAAATGTTATCACTTTCTATTTAAGATTTTTATCTGTACTACAAATTTAATAATGGACCTCATGTGAATTGAAGCCGCTAAACTTGGCTCCAAATAAATAAACGTTGCCCTAGTCTTCATAGAGCAATTCTATAAGGATTCACATTGTGCAAAGATGGTATGAGTGTACCTACTGATAGTTTGGAATCCACATGCTGCTGGTGGGAAAATAAAGGATGCCGCTTGTTGTTATGCTCATTAGACAAACGTAAGCCTTAAGCTACGGACGTGTGGTATTTTAGGCATAAACGTGAAATATTCTATACTTTCGCTAAAACGTTTCTAGGTTCGTTCTTTCTTTGTTCTTGGACTCGTAAACAAAACCACGTTTGATATTTGAAATTGGCCAAAGTAAAAGAAGAAAAAAACAACTGTTGTGTTATGTGTTTGCTGTTACTTGAGTATTAAAGACGCGGTATAAATATACTTGAAATAAAAAAAACAAAAAATAAATCTTGTGTAAAATTCGAAAAAAAAGAAAGGTAATACAAACGAAGGAAGTTCTGACGACAGACGCAATTAAATAATTAATTTAATTAAATAAACGAAACGAAACGAGTATTGTGTTGTTTGTTATTATTTTTTTTTTTTCCAACATCCAACGAACAATTTGAAATTTCTTTAAGGAAAAACAAAACCAAAAAAGTGTGAATAATGTTTTTGTTTCTTTTTTCAGCCTTTTTTTTCTAAATTCTTAGTTGTATTTTGCACAAGATTTAATTGCATGTTAGAGGTCAAAACCCACTGTTGAACTCCAAAAAACCGGTTACATTTATAATTTTTTCTTAGTAGGTATATTTTTGTTTTCCTTTTTAAGTAACTCACCGTAATTTTAATACATCATCCATCCATCATCAGCTACAAAAAATATTCGCGTTGAAATTGTTATTGTGTGCGTAAAAAAATTGTGCCTACATGGTGCTTTACACTTGACTCTATATAACAGAAGTCTTAAAAAAATTTTAATTTGATTCACTCAAGGAAAATTTAACAAAGTTACTAAAAAATTAAAGTAAAAGTCTCAGAAAAAATAAGTTTTTTTTTAGCAAATTTCTTTAAAAAAAATTTGTTTTACTTTCAATTCTGATTAACCGATAACAAATTTACACG
The DNA here is from genome assembly GCA_963682025.1 of Cordilura impudica. NCBI lineage: Eukaryota > Metazoa > Arthropoda > Insecta > Diptera > Scathophagidae > Cordilura > Cordilura impudica. Next base: position 169,150,070 of record OY821517.1, on the reverse strand, counting down.
GAAAAAAAATTTTGACAAAAAAAATTATTTTTGACTCAAAAAATAAATAAATGTTGAAATCTATATATATAAAATTCATTTTCTGTTTATTTGTTTGTTTGTTTATTTGTTTATTTGTTTGTTTGTTTGACCGCTATACAAGTTTTTATTTTTCAACGGATTTCCCTGAAATTTTGTACACACGATCTCTATACCCCAGGAAAGGTCGCCATATACTTTTTATCGGTCACGCCTTCTTTTACGCCCACTTTTTTTGTAAAATTCCTTTTCTGGTTTATTCATATTTGTTCACTATACAAATTTTTATTTGATAACGGATTTCTCTGAAATTCGGTACACACGATCCCTGTACTCCAGCTAAGGTCGCCATATACGTATTATCGGCCACGCCTACTTTTACGCCCACTTTTTATATACAATTCATTTTCTGCTTTTTGGTATATTTGTTCGCTATACAAATTTTTATTTGTTAACGATTTCCTCTGAAGTTTGGTACACACGATCTCTGTACCACAGGGAAAGTCACCATATGCTTTTTATCGGCCACGCCTACTTTTGCGACCACTTTTTTAATTTTTTATGGGTTTCGCTCGAATTTACTGCACATTATTCTCAAATCCCAGGTAAGGTCGTCATATACTCTTATCGGCCACGCCCACTTTTTTAATTTTCTATATACGCTTTTAGTGTTTGTTCATATTTTAATTTTTCAATGGACTTCCCAAAAATTTTGTACATAAATCTCTTTACTTACTACTCTTGAGTTTACACCATTATGAAATGAAGATTTTAAATCAACCTATTACAAATTTTCCCGTCTAATCTTTTTTACTATATGAGTTGCAACACCCCAAAATTAGTGCAGATTTATTTCATAGGTTGACTACCGCTGCAGGATTATTCCGATTATAAATATTTGCATCTCGCCTTTTTAAATACAATGGAAAACAAAATATTACATTTATTTCCATCTTGCCTTTTGGCTACATTGGAAAGCAAACTATTACAAATATTTCCATTTCATCTTTTTCACTATATAAATGAGTTGTAGAGGTGGAAAAGTAACTATTTGCAATTATGCCTTGCACATGAAAGCATAGCATATAGGCCGTACTACCTCAAATGCAAAAAGTCTTAAACAAAACAGAACTCTAGAGAACCTGATCAGACCCAAATTCGTATCGAGTCTCAACGAGTTAGACAATCTGAGACGAGAAATGCTGAAACACCTAAGCAAACCCAATAACGTCTTGAAGCCCAAAGATCAAGGCAAGCTTTGTAAGAGAAGCGGAAATGCCTGAATCTACTCCAGTGCGTCAAGAAATCCAGCAGCTAAGCCAAGCTTAGTCGAGGGAATCTGAAACTCCGGAAACGACTCAACAATGTCTTCAGGCACAACGGATAAGACAAGCTAACTCCAGGGAATGTGAAACTCTTGAAACGACTGTAATATCCCTACCTGAAGACTTTTGTAAGTTGGTTTTTCATTGCATTGGATGGTACAAAAAGTTGTTCCTAACATAACGTTCATAAGAGGACCTTCTCTCACGGTAGCAGGTATCAACTTAGAATCTCCCTGTTTTTTCCATAGACAATTATTTGTCGCCTGCTCCAGAGTTGGGAGCCAGCACAAGCTTTTCGTATATGCACCAGAAGGAAAAACCAGAATTGCTCTATATCCCCAAGCTCTAGAATAACTAAAATTCGTAACTTTTAGACATAATACACTCAAAATAATCCACGCTAAGTTGTAGTGGTAAGCATGCGCTCAGCACTTAGCCCACAATGCACAAATTCCCCAAAAAAGGAACAAATTCCCAAAATTTTTAAATAAAGGTCCCCAAAGGAAATGAACAAAATCTCCATACTGCTCTCAATAAACGTATTTAAAATCTGTATTGTTTTCAATAGCATAATTTCGATACGCGAAAGCGGCGCGCGTCGCGAGGATGCGACGCGATGCGCTCGCGGAACACAGCTGCACTCAAATATCGGATGATCTGAAAAATAATATTTGGCAATTAAAATAGGTTGACAACAACTGCGCGGCAGCACTGGTGTGGCTGCCAAACGCGCGGAAGTGGCGCACGGACGCGGACGCGACGCGCTCGCGAACACAGCTCAGCTAAAATAGTGCAATGATCTGAAAAATATATTTTGGCGAATAAAATAAATTGACAACTGCGCGGCAGCACGGGTGTAGCTGCCAAATGGCGGAAGGGGCGCGCGAACGCAGACGCGACGCGCCGACGGAACACAGCTCAGCTAAAATATAGGAATGTTCTGAAAAATATATTTTGGGATTCAAATACATTGACGACAACTGCGCGGCAGCACGGGTGTAGCTGCCAAACGCGCGGACGCGGACGCGACTCGCTCGCGGGACACAGCTCAGTGAAAAGTCTTATGATAAATATTATCTACGTATGTGCAATAATTACTATACATATACTATAAGCAGTTGCTTAAAGCAACATTGCGGCACAATATTTAACGTCGCATTCATTTTCTGTTTTTCTTTGACGTCTCTGCTCAATGATGATCACTTATTGAATAAAGTAATTCAATTTTTAAAAGTTCTGATTCCTTTAATTTGCACACGATTCCGTTATATTTGATGTTTACAAAATAAATAAAATTCAAAAAAAAAAAACTTAAGGCGGTTTCGCAGCTTATTTTTGAAGTATTTTGCTGTAGCGTCGTATAAAAAAAGTTCTAAATTAAAAAATCACAAAATTTTAAATAGAAATAAAACATGAATTTGTTCTCCCAAAAAACGTGAACATAGGGAATTTTTTCACCATGAACAAATTTCCCAATCCCATAAAAATTTTTTGGGAGTAAGTTAATTTTTTTGAGGAATGGTTCATCGGGGACTAAGTACTCAGCGCCTGGTAAACATATTGAACCATTTTTCAAGTCAAAGCCCTTTGGATCCCGGGCAAGACCGGGTAAAAACAGCTAGTAAAATATAAATAAAATAATGATGAAAAAATTAAGCTAGAGGCCAGTAATTTCTTTTTTTATTTTTTTGAATTTTAAAATATTTATTGTTTCAATCATTCTTACTCGGTAAAAAAAATATTTCTGAAGAGCCATCTAGTGGACGGTGAAATATAGCTCAAGCTTAAATATCTTATTTTTTAATTACAACAGAAAGGTCAAAGTAAAGCTTATATTTATTATTTAAAAAATTTAAATATTTAGGAAAAATCTTTTTTACACATTCCGTGGGTGAAAAATTCCAAGTCAGGGTTAAGGTGTAAGTATAGTAAAGTACCAGTATAGTAAGTATGTAATATGCTAATATAGTAAAACCTCCCAAAAGGTTTGGCATTCTTAAGACAAAGTTTTTATGACCTTTTGTATTTTTTCCATATTTTGATGTTTGTTTGCTTAGTTTTTGAGCTATAACTCAAAAACCATTGATGTTTTCTCATTTCATTCTTCAGCACATAGCTTCACCAAATCAAGTTGAACTAATTTTATTGAATGAAATCTCCAAAAAAAAATTAAAATTTTCCCCCTTTTTTAAACAAACTTTTTGAATAACATAACATTAGGGCGCACAGTGGAACATTTGACGAGAAGGCGGTCAAAAATCTATAACTTTTAATTGGATTGGAATTTTGATATGCGGATTTTTTTGTTTGGTAGGTGAGACTTTAGCCTTTAAGTTTTGCTAAAACGTAATTCTCGATCGAAAATAAAAAAGGTATGGAGGGTTTAAAATACATTTTCATTTGTAGTTGAATTTTAGTACAAAAGTGAAGTGTTAAAAGGTAAAAAAAGGTTTTTTTTAATATAATATCTTATTTTTTCAGTTAATTATACAACTAATACTTTTTAACAATTTTTTAAGTTAATTTTTTCAGAAAATGCCAGACTATGGCCTCGTAAACTTTTTAGTCCTAATGTGCACAAGGGCCAAAGGTTTTTTTTTTTTTTTTTGAAAGATCCCGAGTTAAAATATAATTTATTAAGCAGCGAACGTAAAAGTTACCTAATATTGGTTAAAGATAGAGAAGTTTCAATGAAAAACTCTTATGTTTATGCTTTAGTTAAATTTTTTTTATTGTCTTTTTAAATATTTCTATATCAATTTTTATGGTAAATTTATGAAATATAGCAATTTTTATTGTAAATTTACAAAATATATAAAAAATCAAGAAAATTTTTTAACTATATAAAAAAAAGTGTAACGAATAAGTACTTTAAATCAACCAATTTTAGTAAAAATTTCTTCTAAAGAGCCTTGATTTTCATCTTCTAGAAGTTGTTTAGCTTCTTCGTCTAATTCAGTAGAGGTAGTTTTCCATTTTTGACGAATGTTGGACATATATGGATCTGAAGTGCACAACAAAATAGTGATAAGGTCCTCATTAGTACAACATCTGGACATTTTCCTTGTGTTGTGCTCGCGAAAGAATCTGTAGTCTTTGTTCCTTTTTTCTTGCGCTTCTTCAGATAGATCTCCTATTGGTAGCATATTGTTTTGAATTATTTGTTCCCCATGGTACAAAATTTTATGAACTGTGGATGGCATATATCTCCAAGAGTATTTTTCATTATAAAGTATAGCTGTTTTATTGGCGTACTCTCCAAATTTTTTTGCATTTATCTTTCTGCTGCATGCTAGAACTTGTAATATGACTTTTAATCGTCAGTTTCCGGATCGGAAAAAAATCTCCTTGCAGTATTTCCATCATTTATGTTTCCTTCCCCTTATTTTGGTTGGTCGATTACGAGGCCTAGCTGCAGATATTTTTGTTAAATTTGTTTCTTTTTTTTTTGCTTTCTTTTTCTTCATTTTCTTTGTTTATTCTCACTGTTTCGCCTAACGGACCAAATTCCAAATCATAACCCAATTTAAGAATATGCTCAATGAAACGTATTCTAGCATGAAGAGGGGACATTCCAAATTCGTAGGCTTCGTTAAAACTATCATCTTCTGGTGGGGGTTGGCTTAATTGACTTGATGTCTGTTGGCATATAATGTAGGTTGACGTTGACTTTGTTCCAGTTAAAGCTTGTGCAACTTTTCCATCAATCATTGTGAGACACATTTTAAAATGTACTTCAATGTCTTGGCCATCAAATTTAAATATTACTGGTTGAAGTTCCTTAATTTGATCTTTTATTTTTTGAACTTCTTCAGTTATGACATCTTTGGTTTCCTTTTTGAATGAAAATATTATTGGTCTGCAATTCTCTATTGAAGAAGGAATTTCATTTTTCCATATATCAATTTATGTTGCTCTACTAGTTGACGCAATGGAACGAAAGCATTAAATTGCTTGTATTGTTTCTGACCAGAGGATCCATCACATCCTCATTTAAAATTAAAGTAATGCTGCCATTACCAATTTTTTTTAAATGATCAGTATCAAGCGTATTTAGCAATCGTTCTGCAGTATGTTCAAGGTGATCATGCAATTTTATTTCTGCTGATGTTGAAGTGACACTAATAGCAGATTGTGAAGGTAAGCATTCTTTCTTGGGAGAAACTAAATCTCGATACTCTGGAAAAATCCCACAATTCTTTCCATTGGTTCGCTTCCGCAATTCCTTATATTGATTTTTGGTCAATTTCAAATCCAAAAATAGGGCGAACGCTTCTTCCGGCGTAAACTTCTTATCATCAATTGGTGTAGATGCTTTTCAAAATCCTCTTTTTGCGCCTTGGGCTCGATTCTACTATTTTTTCAATTATTTCAATTTAATTTTTTTTATTTTGGGTTGGTTGAATTTGGTGCAAAAATGAATCCTTAATAATTCTTTGAGAAATTTCTTCATTGATATTCTCCAGCTTGCGCCTTCGAGATCTTTCACTACATCCGTCAATTGGTTTTGCTGGTCGACCCTTTTTTTCCACTTTCGTTGGCAGTTGTAGATGCACTCTCAAATATAAGTTCCTTTATTAACCAGTCTTGGTAACGTATCTTTGCCTTGCTATGAGAGCATTCAATGTACCGTCTTCGATGCAAAATTAGTAATTTTTCCTTTGTGCATTTCAATGTCTTCTAAGTTACAATTCTTAAAGAAGTCGTTGCTCACTATGTGCAAAATTACATCGTCTACATCATTTCTGCCAGATCTCTGTAACAGTACTTAGCCATTGCACAAATTGTAATGAATAATAATTGTGGAAACATTATTATAAATACTCTTTCTTGCAATTATGTCAAATAAAACTTTTTATCTTTTATTACCACCTTTAGAAGCATAAAAAACCCACACCCTAACTCCTTTTAAAAGGTGAAGCATATCTGCTCATATCTTAAAGGGCTATGTCGCAATAGTTTTTTTTTTACCATTTACCTGTTATTCAAATTGTTTCCCATTTTGTAAGGTATTTAAACTATATAACTCTAATTCAGACTATTAATGTTTTTGAAAGATACCTATGTAAATGTACCTGTAACAATTAAGCGCATTATATCTCAACCCTTTTTTATAAGTATATAACAACTCCTGACAACTCTACCGCTACGCAAAAAAAACCCCCCCGCGGTGCACCGGTACGACCAACTTTTGTGTTCATAACACTCAGACGGACGGACATCGTTTAATCGGTTCAGACAGTGTTTTTGAGTCGATCCGTATAATAAAAGATGGATAAAGGTCCAATATTTTTGGCAGTTACAAACATCACCTCAAACTTAATATATCCTAACCACATAGTGGACAACTTTTGTATTCATAAATTTTGTAGAAAATATCTAACCTTGGGTCAGAAAAATTGTTCTGGTGCACACGGGCGGAAACTGGCGGATGCATAATGGGGTATAGGAGTATAGGGGAGGGTTCGGACTATAGAAGAGTGCAAGATTTTTTTCTGACGGCTTCTGACTGGCAGGAGTTATGCTCTATTAAGTAGGAGATTTTCGGAAAATTTTGACCTTTTTTAAAAATTTTGTTTTTTAAATTTCGGAATGACTCAGTGATTTTATATTTTTAACATTAATAGTATGGAAGCCACAAAATTATACATGCATTTACAAAATGCAAAAAATCTTTTAAATCAAAAAAGTTACAGTAATTCAAAAATAAAAATTTACAAAAAAATTTTTAATTTTTGCAAAATACTGAGAAAGCCCATTTTCGAAGACCCTGTTCGCTGTGATATAGTTGAGATAGAGTCGCAATTTTTTGGCTCCCGAGGTTTACTAGTATTTACTTTCAAATGAATAACATAACTTTAAAATCGGTAACAAAAAAAAAAGATTTTTGGCCGCCATCTCAAAATATGGTCCACTGTGGGGCGGGTCGATTTGTAGGGAGGCAAAAAAATAGCTCAATTGATAAGGAAAATCATATTGTAGGGATCAAAATAAGAAACTTAGCCCAAGGAACCATACCTCTAAAACGAATTCTGATGTCCCGACTTTTGACCTGTCTGTATGTCTGCCTGCCATGGGGCAACTCCATTCCCCCTCATGCAATTGATCTGAAACCTGGCCCATAGTCTTGTTGCGAATACATATTAATTTTGGTGTAGTCACGCAGAGTCACGCATAGTCACGGAGTGATCTAAAAGTTATTTACTCTCATCCGATTGATCTTTTTGAATAACATAACATGGTCAAGGCATATGATTATTATTTATTAGCAGAGTAGAAGATACGTATACACGTATGAGTGTTAATTTTAATGTTAAATCAAACACAGTCAGCCCAATTCTAAACAAAAAATGGTGATTCTTTAAAATCTTTGTATGGGTAACCCCCAGGCGGTGTAGGGGGTGTGCCACTGGCATGGGTGGGTCGGCCCTCCAAAGTTAGTGGTGGTCGATCATACATTTGAACTCGATTGGGGCACTCTAAATGGGTCAAATTGAGACAGACAGACAGACAGACAGACAGGTCACAAGTCGGGACATCAGAATTCGTTTTAGAGATATGGTTCCTCGGACAAAGTTTCTTATTTTGATCCCTAGAATACGATTTTCCTTGTCACTTGAGCGATTTTTAAATCGACCCTCCCTAACATAACATATTCCGGGCGTATGCTTATTTGTTATTAGTTGAGTAGAAGAGATGTGTACGTATGAGTGATATTTTTAATATTAATACTGAAATAGGTGAAAATCAGTGCATGTTCAGACCTAGTCCCATACAAATGACTCCTATGAAACCGACTTAAATTGCCATAAGATCCAAATATCATATAAATCTCGGTTAATTTGGAGTTGTGTGTGTTTATTACACCCATTAATCAGTAGTCCAAAAATAAACCCTATAGGAAAATTTAAATCTATCAAAAAACGAAAATATTGCACAGATTTTTTGTATATGTTTTTGCAAAAAATAAGTGACCTTACCAAATATGGTGATGATAGGTCCATTTTTCGACCTAGTCCTCATATAAATGTAGCCCCCCCCGATTTTGCCTTTGAATATGAAAAAGTTCATTTTCGTATTCAAAAGCAAAATAATTAACAATGCCAATCAAATTTGGTTTATGCTTATTTTCTATATGCAATTAGTTAAAACCTCAGATATAGGGTCTCTAAACGCATTGTATAAGGTATCGTACGGTCGTCTAGACGGACTTTAGTTTTTTACTTGTTTATTCTATTTTTTTACAAGGTTATATTAATAAAAGTTATTTTTTAGCCTTAGCTTCAATTTTATTGAAGAGTGAAATGAGAAATCATCAGCAGTTCTTGAACTATAGCTGAAAAACTAAGCAAAAAATGTCAAGATAGGAAATATATAAAATAGTAAAGTTTGGCCAGAGAACGCCAAACCGTTTTAATGCTTTACTATACTGGCCTAGAACTTTTACTATGACATAACGTTTCACACCCCCCAAGACAATGTCCCTAAAATGTTCCACAGTGTTATTGTAATTAACCAACGGGATGATGGGGGAACTCTCAAAATTCATACAAATGAAATTTGGAAATTTATAGTTTCTTTAAAAAGTAACAAAATCTTTTAATGCTTAAAAAGGTGGATCAACATAATAATGCTTAAAATTTGATCACCGGCACCCAGGTAATCCACCATCCGAATTATTTTAAAATCAAACAACTGTATTATGATTGTATCAAATGAAATATAATAGCAGCTTATAATTTTTTATTATGATAAAATAATAATTGCGCCGTTAAGATAATGATGGGCATCTTAAATGAAAGATTGTTTAACTGGGTAGAGTATAACCAGGTACTTACTGAATATCAAGCCGGTTTTCGTAGGAATTATTTCACGGTAGATAACATTGATAATTTATCTGCCATTGTGTCTTTGAAGCTAGTTGAAAAAATTAAGGTTTATGAATTTTTTGTGGACTTTAAAGCTGCATTTGATAGTGTCTCAAGCAAAGCTTTGGTTTACAAACTCTTTAAGATGGGAGTGTCATACAAATTTTTCCGGTTTATAGAAAAAATATACAACAATACAAAATCTGCTGTGTGGACTGGTGCAGAATTTTCCGAGTATTTTGAAACGAGATCTGGTGTTAAACAAGGGTGTCTATTGTCGTCATTACTTTTCGCTCTATACATTAATGATATTCATGAAGTTTTGGAAGGACTTGTGGTTGAAAATATAAACATTCGACTTTTACTTTATGCCGACGATATAGTCATCTTGGCTGACGATATTAAAGTATTTCAAAAATTATACAAAATCTTGAAAATTACAGCAATATGTGGAATCTGGAAGTGAATTTAAACAAATCTGAAATTTTCGTGTTTAGATAGGGGGGGGACGACTAAATCAGCGAGAAAAATGGTTTTATAAAGGAGAACAGGTTAAAATTTCATCCGAATATAATTACTTGGGAGTTGTTTTTACCCCGAAGCTCAAGTTTCATAAACATGTAGAAAAAAGGAATATGCAAGCAAAAAGTACAATAAATACAACATGGCAAAGTTTTATTGGAAAACAAGAAATCAATTTGAGAATGAAGTGGAAGGTATATCTTGCAGTGTGCAGAGCAATTCAAGCATATGCAGCTCAGGTATGGGGATTCGGATATTTTGAAGAAGTTAATAAGCTACAACGATATTTCATGAAGAAAATTATATCCTTATGTTAGAAACTGCTGCGGAAGATAGCCACATTTATACTTTGGGGCTACATCTGAAATATATAGGCAAAACAATGTACCTTTACGCAGTAAACAGGTTACCGCATAAGCTATCCTTAATATTATTACGCCGTAACAATTTCTGGGTAAACGAATTGAAATCAAAAGCTATTTTATTAAACATTCAATGGAACGGCTTTAGTATGGTAACTTGAAAAGAAATACTTTGAATGAAAGATTTCAAAGAAAAAACGAAACCACCACAAGATTATACAAATTTCTGAATTTCGAGAGAGGAAACCATTATTTTAAAGACAATTTCAGTACCAATAAAATCACATGGTTATTTAAAGCACGAAGTGCGCTCACTGCACTGAACTACAACAGATTTGGTGCAGCGAATATTCCTGGAAAACTTTCAACATTTTCTTGGGATTTGTCCAGTAGTCAAAGAATTCCGACTTGCAATTTTCCACAAACCAAATTAAATAGAAGAGTAGATGATTAATATACTGAATGGTCAAGATGAGGAAGAATGGGGCAACTTAGTAAAATATCTAAAAACTGCCTTAAAGTATCGAAATTTTTTGATTAATGAATTTAACTAAATAACCAATATTGTTAAAACATATTTTTGTTTATTTTATTTTTATTTATAATTTTTTGTATGCATAAATTTTGATAAAGATAATTGTGATCGTACGACAGACGTTTTTCTTTAATAATAATAATTGAAATTAATATATTCAATATTTTATTTTTTATTTAGAAACTATAAATAATAATAATAATAATAATAATAATAATATGATAAAATAATTAGTGTAAAGACAACAGAATTATACACCATTTCCAATTTTTATCAGAATATATCAATTGATTTTTAGAGAATATCAATTGAATATCAGAATTATGATGAAATATTTAGCCTTAAGACAAAAGAATGGTAATCGAAATCAACTCGAAATTTGGTTACAAGTTTCATAATTCCGTTGGCAATAAATTCGGTAGCCATACTGAATCTGTTTTCCCTCTGAATCTGTTTTCATGTCTTACAAATCGGTTGCAACGCCAAAATTGCTCCCGATTTCTTTCCGGGTTTTGTAACTATTCCAAGAACTAAGTCCTCCTCTTCTTCTTTCCATGAAGTGTCTGGCCTTGTCAGATTATACTAGCCAACAAGGTTTTGGACTGGAGCAACCAAATATCTTTCCTAGGGTAATTTGGTGGGCTGAATTCGAATCTGTAATTGGTTTTTCTCTACCACGTCAGGTTTTCGAGACACAAAAAAAAATGTTTTTATTCGTTTTTTACATAAAAAAATCATTAGTTTATTTAAAAATCAATAAATTTTCAAAAGTGAATGGCGTTATTTGAACGTCGTTTGTCATTTGTTGGTCCCAAAATCCTTGATAACTTCTTTCAATTTTCATTAAATCTTGGTAAGCACGCTTCCCATGTTCGTCGCTTACCGCACTTAGGTTTTGTGGAAAAAATCTAAATGCGAATGAAGAAATTGCATTTTGTGTGACATTCGTGCACCTAATTCGTGATAATTTTTCAATAATTCAGCAACAATTTGTCTGTAGTTTTCACTCTTATTGTTACCAAGAAAACTGTACACGATGCTCTTGAAAAATTTCCAGGCTGCATATTCTTTCTCCAATAAACATTGTGAAAAATTGTCATCATTCAATAGCCTCCTGATCTGAGGGCCAACAAATATGCCTTCTTTGATTTTAGCATATAAAATTTTAGGAACACTCGCTAACAAATTTTTAAATAAGCGCCCCGGTAGGTGAGTAGATAGCGTGCTCGCCTATCATGCGGGGGTCGTAGGTTCGACTCCCACCAGGGGCTTTGGTCTGTCGCTGCAAAAACCAGCCAAATGGTCTTTGCCACCCGGCTTATCCCTGGACCCGAATTAGAATACAAATTTACTTTGCATTGAAATTTATATAAATAAATAAATAAATAAATATTTAAATGCTGCACTATTTTTGCACAGAGCCTTGACAAAGTTCTAAAAAAGGCCCAATTTTATATGCGGCGGCGGAAGAAGAACGTCATTTGGATCAATTAATGGTTTATTTGCAATGTTTTGTTATCCTGGTGAATACTCAGTTCTTTTTGGCCACTCTGTCCTGACGTAATGGTGACATGTAGCGTGACTATCCCATAGACAAAGGAAACAACAATATTTTGTGAAACATCCTTGCAGGCCAGTCAACAATGACCAGAAACAGCTTAATTTACAGTTATTTACAATGGTCTATACTATATATACAAAGATCAACACAGAACTTCCATTTATGATCGTTGTATTTGAGTAATGTCAAAATATACGTCACTGATTCGTAATTTTCCTTTGTATTAATGGCATGAGCAATTGGTATGGATGGTCTTTCATTCCCATTATGCAAAAGAAGAGCTTTTAAACTGCACTTAGAGCCATCAATAAATAATCTCTATTCAGTTCTGTCATATGGCTGGTTCATTTTTTGAAATAAACCAACAACATTAGTACAGTATAGAATAGAGTGTTTCTTTTCAAAGTATGCAGTCAATTCCAAGCTTCTATCTCTACAGATTAACAACATCAACATTAATAAGTTTCCGGGACCGGATGGTATACCAGCACTGGCGCTGAAACAGTACTCTTCGACACTAGCCAGTCCATTGGCCAACCTTTTCAGCCTTTCGTACCTTGCGGGAGTCTTTCCCTCTTGCTGGAAGGTTGCTAATGAACAACCAATCCCTAAAAAGGGTGCGGCCAATAACCCTGAAAAGTACCGTCCAATTGCAATCCGCTCTGCGCTTCAAAGGTGATGGAGAGCATGATCAATTTCCATCTTGTGAACTACCTAGAGGCCAACTCACTTCTTAATGATCGAGAGTATGGGGTCCGTAGAAATCGTTCAACGGGAAACCTGTTAGCTGTACTTTCTGAGCGCTGGAGTTGATCCATTCACAATTTTGGCGAAAGTAAAGTGGTTGCTGTAGACATTTCCAAGGCATTCGATCGTGTGTGGCACGGTGCACTGATATCAAAGCTTATTGCATTTGGGGTCGGCAATGACTTCTCTCAATTTATATCGAGTTTTCTCAGAGACCGAACAATACGTGTTGTTATTGATGGCGTCTCATCTAATGAGTTTCAGCTTAATCCACGGGTACCCCAAGTTTCCGTTCTTTCTCCTTCTATTTTCCTTATTTTTCTGGACGACCTTCTTGGTCAAACTTTTAACTATATATCCTCTTTCACAGATGACAGCAGCATTTGTCACTAATTTTCCTTTAATTGTAGGTCAAGCCTCTTGGAGGTTGGGGGGCAAAAGGCGGACAATGAATGACACACTCAATCAAGACCTCTTAACAATCGCCGAGTGGGGTAAAGCGAATAGGGTTGATTTTAATGCGCTGAAGATTCAATGTTGTATGTTGACACATGGATTCAACAATGTCATCTGTATATGTGGGTGGTATAGGTATTGAGGAATCGGATACTCTTGATGTTCTAGGCATGAGAATTCGCTGTGATGTTCGTTGGAACGAGCATGTTTTTCAAGTGTCGAAAGAAGCATTCAAGTATCTTGGTTTTCCAAAACGGTGCAAAAATTACTTCACTCCCTCTGATCTCCTTAAAATCTATACCACTAACATCCGACCGAAAATGGAATACAACTCCCATATATGGGCAGGAGCTTCAAGGTCTATTTTGGAGCTACTGGACCGTGTGCAAAGGAGAGCGTTGATGCTCATCAATGACAGTTGGGTATCCAACTCTATTTACTCATCGGAACATCTTCGGAATGTGGGTTGTGTAGCACCGTTCTTAGATACTACCATGGGAAATGTTCTTTTGAGATTAGCGAACTTATTCCAAGTGCCCGAGTTTCGGTTCGCTCTATCCGCTTCTCTAGTAGATCACATCAGTTTGTAGTCTATTGTCAAGTTGACCGCACAAAGAGAGAATTCGTTTGTCAGTCAAACTAGACCGTATGTGGAATAAACTCCCCGCAGAGGCCTTTCCTGACACTTATAATCTAATAAAATTTAAGTCAAATATCCACAAACACTGCTCCCTCTTTCCTCTTTCCCATAATCTAATTTCCTGAGATCAACACAATGCACTTCATCTGTAGGGGGCATCCCCTGAGTGTTGGTTAATAAATAAAAAAAAAAAGATTGTTACTTTTGTCCAAACTGCAAGAAGTTTCCACCGCTGCATGCGTGAAGCTAGAAATTCTGCGTCTTGCTTCGTTAAATGTAAATCCCGAATTAGATCATTAAACTCCACTTGAGTCACTAAATGACGTTCATCATCAGCCTCATACAAATTACCACTGGTGGTGAACGATGTTTCGGACTCATTGCTCGTATCACTGGGAATGACTGGTAATGGATCATTTGGTGGACGTTAAATTGGTTCGGCAACCGATGGGACATTCGCGCAAGTAATATTTTATCGATTTTTCATATTGAGTCCAGAACCTTTTGTTGAATTGAAAAATCGAAATAGATCTTTTTGTCTTTTGACCACTTGTATAAAAATGTTCTACAACTATTGCAAAACATTGTCGGTATCCACGGTTTGTCCAAGTTTCTGACAGCAAAACGAAAATAATGTAAATATGCATATTTTAATGATTCTGATATTGCATATCCTTTTTTTCAACTAAATATTCACCACACAACAAGCAAAAATGGCTTGAATCAGTAACACACGATCTCATTGACATGCTAAAGCGCTAATATTCTGAAGAATTTGAATGAATGTGGGCTTCTGTCAAATTAATTATTTTGAAATTGTAGTGTCACTATTGACTGTTTAACAGTATTACCAGATTCGATTTCAGCGCACCCAGATTTGTTAAAAAAACGTGCTTCGTTTCTGCAGTCAATTTTTTTTTTTTAAATTTGTAGACCAGTCTTATTTTCATATGCATAAAAAGTAAGTTAAAATGTTCCGAAATATTTTTTTGTGAAATATTTTTTAGAACAAAACATCGGTCACAAGAAATCGCCTAGCCTATTAATATTATTGATGAAAGAAAAACAATACTTATTGCAAGTCGTAAGTGATTACAGAAAAGAATTTGAATCACACACTAGATCATCCTTAAATACACCGAAATAAATAGAATTAATTTTATATTTCATATTCTTTTAACTAAATTGTCTTTTATTAGCTTTGAGTCACTTGTGGATCTTCTTATTTTATCTTAAAAAAATATAGATAGTTTTTATACACAAAATAATTTTATAACAAAATTGGTTAAAAGTTGTTTTAATTTATATTCGCGAGCAATAAGCAGATAATTGCACCAAAGATATATCACAATGGATTATTTTCATTCCAGGAGCACTGAAGGGTTAAATAAATAACAAATAACCGAATTATTTTTCTTAAATTCTAAATAGTGGTTTCATCGAGTTTAATAGAAAAACTCGTTTTACCTAATTTTTATTTAAAAATATCTTAAAATCCAAAGCTGGCCTTGTCAAATAATGGGTTAACGTTCTCGGATTTATTCTAAATTATACACATTTGTTTATTATATTTATAATGCGACACACGCTACGTACTGCGGAGAAGAGACAATCTGATAGACGGATATTGCCAGATCGACTTCTCCTAGGGATCAATATTATGTCCATATAGTTTATGAGATCTCCGGAATTTATTTCTATGAGTAACAAACGGATTAACTAGTTTGTTTGCAACATATACCCTCTCTACAGTGGTCTGGAGGATGATATTAAAATACCAGCACTTAAGGTGCACTTTGGGTGCTGCCTGGTGTTATTAAAATTACTTTAATAATTTTCTTACTCCAGTTATTCCATTTAATTGGACCAACACTATGTGTAGCGCCCACAAAATATAGGTACTGGTCAAATATTTCAATATCAAAGCTAATTATGATCATGCTAATTTAACAAACAAATAAATAAATTCACAGTTTAATAATAAATGAACAATAACAAAAAGGTGGCCGGTACGTTGCACAGTGGACCATCTCACGAGAAGGCGGTCAAAAACTTTTGATTGGATTGTTATTTTTATATATGGTTTTTTTGTTTGGTTGGTGGGACTTAAGCCTTTAATTTGTGCTATAATACTATATATCGACCGATAATAAAAAAAGTTATGGAGGGTTTAAAATTTCATTTTTATTTTTAGTTGAATTTTAGTGTAAAAGTGAAGTCGTTAAAAGGTTAAAAAAGGTTTTTTTTTTATAATGTCTTATTTTTTCAATTAATTTTACAACTAATACTTTTTAAAAATTTGGTAATTGAAATTTTTCAGAAAATACCAAAGTTTGGCCACCGTAAACTGTTTAGTCCTAATGTAATTAAGCAGCGAACGTAAGTTACCTAATATTGGTTTAAGATAGAGAAGTTTTAATGAAAAAGTCGTATGTTTTTACTTTAGTTAAAATTTTTTTATTGTCTTTTTAAATATTTCTTTATAAATTTTTATTGTAAATTTATAAAATACATAAATTTTTAAATCAAAACAAATTGCTAACTATATAAAAAAGAGTATAACTTGTGGTTAGTGTATTGAAAAACTACTTTAAATCAAACAATTTAAGTAAATATTTCTTCTAAATAGCCTTGATTTTCATCTTCTAGAAGTTGTTTAGCTTCTTCGTCTAATTCAATAGAGGTAGTTTTCCATTTTTGCTGAATGTTGGACATATATGGATCTGAAGTGCACAACAAAATAGTGATAAGGTCTTCATTAGTACAACATCTGGACATTTTCCTTGTGTTGTGCTCGCGAAAGAATCTGTAGTCTTTGTTCCTTTTTTCTTGTGCTTCTTCAGATAGATCTGCTATTGGCAGCATATTGTTTTGAATTATTTGTTCCCCATGATACAAAATTTTATAAACTGTGGATGGCATATATCTCCAAGAGTATTTTTCATTATAAAGTATAGCTGTTTTATTGGCGTACTCTCCAAATGTTTTTGCATTTATCTTTCTATTAATTCATGTTCTACACCTGTGATAGATGCTGCAGTTTCCGGATCGGAAAAGAATCTCATTGCAGTATTTCCATTATTTGATTTTCCTTCTCCTTGTTTTGGTTGGTCGATTATGAAGCGTAACTGTAGATATATTTTTTTTTTTTTGAATTTGTTTTTTTTTTCTTTTTTCATCATTTTCCTTCACTTTACTGTTTCGTCTAACGGACCAAATTCCAAATCATAACCCAATTTAAGAATTTGGAATATGCTCCATAAAACGTTTTCTACCATGAATAGGGGACATTCAAAATTCGTAGGCTTTCTTAAAACTATCGTCTTGTGGTGGGGGTTGGTTGGCTTAATTGACTTGATGTCTTTTGCCATATAATGCAGATTGACGATGCATTTGTTTCGGCTAAAGCTTGTGCAACTTTTCCATCAATCATTGTGAAACACATTTTAAAATGTACTTCAATGTCTTGGTCATCAAATTTAAATATTACTGGTTAAAGTTCTTTAATTTGATCTTTCATTGAATTTCTTCTGTTCCTTTTTTTATGCAAATTTTATTGGTCTGCAATACTTTGTTGAAGAAAGAATTTAATTTTTCCATACATCAGTTTCTGTTGCTCTACTAGTTGACGGCTCTAAGCCGCTATAAATTTTTGTTAAGCGCAATGGAACGAAAGATATCATAACGAAATTAGCATCTGATGAATTTTCGGCAATAAATTGCTTGTATTGTTTCTGACGAGAGGATCCATCACATCCCCATTTAGAAATTAAAGTAATGCTGCCATTACCAACTTTTTTTAAATGATCAGAATCAAGCGTATATAGCAATCGTTCTGCAGTATGTTCAAGGACATCTTGCAATTTTATTTCTGCTGAACTTGAACTGACACGAATAGCGGATTGTGAAGGTAAGCATACTTTTTTGGCAGAAAGCATCGCATTTAAAATTTCAACAGCACTTACAAAATATTTGAATTTTTTTAATAAATTGTCTTTTATTAGCTTGGGGTCATATTTGACCCCAATTCCAAAAGGGTTAATGAGGTCATATTATTTTTTCCGAAACCCTAGGCTATTAAGATAAAATATAACATTTAAAAGTAGACAAGTGATGAATCTTTGATACAAAGTATTTAGAAATAGTACATTTACTGAATATTTTACAAAAATCCCATTTTTCTCGAAATCCGCAAAAAAATCCTTGCCAAAAAAAATTCTGATATAGCTATTTACCTCAATATTCACACAGTTAATCTCTGACATGCACTTAACAAGACCTTAAAGAGCTAAAATAATTCTTTAAAATTTTGTTTAAGAAAATTTTTCAAAACTTGAAAAAGGAGTTTTCAAAATTTTATGGAAAAAATTTTCCATTTTCGGTCTCAATGCTTAATAGGCTAACAAGGTGGTAATAAAACAATACTTAATATCTGAGTACTAACATAATTAATTTCTTAAAGTTGAAAAAAAATGCCATCAAATTTCATGACCTAGTTTTTTTTGACACAAACGTGGTCTGGGGCATTTGCTATTTCTTGGCAAGTTTTTATTCGATTTTAAAGTTTTATAGCTTTTTGGAAAGATAATTTAATACTGATTCCGAATTATATAACAATTTGTCGGAAAAATTAAATTTTCGTAAAATCTGAAAAAAAAGTAATATTTTCCCAATATAAAACACACTTGAAAATTTCAAACGCGTTGAGCCGCCTCTAAAAGTTTTTTCATTGGCCCAAAACTTTGTATTTCTCACTTTTTTGCTATTCACATATATCTAAGGGGTGCGACCGAGAGTTTGAACACTTTTTTTATTAAGATAATTTAATACTGATTGCGAATTATATAACAATTTGTCGGGAAATTAAACTATAGAACGAAATTTTCGTAAAATCTGAAAAAAAGTCATATTTTCCCAATATAAAACACACTTGAAAATTTCAAACGCGTTGAGCCGCCTCAAAATGTTTTTTGATTGGCCCAAAACTTTGTATTTCTCAGTTTTTTTGCTATTCGCATATTTCTAGGGGGTGCGACCGAGAGTTTGAACACTTTTTTTATTAATGTCCCATTGGTCTTCAAAATTCAAAATTAGCAATTAATTTACTCCGCTCAAAGCAAGTCAGTGACTTGTGTTTTTATTTTTACATAAATAACTGTAGCTATGGTTTTGTATTTATTTTAAATTTTTAAATATAGATCACAGAGAATCGATTACTACTTTTTTAGTTTTTAGGTACTAAAAATGAAAAGAAAAATTAAAATTAATTTTGGACTAAAATTATGAATTTTTTTAATTTAATCTGTATATATAAAATTCATTTTCTGTTTGTCTGTTTGTTTGTTTGTTTGACCGCTATACAAATTTTTATTTTTCAACGCATTTCCCTGAAATTTTGTATGCACGATCTCTATACCCCAGGAAAGGTCGCCATATACTTTTTACCGGCCACGCCTACTTTTACGCCCACTTTTTATGTAAAATTCATTTTCTGTTTTATTCATATTTGTTCACTATACAAATTTTTATTTGTTAACGGCTTTCTCTGAAATTCGGCACACACGATGCCTGTACTCCAGCTAAGGTCACCATATACTTTTTATCGACCACGCCTACTTTTACGCCCACTTTTTGTATACAATTCATTTTCTGTTTTTTGGTATATTTGTTCGGTATACAAATTTTTGTTTTTCAACGCATTTCTTTGAAATTTGGTACACACGATCTTTGTACTCCAGGATAGGTCGCCATATGCTTCGTACCGGCCACGCCTACTTTAACGCCCACTTTTTGTATACAATTCATTACCTGTTTTTTGGTATATTTGTTCGCTATACAAATTTTCATTTTTCAACCGATTTCTCTGAAATTTGGTACACACGATCTCTCTGCTCCAGGGTAGGTCGACATATTCTTCATACCGGTCACGCCTACTGTTACGCCCACTTATTGTATACAATTCATATTCTGTTTTTTGGTATATTTGTTCACTATAGAAATTTTTATTTTTCAAGGGATGTCTAAAATTTGGTCACACGATCTCTATACTACAGGGAAGGTCACCATATGTTTCTTACAGGCCACGCCTACTTTGCGCCCACTTCTATGTATATAAAACTTATTTTTCTCCTTTTATTTGTTTCTTTATTTGATTGCTATACAAACTTTTATTTTTCAATGGCTTTCTCCAAAATTTAGTACATATTCCAGGGAAGGTCGCCATATGATGTTTACCGACCACGCCTACTTTTACGCCCAATTTTCATATAAAATTCATATTTTGTTGTGTGGTATATTTCTTCCCTATACAAGTTTGTACTTTTCAACGGATTTCTCTGAAATTTGGTTTACACGGGAATAACTACACGGTGAACAAATTCCCCAAACTTAAAAAAAGGTACCCAAAAGAAATAAACAAATTCCCTTTTTTTTTTAAATCGAAATAAAAAATTAACTTACTCCCCAAATTCATTCTTAAATTTTTACATATTTTTATTTAATGAATTTTGTTAATATTTTCATACTGCTCTCAATATATGTCCTACAATAAATGCATTTAAAATGAGTTTTCTTTTCAATAGCATCATTTCGTTGCGCGGAAGCTACGCGCACGGGGAATACAGCTTAGCTAGAATATCAGAATGATCTGAAAAATATATTTTGACAGCACAGGTGTGGCTGCCAAACGCGCGGAAGCGGCGCGCGGACTCGGACGCGACGGATGCGGACGCGACACGCTCTCGGAACACAGCTCAGCTAAAATATCGCAATGCTCTGAAAAATATATTTTGGCGATTAAAATAAGTTGACAACAACTACGCGGCAGCACGGGTGTGCTGGCAAACGCGCGGAAGCGGGCGCGACTCGCTCGCGGAACACAGCTTAATGAAATGTCGTATGATAAATTTTATCTACGTATGTGAAATAATTACCTGTTGATTAAAATAGGCCACACATATACTATAAGCAGTTGCTTAAAGAAACTTTGCGACACAATATTAAACGTCGCATTAGTTTTTCATTTCTGAAACTTGAATTTGACGTCTCTGCTCAATGATGATCATTTATTGAATGAAGTAATTCAATTTTTAAAAGTTCTGATTCCTTTAATTTGCAAATGATTCCGTTATATTTGACGTTTATAAATAAACTTAAAAAAACTTAAAGCTGTTTCGCAACTTATTTTTGAAGCATTTTTGCTGCAGCATCTTAAAAAAACTTCTAAAAATAAAAAATCAAAAAATTTTGAATTGAAATAAAAAATTAATTTACTGCCCATACAAATTTTTGGGGAGAAAGTTCATTTTATTGGGGAATTTGTTCATTGGGGACTAAGTACTCAGCGCCTGGTAAGCATAGTGAACCATTTTTCAAGTCAAAGGCCTTTTTATCCCGGGCAAGACCGGGTAAAAACAGCTAGTAAAAATATAAAACTATAAAACATCTTTTTACCCGTACTGAATTTTCTGAATAATAAACCGATTCCAAATATTTTGGTGTTTCTGAAAACCATAAATACTGGTCCATGTTATATCAAAATTTTAAATTTCAATAACGTCCGAATTAATGACATCCAAAGATCATTTAAAAAAAAACACAATTTTCAGACTTTGGGGTCACCGTCTTAGGTCCTAAGAATACATGTGCCATTTTTATTGGTATTCTCTGAAATCTGAAACTATTCCCAGTCGACTCAAGTCAGCTTTAAAAAGTCGGTTGGAAAATGTGGAAAATATAAGAAAAAATCAAAATTATAAACAAGGGTGAAACCCTTATTTTTATAGCTGCATATTTGTAAAGTTTTAGAAAAATTTTAAAAATCGTCAGACTGGATTTGGAGTAGTAGCAAATAGAATTTTGTTTTAAAATTGAAAAGTGTTTTAAACAATTCATATTTATTTTTCCCTTTCCTTGAAGTTCTAAATTGAATTCATTAAGAAATAAAGTTGTGTCTGCTAAAAACGCAAGATCTAAAATAAATTCATCGTCTTTTAATAAATAATATTCTTCCATGTTCTCAGTTTCTAAACACCCTGTAATATCTTCTTTTAGATCAAAAAGCCTATTAAGGCAATAACCCCGGCTTAACCACCGGACTTCGGTAAACATTTTTAAGTCATTGTGGGAAGCATTCTTATTTTTCAAAAATTTTTTAAGTTGATCAACCATTCTTTTAATTTTTCAAAAAAAAAATTGGTTTTTTTAAATCAAACAATTTTTTCTTTTTCATTTAATTTATTAATGTCCTTATGAAAATGTCGTTTACAAAGGTTCAAATTATTTTCCTTAAATATTTTATTACAAATAAGACATTGGGGATTACCCAACGCATTTATAATCATAAAATATTTTTCGTACATTGCTTTTAATTTTTTTCAATGCATTAAAAAAAATCAGCATACATCCACCACGTCGCTGTTTCAGTGACGACTGAAAGCAAGAGCGTAAGAATACATGTGAGTTGCGTGTTCATTCGTCGCTGTTTCAGTGATGACTAAAAGCAAGAGCGTAGGAATACATTTGAGTTGAGCTTGAACAATTGTTCCATGAAATGAACATGCCTGATCTAAACCGAAAAGAAATTAGTTAAATAATTGATATCCTCACTGAACACTTTTAACTGAGTGCTCACATAGAATCAGTCATAATTACAATTTAGAAGGAAACCCTAGAGCCTTAGCTTTGTAACTGTTCTGCCTTTGCAGGACATTTACCCACCTTGGTGGATTCTAAAGCATTTCGTTATTGCCATCGAATTTCTAGTTTTCAATGTACAGGAAAGAAACCCCAAGTGTAGTGGATATGATAACTTTTCACGCCGAATGTAATGAACACCAAAGAGGTTTAGGCCTACAATGTTTCTAAAAAATTGGAAGTTCCTCTATAGCCGCATTTTTTTACTATACACAATTAAAAAACAAGTAAGAAATTTATAGTCGGTCTAGACCGACTATACGATACCCTATACCATGCGTTTAGAAACCCTATCTCTTAGGCCCAACTAACTGGACATAGAAAATAGGCAAAAACCAAATTTGAGTGGGATTTTTATTAATTTTTTTGGCTGCAGATATGAAAAAGTTCATATCGGGTGCTATATCTATATGGGGACTAGGTCCAAAAATGGACCGATCCTGATCATGTTTGGAAAAGTCTCTTGTATTTTGCAAAAATATATACAAACCAAATCTGAGAAGAATCAGTGCAATATTTTTATTTTTTAATAGATTTAAGTGAAGATCGGGAAGCAGCCCTATATGGGGCCAAAGGGTTCATTTTTGGAATACTCATTAATGGACGTAATGAACGCATACAAAACCCAATTTGAGTAAGATCTATATGACAATTTGGATCTTATGGCAATTTATGTCGATTTCATAGGGGTAATTTGTATGGGGGCTTGGTCTGAACATGGACCGATTCTCACCAATTTCAATAGCCTTCATCCCATGGCCGATAAAAGCTTATATACCAAATTTCATCAAAATATATTCATATTTGCGACCTGCAGTTTGATTACAAAGTTTACATGGACACACAGACGGACGGACGGACGGACGGACATTGTTAAATCACCTCAAAAAGTGATTCTGATTCGATCGGTATAAATAAAGATGGGTCTAGGTCAAATATTTTTGGTTGTTACAAACAGCAGCACAAAGTCATTATACCCAAACCACATAGTGGTATAGGGTATAAAAATTTTAAAGCAAAAAAAAAAAATTAATTAAAAAATAATTTTAAAGCAAAAAAAATTTTTTTTATTAAATATAATATCTTACTTAACAGCCTATGAAATTGGCTTTTGCTAGTTTACATATTTTAAAATTTTTATTAAATATTATCAAAAATTTCATTTATTTTGAAATATATTCTCTGTTTTGATTGGCATTACTGCTACTTTAATATTCATGTGCGTAATGTTATTTATTTACATTATTGTGTACGTCATCTTTCTAATCGTTTTTGCCAGTGTCCGAAAATTGCGTGAGGTCGTTTCTAATGAGGAGTCTTTAATAGTTCGTATGCGAAATAAACAACTTTAACAAAACAACAAATAAAAAGCGTTTAAGTTTTTTTAATGAATAATTAGGCCTTTTCAAGTCAATTAGACGAAGTGATACCATCTCTCATCTTCATTCATCTCTATAAAACGTAAAAAAAACGTGCTAAAGATGTTTTTGAGTTAAAAATAAATAATTTTCAGCAGGCTTTAAACAAGAATTATTCTAAAGTTAATTTAGAAGTAAGATTTATTACAACATCAAATTTATTACAACATTTGTTTATCGCGTAACCAAGAATTTGGTTACAGTACATACAAGTATCTGTTCTGAAAATCTCTTAAAGAATTTTTTTTCAGATCACTTTTTGTGTGTTTTTAAATCCTCAATAAAGAAATCAATCACATTTTTAGCAAATGTTAAATTTAGATTAAGAAACGAGTAAAATCAAATCTCTACTTTTGGTGTGTTCTTGTCTTAAACTAACTCAACTTATTAAGTTCGTTTACAAAAAAAAAGAAGAAGAAAAAAAGGGTCTGTACCTTCGGGTACTTTGATTACAGCTAAAAACAAAAAGATTGAAACAATCTTCTTCTGCACACAACAAGTAGACTCATCATTATCAACAAGAACAAAACTAACATTATGATCAAGATGATGGTGAGATGATAATGATGACGATCATAAACATCATTAAATTACAAAATCCTCAGCATTAAATTGAGTCTGGCCAAGAACTTGAACATGACCAAAGTTCTCACGACAAGCACGAATAGCAACAATAATAGCAACAACAATAGCAACGAATAAAAGATGAAGAAGACGACTAAGAATAAGAATAAGAACATACAACCAACTAATACTATGACTACTACGGACTACCACCATTGCTGTGATTTTTTTGCTAAATAAACTAAAAATAATATATAAAAGAATTTTTTCGAAAAAACAAAATTTAAAAGAAGAAGCAAAGTTGCAAAATAGAACCCATCGTGCTAGAGAAGACAAATTAAACCAACCATAGCATAGACAGAAAAAAATCTACAACCACAGCTTGGAGCGATAACGAACGAATATATTTTGTTTTTGCATATTTTAAAATTATTCTTTTTAAAATGTTTTAATTTTATTAAACACATTCTAAAGCAACTACTTCTAGAATAAATCCACTACATATAGCTTCTGGATCGAAAATAATTCTAAATCACCATTAGATGTACTTTATATAGGTTTATAATGCTTTGAAAGTATATTTATTAAAGGATCGTTTTTGAAAAATTTATTGAATTTTGAGAATTTATTGAAAGAATTACCGCGGCATAATTTATAAAATCTCCAAAATATTTCCTTAAAAACAAGTTATTTAAGTTAAGCTGTAAAATCCACTTACAGTAATTGTAATCTAAAGTGTGACGAAGTATACGTCTACTTTCAATTTAAAAAGGGTATTTAAGAGTTGCAATTGCTGGAGGAAGTATCTGTACACCTAAAGAAATAAGAAAAAAATATAATGTAATATGTAAAGGGTCCGCCAAATACCTTTTTTTTTTTTTTTTTTTGAAAATGCTTTAAAAAAAAACTACTGAATATTATCTCAAATTTCTTTTTTTATTTGAAAGTACAATCCTTCCGGTTAATAATGGAAAATAATTTCATTCAAATGGCTGCCTTGGCTGGCAATGCATTAGCCTACACGATCGGTCCAATTTTTAAGCACATTATCGTTTGTGTGCAGCTGCATTTCACTAATGGCTTCACGAATATTGTCCTTTAAAGCGTCAATTGTCTCTGGCTTGTTGCCGTAACACTTATCTTTGAGGGCACCCCACAAATAATAGTCCAACGGTGTCAAATCGCAGCTCCGAGGCGGCCAAACGACATCAGCTCTGCGGGTGATAATGCGATCTTCAAAAACAGGGCGCAAAACATCGAGTGTAGCTTCGGCTGTGTGGCACGTAGCGCCGTCCTGTTCAAACCAAATGTTGCCAATATCCCCCTCTTCAATTTTTGTGAACAAAAACTCGTTCAACATGGCCCGATAACGATCGCCGTTGACTGTAACGGCCACTCCTTGCTCATTTTCGAAGAAAAATGGCCCAATTATGCCTCTGGACCAAAATCCGCACCAAACAGTGACTCGTTTTGGGTGTATCGGCTTTTCAATGTATGCGTGCGGGTTTTCTGTACCCCAAATGCGACAATTTTGCTTGTTTACATACCCGCCAAGATCAAAATGAGCTTCATCTGAAAAGATGATTTTTTTTTGGATGGTCAGTTGGCTTCAACTCCTGAACCAATTGGACTTTGTATGGTGTCATACCAAGGTCTTTATGCAAAATTCGTTTCAATGATGCCTCCGAAATGTTCAATTCTTGAGAACGACGGTGAATTGATGTTGATGGCGCTTCACGCACACTTTCTGCCACAGCAGCAATATTCTCGGGTGTACGCACTGTTTTTGGCTTTTCGCGCTTTGGTTTATCGATGAGGATGCCTGTTTCTTTCACTTTTTTCACAAGATAACGAACATACGAAACTGACGGTCTTTCTCTTCTTCCAAAATCCGTACGCAATTTTCGCACACATTCTGCAACATTACCATGATTTTCAAAGTAATTTCGCAATATTTCCCAGCGTTGTTCAAGCGTATACACAACCATATTCGTTCAGCGGAAGGATAAAACTAATTATCTGTCAAATCAGACATGAGCTAAGTGTTACCATTCACGACATAAGCACTAGTTGAAAAAAAAACGCTAGATGGCGGACCCTTTATTTATATCAACTAGCAGATTCCAGCCCTCGAAATTCGAGTGCAAATTCTAGGGAATTTTATTTTTTCAGTAAATAAAGACCCTAAAGGTATGCAAAAAACAAACTCATTTTTATTACAAACACATCAACAAATTTAACAAACACACACACAGCATTGTATAATTTTATGTATGTGTTAGTAGCAACTTTAAATGCAATTTACTCAAAATAAAGGAAAAAGCTTCAAAATCTGTAAATCTGCAAAACGGCTAAAAAGAAATACCTTTCAAATAATAAACATTTGGTCAAAATGGGGACAAAACGGTTGAACAAAACATCGGTCACAAGAAATCGCCTAGCCTATTAATATTATAAATAAAAACAAGTAGGTGTGTTAAATTCGGCACAGAATCCACCCTTGTTCTAAACACAATATTATAACCAAGATTGTCAAAATGAACGATTTCTTACAATAATGTTTAGAATTAATAAGACTAACACTAGCCAACAAGGTTTTGGACTGGAGCAACCAAATATCTTTCCTAGGGTTTTTAGTGGGCTGAATTCGAATCTGTAATTGGTTTTTCTCTATCACTAGTTTATTAGTTCATTAGTTTATTTAAAAATCAATAAATTTTCAAAAGTGAATGGCGATATTTGAATGTCGTTTTTATCCTGTTGATTAGGTTTCACGTATTAAAGTAGAGCAATAGTTTCCCAGCATGCTTTTGTCCCAAAATCCTAGATAATTTCTTTCAATTTTCATTAAATCTTGGTGAGCACGCTCCCCTTGTTCGTCGCTCACCACACCTAGATTTTGTGGAAAAAATCTAAATGCGAATGAAGAAAATGCATTTTGAGTGACATTCGTGCACCTAATTCGTGATAATTTTTCAATAATTCAGCAAAAATTTGTCTGTAGTTTTCACTCTTATTGTTACCAAGAACACTGTACACGATGATTTCCCCAACAAACATTGTGAAAAATTGTCATCATTCAATAGTTTCCCGATCTGAGAGCCAACAATTATGCCTTCTTTGATTTTAGTATATGAAATTTTAGGAAAAATCGCTAACAAATATTTAAATGCTGCATCATCTTTGTCCAGAGCCTTGACAAAGAACGGAAGAAGAACGTCATTTGGATCAATTAATGGTTTATTTGAAATGTTTTGTTTTCCTGGTCAATACTCAGTTCTTTTTGGCCACTCTGCTCTGATGTAACGATGGCATGTAGCGCGACAACAATATTTTGTGAAACCTCCTTGCAGTCAACAAACCAATGACCTGAAGCAGATTAATTTACAGTTATTTACGATGGTCTATACTATATATACAAAGAAATTTAAATCACTACCACAGATCTTGCATTTATGATCGTTGTATTTGAGTAATGTCAAAATTTCAGTCATTGATTCGAAATTTTCCTTTGTATTAATGGCATGAGCAATTGGTTTTTCATTCCCATTATGCAAAAGAAGAGCCTTTAAACTGTATTTTGAGCCATCAATAAATAATCTCCATTCAGTTTTGTCATTTTATGAAAAAAAAACAAAAAACCATCAACATCAGTACAGAATATCAGAATACCAGAACATCAGTATAGAATAGAGTGTTTCTTTTCAAAATATGCAGCCAATTCCAAGCTTCTATGTCTATAGATTAACAACATCAACATTAATAAGTCTCCGGGACCGGATAGTATACCAGCACTGGCGGTGAAACAGTGCTCTTCGATGCTAGCCAGTCCCTTGGCCAACCTTTTTAGCCTTTCGTACCTTGCGGTAGTCTTTCCCTCTTGCTGGAAGGTTTCTAATGACCAACCAAACCCTAAGAAGGGTGCGGCCAATAACCCTGAAAATTATCCTCCAATTGCAATCTGCTCTACGCTCTCATGCTCTCCATGATCAATTTCCATCTTGTGAACTACCTAGAGGCCAACTCACTTCTTAATGATCGAGAGTATGGGGTCCGTAGAAATCGTTCAACGGGAAACCTGTTAGCTGTACTTTCTGAGCGCTGGAGTCGATCCATTCACAATTTTGGCGAAAGTAAAGTGGTTGCTCTAGACATTTCCAAGGCATTCGATCGTGTGTGGCACGGTGCACTGATAACAAAGCTTATTGCATTTGGGGTCGGCAATGACTTCTCTCAATTTATATCGAGTTTTCTCAGAGACCGAACAATACGTGTTGTTATTGATGGCGTCTCATCTAATGAGTTTCAGCTTAATCCACGGGTACCCCAAGTTTCCGTTCTTTCTCCTTCTATTTTCCTTATTTTTCTGGACGACCTTCTTGGTCAAACTTTTAACTATATATCCTCTTTCGCAGATGACAGCAGTATTTGTCATTCATTTCCTTTAATTGTAGGCCAAGCCTCTTGGAGGTTGGAGGCAAAAGGCGGACAAAGAATGACACACTCAATCAAGACCTCTTAACAATCGCCGAGTGGGGTAAAGCGAATAGGGTTGATTTTAATGCGCTGAAGATTCAACGTTGTATGTTGACCCATAGGGTCATGGATTCAACAATGTCATCTGTATATATGGGTGGTATAGGAATTGATGTTCTAGGCATGAGAATTCGCTGTGATGTTCGTTGGAACGAGCATGTTTTTCAAATGACGAAAGAAGCATTCAAGTATCTTGGCTTTCTAAAACGATGCAAAAATTACTTCACTCCCTCTGATCTCCTTAAAATCTATACCACTTACATCCGACCGAAAATGGAATACAACTGCCATATATGGGCAGGAGCTTCAAGGTCTATTTTGGAGCTACTGGACCGTGTGCAAAGGAGGGCGTTGATGCTCATCAATGACAGTTGGGTATCCAACTTTATTGACTCATTGGAACATCGTCTACCATGGGAAATGTTCCTCTGAGATTTGCGAACTTATTCCATTCGCTTATTCGGTTCGCTCTATCCGCTTCTCTAGTAGATCACATCTGTTTATAGTCTATTGTCAAGTTGACCGCACAAAGAGAGAATTCGTTTGTCAGTCGAACTAGACCGTATGTTGAATAAACTCCCCGCAGAGGTCTTTCCTGACAGTTATAAGCGAATACAACTTAAGTCAAATAACCACAAGCACTACTCCCTCTTTCCTCCTTCCCATAGTATATTTTCCTGAGATCAACATAATGTACTACATCTGTAGGGGCATCCCCTAAGTGTTGTTTAATAAATAAAAAACAAAAGATTGTTACGTTTGTCCCAACTGCAAGGTGTTTCCACTGCTGCATGCGTGAAGCTAAAAATTCCGCGTCTTGCTTCGTTAAATGTAAATCCCGAATTTGATCATTCAGCTCAGCTTGAGCCACTAAACGGCGTTCATCATCAGCCTCATACAAACTACCACTGCTAGTTAAAGATGTTTGCACTGCGAATGACTGGTAATGGATCATTTGGTGGACGTTGAACTGGTGTGGAAACCGATGGTATATTCGCGTAAGTAATATTTTTTCGTTTTTTCATATTGAATTCAGCAACTTTTGTTAAACAGAAATAACAATCGGTTTGGTGGATACTTGACTCTCTCCAAAGTGCTGGAATTGAAAAATCGAAATAGATCTTCTTGCCATTTGACCACTTGTATAAAACAGTTCTGCAACTATTGCAAAACACTGTCGGTGTCCACGGTTTGTCCAAGTTTCTGACAGCAAAACGAAAATAATGTAAATATGCATATTTTAATGATTCTGATATTGCATATCATTTTTTTCTAACTTAATATTTACCACACACAAAGCAAAAACAGCTTGAATCAGTAACACACGATCTCCCGGACATGCTTAATCGCTAATATTATGAAGATTTAGAACGAATGTGGCCTTCTGTCAAATTAATAATTGCGGCAGTATTGACTGTTTTACAGTGTTCATTTTTATCGCGTAAAAATGAACAAGACGTGATAGCCCAATTTTTATGTCAGATTCGAATTCAGCGCACCCAGATAGTTAAAAAACATGCTTGGTTTCTGCAGTCAATTTTTTTTTTTAATTTGTAGACCAGTGTAATTAACTAAAATGTTAGGTATTTTCCTGATTTTTTAACCATTTTGCTTTTCCCTTACTCTCATCGATATACCATTCGTTACTTTATACAAAAAAACGAAACAATAACAATAAGCAAACAGACATGTGTATGCATTGCCGATACATATGGGGGGTTTCATGTCAAGTGATCCAACTTTTAAAACCGATCTTCTGATCGGGATGAAATTTGCACCAAGGTTAGTCCTATTGGATAGTAGCTTAGACACAATTTTTCAACAAGATTGGTCCAAAACTCTCTGAGTTAGAGGGGGTTAAAATTTGACATTTTGACCAAACAGGTGTTTTTTCTCATCCATGTAACTGTTTACCTATTGTTCTTAGCAAAGTTTGTCTCAAATAGTTTAGATAGCTATTTGTTCAGTCTTCCGGAAAAAAAATTTTTTTTGCCTTTTTTTTCAAAATCAAAATTTTTTTGACTTTTTCCCAAAAAAGGATTTTTTTTTGCTCATAAGAAAGCTTAGTTTTTTTCCTTTAAGAGCTTTTTAGTCGCTTAGTGGGATGCGAGTGGGATATCTATCAAAAAAAATGTTTTGTAACTCAAGACAACGGTTTTCCAATATTTAGCATATGCACTAATTTGAATTTTTTCCTATTAGTGTTTGCAAAACCATAAAAATAAAGCGTACACTGAGAAACTAGACAAATTATTTTTTCCGACGGCATGTAAGAATACCTAACTAAAATTTCATACCTTCGATACTCTAATACACGTAATATGTTAACCTCAGGAAAAAAATCACTTTTTTTATACGCACAGAAAAAAGATTGGTTGGAATTCGGTTACCAGTAGCAAAATTTGTTATGGTAATAATAATTTTTATTGTGATTCTTTAATGTATCAAAATATAATAGATATTATTCTATAACTATCGTATAAATACAATTAATTAAGAATGAAAGTATCTACAACAATAGAATTAGTTCTGTTTACTAACGAAAGTCTTTTTACAAATTACCAAACAAATTTAGTTGAGACAACCTAACTAAAACAAGAATAACATGGCTCAATACTAAATATTGGCGATAGTAACTACTTATTCTAGTATAACAACATATTTCAAACCGCAAATTGTTGAACGGATATTGTAACAAATAATTCGTTAGAGTCCTACACATAAAATTTTTTTTTATTTCGGTTAAAATAAAAGAAACCCAAACTTTTAAACTCTTTTGGTATTTCTAACCGAAAAGAAATTGTGTGAATCAATTTCTGATGTAGACACCAAATAATATAAAAATATGTGTAGCCAGACCGATTTGTTGATTTAATTGTCATTTTGAAAAATAAATTAAAATACAGCAAATTTTTCAATATGTGTAATGTGATAATTTATTTTAAGTGAAAAAGTGCCAAAATACTTTTAAAAAAATGGAAGAACAAGAAATATCCGTTAATCTAGAAACCGAAGATGTAATTGTTCGAATCGCATGATGTGTATTTGGTGAAAGCGTAAGAAACTAATCTGTCATACAACAGCTCACTACCAATGCGTCGAAGGTAGGTACGTAGAGATGATCAGAATATATTCGAGTTAATGTAAAAGTGCTTAGTTTTCGATTACAATATTGCAGTAAATCAATACGAGCATATAGTGGAAAAAATGATTGTGAGGACGTACACAGTCTGGAAGTTTGCTATCCCATTGTCATCAGCACACCAAGATGTGTGCAGATATTTGTTGACTTCAATGTCTACGCACGAATAATATAAAATTCTTTGTGTTAGACGAGGCAAGATGGACTCAACGGCCAGACCAGATTTTTGATGTATTTAAGATGCTTGCCACTGCTTTTTTTCGGTTAGTACTCCACGCATTGTAATGGAAGGCTGTCGTTGTTGCATGTGTGAACCTTTAATATTCCAGTAAAGAAGAAAGTATTCACTCTGGAAGATAAAGAGTAGTTCTACGTGCAGCTCAAACAAGAAACTGTTTTCTGTCAAGTCGTAACTATATCAAGATGCTAAGTCGAAATTGACAAGGGGATGATTATGCGATTGGGTAAGTAATGTGCTGATATTTATACTCCGAATTGTACTTAGCCTGGACACACTTTTTAAATTAATTTTTTAGAAATGTCATCTAACAATATGTGCTGATATGATGAAATTACAAGATTGTATTATATATATGGGATCATATAATGGAGCCAAGGATACCACTTTGTTTATCATATAATATGTTGTTTTGATTAATTTAATGTAAAATTATTTTTTTGTTAATATTAAAATAAATTATAATATTTTTAGATTTTCCTATTTCATATATGTATATTAGTAAAAAACCCGAAAAATGGTTATGACAATCAATAACTAAAATTAAGTATTCCATTGTATCAACTAAATATCATAATTCATACAATCGAATTCATATATAAATAGAGCAATCACAACAGAATAATGTGATAGTTCACGGGACTATCAAAATTCGGTTGGCAACAAATTCGGTTGCAACAACAAATCCGTTTTCTGTGTGTAGAAATGTTAAAAATTAATTTTTTATTTATTTATAATAATAATTAAATTAATATATAATAATAATAATAAAAATAAAAAATATATAATTTATTACATTCATTTATAATATAACCATTTATTTAATTAATTTATTGTAGCTGATGAAGTATTTTCAGGTATAATATTTTGCAATCTTCTTAATAATATTTTTTCAAAGATTTTTGAGAACGTTGACAAAAGGCTTATTGGCCTATATGACTTAATCAGCCCAATTCTAAACAAACAGTCCGCATGAAATTTCTCACTTCTCCATTTTCCCTATTATGAATAAAAATTCCTTCGGAAAAAAAATTCCATGGGAAAAAGTAGTTATTCTCAATGCACTTGAATTTGGTTTTTTACCTCAAAAAATTTCGCTTGCAAAACAGACGAGAGTTAATATAAAAATGTAAGAAGTGTTTTGATAAAACAAAATTTAAATAAAAAAATTAATATTTTATTAATCTTGTAGGCTGAAGACCACAAATAAAGCCAAACTTCAACTTTTGTTTACTTTAATGAGAGCCAATTCAGGCATTGATTGCGTTTTCCATAGATTCAGCCCGCAATTGACTTCTAGCAATCCTTTAGCCATTTCGTTGTTGTTGTTCTACAACACCAATTTCCACCACGAGTGCTCGAATCATAGCATCATTTTTTATTTAATTTTTCTTTAAAATAAATTTATTTTCGTTTGCACACACAAAAAAAATAGAAAATTCGAAATTCGATGATGTCACTTATTAATTTTTTGTTCACGCGGAATTTATAATTGGAGGATTTTTTTTCTCGAGAAAAGTATTTTCCGTGAGAAAGAAATTCCTTGAGAATAATTCGTAATTGGGCTGAATGTCATTTTCAGGCTGTTAGGTTTTTGGCACCATATTATTTCAGCGCATTTCCATTGTCCTGGAAAGTAATTAAGTCTTAAAATAGAGTTAAAGATCAATGTTAAAAATACAACCGCTTTTTTTGGCAATGCTTTAATCTCTTTTGTACTAATTACATTATAACTAGGCGATTTTTTATTATTTAATATTGATATTTCTTTTTCTACTTCGTTACGGGATATATGCTTAATAGGTAAATCCATTTGGCATGGGCTGTCTAGAAAAGTGACAATGGTATTAACCTCATCAGCATTATTTAAACAAGTAAGACCGACTATACGATACCCTATACCATGCGTTTAGAGACCCTATCTCTCAGGCCCAACTAATTGGATATAGAAAATAAGCATAAACCAAATTTGAGTGGGATTTTTATTAATTTTTTCGGCTGCAGATATGAAAAAGTTCATATCGAATGCTATATTTATGTGGGGACTTGGCCCAAAAATGGACCTATCCTGACCATGTTTGGTAAAGTCTCTTGTATTTTGCAAAAATATATACAAACAAAATTTGAGAAGAATCAGTGCAATATTTTTGTTTTTTGATTGATTTAAGTGAAGATCGGGAAGCAGCTCTATATGGGGCCTATGACTAAGAGTTGTCCAAAAGGGATCATTTTTGGACTACTGATTAATGGATGTAATATATACATAGAAACCCAATTTGACTAAGATTTGTATGATAATTTGGATCTTATGGCAATATATGTTGATTTCATAGGGGTCATTTGTATGGGGGCTAGGTCTGAACATGGACCGATTCTCACCAATTTTAATAGCGTCCACCCATCGCCGATGAAAGATCAAATACCAAATTTCATCAAAATATATTCATATTTGCGACCTGCAGTTTGATTAAAAGCTTTACATGGACACACAGACGGACGGACGGACGGACGGACGGACATCGTTAAATCGAATCAGATAGTGATTCTGATTCGATAGGTATAATTAAAGATGGGTGTAGGTCAAATATTTTTGGTTGTTACAAACAGCAGCACAAAGTCATTATACCCAAACCACATAGTGGTATAGGGTATAAAAAAAATGGTTGAAAAGTGGTTTCCAAGTATTGAGCAAACGAAATAGCTTTGCTAAGGTCCAATTTGCACCAAGTACCATTTAGATCCTTAACTGGTATATTTTTTTTCGGTGGTCTTTTTAAATATTTTGTGGCATTCCACAAGTTGTGTTCGTTTAATTCATTATTTGCGGTATTAAGACTTTTTATATAAATATTTTTTATTTCTTTTAGATGTTTTTAACTCATTCGTTGCTCGATATAAATTTGTTTTGTTCACTGGGTTTCCAGATTATCTCCAAATTTTGCGCAATCTTTTCTTGTGAGATATCTGACTTCCGTGGATACTAGCACTTTATTCGTATTGTTTGTTTGTATTAGAGTAGGGGTAGACAAAAAGGCAACTTCGTGGATCAAATTTGTAAAATCTTTAACAACATCATCCAGTTCATAACTATCTTTTATACGTGTGTTAAGATTGATATTGGATTCCAGTCAGTATTTAAATGAATTCAAATCAGTTCTGGGCGAGATTACTTTATATGTTTTGTCTATTGTTGAACAACATGTGTTAAAATTAACGATAAGAGGCGAGTGGTCAAAACTCAGTTCATCAGAACCCAAAATATCTAAAAGATGTCTTGAAATTCACGAGTACACAAAAAAATCGATTAAATCTGGTATCTTTCGAGGATCACTCGGCCAATAAGTTGGTTTGCCTGTAGACAGGACTTGGTAATTATTATTAACTATACTTTTGTAAAGTTCTCTGCCTTTGACTAGACCTTGATTTCCTAAAAACTGTAACAAAATGTTGAATTTAACTATTTACCAAAAAAAAAAAAAAAAAAAAAACTATCTACTACTTTTGGTCGCTGATGAGGGTTAGTGACTCGACCCGAAACAGCCGTATAACCTGTCTTTTAGAGTAAAAATCATTTTTTTAAACAAATGTCCTAAGGTTTGAGCTTGATTAATTTCTAACTCAATCACTAAAATGATAGAGATCGAAAATAAGAATTTTTTTATTTATATATTTGTAAAAATAGAAAATAATAAATTATTTTTAATTATTTTTTTTGTCTCAAACACAATCAAAAAAATGTTTGTTGAACAAACAAAAAAGCTATTATGTTTATTTTTAAATTTACGACTGTTGTCATTAAAAAAATTAAACAAAACAATGCTCCCATATTTTTATAAATGATTAAACTCAGCTGATTTCTTTTCAGTATGTTCTCATGATATTTCGTTACTTCTTTTGATTGATTACGTTCGTTAGTAACTGATGGTCTCAAGAATAAAGAAAAAATTAAAGCTTAGAAATAACATTAGGAAAAAGAATTTAGGAGTTGATAATAAAAAATTCAATTTAATTTAATATTTTTCTTTAAACAAAGAACATTTGCTTGAGCTAGAATCTATATTTTCTATAAGAAACTGTTTCAGAATATAAGGTTTCTTCGAAGCTATGGTTTTTTATAAAGATACACAGCGCAAATGGATTATGCTATAGCAAAAGAACTAATTGTCACAACTGAAATATTTGATTGTAAAACGATACCCTTTACCATGGTTTAGAGACCCCATCTCTTCGGTCCAACTAATTGGATATAGAAAATGAGCATAAACTAAATTTGAGTGGCATTTTTATTAATTTATTTGCCTGCAGATATGAAAAAGTTCATATCGGATGCTATATTTATATGGGGACTAGGTCGAAAAATGGACCGATCCTGACCATATTTGGTAAAGTCACTTATATTTTTAAAAAATATATACAAATCAAATTTGAAAAAAATCTCTGCAATATTTTTGTTTTTTGATAGTAAGTATCTCTAGTGGGTCTATGACTAAGAATTGTCCTATAGGAATTATTTTTAGACTACTGATTAATGGATATAATAAACACATACAAACCCAATTGGACTGAGATCTATGTGATAATTTGTATCGTATGGCAATTTATGTCGATTTCATATGGGTCATTTGTATGGGGGCTAGGTCTGAACATGGACCAATTTCAATAGCGTTCATTCTATGGCCGATAAAAGCTTATATACCAAATTTCATCAAAATATATTCATATTAGTTTGCAAAGTTTGCATGGACGGACGGAAGGACGGGCATCGCTAAATCGACTGCGAGATCGGTATAATAAAAGATGGGTCTAGGTTAAATATTTTTGGTTTTTACAAACACAAGCACAAAATCGTTATACCCAAACCACATTGTGGTATGGAGAATAATAAAAACAAAAGTTCTGTTGACACAGCAATGAGATGTTCGTATATAAGAACTAAAGTTGGACGGACAAAAGATAACATATAACAGAAAAAAACAGTTTGACAGCTGGCAATTTAGGATTACTAACAAGTAGACGGATGAGTATAGGAAGGGGGTTGGACCTGAAACCCCCTAATTAGATGTAGAAAACAAACATAAAAATTTGTGTGGCATTGTTATAAATTTTATTTGCCTGCAGATATGAAAATGTTCATATCGGATGCTATATTTATATGGGGATCGGTCCGATCCTGTCCATATTTGGTAAAGTCATTTATTTTTTGCAAAACCATATACAAAAGTCTGCGCAACAATTTGGTTTTTTGATAAATCTAAGTGAAGATCGTGGGTTATGACTAAGAAATCTCCTACAGGGTTTAGTTTTGGACTACTGTTTAATGGCAGTAATAAACACACACAAACCTAATTTGACCAAGATCGATATTATAATTTGGGTCTTATGATATATTATAATTTTAGTCTAAACATGCAGCGATATTTACCAATTTCAATAGCCATCATCCTATGGCTGACAAAAGCCTGTAGTTTGATTACAAGGTTTACATGGACACACAGACGGACGAACAGCCGCATGGACGGACGGACATCAATAAACCGACTCAGAAAGTTAAATAATTTTGGTAGTTACAAACATCAGCATATAGTCAGTGTACTCTGACCACATAGTAGTACAGGGTAAAAAAATTAAGCAATACACGATAGAACAACGCTTTTTCATTATTGAACAATATTTTAAAAGTAATGAAAATTTGATGGCTATATGTACTTCGAAAATTTCCAACAAAATATTTATAGTCGGAATATTATCTAACTTCTTCAACTGTGAATAGAGTAGCATAATTTAAAAAATACAAGTAGACTAGATCAATTGTTGGGGCTGAACACACTGGTCAAAGTTAGGGTGGCCCTTAATAAAAAAAAGTGTTCAAACTCTCGGTCGCACCCCCTAGAAATATGCGAATAGCAAAAAAAGTGAAAAATACAAAGTTTTGGGTCAATCAAAAAACATTTAGAGGTGGCTCAACGCGATTGAAAATTTTAAGTATGTTTATATGGGGAAAATATGGCTTTTTTTTAGATTTTACGAAAATTTCGTTCTATAGTTTAATTTTTCCGACAAATTGTTATATTTTCGGGATCAGTATTAAATTATCTTTCCAAAAAGCTATAAAACTTCAAAATCAAATAAAAACTCGCCAAGAAATAGCAAATGTCCCAGACCACTTTTGTGCCAAAAAAAACCAGATCATGAAATTTGATGGCATTTTTTTCAACTTTAAGAAATTAATTAAATCCAACATTTTGTTTTAGTCTCTATAAATCAGAGTTCAGAAAAAAACACACACTGAATAAAAAACTCGTACATATATGTAAACAAACATAACTTAGGCCAACACACACATATTTTTATTTTCATATCAATTATGTTTGTTTTTAAATTTTCTTCGGTGCCCAACACAACCATGACTGTGTTCGTTTTAATATTTCGTTATTTACACGAACATTTTTGTATCACGTACTTTTTGTTTCAATCACACATAAAGCACACATTTTTGAGTGTTGCTTTATTTGAAGTTCATGTTCTGGTACGTGTACTGAAAAAAAAACAGAACATGTACAATAAACAGGTTCGAGTTCAGTTATATTTTAAGTCGTGTTGTGGCTCGTGTAGTAAGAAAAAACAGAACATGTACAATAAACAATAAACCTGTTTATTTTTTGTTTCAGTCACACATAAAGCACACATTTTTGAGTGTTGCTTTATTTGAAGTTCATGTTCTGGTACGTGTACTGAAAAAAAAACAGAACATGTACAATAAACAGGTTCCAGTTCAGTTATATTTTAAGTCGTGTTGTGGCTCGTGTACTAAGAAAAAACAGAACATGTACGATAAACAGGTTTAAAGCAACACTCAAAAATGTGTGATACAAAAATGTTCGTGTAAATAGCGAAATATTAAAACGAACACAGCCATGGTTGTGTTGGGCACCGTAGAAAATTTAGAAACGCACATAATTGATATGAAAATAAAGATATGTGTTGGCTGCTTTTGAACAGAACATTGTGTGTTTCATGTGTGTATTTTCTGAACCTTGCTATAAATAATCTCTGTAAATACTCAGATATGAAGTATTGTTTTATTACCACCTTGTTAACCTATTAAGCATTGAGACCGGAAATGGAAAATTTTTTTGATAAAATTTTGAAGACTCCTTTTGCAAGTTTTGAAAACTTTTCTTAAATAAAATTTAAAAAATTGATCTAAATAGCTCTTGTAGGTCTTGTTAAATGCATGTTAGACATTAACTGTGTGAATTTTTAGGTAAATCCCTACGGCAGAATTTTTTTGATAAGGATTTTATTTTTGCGGGTTTCGAGAAAAATGGGATTTTTGTAAAATATTCTGTAAATGTACTATTTCCAAATACTTTGTATCAAAAATTCATCACTTTTCTACTTTTAAATGTTATATTTTATCTTAATAGCCCAGGGTTTCGGAAAAAAATATTATGACCCCATTAACACTTTTGGAATTGGGGTCACATATGACCCCAAGCTAATAAAAAAACAATTTTTTCAAAAAAAAAAATTCAAATATTTTGTAAGGGCTATTGAATTTTTAGATGCGACGCTTAAAATATAATAACAAAATGTGTAGAACTTCCGTTCCTAAAATTTAAGATAAATCCGAGAACGTTAACCCATTATTTGCCAAGGCCAGCTTTGGATGTTAAGATATTTTTAAATAAAAATTACGGAAAACGAGTTTTTCTATTAAACTCGATGAAACCATTATTTAGAATTTAAGAAAAATAATTCGGTTATTTTTTATTTATTTAACCCTTCAGTGCTCCTGGAATGAAAATAATCCATTGTGATATATCTTTGGTGCAATTATCTGCTTATTGCTGGCGAATATAAATTAAAACAACTTTTAACCAATTTTGTTATAAAATTATTTTATGTATAAAAACTATCTATATTTTTCTAAATAAAATATGATAAAATACGATGTGTTACAAATAAAATAAATATATTCTTGAGCCTTAAAACAGCTCCAGTCGATATAGCGATGTCCGTCTGTCCGTCTGTCCGTCTGCCTGTTGAAATTACGCTCATGCACAAAACACACTTGGATAGCGATAATATCATTTGCCATTATTTCGAGCAGCTTGCTATTAAAAATCGGGTAACTCGGCCGTCATTGTACGAAGATATGTCCAAAATTATGAAGACACCTCTAAAAAATTTTAAAAATTCAGTGTATTTGTTGTAATAATTTATTATAAAGTTTATCAAAGTAAACTACTTTTTTAAATATTTAGCTTACATTTGTTATAAATAGTGCAATAAATTCTGATATTAATGTAATCGTAAAACAAGTGTGGTGGGTATCAAAGATTAGGCACAACCGAATTTAACACTCTAACTTGCTTATTGTTATTTAGTTAAGCCGATTTTCTCAAATCTTATTCTCTAAGATTTTATTGAACTCTATTATCCGGCCTCCAGTTAACAGGAGAGAAATTATTCTTTATTTTTTTATTATACGCGGATTCACAGAAAATAAAATACAATGAACAGAACTGATGTATAAATACATAAATAGTTTCGTACAAGGTTTATTTTTAAACTACTGATTAATGGGTGCAATAAATACACACAAATCAAATTGGACCGAGATCTATATGATAATTTGGATCTTATGGAAATACTAGCAGTATACGCTCTACGTTGTTAGCGTAATTATTATATTAATTATTTAAGTCATAATAATATTTAAAAACAATAAGAAATAAAGTGTGAGTGACAAACGATGGAAACTTTTAACAATATATATATTTGATGATTTGGACGGTCAACACCAACAAATTTGATCATAAGATTAAAAACTATTTATTTAACAAAGACGAAATATTAACATAACTTCAGAAAAAATTAACAAAACTCAAAAATATTCATTTTTATAATGTTGACAAAACAATGGAAACCTTTACTATACAATAACACTGTGGAATAAAATTATGGTCATGGTCTTGGGGGGTGGATGATTCTTATACCAAACGATTGTATTAATTTATTTCAGTAAAACTCACGAAGGGTTTGGCTGTTTTATGGCCATTTAAATACTTAATTTTTTCGTCAACACTATTCGCCAACAGTATTTGAATTCCAATTCATGCGTTCTTTAACAAGATTAATGCTAATCACTTAAATCATCTATTATTCTAAATTTCACCTCTTCATAAAACTTTATTCTTGCCATAAGTTTATAATAATTGAAAGATAACGACAGAATCTATAAATATTTAAATACCGTTTAAGATTTTTTTCCATGTTTTTCACTCGTTCTTCTATTTTAATTATTTTAATCAACTCTAATAAAGAAGTTTAAAAGTTTTCACTGTTTTGGCATCACTATAAAATTATTTTTTTTCGTTTATTTATTTTTTTAATTGTATTTTTTGTAATAAATGTGTTTGTTATCTTCTAAAGTAGTGAATTCGCAAAAACACATACATATTTTATTACTAAACGCGAAATTAATGAAAAACAAACTTGACAAATTTAGAATTTTGCAAAAGTTTCCAACGTAATGCCCCTCTGCGGAAAATTTCCCGAAAACAATTTCCCAAATACAATTGCCCGAAAACAATTTCCCAAATACAATTTCCCGAAAACAATTGCCCGAAAAAAAAATTCCCCGAAAAAACAATTCCCCGAAAACAATTTCCTGAAATTACAATTTCCCGAAAACAATTTCCCGAAAACAATTCCCGAAATTACAATTTCCCGAAAACAATTTCCCGAAAACAATTTCCCGAAATTACAATTTCCCTATTTTTAGTTAACAACTTCCCATATATTCTTGATTTCCCCCATAAAAAAAACTTGCTGCATACGATTTCTCGAAAAAACAATTTCCCGAGTATACGACTTCTCGAAAAAACAATTCCCCCACCCCGACCCGCGCACTTCCCCTTCCACCCTCCCTCGTCATCCGGACCTAGTTATTGGAGTGTCATACGCTTATTTTTTTTTTTGTGACTTTGAATACTTCGGTATTCAGACCTCCCGACGGATAACGCCCACTCCATCACATCCTGTCCATGCAGTAGCTGCTATGGAATCGTTATCACCTTGCATAGCGAAGTTTTTTTTAGTTATTTGGGTTGTAGTACTCAGTTACTATGCCACTCGAATTCGTGGATAGCGAAAAAGGTAAACCGAGGTTGCTTTTGAATGGTTTCTTGTATCATGACGACGGTCAGTCCGTTGATAGCGTTTATTGGCGTTGTATCCTTTATCGAAGAAAACATTGTGCCAGTAGGGTCATAACTTGCAACGATACTATAAAAAAAGAGGCTCTTCACAATCACAGTGCCGAAGCGGCTTTCGATGCTAAAGAAAAAATCGTTAATGAGCTGAAAGATCTTGCCCGGACCAATACATCAAGTGGTCATGAACTGATTGCTCGCGCTTCAGCCGGAATTTCTGATGGTATTGTTTCAGAAATGCCACCAACAAGCTCTTTGAAGAAATAGTAATTTCGGGAAATTGTAGTTTCGGGAAATTGTGTTCGGGAAATTGCATTTCGGGAAATTGCATTTCGGGAAATTGTAATTTCGGGAAATTGTAATTTCGGGAAATTGTGTTCGGGAAATTGAAATTTCGGGAAATTGCCATTTCGGGAAATTGTGTTCGGGAAATTGTAATTTCGGGAAATAGTTTTCGGAAAATTCTTTTGGGGAAATGGTTTTCGGAAAATTTTCCGCAAATCCGTAATGCCACCTACTATATTTAAGTACCACTGTTTTATTCATAATAGGTTCGAAAATTATTGAAATTATAAAGATCAAAAATAATTACTTGTAATATCGACGACTTAATTTGGAAAGGAAGTAACTCAAGGAAGGACAAACGCTATTGAAATTGGTGTAAATGGGTGCATGTTCAGACCTAGTCTCCGTACAAATGACCCATATTATCGAATTGGGTTTGTGTGTGTTTCCTACATCCAATAATCCGTAGACCAAAAACAAACTCTATAGGATAATTATAAACCATAGGCTCATATAAAGTTGCTTGCCGATCTTCACTTAAACCTATCAAAAACAAAAATATTGCACAGATTTTTTTGTTGCAAAAAATAAGTGACTTTACCAAATATGGTCAGGATCGGTACAATTTTCGACGTACATTTGGTTTATCCTTTTTTTCTAAACCCAATTAGTTGGACCTAATACCAATTCTCTAAACGCATGGCATAGGGTATCGGTCAAGGCCGACTATAATTTTCTTGCTTGGTTTCTTAAAAAAATGTACTTTCAAATGGACCGTTACCAGGTAACAGTTTTCCCATTTTTTTGCCGTTTTTTTAGCCCCATAAGGCTCGATGTTTGTGTCTCTGGTGGAATCTACATATCAAATTTCATATTCCTAAGTTACTTTGTAAGGAATCCACAAACTATATTTTATATTCGTTTGTTTAGATGATACCAAATGTACTCTTTCCCCTATTTGGCCCTTTTTCCTCCCCTAGACGTTAGGATTAACAACAAATTCATTCTGGACTGATGATCACGTATTCGGTTGAGTCTGTGTATCAAAATTAATATATATAGATTAATATGTTAAGATGCAGAAAGATAAAATTTTAAATGGCCGAATTTCGAATAAATTAATCCTGAGCCCATGTTTGTTTCTCGGATGGAGTCTATACACCAAATTTCATATCCCTAGATTCATTTGTTACCATTTTCCCCTTTTTGACCGCTTTACCCCCTTAATGTACGATTTTCTAAGAATCCCTTCTTAGTAGATCTTCACGCCGACAGGGGAACCTAGAGTGCAAATTTCAAGTTTCTGTGCCGAAGGGTTTGGGCTGGGCGATGTTGATAAATATATATATATATATATATATATATATATATATAGACCCATCTCATTAGATAACTCGATCTTGTATTGGGACTAGGTCTGAATATGTACCGATTTCCACCAATTTCAATAAAATTCCGAAAAAAGCTTATATACCAAATTTCATCAAAATATATTCATATCTGCGAGCTATAGTTTGAGTAAAATATGGACAGACGGACAGACGGATGGGAATCGCTAAAGCGACTGAGTAAGTGATTATAAGTCGATCGGTATAATAAAAGATGGGTCTATTTATTATACCCTGACCACATATTGGTACAGGGTACAAAAATTTGTCAGCTTTTTTGAAAAATTTTTCATTAAAAAAGAAAAATCTCTGGT
Source organism: Cordilura impudica (assembly GCA_963682025.1). Taxonomy (NCBI): domain Eukaryota; kingdom Metazoa; phylum Arthropoda; class Insecta; order Diptera; family Scathophagidae; genus Cordilura; species Cordilura impudica. The sequence goes on along the minus strand of OY821517.1, from coordinate 169,105,237 downwards.
CTGTTTTTTAAATGATTTCGATGTAATTTCAGATAATATTTTTAAAATAATGATTTAAATTCAAAATATACATTTTGAGTTACGAAAGTTTTACCATTGACACATCGGGAATTTTACTTGTTTTTCAAAAAAATGGCCTAACTTTTCTACTTCTTCAACTAGAACTAACAGAAAAAGTATTCGTACAATTAGGGGATTCCCACGAAGAATGAAACGACATATGTACATAGATTCCATTTTAGTAAAAAAACAAACTTGTTTATATAAAGTTTATTGGACTCAATAAGATTTCTTTTGGAAACTATGTTTTGAGATGAGTCCCAAAATCAAAGAAATCGGTGCTGACTAGAGAAAAATTATTCTAAAGCTAATAAATTTGAGTAAAATTTTTCGTTAAATAACTCGGAAGATAGGTAGAAGCCACTCATCAGTGCTGTACGTCGTTCGAAACTACAAATCCAATTCAACAATTCAATTTTTTCAAAGCCCCTAAAAATAAATGAGCACAATAAGCGAACTATTTTGGCATAAGTAAAACAGAACCACGGAATTACTACGGATGGGAATCGCTAAAGCGACTGAGTAAGTGATTATAAGTCGATCGGTATAATAAAAGATGGGTCTATTTATTATACCCTGACCACATATTGGTACAGGGTACAAAAATTTGTCAGCTTTTTTGAAAAATTTTTCATTAAAAAAGAAAAATCTCTGGTCTGTTTTTTAAATGATTTCGATGTAATTTCAGATAATATTTTTAAAATAATGATTTAAATTCAAAATATACATTTTGAGTTACGAAAGTTTTACCATTGACACATCGGGAATTTTACTTGTTTTTCAAAAAAATGGCCTAACTTTTCTACTTCTTCAACTAGAACTAACAGAAAAAGTATTCGTACAATTAGGGGATTCCCACGAAGAATGAAACGACATATGTACATAGATTCCATTTTAGTAAAAAAACAAACTTGTTTATATAAAGTTTATTGGACTCAATAAGATTTCTTTTGGAAACTATGTTTTGAGATGAGTCCCAAAATCAAAGAAATCGGTGCTGACTAGAGAAAAATTATTCTAAAGCTAATAAATTTGAGTAAAATTTTTCGTTAAATAACTCGGAAGATAGGTAGAAGCCACTCATCAGTGCTGTACGTCGTTCGAAACTACAAATCCAATTCAACAATTCAATTTTTTCAAAGCCCCTAAAAATAAATGAGCACAATAAGCGAACTATTTTGGCATAAGTAAAACAGAACCACGGAATTACTACGGATGGGAATCGCTAAAGCGACTGAGTAAGTGATTATAAGTCGATCGGTATAATAAAAGATGGGTCTATTTATTATACCCTGACCACATATTGGTACAGGGTACAAAAATTTGTCAGCTTTTTTGAAAAATTTTTCATTAAAAAAGAAAAATCTCTGGTCTGTTTTTTAAATGATTTCGATGTAATTTCAGATAATATTTTTAAAATAATGATTTAAATTCTAAATATACATTTTGAGTTACGAAAGTTTTACCATTGACACATCGGGAATTTTACTTGTTTTTCAAAAAAATGGCCTAACTTTTCTACTTCTTCAACTAGAACTAACAGAAAAAGTATTCGTACAATTAGGGGATTCCCACGAAGAATGAAACGACATATGTACATAGATTCCATTTTAGTAAAAAAAACAAACTTGTTTATATAAAGTTTATTGGACTCAATAAGATTTCTTTTGGAAACTATGTTTTGAGATGAGTCCCAAAATCAAAGAAATCGGTGCTGACTAGAGAAAAATTATTCTAAAGCTAATAAATTTGAGTAAAATTTTTCGTTAAATAACTCGGAAGATAGGTAGAAGCCACTCATCAGTGCTGTACGTCGTTCGAAACTACAAATCCAATTCAACAATTCAATTTTTTCAAAGCCCCTAAAAATAAATGAGCACAATAAGCGAACTATTTTGGCATAAGTAAAACAGAACCACGGAATTACTACGGATGGGAATCGCTAAAGCGACTGAGTAAGTGATTATAAGTCGATCGGTATAATAAAAGATGGGTCTATTTATTATACCCTGACCACATATTGGTACAGGGTACAAAAATTTGTCAGCTTTTTTGAAAAATTTTTCATTAAAAAAGAAAAATCTCTGGTCTGTTTTTTAAATGATTTCGATGTAATTTCAGATAATATTTTTAAAATAATGATTTAAATTCAAAATATACATTTTGAGTTACGAAAGTTTTACCATTGACACATCGGGAATTTTACTTGTTTTTCAAAAAAATGGCCTAACTTTTCTACTTCTTCAACTAGAACTAACAGAAAAAGTATTCGTACAATTAGGGGATTCCCACGAAGAATGAAACGACATATGTACATAGATTCCATTTTAGTAAAAAAAACAAACTTGTTTATATAAAGTTTATTGGACTCAATAAGATTTCTTTTGGAAACTATGTTTTGAGATGAGTCCCAAAATCAAAGAAATCGGTGCTGACTAGAGAAAAATTATTCTAAAGCTAATAAATTTGAGTAAAATTTTTCGTTAAATAACTCGGAAGATAGGTAGAAGCCACTCATCAGTGCTGTACGTCGTTCGAAACTACAAATCCAATTCAACAATTCAATTTTTTCAAAGCCCCTAAAAATAAATGAGCACAATAAGCGAACTATTTTGGCATAAGTAAAACAGAACCACGGAATTACTACGGATGGGAATCGCTAAAGCGACTGAGTAAGTGATTATAAGTCGATCGGTATAATAAAAGATGGGTCTATTTATTATACCCTGACCACATATTGGTACAGGGTACAAAAATTTGTCAGCTTTTTTGAAAAATTTTTCATTAAAAAAGAAAAATCTCTGGTCTGTTTTTTAAATGATTTCGATGTAATTTCAGATAATATTTTTAAAATAATGATTTAAATTCAAAATATACATTTTGAGTTACGAAAGTTTTACCATTGACACATCGGGAATTTTACTTGTTTTTCAAAAAAATGGCCTAACTTTTCTACTTCTTCAACTAGAACTAACAGAAAAAGTATTCGTACAATTAGGGGATTCCCACGAAGAATGAAACGACATATGTACATAGATTCCATTTTAGTAAAAAAACAAACTTGTTTATATAAAGTTTATTGGACTCAATAAGATTTCTTTTGGAAACTATGTTTTGAGATGAGTCCCAAAATCAAAGAAATCGGTGCTGACTAGAGAAAAATTATTCTAAAGCTAATAAATTTGAGTAAAATTTTTCGTTAAATAACTCGGAAGATAGGTAGAAGCCACTCATCAGTGCTGTACGTCGTTCGAAACTACAAATCCAATTCAACAATTCAATTTTTTCAAAGCCCCTAAAAATAAATGAGCACAATAAGCGAACTATTTTGGCATAAGTAAAACAGAACCACGGAATTACTACGGATGGGAATCGCTAAAGCGACTGAGTAAGTGATTATAAGTCGATCGGTATAATAAAAGATGGGTCTATTTATTATACCCTGACCACATATTGGTACAGGGTACAAAAATTTGTCAGTTTTTTTGAAAAATTTTTCATTAAAAAAGAAAAATCTCTGGTCTGTTTTTTAAATGATTTCGATGTAATTTCAGATAATATTTTTAAAATAATGATTTAAATTCAAAATATACATTTTGAGTTACGAAAGTTTTACCATTGACACATCGGGAATTTTACTTGTTTTTCAAAAAAATGGCCTAACTTTTCTACTTCTTCAACTAGAACTAACAGAAAAAGTATTCGTACAATTAGGGGATTCCCACGAAGAATGAAACGACATATGTACATAGATTCCATTTTAGTAAAAAAACAAACTTGTTTATATAAAGTTTATTGGACTCAATAAGATTTCTTTTGGAAACTATGTTTTGAGATGAGTCCCAAAATCAAAGAAATCGGTGCTGACTAGAGAAAAATTATTCTAAAGCTAATAAATTTGAGTAAAATTTTTCGTTAAATAACTCGGAAGATAGGTAGAAGCCAGTCATCAGTGCTGTACATCGTTCGAAACTACAAATCCAATTCAACAATTCAATTTTTTCAAAGCCCCTAAAAATAAATGAGCACAATAAGCGAACTATTTTGGCATAAGTAAAACAGAACCACGGAATTACTACTTCCCAAATTAGTTCTAAAATGAAAGAGTCCTTCGGCATAGACATCCTTGCCGACATCCTTTAGCAAAAAAAAACCGATATGTTCGTGCAGCATGATATCCTCCACCTGGGTTTTACGTTTACATTAACATTACTAATTATTAAAAACTAACAGATTCCAGCCCTCGAAATTCGAGCGCAAATTCTAGGAAATTTTATTTTTTCATTAAATAAAGACCCTAAAATCAATTATGGCTAATTCGCAAATTAACACAAAAAACAAACTCATTTTAATTACAAACACATTAACAAATTTACGAAACACACACATAGCATTGTATAATTTTATGCATATGTTAGTAGCAAATTTAAATGCAATTTACTCAAAATAAAGGAAAATATTTACCCCATTTTAAATACCAACTTCGTCGTAATAATAACAAACAATACAATCCTAATATTACCCAGGTAAATGGTTTATTTCGTGAATGAGCGTGATTGCAATAGACAAACAGCCAGACGGAAGGACAAACGGACGGACAGACGGACATCACTATATTGACTCGAGTTGTAATTTTCGGGAATATATTTACTTTATGGGGTCGCAAATTAATTTTCAATTCGCTAAAAATGGAATGACAAGCTGATATATACCATCTGCACAGTGGTGTGGAGTATATAAAAACGTATGGACATTGCAAAAGAGTACGAGTATGTAAACAAAACTACAGAATTTTGGGAACGTGTTTTATTTTCAGATGAAAGCAAGTTTTGTATCTTCGGCATGAAAGGAAAGTTAGTTTGACGAAAAATTAAGTTGAATTAAATAAAAATAATCTCTTGCCTACGGTTAAAGACCCTGGAGGTAGCATTATGTTTTGGGGTTGGTAAGCTTTGTTGAGTCCACAATGGATGAAATCGAATACATAAACATTTTAAAGCAAAATTTAAAACAAAGCGCACAACAACTGGGCCTTGGAGAAGATTTTTGGTTCTAACAGGCTAATGATCCAAAACATATGGCGCACAATGAAGAACTATAAATTGCTCTATAATACTAAAAATCAATTGAGATCAGTCACCCGACCTTAATTCTATAGATCACATTTCTTGGAGCGCAGAGTCCGTCAGCATAAAATAAGGAAATAATTATTAAAAGCCTTATTTTGGATAAGTGGGGTAAAATAAGTAAAGGGAATACTTTAAAGACGGTTAAGTCGATGTAAAATCGGCTCAAAGGGTCCTAAAGCCTAAAGGATATGCTACAAATTAATAAATTATCCAATATTAACTGAAAATTTAATTTTCTTTTTATTAAATTCAATTTTTTGTAGTTCTTTTTACCGGCATAAAATTGGTTAAATAAATAAATAAATAATTTATTAGAAAAACAAAATAATTAGACTCAGTTAATTTTTTTTCGTAGTATGACAATTTAAATTTCAAGTATACGGATACTTTTTCTATCAAGTGTACATATTTTTGTTCTTTTTAAATGCAAAAAGCGATTAATTGTTATGTAAAAAATTCAGTAAATATTTTATTTATAAAAAAATAAATATAAAAATCTTAAAAAATTAAAATCTTTCCACTTTAAATTTCATATTAAAATCTAAAACTACAAATTGTTGATTTATATTTTGGTCTTAAAGCGTCAAACACTTCCAGAGGTATGAATGCTCAATGCTGCAACATGGTCAAATAAAGGCCAAAGCCGGCTTGTTGCTGTTTTGTGAGAGTGAGAGATGTTTAGTGTATGAACAAAATGCCGGTTGCAATAGAAATGTAATAAATACTCTCCCTCTCTCTCTTTACTTTTTCTCTTTCTCTCTCTTTGCACACATACATACATTTCTTTGATGTATGTATGATGCCAAAGTTTTGCAACATTTACAACCTTGTCTAGCTGAGCAGCCACTAAGTTTGCGTTTTTTTTTTTAAATGCGGCAAGCAGAGACTTTGATCTTCAACTTGACCATCATCATCGTCATGACCAAACAACAACCAAGCAACTTGTCTAAGCAATTGCAATTGGCCATGCAACACAGCAAGTGTTTGCATTTTACGACACAAATGCAATATCATTTGTTGCATTCAACGCTTTTGTAAACAAACTAACGAACGAACGAATGAACGAATGAACGAACTGTATGAATTGAACTTCATTGCTTTAATATTTGTAAAATAATAAGTAGAGAAGAAAAAAGAGTTGTATGAAAGAGAGTGACCATTTGGAGCAAAATTTATTTTAATGAAATTGCTGTTCAGTGTGCAAAAAAATGTCTAATAACACTGAACAACAATTGTCGGACTGTTGCACAGTGTAATTAGCCTTTAAGTTCTAATGCCATTTACATTTAAAGTTAATTGCTTTTCTCTTTTGGCCAGTATTTAGTATAATATCTTATTAATTCTATTTCAATAAAAACACTGATGGATTTTTTATAGAAAGACTAAATTTCTATGTAAAAAATGCATTACACTGCATAACAATTTTCGGATTTTTGTACAGTGTAAGCAATCTGAATCTAAAGTTATAAATTTTTTTCACTCTGTGACCAGAGTTTACGGTGTATGGCACGCTGAAACCCAATCCGGATTTGAAATAAAAACTTGCTCCATTTCTGTTGATATCATAACCTAATAAAGTCTAAACCACTATTTCACTATACTCCTTAAGACATCTGCAAGAAGTACAGTTCCCTTCAAAATACTTTTTGAATTTTTTTTTAGATATTTTATTTCTTGTGGGTCGAAGTATTTGTTCAAATTACTTAGGAGTGTTAAATTCGGCTATACTGGATCTTTGATACCCTCCACTTTGGTTCTACGCGTACTATTTATAAAAAATATAAACAAAATATTTCAAAACGTAAACAATTTGATAAACTAAATTATTACAACGAACGAACTGAATTTTTAGCATTTTTTAGAGGTCTCCATATTTGAAAACATATCGTGGCACAATGATGGCTATTTCACTCCATTTTAAATACCAACCTGCTCGAAATAATGATAAAAAAAATATTTATCCTAAGGTAACCCAGGTAAAAGGTTTATTTATTGTGAATGAGCATGACGTGCATCGCTACATCGATTATATGTATATACCCTTTGCGCAGTGGTGTGGAGGGCATAAAAGAATAAAAATATTCCATAGAACCTTTGACCCTTTGAACAAAGTATACTTTCGTAAATGTCTTCGGTATCCGGTTATAACTTTAAACTGCTCCATCACAATGATCTTAACCTTAAAAATTCAAAAACAAAAACAAGTTTTTGCTTTATTTGTTCTTTCCATTTTTAGGTTAGGATTTCTCGAATAACTGATGTGACAGAACAGTTCTGAGCAGATTTTATCTCAGCTGTTAAAGTGAATCGAAATTTTTTGATCGAAATTATTTTTTTTATTTTCCAAAATAAAATACTAAGAGTAATATTACTCTGTCACAGCTAACGAGTTATGGCACCTAGTTAAGAGTAAAATTGAAACGAGGTCTGACAATTATCCGTCTTCTTTAAATAATAAACCAAAAAATGGTTTTTCGGTTGATTTTACGCGATATCGAATGTGTCGATCTGCCTCCTGCTCTCGAGAGTTCGTTCCAATACCGATTGAATGTTTGAAACAAATAGTATTCGCCAGTTGAACTAAAATTCTCGAGGTCGCATAAAACTTGGTGCTTCCGGTCGAATAAAAATATCATAATTGCAGCTTATAAATTCATCTTACCCATGCAAATATATCAATTGGTATCTTCTCCGGCAAGCTTGTAGTCTTTGGATTTAAAATCTTTAAAACAAAACTTCATCTCAAAAAGTCACATTTTTTACCACTGCCTAAAAATCAGAAAGACTGCAAGCTTACTTAATTTCATTCCAATTAAAAAACCTAATCTTTTGCAGATCAACACATAAAATCAGAATTTTAGTGCTTTTAAATTTGGATCAATGGTGACTCGTAACGTCTAAAAAAAAACTTGTTTTATCATAACTTTTTCAACATTATTTATACCCTCCAAACAAGTGTGGAGAGGGAACATATAAGTTTGCCATTTCGTTTGTTATAATTAGAGAAAAAAAAAAGAATCTAATAAATACTGGTCAAAAGAGAAAAACAGCTACTTATAAATTTAAATCGAGTGGTTTGCTGAGTTATTTTTACACATACCTCCATTAGCGCAGCTTTAAGGTAATTTTTATTAAATATCTGGCGTTGATTCAAAATTACCCATTAATGCACTTGAGATCAGGTTATTGCGGCGGCTGTTGCATCAAGTGGGAGTTATTCCAAATAACCCATGTTTGGACAATTCCCGATTTATATTGCGATTCATTACAAAAAAAATTAATTTTAATATGTGGATGTAGACATTTTTATCCCTCGTACACTCAATAAACTCCAAATTCCCTACCACTGCTGATGACATACAGGCCCAAAACATTACGCTCCCACTGCCATGTTTGAATGTACTCTTTAAGTTTTTGTTTTTAAGCTCCGTACTTAGCTTCCGCCAGGCATACCGTGAGTGACAATACAATGGAAACTTTTTACAAAATATATTTCTGACTACTTCCAAAGAATTGGATCAAAAATTAAAAATATTAAAATAAAACAGCTTAACTTTAGAAAAAAAAATCAAAAGTATTAATTTTTATGTTGCTTACCAAACATTGGCAACCTTTACTATACAATCATTTAAAACCTTGCTTCTATTTTTGGGGGGGGTAAATTTCTATTTCACAATACAATCACAAAAACAGCGTAACTCATATCGGTGTGAGCTGAAGCAGTTAACGCTGTGTGACTTATGATTGTATTGGTGAAAAAATTATGATATAAAATTGTTTTTTTGTGCCACTTTTTTAAAAGCGTCATCTATGTATCACTTATATACGTTTATATTAGGATATTTTTAACGTTTTACAGCAAACGGTTGTTGAATTAGCTGAAACAGTTTTTGCTATAAGTGATACATAGATGACGCTTTCTGTTTGATTTTAAAAAATGACATAAAAAAATCTTTAATAACTAGATGTTTACACATCTTCCCTGTGATCGGACTCACATGATTTTTTTAATTACTGCTTCACAACGCCGAGGCATGGAGTCAATTAAATTGTTGATGATATCCATTGAAATTTTTTGTCACTCTGAATTAATTGCCTGTATGAGATCTGTATTATTTATGTAATTTCGTGTCCTATTTTTCGATGTACAATTTCCCATAGATTTTCTATGGGTTTCAGATCTGGTGATTGGGCTGGCCATTCCAAAACACTTGATATCAGTGGTTTCTTCAAAGGACGATAACATTTGCTCGTCGGGAAACACTTCGAGCACAAATTTTTTGTTTCAGATGGTAAGTGACCTCTTTATGTAGCATTTTTGTAATTTTTTTAAACTCTCTTGCTATTAAATTATCCTGTCTTTGGCTCATTGTAGGGAGCCTGCCACCTAAATCTTGAGCCGTCAGCGTAACTCTTTCACGATATTTCACATATTTTATATCTTCCACACCATCTTAGTTTATAAGTTTTCATTGTTTTGGCATTACTAAAAAATACTTTTTTCTTCGTTCAACTATTTATACCCTATACCACTATGTGGTTTGGGTATAATGACTTTGTGCTGCTGTTTGTAACTACCAAAAATATTTGACCTAGACCCATCTTTTATTATACCGATCGACTCAGAATCACTTTCTGAATCACTTTCTGAGTCGATTTAGCAATGTCCGTCCGTCCGTCCGTCCGTCTGTGTGTCCATGTAAAGCTTGTAATCAAACTGCGGGTCGCAAACATCAATCTATTTTGATGAAATTTGGTATATAAGCTTTCATCGGCCATAGGATGAATGCTATTGAAATTGGTGAAATTCGGTTCATGTTCAGACCTAGCTCCCATAGAAATGACCCTTATGAAACCGACATGAAGTGTCATAAGATCCAAATTATAATATAGATCTCAGTAAAATTGGGTTTGTATGTGTTTATTATATCCATTAATCAGTAGTCCAAAAATAATCCCTATAGGACAATTCTTAGTCATAGGTCTCATATAAGCTGCTTCCCGATCTTCACTTAAATCTATCAAAATACAAAAATATTGCACAGATTTTTCTCAAATTTGGTTTGTTTATATTTTTTCAAAATATAAGTGACTTTACCAAATATGGTCAAGATCGGTCCATTTTTCGACCTAGTGCCCATATAAATATAGCACCCGATATGAACTTTTTCATATTTGCAGCAAAAAAATTAATAACAATGCCACTAAAATTTGGTTTATGCTTATTTTCTATATCGAATTAGTTGGACCGAAAGATAGGGTCTCTAAACCATGGTATAGGGTATCATATGATCGGTCTAGACCGACTATAATTTTCTTACTTGTTTTTAATTGTAATATTGATAGCTAATTTGTTACCTTTCTATAGAGAACACACGAAAAAATGATTTCGCAAAAAATATACAAAATATCCGAGCTCAAAATATAAAATATTAACTTGTCGGCATATATTACTTTCTCCTGAAAGCTTGAGTCTTTGGCGAAATTATGGTGCGCTTCTTGAATCTTATTTATAAAACTTTTTTGCTGGCTACTGTACCACACGGTGCACAGTGGACCATTTCACGGTCCACCTCTTAGGTTCTTCAGCTTCCTTCAGAATATGCTTGATTGTAGCAGGGGGCATCTGCGGTGGCTGTGGTTGCTCAGAGGCCACGGACATATCTGCATGGTTCCTCTTCCTCCTAAGATGCTGGTTGGTTAGATTGGGCTAGAACCAGCTTTCTCACTAGTTCTTCTTTGAATTTTTTGATGCGCATTTTTTTATTGTTGACTTTGTGATTAGATGAAAAGCTAATCGCTTGTACCATTTTAGAGTCCGGCGCAAGTATGCCGAATATGTTGAGAGCTGGTCAGAGATATCCACATACGATTTTCCTGTGTTGTACTCAAACACCATCTCTGGCTTTTTGATCTCTTTACCGTGATTTACCTTTGCCACCATTTTAATACCATGTTTGTCTTGCCATTTGCGAACAGAAATTTTTTGTTGGTTTTGCTGTGCTTTCTTTTCCTCTTTTCAATTTTGCTTGTACAACATCAGGGGGATTACCTCTTCGATTCTTGCGGGTATGTATTGTCTAAAAAGGAGTCGTCCTCTAAAAATCCATAACTTTTGATTGGATTGGAATTTTCATATGCATTTTTTTAGTAGGGTAGACTTTAGCCTTTAGTTTTTGCTATAGAACGTAAATATCGACCGATAATAGAAAAAAGTTATATAGGGTTTAACATACATTTTAATTTGTAGTTGAATTTTAGTACAAAAGTGAAGTGTTAAAAGGTTAAAAAAGGTTTTTTTTATATGCAATGTCTTATTTTTTCAGTAAATTTTACAATTAATACTTTTTAAAAATTTTGAAAGTTAAATTTTGTCAGAAAATGCCAAACTTTGGCCCCCGTACACTTCTTAGTCCTAATTTTCACAGGGGTCAAAGTTTGGACTTTTGTGAAACAGCCCGAGTTAAAATATAATTTATTAAGCAGCGAACGTAAAAGTTACCTGATATTGGTTCAAGATAGAGAAGTTTCAATGAAAATGTCGTATGTTTTTACTTTAGTTAAAAATTTTGTTACTGTCTTTTTAAATATTTCTATATCAATTTTTATTGTAAATTTAAAAAATACATAAATTTTTAAATCAAGAAAAATTGTTAACTATTAAAAAATGAGAATAACTTATTGTTAGTGTACTAAAAAACTACTTTAAATCAAACAATTTTAGTAAATATTTCTTCTAAATAGCCTTGATTTTCATCTTCTAGAAGTTGTTTAGCTTCTTCGTCTAATTGGTCTAATTGGTCATATATATGGATCTGAAGTGCAAACCAAAACAGTGATAAGGTCTTCATTAGTGCAACATCTGGATATTTTTCTTGTGTTGTGCTCGCAAAGGAATCTGTAGTCGTTGTTCCTGTTTTCTTGCGCTTCTTCAGATAAATCTCTTATTGGTAGCATATTGTTTTGAATTATTTGTTCCCCATGGTATAAAATTTTATGAACTGTGGATGGCATATTATCTCCAAGAGTATTTTTCGTTATAAAGTATAGCTGCATTATTGGCGTACTCTCCAAATTTTTTTTACATTTATCTTTCTGCTGCATGCCAGCACTTGTAATATGATTTTGATTCGTCTTATTAATTCATGATCTACACCTGTGATAGAAGCTGCAGTTTCTGGATCGGAAAAAAATCGCTTGCAATATTTCCATCATTTGAATTTCCTTCTCCTTGTTTTGGTTGGTCGATTATGAGGCCTAGCTATATATATTTTCTTGAATTTGTTTTTTCTTTGCTTTCTTTTTTCTTAATTTTCTTTGTTTTTTCTCACTGCTTCGCCTAACGGACCAAATTCCAAATTATAACCCAATTTAAGAATATGCTCTATAAAACCAATTCTAGCATGAAGAGGGACATTCCAAATTCGTAGGCTTCCTTAAAATTATCGTCTTGTGGTGGGGGTTGGCTTAATTGACTTGATGTCGTTTGGCGTGGAATGCAGCTTGACGATGACTTTGTTTCGGTTAAAGCTTGCGCGACTTTTCCATCAATCATTGTGAGACACATTTTAAAATTTACTTCAATGTATTGGTCATCAAATTTAAATATTACTGGTTGAAGTTCTTTAATTTGATCTTTTATTTTTTGAACATCTTCAGTTATGACGTCTTTGGTTACCTTTTTGAATGCAAATTTTATTGGTCTGTAATACTTTGTTGAAGAAGGAATTTAATTTTTCCATACATCAAGTTCTGTTGCTCTACTAGTTGACGGCTCTAAGCCGCTATAAATTTTTGTTAAGCGCAATGGAAATAAATAAATTAACATCTGATGAATTTTCGGATTTAAATTGCTTGTATTGTTTCTGACCAGAGGATCCATCACATCCCCATTTAGAAATTAAAGTAATGCTGCCATTTCCAATTTTTTTTTTAAATGATCAGTATCAAGCGTATTTAGCAATCGTATTTCTGCAGTATGTTCAAGGAGATCTTGCAATTTTATTTCTGCTGATGTTGAATTGACACTAATAGCAGATTGTGAAGGTAAACATTCTTTTTCGGCAGAAACTAAATCTCGATACTCTGGAAAAATCCCACAATTCTTTTCATTGGTTCGCTTCCGCAATTCCTTATGTTGATTTTTGGTCAATTTCAAATCCAAAAATAGGGCGAACGCTTCTTCCGGCGTAAATTTCCTATCTTCAATTGGTGTAGGAATGCTTTTCAAAATCCTCTTTGTGCGCCTTGGGCCAGCTTCTACTATTTTTTCAGTTATTTCAATTTTATTTTTCTTATTTTGTGTTGGTTGAATTTGGTGCATATATTCTCCAGCTTGCGCCTTCGAGATCTTGCACTATATCCCTCAATTGGTTTTGCTGACCGACCCCTTTTTTCACTTTCGTTGGCAGTTCTAGATGAACTCTCAAAAATAAGTTCTTTTAATAACCAGTCTTGTTGACGTTTGTACATCTTTGCCTTTCATTCAATTTACATTTTTTTTTTCAAATTTGATGCAAAAGTTGTAATTTTTTTTTTTTGTGTATTTCAATTTCTTGCAGGTTATATAAAGAAATGGTTGCTCAGTATGTGCAAAATTATATCGTCTACATCTTTTTGCTGAAAATAAATATCAGCGAGATCTCTATAACAGTACTTAGCCATTGTTCAAACTGTAATAAATAATAATTGTGGAAACATCTATAATATTAATAGGTAAGGCGATTTCTTGTGACCGATGATTTGTTCCACAGTTTTCTCCCGATTTTGACCAAACATACCTTATTCGAAAGGTATTTCTTTTTAGCTGTCCACCAGATTTACATATTTTTAAATTTTTACATTTGTTTGGAGTAAAGTGCATTTAAAGTTGCTACTTACACATACATGCAATTATACATATGCTATGTGTGTGTTTATTAAATTTGTTAATTGTGTTGAAAAATAATAATTGTGTTGAATTGAAAAATAATTTTTGAACACAAACTAATAACATTGAAAAATAATGAAAAATAACGTAATCGATATTTAAAAAGTGTTGAATTGTGAATTGGTTAAAGTTAATTAGCATACCTTTAGGGTCTTTGTTAAATGAAAAACTAAAATTTCCTAGAATTTGCACTCGAATTTTGAGGGCTGGGATCTGCTAGTTATTATAAATACTCTTTCTTGCAATTATGTAAAATACAATTTTTTATCATTTGCTACCACTTTTTGAAGCATAAAAAACCCAGACCCCTTTTAAAGGTGAAGCATGCCTGCTTATATCCAAAAAGGGTGTGTCGCAATAGCTTTTTTTACCATTTACCTGTTATTTAATTTTTTTCCCCATTTAGTCAGGTATTGAAACTATATAACTCAAGTTCCGACTATTAATGTTTTCGAAAAATAACTATGTAAATGTACCCGTCAAAATAAAAAAGATTTTACCCATTAATACCAATTAATATAATTTAACAATTAAGCGCATTATGTCTCAAGCCTTTTTTATAAGTATATAACAACTCGTGTCTACCGTTTCTTTTTTCTGTCAGTATAAAAAACAAATAAACTCAGGCAAAAAAAATACACCGGTACGACCAACTTTTGTATTCATAACACACAGACGGATGGACGGACATCGTTAAATCGACTCGGAAAGTGATATTGAGTCGATCCGTATAATAAAGGATGGTTATACGTGCAATATTTTTGATAGTTACAAAAAAAAACCCAGGTATAGGAGTGTAAAATCTTGCACTCTTCTGTAGTCTTGACTTGACTTTTGATGGGCAGGAGTTATGCTGTATTAAGTAGGAGATTTTCGGGAAATTTTGACCTTTTTTAAAATTTATTTTTTAATTTGTAAGCGACTCGGTGACTTAATGTTTCTAACATTAATAGCTTAGAAGTTGCAAAGTTACACAAAATTTATGTTACTTGAAAATCTTTTAAAACTAAAAAGTTATATTCATTTAAAAATTAAAATTTACAAAGAAATTTTTAATTTTAGCAAAATACTGAGAAAGTATATTTTCGAAAACCCTGTTCGCTGCGTTTTAGCTGAAATAGATTCGCAATTTTTTGGCTCACTAGGTTCACTGGTATTTACTTTCAATTTTAAAATCGGTAACTATAAAAAAAATCATTTTTGGCCGCCTTCTCAAAATATTTTCCACAGTGCGGTGGGTAGTAAATTCTGCGCTTTTAGTTATCAACCGATTTTGACAAAAAAAAAAATAAATAAATCATTTTAAAGGAATATCTTTGCAGATGGGCACCATCTCGTACATTTTTATAGATTACTAGCTGAGTCCGGTCCGCGTTGCTGGCCCGAAGAAAACATCTGGATTTTATATTGCATCTAAATTTTAATACCGAGTGTCGGGCAAAAGTAAAGCACGAACTCCCTCTGACTGAAAAAAAATATACGTTTTCTTGAATATTTTAACACCAGCGCCACCTACAGGTGAAAAACTTTGTCAGCAACTTTAGTTTTATGTACATAATATATGTTGCGAATTTGAGCTAAATTGGACCGTAAATAAATTTTTTGGGAAAATCTCGACCCCAGCGCCACCTATCGGGTACAAAAAAAAGTTATGCAAATCGGAGAACCAAAGGAACATATGGTATGAATATGAAGTCGCTAGCATTAGTGGTTCAACAGTTATTAGAGTACCAACATACGCACCAACGTTTTTATATATTAAGATTAATTATTTAAAGTTGCTACTAACACATACATAAAACACATAAAACTCTACAATGCTATGTGCGTTTTTATTAAATTTATTCATGTGTTTGCAAAAATTGTATATCAAAAGCCCTGTGTTGAATTGTGAATTGGCTGAAATTGATTATCATACCTTTAGGCTCTTATAAGATTCTTTATAAAAATACCCATTTATATATCTGTGTGTTCAAAAAATATTTATAATGAAATTTATATATTCATAATTAAATTAATTTTATTTAAATATGCATAAATTATGCATAAATTAAAATGGAATAAAAAAATAAAATTTTCTGAAATTCGCACTCGAATTTTGGGTGCTGGGCTCAGCTAGTATTTATTAAAACGCAACATAAAAAATGTCATTAATACTACTGATGTGTGTATATAACTCTAATATTTTGTAGGAAATAATCTACGGCTAATAATCTACGAGGCATAGAAGATATTAGTGAGCGGCATTTTTCAACGTAGATGGAATGCCATGCTTTTTCTGGATTTCTGCCCATAACTGATCCAAACTTGTTGAATTGGCTCGATCAATCTGAACTTCCACATCGTGCCATAAATTCTCGACTGGGTAGGTTAGGTGATTAGGCCGTTGTCACTCAATATCAACTTTTCAGACTTTGCGGTATGTTTCTGATTATTATCCCGATCATGTTTCCAATTCAGAGGAATTTATTCTTCAACGTATCGTAGCATGACATCAGTTATTATGTTTTTGTAAACAACTTGAATCATGATACCCTCTATACGATTTGCGGAAAATTTCCCGAAAACAATTTCCCGAAATTACAATTTCACGAACACAATTTCCCGAAATGACAATTTCCCGAAATTACAAAATCCCGAACACAATTTCCCGAAATTACAATTTCCCTAAATTACAATTTCCCGAAATACAATTTCCCGAATACAATTTCCCGAAACTACAATTTCCCGAAATTACTATTTCTTCAAAGAGCAATACCATCAGAAGCAATACCATCAGAAATTCCGGCCGAAGCGCGAGCAATCAGCTCATGACCACTTGATGTAGTGGTCCGGGCAAGATCTTTCAGCTCATTAACGATTTTTTCTTTAGCAACGAAAGCCGCTTCGGCACTGTGATTGTGAAGAGCCTCTCTTTTTATAGTATCGTTGTTATGCCCCTACCGGTACAATGTTTTCCTCGATAAAGGATACAATGCCAATAAACGCTATCAACGGACTGACCGTCGTCATGATACAAGAAACCGTTCAAAAGCAACCTCGGTTTACCTTCTTCGCTATCCAGGAATTCGAGTGGCATAGTAACTGAGTATTACAATCCAAATAACTAAAAAAACATCGCTATGCAAGATGGTAACGATTCCGTAGCAGCTACTGCATGGGCAGGATGTGATGGAGTGAGCGTTATCCGTCGGGAGGTCTGAATACCGAAGTGTTCAAAGTCACAATGAAAAAATAAGCGTATGATACTCCAATAAATAGGTCCGGATGACGGGGGAGGGTGGAAGTCGAAGGGCGCGGTGCGGGGTGGGGGAATTGCTTTTTCGAGAAGTCGTATACTAAATTGTTTTTTCAAGAAATCGTATGCAGCAAGTTTTTTTATGAGGGAAATCAAGAATATATGGGAAGTTGTAAACTAAAAATAGGGAAATTGTAATTTCGGGAAATTTTTTTCGGGAAATTGTAATTTCGGGAAATTGTAATTTCGGAAAATTGTAATTTCGGGAAATTGTTTTCGGGAAATTGTAATTTCGGGAAATTGTTTTCGGGAAATTGTAATTTCGGGAAATTGTTTTCTGGAAATTGTAATTTCGGGAAATTGTTTTCGGGGAATTGTTTTTTCGGGGAATTGTTTTTTCGGGAAATTTTTCGCAGACGCTCTAAGAGCCGCAATCCGTACCAGGAGAAAGCTCCCCATATCATAACACTTCCACATCCGTGTTTAACTGTCTTGACCATTTGCCTTGGATTAAATTTATTGCTCGGATTTTTTCTTTCAAGTAGTCTCTTGCAAACTTCAGAAGCTTAATTCTGGCAATACGACCAAGAAAGTATTTTACATGATGTCTATTTTTTTTATAGTTCTTGTTGATATTGTTCACGAATCCTAGATATGGTGATAAAGGGATCCGGCTTGGACATTCGAATTATTGCATTGTCTACGCCCTTTTCTTATGGTGTTTTCATACGACTCTGTTTTAATGTTGATTTTTGTTTAGAAAAAATAATTAACTAATTAGCCAATTATTTCTTTTTATTAAATTTGTTACGTATTTTGTTTTTGAATTTTCACCACGTGTGCTATTTAATTGTCCACAGTTAAAGCTTAACTGAAACAACTTTTAGAAGTTTCTTAAAATATAGTTAAATTTTTTAGCAAGATAATGTGTAGAACTAGTAAGAACAACTTAACAAACAAAAAATAACGGTAAGAAGAATTAAGGGTTTAAAAGAAGAAGAGTATTTTTTTGAAACATTAAATTGTTTTTAGGTAAAAGGGCCACTATGTATAAATGTGCTGATTTCAATTGGAATTAATCAGGCGAATTATTTTTATAATGAATATTGAAACAATTGGTTGTAACTGGTCACCCTAATCATACGACATTACGAACAATACGAATGAAACATGATCAAATACAAAAAATCAAAGTCAGACTAGCTATCAAAGGCAAGAACTTGCGGTCTTTGGCGACTAACGACATAAGCGTCCATTTAACAAATGTCGGCGTTACTGGTTTGCATCAGATATCATTGCTGTGGCATAAGGTTTGACGGCGAAGAATGTTGTTAACTCTCTCTCGCTGTATTAAAAATGTCTCATATTTGAATATAATTTGATGCTGGCAACATGTTGGAAGGCGACTGACTATGTTTGATGCGTTTGTTTTAAATTTGTTTTGGTTAAGTATGAAACCAACCAACCACCATCCACAGTACACAACTCAACGCATTGATGTTGTTGTTGTTATTTTTCGAAATGATGATAATGATGATGTTGATGGTAGCCACCACTAAGTTTTTGTATTGTTGTTCTTGTTGTTGCTTGGTTTGTAACTGGTACTGGCTGGCTGGCTGCTTGTTTGTTTGATGTTCTTCTTCTGATGATGTATTTTTTATTCTTCTGCTGCTGCTAAGTTAGCTTTTAACAGAATAGCAGCAGCTGCTGCTGCAGCAACAGCAACATCAGTGGTAGTGTTTGCAGTGGTTTGTTTGGGAATTTCTTTCTTTGGCTGGTGCTTTTTTCTTCAACTATCCAGCAAACCAACCAGCCAGCCAGCCAACCAACCATCCAACAACTAACCACTCATCCATCTCTGTGTATCTGGTATCTGTCTGCTATGACTTTGGTGTGTAGTATTACACTCGTTTGGTATTTTATATTATTTTATATATTTAATTTTTTTTTTCTTCTGCTGCTTCCAATAAACGGCTAACGTCGTCGTTGTTTGCCGACTGACTTTTCTCTATGTAAAAAATCGCCGCTTAACGGAGGCTATATAAATAAGCGTAGAGAAGTTATGACTCCGAGTCTCTTTGAATTTAATGAAGCGGTTGTATCTTGGTGCCAAAATATATACAGATATTTGAGCCCACCAGATATCTATATATTTTCTATAACAATTTGTTTTCCGTTAATATTCCAAAAATAATAATTCAATAAATTAACAAAAAAAAAATATATATATATATATATTTTTGGTAAAAAAAATAAATCATCCAAAAAATTAATTTTAATTTATTTAAAAAAAAATCAATAAATTAAAAAATAATTATTTCACAATCACTAATAAAACAAATAAAACCAGTGTCAATTTATCAAGTGCTAAACGAACCCTAAAGGATATTAAAAATATTTTTGCCACCATTTAAAAAGGATTACTGTGCAAAATATAACGAAAGAATTGAAAGCATCATATAAAAAGAATTTATAAACCACGTATTTGGTTTATTAAAAAAAAGAAACAAATACAATTGTGCAGCCTAATAAAAAAAAAAATAAACTTGTGACAATAGATTTATAAAAAAAAAAAAGTGTGCAAATTTTTTGGAACCATAATTAGACAAACGAAAAACATAATTGGATTTTTTACCATTTTGTCAAGTGTAAAAGGTGAGTGTTAGAAACAATAAAAATTAAAAAAAAAATTAATTAATAAAATGTTTGTTTCAATTACTATATATAAAAACTGAGAAGAAATTTTAATAACGGTTAAATTTAATTTAAATATGAAATAGAAAAAAAATAGTGATGAATGCAATCAAAAAGGATGTTGAGGTTTAAGTCACTTAACATGCTACAAATTTAAAAATTTACATAATCAATACATTATAGGAAAATGTATAATAAAAATATAAATAAGAAAAAATTAAAAAAAATTCAAATTTAAAAAAATATTAAAATTATAAAAATCGTTAAGCAAACTTTCAGTAAAAATAAATGTTTAAAGAGTTTTTATAAATTGTTTATAAATATTAATAAACTAATATTGATAAAATTAAAAATTAAAAAAATCTTAAACTTTAAAAAAAGTTAATAACAGAATGCTTAATATTTAAAAAAATGCATAAAATCGATTTTTAGCATATTTAATTTGGCAAATTTGTAAAATATTATAATTTTTATTAATTTATTTGACCAACATTTTTTTAAAGAAAATCTGATTGTTTTTATGCTTTTAAAACATAAAATAATAAATTAAAAATTTTTTCTTTATAATTTTATTTAAAAAAAAAAATTCTAAATGTGGTATTAAATAAATTTTGTAAACATAAGAGGTTATCTTTCTTATGAGTGAAAGGATAAACAATTTATATTTGTAATACAAATACATAACTAAAGCTTTAAAAAAATAGTTAAACTTATAACAATAATTTTTTATTTTTTTTTTAATTAATTTAAATCATATAGATTTAATAAAAAATGTTTAAATTTGAAAAAAATAATATTTTTTTATAAAAATAAATTTAAGTAATCTAGATTAAAAAAAAATCTTTTATTTTATTTAAAAAAATAGTAAAACTTATAATAACAATTTTTAAAATTTTTTTTTATTTCTTTAGATTTTAAAAAATATTTTTAATTAAAAAAATTTTTTTTTTAATTTGGCAAAGCTTTTTTTATAAATCGATATTTTTATAATGGATGAACAAAACAGTACTTTGTAATAAAAGAAAATAAAAAAATTTTAATCGATTAAATAAATTAAATGTGAAAAAATAATCGATTAAGCTTTTTCTAAAAAATATTTTTTGTATAGTTAAGTTATATTTGAAAATTTTAAATCATTTTTTTTTTTCTATAAATATAGTTTTTTTTATATATATTATTTAGCAAAAATTTTTTTTAAATAAAAGTAAATAAAAAATAATTAAATAAATAGAAAAAAATTTTTGGTATTTTATGCAAAACAGTATTTTTTTTTATAAAAAAAAAAAAAAAAAAAAGTAAAGTAATGTGAAAATATAATCTATTATATTTTTTTTATTTTTTATTAATTTTTTAAAGTTAATTAGGCAAAAAAATCTTTAAAGTTGATTAAAAAAATTATGCTTTTTTGTTATTTTGAAAAAAATATTTTTTTGTCAATATGGATTCTTTTTATTATTTAACAAAACAGTATTTATTTAATAAAAGAAATTAAAAAATTCTAATCAATAGAATAAATTAAGTATGAAAATTTAATCAATAAATTTTTTATCTCACAATTTTGTTTTTTTTTTTAATTTATATTAGAAAAAAAATATTAAACCTTTTTATTTTTGATTTCTGCTATATAAATACAGTTTATTTTTAAAAATTATCAAGTAAAAGATTTTTTTTAATATAAGAGAATAAAAAAAATTAAATTAAAAAAAATTTATTATTTTTTATTTGATAATTTTTTTTTATATATAAAACATTATTTTTTAATAGGAGACAAAATAATTTTTAATCAATAAAATTAATTCAATAATCAATAAATTTTTTTTTAATTTATATTAGTAAAAAAAGTTATATCTTTTTTTTGTTTTTTCTTTCTTCTATTTTTATAAATTATTAAGAAAAAGTTTTCTTTTTTATAAATAAAAGAAACAATGAAACAAAAAAACTTTTGTTATTTTTTATTTTTATAAAATACACAATTTTAATCAAAGGAAATAAAACAAATATAATTAAATAAAAAAAAATTTTTGCTTAAGGCCTTGTTGCTATAGCTTCATATAATATTTAGTATGTACATTGATGTATTATCTAAATCTTAAATAAATAAATAAATAAATTTTATGTCAAAATAATCCATAAAAGTTATTTCTTGAATGGTTAATATATATTAGAAAAAAGAAAATTCTATAAACAATTAAGAATTTTTTTTGAATAACAGAATTAAAAATAAATTTTATATATAAAAAAAATTAAGTAAAAAAGTTTTAATTTTTTTACAACCCAGTATTTTTTCTATAAAAGAAAATACAAAAAGTGAAAAAAATTAAAAGTGAAAAAAATAATCGATAACATTTTTTCAAAATTATATTTTTTAGTTGAATGATTTCGATTTTTATAAAAATCATCTTTGTATTTGAAAAAATTAAATAATCTTTTTTATTTTTTCTTTTTCTCCTATAAATATAAATTATTTTTATAAATTATTAAATAAAAGAATTATTTTTATAAAGGAAAATTAAACATAATAAAATAAATTAAAGAAAATCTATTTTTTAATGCATACATATACATAAGTATAAAATATATTAATTTTTTTTCATCATGAAAAATTTGTTTGATAAAAATGTCATAAGAAAAACAAAATAAAACTTATTTTTTTCTTAAAAAAAAACTTACGACAAATAAAGAATCACCAGTGTAAATTAGATATTAAAATTTATTATATTTTTATATCTTTTTTATTTTTTTAATTTTTTTTTTCTTATATTAAATTCATAAAAAAAAATATTACTTATTAAGAAAAAAATATTTGAATGGTGAAAAAATTAAATTCATTTTAAATTCATAAAAATATTTTTTAAATATTTAAACTATATAAACATTTTCTACAAAATATAACTGAAAATTAAAAAAAAATCTTTCTTAATTTCTAAAAAATACCAGTTAAATATTAAATATTTAAATATTTTTTATTTTTTTAATATTTTTTTTTATTAAATTTATAAAAAAAAATATTTTTTTTTATTTAAAAAAATATTTTTCTAATTTTTAAATTAAATAAACTAGATTTTTCTATAAAAAAATCTTACAATTTTATTTTTTTATTTTTTTTATTTTTTTATTTTTTTAAAGATTTTTTTTCGATATTTTCTATAAAAAAAAATAAAAATTTAAAAAAAAAATAAAACTTTCTTAGTTTCTAAAAAAATACCACTTAGACACATATTAAATAATTAAATATTTTTAATTTTTTTAATATTTTTTCTTTATTAAATTTATAAAAAAAAATTATTTATTTATTTAAAAAAAATATTTTTCTAATTTTTAAATTAAATAAACTAGATTTTTCTTTAAAGAAATCTTAAAATTTAATCTTTTTATTTTTTTAGATTTTTTTTTCGATATTTTCTACAAAAAATAATCTGAAAATTTAAAACAAATAAATCTTTCTTAATTTCTAAAAAATACCAGTTAATAATTAAATATTTTTTATTTTTTTTTTTATTTTTATTTTTTCTTCATTAAATTTAATAAAAAAAAATATTTACTTATTTAAAAAAAATATTTTTCTAATTTTTAAATTAAATAAACTAGATTTTTCTATAAAAAAATCTTAAATTTTAACCTTTTTATTTTTTTAAAGATTTTTTTCGATATTTTCTATAAAAAAATCTAAAAATGAAAAAAAAAATAAATCTTTATTAATTTCTAAAAAATACCAGTTAAAGACACATATTAAATAATGAAATATTTTTTATTTTTTTTTTATATTTTTTCTTCATTAAATTTAATAAAAAAAGTATTTATTTATTTTAAAAAAAATATTTTTTAATTTTTAAATTAAATAAACTAGATTTTTCTTTAAAGAAATCTTAAAATTTAATCCTTTTATTTTTTTAAGATTTTTTTTTCGATATTTTCTATAAAAAAAATTTAAAAATTAAAAAAATAAATCTTTCTTAATTTCTAAAAAATACCAGTTAAAGACACATATTAAATAATTAAATATTTTTTATTTTTTTTATATTTTTTGTTCATTAAATTTATAAAAAAAAATATTTATTTATTAAAAAAAAAATATTTTTTAAATTTTAAATTAAATAAACTAGATTTTTCTATAAAAAAATCTTCAACTTTAACCTTTTTATTTTTTTTTTAGGATTTTTTTTCGATATTTTCTATAAAAAAATCTAAAAATTAAAAAAAAATAAATCTTATTAATTTCTTAAAAAAATACCAGTTAAAGACACATATTAAATAATTAAATATTTTTTATTTTTTTTTTTTATTTTTTTATTTTTTCTTTATTAAATTTATAAAAAAAATATTTATTTATTTAAAAAAAATATTTTTTAATTTTTAAATTAAATAAACTAGATTTTTCTATAAAAAATCTTACAATTTAATCTTATTATTTTTTTAAGATTTTTTCAAAAATCTATAAATTAAAAAAAAAATAAATCTTTATTAATTTCTAAAAAATACCAGTTTGAGATACAAATTAAATATTTATTTCTTTAAATATTTTTTTCTATTGAATTTTAAAAAAAAAATATTTATTTATTTAAAAAAAATATTTTTCTAATTTTTTAATTAAATAAACTAGATTTTTCTATAAAGAAATCTTTAAATTTAATATTCTTATTTTTTTAAAGATTTTTTTCGGTATACTTAGATTATTTCTAACAATTATTTAAATAAATATTAAATTAAAAAAAAATTAAAAGGATAAATTTGTATGTAAGAAATCTCTACTTAATGTATTTAAATTATTAATTAACTAATTAAAAATATTTTTGATTTTTTAATTTTCTATTAAAAAATACTGGACAAATATACAAATTATCTTAAGAAAAATTCGATTGCAAATAAATCAAATAATTATATTTCTATTTGAAAAAAAATATGAGAAAAAATATATTTCTCTTTAGAGAATATTTTTAACGAATTTAACAAAAGATAAAAAACAAGAGATTGAAATTAATTAGAAATTAACATTATTTACCGTTGCTTAGACCACGCTTAATGCAACTCCTCGATTGTCGCAACTCGTTATTTTATATTATTTATAAAAAAAAAAAAACTTTTTTTTTTAAACAAACAATTTCGAATATAAATAAATACTGCACGCGGAATTTATAAATATAATTAACTAACAGTACTGGTTCCCTTAGCTTGAAGATTTTTGAAATAGTTTTTTTTTTTTTGGCAACTAACGCTGTTTCTACATCTGGCTCGATTTCATTAGTGGCTGAAGGCCTCAGTTGCTATTGCTTCTATACACAATTACCTTATAATTTTAATTGTAAGTTAATTTCTAATAAATAAATAAATATTAGTGGCCTTAACTAAGTCCGTTTTGTATTGTAGATCGAGATTCCAGTTTATCATTAATAAGGTGGCAATATAAACTTTATTAAAGAAAAAATTAATTTAAAAAAATGTTTTCGTTTTTTTTAATGGTTTTATATTTTAATTTATTTGAATATTTCGGTCCACATCATAGACCATCATCAGCAATTTAGATGAAATAGTAAATAAATTACGAACAAAAATTACGAACAAAAAATATATATAAATAAACATTTAAAAAGACGCCACCGCTTAACATGTCAGCTCTTCGTTGTCATTACAGCAACTCATTTTTGGATTTGAAAAAAAAGAAACAAAAAGTTTAAACTGCTTAACTGAAATAAAATAGTTCTTATAACAGCTGATTTTATTAGCAACTATATTTTTTCACAATATTGCGTAGTAGAGAAGGAAGCAAATATTTTTTTTTTTCTAAAAATCATAACTACTCTGTGAATATTTTAATAAGACCGGTTTGTGGCTTTAAGCCTTAATCAGTGATTATATTAAACATTATAGTAACAATAAGACTAACTTATTTAATTAGTCATAGTCTTTTCTTTTATAAGTAAGAGACAAATAGTTGATTTAACTAGAATGAGTAGCAGAGAGGGTGCCCATGAGCACTCAGAGTTAGCATTTAGTTTTTTTTTCACATTTCTCTTGCATTATTTGATAATGAGTCGAATAAATTTTAAAACTAAATCAGTTTAGTTAAAATTTATTGATCAATACTCAATATCATTGCCAAATGCTAAACATGCTTTGGAGCAGCTTTCAAATAATTCATTAACAGGGAAACCAAAAATTAGCAATTTCAAGTTTTTTCTTGTGCCTTATATTGATTCCTGTGCCTTATTTTCAGAACAATTTAAGAAATCTGACAGCGATTTGTTAGAGCATATTTTTGCATATTTTGGCTTACTTTTTTTTTCATATTTCAGCTTTAGGGGCATAATTTTACAATCTTACTGTTAACAACATATTTTGTCATAAAAGTAAATTTTTAAAGCATATTTCCAATTTTAAAAAGAAGTTTTTTGTTTAAAACCTCCATATAGAAACGGTATATTTAAAGGAATTCGCACCGACCTGGCCCTGCCTCTTTGATGGGGAACTTGGCAAAGATATTTGTTTGACAATTTAGGTCAAAGCTTTGTAATTTCTAATTAAAAAAAATAAATAAAACTTTTTTAATTAGTATTCCGTGAGTAAACTGCTTTTATAGCAGAATTTACTTATTAACCCTTTGACGATCAATAGTTGATATATGTCCCACTTTTATTTTTAGTTATATTTTAAATATTTTCTAAAGGATTTTTCCCATACTGACATAGATCGATAGAAGAGGGATGTAGCTTTTAGATTAAACTAGCAAAGTGGACCACCGTCTAATAGGGTCAACTCAAAGTCAAACAAATATTCTTTATTTTCATAATTTCTATTTTATTTCCATAATTTTTAAGTTTTCTCGGTTGTTAATGGACTTACAAGATCAAAAACGGTGCTACGAGTATGTCATGGTCTTAACCTTACTATTTTCATAATTAGTTTACTTCCATTTTCTATAAGGCCCTGCTCCAAAGTGGGACATATGTTTACCATTGGTCGTCAAAGGATGTTTTTAGTAGAATTTTTTTTCTTTTTGATTTTTTTTTTTAATTTTGTTCATTGAATTGTCTGTTGTCTGGTTAAAGGAGCTTTAAGTGATAATATATCAACGTTTGGGTCTTGCTATTGATGTTTATCGATGTTGTTCACAAATAAGGACCGTTTAGGACCAATGGGACATATGTGGCCCATTGCTTTTTTCATATTAAGAGAAGAAAATAAATATTTTTGACGAAACTTTTACTTGCAAGTGATGGATCGAGAAGCATGAATCTATCCAAAAAAAAATAAAAAAATAAAAAAAAAAAATTTATAAAAATACTTTTTTTAAACTCTTTCTTTTAACTCATACTCTCTGTCTGTCTGTCTGCCTGTCTGTCGAGGGGCAACCCCATTTCCCCTTATCCAATTGATCTGAAACTTGGCACATAGTCTTGTTGTGACTACAGATTTATTTTGGGGTAGTCACGTAAAGTCACGCACAGTCACGTATAGTCACGTATAGTCACGGAGACATTAAAACCTCACTTCCCCTCATCCGAAGGGTCTGAAACTTTGTCCATAGACTTGTTATGGTCAAAGATTAATTTTAAGATAGTCACGCACAGTCACGCACAGTCACGGAGTGATTTAAGCCCCATTTTCCCTCATCCGATCGATCTGAAACTTTGACCATAGCCTTATTATGGTCAAAGATTAATTTTAAGATAGTCACGCACAGTTACGCATAGTCACGCACAGTCACGGAGTGATTTAAGCCCCATTTCCCCTCATCCGGTCGATCTGAAACTTTGTCCATGGACTTGTAATGGCCAAAGATTAATTTAGGTTAGTCACGCATAGTCACGCATAGTCACGCACAGTCACGCACAGTCACGGAGTAATTTAAGCCCCATTTCCCCTCATCTGATCGATCTGAAACTTTGACCATAGCCTTATTATGGTCAAAGATTAATTTTAAGATAGTCACGCACAGTCACGCATAGTCACGCACAGTCATGGAGTGATTTAAGCCCCGTTTCCCCTCATCCGATCGATCTGAAACTTTGTCCATGCGCTTGCTGTGAAAAAAGATTAACTTCCACTTAGTCACGCACAGTCACCCATGGTCACGCACAGTCACGGAGAGATTTAAAACGTATTTCAGCATGCCGATAGACATGCTGTGAAAAACGATTAACTTTGATATAGTCACGCACAGTCACGCATGGTCACGCACAGACACGAAGAGATTTAAAATGGATTTCCCCTCATCAAATCAATCTGAAACTTGGTCGATATACTTGCTGTAAAGAAAAATTAACTTAAACAGTCACGCACAGCCACGGAGTGACTTAAATCCCATTTCCCCTTATCCGGTCGATCCATAGACTTGTTATGGCCAAAGATTTATTTTTAGATAGTCACGCATAGTCACGCACAGTCACGGAGAGATTCAAAACTCATAAGCATAAGGAAAGAAAGAGTTTTAAACCCTTTGTTTTTATGGGTTAGATTATTTAATTTTTTTTATGGGACTATTTTTCGTTTTTCTTGTTATTACCTTCAACTAACATTTGTGTTTCAATCAGTATTTCATTTTTTTCCAATGACAAAAATCAAAAATTTCCTTTTATATCCTGTCTCTTTTTTAGAAATGTTCAACTGCAAAACAAACAAACATTATTCCATAGAAATTGCATCACTTAAATATTAATTAAATGTTAAACTACCACAAAAATGAATTTCAACTTCAATATTAAGTAATTACCAGCATTTTACACACAAACACACAAACAACATGCACGTTAATTTTGAACATTTCATTCATAAATAAAATGAAAACAAAAACAAACTTCAGAAAATTCAATCATTCCAATTAAACAAACAATCTATCTAACCAGTAACTGAATCTGCCAGTCAGAGGCAGTCAAGTAAACTAGCAACAACAAAAAAAAAAAAACCGCAATCTGCCTAAAGTATAAAGTCTATAATGACTGAATACACTACGGTTTACTATGAAAAACAAGAAAAATAAATAAAACTTGACTGGAAATGAAATATTCATTCATAAAACAAAAATGAAAAAAGCATTCAGAGCTGTTTCGTTTTTATTAAAAATATTTTTTTGTTGCAAAGCAGGCAGTAACAAAAAAAAAATTCATAGAAAAAATCTTGAAGGTTAGATTTTGTATTCCAAGTTTAACCAACCTTAAATCTTTCTTTGATTATAAAACGGCTTTTATATGCCAAATTTAAGAACTGTAACTGAAAAATCTCTCGTTGATGTAAAATAGATTTCTAACTTGTTTTTTTTTTTGCTAATTAAATTTCAAAGTCAGAAGATTCCTTTCCTCTTTTTTATGTTAGTAATGCAAACTGATAAATTTGTCTGCACCACTTTCAACTTTCAACAAAACCATGAAAGTAGAGACATATGTCCGAAAACACTTAATTTCTCTGTAAGATCTCTAATAAAATTCGATTATTTTTGTAAATAATTTACATTTACATGTTGATAAAAAGAAGTAAAATGCTAGAAATTCGTTAAAGGCATTAAAACGTTGCTGGCTGTTTATCCAGTTAATATTTATGAAGTGCTATTTATAACAGGATGCACATAAATTGGAATATTGTATTACAAGAAATGAGAGATACCTTGAATCCAATGTACATATATTCCTTGGTTGAAATACAAGTACAATATAGAAATAAAAAATATTATTTTTTTTTTAATTTCAGTTTACAATTTTTAATATTTTCATTTTAAAAGCTAAAAAACGAATAATTATAAAATTATTTTTTTCTAATTTTAATATTTTTATATTTTTTCTAATACTAAATATATTTAAAAACTTTTTCTGTTTATTTTTTTTTTTTTAATTTTTATACCTATATAAATTAAAAAAAGTTATAATTAAAAAATATTATTTGTTTTTAATATTATAAAAATATTTTTTTTAAATAAAAAAAAAAAACCCAAAAATTTAGAAATCTATAATATTATGAGGCTAGGCGATTTCTTGTTATCGATGTTTTGCTCTACTGTTTTATACCGATTTGGATCAAATGAAAGGTATTTCCTTTTAGCTGTTCACCAGATTTACAGATTTTTAAATGTTTTCCTTTTTTTTTGGAGTAAATTGCATTTAAAGTTGCTACTACCACATACATAAAATTATACATATGTTATGTGTGTTTTATTAAAATTGTTAATGTGTTTGTTAATGAGTTTGTTATCTTCATTCACAATAATAATAAACCATAAATGTGTTGGTTTGTAAATTGGCTAAGTTGAAAAATAAAGCTGCCTAGAAATTGCACTAGAATTTCGAGCGATGGAATATATATTATAAGTAATGGAATGGATGGAATATATATTAAGTAAAAAAACAAAAAAAAATTTTTTTTTTTAACAAAAATTTAAAATTTAATAGGGTGCACATAAATTGGAAGTGAAAGATACTCAAGTGTATATTCTTTGTTTGGAAAGCGAGCACAATATAGGAAAAAATATTATTACTTTTTTTTCAAATTGACTTAAAATATGGTTAAACGTTTTTTCCTAAATTAAAATTAAAATTAAAAAAAAATTATTAAAAAAAGATTTCTAATTTTAAAATTTATATATTTTTTTCAAATCCAATTTGAATTAAAAAGTGGTTAGCAATTTTTAATAATTTATTTTTTAAAATTTATTTTCAAATTGAAAATAATTAATTAGTTTTTTTATATTTTAAATTTATATATTTTTTCTAATTTCCCTTTAAATATGTCAAAGATTTTTTATATTTTTTTAGAAATTACAATTTAAAATTAAAAAAAAATAATTAAAAAAAAAATAAAATAAATTAAAATAAAATGATAAAGAAATGATAAGAAATGAAATATAGTGTTTATTCTTTGGTTGGAATACGACGAGTACGATATAGAAATAAACAATATTATTATTTTAATTATACCCTATGTGGTTTGGATATAATGACTTTATGCTGCTGTTTGTAACAACCAAAAATATTTGACCTAGACCCATCTTTAATTATACCGATCGAATCAGAATCACTTTTTGAATCGATTTAACAATGTCCGTCCGTCCCTCCGTCCGTCCCTCCGTCCGTCTGTGTGTCCATGTAAACCTTATAATCAAACTGCATGTCGCAAATATGAATATATTTGGATGAAATTTGGTACATAAGCTTTCATCGGCCATGGGATGAACGCTATTGAAATTGGTGAGAATCAGTCCATGTTCAGACCTAGTCCCCATACAAATGACCCCTATAAAATCGACATAAATTGCCATAAGATCCAAATTGTCTTAGTTAAATTGGGTTTGTATGTGTTTATTACATCCATTAATGAATAGTCCAAAAAAGGTCCCTATGGGACAACTCTTGGTCATAGGCCCCATACAGAGCTGCTTCCCGATCTTCACTTAAATCTATCAAAAAACAAAAGTATTGCACTGATTCATCTCAAATTTTGTTTGTATATATTTTCGCAAAATACAAGAGAATTTACCAACCATGGTCAGGATCGGTCCATTTTTGGACCTAGTCCCCATATAGGCATAGCACCCGATATGGACTTTTTCATATTTGCAGCCCAAAAAATTTAAAAAAATGCCACTCAAATTTGGTTTATGCTTATTTTCTATATCCAATTCGTTGGGCCAAAGAGATAGGGTCCCTAACGCATGGTAGAGGGTATCGTATAATAATTTTCTTACTTGTTTTGCTTGATATATGTTGTTTTTGTGATATATTTTAAAACTTAAAAAAAAATAATTAAAAAAATTTATTAAGCTTTTAATTTTAAAATCTATAATGTTAATAGGATAGGCGATTTCTTGTGACCGATGTTTTGTTCTACCGTTTTATCCCGATTTTGACCAATCGTATATTATTTGAAAGGTATTTCTTTTTATCCGATTTGCAGATTTACAGATTTTTAGATTTTTCCTTTGTTTTGAGTAAATTGCATTTAAAGTTGCTACTACCACATTCATAAAATTATACAAAATGCTATGTATGTGTTTATTAAATTTGTTAATGTGTTTGTAATAGAAATGAGTTCGTTTCTTTTGTGTTGATTTGTGAATTGGCTACAATTGATTAGCATACCTTTAGGGTCTTTATTTAATGAAAAAATAAAATTTCCTCAAATTTGCACTCGAATTTCGAGGGCTGGAATCTGCTAGTTTATATAACTGTTCTCATTTTCTTTTAAATATGTTAAATATGTTGAGTTCAAACTTCAAATATGCATTTATAAGTAAACTTTATCAAAAAAAAATCATTTTTCAAAAAAAATTTTATATTAATAATTGCGTTTCAATTAAAAGAATTAATAACTCATAATCTAGAGTAAATTATCTTTCTTATAAAACAACAAAATCTATCATAGGATGAAAAACAGGCAATAAATGCGCCACAGACCACTTGATTAAGAAAATCGAGCTCACAATTTTAACGACATTGAAATAAATTACAACAACAACATTTTTGTCTTGTCCTGATCCCAAAATGACCTTATGTAAAGTATTTTTCATCCCGTCTATTGTTATGCCGTTCTAAATTAATGTCAAAACTGCACGTATTTTTTAGCACTATTTCAAAATCTCCAATTTAACTTTTTCAAAAATTTTGTTCAAGAAATTTTCCGAAATCAACGACTGGACTTTAGGGTCTTATTAACAAAATATATATAGCCTGTAGGTAGCCTGTACTTAATTTGGCGAGAGAAGCTTTTTTATTTCAACGGATTTGAAGAAAAATATGATTTTTCATAATTTTTCAACTTTTAGGCTACAACTTTTTGGTATTTTCATATTTCAAATATATTTTGTCAAAAAATTATATTACTTGATATAAGTTCTCAACCTTGTAAATTAAGATTAAATTGAACCACTACAAACTGTCCCTCTTTAAGGTAAATGATCAAATTTAAGGAGATTCACATTTTTTTTTAACAAAATATCGAAATAATATATATTTGTGGAAGGATTTCGATAAAACTTGTTGATAATATTTCAAGAATTCTAAAAAATAATATTCTGCACATATTTTCTGAAATTAACCCCTGGGGTACTCTTGATGTCGAAATGACTATTATTTTTTATATTGTAAATTCAACAATTTCTTTGACAAAATTAATTTTATTTTTCAAATTTGCCTCCATTTTTTGTGAAGTTGTTCACAATTATCATACAATAATATTTAGTGTTATTAAGCTTTTAACCGAATCTAAAAGATTTGTTTAACATTTGACAAAAATGGATTCATGAGATAGTTTTATAAAAATCAATAATATCAAAGACGTTTGAAATTATTTGACTTGAAAAACTTGCCTTTTTTCATATTAATTAAATCTGATTATTTTTTTGTCATTTCTATTTTGTACAATTTCTTTCTTTATTTTAAAAATCAATTTTGAAAATTATTATTTTTCTCATAATTTTCCAAACCCAAATCGATTTTGCAGTTGCCTTGCCGTCATTGAAATTAGCTTAGCTTAAAATTTCTTAATGTTTTCAATTTTGCAAAACAATTTTGTCAATATGTATTGAACTAATGATAGTATTCTTCAATTTCAATGTTATGGCTATATAACGGTTTTAAAATGTTGTAAGATTTTAAAAAGTTTCCCCCAACGAATGTTTGTTTTGAAACCCCACTAGGAATTGGAACCAAAAAAAAAACAATGTCATTTCAAAGTCTCACTTTTGTTAAATTGACAGCCAACAGATGTTATTTGAAACAAATCAGATAGATAGATCTTCGTCTTTTTGAAAGATTTTGCGACCTTTTTTGACTAAAACAGAAAGCATCATTAAAGAATGGTTTCTAGCTGACTTCTCCTAATTATGTCTTTTCCAAGTAATTGGCCCTTTTTCAAAGAACAAGTTTTCTCAAGACGTCGAATTAATTTATAAAAAGAATCAACTTGGTATGCAATAATTTTTTTCTAATTAATTTCCAACTGGCTCTTTAAAAATTAATCAATTTCAATTTCAAACCTTGACCAATTTTTAACACTAAAAATATAATTTAACAATGTGATTAATTTTAGTCATATACTATTATTAATATATATTGGCATAACATTAAGAGGGCTAATGATAAACAAAACAATATAAAAAATACTCAATAATCAACAGGGAAAAATATTTATTTAATTTAATTACTTTTGCTGGTAATAATTTCAAAAAGCTAAAAAAAAGCTATATGAGGACTTTTTGTAACGATTTTTTTTTTCTACTAGTAGATATCAACGATACGACTATCTTGTAAGTAAAACATTCCAAGTTATAGTATTTTAACTTATTGTGGAAAAAAATTTTGGAGTAAAATAAATTTCGCTTGAAATAATTTTGAGTGAAAATAAAAATTTGAAAAAGAAATATTTTGAAAGAAGATAAAAACAAGTAAGAAAATTATAGTCGGTCTAGACCGACGGTCCAACTAATTCGATATAGAAAATAAGCATAAACCAAATTTGAGTGGAATTGTTATTAATTTTTTTGGCTGCAGATATGAAAAAGTTCATATCGGATGTTATGTCTATATGGGGACTAGATCGAAAAATGGACCGGTCCTGAACATATTTGGTAAAGTCACTTATATTTTGAAAAAATATATACAAACCAAATTTGAGAAAAATCTGTGCAATATTTTTGTTTTTTGATAGATTTAAGTGAAAATCGGGAAGCAGCTTTATATGGGGGCTATGACAAAGAATTGCCATATAGGGTTAATTATTGGACAACTGATAAATGGATGTAGTAAACACACACAAACCCAATTTGACCGAGAACTATATGATAATTTGAATTTTATGGCAATTTAAGTCGATTTCATAGGGATCCTTTGTATGGGGACTAGGTCTGAGCACGGACCGAATTTCACCACTTTCAATAGCGTTCATCCTATGGCCAATGAAAGCTAATATACTAAATTTCATTAAAATATATTCATATTGGCGACCTGTAGTTTGATTACAAGGTTTACATGGACACACAGACGGACAGACGGACGGACGGACAACGCTAAATCGAATCAGAAAGTGATTCTGAGTCGATCGGTATAATAAAAGATCTAGGTCAAACACTTTCTAGGTCTAGCTCAAATATTTTTGGTAGTTACAAACAGCAGCACTAAGTCATTATACCCAAACCACATAGTGGTATAGGGTATAAAAACACTAAACCAAATAGGTAAAAACTCGTTTTCGAACTAAAATAAGGTCAAACCGCTTGAATAAGGACACCATTGAAGATAGTGTTTTGATTTTTTTCTATTTAATTGAAATTATATTAAAGCTTATAAAGAAAACAATAGTTCTAATCACTACTTATGAACTTAGAGACCTTTTCCGGAAACCCTTCCATTAGGGATTTTTGTTTCTATCACATTTTTGGAACAGATAATCCATCCGCGTTTAATATTTTTCCCATGTTGGGAGCCTCCTATCTCTCCACTGGCCTTAGCCCCAGACATTTTGGAGGATTTGTCTCCACTGGTAGATAAACCATCTTATTGTTATTATTCCACTCATAAGCTTTCTTAACGTAGAGACATGATGCCAAATTGGGCCAAAAATACCTGAACACATTAAGTTGACTTATGAAAGGAAGTAATTTCCTTTCCAAACACTTCTTAATATAAATTTCGGTATTTATAGAACCCGTTTGCTCTTGTGTCCTAAACTTATCTTGAACATTTCCTCGAGCATTAGCAACATAAATCATCGTCCATTTTAATTTTTTATGAAGCATGATTTAAATTTCCTTGCTCTATTTTTGGTCTCTAAATTTTTTACATCGTTGCTGTCTGGAACTTTCTTATTTGGTGTCTTTAACATTTCGCTCCAAATAGTCCAAGTACTCGCCTAACCGGACTTGCGGACGTGTTGGGAGCTCTTTTCAATTTGCTTTCTATTTTCTTAGACTTACAAACATCATGTGGATCTTTTTTTCTTTCCTCCCGAGCCAGATTTCCTATCAATGGTCAAATTCAAATTCGCTACAACTCACCGAGACTAATTGATTCGCTTTATTGCATAATTAAAATTTCCTACGAAGTTTATATTGCACAATTACAACATATTATTTTATTTATTTCAAATCTTTTTGATTTCAAAGCTTGCTTCTATACAATATTTTTTGTATTTTCATTGCCTATGAGAAAAACATTAAATCCGCCAACACTTAACAGTTGGCCTTGAATTTAAAATATCAATTTTCTATTTTAGCGAATTTTGATTTTGCCGATTTCATATTTTGCCGATTTTTGATTCTGCAGACTTTTGATTTTTGTTTTTGGTGATTTTTATTTTTCACGATTTTCGGTTTAAGCGATTTTTGATTTTGGCTATTTTTGAATTTAGCGAATCCGCCCATATTTTTTACGACTACTCACATTGATAATTAATGTATTTTTCAAAAGTTTCAAGATCATCCCTATCATAGTACATTTTATTTTTTTGTATTGGAGGTGCCACTCTCACTGTTTACATACCGCCCATTTTTTATTTGAATACTCACATTAATATCTAATGGACTCGCATAAAGTGTCAAGGCTTTTCCTGTTATAGTACTCCAGTTATGTGATATATATTTACATTGTATTGATGCTGCCACTCCCACTGTTCAGATCACGACAATCTTTTGTTCGACCAATCACATGAATAACTTATGGGATGACGCAAAGTCCCAAGGTTCTAACTATTACAGTACTCCAGATATATGACATTTTATATTTACTTTTTTGGGATGTGCCACGCCCATTGTTCAGAACCTGCAAATTTTTTGTCCGACTACTTACATTAATAAAATAAATCTGCAAAGATGTCTCTGTCATAGTACTCGAGATATATAATATCGAATTACTACTTTGTATGGGAGCCGCCACGCCCACTTATACGATCCCGCCCATTTCTGGCATAGCTCCTAAAATCAATAATAGGTGACCTGACACAAATATTCAATGCTCTCCCTGTTATAGTACGCAATATATATGATATTAAAAATTTACTTTGTATGGGAGGTGCCACGCTCACTACAAATATTTAAAAAATTAAAGCCTATAGCACTTCCCATATCCTCAGTAAGACTCTGTGAAAATTTCAGGAAGATCAGATCAGTAGTTACGGAGATTACCTCATACAAACAAACAAACAAACACAAATTACCCATTATTATATTAGTTCAGATTGGAAAGTGCCCAATTCAAAATATCTTTCAAAATTATGTTGAAATGTCAATAGAATCAGCAAGATCACTAATTTTTAATCGGCAAATTTTTAGCATCAATTCTGTGATTTCCTTGAGGTGATGTTCATCAGTTGATGTTTTTCAACGTTCGGGGCGAGCTTTGTCTTCGACGCTTTCTCTATCTTCTTGGAACTGTTTTAGCAGTTGATCTTTTTTTCAAACAGCCTGATTACCGAAAACCTTTTGCAGCATCCCAGCATCCACAAACAAAATTTTTAGTTCTTCACAAAAACGAGCGTCACTATTGAACCAGTAAAAATATATTGCCATGAAATGTGGCACAAAGGTAAAAAACTGAACTGATAACCTGAAAATTATTTGTCGAAATAACTTTTGAAAATCTAAACCAAACTAAACTGATGGGTTATAGCAGAGCTCGCCATTACTCGTGTAGCTCGAATAGCAGAAACTGAAATTTTTCATGTTTGAAAGCATGTAAAAAGATATATATAATTACTAGCTGTTTTTACCCGGTCTTGCCCGGGATAAAAAGGCCTTCGACTTGAAAAATGGTTCACTCTGCTTACCAGGCGCTGAGTACTTAGTTCCCAATTAACAAATTCCCCAATAAAATGAACTTTCTCAACAAAAATTTGTATGGGCAGTAAATTCATTTTTTGTTTCAATTAAAAATTTTTAGATTTTTTATTTTTAAGTTTTTTATAAGATGCTGCAGCAAAAATGATTCAAAAATAAGTTGCGAAACCGCTTTAAGTTTTTTTTTTTCGTTTATTTATAAACATCAAATATAATGGATTGGTTCGAAAATTAAAGGAATCAGAACTTTTAAAACTTCATTCAAATTCAAGTTTCAGAAATGAAAGACTAATGCGACGTATAATATTGTGTCGCAATGTTTCTTTAAGCAACTGCTTATAGTAAATGTGTGGCCTATTTTGATCATCAGGTAATTATTTCACATACGTAGATAAAATTTATCATACGTCATTTCACTAAGCTGTGTTTCGCGAGCGAGTCGCGTCCGCCTCCCGTGCTAAATGTGTTTTTCAGATCATTGCGATATTTTAGCTGAGCGGTGTTCCGCGAGCGCGTCGCGTCCTCGTCCGCGTCCGCGCGCTTCGCGCCGCTTCCTTGCAGCTACTACTCGTGCTGCCGCTTAGTTCTCGTTTACTTATTTTAATCCCTATTTTAGCCTATTTTTTTAATCGCCGAAACATATTTTTCAGATCATTGCGATATGTTAGTTGTGCTGCGTTCCGCGAGCGCGTCGCGTCCGCATCCGTTGCGTCCGCGTCCGCGTCCGCGCGCCTCGCGCCGCTTCCTCGAATATACTACCCGTGCTGCCGCTTAGTTCTCGTTAACTTATTTTAATTCCTAAAACATATTTTTTAGAGCATTGCGATATTTTAGCTGAGCTGTGTTCCAAGAGCGCGTCGCGTCAGCATCCGTCGCGTCCGAGTCCGCGGTCGCGCACCGCTTCCGCGCATTTGGCAACCACACCTGTGCTGCCGCGCAGCTGTTGCCAACTTATTTTAATTGTCAAAATATATTTTTCAGATCATTCCGATATTCTAGCTAAGCTGTATTCCCCGTGCACATAGCTTCCGCGCAACTAAATGATGCTACTGAAAAGAATACTCATTTTAAATGCATTTATTGTAGGACATATATTGAGAGCAGTATGCAAATGTTCACTAAAATAAATATTTAACAAAATTCATTAAATAAAAATTTAAGAATGAATTTATATTTAACAAAATATGAATTGTATAAGAAAATTTGGCGTAAAAGTAGGCGTGATCGGTAAAAATCATATGGCGACCTTCCCCGGAATATGTACTAAATTTCGGAGAAAGCCATTGAAAAATAAAAGTTTGTATAGCAATCAAATAAAGAGACAAATAAAAGGAAAAAATAAGTTTTATATACATAGAAGTGGGCGCAAAGTAGGCGTGGCCTGTAATAAGCATAGTATAGAGATCGTGTAGTAGTATAGAGATCGTGTGACCAAATTTTAGACATCCCTTGAAAAATAAAAATTTCTATAGTGAACAAATATACCAAAAAACAGAAAATTAATTTTGTATAAAAAGTGGGTGTAGAAGTAGGCGTGGCCGGCAAGAATCATATGGCGACCTCTCTGGAGTACAGAGATAGTGCGTAGCAAATTTCAGAGAAATCCGTTAAAAAAATTTGTGTAGTTAACAAATGTACCAAAAAACAGAATATGAATTGTATACAAAAAGTGGGCGTAACGGTAGGCGTAACCGGTACGAGAAATATGGCGACCTTCCCTGGAGCAGAGAGATCGTGTGCATCAAATTTCAGAGAAATCGGTTGAAAAATAAAAATTTGTATAGCGAACAACTATACCAAAAAAACAGAAAATGAATTGTATACAAAAAGTGGGCGCAGAAGTAGGCGTGGCTGGTACGAAGCATATGGCGACCTTTCCTAGAGTACAGAGATCGTGTGTACCAAATTTCAGAGAATTCCGTTGAAAAATAAAAATTTTTATTGCAAACAAATATACCAAAAAACAGAAAACGAATTGTATACAAAAAGTGGGCGTAAAAGTAGGTGTGGCCGCAAGAACCATACGGTGACCTAGCCTGCGGAAGTAGGCGTGGCCAGCAAGAATCATATGGCGACCTTTCCTGGAGTACGGAGATCGTGTGTAGCAAAATTCAGAGAAATCCGTTGAAAAATAATAATTTGTATAGCGAACAAATATACCAAAAAGCAGAAAGTGAATTGTATATAAAAAGTGGGCGTAAAAGTATAATGAACAGATATGAATAAAACAGAAAATGAATTTTACATAAAAAGTGGGCGTAAAAGTAGGCGTGGCCGGTAAATGGTATATGGCGACCTTTCCTGGGGTATACAGATCGTGTGTACAAAATTTCAGGAAAATCCGTCGCAAAATAAAAATTTGTATAGCGGTCAAACAAACAAACAAACAAACAAACAAACAGAAAATGAATTTTATATATATAGATTTAGTGAAACAAATGTGAACTGTACTACTGGCGTGGGCAAACTACTACTCGAAAAAGCTCGACATAATTTTACAAAAAATGTTTAAAAAATACATAGTATGATTTTACATATCTTGAGTCAGTTATATTAATAGATTACTCTCCTGAAATATTAAAGCATTCTGATAAGTACAGTGGATCAGCCACATTCCATTCAAATGTATGAAAATATGTTCTTCATATATGTTTGATATCAACTTAAAAAAAATTCCAGAACGCTTGGAAGAAACTATTAGTATTTTAATTAAATTATACTAGCAGATTCCAGCATTCGAGTGCAATTTCTAGGCAGCTTAATTTCTTAAGTTAGCCAATTCACAAACCAACACTTTTATGGTTTATTATACCCTATACCACTATGTGGTTTGGGTATAATGACTTTGTGCTGCTGTTTGTAACAACCAAAAATATTTGACCTAGACCCATCTTTAATTATACCGATCGAATCAGAATCACTTTCTGAGTTGATTTAACAATGTCCGTCCGTCCGTCCGTCCGTCCGTCCGTCCGTCCGTCCGTCCGTCTGTGTGTCCCTGTAAAGCTTGTAATCAAACTGCAGGTCGCAAATATGAATATATTTTGATGAAATTTGGTATATAAGCTTTTATCGGCCATGGGATGAACGCTATTGAAATTGGTGAGAATCGGTCCATGTTCAGACCTAGCCCCCATACAAATTACCCATATGAAATCGACATAAATTGCCATAACATCCAAATTGTCATATAGATCTTACTCAAATTGGG
Source organism: Cordilura impudica (assembly GCA_963682025.1). Classification (NCBI taxonomy): domain Eukaryota; kingdom Metazoa; phylum Arthropoda; class Insecta; order Diptera; family Scathophagidae; genus Cordilura; species Cordilura impudica. Next base: position 169,064,230 of record OY821517.1, on the reverse strand, counting down.
TTTGTATGCATTCATTACATCCACTAATGAGTAGTCCAAAAATGGTCCCTTTGACCCCATATAGAGCTGCTTCCCGATCTTCACTTAAATCTATTAAAAAACAAAAATATTGCACTGATTCTTCTCAAATTTTGTTTGTATATATTTTTGCAAAATACAAGAGACTTTACCAAACATGATCAGGATCGGTCCATCTTTGGACCTAGTCCCTTTATAGATATAGCATCCGATATGAACTTTTTCATATCTGCAGCCAAAAAAATTGATAAAAATCCCAATGAAATTTGGTTTTTGCTTATTTTCAATGTCCAGTTAGTTGGGCCTAAGAGATAGGGTTTCTAAATGCATGGTATAGGGTATCGTATAGTCGGTCTAGACCGACTATAATTTTCTTACTTGTTACTATTGTGAATGCAGATAACAAACTCATTAACAAACACATTAACAAATTTAATTAAATACACATAGCATAAGTATAATTTTATGTATGTGTTAGTAGTAACTTTAAATGTAATTTATTCAAAATAAAGAAACAATTTAAAAATCTGTAAATAATATACGTTTGGTCAAAATCGGGACAAAATGGTAGAATAAAACATCGGTCACAAGAAATCGCTTAGCCTATTAATATTAAAGATGTAGAGAATAAATAACCTTTCAAAATTTCAAAGCATTCCGACAAAAATGTTGGCGTGTGGGAAAAGCAACTTGAAAAAGATCAGAAATTTGGTAAAAAGTGTAAGAAATTCAAATTTCTTTTCTAATTTCATAGATTACTCATAAAAAAATGTAAACCATTCCGATCAAAATTATGGCGTCGGTATAAAGGGCACTTACACTTGTCAAATTGACATCAAGCGTTATGGTGGTAATAGTGAAAATTTGATTGTATGTGTGTCACCGACAAAATATAAATTTTTTGATTTTCCATCAAGCATCGTCGGTGTCACACATACAAACAAATATATAATATTAATAGGCAAGCTGATTTCTTGTGAATGATGTTTTGTTCTACCGTTTTATCCCGATTTTGACCAAGCATATACTATTTGAAATGTATTTCTTTTTAGGCGTTTTGTAGATTTACAGACTTTTAAATTTTTTCCGTTATTTTGAGTAAATTGCATTTAAAGCTACTTCTAACACATACATAAAATTATACATATGATATGTGTGTTTATTAAATTTGTTAATGTGTTTGTAATAAAAATGAGTTTGTTTTTTTGTGTTGATTTGTGAATTGGCTATAATTGATTAGCATACCTTTAAGGTCTTTATTTAATGAAAAAATAAAATTTCCTAGAATGTGCACTCGAATTGCGAGGGCTGGAATCTGCTAGTTTTCACTAATACCACCACAATGCTTGATGGTGAATTTGACAAGTGTATAGTGCCCTTAACACTACTTGACTGTTATTGACCACTTTCAATATAAATGTGTTAAAATATGGTCTTATTGAAATTTTTTGGTATTATCCAGAAAATTTTCCACAATCACTTAACAAAAAAAGCAAGTAAGAAACTTATAGTCGGTCTGTACCGGCTATACGATATCTTATACCATGCGTTTAGAGACCCTATCTCTTAGGTCCGACTAATTGGATATAGAAAATGAATATAAACGAAATTTGCGTGGCATGGTTATTAATTTTTTTCCTTTGAATATGAAAAAGTTCATATCAGATGCTATATTTATATGGCGACCACGTCGAAAAATGGACCGATCCTGAACATATTTGGTAGGGTCACTTATTTTTTGCAAAAACATATACAAACAAAATTTGAGAAAAATCTGTGCAATATTTTTGTTTTTTGATAGATTTAAGTGAAGATCGGGAATAAGCTTCATATGGGGGCTATCACTAAGAATGGTCCTATAGGGTTTATTTTTGGACTACTGATTAATGTGTGCAATAAACATACACAAACCCAATTTGACCCAGATCTATATAATAATTTGGATCATATGGCAATATAGTTCTATTTCATAGGTGCCATTTGTATGGGGACTATATCTGAGTATGCACCGATTTTCAATAGCGTTCATGCTATGGCTGATAGAAGCTTACATACCAAATTTCATCAAAATATGTTCACATTTGCGTCCTGTAGTTTGATTACGTGGTTTACATGGACACACAGACGGACAGACGGAGAGACGGACGGACGGACACCGCTAAATCGTCTCAGAAAGTGACTCTGAGTCGATCGGTATAAAAAAAGGTGGGTCTAGGTCAAATATTATTTTTGGTAGTTACAAACATCATCACAAAGTCATAGTGGTATAGGATATAATTACACTGTACAACAAAATCAAATTTTTTTGCAAAATTACAAAGTCCGGCCTATAAATTTTGATAGAGGAGATAAAAAAAAGAAACGTGTATCGGCGTTTTGAAAGTTTACATCTTAATTTGATTTGAAGGGGGGTTAAAGTTTCCCGGCTCTGAAAAGAGCAAAAAAAAACATTAAAACAGGGATTTAAGGGGTTAAAAGAGAGCTTAGGGTTAATTTCGCATTTATTAAGAGTTTTATTTTAAAGTACCCCAAAATAAATTTTAAAAAAAAATTTAATAATGCGAAATTAACCCTAAGCTCTCTTTTGTTGTGTCTGATTTCTGACTTTCTGGTTGAATTTTCCGTTTTGGTGTATTCAGGTACATATAGTAAAATTTCACGGCGATAATTTTTGCGGAACATTTTAACTCCGTAAATCTCTGTTTTAATGGTGTTGTTTGCTCTTTTAAGAATGTGCCAGAGCTGGGAAACTTTAACCCCCCCAAATGAAATTCAGATGTAAACTTTCAAAACGCCAATACACGTGTCTTTTTTTTTTGTCTCCTCTATCAAAATTTATAGGCCGGACCTTATAATTTTTTTTTGTGTTGTAAAGTGTTATATACCTTAGTGCTATATATATACAAAGAGATCATTTCCTTCAAAGCATTCCGCCAGAACTTTAAGCTTGGAGCAACTACTACTCGACAGAAAACTGAAAATCAGAAAACAAAAAATTTTCACAATTTTTCACGGCTTGTAATTGACCATATTCACAGATGACTCGTTTGAAAATTTAAGCCATTCCGTTTAAAACTGAGCTCTGGGCCAACAATTACTCGAAAAAGATCAGCGAATTTCTATACAAATGTGTAAAAAATTTCCTATTATTTCAAGTTTGATGTTATTTAAAAAAAAAAATCCCAACATAATTTGGTAAAATTGTTTTGCTGTTTGCAGTTGCAAATACAGTGAGGAGCAAAAGTATAACATGGTACACAATGTTAATTATATAACACTAATGCCGTTTTCTTTTCTGACAACAAATGTCGAAAATTCTCAAAGAAGTCAATGGCTGCAATTTTTTGCGATTTAGGAGCGCTCGACTTTGAGACCTATCGATTGATGTATAAGATAAGGTTGCTTTTAATTCAGAATATATAAAGAAATACACTTTTCGAAAAAAGGGCAAAAAAAGGGCGACATTTTTTGTCAGAAAAGAAAACGGCATAAGTATCTTATATCTTATAAGTATCTTATGCCGTTTTCTTTTCTGACAAAAAATGTCGCATTTTATTTGTACTTTTTTCGAAAAGTGTATTTTTTATATATTCTAAATTAAGAGCAACCTTATTTTATACATCAATCGAAAGGTCTCAAAGTCGAGCCATCGTAAATCACAAAAAATTCCAGCCATTGACTTCTTTCAGGTCATAGTGTGAGAATATTTCCCCACTGTTCCCCTTTTTTAAATATTTTCACCCTATGACTTCCAAGAGGATAATAATCAAAATTTTTTTGCATTTATGAACACAGCACTTTGAGACCTTTCGATTAATATGTAATTTAAGGTTGCTCTTAATTCAGAATGTATAAAAAAATACACTTTTCCAAAAAAAGGCAAAAAAGGGCAACATTTTTTGTCAGAAAAGAAAACGGCATTAATTATGTTATGAATATTAAATAAGATAATTATAATTAAAGTAAAGTAATCAAATGTTATAATTTTGCACCCAGCAATATTTTCTTACTTTTTAATCCATTATATCGCTGTTTTAATATTTTGTCTATAAACCTTTAGCTCTCTGTAGTTCTTGCAGTCTGTTTGGCTTACTGTTGCAAAAATTTGCAACCATTTCTTTGGGAATCGAGTCCCAAATGTCGTTAACGCTAGTTGGAGGTTCCTCGAACTTCGAAAGACCCGATTTTTCCATGGCCGCTGGTATATTATTTGGTAAAATTTCTAGGTTTTGCTTCTTTTTCATAATACCATCAATTTTAAGTAAGGGACCTACTCTATTTTTGGTAATACAACACCAAACCGTTATCGAACCACCACCGTGTTTCATTGTTTGGGCGTCCTGGTCCAGTACCATGAGCGACCAACCGACTCAAAACGGTTAATTTTGGTCTCATCAGAACATAAAACCTTAAAAAAAGTAAAAATGTTTTTATTAAAATTTAAAAATTTAATTCAATATTTGCATTTACCTGGCTCCAATCATGTTCTGTCTAATTTTTGTATGTTTGAACGAACTCTTTTCGCCTCTGTATGTTCTTTTTGGACAAAAATGGTTTTTCCGTTTTTCAGCAGCCTGGCATCAATTGTTAATGTTTTTAGGGCTTTTTAGGGGTGACGCAATTGCCACTTGTTATTAATTTTGCAAGACGCAGACTACTACGGTAATCTATAATTCTTTGATCCAAGACGGGGAGCTGAATTTTTTATTACATGCTTCTGTTTTATTCTTTGCACGGTCATATGATTTATTTTGAATTTTTCAGCCATTTTTTGTTACAGACTCATTATTTTTTAATGAATTTATTATTTCGTTAATTTTGGAATCTTCTATTTCTGAGAAACACGTGTAAGATAGTGTACGGTTATACAAATAACGAATAACGGTAAATTTTTAAAACTATCAGTTCTCTGCTTTGTTTTCTTTAATATGCACAGAGAAAAATTATTTCACAACATTTAGTAACATGTTACACTTTTGCTCCTCACTGTACATTGACATAATCTTTTTAAAATTTCAAAGTATTCCGACAATAATTGCGCTGTTGGTGAATTTCTACTGGGAAAAGATCAGACACATCATATACAAATGTTTTTGCAGACAAATTTGTGAAAAAAATGAACTCTATGGAAGTTCTATATCGTTAAAAAAATCCAAAAAGACATGGTTAAAATTTCCTCTGCGGAAAATTTCCCGAAAACAATTTCCCGAAAACAATTTCCCAAATACAATTTCCCGAAAACAATTGCCCGAAAAAAAAAATTCCCCGAAAAAACAATTCCCCGAAAACAATTTCCCGAAATTACAATTTCCCGAAGACAATTTTCCGAAAACAATTTCCCGAAATTACAATTTCCCGAAAACAATTTCCCGAAATTACAATTTCCCTATTTTTAGTTTACAACTTCCCATATATTCTTGATTTCCCCCATAAAAAAAACTTGCTGCATACGATTTCTCGAAAAAATAATTTCCCGAGTATACGACTTCTCGAAAAAACAATTCCCCCACCCCGCACCGCGCCCTTCCTCTTCCACCCTCCCTCCTCATCCGGACCTATTTATTGTAGTGTCATACGCTTATTTTTTCATTGTGACTTTGAACACTTCGGTATTCAGACCTCCCGACGGATAACGCTCATTGCTAAAGAAAAAATCGTTAATGAGCTGAAATATCTTACCCGGACCACTACATCAAGTGGTCATGAACTGATTTCTCGTGCTTCGGCCGGAATTTCTGATGGTATTGTTTCGGAAATGCTATTTGAAGAAATAGTAATTTCGGGAAATTGTAGTGTCGGGAAATTGTGTTCGGGAAATTGTATTTCGGGAAATTGTAATTTCGGGAAATTGTATTTTCGGGAAATTGTGTTCGGGAAATTGTAAATTCGGGAAATTGTCATTTTGGGGAATTGTGTTCGGGAAATTGTAATTTCGGGAAATTGTTTTCGGGAAATTGTTTTCTGGAAATTGTTTTCTGGAAATTGTTTTCGGAAAATTTTCCGCAAATCTTAATATTTATATATGTAAATCGTAATCGCATCCATTAATTGATTAATTTTCCAAAGTATTGAAGCATTCTGACAAAATAGTACTCAAAAAAGAAAAAAATTATATTATTCACCACCTGCAGTGGCAGTTTTTACTCATTTACTACTCGAAAGGCTCGAGTATCTCGAGTACTCGAGCTTGACTTCAAAATTCTATTTATTTACAAAGTGCCCCGATATAAAAACAAACATTTCTGATTGCTTACCTCTAACTTACTAGGAGTAACTTTCACAATAACTTAATGTTTAATTTTATTCTTAAACAAATTTTTGAAAGATATTTAAAAAAAAAATGTTTTCAGGGGATTTACATTTTTCTTCTATGATTCATTGTCGTTCAAAAATAACTTAATATAGCTGATTATATCAATATATAAATTTTTAATACATATTCTCCCCCTAAAAAAAATATTTTAATTTACATACATAGTTATTATAATTATCATATTGATAGCACCCAGAAGTTCATAAATTATTCTAAATTCGTTCTTTGAATGTGTTTCTGCAAAATAAGCTAATTTTTTTTCTAAATTATATGTATGCTAATTAAAAATTTTTGCACAAAAAAACAAAAAAAAACTACGCCGAATTTTATAAGAATTGTTAATTATCAAGAAGAATAAAAACATAATTTTAATACTTTCAGGTCGTTGATCTAAAACCACACAAAAAATATGATTCCTTTAGCCCCTAGCATTAAAAAACTGAATTTTAAACTTAAAATTTAATAACAGCACTATGTATGTATGTATGTATGTATGTATGTACGAGTACATACCTTCATTTTTATTTTGCAAGCATAAAACACGTCAGCACATAAATAAATATATTTCTAACCTCCTTAAAAAATGTTTTCTTTTTAAAGATAAGAAAATAGACTTTGTCATACACACAAAAATACACAAAATGAACAAAAGTTTTACCCTCAAAAAAAAAAAAAAAAACTCTTATTTTCTGCACTTAGAAACTTTCTTTCAATGCTCAATATTTTGTACAGACACCCAGACATTGACTAGACATTCATAAAATACAAAAGAAGACGTTACATTTGCTACATAACGTAAGAGAAGCAGCAGCACCCATTTCCCATTAATAACAGCCATCCAAACACCCCACTCTCGAACATACTTACTCACTTCACTCGCTCACTCCCTCACTCAATCTCTAACTGCCGTCGTCTGACCTTCTACGTTTAGTACTGCAGGATATTAAACGAGTTTTCTATCCTTGTTTTATTTATATTTTACATCTGAAATATTTTTACGCATTTACTCGTACATTTGTTATTTATTGTTGTAGTCGTTCGTATTGTATTTAAAATCAGCGAAAGTAATTTTTTTTTTTTTGAACTTTTGCCAAAAAAATTTAAATTTCCATACAAAAAAAGTTCTTTCTTTTTTTATTTATTTTACAGCTTTTCTCAGTTTTTATGGTCGCATCTGTTTGAATTTAACAACAGATTTTTGTTATTTGTTTTCAGAAAAATTCAAATTTTTCGTTTTCACAAATATAAAACCGCAAATAAAATACATAAAATTTTAACAGGGTGTTGCAATAAAAATCCTCTCAATTATTTTGTAATAAAATTTAAGCAAACTGTAATCGTATTAACAAAATTAACCAAAATGATTTAAATAATATGTACCAGTGCCTGGAGAAAACTTATCACCTTCAAACTAGAACAGACGTCATAAATTTGACGGCGTTATCGTGATTTCCACAGACAGACGGACAGACGGTCGTCGCTGAGTCAACTTCCCTTGTTATAATGATCAACAAAATATATGGTTTTGGGGTCTCCGGAATTTTTTTTCGATTCGTTACAAACGGAATGACAAACCTATATATACCTTCTGCCACTGAGGTGTGGAGGGTATAAAAACTGTTTTCAACTCAAATTTATATTTCACCTCAAACACTCAAAAATTATTTTAACTAACTAAAAACAATATTAGTTTGTTCTATCAATCTAAAAAAAAATTTATTGCCCTCTAATTTTTTTCAACACAATTTAATTTTAATCTCAATATTTTAATTTAATCTCAAAAAATTAATCTTCATTAAATATTCTTTGCTAAAAATTTGCAGGTTTGTGACTTTTCTCGTTTCGTTTTTTTTTTTTTGCTGTATTCAGAGTTCAGAAAAAAACACACACTGAATAAAAAACTCGTACATATACATATGTAAACAAACATAGCTCAGACCAACAAACACATATTTTTATTTTCATATCAATTATGTGTGTTTCTAAATTTTGTACGGTGGCGAACACAATCATGAATATGTTTCGTTTTAATATTTGATTATGTACACGAACATGTTTCTATCACGTATTTTTTGTTTCGAACACACATAAACCACACAGATTGGAGTGTAGCTTTATTTTAAAATCGTTTTCTTGCACGTGTACTGCTTAAAAAACAGAAAATGTTCTTCAACGTGTACATCTAAAAATTAAAACATTATCCACTCGCGATCGGAAAAATCTGAAACACCCTTATAATAACTATGTTTCAACCAAATTTATTTAAAAAATCTAAAATAATTCATTAGCATTTATAAAAGAATAAAAATAAAAGTTATTTGCTTTAAGCTACATAAAATGTTTAATTTCTCTTCATTTTCTACTCGATTGTTATCATCGTATTTATCAGGCCGCTCTCAGTCTGTCCTTGTAAATAATAAAACTTCTTATTCTTTGTCAGTTTTAAAACGTGTGCTGCAGGGTTCTATACTTGGACCTCTACTTTTTACGATATATGTTAATGATCTACCACGATAACTGAATACTGTAATATATATATATACCGATATATCTGCCGATGTGCAACTCTATGTCAGTAGTCACATCGATAATATAAACAATTGCATTGAAAATATTAACATGGAGCTTGAGAGAGTCAACGGATGGGCAAATGCGAACGGACTGTGTCTCAATCCTCTCAAGTCTAAGTGTTTAGTATTAGCCAAAAGAAGATTGATCTTGCCCCAGAAGCCAATATTACTTCTGAATAATCAAAGAATAAAAATAGTACACACTGCGAAAAATCTTGGTGTTACTTTTAAGAGCTCACTGACGTGGTCTGACCACATAAATATTGCTTCAGGGAAAACTTTTTCAATGTTACGGACTTTATGACATACCCAATACTTTACACCACAAAAAAATTCGTATATTAATTGCTAAAACTTATCTCATTCCCACATTGTTATATGGATGCGAAATATATGCAAAAAGTGATTCCAGAAGTAGTAGAAGACTTCTATCAACGTATAACTCCATATTAGAATATTTTTTTAGTTTGGGAAAATATGACCACATTTCTCAGTACTCTAAAAAGCTTTTTGGCGTAACTTTTTCTGATCTGTTGAACATTATAACATTGATACTTTTACATAAGTTTATATTCACTCGCCATCGAATGTATCTATTCGGAAAATTTGAATTAACGCGCTCTGTAAGGACCAATGACAGACGGTCTGTTAAATACGTAAACTCTCTTTCAAAATTTCAATTCGCTACCATCAAATCTTAAATTTATAAGTAACGCCCAAAAGTTTAAGAAACAAATTTTTAAATTCTATGCATAATTTTATTTATTCATTTTTTTTTCTTCCCCTTTGCTTTGTTAATCAATTTTTCCTTAACTTTTTTATAAATTCTATGTTTTGTATGACTTTAGTTATTTTCATATTTTGTAATTTTTTTTTATTTTGAACTTAATCATTATATTAAAACAAATATAATAATCAACAATGTAAAAATCCTTAACTATAATTATAAGATTTTTAATCTTATTGTTCGGGAAAACAAATAAATACAAATGCAAATAAAAGGATAATAATAAAAATATAAAAAAAATAAAAGGAAAGAAAACAGAGAAATTTTATATGTTGTTTATGATTTAATTTCTTTTTTTTCCGATCGCGATTGGGTAATGTTTTAATTTTAAGATGTACGCGTTGAAGAACATGTTCTGTTTTTTAGCAGTACACGTGCAAGAAAACAAACTTAAAATAAAACACTCGAATCTATGTGGTTTATGTGTGTGTTCGAAACAAAAAATACGTGATAGAAAAATGTTCGTATAGATAACGAATAAATTAAAATTTACTTACAAAGCCATACTTAATACCAACTCTACTATATGGATGTGAAATATATGCACGTTGTGATTTTACAAGTCGAAAAAATAATATCAACGTATAATGCAATATTAAGATATGTTTTTAATTTAAGAAAATATGATCATATATCTCAATATTCAAAAAACCTATATGGGGTGACTCTTACTGATTTAATTAAAACGCTATTACTGCTACATAAAATTATATATACATGTGCACCGCTTTACTTGCTGGAAAGATTACTTTTTACACGTTCAACAAGATCGAGCGATATCACACACTTAAGATACTGAAGCTTAATATCTGAGTGGCAGTTATATATTAATTCAGTTCGTCTTTGGAACATGCTACCCTCGTCGATTCAATTTATAAGCAACGCCCACCAATTTAAGAAAGAACTATTTCAATTTCACTCATAATTTATTAAATGTAATTGATTTCAGCTCTCATTTATATTTATATTTTGTTTCTTTTAAAAAAAAAAATTTTTTATTTATATTTATTTATTTATTTATTTATTTATATATTTTTTCTCTTAATTTTTATTAAATTAACCCATTATGCTTCATACGTATTAAACATTTTTTTATTATTTTTTTTTATTTTTTTGGGTTTTATTTATTAAATTAATTTTTTTTGTTATACTGTGTATTTATATACGGTGTATTTATACATGTACCTAATCTTTATTACTTTGTAAAAACCCATTACTTTAATTATAAGATTGTAAATCTTGTTGTAATGGAAAATAATGAAATAAATTTAAATTAAATTAAATTAAAACGTAACACAGCCATGATTGTGTTCGGCACCGTACAAAATTTAGAAACACACATAATTGATATGAAAATAAAAATATGTGTTGGCTGCATTAGAGCAGAACATTGTGTGTTTCATGTGTGTATTTTCAGAACCCTGGTTTTATTAAGCATGATTTTATTCACCCCGAACATTGATTTTCATTTCAAACTAAAATTTTAACCCAAAAAAAAAAATTGTAAAATAACCTCACGTAACTAATTTGTTTTTAACTTAAATTTTTTTTTATCATAATTCTTGAGTTATTTTAAAAATTAAATTACTAGCCAAAATGTATTTTCACTTCAATAAACTCTTTAGTTAAAGCTAACAGTAACTTAAATAAAAATAATAAAGTTATGCCACCAAAAATACCAGAATTTTGTTTGTATTAAACATTTAGTTTCATAACAATATTTATGCTTTCAGTATCGATATAACAAGTTACTTTATATTTTAAGCTCTCTGCATTTATTATAGTTTTTATAGTTTTAGTTTTTTTTTTTTCATCAATAAATTTCGATTTGTCATATACACTAAAGTCAATATTATGACAGTGGCAAAAAAGTTTACTTAATTTTTTTCTTTTTGGTGCACAAAAAAAAAATCGGATAAAAATCTACAAAACTAATATGCTAAAGAATTGAACTGAATTTTAGAACTCGTGTGAGTAAAACTTTAGTTTGTTTGTGCATATAAATCACAAAATTTAACAGCATGTTGGTATTACAAAAAAAAAAAAAAAAACCTGCCCTTAGAATAGAATATAAACAGTAGTAAAATGTTTTTTGCCAAAACAGAAAAAATCGCATAAAAATGACCACAAGAGATAAATGGAAATAAAAATAATGTAGCTTTTTAAATCTACATTTCATATACATATTCATATATGTAATTAATCCTATAAAGGGACAGTAGTTTTCCAGAAAATTCCAAACTTTTGTTATATTAAATTTATGCTCCTTGTAAGCTAGAGGTAAACCCCAAAAAAATAATCCAAAATTAAAAACAATTTGAAGTTCTATTAAACATAATTAATTTGCTGCCCTTTCGTTCTTATAGGGTTAATATATATCTATATCAAAAGGATATGGATGCTTATGATTGTTATAGTACTCGTAGTAGTTGTTGTGGTGATTTTGTTGTATGTACCAGAGAGTATTCATTCACTATTTATTCACCATTTAAAATGCTTCGGCATGCATACATGTGTTGTTTGTGTTTTGGGAGTCCAAATTGCAGAAGTGCAAAAAAACAGCTTAGAGAATGATTTTTTTTTTTATTCTATTATATTTTCTGTTTTCTGAATATGTAAAGGTCGCCATCGGTTTTTAAAAAGAAATATCAAGCACCTGCTCCCCATTGGTTGCATGATGTATGAGTGTAAAAAGTTTTTCATATAAGGATGGAAAGTATAAAAGTCCTTTCTGGTTTTTATTTGATTTTTATTTTTTATTTTTTTTTTTTTTTTTGTAGTAACAGAAGCGTATGGATATTTGTTACTTGTGTGAAGTTATGGGTGATTTTTTTTAAAACAATTATTGTATAAAAATGACCCTATTGAAAATATGTTTATTTTTTAACTTTTACATGATATAGAAATGCAAAGTTTTTCGATGGTAGAATTAGCTCTTGCTTCTTGTTGCTACACAAATCAAAAAACAGCTTCTATATTTGATCGAAAAAATTCAAAGTTTAGTGTTTTCAACGGAAAAATAATAACAAAAAACTTTTATTTTTAACTTTTATATTTGATCGAAGTAATAATAGAAATAACTTAGTTTTGATCGAAAAAATAAAAATATTAATGGCATTAATTTTCGATCGAATAAAGAAAAAAATAAAAAATAATTTTTATTTTTAATAAAAAAATTTAAAATAAAAAAAGGATAAAAATTAAGATATATATATAATTTATAATTTTTAACAAACAAAAAAAAGTTTAAAAAAAAAAATTTTTCTCCCGAAAAAATAAAAATCCAAAACCAACTTTATTTTTTGATAGATTGAATTTATAAACATTTTTTGATGAAAAAAATCAAAATTGAAAAATAATATTTTTATTTGATCGAAAAAATAAAAAGGTCTTATTTTCTAACAAAAGCAACATAAAAAATTAAATTTATAGTTGATGGAATAAATTTAAAATCAAATTATAACTTTTATTTATTTTTATTTTTTTATTTTTTTTTTATTTAAATAAATATCAATAAATGACTGATTTCTTATCGAAAAAATAAAAATCATATACCGACTTTATTTTTGCTTAAAAGAATAATAATCAACGAATTTCTTGTTTTTGATCAAAAAAAAAAAAATATTTTTTTTGTTTAAAAATAAAAATTAGAAAATTAGTAATTTTTGATCGAAAAGAATACATATAAAAAAAAAAATAATTTCGATCAAAAAAAATTATTTTTTTTTTAATTGAAAAAATAAAAATCAAAAATTGTTATCGAAAAAAACACAATCAAAAAATAATTTTCTTTGGCCGATAATAAAAAATACTTTTTTTTTTGGTTAAAAATGAAAATTAGAAAATTAATAATTTTTGATCGAAAAAAATACAAATAAAAAAAAATAATTTCGATCAAAAAAAATAATTTTTTTTTAATTGAAAAAATTAAAATCAAAAATTGTTATCGAAAAAAACACAATCAAAAAATAGTTTTCTTTGGCCGATAATATAAATATTAAATTATTAAAATTATAGCATGTTCAGACGGCAAAATGAACCACTTGATTCGCTCTCTGAATCACGATTGCGAACCTTGGTGTTCAGACGAGTGTTCTTGTTTCATTTTGACGATTATATTTTTTGTGAAAATATTTGAAGACATCCTTTTTCACCTTACGTTTCACTTTTTATTTTTTTTTTTTCGATTTATATTTGAATATATATATATGTAAATATATACCTACTTTTTATTTGTTAAATGTTTCTATTTATTTTATTGCACAAATAAATTTTTTGTTTGTTCTTTGTTTATATATTTTTGACAGCTAGTTCAGATAAACTAGCGATAATTTCTTATCAAACTTGGAGATGACACTCAATGTTTCTAGGTTTACAACTAGATTCATTTTGAACCAAGTAGATTCGCTCTCAAAATTTTGTATGGCGAATCATGTAGATTCAATCATGATTCGGGCGCGAACCGTGAATGAGAGAGCGAACCGCGAATCTTGCTGTCCGTATGAACATACCATTATTTTCGATCGAAAAATTAAAATCAAAAACAACTGTTATTTAAAAAAAATCAAAAAACTACTTTTTTTGGTCGTAAATATAAAAAATAAAAATTACTCCTTTATTGGTCGAATATATAAACATTAAAAAATAACTCTCATTTTTGCTTGAAAAAATAAAAATCAAAAAACTACTTATTTTTAATCGAAATAAAAATCAAATATTTAATTTAGCTAAAACAAAATATAAAACATTTTGTATTTTTGATCGAAAAATCAAAATCTAATAATATTTTTTTTTTTGCATGAAAAAAGAAAAACAACAAATTATTTTTTTGTTTCCAAAATTCTAAAAAAAAAATCTAAAAATAACCATTATTTTTAATTGAAGAAAAAAAAGCTAAATAAATATTTTTCTCTGAAAAATTAAAAATCAAAAAAAAAAATATTTTTGGTTGAAGAAATAAATCTCCAAAAAATGCCTTTTATTTTTGACTGAAAAAATAATAATAGAAAATACTTTTACTTTTGATCGAAAAAATAAAAATATAAAAAAAAATTTAATTTGATCCAACTAATAAAAATCAGAAATTACTTCTTGAAACGAAAAACTGCTATTTCATTTTGATCGAAAAAATAAAAATCAAAAAATAAATGTTTTTTGATCGAAACAATAAAAATCAAAAATCTACGAATTTTTATTCGAAAAAAAAAAATTTATTTTTATTTGAAAAAATAAATCTCAAAAATTCCTTTTATTTTTTATAAAAAAAAACAGAAATCCAAAAAAAAATAATATTTTTGATTGAAATAAAAAAAAATTATTAATGAAAAAGCAAAAATAAAAAAAAAAACGGATTTTGATTGACAAAAATAAAAATCAAAAAGGACGATTTTTTATTCGAAAAAATAAAATTTATTTTCTATCTTTGTTTGAAAAAATATACCTTTATTTTTAATACAAAAAAAATTTAAAATAAATTAAATAAATCTCAAAGTTCCTTTTATTTTTGATCAAAATAAAAATAAAAAACTACTTCTATTTTTTATCGAAAGAATAAAAATCTAAAAAATAATATAAAAAAAAACTGTAATAACTTATTTGAACGATAAAGAACTTCATTATGATTTAAAATGCAAAGAATAACTGTTAGAGTATAGCCCAACACCCGAAATTCGAGTGCAAATTCTAGGAAATATTATTTTTTCATTAAATTTTTGTCTTCCAATGTTTTTTTAATCTATATATATAAAAAAATTTATGAATATTTAAATGAGCCTAAAGGTATGTTAATCAATTTTAGCAATTCACAATTCAACTCAGAGCGTCTGATATATAATTTAAATCATTCGCATTGACAGGGTGTAACGAATTATTATAAGTATTTAATTTAATTTAATATAATATATTTTTAACACAGATTAAACATACATTCTCAGCTTCTCCTCCATATGAACTATAACTATGCCAATTTTTACAACTCCTCCGTGCCCGCATATTGCCCTAAAAGGGAACTAAAAATTTACCTTTACGCATTAATATATAGATTTTTGGGTGAAAATTAAAAATAAAAAAAATTAAAAAATATCAAAATACTTTTTATTTTTGATCGAAAAAATAAAAACAAAATAATGATTAAATTTTGATCGAAAAAATAAAAGTTTAAAATAAAAGCTATTTTTCTTAAAAAACAAATATTAACTTTAACTTTAATTTTTGTCTGAAAAAATAAAAAAAGTACTTTGATTTTTAAGAAAAAATAAAAATCGAAAAATTACTTATTATTGCTCGAAAAAATAAGAATAAACAAATAATTTTTCTTTGCTGGAAAAAATATAAATAAAAAAATAAATACAAAAAAGACTTGCTCGAAAAAAGTTAAGAAAATGACCGTGATTTTGTGATTTTGATGATAAAAAGCATTCTATAATATTAATAGGCAAGGCGATTTCTAATGATCCCTTCTATGCTTTTAGTTATCAACCGATTTTGACAAAAAATATACCATTTGAAAGGTAATTCTTCGCAGATGTGTACCATCTTTACAAATATGTACCATCTGGTACATTTTTTTTTTTGAATAATACATATTTAAGCTTCAGATAAAAAACTATACAACACCGTGTGTGTGTTTATAATTTGGCTAAAATTTATTAGCATAACTTTAGGCTCTTATAAAATTATTTATTAACAAACCAATTTATATGTACTAGCAGATTCCAGCGCTCGAAATTCGAGTGCAATTTCTAGACAACTTTATTTTTCAACTTAGCCAATTCACAAACCAAAACTTTTTTGGTTTATTATTATTGTGAATGAAGATAACAAACTCATTAACAAACACATTAACAAATTTAATAAACACATACATAGCATATGTGTAATTTTATGTATGTGTTAGTTGCAACTTTAAATGCAATATATTCAAAATAAAGGAGAAAAATTAAAAATCTGTAAATCTGGTGAACAGCTAAAAAGAAATACCTTTCAAATAATATACGTGTGGTCAAAATTGGGATAAAACGGTAGAACAAAACATCGGTAACAAAAAATCGCCTAGCCTATTAATATTATAGACATCTCCTGTGTGCTCAATAAAAATTTATAATGAAGTTTAATGAATTTCATTTAAAAATTTCACTATTTAATGAATTTTATTTAAATAGGTTAAAAAAACTTTGAATGAAAAAATCAAATTTCCTAGAATTTTCACTTGAATTTCGAGTGCTGGGCTCTGTTAGTATTTATATTACCCTTCTCCATAGTAAAAAGATGCTATTATTGGGATCCCGATATATTGAAAACTTAAATCATCACCAATAAATTTAACATGGGTTTGTCCCAATTAAATATTAATGATCTCGTGAATTATATTAAAAATAATCTCATGGATACTTCTTTTTAATTAGTATTTTTACCAGTGTAATTTTTTACTTTAAATAAATCTTTTAATTTAATTTATTTTTGGAATGGCTCTTATAAAATTATTTATTAACAATACTATTTATATATCTCCTGTGTGTTCAATAAATATTTATAATGAAGTTTAATGAATTTTATTTAAAAGTTTCACTATTTAATGAATTTTATTTAAATATTCAAAACAATTGACAATTTGTGCTTTTCAATATTGATTTGAATAATCTTCATTTGTAATTGATGCTGCAGATATTTGAAAGTGTAATTTACCATGAATTAGTTACTTTGATATCAAATAAAAAATGGATTCTTGTAAAATCATTTCACTTTTTTAACTGCTGGGCTTTATTATAAAATCATTGTTAATGCTAAGGTTTGGTCCGTGCAACCAGCAGGTCTCAAGGTCAAATTCTGAACAGAGCCACCAAAACGTTTTAGTGAAAGGATACTTACATGTATTTTATAATACACTATTATTTCCTGGCGAAATTTTTAAACAAAATCTTATAATTTATTATCGTCTTATCTTGATTTCATATTTTATTTTGAAAGAATAGAATCACTTTTTCTATAAACTAAATTTTCCTACTGGCATGGTTCTTAACTTTTTGTGTTTAGCTTTTTAACAGGGAGGAAAAAATTTATTTTTACTTTACAGAAATTTATTGGACATGTTATTTAATGTTTTTTTTTTTCAACTTTTAAACTCTTTATAAACGACTGAAATAAAATGCAGTTTCAAACAGTTACGAGTAAAAAAAAACTATTTCTTTGGCATACGTATTAACAATGACACCAAACCAAAAACAAAAAAGAGTATAAAATTAAATAAAATGATTCTATGAAGACGGTTGAATTTGTCAACTAAATTAACATGGATTTAAATATTTTAAATTAAATAGTTTGTTCTTTGGAGAAATAATTGGTTACTATTTGAAAAACTGCTTTATTTCTAAACAAGATTTAATTTTTTTTTTTTTTTTTCAAAGAATAAATTTAATTTCAAATGATTTTGATTTCTCCATTTATTTCTTTTCTTTGATTGAAATTCATTTCTTTCTTTTAAATCATTCTAATTAAGCGCTATAGAAACTTTTGAGTTTTTGTCATTCAAATAATGGAGAAACAAATGTTTGTATTGTATGTCTATCTAACGGATTGTTGATTATTTATTATTTTTAGTATTTTTTTTTTGTGTATTTTGTTGATATTATTTTGCAGTTAAATTAGAAGAAACTACCAAATTAAATTCAAAAGTATATTTTAAAGAAACTTAAATATTTGTTTTGAATAACAAGAGAACAATCAAATCTTTAAAAATAAAAATCATAAAAATCTTTGATTGGAAATTAAATAAAAAGGGAAATGTTACTAAAAAAATATAAAAACAAACGAGAGTGTTAGATATGGCTGTTTCGAATTTGTTTATACTCCACAAAAAAAAAAAAATGTCCACAAATTTAAACATGAAAAATATTTATTTTAAATAAAATTTTTTTTTATAGGAAAAATTCGCTACGTTGAAAAAAATTGATACAAATTTTCGGCGAAAAATCTGTTTCGTTTTATTTTTTTTTTTAAATGAAATTTTTGTGAATAAAATTGTCACTCTATGACGATTGATATTTTTGATATTACGAGGGCGGATCAATAAGTCCGTGACTTTCAGAATGAAAGACAGTTTTTTTGCAAAACAAAAAAAATTCATTTTTCAACATAATCTCCTTTTAGCTCAATATACAGTCCAACGTTTCTCCAATTTATGTATCCCTTCCAAAAAAAATAGGATTTTTCGAGGTCGATAAAATGGGCATTTGTTTGATCAATAATTTCATCGTTTGAGCTAAACCTCTTTCCACCGAGCCATTTCTTTAGGTTTGGAAATAAGAATTAGTCGCTGGGGGCTAAGTCCGGAGAATATGGCGGATGAGGTACCAATTCGTAGCCCAATTCATGGAATTTTGCCATTGATGAAAAATAACTTTTTCTTGGCCGTTGGGGTCGTTTTTTTAATCCTCGTTAACTCGGTCCAAGAAGTTGGCATAATATTCGCCGTTTATTGTTCTTCCCTTTTGAAAATAATCGATGTGGATCATCCCGCGTGCATCCCAAAAAACTATTGCCATCACCTTATTGGCCGACAAACTTATCTTGGCCTTCTTCGGAGCCGGTTCAACGGAGAAACCCATTGTTTAGACTGTTGCTTGGTCTCCGGAGTGTTGTAATGGATCCATGTTTCATCCACAGCTACAAAACGCTGTAAAAACTCATTCGAATTGCGGTAAAACAACTCCGAACAATCCTCTGAAGTTGTCACACGATTACGTTTATGGTCAATTGAGAGCAAACGCGGCACCCATCTTGCAGACAGCTTTCATAAACCCAACTGATCATTTAAAATCGAAACCACACTGCCATATGAAATGCCTATGGCATCAACAATCTCACGCACTTTTACTCTTCGATCGGCCAACACCATATCGTGGATTTTTTCGACATTTTCGAGTCTATTGACCTCAATTGGCCGTCCAGAACGTTCAGCGTCATTTGTATTTGTGCAACCACAACGAAAGTCAACCATTGAAATCGATGGGGCAGAGTCCCCATAGTATTTATCAAGCTTTTCCTTGGTTTGATTGACGGTTTTTTTTTCGCAAAAAATAATGTTTAATGAGCACTCGAAATTCACTTTTTTCCATTAAAAAAAAAAAAACCACGAGGTTGTATGTTTTGAAAGTAAATGACGGAACTTGCTCAAAATTTTACAGTAGTCTACTAATAGGTGGTACTTGACGGGAGCAGTGTTGCATTTCATATAACTACGAGGGAAGTTCTAAAAGTCACGGACTTATTGATCCGCCCTCGTAACAAAATTAAATTAAGAAGAAGCATATATTTTTCTAAAAATCATAAGTACTCTGTAAATATTCTTAATCAGACCGGTTTCCGGCATTAAGCCTCAATCCGTGATTGTATTAAGCATTGCAATAATAGTTTATAGAATATTTTTACATTAATTTTTTTTACACACGGTGGGCGTGAGGTTTTAAAAGTCACATAAATTCGTACCTGAACTTTTTGGTGATGCGATTTAACGATCTCAACCATACTACTTTAATTATAACTTCTGATTCAATGCGCTGCCTTTACTCGTTTTCGAAACTTAACTTCTCAGAACATTATCAAGTATTTTTGACCAGAAACAAAAAATATTTCGGAAAAAATTTGTAAAAAATCAAAATTTTTTGTGGTCAGACTATAATGAGTTTGTGCTGATCGCTTGTAACTACCAAAAATATATGACATAGATCTAATTTTTATTACACAGATGAACTCCGAATCATTTCCTGAGTCTAATTAGCATCTGACTGTCTGTCCGTCCGTCCGTCTGCCTGTCTGTTTGTGTCTCTGTCTGCTCGTCCGTTTGTGTGCCCATTTAAACCTTGAAATCAAATTACAGGTCGCATATATGAAAATATATAAAAATATATGAAATTGGCAAATGTCGGTGTATGTTCATATCTAGCCCCTATACAAATAACCCTTATCAGACCAATTAAAATTGTCGTAAGATCCACATTATCATATAAATATCGAAAAAATTTGGTGTATGCAAGCACACTAAGCATTAGTCCAAAAATAAACCATTTAAGACCATTTTTAGTCATACTCCTTCTATAACACTGATTCCATATCTTCACTTAAATCTATAAAAAAAAACCGAATATATTACATAGATTATTTTCAATTTCTTTTATATATATTTTTGAGAAAAGTAAATGCCTTTGAGAAATATGGTCATGACCGGTAAATTTTTTTACCTCGTCCCCATATGAAAATTAAATCAGATCTAAACTTTTTTTATATCTGCCACTTCAATTAATACCAAAGCACTAAAATTTGTTTTATGATTATTTTCAATTTCAATATTTTTTTATAAAAATAAAAAAAAATTATTTTCGATCTTTATTATTTTAATTATTGTTTCAAATTATTTAGGCTCAAGATCAAATTTTTTTTACTTTAAATTAGCAGATTCCGGCGCTCGAAACTCGAGTGCAAATCTAGGTAACTTTTTTGTTCAATTAGCCAATTCACAAACCAACACTTCTTTGGTTTATTATTGTTGCGAATGAAGAAAATAAACTTACAAACACATGATGTGTTAGTAACAACTTTAAATGAAATTTACTCAAAACAAAGGCAAAAATTTAAGTGAACAGCTAAAAAGTCTGGTGAACAGCTAAAAAGAAATACCTTTCAAAAAATATACATTTTGGAAAAATCGGGACAAAACGGTAGAACAAAATATCGGTCACAAGAAATCGCCTAGCCTATTAATATTATAGATAAAGCAAAAAATATTGGCATATTTGTTATAAAAATTGATCTATATTCTGCATAACAGGTTATACAGCTGTTTCGGGAAGAGTGAAACCAAAAGCAGTAGTTTGTTTGGTAAAAAATTAAATTCATATACATATATATTTGCTGAAAACAACCAAATGAGAATTCAAGCAAAAGTTATACTATTTAAGCATCTTCCAATATAACAAACTAAAATAGAAAACAACTTTGAAACAAATACATATGTTTGTATATGAGTACACATTGCATACTACAACATACATGTTTGTTTTTGTCTTGAAAAAACAAGAAAAACAATTTGTTCTTGCTAAACTTACATTTAGCGTTAACGGCGTGCCGTCCGTATTTTTAATTTCATTATTTTCTATAAAAACAAAAAAATCTTATTTTCTATCTTTTTCATTTTAATGATTGAGTTTGAAATTATTCAGCCTCAAGATCAAATGTTTTTACTTTAAATATAGCAAAAAACATTGGCACATTTGATTAAAAAATTGATCGAATCTAATTTTCTAATTTGTTTTTTTTAATTGTATAAAAAAATCTTTTTATAAAAATTTTTTAAAGAAAAACCATTTTTATTATTTTGTCCCCAGATGATGATTGTTATGATATTTAATAACTGACAGATATGGCGGTTAAGGCAATTTTGAAACTTATTTGGCTTGATTTTCAAACTTCCAAAGTGAGGAATGAGATCAAGAAAATGTTAACACACGTTTTCGCAAACATTATTTAAACAAATTTTTGATCTAATTACCTTTTAAAAATAGGTCAGTTATTTTACTTAATTTGTTGTTAGTTTGATTCAAATGAGTGATGAAATAGAAATACATGCTAACATTATTAAATATTTTCAACAAAATCCAACTTTATCCTACAAAAAGTTGGCCAAATGTGATTAGAAAGTATCAGAATAGTCTGTCCATTGATAGGAAACCTGGTTCGGCAAAAAAAAAGCCCATATGATATTTGTAAGGCCAAGGAAAAAGAAAGCATATTGAAAAGAGCTCCCAATACATCCGGTAGAAAAGCAGTTCGGTTAGGGCAGAGCTTGGACTATTTGGAGCAAAAAGTTAATGCCAAGGCAGGTTTGAAGACTCACAAAGTCCTAAAAGTTCTAACCAGAAACACTGTAAAAAATTAAGAGACCAAACACCTGGCATGGAAATTATATTTCATAAAAAAATATTTCTGCTGCTTAATGGGTGGGCACATTGATTTTAGGCAGCTTCCGGATCGAAATTTTTATGTTGCTAATGCTCGAACAAATGTTGAAGATATGTTTAGGACCTAAAGGCAGGCAAAATTTCTAAATAATCTAACCCATAAAAACAAAGTTTTTATAAAAACTCTTTCTTTCCATATGCATATGAGTTTTGAATCTCTCCGTGACTGTGCGTGACCATGCGTGACTATTTTAAATCACTTCGTGACTGTGCGTGACTAAGCGTGACTGTGTGCGACTATCTTAAAATGAATCTTTGGCGACAACAAATCTATGACAAAGCTTCAGATCGATCGGAAGAGAGGAAGTGAGGTTTTAATCTTTCCGTAACTGTGAGTGCTATGGGTGACTACACCAAAAATAATCTATAGTCACAAAAACACTATAGGCCAAGTTTCAGATCAAATGAATATAGGGTAATGGGGTTACCCCATGGCAGACAGACAGACAAACAGAGAGTATGAGTTAAAAGAAAGATTTTAAAAAGTTGCGGCAAAAGAAGCAAATTATTTGTTAGAACAGGCTCTGTAAATAGCGAAATTTATTAAGGGTCCGCCATCTAATGTTTTTTTTTTCAACTAGTGCCTATTTCGTGAATGGTAACACTTAGCTCATGTCTGACTTGACAGATAATTAGTTTTATCCTTCCGCTGAACGAATATGGTTGTGTATACGCTTGAACAACGCTGGGAAATATTGCGACATTACTTTGAAAATCATGGTAATGTTGCAGAATGTGTGCGAAAATTGCGTACGGATTTTGGAAGAAGAGAAGCACCGTCATGACACCATGCAAAGTCCAATTGGTTCAGGAGTTGAAGCCAACTGACCATCCAATGCGTTCTCGCTTCGCTAAGTGGGCCTGCGATCGACTTACAGAAGATGCCGATTTTGCCAAAAAAAAATCATCTTTTCAGATGAAGCTCATTTTGATCTTGGCGGGTATGTAAACAAGCAAAATTGTCGCATTTGGGGCACAGAAAACCAGCACGCATACATTGAAAAGCCGATACACCCAAAACGAGTCACTGTTTGGTGCGGATTTTGGTGCAGAGGCATAATTGGGCCATTTTTCTTCGAAAATGAGCAAGGAGTGGCCGTTACAGTCAATGGCGATCGTTATCGGGCCATGTTGAACGAACTTTTGTTCACAAAAATTGAAGAGGAGGATATTGGCAACATTTGATTTCAACAGGACGGCGCTACGTGCCACACAGCCGAAGCTACACTCGATGTTTTGCGCCCTGTTTTTGAAGATCGTATTATCAGCCGCAGAGCTGATGTCGTTTGGCCACCTCGGAGCTGCGATTTGACACCGTTGGACTATTATTTGTGGGGTGCCCTCAAAGATAAGTGTTACGCCAACAAGCCAGAGACAATTGACGCTTTAAAGGACAATATTCGTGAAGCCATTGGTGAAATACAGCTGCATACAATCGATAATGTGCTTAAAAATTAGACCGATCGTGTAGGCTACTGCATGGCCAGCCGAGGCAGCCATTTGAATGAAATTATTTTCCATTATTAACCGGAAGGATTGTACTTTGAAATAAAAAAAGAAATTTGAGATAATATTCAGTAGTTTTTTTTTTATAGCATTTCAAAAAAAAAATTATTTGGCGGACCCTTTATTAAGGACTATTCCCTTTCGTAATCAAACACTATATGTCCACATAATTTGGCATCCATTCACTACGGTATAAAAGCTCTTGAACTGATACGCGAACAATAACTAGGATTTTGTACCAAGTGAGACAAATCCACCAAAGTCTTTGAAGCTTAGGCTTGTAGGAGCACAAACGAAGGTGTCACAAACTGTGGAAGATTTTGAACGTTGACCAGTAAAAAAAATCCTAATGTTATGGTTTGCGGTTAGAGAAGAACTAAAAAAGTAATATTTTTTTTTTTGTAAGCTTTAATAAAATTCGATTGAATAAAAAAAATCAAAACTCTAGTTTCAATTGTGTTATTATTACATTTTATGTATGTTAAGATTTTTTCAATCTCACTCCTTAGCAGCAGTTTTAAAATGAAAATTATTATCTCATTAACGAAATGTCATAACATTTTTTTAATGGATATTTGTTAAGCCTGGTACTACTGAATAAACAATAAATCTCGTTACTAGTTCCGACATTTGTATGTACGTACATACTGTGAGCGTCAAAATCAAGTAAACACCTTAGTTCCTCATACTAAAAGTTTTATTAAAATTAAGTAATTAACACAAAATCTAAAATAAATATAGGGAATTCAAGAATTATTTAATTATAGCTGAACTCAATAAAAAAAATTAAACAGAAGCATTACAAAACCGAAATAAATGCACTCTATTTAGAAAATGACCAAATTTTACGCGTCAAAAAAAAGTAAACAGCAAAGGCAATAGAACTTCAATATAAAAAGTAAACTTTTAAAATTTTTTAATATTTGGTTTATTTTCATTTGGCCTTAAGCCCCTTATGTAGTCTTCTAGGCACCGACTCGACAATTTTTTTTGTTATATCAGGGGAGATTATGCTCCATTCTTTCTTTTGAGGCATCTTTAAGTTTCCCTTGATTGAAAAAGCCCTTGGACCTATTTTTCTGTCAAGATTTTCCAACAGGTGCTCGATTGGGTTAAGGTCCGGGGACTGCGACGGTTGATCAGGTGTCTTAGGAGTCCGGTACAGTAGCTAATCTTTCACAATTTTAGATGTAAGCTTTAGATCGTTGTCCTGTTGGGAGATCCTATTTCCAGCCATGCCTTATTTCTCGACGCTAGGGCCAGCATTGTCCTTCAAAATGGCTAAATAATCTATTTGGGTCATAGTGGAGTAAATAAAAACATAATTACCAACATCTGTTCCCGCCATATAGCCCCAAAACATAACTGAACCCCACTGTATATAACAGTTTCGCTAACACACTTTTCTTTGCATGTTTCATTCTTAGCACGCCATATTTGTGGAGGCTTTTTCGCGCCGAAAATTTCGAATTCCCTCTCATATGTATATAATATGCTTTCCCACAAAGATAGAACCTAATTTTTCTACTTTTTACCGAAATTCATTAGCATGCTCTGATTCGCCTTGGATATGTATGGTTTCTTGCATAGTATCCTTTCATGTAGACCATTTTTGTGAAGCGATCTCCTTACTGTACTCGAACTTACTGGTTTGCCTGATGTCTGCGTTATGTGTTCTGATAATTTAACTGCATTTTAGGCTGAATATGTCTTCAATTCTCTTACTACAGCTCTAACTTCAGTACCACTAAGCTGCTTTGGGCGTCCAGATCTCGTTAAATCTTCAACCTGATGCTGTTGGGCGCATTCATCAACTACTTTTTTTTTATTGTGCAGTGGTTCCTACCCACAATTTCGCCAATTTCACGCAAAGATTTACATTTTTCTTTTTGATCTAAGATATTTTCGGAGTATAAACCGATAGTTGCTTTCCCATAGTGACAATATTTGCTTTTACATCTTTTTAGCTATTGTTAATTTGTACAAATCAACTTCAAATGATTTCTAGTGAAGTAGAACACGTGATCAGTACACATTTGTCACAAAAAGCTTAGGTTCTTCCCCGAAATATAAAAAAGCGTAAATAAGTGTTACCACTGTTTACTTTTTTTTTTACGCGTAAAATCTGATGCATTTCCACTTTCGAGAGATTTGTGCAATATTCCCAATTGATTTGATTTCATGTTTTATGGTAGTCAATCTCTAAATGGTATAGTACTAAAGTCTGCAATATTAATTTTTATCGTAAGTCAATAATAATTTTGTTATAAAACAATTTAAAGATAAAAAATTGCTGTTTACTTCATTTTGACGCTCACAGTATGTACGGCCACGAACTTTTTACCTTATTTAGTATGCCTCATAAAATATACCCTGTCGTTCTTTTATGAGCTAATTCAAAATCAAGTTGACTTTTAGCTAACTCATTTAGAACTGACTTCTTAAGTAACTTAAAAATGATGCACAGATGAGCCATTTTTTTTTTTTTTTTTTGGTACACCTAACTTCTTCTCGATAAGTATTGAATTGAAGTAACTTTTTGCTCACTCAAAACTGATGCAGCAGAAAACAAGTAAGAAAATTATAGTCGGTCTAGACCGACCCTATCTCTTAAGTCCAACTAATAAGATATAGAAAATAAGTATAAACCAAATTTTAGTGGCATTGTTACAAATTTTTTTGCCTTCGGATATAAAAAGTTCATATTGGCTGCTATAATTATATGGGGCCTAGGTCGAAAAATGGACCGATCCTGACCATATTTTGTAAGGACACTTATTTTTTGGACAAACACATACAAACCAAATTTGAGAAAAATCTGTGCAATATTTTTGTTTTTTTTTTTGCTAGATTTAAGTGAAGATTGGGACGGACGGACAGACATCACTAAATCGAATCAGAAAGTGATTCTGAGTTGATTGCTATAATAAAAGATGGGTCTAGGTCAAATTTTTTTTGGCAGTTACAAACATCAGCACAAACTCATTATACCCAAACTACATACTGGTATAGGGTATAACAAGAGATGAAAAATTAGTAAAACGTACATAACTGTTAATAAGTTTTTCTTCTTGATAAGTATTGAACTAATGTGTTGCTCACGTATAACTGATGCTGCAATAAACAAGAGAAGAAACATGAGTAAAACATAACTGTTAATATGTTTGACTTCTTCTCGATAAGTATTCATATAACTTGTTCCTCACTCAAAACTGATGCTGCAAAAAACAAGAGACGAAACATCAATATGCATAGCCATGGTTATGCATATGATTTTCTATCAGTTTGTTTCGTGGTTTCAACTGATAAGTGCGGCAAAATAAAAGTGAAAAAACTAAATAATATGTAAATTAGAAAAAACTATTATATACAATTGGGCAATTCACAACAGGTGTTGTATCGTTGTATCTGTTGTATCGTGTATTACTTTACAATATTGTAAAATTGTTATTGGTAATTTGCATTGAAAAATCTGATACAGCGATACAACTTCATTTGCTGTGTTTAGTAAATGTTGTATATTGTATAATAACATATCAGTCCCAAGTGAATGCCAGTTTTTATGAAGAAGAAAAAACAAATACATACAATTTTAACAGCATAAATAATTATAAAATAAAAAATGACAAATAATGCAAATAACGATAGGTTTATTTATATAAAAATTAATGTTTATATTTATACCCTATACCACTATGTGGTTTGGGTATAATGACTTTGTGCTGCTGTTTGTAACAACCAAAAATATTTGACCTACACCCATCTTTAATTATACCGATCGAATCAGAATCACTATCTGATTCGATTTAACGATGTCCGTCCGTCCGTCCGTCTGTGTGTCCATGTAAAGCTTGTAATCAAACTGCAGGTCGCAAATATGAATATATTTTGATGAAATTTGGTATTTAATCTTTTATCGGCCATGGGATGGATGCTATTGAAATTGGTGAGAATCGGTCCATGTTCAGACCTAACCCCTATAAAAATGACCCCTATGAAATCAACATATATTGCCATAAGATCCAAATTATCATACAAATCTTAGTCAAATTGGGTTTGTATGTATATATTACATCCATTAAGCAGTAGTCCAAAAATGATGCCTATTGGACAACTCTTAGTCATAGGCCCCAGATAGAGCTGCTTCCCGATCTTCACTTAAATCTATCAAAAAACAAAAATATTGCACTGATTCTTCTCAAATTTTGTTTGTATATATTTTTGCAAAATGCAAGAGACTTCACCAAACATGGTCAGGATCGGTCCATTTTTGGGCCTAGTCCCCATATAGATATAGCATCCGATATGAACTTTTTCATATCTGCAGCCGAAATTAATAAAAATCCCACTCCAATTTGGTTTATGCTTATTTTCTATATCCAGTTAGTTGGGCCTGAGAGATAGGGTCTCTAAACGCATGGTATAGGGTATCGTATAGTCGATCTAGACCGACTATAATTTTCTTACTTGTTTAAGAATGTATTTCAGTCTTAACCAAAACGTTTTAAATTTTTTTGTATTCTAAATTAAAATGGAAGAGGTACGTAACTAAAACTCCAGGGTATATCTTATGACCAAAAAGCAAACACCGACACGTGCTTTCTCTTGTACGAATTAACAGAAGTGACGAAGCGACCTTTCCTCGTTGGGTCGATAATTACTAAAGAAAACGTTTAGCATTATGAAAATACAACTGACTGTTCACAACAAAGGATTGTATTGTGTATTTTAATACAAAATACAACATACAACACCTGTTGTGAATTGCCCAAATATAAATAATATTAGACATAAATAATAACGCTTAGAAAAGATTAAAAAATTAAATAATTAAATAAATTAAAAAAACACGTGTCGCTAAATTCGGTATTAATAAAACTAAAAGTGAGACAAGTGAAATATTAATACATTATAAAAAATTATTGATTACTATACTTAAGGGACAACTGCATAAATCTCTTACAGAAATTTTGTCCGTGGTTTTATTTATCGCATGTAATATCGATGGAATACATAGGAAACTGTCGATGAAAAATTTGAAATTACTTTTTGATTCTTTAAAAGGTATAGTAACATATATATTTATTTTGCCTTCGAACCCGTATTCACAAATTAATTTTTGTATCATTTAATAGATGAAATTCGTGCTAACGGAGCAGAAGATCCGGAAAAATCATTTTGAAATGCGCTTAAATTAATTAAAAAGCGACATTTCCAAGCAATTTGCGTTATCAAAAAGAAAGAACTGATGAAAGAAAGCTTGTAACATGTTAATTAAAAAAACTTATCTTCGCATTATATTTACTAGCAGATTCCAGCCCTCGAAATTCGAGTGCAAATTCTAGAAAATTTTAGTTTTTCATTAAATAAAGACCCTAAAGGTATGCTAAACAATTTTAGCCAATTCACAAAACAACACAAAAAACAAACTCATTTTTATTACAAACACATTAACAAATTTAATAAACACACAAATAGCATTTGTATAATTTTATGTATGTGTTAGTAGCAACTTTAATTGCAATTTACTCAAAATAAAGGAAAACATTTAAAAATCCGTAAATCTGCAAAACGGCTAAAAAGAAATACCTTTCAAATAATATACGTTTGGTCAAAATCGGGATAAAACGGTAGAAGAAAACATTGGTCACAAGAAATCGCCTAGCCTATTAATATTATAGATATTTAATAAATAATAAAAAATTTTATTTTTATAAGATATTTCAAAAAACTATATTTTTATTGTTTATTTTCAATATAAATATATTTATAAATAAACTCAAGAGTAAATGAAATGAAAAATACAAGAAAAAATTAATGTCTTTGAATTTTTTTAATAATAGCCTTATAACTAACTATAAGCTGACTCGTAAGACCCAATAATTAGTTAATTAGTTAATTAGTTCGTAGTGCCCTCTTACTTTATGGATCACAATGAGTTAACTTATGGTTAGCTGAAACTTATGTAGAGTGAGTGAGTACTGACTCATTCTGAGGACATTGCATTGAAAAACTGAATAGCTGTTAACATGGAAAGTGAGTTAGCTTTTAAGTCATATGGGACTCATCTCTGATCAACCATGAGTTAGCTTTAAGTTAACTCAAATTCCGAAAATTCCATGAAAAAAATACAAAAAATTTTATAAAAATAATAAAATTTCTCAGTAATGTTTATCATATATTCACATATCAATAAAAATTTTTAAAACCATAAATTTCAAGAGAAAGTCATTTAAATTAGCAATTTGTAAATAAATTTGAGAATTTTTTGAAAACATTTTTCAATAAAAAAATCTAAATATTATTAATTTTATTTATTTTTTGTTTATAACAACTATATAAAAAAAATTTCAATAATGTTAATTGTTATAAATTGTCTTTATACATTTTTTTGCTTCCTTCTGCCATTATCTGTTGATACGATTTATTGCCTGTGAACCAATTCTTCTCAGCCATTTTAAAGATCAAACACTAATTTATTTATTTTTTTTATAAATTAAAACAAAACGAACAAAAACTCATTATATATTAAAGAATATAAAAAGAGCTATTTTTTTTATAAAAGCCTAGACTTATTATAATTTCTTTTGAAAAATATATAAGATATAAATTTTAGGTAAACTGGCGCCTAAAGTTATAGTTATAGGTGAGGTTTTATTTTTATTTGCAGTATATTAAGTAAGCACAGCATACACATAAATATAATGAATATTGGGTAATAACTGTAGATAAAAATTAAAATAGCAACAATAAAAATAAATTATAACACAGAAATTATGTCATATTACAAAAGGTTTCTGGCCAAGTTTAAAAAAATATCAACAGACAGACATTTTTTAAGCACTTTAACATAAAAATATAAATAGAAATATTCATAATCTTTAAAGAAATTAAGTTTAAGAAAAATAAAATTGTATTAAGCAGCCAAAGTTGTGGCATTCAAAGCTGAATTTTAAGTTAAAGATCAAATTTTTTTTAGTTCCTGTTAGGCAGGATTTATAAAAGTCGCCTGGATTATTCTTAATATTAAACTTGTGTTTTTTATTTTTCAAATATTATCTTGAAATTCAATTGTTTTAACTTTACTTAAACAATTTGATATTTTGCTGATTTAATTTGTAAAACAATTTAAGAAATCTTTGTTATATTTTTGCCAATTCATTTTCTGACGTAGTTCTACCATAATATAAAGTTTGTTTAATTTTTTTGGCTTTGTTTTAAAATGAAGAATTTGTTTTTTTACGGCGTAAAAAAGACCAAAGGAAAGCCTCACTTTTTAATTTAGTTTTTAATAGTGTTTTTGTATCATTAGTAAAACAATTCCAATTCTTAAGTAATAATAAGCTTTAAATTTAGAAGTTCTATATATAATTACTGATGAGTTGTTAAATGTAATTAATTTTTTTTTTTTGTTATTCTTATAGTTAAAGCTAATGATTTTCTAGCATTGGTTTCTTTTTTATTATTTTGATTTTTTTTTTAACAAATTACCAAAATTTTTCTATAAATAACCTAAAACAAGGAAGTCATTTAAGAAAATCTTAGAAAACTTGAGAACGCAATTTAAAGTAAATAAGGGCTTAATTACTTTCTGAAGAAAACATTGCCACTCAGGTGAGTTTTTTGGAAAGCAATAAAAACGTTAATTAATTAAACGCTAATTTTCTTAACGAAAATATTGCCTGCGTAAGTAACAAAATATGTTTTGCATAATTTACAAAGGTCATGGAAATAAAAACTATTTTTTTTTTCAAAACTTTTTATTCGCAATATTGAAAACTTTGACATCCGCAGGATTTATAAAAGTAAACTTTGATTTCTAACAGAATTAATTGAAATCAACCAAATAGCAGAAAGAAAACATTGACATCCGCAGGATTATAAGTAACAGAATATGATTTGCTTAATTTACAATATCTAGCTTTTTTTAAAAACTTTTTTTTTAAAAACTTTTCATTTGCCATATTGAAAACATTGACATCCGAAGGGTTTATAAAAGCAAACTTTAATATCTAAAAGAATTAATTTAAAACAACCAAATATCAGCAAGATAACATTGGCAACCGCATTGTTTGCATAAATCAAATTGATGTAGTAAAAAAATATTATAAGTGCAAAAACATTAAAAACTTTAACTTTATAGCAAATATTGAAAGAAATATTGAAAGAAATATTGAAAGAAATATTGAAAGAAATATTGAAAATAAAAAAAATAATAACCGTCAAATATCCGCATGATTGTTTGAAGAAAATATTGTCATACTCATTGTTTGCAAAAGTCGAAGAAAATATAAATTTTTAACAAAACATTCGCAATTTTTAAAATTTAGACATGTTATTAAATAGAATAATATTTATACTTAGTCGGTTTATAAAAGAAATCTGTAATATTTGCTAAATATCGAATATAAAATATTAGCATTCGCAATTTTTTCTAATGCTATTATAGATATCAACATTGTTTTTTAAGAAAACAACATTGACATCCGCCTGATTTAAAAATTTCGTTGACAAGAAAATTTTTTTTTAATATAACAATGCATTGGCAAATTTAAAAACTTTGACATCCGCAAGATTTTCAACAGCCAGCTTCAAAAATTTGTGTGAAACCTAAAATAAATAATAAACATCAGCCAAATATATTGACATGCCCTTGATTCTTTCAAAATTCATTTCAATACGCATGATTTTTGTAAGATAATATTTAAAAATTTAAAAATACATATTTTATTTAAATTGGCACATCCGCATTTATAAAAAAAATGCATTCATTTCCAGGCATATATATCCGCAAATGATATTTATACATTTATCGCTATCCACATTATATATTAAATAAAAAAACTACATCTGTCTCATTTACAAAAGAGAGAAGAGAACACAGAATTTTATTATATATAACAATACATCCGCAGGTTATTCAAACTTCAAAATTAGTTTGAATCCTAAAAGAAATCACAAAATTGGACAAAGATTAAAAAGAACATTTACTTGTAAAGGATTTTTAAGAAAAATTGCTATCCGTATAGTTCTTGAAGATATTATTGAAAGTTTAAAAAACACAGAGATTTTGTTAGTTTTTGACACATCCGCAATTAAAAAAACATAGCAAACATTTACACTACATCGGTTTCTAAAAGAAATCAGTAACATCAGCTAAATATTGATCAAATCAAAATAATGATATTGATGCAATCATCGATATCCGCATTATATATTAAATCTTACAATGGCAACCGACTGATTTACAAAAAATGGATGAGAAAAAAAATTTTTTTAATACTGCTTAACAACTTTGACATCCGCACGGTTTTCGAGAGCACTCTTCAACAGTAGTTTCTTTTCTACAATAAATCACAGTTATCAGCCAAAGACATCCGCATAATTTTTATAAAATCATTGCTTTTTCAAGAAAGTTGTAAAATAAATAAATATAATTTTTTAGATATTTATTTAAACATCCGCACTTTCAAAAAGTGTTTCATATAAAATTACATCCGCCCGACTTACAAGAAAAAACGACAACAAAAAATTCAGAAATTCAAAAGTACTAGTATGTTATCGTCAAGAAACCATAAAAACAAGCCAAAGATCAAGCAGAAACTTTTTATGAAATAATTGCTATCCTCATGATGTTTAAGGAAAATATTGAAATTCGAAAACACATAAATTTATTTCAAATTTATTAAACGTCGCACAGTGGCGCCCGTAGAGCAAACGAGGTTGCAAAAATTAAAATTTTCATGTGCGCCGACGAAGTTATAGGAAACTTTTCAACGATTTCAAATATGGTACTCTTAATAATATCACATTTTTAGTTTAGAAGATATAACCGTTCAAAGTTGACCGACTTTCGGTTTTCAAAAAAACACACAATTTTTAGTCAATTTGTTGCGATTTCAGGTGTAATATCACGAAAAATAGGTAACGAATCGCCTTATTTTTGTTTGTATTGATTGATGTGTTTATTAAATGTATAGTGATAAAAAAAAAAATTAACTGTTTGCTTTGTGTTTCTCCTGGTAAATCACTATTTAAAAACTATCCGTTTTTTCACTATTTTTCAACTTTGACGGAAAATAAAAAAAATCTGTATTTTTTTATATTTGCCATATTTGCAAAACATGTTCTTTGATTATTTCTTTAAATAATTCAAAAAGGTTAAAAAGACATGGTTGCAGAAATTGTATGGCGTGCATCCCTTACATGTTTTGACTGACAGTAGTTTGATCTAATAGTTTGAAAATTGCATTTTAAGTCGGTTGTCTACCTGTGAGCCTCTGCCAAAGTCTACTCCCAATATTCTGTTACAGACACAGGATGCACAAAAAACTACTCATTGAAATTCGCAGGTACGCACCTCACTTAAAAATTACTTTGGAGTACAAATGGTCAAGAACAATATTGACTTATGGTCCCTCCAGGTAGGCACAAATCTTATTTAGACACGAGCATAATATCAAAATTGCATAAATCAGACTAAATCCATATGTATGCAGGGAACAGGCAGAACTCATATGGACCAGGGTGAAGGACATTGAAGAACAAATAAGCAAGATTAAGCCTACAAAACTGCAAATTGGAGAAGGAAAATATATTGAATGCAATTACGAGTTCCACCTGACCATGGTTGACGGAAAAGTCGTAAACGAACTGACAGGAACAACCTCAACATTGTCATGCCCGATTTGCAAAAAGAGTCAGAAGAACTTTTGTAATTTAAACGATTTTACAAACGAGGAGAATTACGAATATGGAATGTCACCATTGCACGCAAGGATAAGGTGTATGGAGTTCTTGCTAAAACTGGCGTATACCCTACCACAAGAGGAGGAAAACTTCGATGAAAATACATCATTAAAGGATAAGGAAAAGATCAGAAAGAAGCAAATACAGGATGCTTTTTTTAAACAAGTTGGACTAAAAGTAGACTGTCCAAAGCACGGATACGGTAACTCAAACGATGGAAACACTTCTAGGAGATTTTTTGAAAATGATGAGGCAGTAACTAGAATCACTGGAATTGACAATCAAATCGTGAAAAGATTGCGAACGATCTTGAATGTTTTAAACTGCAAAGAAAATGTCAATTCTACAAAATATGGAGAATATGCATCGAAAACTGCATCTCTTTTAGCAGAAATGTATCCACAGAAGAAGTTGACCCCGACCGTCCATAAAATATTGGCGCATGGCAAAAATATAATTGAGTACCAGTCTTTGCCAATTGGAGAGCTTTCTGAAGAAGCACAGGAGTCTCTTAACAAATTTTATAAAAAATATAGATTGCAGAACACATTCAAAGCATCAAGGGTAAGGCAAAATGAGGACCTCTTCAACATGTTGGCAGCATCTTCCGATCCACTTATTTCTTCCCTGCGGTATGTGAAGTCACGAATAGAGTTAGAAAATAATTATAGTTTAGAAATGATTAGTCTTTTAGATATACCTTCTCTTACGAATTGTGATGAATATTTTACAGAAAATTGAAAAAATAAATTTAAAAAAGAAAAAATTTTTTTTTTAATTTGTTGGGTAATAATTTAAAACATAAAATCCTAAAGAAAAAAATAAAAACAATCTAAAAATTTAAAAATAATTTTTTTTAGTTACCATAAAATTGATTTTTTCTACAAATTTTAACTTTGATAACTCCTACAAGGCGTAGCACCCTTTCCAAACGCTTATTTCATAAACTGTTCAATTATGTTATTCGGTTCAAAAGATATGATTTTTGCAACGAAAAAACTCAAATGGCGCCACTGTGCGTCGGCAATTTCAAAAAATTTACATCCGCAGTATTTTCAATAGATAATATTGCTAATATAACTTCATAATATCGGCTAAAATCGAATAAAAACTATTGAAAGGCGCAAATTATTTTGATTCAATTCAACATCCGCAATATATATATGATATATAATAATGTCATATGTCAAAATTAGAAGACGACACAAATTTTTTAAAAGGATTTTCAATAACAAATTTCGACATATTGAAAGTAAATATCAGCCGAATATCAAAAAGAAATCATTGACATATCGCACCTGTACCTCTAAAGTGAGTCAACTCAAAATTTAAAAATTTTCAGTAGGGCAAAAATCGGTTTTTTTTTTATATTTACTTTAAAATTTAAAAACAGTTGTTTCATTGTAAAGAACTGCGAATAATAAGTATAGAACAGTAGTTGTTTTTGCGAATTTTTCAGTGATCATCAAAATATCAAGTTTTTTGGGTGCATCTCAAAATATGTCTTTTTAGTAGCTTCTAAAGAAGCTAATCTTATAACACAGGGTTACAACTGTATTTTTTTTTTTTTTTTTTGCGAAAGACTAGAAAAACTGATGTAAGATTTTTACAGTAGTTAGAGGTACAGGTGCGATATGACTTTCGAGAATTCTTGCTGCTTTATTTTTTCAAGAGAATTTCGTAAGTCGAAAACATGCAATTTTTTCAATATTTGTTTACAAATCTACACTTTTAAAAAATATTAAATATAACATTGAATAACAATAAAAATTGAATTAAATATTACAACAAATCAACATCCGCAGGTTTTTCAATAGCAAACTATAACTATCGACAATAATTACCGACATCCGCATTTTTCCTTTAAGTAAACATGGACATCCGCATTTTTTTGCAGAAATCAATTAAATCAGATATTTTAGCTATACTGAAAACTTTTATATCAGCCAAGTTAGTAATAAAAAACATAAACCGTAACTGATTTTTAAAATTTTGCCTTATATAATTGAAATATGCAATATATTATTTTTGCAATAAAATATAGACGTCAGCTAGGCTTTATAAATTATATATGATATATGTAGCTAAATTAACGTTGAACTTTTAAATTAAAAATTCACAAAAAACATTAATATCCGCATTTTTGTTTAAAGGGAAATGTTGACATCCGCAAGTTTTTTGAAAGACAACGAGAGTTGCAATAAAAAAAAGGTGAAATCCTTAGTAATTTTTCCTAAATAAATTACGAAATCTAATTTTATATTAAATATAAATTATATAAATGATGGTAGCCAAATTGCCATTAATGCATTACTCGTAGTTATTTTAGCATACATATAATTTAAATTGTATTTACAATGATCAACAATATGATTCATTATTTTATGATTTATATCTTTGGTTTAATTTAAAATTTCATTATGAATAATAATTTTGTCCAAACACTCTACCATGTATGGTGTTCATTAATAAAACTATAAAAAAAAACCCAAAAACAAATATACAAAAAGCCGCCTTCTGGAAAACAATAAAAAAAAAAATAAATCTGAGACAGAAACAGAATGACCACAAAAACATAAAGTTTACACAAATGTTCTGGAGTACTGTGAATTCAAAAACATAAAAAGAAAAACAAATTAAACGAAATCAGTTCAATTAACTTTTGAACGTGAGTCGATTCATTGGAGGCGTTCTTGGGATAAAATTTGTTCATTTGGCCAAAAGTGACAACATAAAACTCTATTCAAAGTACTCGGGTTGCTTAAACAAAACAAAAATACACGTTTTATTCTTTTATTTATTTAGTGACCCAAATTTTGTTTATTTTCAATGTATTCTTTTTTTTTTTTTGTTTAAGCTTTTGTCAAAATTGACTATTCATACAGTTTAAGTCTATTGTTTTTATTAGATTTAAAATAATCATAAACGATTACATGGTTGATAATTTGTAGTGTTAAATGTTGTGTTACAATTATTAATTAAAAATTTGATAAACAGTTTAAAAAGACCATTATATAAAGCGCCACTTTATTGTATATTTTTTTAAAATTAATTAAATGAGTTGGTTATTTAAATTAGTTGTGTTTTACTCAAATGAGTTATAATCTGGAAATTACTAATAATTTTTGTTTTTGTTTCTTTTTATTCCAGGTAAATATCGGCTGTGCAGAGAATTTTGAAAGTGTTTTCAATCTAAATATATTGATAAATCATTGAAGGTTTGTGGATGCGAATATGCATAAAATAGCTAATTACATAAATATTAATTTACAAGAATTTATGCGGATATCATTGAAATCTGCTAGATATTTATTTTAAAAAAATAGAGATTTTCAATGGATAGTGGTTTGACAGTATTTTTAATTTTGGCATCCGCCAGACTTTCTTAAAAAAATCACAAACATCAGCAAGTAAAAAATCAGCTGTTAGAAGAATATAAAATAGACTACTTTTAAATTCAGAAAATAAGTTTAGAATAAAATCCAAAACATCCATATTTCTTAGAATACTATATTTTGTTTTAAATAATTCATATCCGCAAAAAATATTTAACAATTTTTTTTATGATTGAGTTTGAAATTATTCAGGCTCAAGATCAAATGTTTTTACTTTAAAAAAATATTGTAGTATGCAATGTGTACTCGTATACAAAACATATTTGTTTCAAAGATGTTTTATATTTTAGTTTGCTATATTGGAAGAGGCTTAAATAGTATAACTTTTGCTTGAATTCTCATTTGGTTGTTTTCAGCAAATATATATGAATTTAACTTTTTACCAAACTTTACTGCTTTTGATTACTGATGAGGGTATGTGACTCTTTCAGAAACAGCTGTATAACCTGTCATGCAGAATATAGATCAACTTTTCAAACAAATGTGCCAATGCTTCTGCTATATTTAAAGTAAAAACATTTGATGTTGAGCCTGAATAATTTCAAACTCAATCATTAAAATTATAAATATCGAAAATAAGATTTTTTATTTTTATAAAAAAATAATAAATTTTTTTTTTATTTTACTCTTGTGGATGTTTTTCGTTATAATTTTTCAACATAAACCCTAGCCATGCGGAGTAAATTCAAAATGTTGAAGAGATTGTGTCTCAACAGAATTTTCAACTATGACATTAGCCAGATTTTCTTAAAAAAATCATTAAAATTCGCATGAAAATCAAACTAAAGAATAAAATAGACTGCTTTAAAATACAGAAAACCAGTTTAGAATAAATGTTTACAAAAAAAAAAAAAACGAGACGTTTATAATCGCAAGAAATATTTAATAAATTTTTAGTATTGCGGATGTCTTTTATTGTCAGATTTCAACAGAAATCAAGACCATCTGCATGAAATAAAATTGTATTTTCTCCTAAAACAAAAATAGTGCAGATATCAATTTTTGTTTGATTTAAAATCAATGTAGGTTTCAAATTTTATATAAAACTAGCTGAACCCGGTGTGCTTCGCTACCCCTCATCGTTATAAAATAAAATAAAATAAAATAAAAACAAAAAATATTTATACATTAACAAAATATTATTTATTTAATTTAGAATTAATTATTGCACTAACAATTTTATATAGTCAAGGGCTTAATAGAAGTTATTAAGGATTTTAATTTTTCTAAAAAGGACGTGGTCCCGCCCAGTTTTCTTGTAGTACTATTTCTATTAATTTCAATACGATACATACCAAATATCATCGCCGAGATATGACGATTTTCAATTTTGGGTTATATGGGCGGGACCACGCCCATTTGCCCACTAATAAATTTATATAGTTAATGACTTATTATTTCGCAAAAATATCCTTCTGTGAAAATTTCATGACGATCCTTCCAGTTGTTTAGAGGATATAAAGATTTTTTATTTTTCTAAAAAGGGGCGTGGTCCCGCCCACTTTTCTTCTGGTATGTATTTCTATCCATGCCAATACCATATATACAAAAATGACCGCCGTAGGTCAAAAAATTCCCGAGATATGACGATTTAAAGTTTTGGATTATATGGGCGTGGCACCGCCCCTTTGTACAATCAAAATTTTATATACTCTCTTATTCTTTCCACAGTCACAGTAACACGCTGTGAAAATTTCAGGAAGATCGGTTCAGGGGTTTGGCCTCCTATAAAGCACAAACAAACACACATTCATTTTTATATATATAGATTGAAAGCAGATTAATTATAATTTAAGGTAAAATGTGGCGAAAAAGGGGGATTTGGTAATAAAAAAAATGTATGGCTACCTTACCTGTAGATAAAAAGTGTATAAAACTTTAGGTAAATACATATTACAAAAAAAGTATTTTGTATAGCAAACATTGTTAGTGGTATAAGTAAGTATCTGAATTAAAAAAAGGGGGCGGTGAAGTGGGCGTGGTTCATAGTTATATGGCGACGTTAACAGTATTAAGAGCAATATACCACCAAATAAAAAAAAAATCCGTTGGAAGGAACAAATTTGTACCGAGTACAAAAAGTTTAAAACTTTCAAACAAAATTTGGCGTGAAAAGGGGCGTGAAAGGGGGCGTAAGAAATGTTTATTTCTACCTCGCCTGGAGTATAATGTGTATACAATTTGAAGTAAATCTGTAAAAAACTATATGGGAGCAATTACATAATTTTAAAAAAGTGGGCGTAAAAGTGGGCGTGGTCGAAAAAAAGTACCCTATTAATCATGCCAGAGTCCCAGTTAAATGCTGTGAAAATTTCAGGAATATCGGTCCAGAAGTTTGGTCTCCTATAAGGTACAAACAAACAAACAAATAAACAAACACACCGTCTGCGGAAAATTTCCCGAAAACAATTTCCCGAAAACAATTTCCCAAATACAATTGCCCGAAAACAATTGCCCGAAAAAACAATTCCCCGAAAAAACAATTCCCCGAAAACAATTTCCCGAAATTACAATTTCCCGAAAACAATTTCCCGAAATTACAATTTCCCGAAATTACAATTTCCCGAAAACAATTTCCCGAAATTACAATTTCCCGAAATTACGATTTCCCGAAAAAAATTTCCCGAAATTACAATTTTCCTATTTTTTAGTTTACAACTTCCCATATATTCTTGATTTCCCCCAAAAAAAAAATTTGCTGCAAACGATTTCTTGAAAAAACAATTTCCCCAGTATACGACTTCTCGAAAAAACAATTCCCCCACCCCGGACCGCGCTCTTCCTCTTCCACCCTCCCTCGTCATCCGGACCTATTTATTGGAGTGTCATACGCTTATTTTTTCATTGTGACTTTGAACACTTCAGTATTCAGACTTCCCGACGGATAACGCTCACTCCATCACAACCTGCCCATGCAGTAGCTGCTACGGAATCGTTACCATTTTTCATAGCGAAGTTTTTTAGTTATTTGGGTTGTAATACTCAGTTACTATACCACTCGAATTCCTGGATAGCGAAAAAGTTAAACCGAGGTTGCTTTTGAATGGTTTCTTGTATCATGACGACGGTCAGTCCGTTGATAGCGTTTATTGGCGTTGTATCCTTTATCGAGGAAAACATTGTACCGGTAGGGTCATAACAATCACAGTGCCGAAGCGGCTTTCGTTGCTAAAGAAAAAATCGTTAATGAGCTGAAAGATCTTGCCCGGACCACTACATGAAGTGATCATGAACTGATTGCTCGCGCTTCGGCCGAAATTTTTGATGGTATTGTTTCGGATATGCCATTAACAAGCTCTTTGAAGAAATAGTAATTTCGGGAAATTGTAGTTTCGGGAAATTGTGTTCGGGAAATTGTGTTTCGAGAAATTGTCATTTCGGGAAATTGTGTTCGGGAAATTGTAATTTCGGGTAATTGTGTTCGGGAAATTGTAATTTCGGGAAATTGTCATTTCGGGAAATTGTGTTCGGGAAATTATAATTTCGGGAAATTTTTTTCGGGAAATTATTTTCGGGAAATTGTTTTCGGGAAATTTTCCGCAAATCCAAACACATATTCCATTTTATATATATAGATAGAAAGAATTCATTCAATAATTCTTAAGCATATTAAACTTTTTTTTTAGCAGTAAAATTGTTTAGAAATGTTGCGGATTTTCATAGGACTTCAATTGTAGGGAAAACAATGAGCTTGTGCACGTTTAAATTTTTTCAAAAAACAACAAAGTTGTCATGTTACTTTGATATCTGCAAGGCTGATATCCGCATGAACATTTTAAGCGTGCACAATTAAGAGTGTATTATTTTTCCAAACCGTAGGGATTTTCTTTTTGTAAAATATGTTGCAAAGAAAAATTTCGCTTAAATCATTGAGCGGATATATTTTTGTTTTATTCAAACTATTGATGAATTTTCGGTCGAACTAAAGAGAGATGAACTTAAGTGAATGCATATTTGCGGATGCTAATGTTGTCTTGTGCAAATTTAACTATTTTTTTAACAAAATATGCGAATATCTGTAGTTTCTAATCAAAATAAAGCGATTCTATATATTTATATATGTATATATATATATATTTGTTTCAAATTTAAAATGAAGCCTACTTGCGGATGTCAATACTAGCTGAAGAAAATGTTTTCTATTAAAAGAAGAGAAATTGTCTCTTCTCTATAAAATAAAGTAGATGCCTATACATTTTTTGTAAACTTAAGTAAATTCAAATATAGCTAAATGTCTGCATTGCATTTTCAAAATAATTTAAAATTTTATTCAAACTCTAGTGAACGTATTCCTGCGAATGTCAAAGTTGACTTTTGAAAATATAGCTGATATCTTTGATTTTTTTAAGTAATAGGTAAAAGTCTGAATTTTCTATTCAAACTAAAGCGGTTGCCCATATATTTCGTTAAAAGTAAGCGGATGTGTGATTTCAGTTCAAAATAAAACGGTTACTTATATATTTAAAATAAACTTATACTGGCGGATGTCAATGCCAACTAAATCCATTTTGCTATTTTAAATATGCAGATGTCTTTATTTTGTATTAAAAATGATGCGGATGTCTGTATATTTTTTAAAACTTTAAGTATACAAAACAAAGCGAATATTCACATATTTTATTCAAATCCAAGTGAAGGTCTACTTGCAGATTTTAGAGTTTACTAAAGAAATCCATGCTGAAAACATGTATTTTGTATTTAGAACAATTAAGAAAATTATAGTCGGTCCAGACCGACTATACGATACCCTATACCATGAATTTAGAAACTCGATCTCTTAGGACCAACTTATTGAATATAGAAAATAAGCATAAACCAAATTTGAATGACATTATTATTAATTTTTTTGACTTCGGATATGAAAAAAATCATATCGGATACTATATTATATGGGGTCTAGGTCTAAAAATGGACCGCTCTTGACCATATTTGGAAAAGTCACTCATTTTTTTCAAAAACATATACAAACAAAATTTGACAAAAATCTGTAAAATATTCATATTTGCGACCTGAGTTTTGAAGTTTACATGGTCAAAAAGACGGACAGACAAATAAACAGAGAGACAGATGGGTGGGCGGACGGACATCGCCAAATGGACATAGAAAGCAATTCTAAGTCAATCGGTAGAATATAAGATGACTCTAAGATACATTTTTTTGGTAGTTACAACCATCAGCACAGCCACTATACCCTGACCATATAGTGGTATCTATTATATCAATACGTGAAGGAAAATTTGTTCATCCCTTTTAAAGCAAAAAGGCGGGCACGGAGGAATATGAAAATTGGCACAGTTATAGGTCATATGGAGGAGAAATGCCCAATGATAAAATTTATGTATAATATGTGTTAAAAATATATAAAA
Source organism: Cordilura impudica (assembly GCA_963682025.1). Classification (NCBI taxonomy): domain Eukaryota; kingdom Metazoa; phylum Arthropoda; class Insecta; order Diptera; family Scathophagidae; genus Cordilura; species Cordilura impudica. Next base: position 169,020,516 of record OY821517.1, on the reverse strand, counting down.
TTAAATATTTTATTTATTTATTTTATTTTTTATTTATTTATTTCTTTCGGTTTTCCGTGCTACAAGACTTAAAATCTTATTATTATCGCACAGAATCATTACATTGTACATAATTAAAATTTGAAAACAAAATTTTTGAAAAAATATTTATAATAATTAACTAGAGGACCCCTGATGCTCCGCAGCATTATATTATAATTTTTATAATATAATACCAAAATTTGCCAAGAGAAGTTAACGTACAGTAATGCCAAAATATGCCAAGATAAGTTAACGTACAGTAAAAGTAAAGTTGATTGTCCACGCATAACTCTCCTCAACCCCAACGAATTTAAGCAGTTAATAGCTCAAAAGAAGGAGCTTGATCCACTGAGTGTTCTTAGACCTATGTCAACAGCCTACGTTAATTAGAACTCTAGTTATAGAGGTTTGAGAGAAGAAAAATATTGAAAAAAATCTTGAATGCAAAGTTTATTCATAAATTCTTTTAATATATAAGATTTTCTAAGAGCATAAAGGTATGCCAATTAATTTTAGCCAATTCACAATCATCGGTTTTCATTATAATTGTATATCACATGCCCTGTGTTAAATTGTGAATGGCCTAAAATTGATTACCATACCTTTATGCTCTTATAAAATTATTTATTATCATAAAGTTTTTATATGGTTAGATTGAAAAGAACAAATCGAAATAAAAAATAAAATTTCCTAGAATTTGCACTCGAATTTCGAGTGCTGGGTTGTGCTACATAGTAAGGTATAAATAGGCGGACTTTATTATCATGTTTTAGAATTATATTTAAATTGAAACGTCTATATATTTATTATATAAATTTCTCTTCAAAATAAAGTGAATGCCAATATATGCCTATATTTGTTATTACACTCCAAAATCCTCACACCTACTGATGATTTCAAGATTGAATTAAGAAATGTTAGCTAATAAATTGCACTTTTCAATTCAATTTATTTTCTTATAGTATTAATAAATATTTTACAATTTAGCTTTAAATATTTAAGAGTATATTAACTATGTTCATTTTCTACTTAATAATAATTTGTTTATAATAACATTTACATATTTACATTTTATTATGGGAAAGGGAGGAGAAACTTTTTACAGAAACCTTTTTGAAAGAGCTTAGCTAATAAAATGTTTTCTCTTGGTAATTAGGCAGTTTTTGCAATTTTCCGATCAATCTTAAGCGGATGTCTACATATTTTCTTTAAAATTAAGCACAAATAAAAATTAGCAGATGTCTGCACATTTATTGAAGAATAAAGCAAATTTGAGAGAATTTTATGATATATTTTATTACCTAACAAAGATTAGGCGATTGTTCAATTCAAACTACTAGCAGATTCCAGCGCTCGAAATTCGAGTGCAATCTCTAGGCGGCTTTATTTTTCAACTTAGCCAATTCACAAACCAACACCTTTTTGGTTTATTATTATTGCGAATGAAGATAACAAACTCATTAACAAACCCATTAACAAATTTAATAAAACACACATAGCATATGTATAATTTTATGTGTGTGTTAGTAGCAACTTTAAATGAAATGTACTCAAAATAAAGGAAAAAGTTTAAAAATCTGTAAGTCTGCAAAACGGCTAAAAAGAAATTCCTTTCAAATAATATACGTTTAGCCAAAATCGGGTAAAATGGTAGAACAAAACATCGGTCACAAGAAATCGCCTAGGCTATTAATATTATAGATATATTTTAATAAAACTGAAGCAAATTGAAATTTAGGAGGATTTCCAGGCATTTTATTAAAAATCAACCGGACCATATAGAATATAGTTCATTTATTTTCTCTTGAAAATAGGGCGGATATTGGTATATTCTATTCCAAACAAAAGTAGAATTCTTTATATTTTATTAAATCGGAAGCGAATATTTACATGCGAATTTGAAATATTTATATTAATGATAAAACATTTTTTTTTACTAATTAAATCTGTGTGGAACTAATAAGTTGTTGATATTGTTAATTATTATTATTATTTTTTTTTTTTTCAATATTAATTTTTAATATCATTATAAATTTTCGGTTGCTTTTTTTTGACCGCCCGCTGTCTCATTATGTCTGCTTATTAACTCAAATAAACTCTTTTCATACGCTTGTAAATGCATTTCAAAGTCAACCGCGCTTTGTTCAGTTTTTTTTCTTTTTTTTTTATTAATTTTGTTACTGTGTGAATATTTATTTGTTCAATTAAATTGTTGAAATTAGTAAACATTTTGTCGTACACAAAACATATCAAGTGCTGACGATTATTGTGTTTGAATACGAGACAAAAAAAAACAACAAAGTATTATTTAATTGAAATATTAGGCCTTAGATTATGTGACATTATCATAACAAAAAGCTAATGCACGTCAAATTAATGGCAAAAATCGCTTAATAACCACCCACTGGTCAGTTAATCTGTCCATACCCATACTGACATTGAACTTTATAAGACTTCAACAAGGCTTGAGTTTTTTTGTATTATTATTTTTTTTTTTTTTTTGAGTTTGCATAATATTTTCTTTTTTGCTTTGGTTTGTTTTGTTTTGTTTCTATTATATATTATATTATATTCTTGCCTAAAATAACACAAACATTTTATTATTATTTTGATGTTGTTTGTTTTTTTTTTTTTTTTTTTTTTGTATTTAACGATTTGTCATCGTAGTACATATATGACAATATTGTTTGTATAAACATGTTCTGTAGCATAGAAAAGGTTATCATGGCATAAGAGTCAAGTCACTTAACAAGGTACTTGTCTCGACAAAAAATAACAGCAGCTCCTAACCGCAGCAAGTGCAGCAAATAATCACAAACAAAACAAGCAAATTTAAACAATCTTAGGAACAACGAAACGAACACAAACAAAAATGATACAGAAAACCACTTTAAACCTTAAGTGAAGTCAACAGCATTCTTATGGTTGGCAAAGTAAGAAATTGTCTCCTAGTCCTTCCTTTCAACACACATACACACACACACACTCCCTCGCTCACTCAACAAATTATAACTCATATGCACATAGAAGCCGGCAATCCCTTCGAAGAAATAAAGGAAATAACAATAAAAGAGAGAAGCGGATGGAAGGCAGGACGGACAGATACAGACAGACAGATATACAACATATAGAGGGTTAGTAAAATATGCAAAAAGCTTAAGATACATGCTAATGACAAGCTGCAGTAATGCCGCTACATAAAATATCCAGAAATAAAGTAATAAAAACCATAAAATCTTTAAATTTGTTTCCTTTTTTTTTTGTAAATTGTCACCTAAGTTTGATGATAGAAAAAACAACATTAAGGATATTCACTTAAGACTGCTAAATTGCGAATATTATAAGTATATAAAAAAATTAAAAACCGATAATAAAACAACTTTTGATTAACATCCGCAAGATAATCAACTTAGAGAATATGAAATGGTTACTTTTAAATTCAGAAAATAAGTTTATATTAAAAGTTTTATAATCAGAACGAGATAAATCATATTCACAAAAATTTAAAAAAAAAAATTTAGAAATGTTTATTCTCGCGGATATTTTAAGTTGTGATTTCCACACAAAACATTACCATCTACATATAATGAAATTGTATTTAAAATAATCTAACCCATAAAAACAAAGTTTTTGTTAAAACTCTTTCTTTCCTTATGCATATGGGTTTTGAATATCTCCGTGACTGTGTGTGACTGTGCGTCACTATGTCGAAGTTGATCTTTCTTTACAGCAAGTATATCGACCAAGTTTCAGATCGAGTGGATGAGGGGAAATGACATTGAGATCACCCCGTGACTGTGCGTGACCATGCGTGACTGTGCGTGACTAAGTCAAGGTTGATCTTTTTCACAGCAAGTGTATGGACCAAGTTTCAGATCGATCGGTTGAGGGGCAATGACATTTAGATCACTCCGTGACTGTGCGTGATCATGCGTGACTGTGCGTGACTATTCTAATCTATTTTCACAGCAAGTGTGTACCAAGTTTCAGATCGATCGCATGAGGGGCAATGACATTTAGATCACTCCGTGACTGTGCGTGACCGCTCGTGACTGTACGTGACTACCCCAAAATTAATCTGTAGCAGTTTTTGTAAACTCTTTCTTTTAACTCATACTCTCTGTCTGTCTGTCTGCCATGGGTGGACCCCATTCCCCCTTATCCAGTTGATCTGAAACTTGGCCCATAGTCTTGACGTGACTACAGATTAATTATTTGGTAGTCCCGCACAATCAAGCGTGGTCACGCACAGTAACGGAATGAAATAAATGTCATTTACTATCATCCGACCGATCTGAAACTTGGTCGATATACCTGCTGTAAAGAAAGATCAACTTCTACGTAGTCATGCGCAGTCACGCATAGTCACGCACAGTCACGGGGAGCTTAAAACCCCACTTCCCCTCATCCGATGGATCTGAAGCTTTGTCCGTAGACTTGTTGTGGCCAAAGATTAATTTTAAGATAGTCACACACAGTCACGCACAGTCACGGAGATATTCAAACTCATATGCATAAGGAAAGAAAGAGTTTTAATAAAAACTTTGTGTTTATCGGTTAGATTATTTTTGGAAAAAACCAAGAACTCATAAAATTAAGAAAGTTATGCCGACTATACGATGATCGCAGATATCAAAAAATGCTTATGGGAGGCTATTTTTATATGGGGACTAGGTAGAAAAATTTACCGTTTTTAGTGAAAGCATTTAATTTACGTAAAAATATATACAAACCAAATGTAAGAAACATCTGTGCTATATAGATTTTATAGATTTAAGTTAATATCGGGAAGGAGCTTTATCTGGGGATTATGGTCACGAATGGTGCTAAAGGGTTTATATTGGGACTATTGAATAATATATGTATGTAATACACATACATAAACCAAATTTTACCGAGATCTCTATGAGAATCTAGATTTTTGGACAATTTTCTTCGATCTCATGGGAGCATTTGTATGGGGCCTAGGACCGAACATGCACCGATTTTCCAAAATTTGAAAACTGATCGTCCTCACCGATAAAATTAATTGGTTTACATGGACACGCAGACAGGCAGACAGACGGACGGACGGACATCACTAAATCAACTCAAAAAATTATTCTGTGTCGATCGGTATGATGAGTTTGTGCTATAGATCGACTCATAATCGTTTTATGAAACTATTTAGCAATGTCCGTCTGCCTGTCTTTAATTTTGTATCCAAGCTTTTGTCAAATATTAGACCTAGCTCCCTTACAAATGACGCCTATGAGATGGATTTAAATTGCCCTATGATCCAGGCTATCCTACAGATCTTACTGAAATTTGGTATATGTCTGTTTCTTAGAGCCATTATTCACATATCCAAAAATAATTCCTTTATGGACCATTCTTTATCACAATCCCCTCACCAAAAAAAAAAAAAAAATATATATATACCTATATATTAGGGCGGGTCGATTTAAAAATCGCCCAAGTGACAAGGAAAATCGTATTCTAGGGATCAAAATAAGAAACTTTGCCCGAGGAACCATACCTCTAAAACGAATTCTGATGTCCCGACTTCTGACCTGTCTGTCTGTCTCACTTTGACCCATCTAGAGTGCCCCAATCGAGTCCACTAACTTTGGACGGCCGACCCACCCATGCCAGTGGCACACCCCCTGGAACGCCCCGTACAAACATTTGAAAAAATCACCATTTTTTGTTTAGAATTGGGCTGACTATGTTTGATTTAATATTAAAATTAACACTCATAGTCATATTAACACTCTACTCTGCTAATAAATAATAATCATACAACTTGACAATGTTATGTTATTCAAAAAGATCAATCGGATAAGGGTAAATAACTTTTAGATCACTCCGTGACTATGCGTGACTCTGCGTGAGTATCCCAAAATTAATCTGTAGTCACAACAAGACTATGGGTCAAGTTTCAGATCAATTGCATGAGGGGGAATGGGGTTGCCCCATGGCAGACAGACAGGCAGATCAAAAGTCGGGACATCAGAATTCGTTTTAGAGGTATGGTTCCTTGGGCAAAGTTTCTTATTTTGATCCCTAGAATATGATTTTCCTTGTCACTTGAGCGATTTTTTTGCCTCCCTACAAATCGACCCGCCCTAATACATATATATATATATATACATATACATATATATATATATATATACATATACATATATATATATATACATATATTGCACAGATTTGCTTTATAGATGTTTTTGTAAAATAAAAATTAAGTGAATTTACCAAATATGGTCACGAGCGATAAAAATAGCATCCGATATGAAATCAGCAGTCTGCAAAATGTCACTCAAATTTGATTTATGCTTATTTTCTATATCCAATTAGTTGGATAGAGGACCCTTTTTATAAGAGCATGGTATATGGTATCGTACAGTCGATGTACACCGATTATTATTTTCTTACTTGTGAGAAATAACTTCGAATTTTCGGTTGGGCATAAACTGGAGAAATGTTTTCATGAGAAATAAAGCTCCAAGATCCCCATATGGCATCCTTTGAAACTTCCGTTGGTTAAATTACATGCCATCCTCATATACTTATATCACGAGCCATACCCAGACATTTTACATGATATTTTGGTCTGCTGAATATGGGAGCCAATTCATTGATCACAACAACACTATTTTACATCTCTGGTGGTATGAATCGGAGCATTATCGTGTTGGTAGGACCATGCTATAGGTCAATATAAATTAGTAATTTGTGGAAATGCTCCTTTCAGTATTCTTTTATAAAAAGCTCCAGTCATTTGGTTTATTCGAATCCAAAATCAATAGCCCCAAAGTGCCACGTTTTGTCTTCTTTGCAAAAATATTTCCTCCTTTCTTAAGTCATGAAAGTAGTAGTTGTCATCGTATCTTTGGCAAATTGGAGACAATGCGACTTACGACTTTCATTAAGAGGTGGGTCTTTTTTGAAGTTTTCATCAGAACAAAAACAGGCGATGTCTTTAAAACTCGGAGAACTATCCGTATTCTATACCACCACGAATTTTGCTATACTGCATGGCAAAATTCCCTCTTGCAGTTGTTGCCATTTTTTTAAATTATTTAAATATTTGTAAATGGCAGATTTCGCTTTTTGAATTCTTTTCGGCATTTAGAAATTTTTGCATTTACAAGCATTTTCAATAAATTGTGCAGATGTCATAATTTTTTTTTATGTGTAAACATCTATACGCGCAGGGGGGGTAAATTTCTATTTCACAACACAATCATAAAAACAGCGTAACATGAGAGGCGTAAGACAAAATCGGTGTGACTTATGATTGTATTGGTGAAAAAATTATGATATGTAATAATCTGTTTGAAAATGAAAAATTAAAAATAAAAAATTAAAAATTAAAAATAAAAAATGAAAAATTAAAAATTAAAAACTAAAAATTAAAAATTGAAAATTAAAAATTAAAAATTAAAAATTAAAAATTAAAAATTAAAAATTAAAAATTAAAAATTAAAAATTAAAAATTAAAAATTAAAAATTAAAAATTAAAAATTAAAAATTAAAAATTAAAAATTAAAAATTAAAAATTAAAAATTAAAAATTAAAAATTAAAAATTAAAAATTAAAAATTAAAAATTAAAAATTAAAAATTAAAAATTAAAAATTAAAAATTAAAAATTAAAAATTAAAAATTAAAAATTAAAAATTAAAAATTAAAAATTAAAAATTAAAAATTAAAAATTAAAAATTAAAAATTAAGAATTAAAAATTAAAAATTAAAAATTAAAAATTAAAAATTAAAAATTAAAAATTAAAAATTAAAAATTAAAAATTAAAAATTAAAAATTAAAAATTAAAAATTAAAAATTAAAAATTAAAAATTAAAAATTAAAAATTAAAAATTAAAAATTAAAAATTAAAAATTAAAAATTAAAAATTAAAAATTAAAAATTAAAAATTAAAAATTAAAAATTAAAAATTAAAAATTAAAAATTAAAAATTAAAAATTAAAAATTAAAAATTAAAAATTAAAAATTAAAAATTAAAAATTAAAAATTAAAAATTAAAAATTAAAAATTAAAAATTAAAAATTAAAAATTAAAAATTAAAAATTAAAAATTAAAAATTAAAAATTAAAAATTAAAAATTAAAAATTAAAAATTAAAAATTAAAAATTAAAAATTAAAAATTAAAAATTAAAAATTAAAAATTAAAAATTAAAAATTAAAACTTAAAAATTAAAAATTAAAAATTAAAAATTAAAAATTAAAAATTAAAAATTAAAAATTAAAAATTAAAAATTAAAAATTAAAAATTAAAAATTAAAAATTAAAAATTAAAAATTAAAAATTAAAAATTGAAAATTAAAAATTAAAAATTAACACTTAAAAATTAAAAATTAAAAATTAAAAATTAAAAATTAAAAATTAAAAATTAAAAATTAAAAATTAAAAATTAAAAATTAAAAATTAAAAATTAAAAATTAAAAATTAAAAATTAAAAATTAAAAATTAAAAATTAAAAATTAAAAATTAAAAATTAAAAATTAAAAATTAAAAATTAAAAATTAAAAATTAAAAATTAAAAATTAAAAATTAAAAATTAAAAATTAAAAATTAGAAATTAAAAATTAAGAATTAAAAATTAAAAATTAAAAATTAAAAATTAAAAATTAAAAATTAAAAATTAAAAATTAAAAATTAAAAATTAAAAATTAAAAATTAAAAATTAAAAATTAAAAATTAAAAATTAAAAATTAAAAATTAAAAATTAAAAATTAAAAATTAAAAATTAAAAATTAAAAATTAAAAATTAAAAATTAAAAATTAAAAATTAGAAATTAAAAATTTAAAATTAAAAATTAAAAATTAAAAATTAAAAATTAAAAATTAAAAATTAAAAATTAAAAATTAAAAATTAAAAATTAAAAATTAAAAATTAAAAATTAAAAATTAAAAATTAAAAATTAAAAATTAAAAATTAAAAATTAAAAATTAAAAATTAAAAATTAAAAATTAAAAATTAAAAATTAAAAATAAAAAATGAAAAATAAAAAATAATAAAAATGAAAAATGAAAATTAAAAAATAAAAAATGGAAAATAAAAAATGAAAAATTAAAAACGAAAAATGAAAAATAAAAAATTAGAAATGAAAAATGAAAAATAAAAAATGGAAAATTAAAAATAAAAAATGGAAAACAAAAATTAAAAATAAAAAATTAAAAAAGAAAAATAAAATATGAAAAATGAAAAATAAAAAATTTAAAATAAAAAACGAAAAATTAAAAACAAAAAATGAAAACGAAAAATTAAAAATGTAAAATGAAAAACTAAAACTGAAAAATAAAATATTAAAAACTAAAAATGAAAAACAAAAAATATTAAAAATAAAAAATGAAAAATGAAACATGAAACATGAAACATGAAAAATTAAAAATAAAAAAATAAAAATTAAAAATGAAAAATAAAAAATTAAAACTGCAAAATAAAAAATAAAACAATTAAAAATTAAAAATAAATAACGAAAAATTAAAATTTAATAGATATTTTTATATTGGCAGAGCCGCTGCATTTGTTTGCTATAAGTGACACATAAATGAAGCTTTCTGTTTAATTTTAAAAAACTGCCATAAAAAAAATCTTTAATTACTAGATGTTTACACATCGGACTCACTGATTTTTTTTTTTAATTTTGCCGATATCAAAGATTTTTGTGTTATTCTTTCGTACATATTAAGGCTGATTTTAATGATTTTAAGTTATTTTAGAAAACCGTACGGATGTCATATTTTTGTTGCCTATTTGAAACATATTTAGCTTCTTGGATTATAAAGTTATTTTTTTTCGTAGGTGTTCTAAGCTTTTGCACGTTCCGTTTTTATTAAAACTCTGAAGCAAAGTATTTAATTTCATATCTCCATAAAAATTCCGTCAATTACATCACGATTCATGGCCTACTTAACTAATTAATTAATTACAAATTCCTAATTCATGTGACACATAACAAGTTTGAATTTCCTTAAAAATAAATAATAAAGGTAATATAAAAATACATTTTTTTTCTTGTAGCTTTAAAAATGAGGTTAAGTTCGTTTGAAGTTCGATTTAAAAGATATCCGCATTAGAAGTTTGACACATTAAATTCCGTATTTATGTGAAGCGTCAGCGTATTTTCCTGTACTTAAAAAAAAATTATATATAATAAATATTCTCTTAAATTGTATGCTCTTGTGAATCTCCTATATATTTTCCTTAAGTCTTTAGTTTAGCTTTTCTAGGACTTTATTAATATTTTCAAAGGCAAACATTTTTTTAGAATTTGTCATAGTTAAGTGTTTGAATTTAGTACTTATATGGGCCGGATGAACTGTTTCCTAGTTTTATTATTTTTTACACCTTATAGCAGAAGTTTATTTCTAATAATAAGGTACAAAACTTAAGCAATAAAGTAAAGAATTTATTGTCTTAATTTAATAAATACGAATATTTAATCAAAAGTTTTCTTTATGATATTTCTATTTGATCTCTGTGCTTTAAAGAATTCTAATTGTAGGACAGTTCTTTGAAAGAAAAAAAAAAGTAAGTTTTAAATTTTTATTTCTTAAAAATAATTCAAATTAAAAGCAAATAAGAAAATTTTTCTCGGTCTAAGCCGACTACACGATATCCTATACCATGCGTTCAGAGACCCCATCTCTTAGGTCCAACTAATTAGATATAGAAAATAAGCACAAACCAAATTTGAGTGGCATTGTTATTAATTGTTTCCCCTTGGGATATGATATTGGAGGCTATATTTATGTGGGGACTAGGTCGAAAAATGGGCCGATCCTGACCATATTTGGTAAGGTCACTTATTTTTTACAAAAACATGCAAAAACCAAATTTGAGAAAAATCTGTGCAATATTTTTGATTTTTGATAGATTTAAGTGAAGATCGGGAATCTGTTTCATATGGGGGTTATGACTAAGAAAAGTCCTATAGGGTTTATTTTTGGATGACTGATAAAAGGATGTAATAAACATACATAAACCCAAGTTGATCGAGATCTATATGATAATTTAGATATTACGGAAACTTACATGAACCGCTTTATACAAAATTTCATCAAAATATATTCATATTTGCGATTTATTTATTTATAAGGTTTCCATGGACCCATAGATGGACGGACGGACAGACATCGCGAAATCGACGCAGAAAGTGATTCTGAGTTGATGAGTGTAATAAAAGATGGGTCTGGATGAAATATTTTTGATAGTTACAAACATCAGCTCAAAGTCATAAATAGTTGTTTAAAGGAAAAAAGTTTCGGATCCCTGCCCTATGATAACCAGTTTTCATTAGACACGTTGTTAATTTTTACTCAGAAATGTTTATTTAAAAAAAAAACCCCCAGAGGTTTCTAACTTTTCAAAGAAAGTCTTGCGGATATGTCGTTTATGGTTGCATATATCTTTGCGGATGCATATTTGGTAGCTAGCTAGTCTAAGCATAGCATGCTGACAATTTTCTACCGATATAATTGTTTCTTCCAAAAAATATCGCGGATATTCAACTTCAGATGCAGATGCCTTTTAATTCTGCAGATAACTTTAGTGTTGTCTCAATAAAATTTGGACGATATTTTACTTTTCAAATGAAATACTACAGATGCCTATATATTCTGCCGATAATGTTAGACAGACATGAAGACACCTTGCAAGTCTTTCCTTAGAAACATTACTCGGATATCAAAGTTTTTATCCAAAATATCATACGGTTATCTAAATTTTGAAAGAAAATCGGACGGATGTCTTTGTTAATTATTACATAAGTCTGCGGATCTCTATATATTTGTCAGGTAATATTAGACAAGATGTATTGCCAGGATTTTTCCGAAACAACATGCGGATGTCAGTGCTTTTTCGGAAACATCAGACTGATATCCAATTTTCCAAACGATATTGTGTTTCTTTAACTTTTTTATAAACATCTGCGGATATTGACATATTTTCTGCCACTTAAAAAAATTTCCTATAAAAATTAAAATCTTTATGGAAGATCCTGAAAATCCTACCTAAATCAGTATTGGGTAATTCCATGCAAAGGTCAACCTTAGGTCCAATTTTAAAATTTTTATTTATTTCAAAGAAAGGAAAAGTGTAATTAAGTAATTTTGAAAATAAAGGCAATGTCATGTCTGTCACATTACAACATACTTCTTTTGCCCGTCATTTATTTTAGAATTTATGTTTTTTGTATGCTTTATAAATAAACTACCTCTTATGTTAATTCTAAACAACTATCTCTTATTTGATTTTCTGAGTTTTACAAACGTCCTCTCAAATGATGTCTGTTTGTTGTCATATCTGTCACGACTGCTTTTTGCCCCCAATTATTAATAACAAAAATACTTTCTCACTTTTTCTAATAGTAAATATGTTGTCTTTTTTCTTTTATTTATTTACCAACACTCAGGGGATGCCCCCTACAGATGCAGTGCATTGTGTTGATCTCAGGAAAATAGGTTATGGAAAGGAGGAAAGTGGGAGTAGTGTTTGTGGATATTTGATTTAAATTTTATTAGATTATGACTGTCAGGAAAGACCTGTGGACAATAGACTACAAACGGGTGTGATCTACTAGAGAAGCGGGTAGAGCGAACTGAAACTCGGGCACTTGGAATAAGTTAGCTAATCTCAGAATAACATTTCCCATGGTAATATCTATAGAACAGTGCTACACAACCCACATTCCGACGGTGTACCAACGAATCAATAGAGCTGGATACCCTACTGTCATTGATAAGCGCAAACGCCCTCCTTTGCACACGGTCCAGTAGCTCCAAATAGACTTTGAAGCTCCTGCCCATATATGGGAGTTGTATTCCATTTTCAGTCGGATGTATCTGGTATAGATTTTAAGGAGATCAGAAGGAGTGAAGTAATTTTTACACCGTTTTAGAAAACCAAGACACTTGAATGCTTCTTTCGACACTTGAAAAGCATTCTCGTTCCAACGAACATCACATTGAATTCTCATGCCTAGAATATCAAGAGTAGTCGATTCCTCAATACCTATACTACCCATATATACAGATGACATTGTTGATTCCATGGCCCTATGGGTCAACATACAACATTGAGTCTTCAGCGCATTAAAATCAACCCTATTCGCTTTACCCCAATCTGAAATTGTTAACAGGTCTTGATTGAGTGTGTCATTCATTGTCCGCCTTTTGTCCCCCAACCTCCTTGGCCTACAATTAAAGAAAAATAAACGACAAATGCTGCTGTCATCTGCGAAAGAGTATATAGAATGAAAAGTGTGACCAAGAAGGTCGTTCAGAAAGATAAGGAAAAGAGAAGGAGAAAGACCGGAACTTTGGGGTACCCCTGGATTCAGCTGAAACTCATTAGATGAGATCCCATCAATAACAACACGTATTGTTCGGTCTCTGTAAAAACTCGATATAAATTGAGGGAAGTCATTACCGACTCCAAATGCAATAAGCTTTGATATCAGTCCACCGTGCCACACTCGATCGAATGCCTTGGAAATATCTAGAGCATCCGCTTTACTTTCGCCAAAATTGCGAATGGATCGGCACCTGCGCTCAGAAAGTAGAGCTAACAGGTCTCCCGTGGAACGATTTCTACGGAAGCCAAACTGACGATCATTAAGAAGTGAGTTGGCCTCTAGGTAGTTCACAAGATGGAAATTGATCATGCTCTCCATCACCTTTGAGAGTGCAGAGCAGATTGCAATTGGACGATAATTTTCAGGGTTATTAGCCGCACCCTTTTTAGGGATTAGTTGGACATTAGCAACCTTCCAGCAAGAGGGAAAGACTCTCGCACGGTACGAGAGGCTGAAAAGGTTGGCCAATGGACTAGCATCGAAGAGCACTGTTTCAGTACCAGTGCTGGTATACCATCCGGTCCCGGAGACTTATTAATGTTGAGATCCGAAAGAACCTTTTTAACTGCACGTGCTCGGAAGAATATTTTAGGCATAGTACAAGATACTCTTTCGAGTTCGGGCACTGGTTGATCGCTATCCTTTTGCAAAAAGTTCAGCTAAAAGGTTAGCCTTATCAACCGGGTCAGTGAATATTTGGTCATTCATTATAAAAGTTGGGATTGCAGAATTAGCATTATCCTTTAATCTTTTAAAAAATGATCAAAAGCTCTTGCTGCCCCGAGCAGCAGAAAGAACTTTAGCACGAAGACGCTAATCGTTAAGAAACTTTTCGAGCCTTAGTACTTTAGCCCATTCGTTTCTCGCCTGTTTGTGTACTTTTATTTTCACGCCAAAGTCTGAATGCTTCCCCTCTGGATCTGACTGCATCTCTGCAAGTCTGGTTAAACCAAGATTTTTGATTAGGTTTAGCCGAAATGTACTGTGATGGAATGAATAATCTCATACCAAGCACAATTATTTTTGCCACCATTATCGCTGCAGCGTCAATATTATTGTCCAGGAAACAAATTTTCCAGTTGAAATGCTTGAAGAAATCGTTGAGCTCGGCCCAACGAGCCTTTTCGTAAATAAAGACTGAGCGTTTCATAGCTGGTGTTGCAACACTATGAAGTACAGAGTACGAAATATATGCGGAAATGGTGCTGTGATCCGAATTACCGAGAGGTGCAGGAATTTTCACTTTATACTTGTCAGGGTGTGAAGTTAGAAAAAGGTCGAGAATATTTTGTCTTTGCCCTTCAATGCATGGAATGTGCATTGGTTCATTCATTAGTTGCGCTAAGTGGTTATGCGCGGCGAAAAGCTCAACGTAACGGCCTTCGGGAGTTGTTTGACTCGAATGGTGTAGCCAAGAAGAGTTGTGAATATTAAATATTTGCCAGGTCTGTCTGCATAATTTTTTATGTTTTTATGAACAGTGAAAAACTTTTACTGTATAATATTGGTTTAGAAAGATCACTGAATGTCATGTCCTTCTTTATGGAATTAGCCTATTGTAAAAATTATATTAATTTCAATGCTTTAAATATTGTTTCGTAACCTAAAAAATTTTAATAAAAATTTTTGTTGGTTTTAACGAGGTTCTATTTCAAAAGGAATAATACATATAATATTGCGGATGTCTTTGTTTTGTGTTGGTTATATTGCGGCTATAAGTATTTTATCATATGAAATCCTGCTGACTGCTTTAAATATTTTTTCAAAATGTAAAAAAATTTGAATCAAAAATAATTTCTGCTTTTTATTTTAAAATTTTAATTTTATTTCTAAAATTTTATTTCTTATATATTGTTTTGCGGATATCAGTATTGTGCTAATTGCATTGCTATAAATATAGTCCAAAATATAAAAAAATTTTAATAAAACTGATACCTGCTTTTTAAATCGATTTTTTTTCAAATATATATAGATGTGGGTGTTTCTTTAATTTTTTGAGTTTTTCTTGTCAGTATTGTAGAAAATGCTACTTTGCTTTAAATAGTTTTCTTTTATTAAAAATTGTAATTCATTCATTTTGCCACAACACCATTAAAAATTTAAAAAAAAAACCAACAATAAAAATTTTTGTACAGAAGAGAATAAACCATGAACTCTGGTCAATGCTGACATTTATTTTGTTCATAATTTCCGTATTTATACCCTATACCACTATGTGGTTTGGGTATAATGACTTTGTGCTGCTGTTTGTAACAACCAAAAATATTTGACCTAGACCCATCTTTAATTATACCGATCGAATCAGAATCACTTTCTGAGTTGATTTAACAATGTCCGTCCGTCCGTCCGTCTGTGTGTCCATGTAAAGCTTGTAATCAAACTGCAGGTCGCAAATATGAATATATTTTGATGAAATTTGGTATATAAGCTTTTATCGGCCATGGGATGAACGCTATTGAAATTGGTGAGAATCGGTCCATGTTCAGACCTAGCCCCCATACAAATTACCCATATGAAATCGACATAAATTGCCATAAGATCCAAATTGTCATATAGATCTTACTCAAATTGGGTTTGTATGCGTTCATTACATCCACTAATGAGTAGTCCAAAAATGATCCCTTTGACCCCATATGGAGCTGCTTCCCGATCTTCACTTAAATCTATTAAAAAACAAAAATATTGCACTGATTCTTCTCAAATTTTGTTTCTACATATTTTTGCAAAATACAAGAGACTTTACCAAACATGATCAGGATCGGTCCATTTTTGGACCTAGTCCCTTTATAGATATAGCATCCGATATGAACTTTTTCATATCTGCAGCCAAAAAATTTAATAAAAATCCCACTCAAATTTGGTTTTTGCTTATTTTCAATGTCCAGTTAGTTGGGCCTAAGAGAAAGGGTTTCTAAACGCATGGTATAGGGTATCGTATAGTCGGTTTAGACCGACTATAATTTTCTTACTTGTTTTTTCTGTTTATTCTACGAAAATTCCATATTATTCTCTATCTGTTGTTTCAACGTCATTTTCGCTTTCCTTTTTTAAGGAGGATTTTCATCATTATTTTTATACAGCCAAGAATACGAACACAAACTGTCACTCATACACACACACACACACACACACACTGTAACAGATTGTGAATGTAATTTGCACAAATAGATTTTTTGAATGTCATATATTGTATGCTGCTAGTATTTGTTTTTGTTTTATTCCCTTTATTGTTTGTGTAATGTGAAAAAAATTAAAAATGTCAATTGGAAAACTTAATACATTTTAAATAATTAAATAGAACAAGCAAAAAAAAATTAAAATTGCCGCAGTTGAATATTGTTATTTAACTGGGAATTGGTTGATTTACATGCAGTTCTTATTTTTTTTTTTATTTTTGAATAAAGTGTTTTGTAACATTTTATGTCCTGTGAAATGTCAATTAATATTTATTTTGTCAAATATTAATTAAGACTTTCTTGAACAAGGAAATTATATTTGACGGATTCATAATTGAAAATGTATATTCCAGATTAAAAAAAGAATTTATGTATTTAAAAAATAAACATATGGGGGGTTTCATGTCAAGTGCACCAACTTTTAAAACCGATGTCTTCCTATCGGGATGAAATTTGCACCAAGGTTAGTCCTATTGGATAGTAGTTTAGACACAATCTTTCAACAAAATCGGTCAAGATCTCTCTGAGTTAGAGGGGTTCAAAATTTGACATTTTGGCCACACAGGTGTTTTTTCTCATCCATGTAGCTTATTACCTATTGTTCTTAGAAAATTTTCTCCCAAATAGTTTAGATAGCTATTTCTTCAATATTTCGGAAAATACTTAAAAAAAAAAAATTTTTTTTTGACTTTTTTTTTTACTAAATCAAAGCATTTTTTTGCCCTTTTTTCAAAAAGGGCATTTTTTTTTCATAAGAAGGCTTAGGATTTTTCCTTTAAGAGCTTTTTTGTCGCTTAGTGGGATGGGAGTGGGATATCTATCAAAATAAATGTTTTGTAACTCAAGACAACGGTTTTTCAATTTTTCACAAATGCACTATTTTGAATTTTTTCCTATTTGTGTGAAAAACCTTACAAATAAAACTTATACTGAGAAACCAGACAAACTAAACTTTCCGAAGGTATATAACATACCTAACTAAAATTTTATACCCTCGATACTTTAATACCCAGAATATGTTAACCTCAGGAAAAAATCGCTTTTTTTCTATAGAAATGTTGAAAAATTATTATTTTTTATTTATTTTTAATAATAATTAAATTAATGTATAATAATAATAATATTAAATATAAAAAGATAAATAATTTATTAAAATTTAATCTTAATTGCATTAGATCCATTTATATCATAACTATTTTTATACCCTATACCACTATGTGGTTTGGGTATAATGACTTTGTGCTGCTGTTTGTAACAACAAAAAATATTTGGCCTAGACCCATCTTTAATTATACCGATCGAATCAGAATCACTTTCTGAGTTGATTTAACAATGTCCGTCCGTCCGTCCGTCCGTCCGTCCGTACGTCTGTGTGTCCATGTAAACCTTGTAATCAAACTGCAGGTCGCAAATATGAATATATTTTGATGAAATTTGGTATATAAGCTTCTATCGGCCATGGTATATAAGCTTTTATCGCTATTGAAATTGGTGAGAATCGGTCCATGTTCAGACCTAGCCCCCATACAAATTACCCATATGAAATCGACATAAATTGCCATAAGATCCAAATTGTCATATAGATCTTACTCAAATTGGGTTTGTATGCGTTCATTACATCCACTAATGAGTAGTCCAAAAATGATCCCTTTGACCCCATATAAAGCTGCTTCCCGATCTTCACCTAAATCTATTAAAAAACAAAAATATTGCACTGATTTATTTGTTGTCTTTGGAAAGAAATCGCATTGAAAGAGGCAGAAAACTTTTTCAACTTGAGTCTTCCATCGACAAGCGGTATAAAAGCATGGTATTGAGCGGTGCGATCGATTGTTACCGCTGCATCGAATCTGCTTTTCAGTGTTTTCAATGTTTCCTGATGATCCTCTTTGCTACTAAAAACTATTTTAGTTTCTTTACAATAACTCTTTGCTCAATAGAATAAAGCAGTCGCATCTAAGATGCGATCTTGATGAGAGCACTGGAGGCTATACTTCGCTGCATTTCTTCTAAGGTTTGCTCCAATACCATCACATGCTCCTTTACCATGAGCAGTAGGATGAAAATGCCACTCAGCTGGCATTCCAAAATCTTTTTCATGAGCCATAAGATTTGTGAAGCTACTTTTGTTTCTAAAATGTTAACGAGCTACGTCCGAAACGTAGTATACCTTCTCTACTGTAAATTTAGATTTAGATATTTTAGTATCACCTTCTGGTACTCATAAACTGCAACGGTATCATGTTTTAAATCGTCGGATATGATTGCCATACTTTTGTGTTCCAGTTTTTCATCTTTCATGTAGTAAATAATACTGTGAATATAGTTACTTGGTCGTCATTGAAGTGGAATGCTTGTATGGCATCCTGAAGAACATATTTATAGTTTTCTGCGAAATCATATGAAATAACGAATTCACCAGACTTCAAATGTATCTTCAAATCCTTGAAGAATGACCATTGCTCTTTGACTAAAAAGTCATGGTTTCTGTACACATTTCTTCCACAAAATCATCCACATTTAAAATGATTGTTTTCAATGTGCATCTGTCAGTCTGAATCCAAGAATCAAATTCGACCTCCTCTATATATTCTCAATCTAAAGAGTTGATTAAATTTTCTTTGATGAATGTGGTTTTCGGGCAATCGGTACATTCACCTAAGTGGCAAGAAGTTGTTGCATTAGGACACATAGTCAATTTAAGGCAATCGCGGTAATCGTGTAAATCTTCTGCCGAATCATCTGTTAAATACTTTAAGTTGATTTCCTTCAACATCAGTTTAACATTTTCATGGTAAATGCAAACGCATACTGTGTGAGTTCCGCTGCTTCCTGCCAAAACGCAATGTTTTGGCCTCATTTGGGTTAATTTCGTGAAGTCAATTCTAATATCCTCGTGTTCAGATTGAAATGCTGCAAATAACTCT
Organism: Cordilura impudica; assembly: GCA_963682025.1. Lineage (NCBI taxonomy): Eukaryota > Metazoa > Arthropoda > Insecta > Diptera > Scathophagidae > Cordilura > Cordilura impudica. The sequence goes on along the minus strand of OY821517.1, from coordinate 169,001,029 downwards.
TTCAGGTTACAGATAACCATTCTCTTCTGTTATGTTATGAAGGTATGTTACACTCCTTCGGAAAGGTTAATTTATCTAGTTTCTCAGTATAAATTTTATTTGTAAGGTTTTACACACAAATAGGAAAAATTCAAAATAGTGCATTTGTGAAAAATTGAAAACCCGTTGTCTTGAGTTACAAAACATTTATTTTGATAGATAGCCCACTCCCATCCCACTAAGCGACCAAAAAGCTCTTAAAGGAAAAATCCTAAGCTTTCTTATGAAAAAAAAAATGCCCTTTTAAAAAAAAAAGGCAAAAAATGCTTTAATTTAGCAAAAAAAAAAGTCTAAAATTTTAAAAAAAAAGTCTAAAATTTTTTTTTTTTAAAGTATTTTTTTCCGAAATATTGAAGAAATAGCTATCTAAACTATTTGGGAGAAAATTTTCTAAGAACAATAGGTAATAAGTTACATGGATGAGAAAAACACCTGTTTGGCCAAAATGTCAAATTTTGATCCCCTCTAACTCAGAGAGATCTGGACCGATCTTATTGAAAAATTGTGTCTAAACTACTATCCAATAGGACTAACGTTGGTGCAAATTTCATACCGATCGGAAGACATCGGTTTCAAAAGTTGGTGCATAAAATAAACATATATATGTCAGATTTCATGTATGTCTAGGATGCTTATGAAATGATTGCGGAAATTTAAGGTCTTTAGCATTAATCTAAAAAAAGTTGTTGTCTATAAAACAAAATTTAACGAGGGAAATATTCCTTGAAAAAGTATTGCGGATGTCTTCGCTTTTCATCCTCAAGTTTTTAAATTTTGAGAAAAATTTTTCCGATTCCGAATTTTTTTTTTATTTCAGAAAAGTTTGCATACTTTGAGTTTTGAGATAAATTATAGTTTGTATTAATATTTTTAACTGCCTGCAGATATCAATTATTGATTAAAATTTCTTCATAGAATTTAAGAAATGTTTCAGAAGATATTGCGGATATTAAACATTTCTAAATAATTAATTTTAAATAATTTATCTATTTTTATAATCCTACCGATGTCAATGAATTCTTTGGAAGTTCTTGCGTTTACAAGATATTTTCGAAAATCGCGCTGATGTTTATTTTTTTAAATTTTGTGGATATTAAAGATTTTTTTTAACATTTATTTAGTATATTAAGGCTGATATTAAGGAATTTTAATCCCTGCGGATGTTAACATTTTTATACAGTTTCCTGCAGATATTAATGTACGTTTTAAAGACTCTGATATAAAATTTGAAAAAAAAAACTCCGCGGATGTCAAAATTCTTTCAGAATTTATGTTGGATATCAAATGTATAAATTTTAAATTCTGCATACGACATACAGATATTGACTCTTGCTCATATGATTTTAAAGGCTTTTAACGATATTTTAGAAAACTGCTTGGATGGTAAAAATTTCATCAGTATTTGTAGCGGTTGTCAATTTCCTACATTTAAAACCCTGCGGATGTCAATGATATTTTTACAGTTTTTGGCCAATAATTATGTAGATTCTTAGGATTTAAATGATATTTTAGAAAACCAGGCGGATGTCAAAAATTTCATCAGAATTTGTAGCGGATATCAAATTTAAAAAATTGTAAATCATGCGGATGTCAAAAATTATATAATGTTTTTGGCTCCATTTAAAAGTTATTTTAGACAACCATGCGGATGCAAAATTTTTATTTTCCGAATTTGTGGCTGATGTTCCACGTTTTTGTTTAAAATCCTGCGGATATTTTAATAAAATACACAGTTTTTGGAATATATTAATACGAATTTTTAAATAAATTAAACAATATTTTAAAAAAAACTGTGCGGATGTCCAAATTAAAATTTTTTATTTAAAATCCTGCGGAAGTCAATTGTTTTTAACAAATATTTATGCGGTTTTCTACGGATTAAAATAATAATTAGAAAACCAGGCAAAGGTAAAAAATTTTTTTGATAATTTCTGTCAAAAAATACATAATGTTTTGGGCCTCACTTATATGACTTACTTTAGAAAACCATGCGGATGTAACAAAATTTTTCAAAATGTATGGTTAAAATTATAAGTTTTTATTAATTTTTAAATGAATTTAACGATATTTGAGGAAATCTTGCTATAATCATTGAAAATTTGTTGCGGATATTTAAAATCCTACGGATGTCAATATAAGTAATGGCGAATATTTATGCGGTTTTCTAATGATATAATGATATTTTAGAAACCATCCGAATTTAGAATTTTTTAGAAAATTTGTGGCGGATATCAAGTTTAAAATGACATAATTACTGCGGATATCAAAAATTTCATCAAAATTAAATGCGGATCCGCAGGATTTCATATATTTTTGATATCTATAATATTAATAGGCTAGGCGATTTCTTGTGACCGATGTTTTGTTCCATCCCGATTTTGAATAAGCGTATATTATCTGAAAGGTATTTCTTTTTAGCCGTTTTGCAGATTTACAGTTTTTTAAATTTTTTCCTTTATTTTGAGTAAATTGCATTTAAAGTTTTTACTAACACATACATAAACTTATACATATGCTATGTATGTTTTATTAAATTTGTTAATGTGTTTGTTAATGAGTTTGTTATCTTCATTCACAATAATAATAAACTAAAAAAGTGTTGGTTTGTGAATTGGCTAAAGTTGAAAAATAAAGCCGCCTAAAGATTGCACTCGAATTTCAAGCGCTGGAATCTGCTAGTCTATAATATTAATAGGCTAGGCGATTTCTTGTGACCGATGTTTTGTTCTACCGTTTTATTCCGATTTTGACCAAACGTATATTATTTGAAAGCTATTTCTTTTTAGCTATTCAATAGATTTATAGATTTTAAAATTTTTTCCTTTATTTTGAGTAAATTGCATTTAAAGTTGCTACTAACACATACATAAAATTATACAATGCTATGTGTGTGTTTATTAAATTTGTTAATGTGTTTGTAATAAAAATGATTTTGTTTTTTGTGTTGATTTGTGAGTTGGCTATAATTGATTAGTATACCTTTAAGGTCTTTATTTAATGAAAAAATTTAATTTCCTAGAATTTGCACTTGAATTTCGAGGGCTGGAATCTGCTTGTTAATATTAATATGGATTTAAAGTATTTATAGGCTATTTAATAGAAAACTTGAGGTATTATTTCTTTTTGAAAATCCGAAAATATTAGATATAATCTTCATAACTTTAAGACTTATAAAACAATATTTTTTAAAATATGTTTGCAATAAAAAAAATTTAATTTTTGCAAATTTGAGGCCATAATGAATTAAATACCAACATAAAGGCAAAATGTTAAAAAATCTAAATGTTTTACAAAACAAGTTTATGAGAGACTGGTTTAAAAAAAACAACACAAAACACGCAAAATTCTACCAACCATTTATTACATTTAAGGTAAAAAGAAATTTACTTAACTAGTAAAAAAAAAGCACTGAACATTTTTAATATGGGCATTTGGACGTGTTTATTTCCCTAATTTTTAATTACTACTTAAAGAAGTAAAACTAGATATTATGAAACCACAAAATTTTTGTTCAAAATGAAAGTGTTCTAAAAACGAAAACCAACACATGTGGTTTTTAAAATTGAAAGTGATACTGGAATAGAAATGAAAGAAATTTCACTTTTCTTCTCAATTTTAAATAATAACCGTTATTTAGAAGAACACTCAAAAATGTATGTGAAAACAAAAGTATAAAGATTTACAAAGAGATGAGAATTTAAAACTGTAGTAGAAAATCCCACAAAAGAAAACGCTGCAGGGTTCTGAAACAAAAGATATTAGATGATTAACTTATGGGATTGCTGAACAATACATTACAAATCAATATGTAGATTGAAAATGTTAGAGGAATGATTTATGAGTCCAAAAAAAAAAATAAATAAACAATACAGTACAATAAGTAAAGCTAAGATCAAAGGAAACAATTTCATTTGTCAAAAAAAAAAAAAAAAATAAAAAAAGAGTAACAAATTCTATAAAAAAGTGAATGCAAAAGTAAAAAAAGTGAAAAAAAATCGCGCTTATTTATTTTACTGAATTATTTTTAGGGGCCAACCTTTCTTTATTAAATTCATATATAAAACAAACTTGCAATTGTTTAATTTTGTGTAAAGCTTTAAAGCTCAGAAATATTTTCTAAATATCTTTCTTTTCTATATAAAAAAAATTACGGATAAGCTTTAGTTTTTTATTAAAATATAATGGCAAATACTATCAAAACAACCAAATGAATAAAAATGTGTTCTAATAAAAAAAAATCAGTTGAAACAATTTAATATTTCATTCCAATTCCATATAAATCATTCAGATGTCATAATCAAATTTGAGGTTAGGCAGAATTTTTTTCCATAAAAATCATAAAATCGATATCCTTAAAAAAATCAAGTAGACGTCTTAAATATCTTTAGAATTACGTTCAGTGTTGTTACTTATTTAAACAAACTAGCAGATTCCAGCGCTCGAAATTCGAGTGCAATCTCTAGGCAAATTTATTTCTCAACTTAGCCAATTCACAAACCAACACTTTTATGGTTTATTATTATTATTATTATTATTATTATTATTATTATTATTATTATTATTATTATTATTATTATTATTATTATTATTATTATTATTATTATTATTATTATTATTATTATAATTATTATTATTATTATTATTATTATTATTATTATTATTATTTATATTATTATTATTATTATTATTATTATTATTATTATTATTATTATTATTATTATTATTATTTATATTATTATTATTATTATTATTATTATTATTTATATTATTATTATTATTATTATTATTATTATTATTATTATTATTATTATTATTATTATTATTATTTTTATTATTATTATTTATGTTATTATTTAGTAGCAACTTTAAATGCAATTTACTCAAAATAAAGGAAAAATTTTAAAATCTGTAAATCTGGTGAACAGCTAAAAATAAATACCTTTCAAATAATATACGTTTGGTCAAAATCGGGATAAAACGGTAGAACCAAACATCGGTAACAAGAAATCGCCTAGCCTATTAATATTACAGACTAGCAGATTCCAGTGCTCGAAATTCGAGTGCAATTTCTAGGCGGCTTTATTTTTCAACTTAGTCAATTCACAAACCAACGCTTTTATAGTTTATTATTGTTGTGAATGAAGATAACAAACTCATAAACACATTAACAAATTTAATAAAACACACATAGCATATGTATCATTTTATGTATGTGTTAATAGCAACTTTAAATGCAATTTCCTCAAAATGAAGGGAAAAAATTTAAATTCTGTAAATCTGGTGAACAGCTAAAAATAAATACCTTTCAAATAATATACGTTTGGTCAAAATGATAAAACGGTAGAACCAAACATCGGTAACAAGAAATCGCCTAGCCTATTAATATTATAGATTAGAAGAATTTTTATGGGTTTAATAGTGATGAGAGCAGTTAAGTCTTAATACATTACTTTTCTATATAAAAAATGTGGATGTCTTAGTTTTTTTTATAAAAACAATAATGGCAATGGTTCTTGCGGATGTTTTTATAAGAAAAATTAATGTAATATTAAAAAAAAAATCATGTGAAAAAAGCGTTATTTTCATTACAAATTCAGATCTTATAATCAATTTTGAAGTTATCCCAGATTTTTTATAACAACATCATAAAATCAATTTCCTTTAAAAACATCAAGCAGATGTCATTTTTCAAATTTCGTGTAATTTTTGTTTAATTATTTAAACAAATTATAAAAATTTTTATGGGCCGGTAAGTAGTTCTGTTGTAAAAAGTCAAGCAGAAGTCCGAATTTTTTATAAAATATTTCGTTTTTTGCAATAAGACCAGATATTACTGTAAACGTGAAGCCCAGATGGAGGGCATTAAAGATTCGGCATAGCCGATTTTAACATTCTTACATGTTTTGTTTTTTTTTTCTGTTCGTGTGAACGAATAACAAGAATGTAATTAAAAAACAAGTAAGCAAATTAGAGTCGGTCTAGACCGACTATACGATATGCTATACCATGCGTTTACGTTTAGAGACCCTATCTCTTAGGCCAAACTAACTGGACATAGAAAATAAGATAAACCAAATTTGAGTGGAATTTTTATTAATTTGTTTGGCTGCAGATATGAAAAAGTTCATATCGGATGCTATATCTATATGGACACTAGGCCTAAAATTGGACCGCTCTTGACCATGTTTGGTAAAGTCACTTACACTTTGGAAAAATATATACAAACCAAATTTGAGAACAATCTGTGCAATATTTTTGTTTTTTGATAGATTTAAGTGAAGATCGGGAAGCAGCTCTATATGGGGCCTATGACTAAGAATTTCCTATAGGTATAATTTTTGGACTACTCATTAATGGATGTAATAAACACATACAAACCCAATTTGAATGAGATCTATATGATAATTTGGAACTTACGGCAATTTATGTCGATTTCATAGGGGTCATTTGTATGGGGACTAGGTCTGAACATGGGCCGATTTACACCAATTTCAATAGCGTTCATCCAATGGCCGATTAAAGCTTATATACCAAATTTCATCAAAATATACTCATATTCGCGACCTGCAGTTTGATTACAAGGTTTACATGGACAAACAGACGGACGGACACACGGACGGACATTGTTAAATAGAATCAGATAGTGATTCTGATTCAATCGGTATAAAAAAATATGGTCTAGGTCAAATATTTTTGGTAGTTACAAACAGCAGCACAAGGTCATTATACCCCAACCACATAGTGGTATAGGGTATAATCATGAAAATGCCTAAAATTTTTGTTAATTATCTCATTAATTTTAAACATCATTGTAAAAATTTAGCCATTATAATGCGAGATCCGGTCTTTTTTGTCTGTTAGTGTTGAAAACTTTGGTAAAAAAAATTGTGTTTAGAAAACGGGTGGAGGGTATTTAAGATTTGGCACTGATGAATTTAATACTCTTGTTCAACTTAGCATAGCCTCAGTTTTCTGTAAAAAGTTTTGGGAAATGGTTTGACTTCTATCAAATATCACACACAAGTATAAATTTTTAATAGAAACACTTGCGGATGTTTGTCTTTCTCTACTTAATAGTATCATTATTATAAGAATAAAATTGTTCAATTTATTTTAGATATTTCTTTTATAAAATAATGCTCAAACGGAGAACCAACGTACTATCCAACAGATAGGCAAAAAAATATCCGATTTAATCGAACATCGCAAAAGAAATTGTGCATGTAGAATCTTCATTGGACTCACGTCTGACCACATACCCGTTGTTGTTACCATTTCGAACCCCAAAAAAATTGTGTCTCTATCTGGTGATTTAGTGCTTTCAAGTAATATTGATTGGCTAAAATACAAAAGGTTTCTTAGTACCCATTGCCCAGAAAGCTTTCCGCTAAGAACACCAGATGATATTGACCTCTCGATTGTTAACTTCGAACAAAATCTCAAACTAGCTGCTTAGATCGGCCAACACCATATCGTGGAATTTTTTTTCGATATTTTCGGGTGTATTGACCTCCATTGGCCGTCTAGAACGTTCAGCGTCATTTGTATTTGTGCGACCACAACGAAAGTCAGTAAACCACTTTTTTACCATTGGAATCGATTGGTTTTACGAGCACTCGAAATTCACTTTTTCCATTAAAAAAAAACCACGAGGTTGTATGTTTTGAACAGCTGTTACACGCAAAGTAAATGACAGAACTTAATCAATATATTAGAGTAGTCTATTAACAGATGGTACTTGATGGGAGCAGTGTTGCATTCCATATAACTACGAGGGAAGTTCGAAAAGTCACGGACTTATTGATCCGCCCTCGTATATAGAATAAATGAAATTTTATTTGGCACTGGCTGGATTTAATATTAAAGTTTTAGTTTTAAGATTTGAATAACTTATTGTTAGTGCACAAACCTATGTGAAGATTCAATAAATAAAGATGAATTACAAAACAAACGAGTAAGAGTGTTAAATTCGGCTGTGCCGAATTTTTTGATACCCTTCACCTGAGTCTTAAACTCTATATTACACCCAATGTTGAGTACGGCTATCACTTTTAAATTTTTGCAGATACTGACTGAAACATTAAATCCGAATACCAAAATTCAAATGATTCTTGGCTAAAAATTATTATTATTCATTTTTCAATTTTCATTTTCCATTTTTCATTTTCAATTTTAGTTTTCCATTTGCCATTTTTCATTTTTCAATTTTCATTTTCCATTTTTCAATTTTCATTTTTCATTTTTCATTTTTCATTTTTAAATTTCCATTTTCCATTTTTCATTTTTCATTTTTCATTTTTCAATTTCCATTTTCCATTTTTCATTTTTCATTTTTCATTTTCCATTTTCCGTTTTTCATTTTTAAATTTTCATTTTCCATTTTCGATTTTTCATTTTTCATTTTTCAATTTTCATTTTACATTTTTCATCTTTCAATTTTCATTTTCCAATTTCCATTCTTCATTTTTCCATTTTCCATTTTTCAATTCTCGTTTTCCATTTTGCATTTTCCATATTCAATTTTTCAATTTTCATTTTCATTTTCCATTTTAAAGATTTTCATTTTCCATTTTACATTTTTCATTTTTCATTTTTAATTTTTCATTTTTCATTTTCCATTTTTCAATTTTCATTTTCCACTTCCGGTTTCTCATTTTCCATTTTGCGTTTTCCATTTCCCATTTTTCATTTTCCATTTCGCGTTTTCCATTTTTCATTTTTCAATTTTCATTTTCCATTTATCAATTTCATTTTCCATTTTGCATTTTGCATATTGCATTTTTCATTTTTCAATTTTCTATTTTCATTTTCTATTTTTCATTTTCTATTTTCTATCCTCCATTTTTCATTTCCTATTTTCCATTTTACATTTTTCATTTTCCATTTTCCGTTTTTCATTTTCCATTTTTCATTTTCCATTTTCCATTCTCCATTTTTCGTTTTCAATTTTCCATTTTCTATTTTACATTTTCCATTTTACGTTTTTCATTTTCCATTTTCCAATTTTCATTTTCCATTTTTCATTTTCCATTTTTCGTTTTAATTTTTTCTTTCATATTGGCGATTTTTTTTATTATAACGTGCTAACGATAAAAAATATGTGGCAATACTACTAACATAAGCTGTTATTGTGTTCTTGGTATTGTTAATATATGCATATTTTTTTTGTGGTATTTTTTTATGTTGTTGTACAATTCTTATGTTCAACCACTAAACTGTTACAACAAACACACTGGGTTTTATGTTTTTTTTTTAGAGGTATCTACATATTTTTGCTCGTATCTAATCACAATGATGCCCGATTTAGCCCATTTTCAAAACCAACCTGCTGGGAATTATGGCAAATGATATTACTGTAACCTTATCCAGTTAGATGGCTTTTTTTGTAAATGAGCGTGATTTCAACAGACAGACGGACAGAAGTACAGACGGACATCGCTATATCGACTTGAGCTGTGATAAGGATCAGGAATATATATACTTTATGGGGTCGGAAATTAGTTTTTCTATGCGTTACAAACGGAATGACAAACCTATATATACCCTCTGCCACTGACGTGTGGAGGGTATAAAAATAAATATAAATGACTAATCTAGAGGGCGGTTAACAGTTTTATAAAAACTCATAGATTTTTTAAAATTGTTTTTAATAAAATAATGCGGATGTCTAGGTTAAATTTCTAGAAAATCATAAAAAGTCTATTAAATCTGACAATGGCTTATGGGAAAATTATGAATATAACAATATTTTCAAAAAATGCGGATGTCTAATTTGTTTGTGTTTTGCATAGAAATTATTACAGAGTCCTTATGTTCTAGGATTTAATGAAAAAATTAAGCAAAACTTATATTTTTAATTTAAAAAAACAAAAATCTGTCACGTGAAAAATTTCTAGAACGTCATTAAAACTCCCGAAAGGATTTGATTTCTTCTATAACAAAAAAATTTCTTTGTTCCCTATAAAAAATCTATGAATTTTTATTAATTTTATACAAAATCTTTAAAATATCTTTATTTTCATAATAAAAAAATGCAGAAATCGAGAATTCCGCTCGTCTAACTTTTGCAAAGAAATATGATATTTTTCATATAAAAAATGCGGATGCGATAATAATCCATTACCAATCTTATGGTTATTTTATCCAATATATAAAAACCCGTGTCACGGTGTTTGTGATCGAACTCTCCGAAACGGCTTGACCGATTTTTATGAAATTCTTTCTGTGTGTTTGGTAGGTATGCGAATAGGTCGTAAGGTATATTTAATATCGCTAGGTGATTAGGGCGTGGCTCCTCCCATACAAAGAGAATTTTTAATAGCATATATATTGCAAATCTGTGATAGGTCACCTATTATAAGTAGCCAGGCCGAAAATGGGCGGGATCGGATTAGTAGGCGTGGCACCTCACATATAAAGTAAATATTAAACGTCATATATCTCGCGTAGCCACAGCTTTGCACATTTGTCTGAGGGTATCCATTATTAATGTGAGTAGTCAGACAAACAATGGGTGGGATCGAACAAATGGGCATGGCACGCCCCATACAAAGTGATTTTTAATATAATATATATTGAGTACTATGACAGGGCGGGCTTTGCAAATTTGTGTAAAGTCATATATTATTAATATTAGTAGGCATGCCGAAAATTGGCAGGAGAGAGATTTGCATATTTTGTCTATTATCAATGTGAGTAGTTGGACAAAGAACGGGTGGGATCGAACCAAATAAATATTAAATGTCATAGATCTGGAGTACTGTAATAGTGAGAGCTTTTAGCCTCTGCATGAGCCCATAAGTTATTCATGTGATTAATTGAACAAATAACGGGCATGATCGAAGCAGTGGGCGTGGCACCGACCATACAAAGTAAATAGATAATATCATATAACTGGTGTTCTATAAAAGGGAAAGCCTTGACTCTTTCTACGAGTCCATCAGATATTAATGTGAGTAGTCGAATAAAAACTGTGCGTGATCAGAGCAATGGGCGTGGCACCTCCCATTTAAAGAAAATATTAAATGTTAGATATCTGGGGTACTGTAATAATGAGAGCCTTGGGACATTTCATGAGCCCATAAGTTATTCATGTGATTAATCGAAGAAACAATGGACGTGATCGGAGCAGTGGGCGACCATACAAAGTCAATATATAATATCATATAGCTGGATTACTATAATAAAAAAAGACTTTACACTTTGTACAAGTCCATTCATATATTAATGTAAGTAGTCGGACAAGAAATGGGCGGGATATGATTAGTCTTGAAATTTTTGAGAAATACATTAATTACCAATTTGATTAGTCATGGAAAATACGGGCGGAATCGCCAAACTACAAAAATCGCCAAAGCCGAAAATCGCGAAACACAAAAATTGCCAAATGAATATTGATTTTCTTTGTTTAACTTTCATACTTTAGGATAAAAAAATATATTACTTTTTTTACTTTATATTTAACTTTTGAGAGATCGAACAATGAATATGTGCGTTACGTCCAAGAAATACATTGTATTGAGGAAATAACTGGTTGGTGTTTTTTTTTTTTTTTTGTTTTCATCGGCGATCCCATCCATTCATAAATCCCACCCCCGCATACTTACAATATTATTCGTTATTTTTTAATTAACAACAAAAATATTCACTAGAAATAAGTTATATGGCAAAACAACGTTTGCCGGGTCAAATAGTAATTTTATACAAAATCATAAAATTTTATTATTTTCTTAACAAAGTATTGCGGATATGTAGGATTTTCTATCAATAATCAAGCAACTGTTTAATATTTAATTTTAAAAATTGGTCATGGGTTAAATTTCTATACAAAATAAGAATATATTTTATTTTCTTAAAGAAAATCTCACGAATTAGTTATCAGAAAATTGTGAAAATTTCAATATATATAAAAAAATAAGGCATGCGCTTAACTTATTTGAAAAAAAAAAATTGGGCACAGAAATTTTATGGGAAAATTATTATTTTCCATCGAAAATGTTACGGACTTCAAAACATTTCTGACAAAAGCCTTACAATATTATTAGTTTCAAATCAAATAATGGGGATATAGAGCAATCCGCTTTTCAAACATTTTCAAAGAACTTGAAATATTTTTTATATAACATCATGCTGATGTGGATAATGCTTGATGATCAACATGGAATATTTTAAAATTTTATATAAAACCATAAAAATTGTTTTTAATTTCATGATAAATAACTGCGGATATCTGGGATTTTCTGTAAGTAATACAGCAAAAGTTATTTATTTCTTTAAAAAAATTCTTATGCGATAAATTTCAAGTACGAATCTTTTTGATTTCTATGCTAAAGAAAATCTAACGAACTTATTTGAAAATTATGAAAATATAGATATATAAAAAAAATAAGGCCGGTGCTTAGTTTATTAAAAAAAAAATTTGGCACAGAAAATTTATGACAAAGTGATTGTCATAAATTTGAGTTTGAAAATTTTCATTATTTTCATAAAAAAATAATAAGATCTTAAAATTTTATACTAAATCATTAAAAAGATGCGGATGTCTAGTTTTTTTTTCCGAAAATTAAGTAAAAATTAAAAATTTTATTAATTCTTGTGATAAAAGAATTCGTTTCTTTGACATTCTAAGATTTCTATAAAAAAAAGAAATAAAATGTCTTAGCCTTAACAAAAACAGCTTGAAATTATTTTTACAGAAACGATCTAAAACTAAAGGAAAATTTTAAGGAGGGCAAAAATTTAATCCAAAAATTAAAATTATTGCAAAAAATTATGCGGATGTGAGTACTTGGTAATATTTAAAAAACAAAATTATTTCAGTTCAAGTTTGGTTTATTTTGTATATCGATGAAATTCTTGTAGAAAATTACGCGGATGTTTGCTTATTTTTAAATATCACAAGATGGTTTTAAGAACTTTGGCCTATAGTTGTGATCATTGAAATCAGTATCTACCAAGGTTCAGAAAATACACACAATGTTCTGTTCTAAAGCAGCCAACACATATTTATATTTTCATATCAATTATGTGGGTTTCTAAATTTTGTACGGTGTCCAACACAATCATGACTGTGTTCCGTTTTAATATTTCGTTATCTACACAAACATTTTTCTATTACGTATTTTTTGTTTCGGACACACACATCAATCACACAGTTCGTTTTCTTGCACGTGTACTGCTAAAAAAACAGAACATGTTCTTCAACGAGTACATCTAAAAATTAAAACATTATCCACTCGCGAATATTTACCGAATGTCAATAACTCTTTCGAATATATATACCTATACACATATGTATATTAATTTCTGGAACAAAGGTCCACAGGAAATACTGCTTTCCAAATCATATTATATGAATATCATGTGGTTTTCTTTATAGGGAATCGGACTAATGTTACTGCAGATCTTTAAAATATTTCATTAATAACTTTCAACTATAATTTAATTTAATTTTCATATTTATTTAGGTTTTATTTACGTAAATATTAAAGCATGTTTCAATGTTTTCTTAAAACAAATTTTTTTAAAGATCTTTCCAAAAAGCAATAATCATAACCAAGTTCAAGTTTGTCTTTTAGGCACGTTCCTTCAATTAATGAGATTAAATGAAATAAAAACAGCGAGAATATGTGGTATTTCCACCTTTTGCGAAAAAAAACCTTATTACGAAACTTTTGTTTATTTCTTTTTCTTCCTTGTATACATTTCTACATTTTTCTTATTATCATAATTTAATGGAAAAACAAGGAGATTGTATGTCAAACATTATTACAGTCATCTCTATTCTGAGGAACACTTGTTAACATGTTGTTGCTAAGAATTAAGGTTATTAATGCAAAAAAAAATTTATATTAAAGACACACTTTATTTATTTGGAATTTTTAGTGATATGAGATTGGGTTAGATTGGAATTGTTTAATTTATTCAAATTCCCTACAAATTTGCATAAGAGCTTATACGAATATAAGCCACCCTAATATATTTATTTATTAATATATTTTGTCTGCAGTATCTGTTGATTTTTTTTTAATATTTTGATTAAGGGTTGCTATTTCAAAAAAAAATAATAATAATGTTTTTCTTATACTTGCAATATGTTTTCCATAACTTAATTGATTATGTTTGGTGGATATTTTAAGGGTGTTCTAAAAAAATTGAGGGTACCTGACGGAAAAAAGTTAATAAACTTTTAATTCAATTTTGTTCATTGAAATTTCAATTAATCAGCTAATTTGAGTAAATTTGGAAAAAAAAAATTTGGGGATGTTTAAAATGCTCTGATGGGTGAAAAATAATTTTTTAATCAATAAACATGAATTAAAATAAAAAAAAAAGTTTTGGATAAAAAACTAAAAAAGATTTAACTAAGAATTACTTGGAAAGCACAAGCAATTTATCAGTAGTTGACTTAAGCTAATACGGTTCGAAGGACTACTTGGATTAAGGGCATTAACATCTGTTACCATAGTATAATGGCAGTATAATAAAACTTAAGTACGATTTTTTCCATCTGAAAGACCATATTATTTTTGAAAAATGTTTCGTTTTTTCTGGCACTTCGAAGGACTAAAATATGTTATATTTAACGCGATAAATATCTACACCAAATTTTTTATGTACAGCCTTCGTACAAACCTGAACCACGTTCTTTCAAAATCACATTAATTTAAGTAAATACGGTTCGAATTTGGATAAATTCTATTAACATTTGTTTCAGGTCTTGTCGAGTACAACAAGACCCTGTCCTTGAAATTTGCGAAACATCTCCAAAATCTTGAGTTACGGGATATGAGCATGATATTTAAGTAATATTGAGACATATGTGCATATTCCTCCAGCAAACTCATTTTGTTTAAAAATATTCTCTATTTTTCAACTTTGGAGATGTTTTTACACATTTTTTTTTTCAATTAGGAACCGTATAATATATGAACTTATTATTAAAGCATGTATATTTATGAGTAAAATTAACCGAGTTATTAAACTTTTAATAAAAAAAAAAGAAAATGGAATAAATGCCTGCAAACATTTTTGAGTTGAATAACCGAAAATGTTATTTTTGCAAAAACAATTTGTTTGTGCAGGCATTTATTCCATTTTTTTTTTTTTTTTAAATTTAATAACTCAGTTAATTTTTACCAAATTTTTTTAAACCAAAGCTGCATTTTACTCATAAATAAAAAAAAAGTATCGCATTTCATTCTTTTTTATATCACTGTGTAATAGAACGCAGTTTTTAAAATATCTGTTTCGAAAGACCATGTTATTTTCTGATAAAAGTCTCGTTTATTGTTGGAGTTCGTAGGAGTAATATATGTTCGATTTCAAAAAAATTTCAATTTTTATGCCGCATGTACAAAAAAATTCTGAAGCGCTGAAATATAATTTTCATTATATATTTCCGCATTTACAGGTAATCTTCCGTAAAAAAATATTGATTTACAGATACCACGTTCAGTTATGATCAAATAAAATAAAACCTCTTTCATTGGAACTAAATATTTAAAATATATTTCCATTTTTCGCCCAATCCTGGTTGGACTGCCAGTTGTAGTCTTCACCTGTAAAGCAACACCCGTCATCATCCATCACTCATTTCAAGTAAAAGTTAGCGTAGGGTTGTAGATATTTTCTGATTACGTTTTGTGGCATTTGAACTGTCTTCCCAGCTCACGGTATGGTTTTCCATAATGACCTATGGTTTCAGCTATTAATTTATTCTTTACTTTCGAGCCTTCTAAACGACATATCTTGCCTGAAACAGGTTTTCTTTCTACCTTCGTATTAACTAACTAACTTCGCCATTTTTTATTATTTTCTTTTTTCCAAATGATGACTGATTTTCTTCACAAAATTTACAAATTATTATATGATGATCTAATTCATTTAGTCACGTTTCGAATACGTATTGATCGGAAAATAATATGGTTTAGTTAGCACTTTTTATAGCACATTTAAAAACTTCCATTTTCCTTCGGTTGGAACGACCATGCTTGTTTTTAACATTATTTAACTCGTGTTACCAAATGTTCTTTAAATGAAGTATTTTCTTTGCATAAATTGCCTTCAAATTTAATTTTTTTTAAGAACTTAGTTCGGTTCGGTTCGAAGGACCATACAATATTTGGTTAGAAAGTCAAAAGTGAACCTTGGGCGATTATTTATAATATATTCGATTGAAACCAGTTAATATTTCAGTGTTAATATAAGTTTTTTCTTTAATTTTCTTTTTACTTTACTAATTTCTTTTTTTGTATTTATTTTATCTTTTTAGGTATGTACCAAAATTCCTAATTCCTTGCTATCATCAGAGTGTAAGTTTGACAGTTAAATGAAAAAAAAAAACAAATATCGCCTTTAATGCGATTACTTTAGCATTAAGGGTATGCAAGTGAAAACTTCAACAAGTATCGTAAAAACTGTTACCCATAAGCACCACTTTTTGAAAATCTATATAATATTTAAAAGTATAATAACACTTTTACAGCAAATGGTGATTGCTGTTATGAATTTAGTCAGGCTTAAAACAAGTATAAACTACTTGACAGTTACAAAAAAAATATTTGTATTTAGCTTGATTTATTGGAAATATTTGCCCATTGAAAGTCTAACATAAAATGAAGCAATAAAAATTATGTGTCAATGATAAATACTCTTCGTTTTCCTATTTCAAACTCGTATGTATACCTATATATATTACTTATGTTGAACTAAAGCAATTTTCATAAATATAGCTCCATTTGCAAGGTGTTGAAAGAATTTTATTTATGATTCTGCAATAAAGTATTGAAAATAGAAAATGCAACTTGTTTAACATACAGAAATACATTATCCATTTGTCACTTAGTAATGGTTTACTTGCAGGGAAGGAATTCTAAAAAGAGAACATGAAAATATATGGTATAATTCCAACATAACTAACAGTATCCGGTTCGAATGACCATGTTATTTTCTGAATTTGTGTAAATTCTCGAAAAAAGTGAATATTGTCAAATAAAATATTTCAAGATCAAGCTACGATAACTTGAAAGGTCCATATTATTTTCACAAAATGCAAAAAGTTTTGATTTTCTGTGAATTCCTCCAAAATAAAATTACTATTAAATATAAAAAAAGTCCTGAATTAAATTAAAAAAATACAACAGAAATAAATATTAACTTCGTAAAACAAAATACTTTAAGTTCGAATTACCATAATTTTGTAGTACATTGCAAGTATTTTCAACTATCAATACTTATGGAAATACATACATGTATTTTGAAGCATTTTAATGAATCACGTCATTAAATCGCATTATGATATTGATCGTATACGAGTGTATCGAATATCTGAAATGGTTCGAAGGACTATTAACGCTTCTAAATAAAAAAAACGTATAACGAGAATATTGATAGAAAAAATTGAGCAGTATTAAAAAAAAATTAACCCAATATCGCACCCAACTATTGTGGCACGATCATTGCGAAATCTATGTATTATTTAATTTATTTAAAAGCAAAGCTCGTAAAAGATTTTATCCCTTTTTATTAAAAAGTGCATTTTTACATTAAAGGATACCTTCTTTTACATCTTCGTAATAATCATGCAATAACATGTGTCTTTTAAAAGTACAAAAATTTTTTTACAAACCCTAAAGGCCATGTATGGCCTATTCACAAAAGTGTTTTTATATAAAGATTTACTGTTTTCAAAACAAATTTTTATAGATCACCACATGCCATACATGCAGTATTACAGTTACTTATTACTTTGTAAGTAACTATGAACATTAAGGTTAATCATGTTTACAGGGACTTCGTATACTTTAAGCAAACAAATGATAACCGCGGAAATATAATTTTGTTTGAGTTCAACAGCCTTAAGAATACCAATCGATAGAATGGCATAAAATGTCATAAAGATATATCCTTTTTCCGTTCAGACAGTATTTTTGAAGCAGCAGCCTAATGATGTTAAGCTATAAATACGGTTCGAAGGACCATCTTTTATAAATAACCTCACTCCTCAGTGATTGATTGTGAATTTTGGAAGGACCAATTTTTGTGAATAGTAGTTTTGTTAAGAATTGCGAGCAACATTTTTTTTATAAAAATCCATAGAAAGAAAAGTGTTGCAAAATAATTTTAAATATTTTTGACTTTATATTATTGAGTGGTTTCAAAATTCAACATTCAAGGTTTTAAAATAAAAGCCAACATACTTGCTACTAAATAAACATATCCCCAGAACGAACAAAAATAAATTTTAAATGTGTGTTCATGAACTTTTCTTTTAACTATTTTCTATTACACCGATTGAGAGACAACATAATACAAGTCATGGTTAGTACTTCTGCTTGGTCTTCTTCATGTTACATTCCTCATACTTAATTTTGAGATTTACTACATTATGATACTTGTTGGTGTACCAGCTAGTGTGTTGTTAGTTCTCGCCTTTGTTATGGCCAAAGTCAGAGTAGTTTAAGTACTTCTTGTTTGTTTGCTTATAGTCATATGTGTATTGCATCTCGTAATTCTTGGTTAGTTTTGTACAAAAAAGCGTCTAGTTTTTTTCTATTTAAAAACAGAAAATAAACGAAATTGTATCTTCAGGCTGGATTTCTTGTGGAAGAAGTATGTTTACAATTTAAATGTAAATGTGTATTAAGTTTTACCCTGACTTTTATTTGAATTAACATTATATTTTTGTGTTTGGAATATTAAATAAAAAAAACATTTTCTATTTGCGTTAAAATAATTACTTCAGGCTAGAGAATTTAAAATTAAATAATAATTGAATAATTTTGAATATGAAATGGCTGAAAATTTTTTTTAGAAATGAGATCTAACTTTTCAGCTGAAGTCTGTATGGTCTTTCGAACCGAATATAACGTGTATTTAAAAGACGATAAGAACATCACCGCATTAAATTTATTTATATATATATATATATATATATATGTGTGTGTGTGATTCTCTAACTCCCTTTGGAACAAAGGGCATCACTGGCTCTCAGTCCACATCTCCAAAATTATTTGTGGTAGGGCGACTATTTAGGTATCCAATTCAGAGGTTTTCGCCTACGTTCCAAAAACAATATACATGGTATAAGTGGCATTTAAATCTAGCTACTAAAGCTATTGTTGGGGGATACTCGGTCTAATGCCGGAAGTAGTTAATGCTTGGGTGGTTCAACAAATGAATTGTCGTTAATCGATCAGATTAAAAGTTTCTTAATGGCAATCAGAAACTTTTAACCTCTTCGAAACGCCCTGTTCCCAAAAAGAAAACCCGTCGTTGGATTTTTGGCGTAAATTTTATTACTTTGCAAAAAATGTCTTAGCCCACTTCGAAGGATCATTTACAACCGTATAAATAATATTACTGTTATTGTCTTTAAGTTTTTGGTGTGTTTTTAATTACTTTGCAATTAATTGCTGAGTCCGTATCGAAATAAATCAGTATATTGAAAATTTCTTTGGGTCTTCAGTGTACTTACAATTAATTTGCCAATAATTGTTCAACGCATTTTGTGTTCGATGGGGTGATCAGATTTTATGGACTTATGAGTACTAAACGTCAAATTAAATAAAGGATCTTGCCATGAAAATAAAAACTATATATTATTTTTATATTATTTTTACATCCGTGCGGAGTTGCATGTCTTCCATCAGACGCGTCCTCTGGTGGAGGATAGAGGGATGCCCGGTAGATATACAGGATAAGTGGGAAATAAAATACCACTCGCGGACCAAAACATGCACCTAAATCCATGTAATGTCTGTTTGCAGAATGAACGGTTCACGGTAGGCGTCTGTTCCTCTAGTAGAGGTGGCCTTACATAAAAACAGTAAGCCTGGATACTCAGCTAGCATCAGGATCGGGAGCGGCAGACCAATTATCTGCTCACCCTAAATCTAAATGATTACAGAAACCATATTTTTTGTGGCTCTATGTTCCTCTCAGGAATAAATAGGAATAACTATATATATATATTATTTTTACACTACATACCACAGCTTGAATAAATCAGTTAAATGTTGGTATTACTGAGAAGTCTTTAAGTTTCCAGTGTAATTAGAATACTTTCTTATATCTATCCGAAAGAACATATGCTCGCTGAGTTCGAAGGACCATATAATTATCTGATTAAATGTATTTAACTTGTATTTATTTTCAAAACTAAATTATGGATATACAAATACAAATATTAATTTTATATTGTTGTAACAAGCATCGTTCGACTTAAACCCAACTGGAATGTTTTTTTATAATCAAAAATGTCTATAGTTTTAGATTTAGCACTTAGGCAATATATTCTACTAATATCTGCTCGTCCTAAGTCTTTTCACATTATAATTCAATAAAAGTAATTTAATTTAAATGACACATACTTTGAGATTTTCATATTAAAAAATGGGCTTTTTAAGAGTTTGGAGCGATTTCTACAAAAAATATCTTTAAAAGCTTTTTTGTTTGTTGAAACGTATTTTGAATCGGTTCGAAGGACCATATTCTATGACACATATTTTGTGATTTTAATATTAAAAAACGTTTAGAGAGCTGGCCATAAACAATATCGTTAAAACCCCTTTTTTTATTGTTGAAATTTATTTCAGTCAGTTCTAAGGACCATATTCAACATTCTTTATTTATATATTACAACAATCCGGTGTCCACATTTAATACAGATTGACTTTCTCTCTCTCTCTCCCTCTCCATTCAAATCAGTGAATGTCGATACCATTGACCGAGAGCTAGCCATTATACAAATGTTCTCTTTGAATTATACCTTTATTATTCTGAAAACCAAAAAGTCATACCAATATTTTCCTCCTAAAAACAGATTACGTGTTTCAATCTTATTTGCATTAGTCATACAAATTTGGCATATTTTAGTCCAATTTGGTTTTTAAAAGAGCTCACTAAATATAGTTATGACCCTAGAAATTTTTGGTGCTAGTAATAATAGTATTTGTAATAATCACATCTGTTCTATTCTTGAATATTATTTCGGACAACAAATACATGGCAATTTCACTCAAATTTTATAATTTTTTTTATCCATCAATAGACAATTTTAGGATCAACTACCAAAACCCATAAAAAACTTTATCTATATTTTTTACGGAAAAATTCCACCGACATCTGCCCATTGATTTTGTTTCAAAAACACTTAGAACTTCAAGTCCTTTTGCTGCAGGAAGGATTTGATATTCTAAGAACATTTTTTGAAACAAATATCCGAAAATCACAAATCTTTATTTTGTAAAAAAAAATTTTATGATTTGAAAATTTGTTTTTTAATTTTCTTAGGATTTCTGAGTTCTTCAACCCCAATACGGAAGTTTTTATTTGTATTTGTTTCTATGATTTAAATAAATTTTCATGATCACGTTTTCGAAAAACTTGTAAAAGTCATTTTGTCATCTTTATGAGTTGAACACTACATAATAATGTTAAGGAACTATAGAATATGATGAAATGATGTGATGATAATTATGATGATGATGATGATGATGATTACTTGGACAAACACCTGCAATATTTACAAATTGGTTAACACGTACTAAACAACTACAATGACAAGAACAACAACCAAAAACCTATTACGAAATAAAAGTATCATCAGAAAATTGCTTGAGAATCTTTTACAGGCATAAATAAATATGAAAAATTACCAAAAGAAAATGATACACTTGCAGAAAGTAATAAGAGATGGAACACAATAAAAGAGTTACGACGACAAAACACAAAATTTTGTAAATTCAAGAGTTGGTTTAAAAAAAAAAGAAAAACAGTTTTGCTTATAATTGTGGTGGTAGTCTGTGGCCTTAATTGTGCTTCCCTTGGCTTTAGTTTCAGTTTTGG
Source organism: Cordilura impudica (assembly GCA_963682025.1). Lineage (NCBI taxonomy): Eukaryota > Metazoa > Arthropoda > Insecta > Diptera > Scathophagidae > Cordilura > Cordilura impudica. Next base: position 168,979,141 of record OY821517.1, on the reverse strand, counting down.
TGCCTCTTTTGTCGCTACTGCTTGCATAAAGTGTTAAAAATTATTTGTTTTTCTTTCAACTACTTTGTATTTCAAAGGAGAGCTTATTTGATTTTAGTTGTAGAGTCGTTGAGTTATACAAAGTATTCAAGATTTGTTTAAGGCTTTTTTTGTTGTATTTTTTTTCGGCATTTTAGTTTGTTTTTTTTTCGGAATAGAGGGGGGTTCATTTTAGAAGAAGTCTTAAGAAAAAACTAACGGTATATGAATCATGACTTTGGCATCATTTACCACAAACATCCTCATCATACTCATCTTCTTCCACACTGCCACAATATAACTTTTTCCACATTCATTCATACACACACATACACACACTCTGTTAGCATCATCGTCAGCTGGCTGGCTGGTTAACAAGCTGGCATTATGATTTAAAACCACTTGCCAAATGCGTTAAAATCATCTTCTTACATGTCCACATATAACAAAACTATCATCATACACATGACTACACACATGGATTTTAGGCATCATTGTCTTACTTCATATGTGCTTGGTATGGAACCCAGCAAAGTTTTTATTTTCTAAATGAATTTGTCATCAATAATTTCTCGGCAATTATTGAGTTTTAGATTTAAATTTGAATATCACATTTAAAATTCCGAAATATATATTTATCAAAATTTGATATATTTTAAATCTCTATTTCTTCTTGAAAAAAATTCTAAAACGCGAAATGGTTTTTCGTGAACATATTTGTATTGCTGTTTTTTTTTTTTTTTGATTTTCAGACGGTTCGAAGGACCAATAATTTTGTGAATATATTTTATTAAATTAATTACAATTGTCTTTATCAAGAAAAGAAACACATTTCTTTCAAAGTTGTTTTTTATTACTCTAGTTTATTATGTGGGAAAACATATTAGCAAACAGCTGCATAGATTCTCATTACATTGGTTTCGGCAAAAGGATTGCGTACATGAAAAATTTAACTTTCGCAATAACTTTCAACGAAATAACCGATTTGATTGAAAATTACACCTAATTGATTGGAATTTTGTTAAAATTAACATATTATATATTATTTTGCGAAATCAATTGTTTTGTATTACGATTTAAATTTTTCAGGAATACCTCCCATAAGCGATTCTATAGTATTTTAGCATTTGCTGAACATAGAACATATTTGATAAAAAAAAAAGTGGTATTGTTGGGATTTGCTTTGTGCTCTTCATCACGCATTTAGCAGGAATCCAATAACTTTCTATGGGCCGAAGATCGGGGCAGTTGGTACGAAATTGACATTACATTTTTGGTCTACCTTTCAAAAGTCGATTTACTAATGTAAGAGCAGGTCAAAAGAACGTAGATACCTCGTGCTAATTTAGGAAGAAAAGCAGCCTCTTTTGCAAACAATTTTTTTTAATGAATCAATCGGTATAAATCGTAACAGTTGTCGCATACTAACTACTTCGTTTCTTACAACTACAAATAGGCGACCAAAGTAAAAACTTTTTCAGGAACTTTTTTGTAGCTTAAACTGTTTTCGGGCAATCCTTCTATTATCGACTACGAACAAATCCACTCCTGATAGCTGCAAGCACGTCTGTTTCATCGTACATAATTCGTTCAAACTTGTGGATTAAATAACTTTTTAGTTTTTTAGACCGTTCTTTTGAAGTTTCGGTCCTGCACCTTCTGCACTTTACACAATTTGAGTCCTGCATCCTTTTTCACTTTTCTTACGAAAGACTCTGAGCAATTGATTTTCTGAGCTGCTTTTCTCCCCGATATATTTGGATTTTTCATAGAGTGTCAAAATTTTTGTAACCTTGTTAAGGTCAGTATGGCCCTTTTGACCACTTCCTCGGATTCTCCCAATAGCAAAACGTTCGATATAATTTTTAATAACCAGCGAAACCGTTTGCCAAATAAGCGATTGGTTTAAAATCCCACTTCCTATTTGATTAAGAAGTCTAGTAATGTTTTTCTGTACTTTTCCTTTACAATTAAAGTAAACTAATTATTAAACATTAATAATATACTAGCAGATTCCAGCCCTGGAAATTCGAGTGCAAATTCTAGGAAATTTTAGTTTTTCATTAAATAAAGACCCTAAAGGTATGCTAATCAATTATATCCAATTCACAAATCAACACAAAAAAACAAACTCATTTTTATTACAAACACATTAACAAATTTAATAAACACACATATAGCATTGTATAATTTTATGTATGTGTTAGTAGCAACTTTAAATGCAATTTACTCAAAATAAAGGTAAAAATTTAAAAATCTGTAAATCTGCAAAACGGCTAAAAAGAAGTACCTTTGAAATAATATACGTTTGGTCAAAATCGGGATAAAACGGTAAAACAAAACATCGGTCACAAGAAATCGCCTAGCCTATTAATATTATAGATAGAAAACATATTTCATTATATTTTGGAAGAAAAAATTTTATAATTTTAATTAAGTTAATTTTTACAAAGGAAATATAAGTTATAGTTTTTTCGTGCGCAAATCTTAACCAATGAGAGTTGGTGACTCTACTCAAAACAGCTGTATAACCTGTCTTCCTGAATATTCTATCATTTTATTGAAACAAATGTGCTAATGTTTCTGCATTTTTAAAAGAACTGATTTCAGTTTAAAGTTAGATTAACTTCGTTGAAATATGGTTCGAAGGACCAACATTTTTATAATTCCCAGATACAGGAATTGTGACAAAAAAATTTATTAAACTAGTTATTACTGGACTTCATATATGACATAAGTAACCGGTTCAAAGGACCAGCCTTTGTAAACATTTTAAATCTTTGAAGCTTCATGTATGGAAAGCATATTTATTAACTGTTACTTTTTATCCAAATTCAAAATAAAATATCGCTGGGTTATTACAACAGATGAAATCTTTCCTTTTAGTTGTTTTCGAAATGTTTGCACATATTTTAGCGCATTTTTTTATGTGCTCAGATCGTTCTTAGTGTTTGCTTGTTATTGTCATTGTTATATTGTGTGATATTGTTCAGTGAGTGAGTGAATGATTCTTCTTGTAACATACACGACAATGTTGTTGAGGTTTTTCCTTCGTTCTTTGTTGCAACACACTGACGACTTCCTTTAACCATATCTGTTAAGGTGCCAACCAAAGTACTTCAACCAAAAACCTTCTCTTAACCGTTCTAGCATAACGTTGCTAGGAAAATAAATATATTTAAAAAAAAAAAAGTTAAGAAAAACGTGCAAATTTTCAAAATGACTGCCACCTTACATGACAACACACATTGTCAAATTACACTCAATAAAAAACTTTCGTTCAAAAGTTAAAGAAAATATACAAAAAAAAATTTGAAACGGAAGGACAGACGGATTATTCTTCGCATTAGAAATTAGAGCCGTAAATGTAGGACTGTGAAATTGACTTAAAAGATTATTATCAGGTACTTTCTTTGTGATAATAAAAATTGGCTGAACAATATATTTTTCCATTAAGACGATTGCTCATCAGACGCCGTGATAAGACATTTGATATTTTATAATATGGTACAACTTCAGTCTTTAAAAATCTTTTTTTTTAGAAAATGTCGGGAATTATGGCTGAAAGATAATGTTAGAACTGATAATGTCACAACCAAGTCAGTTGGTGATGTTACTTATGACATGTACTATTATTGATGCTGATACATTTGAATTTGTTGGCGATAACAAGAAGACTTCTAAATTAAGGACTGCGGTTGATAAAATGGCCCATCATAAAATTTTGAAAAATCTGTTGAGCTAGTGGTACGATATTAATTTAATTATTATATATTTTTATTATAATTTTTTTTATTATTATTATTTTTTTTTTTTTTTTTGGCACCCCGACATTATCAGATATCTTTTGAGCTGCTAAAAGACCACTATCCCCGAAAGTATTGAACATCCTCGGCCACTTTCTTTATTGCTTTTATTGCCCATTTGACCAAAGACTTGAATCTTTCAATTGGCCTAAGTTTTGAACTTATTTGGAGGATTTGCTTATTTTTTTTAGTACCACTCCAAGACCAATTTATGTCGAGAAAAAATAAATGTTTCTCTTAAGAAAAGTTTAAGTCTTTTTTCCAAACATACTTTAATATAAATTTCCTAGTTTTCTTGTTCGCGCAGTTACAAACGACTTGCTCGTCTCGTCATAGCTGCAGATAGCTTGTCATACTAAGATTTTTCGAGGAATTTTGGGATGTGGTTTTGACTTAAACCTTTCCCAACATTCCCCCGTGAGTCTGAAGTGTAAGACTACTGGTCTGTAAGCTGCGAGAAGCAACTAAAAAATGCTTCCGTTTTTCATGATGCAGCAATTATAATTTTTTAAAAAATCTTTGTTCCATATTTCCCATTCGGTTGCCATTTTGAAATGAATAAAAGCCTCTAGCGAAACAATTTAAGAAGCATATTTTTTGACAATATTTTCACAGACTACTAAAACAATTTTTCAATTTGAGTAATTTTCAGTATTTAAATATTTACTGAGAAAAAGTAGTAGGCCAAATTTTCAAAAACAGCCCTTATTTGGGAGTATCGTGCGAAACATCTTAAGAACTACAGAGGAATAGGCGAGAATAAAAGTAGAACTAAATAATTAGTAATAGTTTCTTTTTTTATAGTAGACAATCTTAGTGATTTGTGGGGATAAAAAGGAGTAAGATCGAAAAGATCGTAACATAGATAAAATGTTATTGTAAGGAATTCATTCATCCTAGAGTTTTGATTTTATATATTTAATTTAAATTAAAGTTTAAAGTTTATATCAAGAGTTTAATCAATACTCATGAAATTATGGACCTTTTCCGGAAACCTTCCCACTAGGGATTTTATAGTGATTAATATCACTTATTTGATGGGTTCTGTCACCTTTTTAGAAACTTCCACAGTTTGTGCTCTTCAACTACCTTTTCACAAGATCCCAATATCTCCCCACTCGCCTTAGCTCCAAATAGTTTGGAGGTTTTGCCTCTCTTAATACAAAAACTACGTTATTGTTCTTCTAGCAAAAGCTTTCGTACCGTAGTGACAGGATGCCAAATCGGGCCAAAAATATGTGGACACAATGTGAATGTGTTGAATTATGAAAGTAGTAGTTTTCTTTGCAAACACTCTTTAATATAAAATTCAATATTTATACATAGAGCCCGCTGACCTAACCGGGCTGGATTTATACTGGATAAGGTGGCAGCTCTTTTCAGCTCTTCTATTTTCTTGGCCTTGCAAACGTCATGTGAACCCTTCTTTTTGATGTGTAAACATCTATACGCGCAGGGGGGTAAATTTCAAAAACAGCGTAACATGTAAGCGTAACATGTGAGCGTAACATGTGAATCGTAAGACAAAATGTGATTGTATTGGTGAAAAAATTATGATATGATAACCTGTTTGAAAATTAAAAATGAAAAATAAAAAATGAAAAAAAAAAGGAAAAATAAAAAATTAAAAATGAAAAATAAAAAATGAAAAATAAAAAAATGAAAAATGAAAAATAAAAAATGAAAAATGAAAAACGAAAAATGAAAAATAAAAAATGAAAAATGAAAAATTAAAAATGAAAACTGAAAAATGAAAAATAACAAATGAAAAATAAAAAATGAAAAATGAAAAATGAAAAATGAAAAATTAAAATAAAAAATTAAAAATTAAAAATGAAAAATGAAAAATAAAAAATGAAACATTGAAAATAAAAAATGAAAAACGAAAAATTAAAAATTAATAATGAAAAATGAAAAATAAAAAATGAAAAATAAAAAAATTAAAAATAAAAAATGAAAAATAAATTAAAAATGAAAAATGAAAAATGAAAAATAAAAAATGAAAAATGAAAAACGAAAAATGAAAAATGAAAAATGAAAAATAAAAAATGAAACATGGAAAATAAAAAATGAAAAATGAAAAATGAAAAACGAAAAATTAAAAATGAATAATGAAAAATGAAAAATTAAAAATAAAAAATGAAAAATAAAAAAAATGAAAAATAAATGAAAAATAAAAAATTAAAAATGAAGAATAAAAAATGAAAAATTAAAATTGAAAAATTAAAATAAAAAATGAAAAATGAAAAATTAAAAATGAAAAATAAAAAATGAAACATAGAAAATAAAAAATGAAAAATAAAAATTGAAAAATGAAAAACGAAAAATTAAAAATGAATAATGAAAAATAAAAAATAAAAAAATTAAAAATAAAAAATGAAAAATAAAAAATTAAAAATAAAAAATTAAAAATTAAAAATAAATTAAAAATAAAAAATAAAAAATGAAAAATGAAAAACGAAAAATGAAAAATGAAAAATGAAAAATAAAAAATGAAAAATGAAAAATGAGAAATTAAAAATGAAAAATAAATTAAAAATGAAAAATGAAAAATGAAAAATAAAAAATTAAAAATGAAAAATGAAAAATAAAAGAAAATGAAAAACGAAAAGTAAAATGAAAAAAAAAATTTGAAATGGAAAATATAAAATTAAGAATAAAAATGAAAAATAAAAAATTAAAAATGAAAAATAAAAAAATTTAAAAAAAAAGGAAAAATAAAAAATTAAATATTTATAATAAAAAGCTAAAACTAAAAAATTAAAAATAAAAAGCGAAACATGAAAAATAAGAAAAGAAAAATGAAAAACTAAAATTAAAAATGAATAATGAAAAATAAAGAATGCAAAATGAAAAATAAAAAATGAAAAATAAAAAATTAAATATAAAAAATTAAAAATAACAAATGAAAAATAAAAAATGAAAATTGAAAAATAAAAAATTAAAAATAAAATATGAAAAATGAAAAAAGAAAATTAAAAATTGGAAAATGAAATATGAAGAAAAAAAATTAAAAATTATAAATAAAAAATTAAAAATAAAAAAAGGAAAAATTAAAATTAAAATTAAAAAATTAAAAATAAAAAATTAAAAATGAAAAACGAAAAATGAAAAATTAAAAATGAAAAATTAAAAACGAAAAATTAAAAATAAAAAAAATAAAAACGAAAAATTAAAAATTAACCGGTTAAAATAATAAATAATAAATATTTTTATATTAACAGAACCCCTGCAGTTGATTGCTATAAGTGATACGATTTCTGTTTGATTTTAAGAAAGTCCTATAAAAAAATCTTTAATTACTAGATGTTTACAAATCTCCCCTGCGATCGGACTCACATGATTTTTTTTCCGAACCAGGTTTCCTATCAAAGATCAAATTCTCCTAACACTTTCAAATAATATTGACGACAGATCTTTGATTCTTTGGCTAACTTTTTGTAGGATCAAATTGGGTTTTGTTAAAAATATTTAATAATTTTAACTGATCTATTTTTCAAAGATAATTTAATCATAAATTAATTCAAATAATGCTTGCAAAAAAAGTTGAGAGGAAATCGTGTAATAAGATTTTTTTGATTGCATTCCTTATTATTACAAATATAAAGTGCCATGAACGCGAAAATAGCTTAAGTAACGTAATATCAGATTTGCGTTGTTAACGATAACCGATAACTTATGGTAATTTGAATCATTTATCAAAATTTCATAGATGTACGAAGTACCGGTACGAGTTTTTAGCATGAGTACAAATTCTTAACGACTTTGCATACTAAGAAAAACTTCCTCCTTTAAAATTTTGAATTTGTCAATTCAAAAGTATTTAATTAAGTTTTTGTTCGAGAGTATTATAAAGACGTCTTATATAACTGTCATCACTTAGTCATCACTATGTGCATTTTGCTAAGAAATTATTAATAACATTTATAGGGAATTGTCATATTTCATACACAAAAATCCAGCCAATTATTTTTCTATAAAATAATTGCTATTGCCTTTAGAAAAATTCTTATATGCTCAATACTCTTGTCTACTAATATTTCACTTTGAGTGTAACCAGCCACATATGCTAGAACGTTGTTATTGGAAGCTTCCTCTCTTTTTGCAAACAGTAAAAAATTCTATTGCCAAGATCATAATGACCATCAATATCATCATCATCGAACCAAGTTATAAACACTGACTTAATGTCTTTCTTTTAGGAAATTTATTTTTTATTTTGCCCAGTTAGTAGTGTTAGTTGAAGTAGTCAACAATCCTTTTCAATATTCTATTTATATTTATTTTCTATGAAGACAAAAAAAAAACACAACATAAAGCTATAGGCCCCCTTTGATCCCTAACAACAGTGATTTGTTGTAAGTTGAATAGTGGATTTGTAAATGATCATTGACCATCATTTTGTAACTTTAGTTTCTATGTTTATTATTGATTGGCATTTCCTGGTTTCCAGATTTATTTTATCTGTTTGCCTTTCTTCGTCAGCGCCTTGAATCACTAAACATTTGTTGAATCATCCTTAAAGTATGTCTAAAGCAATAAAATTCCTAAAGCTCAAGACACAAAAAAGGATTTTAGTCACGATTGTTAATTGGACTTTAAATAAAATGGAATTTTTCATTACAAACTGTTAGTGAGTATAAAAAATTTTTGAAATTAAATAAATTTTTACTTCAATGGCTTTTTGTTTTAAATAATCAAAGCCTAAATTATTTTTTTCAAAAAAATTTAGTGTGAAACACTTAACCAAAAATAATTTTTGGCACATGTTGATTTTTGCTAAACCAACTGAAACGTGTGTTGAATTCAACCCATATTAAAAGCTTTACTTAGACATGCAAACATAATAATAGATTATTCAATTTTGCGTTTGAAACGCTCGCACTCTCAGCATGACATTTGTATATTAGAAACGTCTGTACGTATTCGTTCGTATGTGGTAATCCCCATCAGTTTTTTTTATTACGATTTTATTATTATTTATTTTGAGGTTCATTTTTGTTACTTTTTTTTTATTCATTATGGCTTATTTTAAAATTCTGCACATTCTTATTTTTCATAAAATATAGAAAAAAAAAATTAACGATAATTGCTAACATGCTTAAGAAATGAATGAAATGGAAAGGTAAGTAGAAGCATAGAAAAGGGCAGTAAAAAAAAGAATTTGCAACAAAAAAAAATTGTTATTCTCAAGATTTATGAAAGCCAAAATCTTAAAAATTAGCTAAAGAAATTTAATTGTTAGCAAATTAACTTACATAAATTAAAACAAACGTCTTCAAAACTATTAATTCGATTGATGACTTCGTAGACGAAGTTTAGCAAATACTTTTAAAAAATAGCTTAGAGAATTAGTTTTAAAAATTAAGAATAAATCAGGAATACAATGAAAATGACAAAGCAAAAATATTGCTTGCATGTTAAAGTTATAACTTACAAATGTACGGACCGAAGGACCAATTGTTGTTATGAATATTTGACAGAAATTACTTTGGAAAAATTATTTAGAATAAAACAGGAATTTAATGAGAAACAAAAACACATTCTTAATTAGAGACAAACCGCATTAAAAATGGTTATTAATAATTTTAAAAACTCAAGGACAAATTTTTTATAATTATTTGATAAAAAAAAAAATTATTTAGAAAAATAGGTTTCAAATTAAGAATATATCAGGAATTTAATATAGAACAAATATGCATTCTTAACTTAGAGGCAAACCGTGTAAAAAATGATTATTAAAAATTGAACAACCTGAAGGGCCAATTCTTTTATTATTATTCCAACAAATTTTTTTTTAGAAAAATTAGGAAGAAATCAGGATATTAATTCAAAAACTCCATATTTACCATAGACACAAACAGAATGCAAAATAATAATTTATGGACCGAAGGACCAATTTTTTTAATATAGAAATTTAGTTTTCAAATTAAGAATTTATCAGGATTTTAATGAAAAACATCGAATTGCAAAAATATTCATTGCTGGCTATAAATAGTTATTTAAACTTGTACGGTTCGAAGGTCCAATTTTTTATGAATATTTTACGAAAATTAACCTTATAAAAATTGTTATCAAATTAAAAATAAGTCAGGAATTCAATGGAAAAACAAAATACATTCCTAACTTAGAGGCATACCGTATTAAGAATTGTTATTAAAAATTGTACAACCTGAAGGACCAATTTGTAAAAAAATTTCTTTAGAAAAATATTTTTGAAAATAAGCAAAAATCAGAAACTCAAAGAAAACAAACCCATATTTAGCTTAAGACAAAAACCGGATGCGAAATAATAACTGCATTTTAAAAACGGATATTTAAAATTATATGGACCGAAGGACCAATTGTTTTTGTAATAAGAAAAATAGTTTTCAAATTAAAAATATATCAAAATTTTAAAGAAAAATCACCGCATTCAAAAATACCAATTGCTTGTTGAAAATGGTTATTCTGAAGTGTACAGGTCCGAAGATCCAATTTTTAATAAAAGCAAAAGTTACAATAGAAAATATTTTTCAAGTTAAGAAAAAAAAAAAAACAGGAATATAAACCGAAGGCAAAAATTAGTTGCATGCTAAAAACGTTTAAATAAAATTATACGTTTCAATAGAGATAATCTTAGAAGTAAAATTTAAAATTTTATGGACCAAGTCTTTTTACAAATAGAAAAACAGTATTCAAATTAAGGTTAAGTCAGAATTTTAATGACAAGCAACCGAATTTAAAAATACTATTTGTTTTTAAAAATTGTTATTTAAAATTGTACGGTGCGAAGGTCCAATTTATTAATAAATATTTGATTAAAAATTATCTACAAAAAATATTTTTCAAATGCGAAATAAAGTTAAATTTTTTTTATCCACATTTAACTTAAAGGCAAACCAAAAGCATAAATACTATTAGTATGTTAAAAGCGGTTATTTAAAATTTTACGGTCCTTGGAAAAATATTTTTTTCGAATTAAGAATAAATCAGAAATTTAAACAAAAAAAAAAGAAACACATATTTAGTTTAGCGCCACACCGGGTTGGAAAATTGTTATTGCATGCTAAAAACGTTGAAATAAAATTATATGGTCCGATGGCAATATTTTTTATGAATATTCGACAAAAATAATTTTCAAACCGAAATCAACAATAGCGCTTGAATATTTAACAAAACAGATTTTTGAAAATTAATAACAACTCAGGAACGTAATGAAAAAATACCATATTTAGTACAGACGCAAACCGTAAGCAACAATAGCGCTAGCATGCTAGAAATGGTTTAATAAAATGTTCAAACCAAAGGACCTATGTTTATCATGAATTTTGACCAAATTTACCTAAGTAAAAAGTTTGAAAATTTACAATAAATCAGGAATTTAATGATTACGCAAAGTTTCAAAGTACGGCTCAGTCCAAATCGGTTGGAGTAAAATAATATTAAATTTTTGAAGTAGACCAAACGAAAAGTACTCTCTATTATTTGAGATGACACTTGTCATTTACGAGGAAGCAGGTTTGTAAGACAAACCGTATAAAATCGACAAAAAAAATTGCTTCCAAGTGAGAATTCGCCATATAAAAATCGTGTCAAATGTAAGCAGGTCTGTATTACTTAACTACTTGGCCTATTACTTAACTACAAACGTGTTTATTATGAGCTGCTTTTATTACTGCGATTTCTTTATTTCGGGGTTGGGTAAATTTATAATAAATTATAAAATATTTTTAAATTTAAAATAAAATTAAGTAAGAGAGTAAAACTTCGGCTATGCCGAATCTCCGATACCATCCGCCTGGCATTTGCATTTACATTAATATCTGGACTTATTGCACTGTTTATAACAAATGTAAACAAAATATTTGAAAATATTAACAATGTGATAGAGTTAATGTTAAATTATTACAACAAACACACTGAATCTTTAGCATTTTTTTTAGAGGCGTTCCCATATTTTAGACCACATCTTAGCACAATGAAGCCCGATTAACTCCATTTTAAATACCAACCTGCTCGAAATAATGACAAAAAATATTATTCTAGGTTACCCAGTAAAGTGGTTTATTTTGTGAAAAGCGTGATTTCAGCAGACAGACAGACAGTCATCGCTATATCGACTCGACTTGTTATAAGGATCAGGAATATACATACTTTATGGAGTCGAAAATGAATTTACCGATGCGTTTCAAACGGAAGGATAAAATTTATTAATTTAAATCTTTGCAGAAAATTTATATCAATATTTTTTTTGTTTTTTGTAATTGAAACCTTATTTTGTTGTTACATTTTTTTTTAATATTTTTTGTTGTCAATTTTTTTTTTATATATGGGGGGTTTCATGTCAAGTGCACCAACGTTTGAAACCGATGTCTTCCGATCGGGATGAAATTTGCACCAAGGTTAGTCCTATTGGATAGTAGTTTAGACACAATTTTTCAACAAGATCAGTCCAGATCTCTCTGAGTTAGAGGGGATCAAAATTTGACATTTTGGCCAAACAGGTGTTTTTTCTCATCCATGTAACTTATTACCTATTGTTCCTAGAAAATTTTCTCCCAAAGAGTTTAGATAGCTATTTCTTCAGTATTTCGGAAAAAAATACTTAAAAAAAAAAAAAAATTTTTGTAGACTTTTTTTTTTGCTAAATTAAAGCATTTTTTGCCTTTTTTTCAAAAAGGGCATTTTTTTTTTTCATAAGAAAGCTTAGGATTTTTCCTTTAAGAGCTTTTTGGTCGCTTAGTGGGATGGGAGTGGGATATCTATCAAAATAAATGTTTTGTAAGTCAAGACAACGGTTTTTCAATTTTTCACAAATGCATTATTTTGAATTTTTTCCTATTTATGTCTAAAACCTTACAAATAAAACTTTTACTGAGAAACTAGACAAACTAAACTTTCCGAAGGTATATAACATACCTAACTAAAATTTTATACCCTCGATACTTTAATACCCAGAATATGTTAACCTCAGGAAAAAGTCGCTTATTTTCTATAAAAATGTTGAAAAATTATTATTTTTTATTTATTTTTAATAATAATTAAATTAATGTATAATAATAATAATATTAAAAATAAAAAGATAAATAATTTATTAAAATTTAATCTTAATTGCATTAGATCCATTTATATCATAACTATTTTTATACTTAATTTATTGTAGCTGATGAAGTATTTAAGTCTTGTAAGTTTTTAAATACCCAGTCTTTCATCCAGCTTTTTTGTCGTCTTTATTTACTGCGTTTTTTGTCAATCCTTTCTTGGCGTTACTAGGTTCAGCTGTTGATTTCGCTGCTGGTTTATTTGTTGTCTTTGGAAAGAAATCGCATTGAATAGAGGCAGAAAACTTTTTCAACTTGAGTCTTCCATCGACAAGCGGTATAAAAGCATGGTATTGAGCGGTGCCATCGATTCTTAACGCAGCATCGAATCTGCTCTTCAGTGTTTTCAATGTTTCCTGATGATCCTCTTTGCTACTAAAAACTATTTTAGTTTCTTTACAATAACTCTTTGCCCAATGGAATAAAGCAGTCGCATCTAAGATGCGATCTTGATGAGAGCACTGGAGGCTATACTTCGCTGCATTTCTTTTAAGGTTTGCTCCAATACCATCACATGCTCCTTTACCATGAGCAGTAGGATGAAAATGCCATAAGATTTGCCAAGCTACTTTTGTTTTTAAAATGTTGACGAGCTCCGTCCGAAACGTAGTATACCTTCTTTACTGTAAATTTAGATTTTAGAAATTTTAGTATTCTCTTCTGGTACTCATAAACTGCAACGGTATCACGTTTTAAATCGTCGGATATGATTGCCATACTTTTGTGTTCCAGTTTTTCATCTTTCATGTAGTAAATAACTACTGTGAATATAGTTGCTTGGTCGTTATTGAAGTGGAATGCTTGTAAGGCATCCTGAAGAACATATTTATAGTTTTCTGCGAAATCATATGAAATAACGAATTCACCAGACTTCAAATGTATCTTCAAATCCTTGAAGAATGACCATTGCTCTTTGACTAAAAAGTCATGGTTTCTCAAGTTTAGCAATCCTGTACACATTTCTTCCACAAAATCATCCACATTTAAAATGATTGTTTTCAATGTGCATCTGTCAGTCTGAATCCAAGAATCAAATTTGACCTCCTCTATATATTCTCGATCTAAAGAGTTGATCAAATTTTCTTTGATGAATGTGCAATTGGTACATTCACCTAAGTGGCAAGAAGTTGTTGCATTAGGACACATAGTCAATTTAAGGCAATCGCGGTAATCGTGTAAATCTTCTGCCGAATCATCTGTTAAATACTTTAAGTTGATTTCCTTCAACATCAGTTTAACATTTTCATGGTAAATTTGGGTTAATTTCGTGTTCAGATTGAAATGTTGCAAATAACTCTTTCAGGTTACAGATAACCATTCTCTTCTGTTATGTTATGAAGGTATGTTATGAAGGTATGTTACATACCTTCGGAAAGGTTAATTTGTCTAGTTTCTCAGTATATGTTTTATTTGTAAGGTTTTACACACGAATAGGAAAAAATTCAAAATAGTGCATTTGTGAAAAATTTAAAAACCGTTGTCTTGAGTTACAAAACATTTATTTTGATAGATATCCCACTCCCATCCCACTAAGCGACCAAAAAGCTCTTAAAGGATAAATCCTAAGCTTTCTTATGAAAAAAAAAAAAAAAAAAAAGCACTTTTTGACAAAAAAGGCAAAAAAAATCCTTTAATTTAGCAAAAAATAAAAGTCTAAATTTTTTTTTTTTTTTAAGTATTTTTTTCCGAAATATTGAAGAAATAGCTATCTCAATTATTTGGGAGAAAATTTTCTAAGAACAATAGGTAATAAGTTACATGGATGAGAAAAAACACCTGTTTGGCCAAAATGTCAAATTTTGATCCCCTCTAACTCAGAGAGATCTGGATCGATCTTGTTGAAAAATTGTGTCTAAACTACTATCCAATAGGACTAACCTTGGTGCAAATTTCATTCCGATCGGAAGACATCGGTTTCAAAAGTTGGTGCACTTGACATGAAACCCCCCATATATATATATTTTTTTTTTGTTAATTTATTTTATAGGCAATATTGTAAAGTGCCTTCTAACCCGAAAATAGCACTTTTGTTGATTTTGAAAAAAACAGATTTGAAATTAAATGTTGACTAAACTTAGTTTAATTATAAAAAGAGTTTGAGTTTAATTAAACTCCGTTAAATTGACAAACCAAAAAATCCATACAATAGTAATGAATTTTAAACAAAATGGTGGAGCCAGAAATTAATCAGACTTAAGAGCAAATATATTTACTCTAAAGCAGAAACAACTTTTGTTTAACAAAAATTTGTCTATATTCTGCAAAACAGTTTATGCAGCTGTTTCCGGTCGATTTAGTAAAAAATTTCAACAAAATTTCAATATTATTTTTCATAGTTTCAATGTGCTTAAACAAACTTTAAAAAAACTTTGAGCAACTAAGATAATTTAAATGATCGCATATGACAAAATTGCTGTCAATTTTGACAATCTCAATATTTCAAACAAAATAAATTAAGTTTGATGATAATCTTCTTCAATTTCTAAAAATACATTTTAAATACATACATAAATTAATACAAATTAACAAAAAAAAAAAACATGATATCATCTGATGAATATAACGATTACTAATAATAATTATAACCAAATTATTTTCAGCGCAAATAAGAAAAAAAATTCATTAATAAAATATATAAAAAAAAAACGGGAATTTCCGTGATATTTTATACGTAAACTTAATAATAAAATTGCTAATAACAAAGTGCTCTAGTATTAACTTAAACTTACAAACAAACTAATTTATTATTGTACGTATAAATATTTTGTAAGAAAAAAAGAAACTATAAAAATCAACTGACAACAACAAATCAATGCAAATTACTTAAACATGAGTAATCATATTAATGAGCCTAAATATAGATTTACATTTGTATATTTGTTTGTAACAATATCAAACAGGTAACTATTTCAGTTTTATATTCAAAACTTTTAAAAGAAGATTTTGTGTGAAATTCCTTTCGACACCCCTCCCCGTTCGTGGAGAACTTTATTATTCTCTTCTTAGCTGTTGCCATGACATATGACTTAATACTGTTTTGTTTTTAGCCATCTCTCTTTTTGTCTTTTGGTAAATATGTGTTTGAACTAATTTTAATAAAATGTTGTTAAATTCACATCACGTTAAATATTTAACTACATCAAGAACTAACTGTTCTTTTTGGTGGATTTAATCATTTCCATTTTTTAGTTTCAAAATTAGGTGTGTGTGAAATTGTGAGTGGAAGCACACACTTTTTTTTTTTTTTTTGCTTTTTTATTTCACAATTTTTTTTTTTTTTGCTTTTTTTCATTGACAAATTTTTTATTGTTTCAAAAGATCATTAAACTAGAATTAAATTTAAAAAATACGAAAATGGAAACAATTCATCAAGATTATTTTTAACACTTTTTTAACAACTGTTGAATTTTTGAAAAATCAACTTTATGGAAAATATATTTGTTTCAAACTAGAATAAGATTTAAAGTACATAGCAGGAATTGCATCACTGGCTGAAATCGGCTTAAGACACAATATGTCTATAATACTTCCGCAATGTTTTCCAATAGCAAAAAACCAATTGCCGACATTAAAAAAGGCCTCCTAACACATCTTGTATCTCAAATTGGAACTACGAGTATGATCATTAATAAATAATAAATGATATAAAACACCTTGACTCTATTAAATAGTTTTTGTCAAAAGAAATACGTGGAATGTCACCAAATATGGTTTGATGTTTGTTTGTTTAAATCCACAAATAAGACAATTAAAATGGCAAACAAATATAATAACAGCAAGTAAGAGTGTTAAATTCAGCTATGACGAAACTTTGCTACCCTCCATCTGGGTGTTAAGTTTGCATTGATATCTGGACTTATTGCACTATTTGTAGCCAACTTTAACATTATTTAAAAAAGTAGACAACTTGATAGACTTAATACTAAATTATTACAACAAACACACTGAATTTTTAGTATTTTTTTAAGTGGTCTCTCCATACATTAGGCCATATCTTGGCACAATTTTGTTCGCTTTATCCGATTTTTAAACCAATGACGACAAATAATATTATCCTAATTTTACCTAGGTAAATTGTCTATCTTGTGAATGAACGTGATATATATCAACAGATAGACACACGGGCATACACACAGACGAACGGACGGACAACGAACAGACGGACACACAGACATCGCTATATTGACTCGAGATGTTATAAGGATCAAGAACATATATATACTTCATGGGGTCGCAAATTCTAGTTTCGAAGCCTTACAAACGGAACGACAAATTGATATATACCCTCTGCACAGTGGTGTCGAGGGTATAAACACCAAAAAAGAAACTTGCAATAGAATTATGAATTAATACAAATTTTATTTTATTTTTTTTAATAAATAACAATAAATCGAAAAATTAACTTTAATCGAAAATAATTAAAATTGTGCTTCCTGTTGTGGTATATAATGCTAATGGGACACATTTGAAACTTTTCAAAAGCTTTAATGCTATGTTCAGACGGACAGCAAGATTCGAGGTTCGCTCTCTCATTCACGGTTCGCGTCCCAATCATGATTGAACCTACATGATTCGCCATACAAAATTTTGAGAGCGAACCAACTTGGTTCATTTTGAATCTAGTTACGAACCACGAAAAATGTACTGTCATCTACAATTTTGATAAAAAATTATCGCTAGTTTATCTGAAATTGTCAAAAATATATAAACAAAAAAAAAAAACAAAAAATTAATGTGTGCAATAAAATAAATAGAAACATTTAACAAATAAAAAGTATATATTTACATATATAGTATATATTTAAAAAAAAAATCGAAAAATTAAAAAGTGAAACGTAAAGTGCAGAAGGATGCCTTCAAATATTTGCACAAAAAATAGGTCTGTTCCGCCAGAACAATATCTTTTAAAAGTCTAGCAAAACTCAAGCATTGAGTAATTTCATATTTACGATCTTCGCTCTCATTTTCTATTTTTCTGGTGGAACGAGTTGAAGCAAAAACCATGATTCATACTTATTTCTTCTTCTGAATCTCTGCTTGATTCCAATAAATTTTCATATAAAACTAATTTTTTCATTTTATTTATTTTTACCAAAATTTTATTCTTTTTGACAAAAATCAAAAAACCAAAACAACGAATGAAAACAACTGCTTCTGACACTTTTCGTAAATGGTTGAAACTTACTCACACAAATTTGTTCTAGCAAAGTTCAAGCTGTTCAAGCATGGTGAGTTGTGGTGAGAAACTGCAAATGTCTCTCTTTTTACTTGACATTTTTCTGGTGGAACGCACTCGACTAATGTTAAAACATACTTGAACATGCATCAACATCGTGGGGGAACAGAACTAATATAAACGACAAAATGAAACAAGAACACTTGTCTGAACACCAAGGTTCGCAACCGTGGTTCAGAGAGCGAATCAAGAGGTTAATTTTTCCGTCTGAACATGCTAAAGACGTTTACTAGATACTAGCAGATTCCAGCGCTCGAAATTCGAGTGCAATTTCTAGGCACCATTATTTTTCAACTTAGCCAATTCACAAACCAACACTTTTATGGTTTATTATTATTGTA
The DNA here is from genome assembly GCA_963682025.1 of Cordilura impudica. Lineage (NCBI taxonomy): Eukaryota > Metazoa > Arthropoda > Insecta > Diptera > Scathophagidae > Cordilura > Cordilura impudica. The sequence continues at coordinate 168,960,657 of OY821517.1, read as the reverse complement.
AATGAAAATAACAAACTCATTAACAAACACATTAAAAAATTTAATAAAACACACAAAGCATAAGTATAATTTTATGTATGTGTTAGTAGCAACTTTAAATGCAATTTACTCAAAATAAAGAAAAAAAATTTTAAAATATGTAAATCTAAAAAGAAATACCTCTCAAATAATATACGTTTGGTCAAAATCGGAATAAAATGGTAGAACAAAACATCAGTCACAAGAAATCGCCTAACCTATTAATACTATAATAGATCTAGATTAGGGTGTCTCAAAAAAATTTTGTTTTTCGATTTTCATGTGTCCCCCAGCATTTTTTGAAAGCTTTTAGGGTAAAGTATTTTTGAGATTTTTTTCAGATTTTTAGTAAGAGGTTTAGAGGCCGCTAAAGTCGAATTTTTTTCCCAAAAATCGGGTTTTCCGGACATTTTTTAGTTTTCTTATTACTTGGCCCATAGCCACGATGTTCCTTGTTACGAAGTCAATATTTTAAAAGAAAAATTCTCAAACTTTACTTTTCTGTGTAAAAATCATAAGTTTCGGTAATTTCTTTTGCACATTTGGGTACCCTTAATGACATTTTTTCGTAGTTTTTGCATAAATTTTCAAAGTAATGCTTTTTAACTTTTAAAATTTCTATAAAATTTAAAAAAACTAATGATGCAGTTCTTCTAGCGACCTCTAAGCATCTTCCGAAAAATTTTAAAAACATCACAAAAATACTTCACACTATAAGATTTTTAAAAAAGTTGAGAGACATTTTTTTTTTTTTTGACACCCTAATCTAGATGCTTACTGCAAACCAATATATGATCATCATTCGTATACACAAAAATCATTAGCACAAGTATTTGATTGCTTGACACTCAAGTTTGGAACGAAAAACTAAATTTCCTTTGAAATATTTCAAATATTTTTAATATAGCTACTTTGTACTTCAAAAGGAAATCTTGTGATTTCCAAATTCGGCAACCGGCTAATTCCACTAGACACAATTTCACTAAAAGACTTTCACTAGACAAAAATTCATTTGACACAATTTCGGTAGACACATTTTTGTTATACAGAATTTCCCTCGGATGCATCCGCTTGGCATAATTTCTTTAGGAAACAATTCCACTTTGTATACTTCCACTTTAAAATAATATTCAGTTTATAAGTATTTTCTTTTCTTGTAATCACTGACAAGTAAAAGTTAAATTGTTTCCTAATGGAATTATGCCAAGTGGATTTGTCCGAGAGAAATTGTATATAGTCAAAATGTGTCTAGTGAAATTGTGTCTAGTGGATTTTTGGTTTCCTTAATTCCGGTAACACATTATCGTTTTTAACACTTTAACTTTCGGCTTTTCAAACATATTTATATATGGATGATTATGTCCATGCTGATTCTCTTTTTAAAAGAAACTTCAATTTATCCTTTTACCCGGTTAACCTCTTTTTTTGATATAAAATAAGTGTGAGACCTGATATTTTTATTCTATCGAAAGCAACAATGAATCAAAGGATTTTTTTTATAGCGAAAAAAGAAACACTTAAGTAATGCATCTAAGGATTAATATAAGATTAAGAGATGTATTGCTTTGAAAGCTCTAAATTCCTTGGAATATTTTTTGTAAAGGAAAACCATCCAATTCAACAGTATTGTTTCCATTAAGTAACTCTAAAATTATGAGGAAGTTTTTAACAAATGTAGATGTTCTTTTCGAAAATATATATATTCACCCCTGTTCTTGAAACCACTATCACAAAAAAAAAACTCGTAAATGAAAAAATTCTTAAATCTACGAGTTTTTTGCTGTTCTCTAATTTCAATAAGAATATTTTTTCTCGTTTTAATTCACATAGAAAAGGCTTTGTGAAATCAAAACAAATGCCCTTTTTCCAACTAAGCCGGTCTTAAGAGATAAAAAAAACTAATTGATATTTAAACTTTAACATGTTTTTTATTGAACCTTGTCATTATTTTAAAAAATTAGACATTAATTTTATGAAAAAAAACGATTTTAAAAAACGTCAAAATTTTGCGTTGATTTAAAAAAAAACTCGTAATCAGTGGTCGATGTTAATAAAACACACTTTTTGCGATGATGCTGTTCTATAACTATAATAAAAACTTTTTATTTACACAATCTATTTTCCATTATAATTTTTTCAATTATAACATAGATTCCTTATGCACTAATTATTGCAAATAAAGGAATTAAAAAAATTTTTTGTCATCAAATCACATATTTTTAATTTTTTTGCTTGTTCGAAACAGTAGTTATGCCAGTCAAATCCAATTTATTTGAATATCGGAATATTTTTTGGTGATGCCTAACTTTTTAAAAATAGAAAAGTCATTTTTAATTGAATGAAATTGAAGAACAAGAACAATTAAATGAACAATAACAAATATTTTTCTTTATACTTATTCTATAAACTTAAGAAAAAACATGCACAAAATACTTTTAATTTTACTAAACAAATTACTCTCAAATGGATTTTTTCTTATGGTCTAGATTTTGATGAATTTTGCAAGAACAATATCCACAGATTATTAAAAATTGTATTTGTTTTAAATTATTATTTTTTTTTTAATTGTTTAACTTAAAAAAATCTTGCCAAATTTTTCACTTCAAAAATGATTCCTTTATTTATTTTTTGTGGCAAATAATATTTATTCAAAAGTACCAAAAAAATAAAGTTTTTTTTTAAAAACTGAGTTAGAAGTTATTCAGTTTTTTTTTTAATTTTGCCTACAAAAATTGTGTAAAACTTGTATTTTCTTCAAAAATCAAGACCAATCGATATTGGAACACAAATTTATTATTTAAAAAATATATTTAAAATGTTCATCCTCTAAATAACTTTAACATACGTAAAAATCTTCTAAAAAAAAAGGAATGTAAACAATCCATTCAATGGCTATTTGCATTAAGAGTCACTGATTAGTGTCACTGATGTTGATAGATTAAACTAGATAAACAACAATAAAAGATTATAGATTTTACTGTAATGTTTGCAAACCGACTGCAACAATGTTGCAAGAGTCATGTTTATCTCTTCAATATGCACTTAAATATCTTTACGATTTTTACACGTACCTAAAATGTTCTTTATGTACCGTTATTTTAAAAATACCAGCAGTAGCAACATAGCATATACAAACACAATCCCTCTCACACATTTAACGTGCACTGTGCAGTAAATGAACTCATTAAACAAATTAAACTCTAAAAAAAAAAGCAAATAGTACACGATGGTTGGTGGTTGTTGTTTGATTATTGCATCTTTAAGTAACCACAGGTGTTATTTAAATAAAATGTCTTAATGGTCAGTTCGACCGTCCGTCATATTTTTCTTTTCTTTTTTTTTGTGTCTTCTCTTTGATTAAAAGCTTAATCCATTATACAAAAATGTTGGATGTTTTCTTTTTGTGTGTTTGTTTGCATTTATAATGTATTCTAAGATGATTTTAAGAATTTAACCTATATATATTCCCAGATTTATACAGATTTGTTTTTTTGCCATTTCTTGCATAATTGAGACAATTATGGTTGACCACGTTTTTTGAGTTGTGAGAAAAAAATATGACAAATGTTTTTATTATGACATCTACAATTCAAATGATTAATTACAATGGGAATTTATTGTGTGTATATATGTTTATAAGGAAAATAAATTTGCTTTTTATAACAAACCTACTCTTGAAGACTTGTTATCCCGATTCGCAGGACATATTACTATAAAATTGCTTAACTATTAAAAGTATTTATAAATCTATCATAATAATTGATAATAATTGATAATCTTAATCTTTGTTGTTTTTTTAGGAATAACAATAAATTAGACAAATTCCCGTTCGAAGGACCAAATTCGCACATATTTTGTTCTCATTAATGAAATTACAAATGCTAGTAAATTGTTCAAACTTCAACTGGATTAGCTTATCTATGATTCTGTGTTAGAAGGTTTTGCTATAGGACCGATTCGAAGGACCAGTGTTGTTCTAGAGCTTTTCAATAAACAATTTAGCAATTGACAATTTAACAATTTGCTTCACAAAATTTTCAACTTAAACTCTTGATGGCTTAGTTTATGAAACAATAACTGCTCTATAGACAGTTCGAAGGACCAACTTTTAAAAATAAATTTCGATTTTTTTATAAGTCTGCTGTTATTTGAATTTTTGGAAAAAAGAAGTTCCAACGAGTGTTGGAAGACTGTGAAATTGACTTAAGGGATTATTATCAGATACTTTTTTAATGATAATAAAAGTCGACTGAACAATATATTTTTCCATTAAGACAATCGATTATCAGATGCCTCAAAATTTGATGAAACATTAGATATTTTATTTTAAGGTACAACTACAGTCTTTAAAAATTTTATAAGAAGTTTGTTAAATATTTCAGATTATATAATATAATAACTTAATTTAAAATTTGTTAGATAAAAGTTTTTTTTAAGAAAAAGTCATACGACAGCAAGGAATTAGGCCGAAAGATAATTCTTTAGGTACAAGTCAGTTGGTGATGTCACTTTATATAAGACGTATTTATGACATGTCAGCATTACGAGTACTATTGATGATGATATAATATTTAAATTTTCTGGCAATAAATATAAGATTTCTTAATTAAAGACTGCGTTTGAAAATATTGCCCATCATAAAATTCAGAAAAACCTGTTGAGGCAGTGGTACGATTTTAAAAGGTTGGGTTACCTTGTAACCAACTATTTATTAATTTAATTATTATATATTTTTATTTTTTTTATTCTTTTTATTTTAAAATTTTTTTTTTTTTTGGAACCCCAGACATCATCAGAGACCTTTTGATCTTTTTCCCCAAAAATCTTGAACATCCTCGGCAACTTTCTTTATTGCTTGCTCATTTAACCAAAGCCCAGAAAAGTGTTGTTCTAGAACTTTTCAATAAATAATTTAGCATTCTGCATGCTATAATAATATAAATAAATTTTTTCATAAAATTTTGAACTTTAACTCTGATGGCTTAGTTTATGATTCAATAAGTACTCTATAGCCAGTTCGAAGGACCAATTTTTTAAAATATTTTTCGAACTTTTATAAGTTTTGCTGTTATTTATTTATTTTTTTTAGTAAAAAGAATTTTTAACGTGAATTGATGGCTAAATTAGTTGATAACTTAATTCATGCTATTGCTTTTTTTTATATGAGCCTCAAATTAAAAAAAAAAGATAATGTACTCAACTTATAATAAGCTAAACAAGACATGGCCGCTTATTAAAAAAAAATAATAATATACCTTTAACTATTGCCTATTAGCTTCCTAAGTAGGGGGTTTCCGTAGATTTTTCCAACAATTTCTTTACATTTAAAATGATTATAATCATTATGATTATTATGTGTAAGAAACTTACTGCAAAAAAAGAAAAACAAGGCGTATCTTACTAGTTGTTAGATATTACATTGAATAGAATTACCACCGCTAAGATAACTTCATACTAAAGAGGAACTTCATATGGTAAAACCAACTGAAGACTGAAGAGTCAGAAATTGTCTTAAGCCTAAAAGACAGGCAAATATTTAAGATGGTACTTCCAAAGTAGTTGCCGTTTTACAAAATCCAAAAAAAAAAAGGCAAACAAAAAAGAAAAGTTTAATGCTGTTGACGTGATGACATGAAGACGACAATAATCATCATCTTCATCGCAGCAATGATGCAGTTGATGGAGGCTTGAGTAGGGGGTTTGGCTTAAAGAATTTTTACCGTGTCTAACATGAAGTTAAAAAGATTTATTTAAATAGATACATATTTTCATTTATTTATTTATTTTTTTTATTTATTTTTTTTTTTGCTTAAGAAAAATCTTCCACAAAATTGGAATAAGCAAGGAACATTAAAAGTTATTTAGTCTTTTGCCTGGCTGGCAGTTGTGGCAAAAGAAAAAATTGCAACAACATATCATCAACAGGCAACAATGTTGCAATTTTTTCTTTTGCCACAACTGCCAGCCAGGCAGCCACTTTTAATGCAGCTTCCATTTTAAGCCAACAAAAAATAAAAAAATAAAAAAATATATATATTTCTTTAATAGCACTTGTTCTAATCTCAGCTAATACAATATTATATTAACTATGATGTTGCTATTTAAAGGCCACTTTTTGTTCATTCCACTTACATGTTGGGTGTGAGTCGAGTGCGTGTATTCGCATAATTGCTTTTCATTCACCAACAACAAACATCGCCATCATCATCATTATTATTTGCCATCATCATCCATTGGCCACGATTTTATATTTATGTATGTTTGATGGAGTTTCATTCAATTGCGTTTTAAGCGTAGTCGTTGTAATTATTATATTTTCTTTTTAAGTATTTGTGGTTTGAATACTTCAATATTATTCTTTTACCATTTGTATTTAGGTTACAGAGCCAAATTTGGTCATGGCTTATGGTAAATGTTTGTGTAAAAGAATTTTTTTTTAAAAACCATAAATGAGGCTGTAATCTTGGCTTTGACATTTGTAAGGAAAATGTTTACCAAAGCTTAGACAAATTTTAAGAAAATGTGAAATTTTAATGCATTTTTTACCTGTAATGAGACTTTTCATTGTGAGCAATCGTTCTTTTAATAAATCATATTAGAATTCTTGGTAAAACGTACGTGCTAACCGCAAATTTTTTTAAAAAGAAGCTAAAATTTTAAAAAGTAGTTAAGCTTATATTTATTTTTATAAAAAAAAATAGTTTATTTAAAAAAAAAAGCTCTCAAAAAGCTTATAATATGATAAAGCTTTCATTTTAATATCAATAAACTTTGAAAGAGTTGTCAAAAATTATAAACAGCAGCAAAGCAAATATTTGTTTTTATAAAATACACAAGTTAGTATAAAAATCTTTCAAAACGCTTTATTTAAAAGCTTTAATAAAAGCTTGGAAGAAAATTTAATGAAAATCAAAACTATTATACAATATTAAATCTTTTATCATGGCGGAAAGCTCGCCAGACTTTAGGCTTTAGTAAATATGTAACTCAATTTACACTGTTCCAAGGAGCTTTCTTAAATGACACTACACTATCCCTAAAGGGTAGTAAAGGTAATAACCCTACACTATATGAGATCGCCTTGAGGATTCATTAAATAATTTCTGTAGAAGTTGTATGGATTCAAAGGAAAGGGAGAGTAACGAGCATTTTCTCTACCACTGACCTGCTTATTCTAGATTTAAATTATATTCACTGGGATTGCATGATCTTTCTAATGTTTCAGTACTGAAACTTCAGACTTTAACAGTCTCATAAGTAATTGAAAATGGTTCTACGAAGGAAATGGAGAGGACCACCCGTTGTATTACAACGGATTTCTGAGTCTATGTGTGCTGATGTACAAGATTGGCTGAAGCTCGAGGTATATGTGAGAGAAAATCGAGAAGCTGCTTCACAGGGAGATCAGCCTAAAATTATCTGACCTATTTTGCATATCACCAGTGATAATTTATGAATAAGTAGTCATAAACCAAATTTGACTAGACCTACAGGTGGTGGTTCTGAAAATATGGTGGTTTAAGTTCAACAAACATGCACATGCACTGAGGCAAATAAGTTTCATTCAAATTGCTCTATACTTGCGACCAAAAGTTTTCGTTTAAGGAAAAATATGAAATGAAGGGCATTGGGACTTTTCAGCAAAAAAATATATCTATAATATTAATAGGCTAGGCCATTATTTGTTACCGATATTTGTTCTACCGTTTTATCCCGATTTTGACCAAGCATATATTATTTGAAAGGTATTTCTTTTTATCTGTTCACCAGATTTACAGATTTTTTTAATTTTTTCTTTTATTTTGAGTAAATTGCATTTAAAGTTGCTACTAACACATACATAAAATTATACATATGATATGTGTGTGTTTATTAAATTTGTTAACTTGTTTGTTAATGAGTCTGTTATCTTCATTCACAATAATAATAATCCAAAAAAGTGTTGGTTTGGCTAAGTTGAAAAATAAAGTTACCTAGAAATTGCACTCGAATTTCGAGCGCTGGAATCTGCTAGTATATTTTTGAAACCCTTAAAGCGGAATATGAATTCTTATAGCCGAAAATATTATTGAGAATTTCTTCAAATTATTTGGAGGTCGGTGCGGGATCGCTGAAATCGATTTATTTTCATAGAACCAGATAAATCACTTCTGAAGAGTCTACTAATTTAAATTATTAGCGATTAAAAAAATATGTTTCACAACCTAGTTATACCCTCCACAGCAGTGTCCAGAGTTAGTCATTCCTTTGTAATAGTTAGAAGAAAAAAAATGGACCCCATAAAACATAGATATTCTTGATCATTATGACACTGTGCAATATTTTCGGGGTCATTGTCTGGGGGGTGAGAAATGTCAAGTCAGGGTGTAAGTACTAAGCCAGTATAGTAAAATCTCCAAAGGGTTTGGTATTCTCAAGCAAACTTTGATTTTCTTTTGCTTCGGAATAGGAAAAACATCAGCCAAACCCTGACTCGGAATTTCTCTTCCCCCAGAATGGATTTTGCGGAACTGATAGACCGATGTCTGTCTGTCCATCGGTGGAAATCATGATCACGCCCTCAAAAGCTCAGTTGGGTTGCTTATTTTTGGTGAAAATAATTCATTGGGCAGATTGCTATTTAAAATCAAAAAAATTGGTGAAATATGTCCCGAGATTTCAATGAAAATGTAAAAACCCTTGAACAAAAATTTGATTTTTCTATGTTGTTCTTGTTATTGTTGTTATTCTAAATGTTGTTTCTTGTGTTTGATAGCTGCTACTACTCTTGTTAGTCTGGTCGTTATGTTTGTAGCATTTGCTTCATGACTAAATATTTATGGTGCAAGCAACCAACTTAAAATTGTCTTAGACGAATATTTGTTTTTCAATTGTAGTAGGGCTTAGCCGATTTCTTTTCTTGTTTACACGTGATCTTGTAATAGAAAATCAACTCTAATAATTTAAAAATAATGCAGTTATTCACATGGAAGTTAATTTTTTTTTATGAGAAAAAAAAAACTATAACAAATTATAATAAATACTGATTGGAGGTTAAGTAACTGTATTAAAATGTATTGATGGATCAAAGATTCTGCTCAGCCAAATTTGGCACTCTTGTTGTTGGAATGAAATGTATTCCAGCAACCCCGTACCGACCTACAAAAATTCTGAAAAAATTTTAAAAAATCATCACTTTAAGAATTTTTGGGCATTAATAAATCGAGTTATGCCTGTAACTTCAACAAATAGATATCTAACATTGTAATGTATCCAGTTGGTAAATGAAATTTTAATTGCACCACAGCTGTCTGGGAAGTGTTAAATATCTATTTATTGTAGTCGCGGCTCTAAGACTGTGATTCTATTGCAATCGGTGTAATAAAAGCTCTTACAAACATAAATACAAAGCGAACTGTTTCTCAACACATTAGTTCTGATAGTTCCATTAAGACGTTTGAAGGAAATGATTACTTGACCATTCAAATCTTTAAGGAAGCCATCATTTCCAACATTTTTAGCTACAGTTTGAAAAAATCATAAAAAAAATCTGAAATTCTATGAATCTATTACTTCAGCTTCTACTTATAATTGGAAACAATATTATTAAAAATTTCATTCAGTTTCTTAAAAGTATGGATTTGTTAAATAATTTCCTCAAACATTCACATATCATTTACAATACACAACGTTCTTGGCCGTTTTAAGAACACTTGATTTGGCTTTAAAGTGCCAATTAAGCCAGTTCTTTGGCAAAAAGATAAACGAGAAAATATAACTCATTATATACAAAATGAACATAAAACATGTAATCATCTTAAAAAATATAAACACAACATACGATAATAAAAGAATGATAATCGGAAAAATCTTTTATAAAAATAACATTAAAAAAACACCATAAACAAGCGAAAACGAAAAAAGAAATACTAGATTTGAGAACACGCAAATTGCTGAAAAATAATAAATAAAAATGTTAAGGCAAACATTGCAGATGTCAGACTCGTACAAAAAGATTTTCCTTTTTATTCCCATAAATTGTTAAACAAAAGAATTAAAAATGCATTAATAACACATGGTTGGAGAGTAAATAACCAATATAAATATGGCCAGAAAAAAGAAAAATAATCACAAAAAAATAATACAATAAAAATTTGGCCAAAAAATTTAAAACAATAAAAAGACTTCTCCTCTACTATGTAGTTGCATGTGATTCTTCTTATTTTGGAGAAACGTAGAAAAAGAAAGTCAAAATATCTTTAATTCGTGCTTAAATTTTGTATTTGGCTGTTTAAGGAAGAAGCATCGCGTCTCATCTTCCACTATGTGATTAAGAGCATCAACAGACGACAAAGTTCCCAAAATACTTCTTCTGTACGTGCCATTTATTGTTTCTTTTCTAGGTTGTCATGTTTGTTTGGCTGGTACGAGTACATACTCGTATTGTTTGTATTCACATGTTGTACGAGTATTTATTCAAAAATACAACTAAGAAAGAATATATCATAGATGGATGCTCTTGCACTTGACTCCTTTAACAAATAAAGCCATTTTTACTTTTTTTCTTTTTCTTCTTCTTCTGTTTTTCAACTTTTTTCCACCTTAATAATAAATGCAGTTTCTCATCAATGGTTTCAATTTTCTTCTGTTTGTTTCTATTTTTTTTTTGCACAATTTCAATGCTTATTGCGTGTTGTCATGTTTCCAGCAACATCATCAGTAAATTGTAAAAAAAAAATTATAAAGAATTGCCTTTTTTAGTGGAACAGTTGTAGTCCTATTTTTTCTGTATCTTCTTTGTTGTATTAACATTGATATTTTGTATTCAGTATTCAAAAGACCACCTTGCTGGTGTTTCTGACTGATCTTAAATAAATATTTGCATTTTTGTGTGTTTTTTTTTTTAGAATACATGAATGTTGCAGAAAATATTGCATTTACTTTAACGCATAGAAAAAGAAATCTGTTGGAGAGATTAGCTTTTAGAGTGTTCAAAATAACTTAAATTAGAAAATGGGAATTAACTCTGGTTATAAAATAATTGCAAACAAATTTTCTTCTTTTAGCGCAAGATGTAGGTTTCAATCTCGTAACAACAATTATAACATAAAAAAGGTTAGCCCGTGTGATCAAAAAATATTCACAGCATCACATTATAAAAAAGCACATGTTATATAAAGGGTCCCCCAAATAACTTTTTTTTTTGAAAATGCTATAAAAAAAACTACTGAATATTATCTCAAATTTCTTTTTTATTTGAAAGTACAATCCTTCCGGTTAATAATGGAAAATAATTTCATTCAAATGGCTGCCCCGGCTGGCCATGCAGTAGCCTACACGATCGGTCCAATTTTTACGCACATTATCGATTTTGTGCAGCTGTATTTCACCAATGGCTTCATGAATATTGTCCTTTAAAGCGTCAATTGTCTCTGGCTTGTTTGCGTAACACTTATCTTTGAGGGAACCCCACAAATAATAGTCCAACGGTGTCAAATCGCAGCTCCGAGGTGGCCAAACGACATCAGCTCTGCGGCTGATAATGCGATCTTCAAAAACAGGGCGCAAAACATCAGGTGTAGCTTCGGCTGTGTGGCACGTAGCGCCGTCTTGTTGAAACCAAATGTTGCCAATATCCTCCTCTTCAATTTTTGTGAACAAAATTTCGTTCCACGATCGCCATTGACTGTAACGGCCACTCCTTGCTCATTTTCGAAGAAAAATGGCCCAATTATGCCTCTGGACCAAAATCCGCACCAAACAGTGACTCGTTTTGGGTGTATCGGCTTTTCAATGTATGCGTGCGGGTTTTCTGTGCCCCAAATGCGACAATTTTGCTTATTTACATACCCGCCAAGATCAAAATGAGCTTCATCTGAAAAGATTATTTTTTTGGCAAAATCGGCATCTTCTGTAAGTCGATCGCAAGCCCACTTAGCGAAGCGAAAACGCATTGGATGGTCAGTTGGCTTCAACTCCTGAACCAATTGGACTTTGTATGGCGTCATACCAAGGTCTTTATGCAAAATTCGCCTCAATGATGCCTCCGAAATGTTCAATTCTTGAGAACGACGGTGAATTGATGTTGATGGCGCTTCACGCACACTTTCTGCCACAGCAGCAATATTCTCGGGTGTACGCACTGTTTTTGGCCTTTCACGCTTTGGTTTATCGATGAGGATGCCAGTTTCTTTCACTTTTTTTACAAGCTAACGAACATACGGAGCTGCCGGTGCTTCTCTTCTTCCAAAATCCTTACGCAATTTTCGTACACATTCTGCAACATTACCATGATTTTCAAATTAATTTCGCAATATTTCCCAGCGTTGTTCAAGCGTATACACAACCATATTCGTTCAGCGGAAGGATAAAACTAATTATCTGTCAAATCAGACATGAGCTAAGTGTTACCATTCACGAAATAAGCACTAGTTGAAAAAAAAACGTTAGATGGCGGACCCTTTATAAGTTTGCCATTCCATTTGTAATAAGTAGAAAAAAATGGAACCGTATAAAATGTTTATATTATTGATCCTTGTGAAAGCGGAGTTGATATGTCGACATCCGTCTGTTCGCCTGTAAAAATCACGATCACGCTCTCAATAAGTCAACTGGGTTGCTCATTTTTAGTGAAAACGATTCATTGATCCCCGGAGCAGGTTTCTATTTAATCTCAATAGGTACCGAGACTTTAATGAAATTGTTGAAAATAACTCTTGAAATATATGATTTTTCCATATTGGTCTTGTTATTGTTGTTATTCTAAATTTAGTTTTCTGTATGTGATACCTGTAAGTTTTGTTGTTGTTGTGGTCGTAGCATTTGCTTCATGTACATAAAGGGTTTTTCAATAAGAGCGCTACAAAAGTTTTTTTAAATAAAACAAAAACGGTTTTGGATATTAATGAAATTCTTTATTCCTGTGAAAGTACGTTCGATGCCATTATGTATGAAAATCAATCTCTTTTGCATGGCCACCACGGGCACGCTAGCAGAAGTCCAGACGCTGAACGCAATTTTCGACGGTTTTCAAGCATAAATCGGCCGATACTGCTGCAATTTCGCGTTCGATATTCGTACGATGTTCATCAATCGTCGCTGGTTTGTTGGCATAGACCATAGACTTGACGTTGCCCCACAGGAAATAGTCCAACGGCGTCAAATCGCACGAACGAGGCGGCCAATCGACTGGACCATTTCGTGAGATAACACGTTCTCCAAACTTGGTTTCCAATAAATTGATTGTGACATTCGCTGTGTGGCTAGTGGCGCCATCCTGTTGGAACCACATGTCCTCCAAGTCCATATCATTCAATTGGGGCCAAAAATATTCGGTTAACATTGAACGGTAGCGATTCCCATTCACAGTAACATGCCGGTCTTGATCATCACGGTATAAGTACGGCCCAATGACGCCGCCGGCCCATAAACCGCACCAAACCGTAATTTTTTCGGGATGCAATGATGACTCATGGAGTACGTGTGGATTGCTGTCTGACCAATAATGCATATTTTGTTTATTGACGAAGCCATTCAGCCAGAAATGAGCCTCATCGCTGAAGATGATTTTTCGATGTAAATCCGAATCATTTTCAAGTTGTTGCTCAAACCAATTCACGAACATACGACGCTTCTTGTGGTCAAACGGTTTCAGTTCTTGCGTCAATTTGATCTTGCAAGGATGTAGGCCAAGATCTTTTCACAAAATTCGCCACAACGACGTCACAGAGAATTCTTGTGACTGATGTTTTGTTTTATCCCGATTTTGTCCACACTATTATTTGAAAGGTATTTCTTTTTCGTCGTTTTGCAGATTTACAGATTTTTAAATTTTTTCCTTTATTTTGAGTAAATTGCATTTAAAGTTGCTACTAACGCACACATAAATTTATACATATGCTATGTGTGTTTTATTAAATTTGTTAATGTGTTTGTTAATGAATTTGTTATCTTCATTGACAATAATAATAAACCATAAAAGCGTTGGTTTGTGAATTGGCTAAGTTGAAAAATAAAGCTGTCTAGAAATTGCACTCGAATTTCGGGCGCTGGAATCTGCTAATATGTATGATTATACTCCACTTGTCCAAGATGTGTTTAAGACGTTATGCGCCGCCGTCGGCTCTTTGTTTAGTGTTTGAGCCGCCGCCGAAGTAGGTGGCAGAGTTCGTCCAATATTCAGTTGCCGAAATAAGAAATTATATTAAATACTAGTCAAAAAAAGAAAAACTATTAACTTTAAATTTATATAGTATTACAACTTAAAGCTTTTTTTTATCGGCAACTGTATTAACATGGTAACCGCATCAAATATAGGTAATAAGAATGAGTTTAAGACACAGGTGGTGGGTATCAAAGAAGCGGCACAGCCGATTTTTGATTTTTTCGACATATTGGCCCAAAAGGCCCCCAAAACCTAAACATTGCAGGTTGGTGTGTTCGCAAAACTTTTAGTCTGGAAAATTCCGAATAATTTCGCTAAAAAAAAGTTGACCAAAAAACTTAACATCATACAAGATAGAGATGATCAAAAAATGAGTTAGTCCCGTAAAAATCACCAGCTAAATAAAAAAAATTTATGAAACCATCGTTATAGCTCGAAAAACAAATGATGCAACTGGAATACTAGGTCCAGAAATAGGGTGACACCGTTGATTCAGCGCTTGTCTTTTCTTTGTTTTTAAATTTGCACATTGAAATCGAAAAAAATGTTTTTTCAAAAACTATTATAAGCCTTAAAAACTTTTGCTACATAAATATGTGTTATGTAAAAGTTTCCACATCTTGCTTAATATAACATACAGCTTTTGTTAAAAATACTTTCTTATGTATGATAAAAATCTCTTAACAAATAGCTCAGATATCAAAAACTTAAAAAGCTCAATATTATTATAATCAAAAGCTTTAGAAACTTTGAAGCTTATATTAAGCTCTTTGAAAGCTTTCTTAAAGCAAATATTTCTCAACAATACTTTCTTAATCTCTTAAATTCTAAAATATTACAGTCTTACAGTAATATGGAACTTAATTCCAAATAAAAGCTCAATATCGTTACTTGTAACATCCTTTGGAAACTAAGAAGATTATATCAAGCTTTTGGAAGCTTTATTAATGTAAATAATTCTCAACAATGGTAATCAGATAAATTGTAAAATATTCAATAATATATAAAAGCTAAGTAGTTTACAGAGAAACATTAAACTTATTAGTTTTTTTTTCGGCTCGAGATCATGCCTATAACTTCTAACCATAGAAAGATAAATTTTTGTAAAATAATAGATATATGAAAAAAAAAATTATATTAAGACAGGGCTAGATGGAACAGCTACTTTCGAACAACAAATCCTGTTCATCGTCAGCATCTTTCTGCACATTGATAAACTATGTAATTAAAAAATTAGTAAGAAAATAATATGGAAATTATTTTTGTTTTTCTTATATGCGAATTAGTACGCATAAGCTGAGTTTCTAGCTTTCTGTACTTTAGCATAGCCACATTAACTTGAAGTGTTAAGCCCTAAACACATTGACTGCGAGCGAGTGCGAGAAAAAACGAGAATGAGACAGTATGATTTTTTCTAATGTGGAAGCGAGATCGAGAGTAAAGCTTTTTTGTGTTGCGTTGCCAACTTAGGTTGTAAAAACACTCGCAAGGGAAATAGAATTGATTCTATTTTCTGTGCGAGAAAAATCAGATGACATTAGAATTAGCTGTATTTATGAACATATGACAGGAGAATCAGTGTGTATTTATTGTATTGTGCATTGTGACTTGCAAAATGACAAGTTGGTTTGCTTGTAGATTTGTAAAATTGTAAAATTTGTAAAAAGCATTTTGATGATTTTGTAAAAACACAATAGCAAAATTCTCGCATGCAGAAAGATTATTTTTACTCGCACTCGCAACTCGCAGTGAATGTGTTTAGGGCTCTATTGTATGAAAAGCTTTTCATTATAGTTCCTCTAGATAGAATTGTAAGGACATTGTGAATACTAATGATTTTACAAACATAATTTATTATAATCAGTTTTTCTCAGTAGATTACTCGCGTTAAATTTTTGCCTTAAAAAAGCTCGACCAAATTGAGTAGTTCTAATAACTTTCAAAGTACTTAGAGTAATTAAACTTTTTAGATAATTTTTTCAATATTCTACTACGTTTTATAAAAACTTTTCACTTAACAAAAGCTAAACCTTAAAAGCTTTAAAAATATTTTTTTCACGAGTTACAACCTAATTTTAAAAAATGTTTCTTAAAAAAATATTTTTAATTGAAAGCTTCTGCGATTATATTTTCCAAAAAAAAAAAAAACTTTAAATGTATTTTTTAATAAATTACAACCTAATTTATTTTTATTTTAAATATCTTTAATTTGAAGCCTCTGCGAATAAATTTTACAAAAAAAAAGCTTAGCGGAACTTAAAACAAAAAATTTAACATAATAAAATCTAAAAGCATATGAATACTTGACATGCAATTTTTATTCAGGAAATTTCTATAATTTATAACACATTCCACGGAAATTCGATGAGATTTAGTGTTATCAAAATAAAATCTTCAATGTTCTCTCTGAAACCTTAAACTTTGTTCGTTATAAAAACTCAACATATTTAGGTTTGAAACTTTTGAAAAATAAAAAGCTCTTTTTAAGTCTCAATATTTCTTAAAAGCTTTTACATTAAAGCTTTAGAGATTTAATATGTATTAGCAACCAACTTTGCATTCTCACAGATATTTCAGGCATTTCACTTTATAAAAGCTTTAAGTTGGAAATAATTAAAAATGAGTATCCAAGTCATTTAATATCGTTGCTAACAAAAGAGCTCAGATTTTTTTTTTAACTTTTTTTTTTGTGTAAGAAATTTCTTGTCATACTTAATGGAATTTGAAACATTTTGTATACAATATTCGATTCAATTTGAAATAGAATCCTACAACTTCAAACTTACCCTTATCGATTCAAAATGAAAAAAAAAAAAAAAAGGAGAAACAAAATATTATCTCTGATAAGCAACTACTGCAACATATAACTGTCACTGGTCATTCCTAAGTAATAAATCATAAAGTAATTTTAGATAAAAAGAAAAAGTTTTTTTCTCTTTATTTTGCTAACAAAAAGGTTTTACTGTTCCTTTTATATATATTTTATAGGTTTTTACGAGAACATTAGCTGGCACTAAGTTACTTTATTAGTTCAGAGTTTTTATAAGCGAAAATATATATTACAATTTAATAAAGTCTCTGGGGAAGCAACACGTGAGCATATTAAATGAAGTATTATTGTGATGCGGAAGTGCCATAAAAAGAGGGTGGTTCTTGAAGACAAAATATATAAATTTAAGAAGCAATATACAATTTCATAACCAAGACTTGAAATTAAAACATTAAGAATTTTGTTTCTTATGTATTTCGATTTAAAAGAAAAATATATAATAATCAAATAAAAATAAAAAAACAGTTTAAAGCGCTTGAAAATGTTTAAAAATAAATTATAGTTCCTACATTCATAAGAAATTCAATTTGAGGTAATAATAACATCTTAAAATCTCATATCTTACATATTTTTTTTTTCTAAACCGTTAATCGTTCTATAAAATCTCTGGATCGATAATATACAACAACACTTACAATGCAAACATTTTTTTTTTTCTTAATAACATAAAAACGCAATATTGGCAAATTGGAAAAAAGCCATGCACACTCTTATAAATCTCTTGTAGTTAGAATAAAAAGAATGAAAAACCTATTTTCTTTTAGCCACAAAAATCAAATTAACGCATTTGCAAATTTCTAAAAACAATAGACACAAGACTATGAATGATGAATGGAAAGACGGCAATGAGTATAAAATGCAGTTCACAGCCAAATGAAATACAGAATAGAAATCTTATACAGATATATTTGAATATATAAAAAAAAATACATGATTGCAATGATCAAATTCATGGTGTGAGGTTAGGTCATAAGTTTTTTTCAACATGAATTTATATATTAAAACTAAAACAATTTCAATGCAATTAAACTGGCCCACTTTATGTCTTTGTGGAGATTAGACGTAGAAAAATAAATAGGTTTGTGGTCAATCGCTAAAAAATCAATTGCAAAAACGGGTGAAAGGTGTGATGTAAAATAAATAAAATTGAATATTGAAACTACAATTATAGAAATTATGCAACAAAATCTTGAGAATTATTGGTAAACCGATGAAGAAGTCATTATTTGAAAATGTAGCAAAAACAAGGTCCTACTAAAGCATAACAACATCAAATCTAAAATGTAGCTCTTCTTATACTGAAGGTTGATATAACTTCACAATAAATTTATACCTAACGTTAAGTCTTAACAATAGTTCAACGTTTTGCACATATTTTGGACGAGCTTCTATCAACAAGTCTGAATTTTTTTGAATTTAAAAGCATTAATGATTTTTCAAAATACATTAAAAAACGAACCTAATGTTCTGTAAGAGCTTTTAAATACTTTTCACAATATCTACGGAAAAACTTAATAATATTCACTAGGGCAAAGCTTTTCTAAATTTTATAGCCCCAATGAGAAAATAAGCTTTTTACAACAGATTTTAGTATTTCTATAGCTGAATCGTGCATTTCAATAGTAAAATGTTTGCGCACTGCAACAGCTCTGTGCGATTTTTGGACAAAAATTTTTTTACAAAAACATTTAAAGCTTTTTACAAGCCGCAAGAGCTTTTAATAAAACTTTTTAGCTTTTAACAAAAAAAAAATTAAGGTGATTTTTACATAATGGAGCTTTTTAGCTCTTCGAATGCTGAATTGTTATAGAATTAAAAATAATTTCTCAAAACTAAATATTAGTGATTTTCACAAACTTTAAGAGCTTTAAACAAATTCTGAAGAAGGTTTTAATATAATAAATAAGTAGTATTAAAAGTAATTATTATAAAGTAAATATTAGTAAATATTATTCTAAAACTGTTAGAGCTTTTAACATAAATGTTTAGCTTTTGAACAAGAGAATAGAATCAAAAATACTTTTTCTAAAGCAAATATTAGAGCTGTTCACAAACAGCAGGAGTTTTTAACGAAAATGTTTAGCAATGAAACTTTGAGCTTTTCCAATTATGAATTATAATAGAATTAAAAATACCTTTTCTAAAGTAAAACTCTTCTTAAACTTAAGGAGCTTTTAACAAAAATTGAAGAAGATTTTAATATAATGAATTAAGAAAATTAAAAATACCTTTTCTAAAGAAAATATAAGAGCTTTTCACAAATTGTAAGAGGTTTTAACAAAAATGTTTAGCTTTTAACAAAAACTGAAGGAGGCTTTTACACAATGGAGCTTTGAGCTTTTTGAATGTCGAGTTATTAAAGAATTAAAAATACTTTCTCTAAAGTAAAAATTAGCGCTTTTCACAAGCTCTAGGAGCTTTTAAATAAAATGTTTAGCTTTTGAACAAAAACTAAAGGAAGTTTTTACGCAATGCATTAATAAAATTAAAATACTTTTTCTAAAGTAAATATTAGAGCTTTTCACAATCTGTAAGAGCTTTTAATAAAAAGAAATTTAGATTTTCAACAAAAGCTGAAGGGGTTTTTTACACAATTAATTAATAGAACTAAAAACACGTTTTCCTCAGTAAATATTACAGCTTTGCACAAACTGTAGGAGCTCTTTACAATAATATTCAGTTTGTAACAAAATCGAATGAGGTTTTTATAAATTAATGCTGAAAGCTCATAAAAATTAAAACACATATTAGAACTTTTAACAAAAAGGTCAAGCTTTAGCTGGAAGCTTTTAGTGTTTTCAAAATTCTTTCTTTATTTAATAGTTTCTCAATTTTTTCATATATGTTCTTCTTTCATCTGCAACTTATTAAACAATATCATATAATTTCTATATTTTACGATAAAAATTCAATAGTAAACAGCTTTTCAAAATTAAACTAAACTCAAATGAGCTTTTAAATATACAATTTGATAGATTTTTTAATGTTAAGAAGTTGTCACAGAATCTACAGAGCTTTCAAAAAGCAATTACAAATATGGTTAAATGTGTGATTTTGAAAAAAAAATCTTCGAGCTTTTAAGAACACAATCAATTAAATTATAGAAAAAAATTATTACATAAGTAGTTTAATGTGAACTTTTAAAAACAAAAACTTTCAGCTTTTAAATATACAATTTAAGAGCTTTTAAAAGTAAACAAAATTCATAAAATCTACAAAATTTTTGAAAAATTTTATATTTTCTAAAAAGTTTAAATAAAAACTATAAGCTTCATAAAATGCAATTTAACAGCGTTATTAAACTGAAAGAAACTATTACAGAATCTACAAAATTTTTAAAAGCTTCAACCAAAACAGTTAAATATTGAGATTTTCTAAAAAGTTAAAAATTCTACCTAATAGTGCAATATGAGCTTTTCTATAATTCGATTAAAGACCACAAGAAAACATGTATTTTAAGCGGACTACATAACTTACAAGTCTTTCGTTCGAATAAATAAGCACTATACATTTAATACCTTAGAAGACTTAAATTGAATAAAATCATTTAAACCAGTTTAAAATTACCTAAGTAATCAATTAAGAAATTCTTTTAATGTCACGTTTTTGTCTGCTTTAAATACATGTTCACAGAACAAAATAATTGTTATAATAAATGTCAAGCTACTAACAAAAAAAAATTTAACTTTGAACTGATTTTATTTAATAGGAATTGTTGTAATTGTCCTTTAACTAGAAATTTCAAGGAATAAAAACAATACACAACAAATTTGTGCCAGATTAAAAAATAATAAAATAAACAATAACACACAGCTGTCAAAATGACAAACAAATGAAGTGATTTCTCTTATTTTACAAATACAAAAATAAAAATTGCAAACAACGATTATAACAAAAGTTTCGTATTTAGGATGGGAGGGGATTTAACCAAACATTAAAATTTGAAATAAAATTTGAGATTTCGTTTTGTTTCCTTTTCAACTTTTATATTAAACACGTGTCTTTACATTGCATTATAAAGCACGTGTCTGTGTTACCGTAAAAATACATATACATATTTTTTTTTTATTAGTTTTTAATAATAATATTTTTTGTTTGTCAATAACATAATTTACTAATTTGTTCCTTTTTTTCTGTTTGTTTCTTTGCAGGTCTTAACAACATGACAAGAAAACGTTCGAGTCCCATGGGACTCGAAATATATTTGTCAGCCATGCTGGCATTTATAATGTTGCCATTAATAGTACAAGCCGGTAAGTTTTATAAGTATAATGATAATATTATAGTATTACGAGACTAATATAATGGAGATAAATATATGTATATATGTAATAAAAAGTTGAAGAAATTGGACATTATGATTAAGGTCAAAATGTGGCAAGACACACAAGAATAAACCATAAAAATACTTTTAAATTACTTCATATCCAATGGTGTTTATCCCTCGAAATAGCAGGACTAAGCCACAGCTAAAAAAAAATTTCATTAAAAAAAATTCGTTTTTGAGTCGATTTAACAATGTCCGTCCGTCCGTCCGTCCGTCTGTGTGTCCATGTAAACCTTGAAATCAAACTGCAGGTCGCAAATATGAATATATTTTGATGAAATTTGGTATATAAGCTTTCATCGGCCATGGGATGAACGCTATTGAAATTGGTGAGAATCGGTCCATGTTCAGACCTAGCCCCCATACAAATGACCCCTATGAAATCGACATAAATTGCCATAAGATCCAAACTATCACATACATCTTAGCCAAATTGGGTTTGTATGTGTTTATTGTAACCATTAATCAGTAGTCCAAAAATAATTCCTATATGACAATTCTTGGTCATAGGCCCCATATAGAGCTGCATCCCGATCTTCGCTTAAATCTATCAAAAAACAAAAATATTGCACCGATTCATCTCAAATTTTGTTTGTATATATTTTCGCAAAATACAAGAGACTTTACCAACCATGGTCAGGATCGGTCCATTTTTGGACCTAGTCCCCATATAGACATAGCATCCGATATGAACTTTTTCATATCTGCAGCCAAAAGAATTAATAAAAATGCCACTCAATTTTGGTTTATGCTTATTTTCTATATCATCTTAGTTGGATCGAAGAGATAGGGTCTCTAAACCATGGTATAGGGTATCGTATGGTCGGTCTAGACCGACTATAATTTCTTACTTGTTGAAACTATCTTTGCTTTTGCCGTCACTTCGTACACTTGAAAATTTTTAAATTTTATTGATGATGCATATGATCGCAAATTATCAATTTTCATCAACGACTGAAAACCGAATAATATGACTTTTTAGCATTTTTTTCGGTAATGGCTGAATTAGTTTGTTCCCATTGAATTTCTGTTGTTTTAAACAATTTTAAGCAAAACTGTTTGGCCCTTTTCCGTGGGGGTTTTATGGCGTTTGTTCAAAATTTGGTTCCAAGTACGTTATTTGCTTCGAACCGAGTATCCAGTAGTTTATAAACCTAATAAACACTTCACGAGCTATCATAAACAGAATTTTTTTAAATATAGCATATTTCATGTAGTTTTAATTAAAATGTTTGTATTACTTTCGGTCTTTCGAACCGAGAGTTGTCATAAATGCAAAAAAGGGTCTGAGCAACAGAATTTTTTTTTATTTTTCATGGTTTATACTAAAATTTTTATAGTCCTTAAGCTGTATATGTACATTAACCATTTGAACTTAAAGTATACAATATACAATAAAGTATAATTTTTAATGCAAAGCACAAAAGAAATAAAAAATGAACTACGTTTTGGTCCTTCGGTCCGAGAATTCTGTGGTTCTTAATTTATTCAAAAACAATAAAAACAATAAAAAAAATAAATTTTAGTGTATTCAAACGAGTTACTGGGTGAATTTCATTCAAATATTTGATTCGAAAACAATAAAAAAATATTTTTTATAAACCATAAAAAAAATAACAATAAAGAATAATCTTTATTATAAACCATACAAAAAAATAATGAAAACAAACTACGTTAAGCTGCTTCAAACCAAGAAAATACCGGTACTTCACACCGAGTTACTGAGTTAATTATGGAAAAAAATTAAATTCAAAAACACAAAGGAATAATAAAAAATATTAAAATATAAAAAACATTTAAGTCCTTCGAACCGAGAAATTATTAGTCTATTCAAATAAGTTTCTGAGTTAATTTAATTTAAAAACTGAATTCAAAAACTATAAAAAAAAGCTTTTTATAAACCTTAGAATAGAAATAACAATAAAGAATTATTTCTATTGTCAACCATAAAAATTAAACAAACAAAAAAAAATTAAACTACGTTTAAGTCCCTCAAACGAAGAAATCTAAGTCCTTCAAAAATAGTTACTGGGTGAATTATTGTAAACAAAATTATCCAGAAACGATAAAAAATAATTCTAAATATTGAAACATAATAAGAAATAATAAAATATAAACCACATATAGGTCCTTCGAACCGAGAAATGTTTACTGTATTCAAACGAGTGAAATTAACCCATCACTTAAAAATTAAATAATAAAGCACCATAGAACAAAATTTTTATTATACACCATAGAACACAAAATTAATATATTAATCAATGGGTAAAGCACGGTTAGATCCTTGGAACCAAGTAAAAATCGACATATAACATAAATCACAAATGCTGAATAATGTTTTTATATACTAAAGGTATGAATGTCATTTAAGACCATATAAAGATAAATAGTTTAATTCCTTCGAAACTAAACTTTTTAAGAACTAATAGTACCCTTGACCTTTTATGCCGTTTAGTATACAATATTTTATATAGTTGACAACTGGAACTTAAAAAAAATCCATTATTTCGAAAATATCAAAAATATTGTTTTTCAAGCCATGTAGAAATTATACTTTATATGGGTTTGCTCCTTCTAAACACAAATTGTTGTATGAAATATAAAACTAGTCAGTGCTTCCAATATTTTTGATATAAACTAGATCTGTATTATTGATTTTTTTAAAATGAGTTTCGATTCTTTGAGGGAGCTTCAAGTCAGTTAGTCCAACTGTAGCTTATTTAATTTTTGGTACTCCATTTCTTTATATAGATTAATTTAAAACCCATATTCTTGATTTCTAACTTATATTTTTGGTCCTTCGAACCGGAAATTAAAACAAAATAATCTTATATTCTCTTATTTTAGAAACTGAAAAGAGTCTTGTTTAGGAGTCCTTCTCCTATTTCTAAAGTAAATATCAACATGGCCAATATTACAACAAAGCATTCTATTATTGTGGTTTTATAAAAATCCATTTGTTTCTACAAGCTTTTCAATCTTAATTCCGACAATATTTTGATTAAGCCATTGAATTTCGTTGTTTATTTTTTCTTCTTTTTTGTCACCAGAGGGTCTGTTATCATAAATGAGGGCTGTTTTTGTTTTTTTTTTTTTTTTTTTTTTGATGCAACTAACATATGTATGTGTATATATTTGGTTTCGATATAAAATAAATATTAAACGACTCACTCATATATGAGGGGGAGATTTTAAGAGAGTTTTATTAGCTTTAGTTGGTTTAAATTAAGAAACATGTGTATGGACACTAGATAAAAAGAAAAAAAGCTGGCAAGAAGATGGGGGGAGGTCAAGCAATACAGGACGGGCGTTTTTAACACGTAAACACTAATTTTTTTGCAAATATAAACACAGAAAAAAAACTTGCTGTGTATTTGCAAAAACCAACCCTTATTTTTGCAGGAAAAATATCACACCTAAATTCAGCAAATAGACCTTTAATATTTTGATTTGGCCATTGCCAAGAGGATTAATAGATTTTCAGAGACTTTAACACCATTAAATTTACTAAAGATGACCCTTGATTTTAAGATACTCATATTAATTTTTATTATTGTACTTACTGGCTTAAAAGAAGAAAATTTCCCAAAAAAAAAAAATGTTTGACAAATTACTATCATCTGTTAGGAAAAATTAGAACAATTAATTGGTAATTTTCAATTAGTATTATTTCCACAATTAAACACCCTTAAAATCGAAAGAAAGAAAGCAAAATCTGTTGCATTTTGTGCCTGAAATTATTCAGCAAATGTATGTACTTTATCAAGCTTTAAATTCTTTACAAAAATTAATTTTTATAAGCAATTGTCAGTGACACTGCATTTTTTTTTTGTATGTGTATTGTGTGTGTTTCAAGTGCATTTATCATTCAATTGTCTGTTTTTCCCAAATATTATTGTTGTACGATATCTTTAAAATGTATCTAAATCCCTTTTATTTTTTTTCTGGCTGCATTTTGTTTGATGTATTTCTGTACATATGCTTGAAAATTTTTGGCATTTGTTTTTGGAGAATTCTTACCACTCCCTGAATTTCTTTATGTGATGGTTAATGTGCCCTTTTGCAGCAAATGAAATTTTTGCAAAAATAAATTTTATACAAATGATTTTTATTGAGTCACGGTTTTCAATTAAAATTGTATGTTTTCTATTTCTTTTAAATAAAATGCATGAAATTAAAAATGTTTATGTTTCAAACATAAAACGTTAATGAGCAAACAATTACTTTAAGATTAAACCACTGCTATAAACTCGTATGTGAGTGGGAAACAGTATTTCAGCGGATGGATTTAGAGTATCAAGTAAAATTGTATTTTTTTTTTTTGCTCTAATTATAGAATAACATTTTAGAGGATAACACGGCTTTTATTGGAAATATTTAATTTGTTTGGTCCTTCAAACCAGATATGAATAAATACGCTTTCAAATGTAACTTTATTATTTAAGAGGGAAACTTATTCCTCACTCATAAGTTTTTTTCTTAATAAAAAAAAAACAATTTATTCCATAAAATTTTAAAATTATAATTTTCTATTTTTTTGGTCCTTCGAATAATTTTATATTCTGTAATAAAAGTTGAATTGCGAGTTAATGTCTAATGCAAACGAGGTACTCGATGAAATATTTTGGTTAGTTCTTCGAATCGTACTGATATCATTCAACTTTCCTACGTTATCGAAAATAACAAAGAATCACTTTCTGAGCCGATTTTGCGATGTTCTTCCGTCTGTCCGTCCGTCTAAATCAGTGTCCATGAAAAACTAAGAATAAAAACTTATAACTAAACTACAGGTCGCAAATATAAATATATTTTAACGAAATTTTGTATATAAGCTTTTATCGGCCATAGGACAAAGCAATTGTAATTGGTGAAAATCGGTGCATGCTAAGTCCTAGTCCCCTTACAAATAACCTCTATGAGATCGACAAAAATCTCCATTAGATCACAATTATTATAGAGATCGCGGTCAAATTGGGTTTGTGTAGGTATATAACATCCATTTATCAGTAGTCTAAAAATAAACCCTATAGGACAATTTTTAGTTATAGCCCCATATGAAGCTGATTCCCGATATTCACTAAAATCTACCAAAAAACAAAAAGTTTGTACAGATTTTTTTCTAATTAGGTTTGTATATATTTTTGAAAAAAATAAGTGACTTTACCAAATATGGTCAGGATCGGTCCGTTCTTCCTCCTGGTTCTCATAGAAATAAATCATCAATATCATCAGATATGAATTTTTTGGTATCTTCAGGCACAAAAATAAATAAATAGCAATGCCACTAAAATTTGTTTTATGCTTACTTTATATATCCAATTAGTAGGACTTAAGACTTTTCTTTAAACGCGCGATATAGGGTATCGTATAGTTGGTCTAGATCGACTATAATTTATTAAAAAAAAATTATTTAAAATATAACGAGTAAAGTGCATCAAGACTTAAAATCGAACATTTTTTCATAAATTTTATTTTTAATCTTTTGAAAGGAAACGAAATATTGAGCTGTATTTAAAATGCGGTCCAACCCTCTTCAATGTTTTACTCTATTAAATCAAAAACTTTCCGTCAATGAATTCAATCTTTTCAAATCCACAAACAATAATGACTTAGTTCATACAACAACATTTAAGAAAACATTTGATTTTATCCACTTATAATGCTGTGGCGAAAAAGATTCTAATAAAAGATATAAAAATTACTTAGTCTTTAATACCCTGCAGGAACCGTGGGTTCAAGTATCCCCAAGTCACTACTTTTGTCTACTATTTTGTTGACATTATCAACTAAACGTCTACACTATTCACTTTGCTTTATCTGTCAAAAAATTTTTCATAGAGAAGTTGGGAGTTCTGCTTCTTCTTTCGGGCACAGGCCCTAAAAGTGCGTTTTTGACCCTATCCTAATCAAAATCACTCGCTGATTACGAAAATCGCTACCAGAAGGGGGGAAAATGCCTCTGGGGGGCCCAGGGGGCCCCCAAAATTGCGAAAAATCATGTGGGTACTCAAACTTCCGGGAATTTTATAGAGATAAAAAAAGAAAAAAAATTGGGGCGTGATCCCAAGTGTCCCCAGGCCCCCCTAACAATGGGGGCCTGATCCATTTTATAAGTGTGGGTATTCAAATGAAAGGGAAATCGGAGAGCATTAAGAAAATAGAATAATTAAAAATTAAAACTATTAATGGTAATAGGTATAAATGTAGTAAAATGAAAACTATTAACGGTATTAGGTATAAATCTTGTTTATAAAACACATTTTTTTATTCTTGTGACGTACGCAGGAAAACTTTATTCAGCGAAGCCACCTGCCGCGTCCTACTGGAGGAGAAAACCCTTAAGCGCGGCCGCAGGCCGCCATGCTGGAAAAGTTTAGTATGCGAAGCCAGATTTCAATACTTAATAATAAAAATAAGAAAACTATTGATTTTCCCTTTTACGGAATGTTTACATCTAATTTAAACATTTTCTAAAAGGGAAAACCATTACCTCTTAATTATAAAAATAAGAAAACTGAAATGAGAGATAAAGCTATTTTCTAATATTGCTAATGTCAGCTAAGGCCATGATGGCTTTATCTCCCATTCAAATGAAAAAAAATGACTTTATGACCCTCGTATAATCTGTCAAACCTGCGTTGATAAAATTTTTTTTTTTTAATTTTTTTTTTCATTTTCGAAAAAATTACAAAAAAAACAACAACAGAATCCAAAAATTATTCTATTTTCTTAATGCTCTCCGATTTCCCTTTCATTTGAATACCCACACTTATAAAATGGATCAGGCCCCCAATGTTAGGGGGGGCTGGGGACACTTGGGGCCACGCCCCAAATTTTTTTTCTTTTTTTTTATCTCCATGAAATTTTCGGAAGTTTGAGTACCCACATGATTTTTTCGCAACCTTGGGTCCCTTTTTGGGGCATCCTGGGCCCGCCCAGGAGCATTTCCCCCCCTTCTGGTATCGATTTTCGTAATCTCCGGATTAATTCCAGGAGGGGGTCATTTTCCATTTTTTTTTTTGGCGGTGCGCCCCGTAAAGTGCAATTTTGCCGAAAAACTAAAG
The DNA here is from genome assembly GCA_963682025.1 of Cordilura impudica. Taxonomy (NCBI): domain Eukaryota; kingdom Metazoa; phylum Arthropoda; class Insecta; order Diptera; family Scathophagidae; genus Cordilura; species Cordilura impudica. The sequence goes on along the minus strand of OY821517.1, from coordinate 168,932,275 downwards.
TTTTAAAACAAGATATAGAAAAATTCAATATAAAAGGTAAATAAAAATATATTTTATAATAAATCAAAGAAAAAACATTATGAGTAAACGAAGTTATAAAAGAAAACTAAAAGAACAATCAAATTTGTGCAAGAATCTCTGGTTCCACTGTCTACATATGGTTCCATGAGAATTACGCAGTCACTAGTGAATCTCAGGTTCCAATGTCTACATATGGTCCCACTAGAACTACCTAGTCACTAGTAAATTTCTGGTCCCAATGTCTATATATGGTCCCATGAGAACTACCTAGTCACTACCTAATCAATAGTACTAATGTCACTAGTGATTTGCAATGACACGTACATGTTAAATGTCTATAGAAAATTACATTGTCTGGGGTATAGTTGGTCAGTAGTGCTGGTGACAAAGTCAATAGTGAATCAGTACTGTTTCACTATTGACATTTCCTGCAGGGTATATTCTGAATAAAATGTTACCATGGCAGACATACTTATTTTTTAATATGTATGTGTAAAACTCTAGACTGAAGAAAAAATATTCATTAAAATTGCATTAAAACCGGATAAAAGAACTAAATGTCATAATACTTTCCACCAAAGACACGGCATTTGTCAAATAAAACAAATGCCGTGTTTTACATTTATTTTTTGCAAAAATAACAACAACACTGAGCTAATGTAAATAAAACTTTCTTTTATCTACAAGTTTAGAATTTGACATGCTATATTTGTTGCTTTGCTCTGACTAAAACTACGGGTTTTCTATTTTCATATGCCAAAAAGAAAATGAAGAATTAGCTAAAATATGTGTCATTTTTATACATAATATATTTTTGAATAATATTTTTAAAGAAAATTTTTGTTAAAAGTTCCAAAAGAATTTACATTGTACTTTAAACTAATGCGGGTGTTTTTCAAATGCATAATGACCCATTTTTTTTCTGAATTGTTTATATATAAATATTTCTTAGAATTGTCATTGGCTTTGTGTCGATGTTCTTAAATATTGGAAAGAAAAAAGTTTACACTATTTTGTTTTTCATTCATCCATAGAAAAGGGATAATTTGAGCCAGACATCTTGGTATTTATTGTTCGTTCACATGTCTGTGGTGCTTTCAGTTAATGGCCATTGAGTGATGTATGTATGTTTGACAGTTTTTGTTTTGTATCAGTTTACATGACAGATGTTAAATGATGTTCTATTCATAGTAAAGGTTTTTTTATGTTTTTGTTATTGATACTAGTTTAAACTCTTCTTTTTGTTGTGTGACTAAAGTATGAATTTGTTGTTGTTGTTGTTTGACTTTAATTATAAAACGTCAATGTTTGATGGGAGAAGGTAAACATTATAACTATTTTAAAAATCTAGTAAAGTGATTTTTTGTAAATGGTTTTTCTTTCTCAGTTGATATAAATTATAATTTTTCAATTTGAAAGACGGCTGGATGGACTTTATTTCAGTTAGTTTAGAAAATCGAACTAAATTTTATTAATTTCTTGTTTAAACAAACTGCAGTTATTTGATTTTATAGGATATAATAAAATTTCAGAAATCGATTATTATTTTCTAACTCAATTCAAAATTATCTGTTCTTTATTTCAAAAGAAAAAAAAAACGAGTACTTTCCTTAAGCAAGATTGACGGATAATAATTTTTTTTTTATAAATCTAAGAAAAAAAAAATTTTATTTTTCCTTAACGCAAACAATTTGTTTATTTAACAGACGGATTTTGTTGACACGGACAGATTTTATTAAGGGAAAAAATTTAGAATTTAATTTATTTCTATTTTAAATAAACAGAATATATTTGAAATTATAGGAACCGAGAAAAGTGTATTTAGGGCAATGGGTGGTCAATGATTCTAAAGCTGTGGTCTGTTTTAAATCTATCTTATTTACATATAAATTTAAAAATTTAAAAAACAAAATTGAAAATCCATTTTATACTGTATTTCATCAAAATATAAAATTTAACACAAAAATAAAAAAATATATTAGTAGTAGTTCTATTTGAGTGTTATATTGGGATAGTGAGTGGATGATGAGTGTTATATTGGGATATACCGATTTTTAAACACCGCTCAACATATGACATCCTTTCTAAATAACACAATTTCTGTTGTAAAAAAATCTGTTGGAATTTGGATGATTTGTGTGCGTTAATAATATTGACACTCTTTCATTAAAAACATTTTACTTCAGTTTTTTTTAATAGATAAAATCGTTTCTTACTAAATTTGGCACATGAATCCGATTGAAAAGGCCCAAAAATTATTGAAAGTATAGTTAAACATTCGTATTCAAAAAAAAAAATATGGTTTAAAATTAAGTGTAAAACTAAGAATCGGTTTGTCTTAGTTTAGTTTTTTCGGTTCGAATGACCAATAACAGATAATAACAAGTAATAGTGACAAATTTAGCTATGCCGCATCTGTGATACCCTCCACGTGAATTTTACGGTTCCATTAATATCTGGACTTAGAGCACTATTTATAACATATGTAAACGAAATATTTGAAACAGAAAATAATTTGATAAGCTTAATTTTAAATTATTACCACAAACACAATGAATTTTTTCTAGAGCGCTATCAAAACTTTAGGCCATTTGTTGGCACTATGATGCTCGATTAACCCCATTTTAAATAGCAGTCTGTTCAAAATAATTACAAACAATATTATCCTAAGTTTGCCCAAGTCATTTAGGCTTATTTTGTGAATGCGTGTGATTTCAACAGCCAGACGGAAAGATGGACGAACGGACAGACGGACATCGCTATATCAACTTTCGTTATTAAAAGGATCAATAATATATACTAGCAGATTTCAGCGCTCGAAATTCGAGTTTAATTTTTAGGCAGCTTTATTTTTCAACTTAGCCAATTCACAAACCAACACTTTTATGGTTTATTATTATTGTGAATGAAGATAACAAACTCATTAACAAACACATTAACATATTTAATAAAACACACATAGCATATGTATAATTTTATGTAAAAATCTGCAAAACGGCTAAAAAAAATACATTTCAAATAATATACGTTTGGTTAAAATCGAGATAAAACGGTAGAACAAAACATCGGTCACAAGAAATCGCCTAGCCTATTAATATTGTAGATATACTTTATGGGTTCGAAAATGAATTTTTCGATGCATTATAAATTGAATGACAAACTTATATATGTGCTCTGCACAGTGGTTGTGGAAAAACAAACAATGTATAGGCAGTGTTAAACTTTGTTTCATTATAATGTACGAAATATACACCCGATTTAAAAAAGCAAACTTTTTTATGGTGTTTATGGTATCCAGTTCGAAGGACCATTATATAAAATTATTTATTCGGCTAGTTTCAGAAGTAAACTAAACTATTAGTTATTATAAAAAAAAATTGTTTTGTTTCTTCGGTTCGGAGAAATAAAATATTTTAAAGATTTTACATTCAACAAAAATGCAAGCGAAATACAAACACTATCATTGCTTAACAACTCGCCTTAATATCGAAATCAAAATTATGGGAAAATGAGCACAGAAATTTATGAAAAGAAAATTTTTAGATACATCACAGAGGTTAAGTAACTCCAATGAGGTACACAACATATTATTAAAAATTAATATTTGTTTCCTATTCAATTTAACATTGTCCGTCCAATTAACATTGTTGTCAGAGTTTGTTTTCATTGTTTATTCAAAATCAAAAAAATAACGATTATTAAAATTTTAAACAAGTGATTAATTTTCAATAATAATCTTAGCTATAAACAAAAGAAGCAATTAACACTTCATCAATATAAATGAGTATTAAAAAAAACATAATTAATTGCTTTATATTAAAATTCAAAATCATTAAACTTTTAAAACTATTAATAAATTATAAAATCAAAAATATGTTTACAAACTACAGATATCATTATTTTAAGTTTTATTGTTATGTTTAAGAATAGTCTTAGTTTGGCTCAAATGAAGAATCTGCTAGTTTATATTTAGATTATCCGGCTCGAAGGACCAATACAATATTTTAGAGAAGCTTACAGCCAAAAAAAAAAATCAAGGCCAATACAAAAATTGTTGTTACCCAATAATTTGTGTTCTTTCTTGTTAGCAGCGACATAAAAATGATGGTAAAAAAGCGCAGAAATTAACGAAAAGAATATTTAAATATTTCATTAAAAATTAAAATGTGTTTCCAATATTATCCGTCTTTCCGGAAAAAAAATTATTAAAATTTAAAAAAAAATATTTAATTTTCAATAATAATCTTATCTACAATTCAAAGAAGCAATTAACACTTCGTCAATATAAATGAATATTTAAACAAGAAAAAAAAACAAAACTAATTATATAAAAAATAAATCATCTTATTGATTTATAATAAACTTCAAAATCAATAAAACTATTAATAAATCATAAAATTAAAAATATATTTTAAAACCACAGATATCAATGACAATTTTCTGATAACTATTGACAAATTCCTTCAATAACGATAAACTTGAGCGGTTGCTTTGAAACTGACATACCCATCTCACAATACCAAAACTTATGCAAAACTTAATTGAACAACAACAGCAAATAATAATGGTCATGCTCATCAATAAAAATTTATATTTTTATTGATCTTTTTTGATGGGATCATAATATATGTATATAAAAAAAAAGAAAAATAACTTTGGTTTGCAATCACTTAAAAAATGATTATGACAAATGGTCTTCTGTTTAAAGAAGCAGATCAATATTTTGATTTTCTAACCCTCAAAAAGTTTAATGACCTTTTCAAATAAACAAACAAATATTGTTGTGCAAATTTGCATAAAAAAATAAGATAAAATTGATAAATATAAAAATTTATTTTATTTAAATATATTTAAAATTTATGGCCTGGGAAATGTGCAAATGTGCATTATCTTAACTAAGAAAACAATTAATTATTTTCAATATATTTAACAATTCAAGCTCAAGGTCAAATGTATAATAGTTGTAAGACCCACACAGTAAGAATTTACACTTGAAAAATTATCAAAAAAAATTGAAGAAAATTATGTTTTTTGTTTTTTTGTCATGATCATGATCATGTTCACATTGTTAGTTGTGATTTTTTGTTTTTGTTTGTTTAGAAATCTTAAAACCAGAATAAAAAACTTGATAGAAAAATGCCAGTAGCTTAAAAAGTTTACTTGTCCATCGTTGCTTTTTTTTCTTTTGTTAACTCCTCTGGTCTTTTGTGGGTTCTTTAAACAATATGACTATTTCATGATGGTCTCAAGTAGTAGACGAATTTCATCATGACAATCATGATCTTGGTTATGCCAGACTTAGCACAGGTCCCCCTTGTTAAAGGGGCGTTTTTATATCATCAATCAATTCTGTGTGTATTCACTAACCACCACAATTTTGTTTCCAACTCTTTATTTTTTTGAGGATTTAAAACTATAAATATATATATATTTCGTTTTTTTTTTGAATTGGCTAAACAAAATAAAGTGTTTATTTGCTATTTTTCTGCGCGGATGGGCAAAAAAAGAAGAATTGATAACCAACAACAAAAAAGACAGGTGCTTAAAAAAGATTTATAATTTTTCTGTTTTTATTATTATTACTTGAAAAGACACACCTGAATCACTGTTTATAATGGTGTTTGTGCAAAACAAAAAAAAAATCTTAACTAAAAAGATCATAAAAAAAGCTTCGGGCTATTGAACCTTTCCGTCTAATTAAACTCATTATTTGTTTGGTAATCCAGGCTTAAGGAAAATACCAAGGAATGGTTAGGCAAACGTAAAGGGAAATTTAACAAAAATAAAGAAATGAATCACAGATTTGTTACTAAAATTGAAATATAGTTTATTTACAACCAAAAAAAATTATGAACTTAAAGAAATTCTAACTTAAAAAATTAAAGCTAAACCCGTTTTGCTGGCCTTTTTGAAATTTTTTGAAATGGGGACTAAAGTGACCCCCCAAAATTTGCATTAACAAGGCACAAATAGTTTGCAAAACAAATTCTTCCCAAATTTCATGCAGTATATCTAAAGACCAAAATTAGCTCAGACATATTTCACACAGCGTTGGCTTAAAAATTAAAACTTGAAAAAGTCATTAAAATGAGAGTGCAACCAAACCTAACCGAACACTACACTAACCCATTATAATTGTTCTAATTTAAATTATCCTAATACCAAGACCATAGCGTATTCATTCTAAGAAAGTTCGGTTAGAGACGAACTTAATGATATACATATGTGCGTCTAAAACTTCAACCCAAATGGATTAAACCTGTGTTTATGGTTATGAATTTCGTTTTTCGTTTCCTTTTAAAAGAACTTCGAAGTTTCAAAGGATTACTTTTTTTAATTTTTTAAATACTTAAAATTGTCTGTTTCAAATGGATGTAAATAATATTTTGCAATTCTAAACATTTTTTGATTTTATCATATTACAACAAAAAGATAACAATAATATTTTTTCAATATTTTATCCTTCAATATTCTTCGAAATTTCCTACAAATTCTTTCGAAAAATAATTATGTTGAGTACTTTAATATCTGGCAACACATACCAAAACTTCATATTTCTAAATTTTTTTACATTTAGATTCGTCTAAAGTATTTAGAAAAAGAAGGACGGACATTTATTAACTTTGTTAGCAAATAATCTTCAAACTAGCTTCATATACAATAAAAAGCTTCCTACAATCATATGAAAAATTAAAAAATAAATAAAGAAAATAGGTACTGTTATCCCTCTTACTAAATTTAAAAAAGTCAATCCTTCCGCAAATAAATACTCAAAACAATGTAAATAATATTCTTTCTAAAGTTTATCGTTCAATATCCTTTGATATTTTCAATAAATTCTTTCGAAAAAGAATTATATTGAGTACTCCGAAATGTGCCAAAATTTCGACTTCATAGCTTTATTAGTTCAATGCATGTACAATATGTCGAGAGTGTTGTGCCAAAATTTCAATTAAATTGGAGCAAAACTAACGAAGCTACAGCGTTTCAAACGAAAGGCCTCATACAGTATATCGTATATAAATCAGTTTTAAAACAAGTAAGAAAATTATAGTCGGTCTAGACCGACTATACGATACCCTATACCATGCGTTCAGAGACCCTATCTCTTAAGCCCAACTAACTGGACATAGAAAATAAGCAAAAACCAAATTTGAATGGGATTTTTATTAATTTTTTTGGCTGCAGATATGAAGAAGTTCATATCGGATGCTATATCTATATGGGGACTAGGTCCAAAAATGGACCGATCCTGATCATGTTTGGTAAAGTGTCTTGTATTTTGCAAAAATATATACAAACAAAATCTGAGAAGAATCAGTTCAATATTTTTGTTTTTTAATAGATTTAAGTGAAGATCGGGAAGCAGCTCTATATGGGGCCAAAGGGATCATATTTGGACTACTCATTAATGGACATAATGAACGCATACAAAACCCAATTTGAGTAAGATCTATATGACAATTTGGATCTTATGGCAATTTATGTCGATTTCATAGGGGTAATTTGTATGGGGGCTAGGTCTGAACCTGAACATGGACCGATTCTCACCAGTTTCAATAGCGCTCATTCCATGGCCGATAAAAGCTTATGTACCAAATTTCATCAAAATATATTCATATTTGCGACCTGGAGTTTGATTACAAGGTTTACATGGACACACAGACGGACGGACGGACGGACGGACGGACGGACATTTTAAATCAACACAGAAAGTGATTCTGATTCGATCGGTATAATTAAAGATGGTTTTAGGTCAAATATTTTTGGTTGTTACAAACAGCAGCACAAAGCCATTATACCCAGACCACATAGTGGTATAGGGTATAAAAACTTTAAATTGATTTTCTCGCAAATAAATGTTCGAAGTCCGTGAACATCATAACTCAAAATCTACTTGACCGATTCTTTTGAAATTTTACACACTATTTCTACACATAAATCACCAGGTACCACGAAGAGCTTTTTTTATTTTCCATTTTTTCCTCATTTTTTAACAACAAATTCACCGAAATAATATAGCAAAATCGTGCTTTTCACTTCAAAATGCTGCCAAAATTAAGAAAATAAAAAATTTAACGATGTCCGTCCGTCCGTCTGTGTGTCCATGTAAAGCTTTTAATCAAACTGCAGGTCTCAAATATTAATATATTTTGATGAAATTTGGTATTTAATCTTTTATCGGCCATGGGATGAACGCTATTGAAATTGGTGAGAATCGGTCCATGTTCAGACCTAGCCCCCATACAAATGACCCCTATGAAATCAACATATATTGCCATAAGATCCAAATTATCATACAAATCTTAGTCAAATTGGGTTTGTATGTATATATTACATCCATTAATCGGTAGTCCAAAAATGATCCCTATGGGACAACTCTTAGACATAGGCCCCATATAGAGCTGCTTCCCGATCTTCACTTAAATCTATCAAAAAAGAAAAATATTGCACTGATTCTTCTCAAATTTTGTTTGTATATATTTTTTGCAAAATACAAGAGACTTTACCAAACATGGTCAGGATCGGTCCATTTTTGGGCCTAGTCCCCATATAGATATAGCATCCGATATGAACTTTTTCATATCTGCAGCCGAAAAAATTAATAAAAATCCCACTCAAATTTGGTTTATGCTTATTTTCTATATCCAGTTAGTTGGGCCTGAGAGATAGGGTCTCTAAACGAATGGTATAGGGTATCGTATAGTCGGTCTAGACCGACTATAATTTTCTTATTTGTTTTTACTTCCGTGTCTGCTCTTTTTCTGATGGGTATGGTAAGGTATCTTCTAAGGAAACATCTTATTTAGTAATACGAATTCAGAAGGCCAAAAATTATTTTGTTGGTCATAAATCTGTCTCGAGCAATACGAGGGCGGATCAATAAGTCCGTGACTTTTAGAATGAAACACAGTTTTTTTGAGCCTAACAAACCAAAAACCATATTACAACACAACAGGTCAACAATAAAATTATCAACAACAAATTATTTTTCAACATAATCTCCTTTTAGCTCAATACACTTAGTCCAACTTTTCTCCAATTTTTGTATCCCTTTCAAAAAATAGGATTTTTCGAGGTCCATAAAAATAGGCATTTGTTTGATCAATAATTTCATCGTTGGAGCTAAATCATTTTCCACCGAACCATTTCTTTAGGTTTGGAAACAGAAAATAGTCACTGGGGGCTAAATCCGGAGAATATGGCGGATGAGGCACCCATTCGTAGTCCAATTCATGGAATTTTGCCAATCCTTTGAAGTTGTCACACGATTACGTTTATGGTCAATTGAGAGCAAACGCGGCACCCATCTTGCAGACAGCTTTCTTAAACCCAACTGATCATTTAAAATCGAAACCACACTGCCATATGAAATGCCTATGGCATCAATAATCTCACGCACTTTTACTCTTCGATCGGCCAACACCATATCGTGGATTTTTTCAACATTTTCGGGTGTATTTACCTCAATTGGCCGTCCAGAACGTTCGGCGTCATTTGTATTTGTGCGACCATAACGAAAGTCAGAAAACCACTTTTTTTACATTGAAATCGATGGTGCAGAGTCCCCATAGTATTTAGCAAGCTTTTCCTTGGTTTGATTGGCGGTTTTTTTTCGCAAAAAAAAATGTTTAATGAGCACTCGAAATTCACTTTTTTCCATTTAAAAAAAAACACGAGGTTGTATGTTTTGAACAGCTGTTAAACGCAAAGTAAATGACGGAACTTGCTCAAAATTTTAAAGTAGTCTACCAACAGGTGGTACTTGCTGGGAGCAGTGTTGCATTTTATATAACTACGAGGGAAGTTCAAAAAGTCACGGACTTATTGATCCGCCCTCGTATTTGGTTTTTAAGCTTCCACCCATCTATATCAAAAAACTATTTATTATACACCTATTGACTCAGAATCACTTTCTTAAGCACTTAATGCATCACTTTCTGAGTCGAATTAGCGACGAACGTCCGTCCGTAATCAAAGTACAGGTCGCAAATTGAATATATTTTGATTAAATTTGAATTTGGTAAAAATTGGTGCATGTTCAGAGCTAGCTCTCATACAAATAACACCTATCAAATCGAATAAGCTTGTCGTAAGATCCAAATTTTCATATATATCGATAAAACTTGGTCTATGACCATTTTTAGTCATACTCCCCATATAAATCTTACTCGCGGATTTCACTTATATCTATCAAAAAAATAATATTCCATAGATTTTTGACCTAGTCCACATATATGAACTTTTTCATATCTGCACACCACAAATGAATAACAATATCACTAAAATTTGCTTTATGCTTATTTCCTTTATATAATTATTGCCTCAGAAAAGTTGGATCCAAGGCCCTTTCTCGAAATGCATGGTATAGGGTATCGTATAGTCATTCTAGATCAACTATAATTTTCTTAATTGTTTTTGTTTGCTTTATATGAAATTTATTTACCGACAGAGTGATGGACATTGATTGATAGAGTTTGAACTATAATCGAAAAAATATATCAAGATAATTGTCTTTTTGATATAAAACGAATCAATATATCTAAATTCGTCTACAATCAATAATTAAATATTGTCCGTCTTTTTGTTTTAGCTGAAATAGTTGAAACTTCATTCTTCTAACATTTACAAAAAGGAAGGACGGTATGTATATATATAAGTTATTAGCAAATAACATTCAAATTGACTTCAAATTATAGTAAAAGTTAACTACAATTATAATAAAAAAAATTTTTCGAAAACAAATAAGGATCCTGTTATCTCTGTTACTAAATTTAAAAAAGTCTGTCCTTCCGTAAATAAGTAAGTACTCAAAACAATTTTCATACAAAGACTTGTCGATTAAAAAGACATGCTGACATAAAGTGTTTAAACCGTTGTTCCTTTATTCAATTTTATTTTATTTTATTTTACTGCAATCGGTAGTAAGGATCAAAAAACATGCCAAATTTTCGTTAAAAAAATTTCGAAAGAATACCGTCGCAATGCCAATTTTGTTAGCCAAAAACAATATTGTTAAGTTTTAAACAAGTTTTTCTGAAATCCAATCTGTCGAATCTGTGTACAAGATCCCAAGAGTAATTTTTATCCGATTGTTACGATTGTTTAATCGCCAAATCCATTTTCTACCGACACGGAAAATATATTTAAAAAAAAAGTCGCCTTGATTCATATTCAACATAATTGCACCAATTTTCAAATAAAAAGTTATGATAAGAATCGAATAAATTTACTCCTGTAATCAAGTATACTGTGGGTTAGCACCGATAGGGAGGCGTCATAACTAATTATGCTCTACCCCGCTTACACAACGTTATACAAATTTTAGTAAAAGTTTCTCTGATTCCAAAAATATTTCAAATTAACATATATTTATATATAACTATATGTTAACTCTATGTTAAATATTAACCTTTAAAAAAATTTATAAAAATTTTTGAAACAGGGACATAGTAAGCCGGATGCTCCCTTGAGCTAAAATGATTTAATCTTCATTCTCCCAAGCATTTTAACAAAAACAAGAAGGACGGACGAACATTTGTTAACTTTATTAGCAAATAACATTCAAACCGACTTCAAATCGATAATATTAATAGGCTATGTGATTTGTTGTGAATGATGTTTTGTTCTACTGTTTTATCCCGATTTTGACCAAACGTATATTATTTGAAAGGTATTTCTTTGCTCCTTTGCTCCTTTTAGGAACCACAGGACATAATATATATATATATATATATATATATGTATATATATTTCTTTTTAGCCGTTTTGCAGATTTACAGATTTACAGATTTTTAAATTTTTTCCTTTATTTTGAGTAAATTGCATTTAAAGTTGCTACTAACACATACATAAAATTATACAATGCTATGTGTGTGTTTATTAAATTTGTTAATGAGTTTGAAATAAAAATTAGTTTGTTTTTTTGTGTTGATTTGTGAATTGGCTATAATTGATTAGCATACCTTTAGGGTCTTTATTTTATGAAAAAATAAAATTTCCTAGAATTTGCACTCGGATTTCGAGGGGTGGAATCTGCTAGTTATAATAAAATGCTAACTACCAAAATAATGAAAATTTATCAAAAACAAAAAAAAAAACAAACAAACAATGGATCTGTTATCCCTCTTTCTAAATTGAACAAAGTCTGTCTTTCGGAAAATCAGTACTTCATACAATTTTGTTGACGAAATAATTTCGAAATGAATTTTTTTATATTTCCGAAATACAACAAAATATAAAAAAATATTTTTTTTAGTTATAGAAAATATGTGGAATAAAAACGGAAATCTATAATGAGCATTTCATTTTTTTTTAATATATGTATATAAAGTCCCCTTAAAAATTAGGAAATTCTCTTAGGTTTTATTCTTTACAGTACTTGAGAAATTTGAGATTGATATTGTTCGTGTTGTGGCTCGTGTAGTGAGAAAAAACAGAACATGTACAATAAAGAGGTTCGAGTTCAGTTATATTTTAAACACGACTTAAACACGACTTAAAATATAACTGAACTCGAACCTGTTTATTGTACATGTTCTGTTTTTTCTTACTACACGAGCCACAACACGACTTAAAATATAACTGAACTCGAACCTGTTTATTGTACATGTTCTGTGTTTTTTTTCAGTACACGTACCAGAACATGAACTTCAAATAAAGCAACACTCAAAAATGTGTGCTTTATGTGTGATTGAAACAAAAACTATGTGGTACAAAAATGTTCGTGTAAATAACGAAATATTAAAACGAACACAGTCATGGTTGTGTTGGGCACCGAAGAAAATTTAAAAACAAACATAATTGGTATGAAAATAAAAATATGTGTGTGTTGGTCTAAGTTATGTTTGTTTACATATATGTACGAGTTTTTTATTCAGTGTGTGTTTTTTTCTGAACTCTGATATAAATACAAAAAATATTTTTCACAGAAAATAATAAAAAAAATTTTTACAATTAATAGTAATGTGAAGGAATGCTTTCAAGATTCTAGAATACCATTCAAGCCATTTCAGACTCAATTGAAAATTACCTAGCTTACTACAAATTCAGCTTCTAAATGCAATAATTAATACTAGTAGAATCCAGCCCTCGAAATTCAAGTGCAAATTCTAGGAAATTTTATTTTTTCATTAAATAAAGACCCTAAAAGTATGCTAATCAATTAAAGCCAATTCACAAATCAACACAAAAAAACATACTCATTTTTATTACAAACCCATTAGCAAATTTAATAAACACACACATAGCATTGTATAATTTTTTGTATAAGTTAGTAGCAACTTTAAATGTAATTTACTCAAAATAAAGGAAAAAATTTAAAAATCTGTCAAAATTGGGATAAAACGGTAGAACAAAGCATCGGTCACAAGAAATCGCCTAGCCTATTAATATTATAGATTTATTAAAGAAGTCGTTGACATTTTATTAACCAAATTATTCTTATTTTTAAAATGTCCGTCCTTCCGTTTAAATCTATATTTCACAGATAAAACGCTCTGATCTGTAATATTAATTACAAAATGTTTCGAAAATGTAACATAAATCAAAATAAATTAAAATCGAGATTAAAATTTAAACGAAACTTGTAAAAATAATTCCCTTAAGCTACTTTAAACAATTAACTTTGATAACTAAAGAACTCATCAGACGGTGTAACTTTTTTCTCACGACCTTCTGTCATGGCACGTCTAAATTATTTTATCCATATTGATTAATTAGTTGTACGTTAAAACATTAAACTTTACACATATTTCTATCATATATTTTTAAAGAAGGTTCTAAATAAATATTGGTTTTACCAAAGACCGTGAAGCTCCCAATTTTCCATGAGTCATTTTCATGGTTCACTTGATAATTTTTAATGGTTTATTTACTCATCATACGAGTATAATAGCAAAATAAAAATCGTTATTCAATTTTAATTATATATAGTAATGTTGATGGTAAAACAACAAAGTTTCTAAGATATTTAACAAAAAAAAAGAAAAAGATAAATTATAGCAAATTAGAAAATTTGAAGATTACAGTAGATGTCACATATTGTTCCAACCCTTTTTTCTATCCTATTTAACTAAATGTACCCCTAATATATGTTTAGAATATAAGACGTTATATTTTCTTAATAAATCCATAAAAACGACTTGCCCTATATAGATATGAAACAGCCTTTTCCTGCTAAGTGAACTATATAGCAATATATATTTTATTGACTGATTTAATTATTAAAAAGGTGCAAATTTTCTATAAAAAATATACCTTTAAAAAAATACGTCCCCCATTAACACAATTTTGGGAAAACAAATTGTTTTTGGGGTGACGTATTCTTATACGGGTATATATACTTTTATTTTTTATAAAAGAAATATTTAAAAAGGTGGTAAATAAAGTTCAAAAACCTTTAAAGTAAAAAATCATAAATTAAGTAGGTAAAACGCCTACCCAAATATCGCTACAAAACATAAAACAACAAAGCAACGGTTTGGTCATCTTCTCATGATTTAATATGTAGCCTAATAATTGAAGCACGACTTTTGCTCGAGTTTTACGTATTTTAATATATTTTTTAATGTTATAATAAACTACAAATATGAAATGAGTGCTTATTTTTAAGGTTATGAGAAAATTACATTAAACCGAAATAATGGAAACAAGACAAAACCAAAAATAAATTGAGTTCGATGTACTTAAAACATTGGTAAAGAAGGTGCTAGAGCGATGCCAGAGTTGCCGATATTACAATTGGAAATAAAATTTAACTAATTCAATAATACTAAAGAAATTGAGCAATTTCTGTTCGAAGGACCAAATATATTGAGGTCATTTTAAACTTAACTAATTTAATTTTATTATTTTTTATAAAAATAAAAAATCTTATTTTCGATCTTTATCAATTTAATGATTGAGTTTGAAAATTGTTCAGGTTCAAGATCAAATGTTTTTACTTTAAATAAAGCAAATTAAATTAAAAATACGGAGGGCACGCTGTAAACGCTAAATGTAAGTTTAGCAAAAACAAATTGTTTTTCTTGTTTTTTCAAGACAAAAACAAACATGTATATTGTAGTATGCAATGTATACTCGTATACAATCATATTTGTTTCGTATACAATTTTAGTTTGTTATATTGGATGAGGCTTAAATAGTATAACTTTTGCTTGAATTCTCATTTGGTTGTTTTCAGCAAATATATATGAATTTAACTTTTTACCAAACAAACTATCTACTGCTTTTGGTTACTGATGAGGGTTGGTGACTCATCCCGAAACAGCTGTATAACCTGTCATGCAGAATATAGATCAATTTTTGAAACAAATGTGCTAATGCTTTTGCTTTATTTAAAGTAAAAACATTTGATCTTGAGCCTGAACAATTTTCAAACTCAATCTTTACTAATTTATTTAAATCTTTAATAAGGCATTATTTTTTATATGGCTTTATGATATGCCGATTCGAACTTAATTAACGGCAAAAATAGCAAAAAAAAAACCTATATGTAGCTAAATTAATTGCAATGCAGAGTTACCTACATAAAAAAAACGAAAGTTATATCAATAATGCTATAATAGAAAACCGAAATATCCAAATTTGAACTGATTTTGTATCCTAATTAGAAAGATAAATTTTTAATAAATATATTTAAGAAATTGAAACATTTTTATAATGCTTTATTTTAACCCAAATAAAACCGGCTTAAAGGGCCATTAATTCATTAACAGCTATTGGGTACAATATTAAACAAAAATAAGTGAAAAAATTCATCTGGAGCCAGATATGAGATATCACGAATTGGTTCTAAATTAAAAGAAAAATGAATATAAATGCAAGTTATTTCGTTAGTGCTGAACCAAAGCAATCAGTAAATCTGGTTCATAGGACCAAAAAACTTAAGTTGATTTTAAATCTTACTTTGAAAGAGAAATTTGTATTAAATAGATGTGAATAGTGGAAATTAATTTCAATGCTTAGATTAGAGAGAAAAAATTCATCTGAAGTTTTCAGGAAAAAAAAAATTTAATGTCACGGAAGTTATTTTTCTAATGCTAAAAAAACTGAGTAATTCCGACTCTAAGAACCAAACATCTTAAGTTGTATAAAATGCATTTAAGAAGTGGAATTCTTTTTTCTAAAGCTTTAACTTAAACCGTTTTATACTAGTTCGAAGGACCATTAACGCATTAACGGCTACTGAATAGTAATGGAGCGAAAAACTTCAACTGGAGCTAGGAATGAAATATGACGAATTTGTTTTCATAAGCATATAGAAGAAGTATAAGGCTACTAGAAGGTAATTTAAGAATATAAAAATTTCATAGAAATGGCTGCGGAAAATTTGGGAAGTGAAGATTACTCACATCGGTGGCACCATTAACCTGTGATGCAGGTATTATTTAATGGCAATACAATAATAATCATTAGGGTTCTAAAATCTTAATAAATATGTTAGTTGCTATTCAGGATATCCAAGGTAATATAAAAAGAAGTGAAAAATTAATTTTTTCGGTTCTTAACATCTTCCCTATGAACTTTTAGTGTTGGGTGGCGCCTAGTAAAATTGACTACTGCACAAATTCAGGGAATATTTCAACACCTGAAACGTTCTAGGAGTTTTCTTTAATCTTTCGAAAAGGACTAAAATGGCTCTTGAAAATGGCAGATAGGTGGTTATAATGTTTTAATAAAAATTTCACGTGAAATTTCTTAAGGGACGTCCAACCACAAAAATCTGCTCAGAGTAACACATCCACTAATTTTTCCGTCCTATTTCAAACAGTTATGGCAAAAGAAAAATTAAAACTTAAAAATTTCCACACAGTACATAACTCTTGAGAGTTTACTACACTAACCTTATGCATTGATCCCCCCAAGACCAAGGCCCTCTATTTGATCTCTTAATTTCCGGTTCTGCAATTAAACTTAATTTACAAATCCCAAAAATAATAAATAATAAAAATCTATAACACTCCCCAAAACATCTGGCATCTCTCTAACTTTTTTTTTTTGCCGAAGATGAAAAAATATTATTCACAATTATCCACGAGTATCTCAATTTGAAATTAATGAACATTATATTGTTACCTCTCTTTCGTTTGTTCAAGTTTTTAAATAAAATAAGATATATATATGTACATTGTCAAGGTAATCTTGACTATACGGGAAGGAAATAAAAACAAAATTTAATGCAAAAAAAAGTTCACAAAATTACAAAACTGAATTGAAATAATCGTTAAAAAATTGTATCTTCGCCCCCCAAAACACTTCTTAAACAAATTAATATAAATGTTTGTTTTATTGCATTGATTTCAATACACTTCAATTTAAGGAGGACAAATTACTGCATACGAGCCACTTAAAAAAATATGATATTAAATACTGATTGAAATCTCTGTTTAAAACCCTATTTGTTATTCTTTAACAATTATGAGCCTACATGAGTTGAAAAAAACTGCAACAAATGAATGTTTAAACTAAAAACACTTGTTCGGCAGTCGAAATCTTTAAAGTTGTTGTTATTTTAGTTTTTGTACTTCTTTTTTAAAAGAACTTTCGAATATCTTAAGTAATTTTAAGTGTGAAAGGGCTTCATCCCATAAACAAAAATGTTTTAAAAGAAGTTTTGTTTTCTTGTTATGTTTCATCTTTACTTTATTTCTGTCCGTTTCTCAATGTTCTTTTACATTCTCTTCAATTCAATCTGTGCCTGCTTAAGTTTAAAAAAAAAATATTTGTGTGGGCTTTTTTAAGTTTTAAATCTGTGTATTGTTTAATTTGTAATTAATGATTTTTGTTTGTATTTTATTTTGTCATTTGTTTTCTTTTTTGTTTTTTAATGTAAATAATACATCATTTTAAAATTCAATCAAAAATCTTCTTTAAAAACTAAAACCCAACATATATACTTTTAACCCTCATCTACAATGAAAGACTCAGAGGGACATTTTTATTTACTTACATCTCACCGAAAACATTTTAAAAAAATATTGGTTGAAACTATTAAAACTGTTTTTAGAGCGATGCAAATTTCATATATTTTGAACTATGGCCTTAAGGGCGTATGGGATGAAGTTATATCTGATTTTGCTCAAATTTTCACCACACTTGTTTTAAACCAAGTCTTATAATATTGGCAGAAATTTATAGTTGAATTCCACCCAGATATTAATAAATGATCAAACGGAAGGACGGACATATATATAAGTATATATATTTTTTTGTTTGTCTCCATTATTATATATTATCTCTGCAGAAATACTTTTACATCAAAGGATAGCATACAAAGCGATCTGTATACTGATAACATATGTATTAATATTCGTTATAGGTCCGTAGGGACCCGTTCACACATTTATGAGGGTTAAATAAACATGAACCTTTTTGTAATATTTTTACTTCTTTAACAACAAAACAAAGTGGGTTGCAAATAATCATCATCATAACAGATTTTTTTTAATAGCAGATGGCTTTCTCATCCGAAAGTATTACGAACTTTTGGGTAAAAGTTAAATATCTGTAGGATTGAATTTGATTGAGTTTTTCACTAAGATTTTAAACAGAAATATTTACAGATTTGTTTGCATAGGATCAAACATTTCGCAAATATGGAAAGAACACACAATATGATATTTGGAAAAGAAATTAATTTTGAAAATAAAGCCAAATCTCAACTCTATTTGTGGTTCCAATGTCCATAAATGTGAAAGATAGAACTAAAAAAATAATATAAATAATAGAAACAGCAAATTATTTGTAATTACAAATGGTACAATTAAAATACTAATTACAATTCTGTAGACTTTAAGGAATTTGCGCTTTGAAGGATCAAAACTAAAACTAAATTGAAAAATATAAGTACCTATAATATTAATAGGCAAGGCGATTTCTTGTGACCGATGTAAGTTTCACAGTTTTACCCCGATTTTCACAAAAAATTTGTCAGATTTACAGATTTTCATAGTCTGGAATATATTTTTGGAGTTATGACCGCTTAAAGTTGCTAATAATACATACATAAAATTAAACAATGCTATGTATGTGCTTATTAAATTAGTTAATGTGTTTGTGTTAATGTGTTGCGTTTGGTTTCTGTATTTAAAATGTGTTGAATTGTGAAGCATACATTTAGGGTCTTTATTAAATGAAAAAATAAAATTTCCTAAAATTTACACTCGAATTTCGAGTGTTGGAGTCTGCTAGTTGTTATTAAATGGCCACCATATTTTGCTAAGCCGTTAAAAACTTCTCTTAACAATATTTCAAACAGTTCCGGTTCGGATGAATTTTTATTTTGTTAGCACAATACATGATCAAACAAAAAAGTGTTAATAAAGAAATTAAAATACTTTCACGGTTAACTTTTGGTAGGCCAAGTCAAGCCTTTAAGCGTAATATCAGCCATAAAAATAAAAAAAACCGAAATTTTATTCAAACCTAATGTTGTTTCTGTTCAAAAATAAAATCAAGACACTTATTCTATTAACACAAACAAAAAAGTTTTAATAAAGAAAGTTTAATATTTTCACAACTTCATCGTTTGGTAGGCCAAGTCATGTAAATGTTATTTCAGCCATAAAGAGCGTTAGACCTTCATCAAAAACTATAAATAAGGTCAGCACCTATTGTTGTTTTTTTTTTTTTATCGTCAAAAATTTGGTCCTTCGAACCGAATATTTTAAAATTGTGGTTGATGATCAGTAAAAAGGTCTCTTATTTGCACTGGTTAAATGACATAAATTTCAGCATCACTGGCAAATGTTTGGGTTCGTGGTAACAAACGTTAAAAACAAATAACAAAAAACGATCTAGTTAGATATAAATAATTAGTAACATTTGTTTACCATCGTTTGTTTTAAGAATATATCAAAAATTATTACTAAAATTGTATTTTTGAAATGATTTATCTTAAGATTATTATCGCATGGGATAGAAAACTTGACATTATATATATTTCCAGTGATGAAGAATATATATATGAATATGGAAACCGCAAATTAATACTTTAAAGCTTATGCAAGTTAAGCATTGTAATTCAAATTTGACCTTTGTTAATGAGTCCCAACTACACTAAAAACAAGTTCACGTTCGAAGTCCCTATGAAAATGAATGAAAATTTAATTTTATTAAAAAAAGTTATACAATTTGGAATAGGGTTTTCAACACGACGATACATAAAAATAAATATGTTCAGTCTCACATTTTAGACGTGTTACTGGATCAGGGGATATAGTTCATAAATTGGTGAAATCCGGGACTTGTAGTTCGACTAAATTAGCCTATATATATGAATTTTAAATAAAATTTCAATTCACTTCTTTCTTAAATATTTAACATTCTTCAAGTTCAATTACAGCGGAAAATTCCTTTTAAAAACCTTAAAAATTTCAAATATTTACTTAAAATCCCACATATAATATTTCAAAAAATCAATGTTTTTTCTAACAGCTGCCTATAACAGATCATTGGCGGATATTCATTTATTTCTTATTTATTTTTATTTTTTTGTTTGTAAGGAAATTCAATATCTCATGTGAACTATCGAAAATCACAGTTAACAGTAACTTAACAAACAACATCTCCTTTTTGGCGTGTGACAACAGAATAACGGCAAAATCGATAGGGAAAAAAATCGTAGAAATATTTTATAAAAGTCACATACATACTCGTATGTAAGATGATCAAGGCAAACAAACAAAAAAAATGTTGTTAAAAAACCTAAAAAAAAAAAATACAAAATGTTTTATCAATTGTGCTGATGATGGTGGTAGTGGTGGTGATCATATCTCAAAACTAAGCATGTGTGAAATGCAAAACGCCTTTTTTTCTTCCTTATTTAAACGAAGTCTAACTGCAATCTAAATGATCAAAAAGTTTAGCATGGTGTTATGTTGAAGAATATCACAAGGAAGGAAACCGAAGTTTAATACTTGAATTTGGTTGAATAAAGAAATATATTATCATGTAAGCTCTGTACTTCCGTACAGAGACAGCAATAAACAATAAATAAAAATCATATTAAAATTAAAATATAGTGAAACTGATCTTTAAATTAACATTAAATTCAATAATGATTAATTTTAGGAAATTCTTGGCAATTTATAATGCCTTCTGGTGTAATAATAATCGCGTTAGGTGCAGTTCGAAGGACCAAAATATAATAGTTAAAAATTGCATTCAACTCAATTTTGTAATAATATTAAATATATTTGTTTAATTTAATTATAAAAATTTTTTAAAATTTGTTCTCTTTACCCTTAGAAAACCTTCCCAATCAGGAATTATCTACTTTTTCAATACACATGAACATCACAAAATTTCAAGTGTGTTATACAATTTTAACTAAGCACTATTTATATAGCATTGAAAAACGATCAATACCACGATATACGAATACGATAGATATGATCATTTTCGTAAGTTGTCTTGCATTTTACCATAGGAAGAAGAGCTTCATCTGAAGATGTGTTTCGCCTAAGAACAACATAAAGATAAATGACATTTTGTGTATATCTATACATGTTTAAGGCATCCAGAAACTTTTTTTTTTTTTTTTTTTTGAAGTCAACAAAAAAAAAACATGAGAAACACACAAAAAAAAATTGCGAATTTTATGTTGTGGTTGTGGTTGTTTTGACCATTTGACCACTTAAATGCGTTGGGTGAAATTTCCGTACAAAAATTTACTGTTTCCTATATTAAATCTTCCTTGTTAATTTTTTTTTCTTGTATGTATATACGATCGAGTATGAAAAGATCACTTCAAAAGGTCATATATCAAGGAATAGCTTGTATGGAAGAATTTTAATGAAGTATAAAAGATAATCCACGAAATTTTGTCACATAAAACAAACAATTAGTCATTATTAAAAAAATTTCACCATATGTACGCACATCAATAAAAAAAAAAATAAACAGCAACCAAAAATTCTTTGGAATTTAAAAGATTTTTTTAAATTAACGAACATTCATTAACCCTCCCAAGAGTTGAATATTAGTGGGGTTAAAAATTTCCAGAATACTGAAGAAGGAAGCGTTTGGTAAAATTTTGATTTGAATTTAATACGAATTATTTTTATATTCTCGTTTATATATTTCTCGTTTTACCTCCTTGGGGTAAAAAAAAGGAGCTCTTTTTAATGTTAACAAGGTCAAAAAGAAATAATTGCATCAAATTGTACTTAAAATTAAGTTTTAAAATAAAAATTAATCAAAATAATAATAAAATAATAATTAATCAAATTTAGACATCCAATTTAAGCAGACTTCTAACTAGTCTGGCTGAGATTCGAAGGTCGAAACCGCCGGAAAATTTAAAATATTTATTTTAAAATAAAAAGAATGTTTTTCCAATTCAAAAGTCATGAGGATATGGCTGCTTTTTAATGCATTTTTGAACTTTCACATTTTGGTCCTTCGAACCGAAACTAACATGATTAGTATTACAGCTTAAGATCTATAAATTAGCAAGCATTTGTTAATATAAGTCAGTACGTGATTTAAAACTAATATGCAGGTTTAATTTTTAAAATTTCAAGCTTCTATCTTGTGTATTCCAATATTAGAATATTAAAAATTGTTTAATTTGTTTAAAATGCCCTAAGAAATAATTTAAAAAAATATATATCTGAGTTTTTTTTTTTCTTAGTTGGGCTAAATCTTCCTCTAGATCGAGTTAAAAATGCCAAAGCTGTGCATAAATATTAATAAAATAGATGGGTTAATTCAGCCATAGACAATATACACAATCATTTTTGGGGTTTTTATGAATACTAGCAGATTCCAGCCCTCGAAATTCGAGTGCAAATTCTAGGAAATTTTATTTTTTCATTAAATAAAGACCTTAAAGGTATGCTAATCAATTATAGCCAATTCACAAACCAACACAAAAAATCAAACTCATTTTTATTACAAGCACATTAACAAAGTTAGTAAAATACACACGTAGCATTGTATAATTTTATGTATGTATTAGTAGCAACTTTAAATGCAATTTACTCAAAATATAGGAAAAAAAATAAAAAATCTGCAAATCTGCAAATCTGCAAAACGGCTAAAAGGAAATATCTTTCAAATAATATATGTTTATTGAAAATTGGGATAAAACGGTAGAACAAAACATCGGTCACAAGAAATCGCCTAGCCTATTAATATTATAGATATCTTTATGAATATTTATGCGGTCTAAAACCAGCTCCATTGTCGGTTGGAAGTTACAAAATTTTTTCTATAATAAAATATATATAATTTTTGTGGATTTCATGAACATTAAGCTTAATAGGTAGTCGAGAACATGATCCATCTCCGGTTTGAAGAGCCACCATTTTTGGAAAAAGGATAATATGATAACTGAACCTGCTTTGTAAGTTCCAAAATTACGAAAATGGAAGCAATATAAAGTTTAATTGGAATAAAAATTAAAATAAATTTGTTTGCAGGTTTTTTCAGAAATATTCATTTTATTTAGGTGAGAATTTGTTTCAGATGTGGTGCGAAGGACCATAAAATTAAAAAAAAAAAATTCCATAAAATTTAAAACTTTCGTAGGCTTTCATGAATATTAATCACATTAAGGTTGGAATGGCCAATCGTTTTCGAATATAAATAATAGTTCAGTTTAATTAAATTTTAATTTTACGAGTTTTATATTTGAGAATAGCTTCAAAGAAAGAAAAATGTCGAAAAGGAGAAATATAATTAAAAATTAACTTTGACAATTACATTATAGTATTTAATGCAGTTAGATTAAATAAAACTTGCTCCAGATATGTTTCAAAGGACTATTAACTTACCAAAAAAAAAAAAAAAACAAATAGTAATAATAGAGATAGGTTAAAGTAGACACACAAATCAAATCAATATTAATCCTGGAATCTGTAGAAATATTTATGTTATTTATTTAAGCGAGAAACTGCTCTATGTAGATCCTGTTCGTGGGGCCAAAATTTTCATAGATTAGATTTTTATAGCATTTAACCAATTAAAGAGAATACAATTAGATTTTAAGTCTAAAATAAATAAACACTAAACTAGTTGTACTCTCTGGTTAATATATAGCATAACCAAATAGAGTTTCTTGCAATTTTTATTTAAAAGTGCTGATCGTAGACCTTAAAACAACTCTGTTATTTCACTGGTTAAAATACAGTTTTAAGAAACGAAAGAAAGAATATAAAAAATTATCTTATATATTAAAAGAATTTATGAATAAACTTTGCATTCAAGATTTTTTTCAATATTTTTCTTCTCTCAAACCTCTATAACTAGAGTTCTAATTAACGTAGGCTGTTGACATAGGTCTAAGAACACTCAGTGGATCAAGCTCCTTCTTTTGAGCAATTAACTGCTTAAATTCGTTGGGTTTGAGGAAAGTTATGCGTGGAGAATCAACTTTACTTTTACTGTACGTTAACTTATCTTGGCATATTTTGGCATTACTGTACTTTAACTTCTCTTGACAAATTCGTTGGGTTTGAGGAAAGTTATGCATGGACAATCAACTTTACTTTTACTGTACGTTAACTTCTCTTTGCATATTTTGGCATTACTGTACGTTAACTTCTCTTGGCAAATTTTGGTATTATATTATAAAAATTAATATAATATAATATAATATAATATAATATAATGCTGCGGAGCAGCAGGGGTCCTCTAGTTCACTTTAAAAAGAATATCTGCATTTACAATTAAATTTGAAAGCGGTTATTTTTATAGAAAATTCCTAATTGAACAAAGGTTTTGGTAAATAAGGCTATAATGTTGATTTTATTAACTTTAAAACAACAATTACTGGTTGCGGTTCGAGGGACCAACAAAATAATAAATAATTAAAATTTGTTTATTTTTTGTTTTAATTTTAAACTAACTCGAAGCCATGGAGGATTTTTTGAAATATTTATTTGAAAGTGCTAGTAACTAATTCTGATTACATACCAGTAAAAGCAAAAAACTGTAATGATATTTTTTCTAAATAAAATTTCAAGTAAAACATAAATTAAGCTCTTTAACCAAAGGGTTAAATTAGCATTATTAAAAAAAGACTAAAATTTGCCAAAAAGCAACAAAAACCAACTTTCAAAAAATTTAAAACTTTCATTATACCACACCTACTTCTTTCTTCACCTGGCACAAAAGATTCGTTTTTTTTTTTTTCATTTTTCCACAAAAATAACTACCATTAATCATCTGTTCATTATTAACTTGTTTTTTAAATCTTTAGAATTTATGTTTTCTGTGTAAGAATTGTTGTCATATTAATTTTATAAAATTATCATTTTTTATAGGTGGATTATGGGATTTGAGACTATATAAAGTCTGTTCCTCCATTTGAATCTTTTATATTATTTATGTTTATTTTAAACATTCATAAACATTTTTATAAGAAAACGAATTTTTTATAACTCATTGGAATGTTTTTTTTTTATATTAAAGCTAAAATTTTTCTTTATTTCTTTTCTTTACAGGTATGTATGTTTGTTGACCATCAATGCTCGTGCTGACCACCTATAGTGTTTTGTTTATCTATTGACAATTTGTCAATATTTACTAATTTTTTTTTTTTGTTGTTTTTGTGGTAAAAAGACAACTCTCGAAGAAACTTAAAAATAACCTTAAGTTCTTTTCTTGTTTGTAGTTAGTGAACAAAGGCAAAGACGGTGAAGCAAAGGATTTCCGTTAGTATTTTCTTTTGAATTTGAATTCTTATATTGAAATTATGTTTTGAATTTTTGAGAACAAGAAAATATATTACTTCTTTTTATATACATAAGTGAAAGAAACAACCATAATTAATTTAGTTCCATTTAATGTAATTGATTAAAAATAATCAAATTGGGTTTGAAGTGTCTAAAAGAAGAAAAACAATGAAAAGATTATAAATGACAAACAATAGGAAGATCTTAAAATTTAAGTGGGTTCATACACTAAAATTACATCAAAGGTACCCATGTTTATGTTCTTCAACATTTTTGACTAACGAAACCAACCTTAAACACTATTAGAGTATGCCTGGAGATATTTCACAAGCTCATACCGGATGTGATTATTATATGAGGCCTAGTCCTTGATTTTCAATTTCAAAAGCAGTTTCAAAGCTACAGATTAATTAAATTTCTTTCCAATATCTTGATAAAACAGTTCTTTTTTTTTTTGCTGGATGGACTGACGGTTAGGAATCGAAAAATTGAATTTGAACTCAAGTTGAGTATTTTAGAAACAAAAAGCATTCTAAAATTTTTGTAAGTCATAGCCTTTAGATTTTTTGGCGGTTCGAAGGACAAAAAATAATATCGTGGATATCATGTGATTATTTAATTTTTTATCAATTTAAACCTAATTCCAAAGACTAATATAATTTTAAAAATACTTGTTTCCTAATTCTTATTATAGTTGTTTCAAATTTGAAAAGCTCACAGTCGTTTAAACATCTGAAATATTTTCACTTGAGTAAAATCTTATATTGATCGTAGCCTTCACTAAAGTTGTAAGTTTTAAAGAACTCTGTGATGTCTTTATTCGCATAAATCACTGGGTAAAATGCGCTTCGAAAGACCAATAAAAATGAAGAAAGTAAACGATTACTCATTCTTAAAATAATATCTGCATTTGCATTTGCAATTTGAAACAGTTTCTTTTTTTATAGAGCAATAGTTGAACTCATTCGAAAAATCCCTAAGTTTAACACAACTCTTTGATTTTTGTGTTTATATAAATCATTTGTTCAAATGCAGTTCGAAGGACCAATAAAAATGAATAATATCTGCATATACAATTCAATTTGATAACGTTGTTTATACAACAACAAATAAATAAACGAGAATCCTAAAAAATAATGAAATCAAGCGATATTGTCTCAAAATTTCTAGTTCTAATGAAACATTGAATTATACGGTATTTTTAATTATTCGGAATGCTCTCATCCCCAAGCATTCCCAATAACAGGGCAATGCTTCAAAATAATTAATGTGATTCTATTTACACCTTCTAGTAAAATTAAAATCACAAATTACTGGTTTCGGTTCGACTGAATAACATAAATAACAATAAAATATTATTTAGCTCTAGTGGAAGTAAGGACTCCATTGCCAATTACTTCGATGCACCACAAAAATGCACCACAATAAATAATATAGGGTTCTATTTTCTAGCTCTAGTAAAAGTAATAGCCTCCTTTTCGCTAGTTCGAAAAACCGGAAAAGTAATAAAGCGATGGACCAAAACAGTTTACTTATCCCTAGTTCTAGTGAAACTAATAAACTTGTTCGTATAACTTCGAAGGACTAGATAAAATAGTTCGATAGACCATATTAATTAAGAATGTTTTATTTTCTAGCTCCAGCTAAAAAATTAACCGCTTATAAGTTCGAATCGCCAAAAAAAAAGTTCGATAGACAACAACAATTTTTTAAGAAAACATAATCTATAATTTAGCTCTAGTGAAAGCAAATTTGTTGGACTACAGAAACAGTTCAATAGATCATAATAATTAATAGGAATCTATTTTTTAGTACTAGCAAAAGTAATAGCTTTCTTTTTCATCAGTTCAAAGGGCCAGAAAAATAATAATACGATGGACCAAATCAATTTATAATTTTCTTTTCGCTACTTCTAGTGAAACTTGTAAAATTGTTTGTATAATTTCGAAGTTCTAGAAAAAATAGTACGATAGACCAAATTAATTAGCAATATTATATTCCCTGGCTCTATTTTAATTAATAACCTCTTTCTCATAAGCTCGAAGGACCAGAAGAAGTAGTTCGATAGACAAAAACCATTTTTTATATTATATTGTGAACTACCTAGACGCCAACTCAATTCTTAATGATCGACAGTATGGCTTTCGTAGAAATCGTTCTACGATAGACCTGTTAGCTCTATTTTCTGAGCGCTGCAATTAATCTATTCACAATTTTGGTAAAAGTAAAGTGGTTGCTCTAGATATTTCAAAGGCATTCATTCGCGTGCAGCACGGTGCATTTATATCAAAGCTTATTGCATTTGGGGTCGAGACTTCTCAGAGACCGCACAATACGTGCTGTTACTGATGGGGTCTCATCCAATGAGTTTCAGCTTAATTCGGGGGTACCCCAATTCTCTGTTCTTTCTCCTTCTCTTTTCCTTATCTTTCTGAACGACCTCCTTGGCCAAACTTTCAATTCTATATACTCTTTCACAGCAGCATTTGTCATTCATTTTCCTTTACTTGTAGGCGAAGCCTCTTGGAGGTTGGGGGCAAAAGGCGGGCAATATATGACACACTCGATTAAGACCTGTTGACCCATAAGGCCATGAATTCAACAATGTCATCTGTATATATGGGTGGTATATGTATTGAGTAATCGGATGCTGTTGATGTTCTGGGCATGAGAATTCAATGTGATGTTCGTTGGGACGAGCATGTTTTTCAAGTGTCGAAAGAAGCCTTCATGTGTCTTGATTATCTAAAACGGTGCAAGAGTCAATTCACTCCTTACATCCGACCGAAAATGGAATACAATTCCCATATATGGGCAGGAGCTTCAAAATCTATTTTGGAGCTACTGGACCGTGTGCAAGGAAGTGCGTTGATGCTCATTAATGACAATTATCCAACTCTCTTGACTCAATGGAACATCGTCGGAATGAAGGTTATGTAGCTCTGTTCTATAGATACTACCATGGAAAATGTTCTTCTGAGATTAGCGAACCCATTCCAAGTGTCCGAGTTTCAGTTCGCTCTACCCGCTTCTCTTATAGATCACATCCGTTTGTAGACTACTGTCCAGTGACCGTACAACGCATTATGGAGAGAATGCATTTATCAGTCGAACTAGCTGTATATGGAATAAACTCCCCGCACAAGTCTTTCTCCACAGTTATAATCTTATAAAATTTAAGTCAAATATCCACAAACACTATTTCCTCTTTCCTCCTTCCCATAACCTATTTTCTTGAGATCAACAAAATGCACTGCATCTGTAGGTGCATCCCCTGAATATTGGTCAATAATCAAAAAAATAGATATATTCTGTAGTTTTAAAGTAATAAATTCCTTTGTAATAATTCGACGGACCCGAAAAAATTGTTCAATGGACCAAACAAAATAACAAGGTTCCATTCTTAGTTCTAACGAAAGTTACAAGCTTCTTTTTAATTTGTTCGAAGGACCAAAAAAATAATAATGGCGATCAAATTCATGTCGTCAAAACAAATTTTTGTTTTTTTAATTTTTTAAAAAATATTTTAATTTTTTAAGGCGTAGAAAATTAAATAAAAACTCTTTTCGTTTTGAAAAAAGTATTAAGTCGTTATTTCACAACTCATATATTTTTTAATTTAATTGATTTTCAAGTTTTTTTTTTTTTGAGGAAGTTAACTTTTTTTAATAATAAACCATCCTGTCATTTACAACCTTTTTGCATTCTAACTCTGTTTACAACAGCAAGACCACACAGTCACTAAATATTTTAAAATGAAAAACTATCATGTCTTAGAAGCATTAAGAAAACACTTTCTAAAATGAATTTCAACATTAATGAAAAAGTTTTTTTTTTCAAGCGCAGCTTTGACAAACTGTCTAAGATGACTACTGGTTTGACAGGCAACTTCAACAATTATCTAATAAATTTTCTTCGTGGTGAGAATCTTTTCAAGACTGGCAAAAGCATTAAATTTTCTAAAGCTAACATTAGCCACATTTAAAGCTGTGGAACATTTAGTAAATTTCATTAAAATTATCGCTGAAGATACAGAAAACAGGTGTTTTAGTTAATAATATAACACATGCACCAGTTTAATTATACAAATGAATATGGAAAACATACAGGAAATGATAAATCCTTTTAATATTTTCTATGTTTTATCTGTGATGTAAGATTTAAATATATGTGTGTATGGACTCATGATTGCATAATATTTATACATTTAATGGCAAATTGTTTGGATAGGTTGGAAAGAAAAAATTACAGGTTGGTCTAAAAATATTTGAAACCATTTAACTGTATTATTACACAGGTAAAGCATAAGATGATTATGAAGTGTAGTGTATGAAAATAGAATTTTGAAAGCTTCCGCAAAAAGGCTTAATCATCATGATCTACAACACTTAAACAGCACTAACTAGGCTGGCATTTATTTTCATTACAACTGAAGAAATTTTCATAACGTTTTTAGCTAAAAAGCTTAAAGTTTAACAGTCTTAAAATTGTTTGAAAAGAAAAAGGTTATGTTTTGCTAAAATTCTCCAAACAAAAAGCTGAAATAAACAATCGAACTGAACATTTAATTTTTCATTGAGAAAATAATGACCTAAAGTTGTTATGAAATTCCTCTGATGTCAAGCAATTTTTCCCATAACAAAACTTTTTCTATAACGAGCTTAGAGAATATCTCGAAATGTATGTATATATTGTATAAAATGCTGCAGATATTACGAGAAAAACGTTCATACTTTAACAGTTTCCTCTTACTGTGGAATTTCTCTTACAATATAAGCCGAACTTTCGAAAAAGTTAGGCACAAAAATTTTATTAAAAATTTTCACATTAAAAGCTTTTGGAGTTTTTTCCTATATAAAAAATAAAACATTATTTGCTTCCTTTGGTCGAGTTCTCAGCTTATAGAAAAGTTCTAGAGAATGAAAGCTTTCTACATTTTTGATATTTAAGCTTTAAAAATTGATAGATTTGTATTACTTCTTACTCATTCAAAAAATAATATAAAAGCTTTTATATTTTAAGCTTTGTGAGCTTTTTTGCTACATTTAAATTTAATAGTTTTGTTATAATTTTAAGAACCTGTCGCCTTAATCATCATGAAAGTTTTAAACTCCTAGTACCAGGCTTTTGATATTAAGTTTTCTAAAAGCATTTTTATATAGTCTGAGAATTTTACCATGTTAGTTATATTAGGTCCCTAATAAAACCATCTTCAAACGTAAATACCTCGCTAAGCAAGACAAACTTTCTACAAATAAAACATAACCTTATTAATGGGCTGTAAAGATGTTTTGCATTTTTTTCTATCCAAAGAACATAAACATCAAATTAAAATCCCATGCAAAATGATCGTCATACACAGATAATTACAGCTTGACCTAAGCTACCATACACACCAACATTTTTGCTATACATACGAAAAACAAACCAACGGACCAAATTTACCTACAGACAGGAAAAAATTCTCAAGAGACAGTTAAACAATCATGCAGTTAGACTACATTGTATAGTAATACTTCTTTTAGTGGGTACTTTAAATTAGAACCTAAAACCATGTGATGCGTAAAGGTGCCAAACACTTTAGTTAGTAAGAGAGCGTACGAAGAGTCATTGGAAAATTAATTTTTCATTTTGGTTTACATAATTGAAGAAAGTTTAGTGAACTCTTTCTGGAGGTTTGTTTTTATTTAACTGTACAAGAATTTGCTTTATGTAGTATAAAAGATCGAAAAAGTCAATGCCCTTGTAAAATGATAAACATCTTAAGAAAATTTGCTTCTTCCTGATCTTTAGTGTTATTTTTTTTTTAATAGTTTTTGGTTATAAAAAGTCGCTGTTTACGTTTTGTGTAAATGAAATGGTGTTGATTAACATGATTAACAAGACAAGATAAAGCTTTGCTAATTACCATCTTTTTGCTTAGTTAAATAGAAGACTAGTTGCAGAGATAGGCAAGCGTAGAGCTCGTAAAAACAAAGCTGGAAAGCAATTTGATATTGGAAATTATTTTGAAGTTGTTATAAGTGTTCAAAGCTTTTCACTTCTATCTAAGCGCACAAAGAAACAGTAATAACTTAGTAGTTTATGCGAAATAAGTCTTGAAAATATTCTACTATATTAAAATCAAACTTTAAAAGTCTATTTATAAAAAGGCAAGCTTTAAGCCTTTTTGAAAAAGATTAGAACTAAAAAAAACATTAAGCTTTTTTAAAAACAAGCTTTAAAGAGCTTCATAGTTTTAAAATCAAGCTTTAGGCTTTTGAAAAAGAGCTTGAAGCCTTTTAAAAGGAGATTTTAATTTTTTTTAAGAGATTTAAGCTCCATTAATTCACTTTTTTAAGTGGATTTATTTATAGTTCTTAAAAGACACTTAAATTTTAATATTCTCAGCGGTCTCATAAAAATTTATTAAGCTCGTTGGATTTGTCCTACTTTAAGTTTAACGATTCTGAAAACTTAGAATTTCAATATTTCTTTAAAAGCTTTAAGCTTTTAAACTCAAGATTCAAGCTTTTTTAATTAAACTTTAAGCTTTTTTAAAAGCAGATCGTGTTTTTTTCAACAAAGTGCTTTAAGCTTTACGTGTAATTATTTATGGTCCTTGAAAGACACCTAAATTTTAATGCTCTCATCGGTCTCATAAATATTTATTAAACTTGTTGGATCTAAACAAAATTCATCCAGAGCGTTTTTTATAAAAAAAATGCTTTATGAACAAAATAAAAACACATCACAAGACCTTGATTTTCATCTTCGCCTTGTAAAGCCCCCCTTTCGTTAAAATTTGAATGCTCTTTTTAATAATGTCAAAATGAATTTGCTACACGAATGCCATGTTGTTATTTAACTTTGTGAGCAACTCAACGTTCAATGGCGGCGAACCGTAAAGTATTACATCAACGATACTAATATGTACCTTAACATTCTCCAAGAATAACCAGAAGAAGAACAAAGCAAAGGAAGATGTTATAAATTCAAGTCAGTTGATTTTTTGTATATATTTTTGCTTGTACAGCATATTAACACTTTCAACATGTTTGGTATAAACAAAAAAAAAAAATAAGAAATATGTGGCATGCTAGATTTTTGATATTCATACCACTTGAATAACAACAACAAAAAAGTACCATCTTGTCATGGTTATGTAAAAATTCTGTGAAGAACAAGTACAATACGAAAGCTTAAACAAAAATGTTGTGATTAGTGATTTTTGCATTTTCCACAATTGCAGGAAAAATTCATAAGAAAAGACTCATTTATTTCTACCCGTAGTCAAGCGTAATGAATGGCTTCTTTATGATAACTATATGAAGGGGTTTCATTTCAAAGATGTCAGCTCCCTCTTACTCATTAAAAAATTCTGGTTAATTAATACTTTCTATATCATCACTGAGTACCTTTGTCACAACTTCTAAGTGCTTAGAATTTTTTTTTTTTTTGCTGGTTTAAG
The DNA here is from genome assembly GCA_963682025.1 of Cordilura impudica. Lineage (NCBI taxonomy): Eukaryota > Metazoa > Arthropoda > Insecta > Diptera > Scathophagidae > Cordilura > Cordilura impudica. The sequence goes on along the minus strand of OY821517.1, from coordinate 168,899,119 downwards.
TCAAATCCATCAGCAGTACTTTTAGTTTTTGGTCCTTCGAACCGAAAATCCAACTTATTTTTAACCTCTGCTAACTGAAATTTCTACTTGAAAACTCCTTAAACAAATGTAACGATATAGTATGAACTTCTTGCTACTGGACTTAATAAATTATCATGCTTTACAAGGATCAAAAATGTAGGACAAATAGCCCTTATGTTTAATTTAGAAAATATTTTTTGCTTAATAAAATTGTGTTTTCAATTTCTAGTACTTCACAATAAAATCAACGAAGATTGTATGGTACTTTTAGTAGCGTGCAACATGTTCAAACAATGACAATGTTAATGGTTTTGATGGCAATAAGATCCATTTATATAATCTTTAAAATGTATAATGCTCTTCCAGGTGATTGTGATTTGAATGAGCATGAAAAACATTTTATATGATACTTCCTCATTAGATTACGAGCTCAATTTAATAGCGCCATCTGTTGCTAATAGTTATTAAGGAAAATATTGCCTAATTGTTTTTGAATTATGGCTAAAAATGTCAATTAGTATTTACAACTTTTTTGTTGTTGCGAAAGTAATTAAATTCTAATCATTTATGCATACATAGATGTTGTGATTGTGATTGGAAATGCATTCTTTGGGATTTAGAAATTCTCTAAAACAATGTTGTTAATAGATTTTTTACTAAATATTTACTAATTTGTATCTGCTTTCAATCGCTTAAATGTTTAATTAAACTAAAACACGTTTGAAGCAACTTCATAAATTTTGATGCAACCATTAGAAGTTTGATACAACTGCAGAAAGTTTTAAATACAGTTTTCAAAAGAGAGTTGAAACATTCTAGAGACTTTAGTGATTTTTGTTGGGCTAATTACATAAATTAAATTAGTTTTAAATAGTAAAAATGTTTGACGAATTGATTTTTAATATGCGGCTATTTTTAATACTAACATCAATATAGCCAATGTATGCACAATTTAATCTATGGAATAAATTAAAGTCTGGATGAAGACTGAAATCTTGAATAAATTTTTTTTTTTTAAGTAAATGCAGCGATTATTTTTGAAACTCATGCATCATTGCTGATTATGTTTAGAAGCGTTGCTAAACAAACTTCTAATTTGCAAACTTAACGTTTTGCTACAGTTATAGCCTTTGGAGTTTAAAGAAAATTTAAAATTTCCCACAAATCACCAACTGAAACATATTAACCTAATATTAAAGAAGAATATTAACAATTTAAAATCATTAACATAGATAGGAAAATTAATAATTATATAAAAAAAATCCAGAAATATGTTAAGGCATATCACAGATCTATTATTAGCTAAGAATGAACATATATGCAGTTTCAATTTAAAAGCTTAAAATAGGATATTTTTCATAGCGGCGAGCTCCCCTTCGTAACCGCCATAGAGCGTGGTTCCCTTGTGATACAAAAACAATTGAATATGAATTATTTGTTAGCGGATTATTTGGATTATTGGTTTGAATAAACTAAATTCAATAATATTAGAATTATTATAACCTTTTTGGCTCGAAGGACCAATAATTTTTGGTCAGCTTTTTGATTTATAACTTTCAACTTATTCTTTCAGGTCATAGTGTGATAATATTTCCCCTTTGTTCCCCCTTTTTTGTATATTTTCATTCTATGATTTCAAAGGCATTTTAGGAATACAGCACTTTGAGACCTTTCTATTAGTGTATAAATAAGGTTGCAATATATATACAATATATATATATAAAAATACACTTATCAAAAAAAGTGCAAATGAAATGCAACATTTTTTGTCAGATAAGAAAACGGCATAAGATGTTTAGGTTTTAGGTGTTGAAGCCATAATTCATGACTTTTGTCGTTGTGATAAAAGAAAAGCTTCTACATTATCGGTTCATTTATTGACGGCTAATAAATCCTGAATTATCTAGTCTGTTATATACAGTTATATAGTTCAACTGTTTCATTTTAATGATACAAGTCCCTACCAGTTCTGAATTGATTGTTAATTGATAGTCGTTATAATTTAAATGGAATATATCTTGCGATAATCCCCTACAAATTTTAGAAAGAAAGTTCCACAATTATAACGAAGACCAAGATCCGAAAATCTCTATTTACCCAGAACGAACACATAAACCATAATGTTATTTAATCGAAATACCAAAGATGGATTTTAAAGGATTTTTTTGTTTGAATGGAATTAAATAAATGGCGCTTAAGAAGCCGATTTGTTCAAAAATGACTGTGACGTAAGACCAATACAATTTTTTCATTAATTCTTTCCGAATAGAATAATAACAGACTTATCATAAGAAGTGTTATTTTGATAGTTTTTTTTATTGTTTTAACGGAATTTAAAAAGTGGCGATCACAAAAATTAATGGTTCGAAGGACCAATAATATTTATAAGCTGATCCTTTGCGAATAGAACAACAAAGGAAAGTTTATTTTGAAAGGTTTTTTTTTTATTGTTTTATGGAAATTAAATAGTGACGCTTATGAGGCCGCATGGCTACAAAAATTGCAGGTTTGTAGGATCAATGAAATTTTTAAGTTAATTCATTCCGAATTGAACAACAACTGACTCATCAATAGATCAAAAAACAAAGATTGTTTGGAAATGTTTTTTTTATTGTTTGAATGGAATTAAAAAAGAGGCGCTTGTACTCTTTGCTGCAAATATGTTCGGTTCATAGGACCCATCGGAAAGTTATCTGTTCAGTAGATCGAAATAACAAAGATTGGTTTGAAAGTTTTTTTTATTGTTTTAATGGAATTTAAAAAGTGGCGCTTACAAGGCCACTTTGCTACAAATATTACCGGTTCGCAGGACCAATATTTTTTTCTTTCATAGAAAAATTATCTGTTCGACTAAAAGATACGAAAAATTATTGTTTTATGTTTTTAGAATGTGTTCGATGAATTAAAACATATATTCCTTTGAAATGTTTTCTCTTGTTTTTATACTATGGGAATTTTGGTTTGAAAGACCAATAAGAAATTTGTATTTAAGGAATTTTTTGATTTCTATATATTAGGTTGGACTAACCGAAACATACAAAAATTTATTGAGACAAATTTTTGTTGAATGAAATCCGACCAACAAGAATATTATATTTTAGTAAATATTTTTTAACGATTTGAAGGACTAATAACACTGTACAACAATTTTCGGAATACCATTCTAATACCATTTAAACTTAAAGTTAATTGTTTTTCTTTTTTGACCAGCATTTATTATAATTTCTTATTTATTATGTTTTTTGGAAACCATGGTGGTAACTTTATAGAAATAATTAATTTCTACGTGAAAAATCTATTACACTGTGCCATTAATTTAGTTAAATTTGATTAATTCTCCGACTAATGTTTGAGCATAGTGTAGAGTTATACTCTACATATTAATGTGTTTTTTATATTTAATTTTTGTTTTGAAAAATCAATCATTGAGGAAAAGATGCCGCTAACTGTTATTGATAACACCGTACAAATTACACAAATTAGCCAAGCAGCTCTTATGAGTAACAACAACAACTCAACAATAACATACTATACACACAACATGCCCAGTAGTCGAGAGCAATGTCATGATTGTGTTTTTATATGTTTTAATATTTTTATTTTTATTTTTTTTATTTTTTACTAAAAAATATACACATGTTATTAAAAAAAAAGTATCATAACACGACAGACAGACATAGAGACCACAACAAATACCACCTCAATGTTGTTAGTATATTTATATGTTCCTGTAGCTGCTGTTGTTTAATGCTATTGCCGCCAGTTACCCAGTCAATTGGTTAGTTTGATTTGGTTTGGTTTCAATACACTGTAGTAAGGTGAAAAATAACAACAACAAAAACTTCAAAGACAAAGCTAAAATTTCAAATCAAGCAAATTATGTAGTAACGTCATCATCAATAACATTAGATAGACAACCAGCCAGTCAACAGTCGTAGAGTACTACGGTGTAGAAGTTGTTGTTTTACAAACAGTAGTTTTGAGCACTTGCAATATGCAACCATTTAAATGCAGTTTAAATTTCGGACGAAAATACTTCATATGACCAAAAAATATGTGTTTGTATAAAATATGTCTGATTCAAATGATATGATGTGAGACGGATGCTAAATAAAAGCTGTTGTTTAATGGTTATGAACAACATTTGTGTTTTGGATAATCTGGATTATGCTAATGATGCTCTGTTGATGATAATATATCAGCAACATGTTTTGTGAAAGACATATGAAATTGTAAGTGAAAGATATTTTTGAAGGACAAAACTTTGGCCCCCCGAAAAATAAAAAAATTCTTGACGCAATCATTTTTTTTTTTTTTTTAATTTATTCCAAATATTTGAAAGTCCTTTAAGTTTGATGCAACAAAAATCGATTTGATATATTTAAAAAGTGATTTATAATTTCTATTCAAAATTTTTAAAATTTTTATAGCTGAGACAATTCATTTTCCTCAAGCAGAATAAAGTTGATATTTCTATGCAAAAAAGTTTATTAGAACAAATTCTCAGAATCTAAATGCTTTTGAAATTTCCAAATTTTAATCTATATTTTAAAGAACTAAAAGGGGTTGCTTCAAACTAACAGCAGTTTGATACAACTAAATTCAAACCAAATGACTGCCATCAGTTTAAATTGGTTTTTGTAGTGATATAATATAATTTTAAGGATTGCACACATAAAAATTGAAACATAAACTTTTAACCGAAATAACTGATTTTAATAAAAACTTCAAATAATTGAGGGGAATTTTTTTTAAATTAACATATTATTATTTATTATTTTAAAAATTAATTGTTTTTTATGCAAATCATAAGTGATTTTAAAGTACTTTCCGTGAGCCTTTTGCTGGACACAGACTGTTTCCAAGCTAAAAGTGTAGTTTGGTTTATCACTCTTTTTGCAAGAGCCCAATATCTTTCTATGGGTCTTAGTTCTGGACATGATTTTCAGCTCTTGGTACGAAACTGACATTTTTTTTTATACATTTATGCATTTCAAAGTTGATGTAACCTTAATTGGTTTTCTACGATTAAAAAGATGTTCGATGCAATCAAAATTTTTCAACAAATTTTAAGTGGCTCAGTTTGATGCAACAAAATTTGGTTTGATAGTAGTATTAATCCACAAAAAGATTTCTACTTAATATTAAAATTTGTAAAATTAAGTTTCAAGTTCATAAAATTAAAAGTTGTTTATGGATCAAATGTGATGTTAACATTTTTTAAAAATTTTTATTATTTATGCCGTTTTCTTTTTTAACAAAAAATGTCGCCATTTTTGTGCCCTTTTTTGGAAAAATGCATTTTTTTTATATATTCTGAAGTAAGAGCAACCTATATATAAATATTATATATCAATCGAAAGGTCTCAAAGTGATGTGTTCATAAATGCAAAAAAAATTTTGATTACTATCCTCTTGGAAGTCATAGGGTGAAAATATTCAAAAAAGAGGAACAATGGGGAAATATTCTCACACTATGACCTGAAAGAAGTTAATAGCTAGAATTTTTTGTGATTTTCGAGGGCTCGACTTTGAGACCTTTCATGTATAAGATAAGGTTTGATGTATAAGATAAGGTTGCTCTTAATTCAGAATATATACAAAAATACACTTTTCGAAAAAAGGGCAAAAAAGGGCGACATTTTTTGTCAGAAAAGAAAACGGCTTTAATGTTATTAATAGGTTAGGCGATTTCTTGTGACCGATGTTTTGTTCTACCGTTTCATCCCGATTTTGACCAAACGTATATTATTTGAAAGGTATTTCCTTTGCGCCGTTTTGTAGATTTACAGATTTTAGAATTTTTTCCTTTATTTTGAGTAAATCGTATTTAAAGTTGCTACTAACACATACATAAAATTATACATATGCTACGTGTGTTTTATTAAATTTGTTATTGAGTTTGTTATCTTCATTCACAATAATAATAAACCATAAAAGTGTGGGTTTGTGAACTGGCTAAGTTGAAAAATAAAGCTGCCTAGAAATTGCACTCGAATTTCGAGCGCTGTAATCTGCTAGTTTGATGTTATTAAATGAAGTCTTAGCTTTTACCGAATGTCTTCTTTAGGCTTTTTTTCACAACTTCAAATTGGTTTTTATTAGAGCCCAATATCTTGCGATTTGCCGATATTATAGAACGTTTGTTGGATTGATGTGTTTTTAAGAAAATTTAAAGTTGTTGTAGCGCAATAAACTGAAGCTAAATCACACCAAATTAGAGTGGATCCATTATGGGTTTGGGGATAAGAAATTAATCCCTTTTTTAAGCACTCCTCTCTGTAAATTAACATTACTTTTTGCCGCATTCATTATTTTATTTGGAACCAAACTTTTCAATACCGATAGAAGTTTCCTAATCTCAAAATATCTCTTATTTAAAAGCAGTATAATATTGAGCCACAGGAAGTCTGCTTCGACTTTCGTTTCGACATCCATAACAATGCAATTCTCTTTCATACTCAAAAGGTCATACAACTGTCTTCTACTTTTCATGACTTTCTTTTACTTGGTTGAGACTTTTGGCACTTTTTTTCGGGTTTATAAGTTATTCTGGCTCATGCATTTTTGACGTTCTATCCGCATTTTTTTCAACTTCTCTCATGGACATACTTCTGTTTCTGAACAATCTTCTTTTCTTAATTCTTAATTCGCTGTTAATTGTTTGCTGTTATTCCTTACTTCCTCGGTATATATAAGGTTTCAAAGCAGCATTTCAGAAAAAAATCTACAGTATTTCTTGCTACTCTGAAGTCTTTTGCAGTTGGTTTTGGCTTTCATATGTCAAAAATTAATTATCTCCGTTCGAATTCATTGACCTTTCCTCAGAACTAATAATTCAAAATAGTTAAAATGTAAACTAAACACAATTATAGTAGTTTAAAAATTCGTCTTAAAAATGTTTATTTAATATTTAGCAGTTTGAATTTAACAAATTTAAAACGCAGCAATCCTTAGTATTATTTTCCTCCAACAGAATAATTAAATGCCTGAAAAAATAATTTAAATTTCAATATTTCTATACAAAATCCTCAGAACCTAAGACTCATTTTAAAAGCTTATAAAATTTCTAAATTATTTTCTATTAGAGTAATATACATATATACAACTAGAAGGTGTTGCATCAAACTTATCTTGGTAGGGCATGCAACTATTATGAGTTTGATAGAACTAAATCCAGTTTGATAGAACCAAAGTAGTTTGATACATCATATCTAAAAAAATAAACTTCTAGATTGATAACATTACAAAAATTAAAAATGTCACACAAAAGTTCTGTCACGTGCCCGTACCGGCAAAGCTTTTAAAGTTTTTCAAACTTTTACGGGCATTTCCTTTAGTATTTACTACTAAGAAATAAAATTAACCTCAAAACATTTAAATTCTATGCATTAAAGTTAATATAAAAAATGTCTATAATTAGAAATATTGGCCAAACTGGTAGCAGTACGTATGATTGTACTTCCTTCTATTAACAAAACTACATTTTCTCACAAAACCAGTCTAACACATCTACGGCCAATTTAATGTCACTAGTAGTAATATGGTCAACGTGTTTGAACATGATGCTTTGTAAATTATACATTGAAAGCAAAATAAAAACCAAACAAGTGTCTAAGGCAATAATACTGAAAACTAGCAACACTTGGTGCAACAATAAATTGTATGAAACACGTGCTGTATGTTGATTGGTGATGGTGACTTGAAAGTCATCTCAGTACGAGTAATTCTCACATTTATGTTAAAAATAAGTGTTATGTTTGATTCATTGGTTTAACAAAGAAATTTGAAAACATATTTTATTTTGTGGTTTAAAGTTTTGTAGATTTTTATTAAGTTTTATGCTATAATTTTTCAAAACAGATTATTTTTATTTATTTTTTATTTCACTATAACGGTGATAAATGACCATCAGTGAAGCGTGCCTTTGAATCTAACTGCCAGAGCTCTAACAACAGTCACAATTCCTATAAGTGGACGATTGTGAAAAATGTTTATATAAAATAAAACAGCATATTTGAAATTGACAAGCCAGCAGTAAGCAGTGGTTGGAGTAAATAGTAGTTTAGTAAATCACTTTAGAACTATCAGATTATTTAGTTTACTGTATGTTTTTTGATGTTTAACTAAGCGTATGTATTATTATTTTTTTTTTTTACTTGTTAAATAATCCGCAGAAAAGTGGTTTTAGTATATGAAAACAATCCCACTATAATATCCAAATGAACAGAACAATTTAATGGTTATGACTTTACATGGTTTAAAAGTGTTAAATATGTTAAATATATTGTTATAATTTTAACGGAAATGGCGCTTCATAAAATGTTTAATGTGATAAATGAATATTTTAATATACTCGTACATATGTATATATAAAATCAAATGTGTGTCTGTCTGTCTGCCTGTTTGTAGTTTATAGAACGCTACACTTTTGATTCGATCTTCTTGAAAATTTAACGAAGCCTAACTGCCTATCTAGAAGAATGAATAGACTATATTTTTTGTTGATATATCAAGTGGGCATGGCACCTCCTATAAAAAGTCAATTTTTAACATCAAATATGAGGAGTACTTCAAAGCCAGACAAAAAGGGTGCGGCTCATAACCCTGAAAATTACCGTCCAATTGCAATCAGCTCTGAGCACTCAAAGGTGATATATTTAATCCTTTTATTCCTAACTGGAACATAGGGCCGTAACAAATAATTTCCATTGAACTCTATCTAATGCTAAACGTTTTGTTTCACTCCAGCCCCGGTCTTCTGCTTCCTTGAGGGTTGATCTCTAGGACGTTTCTTGCGATATCGTCTGCAGGTTTACGTAAAGTATGTCCAAGCCATCTATATTTGCGAACCATTATTTCTTCAGTTATGAGTGGTTGATTCGTTCTCACTATTGGATATGGTCTCAGGCCAGAATATGTGAAGGATGCGACGTAGACAGCGATTAGCAAAGGCTTGAAGATATTGTGCATCCCTTGCCGATATATTCCAGCTTTCACACCCATAGAGTAACGTCGACTTTACATTTGAGTTGTACAAACGTAGCTTTGTGCGTAATGAGATGTTGGATGATCTCCAGATTTTGTAGAGAATCCCAAACGCTTGCTTCGCTTTTGATAGCCGGTTTTGGATGTTTTGCTGGCTGCCTCCATTATTTGATATGTAGCTTCCAAGATAGCAAAAACTCTGCACGTCTTCAATGCATACGCCCTCCAGCTGGAAATTCGCTGAGCAGTTGTTGTTCAAGCGCAGAGACTTAGTTTTGCTTATGTTGATTGACAGACCAGCTGCCCGTGCACGCTTTGCAATATTGTTCAGCGTCTCTTGCATCTGTGAAAAGTTCTGTGCTAGCAGGCATATGTCATCCGCGTAGTCAAGGTCACTTAGTTTGTTTTAAAGGCCAAATGAGATTCCATTATCTGCGCTCATAGTTTCCGACATTACCACATCGAGGACTATGTTAAATAACAATGACGAAAGGATACAGCCTTGACGAACGCCAGTTTTAATTTGAAATTGACCGCTGAGGCAGCCCGCGTGGAGCACCGAGCAATGGGCGTCAGAATACAAGCCTTTTATTAGGTTAATCAACTTATTTGGAGTGCCTTTACATTCTAAAGCAGTCCAGATGGCAATGTGAAGAAGGGTGTCAAATGCACGCTTAAAATCGATGAATAAGAGATACACAGGAGATCGCCAGTCGCTAGACTGTTCTACGATAATTCGTAGGCTGTTGATGTGGTCGGCGCAAGAACGATGGGGCCTGAATCCAGCTTGTTCATCTCGTAAGCGAGGCTCAACGGCGGGCGATATACGGTTGTGTAAAATTTGAGCGATGACTAAATAGTTATGCCTCTCCAGTTGGAGCACTCCATGAGGTTTCCTTTTTTTGGTAGGTTAATGATGATACCGTCCTTTATATTGGGCGGCAATGATTCTTGAGACCAAAAATGTTTTATAAGTGGTTTGAGAATTAGTGCAGCTGAACCCTTGTCAGCTTTAAGCAGTTCGGGAGCGATGTTGTCTGGACCATCGGTTTTATTCGATTTAAGCTGTGCTAGTGCTGCCTCAATTTCTCTGATGCTTGGAGCGTTTATGTTAACGTCATTGCGTGGGGCGTGTTCATTGTGTCTACTACATAGTTCCTGCTGAAAGTTGGTGTTTGTATCGGTTAGGAGGTTTCTGTAGTGGTCTTCCCATACTTTTAGTTGATCTTCGATAGAATGCACTAGTTCACCACTGGTATTTTTGATCGGCTTTGCGTTCGCGTGAACACGACCAGCGATAGTTTTGGTGATCTTATAGAGGTCTCTGTGTCTATGCGATTCGCTTCTTCTTTGGGCTTCTGTTGCTAGGTTGTCGAGCCATCTTCGTTTATCGGCTCTGGTGCTGCGTTTTACTCTGCGGTTAGCAGTTGTGTATTTTGCTTGTGCCTGCTGTTTTGCTTGACGAGTTCTTGCCCTATTAACCTTTTCTTTTTCTTCTTTGCGCGCTTTTATAAGATTCCATGTGTGCCCAGTAATCCATGGGTTGCTTTGACGTTGACAGATTCCGACGCTTTGTTGCGCTGCTTCAGTAAAGACATGTTTTGCTCGCTCCCAATAAGTTTCGGCGTCAAAACCATTTTCTGGTGGCGTTGGATTTGGGACTTGGGCTGACAAAAGAGACTGATACTCATTTAACACTGGAAGGTCAGCGAGTTTAGCGAGGTCGTAACGTTTCCTTTTATTTTGTGGCTTTCTGCAGTTAGTTTTAATTGTAGTTCACCGATTAGTAAATGGTGATCACTGGCCATGTCAGCACTTCTTTTATTTCGAACGTCGCATAGCGAATGCCTCCACATTTTGCTGATGGCAATGTGGTCAATTTGGCTTTCTGTTACATGGTCTGGGGACATCCAAGTGTTTTTATGTAGGCGTTTGTGCGGGAAAAGACTTCCTCCTATGGTGAGGCTCATTATGTTGCATAGTTCGTAAAAACGCTCTCCGTTGTCGTTCATTGTGCCAAGGGCATGCTTACCCATCACTTGTTCTTTTCCGCTGTTGTCTGAACCAATTTGCGCGTTAAAGTCGCCCATGACGAGCTTGATTTCTCCCTGAGGGCAGCTGTTTAAAATAGTGTATAGGGAGTCGTAGAAATTATCTTTAACTTGTGGGTCGTCAACTTCAGTTGGGGCGTAACATTGTATGCATGTGAGTGTTCTGGCTCTATTCGGTCAATTCGGTCTCCGTGTGGTTGCCATTCTATGAGCGCTTGTCTAGCCTCTTTGGATAATAAGAAGCCTACTCCACTCTCTCTTCTTTCATCTGCTGGTTTTCCAGAGTAAATAAGTGTAGCGCCAGAGGAAGTTTTGTGTTCACCGCAGATATTCCATCTGACTTCGCTCAGACCCACGAATTGGAGGTTGAGTCGTTCAAATTCGTGTTCGAGTTGGGCTAATCTTGATGTTTCTGCTAGAGTTCTAATGTTCCAGGTTCCGAATCGTTTCCGTGATTTCATTCCAATAGTCGTCATCATTAAAGGGAGCCGTTGGTTATTATTTCTTTCGGTTTCAGTAATCATATTAGTTCAGAAGTACGAGTGATTAGCCTATACATCCTAGACTGGTACTGAGGCTGCCAGTTAAGGCTACCAGTTAGACCTCTAGACAAATGAGTCTGCAAAACGGTGGACTTCTAAGCAAAATTAACGATGTTGTTTACTTGCTAACATCCCGGGACGTCAAGGTGGAGTATGACCAACCGGATAAATCGCTAATCGTTGTGGATTGCTGTTAGCTTCAGGTGCTCCCCTTTGACCTTTCCGACAAGGGAGGCCCTGCCAGTAGCTACGCTACGCCGGCATCGCTCTCAGGATCATTGCATCTTACTGAGCCCCTTCACCGCGACAAGGCCACAATCCGCGAGGGGGACTCAAAGGTGATGGAGAGCATGATCAATTTCGATTTTGTGAATCACCTAGAGGCCAATTCACTTCTTAATGATCGACAGTATGGCTTCCGTAGCTCTAGCTCTACTGTTAGCTCTACTTTCTGAGCGCTGGAGTCGATTCATTCGCAATTTTGGCGAAAGTGAAGTGGTTGCTCTAGATATTTCCAAGACATTCGATCGTGTGTGGCACGGTGCATTGATATCTAAGCTTATTGCGTTTGGGATCGGTAATGATTTCTCTCGATTTATATCGAGTTTTCTCAGAGACCGAACAATATGTGTTGTTATATATGGCGTCTAATCTAATGAGTTTCGCCTTAATTTAGGGGTACCCCAAGGTTCCGTTCTTTCTCCCTCTATTTTCCTCATCTTTCTGAACGACCTTCTTGGTCAAACTTTTAATTCTGTATACTCTTTCGCAGATGACAGCAGAATTTGTCTTTCATTTTCCTTTAATTGTAGGCCAAGCCTCTTGAAGGTTGGGGGGCAAAAGGCGGACAATGTATAACGCACTCAATCAAGACCTGTTAACAATCTCCGAGTGAAGTAAATCGAATAGGGTTGATTTTAATGCACTGAAGACTCAATGTTGTACGTTGACCCATAGGGTCATGGATTCAACAATGTCATCTGTATATATGGGTAGTATAGGTATTGAGGAATCGGATACTCTTGATGTTCTAGGCATGAGAATTCAATGTGATGTTCGTTGGAACGAGCATGTTTCTCAAGTGTCGAAAGAAGCATTCAAGTGTCTTGGTTTTCTAAGTTGGAGTACAAATGCATAAAAGGGAGATCGAGATGGGTTCAGTGGGTGTGCACCACCTACACAAAGTAATTATTTATTATTATATATCCGGAATAATATGACACCAAAAGCCTTGAAACTTTGTATGAGTTCATTTGTAATTATCTTGAGTAGTGGTGCCAAAAATGGACTGGTTCGAACTAGAGGGTGTGACGCCTTTCATAAATAACAAAATATCTGGAGTAATATAAAAGCAAGAGCCTTGAAACTATGTGGGACTCCAAACAATATTGATTTGATTAAACAAGTTAAAAATTGACGTGATTGAACAAGTGGCTTTGGCACCTATCATGTATCCAAATACTATAGTATTGATAGCCTTGAAACTTTATGTGGGTTCATAGGATGAGTAGTCGTAGTAAAAATGGGCGAGATTGGACCTATGAACGCCAAACCCTTTGGAGGTTTTTCTATACTGGCCTAGTACTTTCACACTGACTTGGAATTTCTCTGCCTCCAGAATAGCTATTGCACTGTGTTATTAGTGAGAGTATTCGAACTAAAAATAGCGGGTTAAGATCAAGGACATTACATCTTCCACACATAGTAAAATATCTGCAGCTCTATGATACCATAAGTTCTTAATGCTGTAGCAACGCACGAGCAAATTTTTCAAATAACAAAGTTTTGTAACCTATCTTGGTATAAATATCTATAATATTAATAGGCTAGGCGATTTCTTGTGACCCATGTTTTGTTCTACCGTTTTATCCCGATTTTGACCAAACGTAAATTTTTTGAAAGATATTTCTTTATAGCCGTTTTGCAGATTTACAGATTTTTAAATTTTTTCCTTTATTTTGAGTAAATTGCATTTAAAGTTGCTACTAATCCATACATAAAATTATACAATGCTATGTGTGTGTTTATTAAATTTGCTAATGTGTTTGTAATAAAAATGAATTTGTTTTTTGTGTTGATTTGTGAATTAGCTATAATTGATTAGCATACCTTTAGGGTCTTTATTTAATGAAAAAATAAAATTTCCTAGAATTTGCACTCGAATTTCGAGGGCTGGAATCTGCTAGTTTACATAAATAGAACAAAATTAAAATCTCATAATTATACCAAGCACATATTTCAAACTAGCTACAGTAACACGATGATGGGTTGCATCAAAGAAAAAATTTAAGAGATATCATTATCAAGTAATAGGATAAAATATTATCTAATATTTTATTTAAAAATTAAATCTTAACAAAATAATATTAAAATGTACTTAAGACCGATCATAGTCAAGTTTATACATATATCTTTTGTTAAAGTTTCTACTATCTACAAACTTCTTGGATAGGAGTCATGAAGTCATAAGAAAAAAATATATTAAAGTTACATGCTACTCGAACTATTTAAAGTTTTGTTAAAGTTGCAGACAATTATTTCACTGCAGCTCAAACTTCTTGGATAAAACTCAATAGTATCAAACTACAATGTTTTGTTATAATATTGTAAAATTTACAGTTCTAAGTAATGACTACGCTTTCTTAGGAAGAAGTATTCAAATATGGGGGATTTCATGTCAAGTGCTCCAACTTTTGAAACCGATGTCTTCCGATCGGGATGAAATTTGCACCAAGGTTAGTCCTATTGGATAGTAGTTTAGACACAACAAGATCGGTCCAGATCTCTCTGAGTTAGAGGGGATCAAAATTTGACATTTTGGCCAAACAGGTGTTTTTTCTCATCCATGTAAGTTATTACCTATTGTTCCTAGAAAATTTTCTCCCAAAGAGTTTAGATAGCTATTTCTTCAATATTTCGGAAAAAAATACTTTAAAAAAAAAAAAAATTTTTTTGACTTTTCTTTTTTTTTTCATAAGAAAGCTTAGGATTTTTCCTTTAAGAGCTTTTTGGTCGCTTAGTGGGATGGGAGTGGGATATCTATCAAAATAAATGTTTTGTAACTCAAGACAACGGTTTTTCAATTTTTCACAAATGCACTATTATGAATTTTTTCCTATTTGTGTCTAAAACCTTACAAATAAAACTTATACTGAGAAACTAGACAAATTAACCTTTCCGAAGGTATATAACATACCTAACTAAAATTTTATACCCTCGATACTGTAATACCCAGAATATGTTAACCTCAGGAAAAAAATCGCATTTTTTCTATAGAAATGTTGAAAAATTATTATTTTTTATTTATTTGTAATAATAATTAAATTAATGTATAATAATAATAATATTAAAAATATAAAGATAAATAATTTATTAAAATTTAATCTTAATTGCATTAGATCCATTTATATCATAACTATTTTTATACTTAATTTATTGTAGCTGATGCAGTATTTAAGTCTTGTAAATTTTTAAATACCCAGTCTTTCATCCAGCTTTTTTTGTCGCCTTTATTTACTGTTTTTTTTTGTCAATCCATTCTTGGCGTTACTAGGTTCAGCTGTTGATTTCGCTGCTGGTTTATTTGTTGTCTTTGGAAAGAAATCGCATTGAATAGAGGCAGAAAACTTTTTCAACTTGAGTCTTCCATCGACAAGCGGTATAAAAGCATGGTATTGAGCGGTGCTATCGATTGTTACCGCAGCATCGAATCTGCTTTCAGTGTTTTCAATGTTTCCTGATGACCCTCTTTGCTACTAAAAACTATTTTAGTTTCTTTACAATAATTCTTTGCCCAATGGAATACAGCAGTCGCATCTAAGATGCGATCTTGATGAGAGCACTGGAGGCTATACTTCGCTGCATTTCTTTTAAGGTTTGCTCCAATACCATCACATGCTCCTTTACCATGAGCAGTATGATGAAAATGCCACTCAGCTGACATTCCAAAATCTTTTTCATGGGCCATAAGATTTGTACACATTTCTTCCACAAAATCATCCACATTTAAAATGATTGTTTTCAATGTGCATCTGTCAGTCTGAATCCAAGAATCAAATTTGACCTCCTCTATATATTCTCGATCTAAAGAGTTGACTAAATTTTCTTTGATGAATGTGGTTTTCGGGCAATTGGTACATTCACTTAAGTGGCAAGAAGTTGTTGCATTAGGACACATAGTCAATTTAAGGCAATCGCGGAAATCGTGTAAATCTTCTGTCGAATCATCTGTTAAATACTTTAAGTTGATTTCCTTCAACATCAGTTTAACATTTTCATGGTAAATGCAAACGCATACTGTGTGAGTTCCGCTGCTTTCTGCCAAAACGCAATGTTTTGGCCTCATTTGGGTTAATTTCGTGAAGCCAATTCTAACATCCTCGTGTTCAGATTGAAATGTTGCAAATAACTCTTTCAGGTTACAGATAACCATTCTCTTCTGTTATGTTATGAAGGTATGTTACATAACTTCGGAAAGCTTAATTTGTCTAGTTTCTCAGTATAAGTTTTATTTGTAAGGTTTTAGACACAAATAGGAAAAAATTCAAAATAGTGCATTTGTGAAAAATTGAAAAACCGTTGTCTTGAGTTACAAAACATTTATTTTGATGGATACCCCACTCCCATCCCACTAAGCGACCAAAAAACTCTTAAAGGAAAAATCCTAAGCTTTCTTATGACAAAAAAAAAAGCGCTTTTTGAAAAAAAAGGCAAAAAATGCTTTAATTTAGCAAAAAAAAAATCTACAAATTTTTTTTTTTTTTTAAGTATTTTTTTCCGAAATATTGAAGAAATAGCTATCTAAACTCTTTGGGAGAAAATTTTCTAGGAACAATAGGTAATAAGTTACATGGATGAGAAAAAACACCTGTTTGGCCAAAATGTCAAATTTTGATCCCCTCTAACTCAGAGATATCTGGACCGATCTTGTTGAAAAATTGTGTCTAAACTACTATCCAATAGGACTAACCTTGGTGGAAATTTCATCCCGATCGGAAGACATCGGTTTCAAAAGTTGGTGCACTTGACATGAAATCCCCCATATGTCAAATTTACATCAAACTCAAACTAGTTCATGTTTGAAATTCATCTTTGCTAATTCGAATCGAAATTCCTGGATTAAAGTCATTAACATCTAAGGAAGAAGTATGTCAATCATATTGAAGTTGCATCAAACTCAAACTATTTAAAAATGTTGCTTAAATGACATCCGACGATATTAGTTCAAATTAAACCTCTTGGACAGAAGATATCAGTATCAAACTAGGAATTTTGGTTATAAGATTGTAAAATTAACAGCTAAAAATTAGAAAGAAGCATATCAAACATTTTGAAGTTCCATAAAACTCGAACCAGTTATTGTTTTGCTTCCAACTATGCAAATTCGGATCAAATTTCTTGTATATGGAAGAAGTATGTCAAACATATTGACGTTACATCAAAGTCAAACTAGTTCAAATTTGGCTTAAATAACATCCAACGTTATTATTTCAAATCAAGCTTGTTGGATAGAAGATATCCAAAATTTACAGTTCTTAATTAGGAAGAAGTATGTCAAATATTTTGAACTAATTATTGTTTTGCAACCAACTATGCAAGTTCGGATCAAACTAAAGAAGTTTCTCAAACATAGTAAAGTTACTTCAAACCCATACTAGTTTAAATTTTGATTAATATGCTTTCATCTATATTAGTCCGGATCAAACTTTTTGGATAAAAGAAACTACGAAATTTTGGTAATAATGCTGGCTACACACAAGGCAACGGTTGCTTCAAGGGTTGCATCAACCAACGAAAAATATCAAAACTTTTTGATATTTCTGCTTGGTTGAGGCAACCGTTGCTACGTGTGTATCAACACATTGAAGCAGCCGTTGCCTGGTGTTTAGCCAGCATAAGACTGTGAAATTTTAAAAAAGTATATCAAAGATAGCGAAGTTTCCTTAAACTCGACCTAGTTCAAATTTGTTTAAAGTTACATTTAACTTTAATAGTTAAAATCAAACTTCTTGGATAAAAGTTATCAAAACAAACTAAAAATTTTGGTTATAAGATTGTAAATTTCACATTTCAATAAATAAAAAAAATTATTGAATGCATTTTAAAACTTTTGCAATTTTTCTTTTGCTATAGCGCAACACGCTAAGTCTAAGAATTGTCCAACTTCTAGATTCCCAGCTCTACTATAGAAAAACATATACAGAGCTAACAGATGTTTCGTGGCAATTGCAATTATTGTCAATATTTGGAATCAGCCGAATCTCTAGTATAACATTAGAATTTCTGTTAAAATTGTCATATTGTACAATTGCAGAAACCAAACAATTTAATTACATTGTCAGGGTGAAAGTACTAGGCCAGTATAGTAAAACCTCGAACGGGTTCTAGGGCGAAACCTTTTTTTATGACTTTTAAAATTTATTTAGTTTTTCAGCTATAACTCAACAACCATAAATGATTTCTCATTAGAGCTCCAGTTAAAGACGGTATTTTTCAAAAGAAACGGTTTTTTTTTAATAAAAACTAGAGGACCCCTGCTGCTCCGCAGCATTATATTATATTATATTAATTTTTATAATATAATACCAAAATTTGCCAAGAGAAGTTAACGTACAGTAATGCCAAAATATGCCAAGATAAGTTAACGTACAGTAAAAGTAAAGTTGATTCTTCACGCATAACTTTCCTCAAACCCAACGAGGAAAGAAGGAGCTTGAGCCACTGAGTGTTCTTAGACCTATGTCAACAGCCTACGTTAATTAGAACTCTAGTTATAGAGGTTCGAGAGAAGAAAAATATTGAAAAAAATCTTGAATGCAAAGTTTATTCATAAATTCTTTTAATATATAAGATTATGTATTTCAGATGCGCTCTTATCGTTCTGAATAGCAATTATTTTAACAGAAACAGCTCTAATAATACATGTTCGCTATGTAATCTAAATGAAGTTGAAAACATAACCTGCTTTTTCGTACGATGTCCGACTTTAAAAGAATATAGGAAAAGATTTTTTCGAAAAAGTGGTTTTAACGGAGAATAAAATCATAAATGCTTTAAATGGTGTGGGAGATGAAAAACTGGAGTAATTTAGTATCTTTTATTATTAATGCCTTATCATATAAAAAGTTAATATCAAATGAATTCCGCTGATTTGAAAAATTTTTAAGTTTCAATTTTATTTTTATATTTAAAGAAAAAAACTCAAGTCAAACCTCCGACAGACGATGTAATATCACTGTCGTAAATTCAACATTTCAATTTAGTTTATAAATTTTATTGTTAATAATTTTATAAAATTATATAAAGAAGTGTGCGAAGTTAGACCGACCCCCCATTTTTGGAAATAAAATTTTTGGAAGATTGTTCTGAATTGTTCTAGGATTGTTCTACAATGTTCCAAAACGATGATTTTCTATTTTAATCAACCCCAAATATACGGGTCCCTTAATTTTACATCCTCTCTATAACATATCCAAGATTCTGTGTGATCTGAGAGTGCCATTCCGGATACCTTGTATGAAAGAAATTTTGGAATCTGTACGTTAACATTCGTGTTGCATAAATATATTGATATCGTTTAATAACGTTGATATCGCGGAAAAAATGTTCTCATTTGGGTACGTTACTGTTTGCGACATATCTATTTTGGAACAATGTTTAGAACAACTAGAACAACCGCCAGACTTTTTTTTCCCAAAAGTGGTGACAAAGTTTAAAATTCGTTTTTTTTTTCGATTTACCGGTACAAATTATATTTTAGAAACTCATCGTTTTGGTACATTGTAGAACAATTCTAGAAGAATCGTAAAAAAGTTATATTTCCAAAAATGGGGGGCTAACTTCGCACACTTTAAATGAATAACTATTTATCTATCTAATTATCGGATTCTTTTGGCGAAATTAACAAAATATCGAATATCTGAAAATCTCAGAAAAATTGCTCTTTTTAGGTTAGAATATCTCAAAATTCTGATGCGATGGAAAAAATTGATCCAGAAAACTACTTTAAAATCGCCTTGAGATCTCAGTGGGAAAATACAAATCTTAAATTTGCAGCCCTATGATAGCCAAGAGATGTTTCCATTTTTTTTTTTTTTTTTTTTTTTTTTGACAACAATCTTTATTTGAAAACCCTGAGTTCCTGTCATAAGATATTATTGTCTTTATATTTAAATTTAATATTGAAATTTATAATGGTGTTACGAACTGAAAAAGTTCATAAAGGGTGGTCCTTCGATCTTCAATTCGAAATTAAAAACGTTACTTCTAACTTATATTAATTAAATTTACCACCATATATTAATCTTATACTTATGTTTGTATCTAAAGTAACAATTCGTCTTTAATTATGTAACAAAATCTCCTCTAGATAAAAAAAGATTCATTAGCATTGCCTTATGACTTTCTTAGTAATTATGGATAATAAAAAAAAAAAAAAATTAATGATGCAAAATTTCCTAGAAAATTGTGTTATAACAAATCTAAATTGCAAACATAATCACATGAACTTATTACTAATAAGAACATTAACAATAAGTTCAGCATGCAAATGTTTTTTCTTTCTTTTTTTTTTATTTTCTATTATTATTTTGATTGTTTTGGCCATAAAATCTTGTAATTTCGAAAAAATACAATTATTATAAAACGAAAAAGGAGATCTAAACAAATTTCAACATCTCTTGGCTATTAATTCTAGTATTGCATTTTGCAAAAAGAAAATAATTTCCATTTTCCATGGCCTTGATCACATAACTAATTTTTTATTTCGTTATTGTATAATGATGTATTTTAACATTTTTCTTCCAAAGATTTTGTTAAGTAAGTAAAGAAAATAAGTTGAAGATCATGACAATGATATTGCATTGTGATTGAAAATGATCGTGAGCTTAAGATCTTTTGCTTCTTAGGATGATGATGGAAACCGAAAGGGTGTAAAATGCTTCAAATAACACAACTGCAGTTACAGATAGTAGAACAGACGCAAATTACAATAAAAAAACAAAAATATACATACTAGACAGTTTGTAGAATAATCGTGGCCAAAGTAACAAATCTCTTCTTGGGTTTGCAGATTTTAATAGCGCAACAAATGAATTTACCAGTAATTTAAAATGATTATGTCGTAGACTTCAAAATGCTACATGATTCTATATTGGCCTTACCGTGTTGTTGTTTTAGTTTAAAAAAACTACTACTACTACTACTACTTTTCGTTTACAGTCATCTACAAATATGCAAAAGGGTCGGTATGCCTGTCCGTCTGTCTGTCTGTCTTGTATACTTAAAGTCTTGAAGTAGCTTTTGTAGATATTACTGCAATGATAAAAACAAATTATGATGATGCTCCTTCTCTGGCTTTTAACGTTGTTGTTAGTGATTGTGTTTGATATGTTGGTAGTTCTTGATGATCTATTGGTAGCACTGTCGGAAATTGTAGTGTAACATTATAGCGTGACGTGAGGGTTTTTGTATTGTTCTTTTCATGTTGGTAAATATTAGCCTTACCAAGAACCCCAAACAGAATATTATAGCCAATAGTCATAATTTCACAACCTTGTAAGCCAAGTTGGTAAATTCACGTTTTGCTTATTACAAAATAATTATCAAAGGCTTTTCAGCGATAATTTTGCATAGAAGTTGTATAGAGAGAGAAAGAGAGCTGTGGAAAGAAATTTAGAATTCCAAACTAGCTCATTCTATGATCCGTACAAATTGGGATAAGAATGTAATTATTAGTAAAAATTTATAAACTAGAAAAAATACATTTTGTTCTACGAACCAACTAACATAAAAGAATAAATATTTAACAGCTTAACACTTAACAATATTTTCAATATAGTTGCTTTTGACGAAACAAATATATTTAAATAAATAATAATAAATTAAATCTAGTTCCGATATTAAATTGTTTACTTGAAGTCCGGATAATTGGAGGAGATAGTGGTTATATAATATTTAGGAAAAATATTTTTGGTCCTACGAACATTTAAGAAATAATAATAAATTAAACCAAGTATCATTATAAAATTGATTAATGGAGGAAAGAATATTTACTCGTGATTATTGATAAATATTCATCATCATATCATTTAGTAAAATACTAAATATTGGTCCTTTGGACTAGGTTCTTCGAATTTATGGTCAGGATAAATGAAGAATAGAATAGTTATACGTAATTCTTAATAAATATGTATAAGCTAAACACTAATATATTGATATAGGTCCGTTAATCCACACAAATCTTTTTGGTCCTACGAACAAATTACTAAATAATACTAAATTAAACTCAAGTCCGATATTAAACGATTTAGTTGTGGAATGATTAATTTTGTCAGCTTAATATTTAGTCAATTTCTCAATATTTGTCCTCCGGACTAAGTCCTTTGAATCTTTAGGCCCGAAAATTGATGAATAGAATTGTTATATATAAAAATTTATCAGCTATAAACTTAATAATATAGTCGAAAAAATATATTTGGTGCTAGGAACATCTAAAAAATAATAATAACCTAAACCAAGTTCCATAATTAAATTGACAAATGAAGGAAAGAACATTTTCTCTTGATTATCGATAAATATTTATCAGATTAATAAAATACTCAGTACTGGTTATTCAGTATTAGTTGGTTCTCCGAACCAATTTATCAATAATAATAAATTAAACCCAATTAAAACTTTGGGTTCTCCGAACCAATTAATCAATTATAATAAATTAAACCCAATTAAAACTTTGGGTTCTCCGAATCAATTATTCAATAACAATAAATAAAACCCAATTAAAACTTTAAATGTATAATTGAGAAAATAATGTTTAATCTTGTGTATCGACAAATATTTATCAGCTTAACGTTTAATAAAATACTCAATATTAATCCTTCGAACTAAGTATTTCGAATCAGTAGTCTGGATAGAATCTATAGTCCGGATAATTGGAGAAAATAAATGTTATATGGCATTCTTAAGAAACATGTGTCAGCTAAACACTTAATAATATACTCAATATTAGTGCTTCAGTTGAACAAAATATATTTGGTCATACGAACCGATTCATAATTAATAATAAATTAAATTGTGCTCCAATATTAAATTGTTCAATTGAGGAAAGAGTATTTAGTTGTGAATATCGGTAAATATATATGAGCTCAATATTTAGTAAAATACTCGATATTGGTCTTTTTAACTTGGATAAATGAATAAAAGAATGGTAATGTGTAATTATCAATAAAAATTTCTCAGCTTAACTCTTAATAATATATTCAAAATTGGTCCCTTAGTTCAATTGAGGAAAATTAGTTTACTCGTGATTCAAGATAAATATTTATCAGCATAGTCTAAATGTTGGTCCTTCGGACGGGTTAAGTCGAAAAATGTGGAGTTGGTAATACGAACCAATAACTTATGTTTAGTTACTTGAAAATTATAACTGTCAAAAGGCCTGGTACTCAATATGAATATTTTAAATATACTTAACGCCAACAGTTATAGTTAATTTTGATACATCCAAACAGATTTGAATGTAAATTCTCTAATGATAATAATAATAATAAATTAAATCTAGTTCCGATATTAAATTGTTTACTTGAGAAAATATTAATATTTCTCAGCTTAACATACAGTAAAATACTCAATATTTGTCCTTCGAATCTGAAGTCCGGATAATTGGAGGAGATAGTGGTTATATAATATTTAGGAAAAATATTTTTGGTCCTACGAACATTTAAGAAATAATAATAAATTAAACCAAGTATCATTATAAAATTGATTAATGGAGGAAAGAATATTTACTCGTGATTATTGATAAATATTCATCATCATATCATTTAGTAAAATACTAAATATTGGTCCTTTGGACTAGGTTCTTCGAATTTATGGTCAGGATAAATGAAGAATGGAATAGTTATACGTAATTCTTAATAAATATGTATAAGCTAAACACTAATATATTGATATAGGTCCGTTAATCCACACAAATCTTTTTGGTCCTACGAACAAATTACTAAATAATACTAAATTAAACCCAGGTCCGATATTAAACGATTTAGTTGTGGAATGATTAATTTTGTCAGCTTAATATTTAGTCAATTTCTCAATATTTGTCCTCCGGACTAAGTCCTTTGAATCTTTAGGCCCGAAAATTGATGAATAGAATTGTTATATATAAAAATTTATCAGCTATAAACTTAATAATATAGTCGAAAAAATATATTTGGTGCTAGGAACATCTAAAAAATAATAATAACCTAAACCAAGTTCCATAATTAAATTGACAAATGAAGGAAAGAACATTTACTCTTGATTATCGATAAATATTTATCAGATTAATAAAATACTCAGTACTGGTTATTCAGTATTAGTTGGTTCTCCGAACCAATTTATCAATAATAATAAATTAAACGCAATTAAAACTTTGGGTTCTCCGAACCAATTAATCAATTATAATAAATTAAACCCAATTAAAACTTTGGGTTCTCCGAATCAATTATTCAATAACAATAAATAAAACCCAATTAAA
This sequence comes from Cordilura impudica, assembly GCA_963682025.1. Classification (NCBI taxonomy): domain Eukaryota; kingdom Metazoa; phylum Arthropoda; class Insecta; order Diptera; family Scathophagidae; genus Cordilura; species Cordilura impudica. The sequence goes on along the minus strand of OY821517.1, from coordinate 168,875,006 downwards.
ACTTTAAATGTATAATTGAGAAAATAATGTTTAATCTTGTGTATCGACAAATATTTATCAGCTTAACGTTTAATAAAATACTCAATATTAATCCTTCGAACTAAGTATTTCGAATCAGTAGTCTGGATAGAATCTATAGTCCGGATAATTGGAGAAACTAAATGTTATATGGCATTCTTAAGAAACATGTGTCAGCTAAACACTTAATAATATACTCAATATTAGTGCTTCAGTTGAACAAAATATATTTGGTCCTACGAACCGATTTATAATTAATAATAAATTAAATCGTGCTCCAATATTAAATTGTTCAATTGAGGAAAGAGTATTTAGTTGTGAATATCGGTAAATATATATGACCTCAATATTTAGTAAAATACTCGATATTGGTCTTTTTAACTTGGATAAATGAATAAAAGAATGGTAATGTGTAATTATCAATAAAAATTTCTCAGCTTAACTCTTAATAATATATTCAAAATTGGTCCCTTAGTTCAATTGAGGAAAATTAGTTTACTCGTGATTCAAGATAAATATTTATCAGCATAGTCTAAATGTTGGTCCTTCGGATGGGTTAAGTCGAAAAATGTGGAATTGGTAATACGAACCAATAACTTATGTTTAGTTACTTGAAAATTATAACTGTCAAAAGGCCTGGTACTCAATATGAATATTTTAAATATATTTAACGCCAACAGTTATAGTTAATTTTGATACATCCAAACGGATTTGAATGTAAATTCTCTAATGAGCAACTTTAGCAGATTTTAATTCTCATCGACTTCGAATAATAAAATTCGCCAAAACTGATGAGAATTTGCTAACAATAATCCAGTTTTCGTCTGTACAATTTAACATGTGATCCTTTAAACTGAAATTAAGCTCATTTATAACACAATCATAGACAATATATTAGTTAAATTTATATTAATCATAAAACTGGTCCTTCGAACCGCTAAAAATATTAAATAAAAATTATTTTTGTCAAATTTTATGAGAATTTGAAAGCAATAAGTTAAATTTAACAGATGGTCTCACAGACAGGCTCAGATAAAGTAACTAAAATAGTTTAGTAAATTTGCAAAGCGCACGGAATTGTATATATATATATATATATATATATTACCAATTTTTTCACTCATTAACTAGTTAAGTTAAGAAAAATCAATTAAATCACTCAGTACTAAAGTTTAAGCAAATAAAAAAAGATACTTGCCGAAAGGAACTAGTTAGAAAAAAAAACCATTATGCCGAATCCCCCTTAAAAAATCAACCATACGCATATTAAATTCTAGCATTAAACATGCATATTTGAGAACACCAATGTCGTTTGCAAAATGATCTTTGAAATCTAACAATAACAAAAACCATTTAAATGTTACGTGTAAAACCCAAAGACACAAGTAGACGACAGCCGAAACCCTCCAAGGCTACCAAGATAACTGCAAAAATGGCAATAAAATGCTTTTTAAAGACCAGCCACACAACAACGCCTTAAAAATTTCTTACTTTTCCTCGTAAAACAAGGGGGGTGTGGTTGTAGACACATAGTCAGCTAAAAACATTTAACAACCATTGTACAGCTTGTAAAAACCATGGCAACCTATTTAGTGAAATGTGCGGTTAACAAACAGCATTAATTCAAAGAAAAAAACAATTTTTTAACGCTTTGGAAATAGTCATAGCAAAAGAAAAAAGATCTTTTAACACAAAGCTTAAGAGATTTTTTAAATGGGTTAGAAAATATGACTTTAGCATATGAGCGGTTGCATCTGTATCTTTTAATGGGTTAGAAAACAACCGCAGCTTCTTCGCCTTTAGTTTGCCAGATAAAAAATGTAACGTTAATATTTTACTTGCAATGCGTTTGCTCTGTGTTATTTTTGTTATATGGAGGCAACACACAATGAACAATTTCCACCAAAAACCATGTTAGGACCGTACGTCCGTCCGTCCGTCTGTTCATATGAACGAGTATATGTTTGATGCCACTTTAAGAGACAGCAAATGACAGCGGAACAATACGAAAAACAAGGCTTAAGTAATATTTGCAAATGTTTTAAACCATAAATGATACGGATTTTTAAGAAAATCATTTGTTACAAAAAATAAAAACATAGATTTTACGGACCTAAACGTCATTATTTAGTAACATAGTCTTAATTTTTCTGTATTTATACAATACTTATTAAAATAAATTTTTTATAAATCTAACATTAGGTCCTACGGGCCTCATTATTGGCATAGAAGAGAGATATAAAATAATAAAATTGTATTTCTTAATGTTAAATTAAATTTTTTTAATTTTAATATAAAGGGTGGATCATTTTCAACGCACGATGTTGATTGCAAATAAAACAAAAAGTTCTAAGAGAATTATCTAATTTTTTCTTTATTATGATAGAAGGATCTATGTCAATTATGTGTGAAATAAAATGTCTTCCAAATGCTCACCACGGCTTAGGCGGGATACCTCCATTCGATGGTTCATAATTTCGACGATGCTGAGGCATAATTGAGTATCAACGTCGTTAATGTGCTATATTGACTAATCTTTTAGCACTTGAATTGTTCCTGGCTTATTGAAGTATACTTTCTCTTTTAAATATCCCCAAAGAAACAAGTCCAACGGTGTCAAGACATATAAAGGCCAATTAACATCACCACGACGTGAGAGAAGACGGCCATTGAATTTCTCGCCCTAAAGAGCCGTTGTTTCGTTGGCTGTGTGACAAGTGTCACAGTCCTCTTGGAGCCATATATCGTCCAGATCCATATCCTCAATTTCTGGTCCCAAAAGTCCGTTATCATTTGGTCGATTATGTACACCAAAAAAATCACGAAGTGCACGAAATACATTTTGATGTGAACGCCCATTTTTATGAAAGGCTTAACAGTCTTAACGTGCTGCTTATTGGTGTACCTCTCCATGGTTGAATTTGTCAAAGACTGACACAAATAAATGTCAAATAAAGTAGGGCAAACAACTTGACGTTAAGGTGTGATTCACAGTTAACATCGTGCGTTATGGTTGGTCCACCCTTTATACTTATATTAAAATTATAAAGGTACTTTAGTATTTTAACTGGCCTGCTAATTTATACAAGAAAATTGTTTATAATTTTTGGTTCTTCGGTTAGTGTTATATGGAAAAGAAATACTATCAAACTTTTGGCTTCAAAATATAGTTAAATTTTAATTTTAAAAATATGGTCCTTCGAACCAACACAATATTTTTTAGGTCCTTCGAACCGGAAGAGAAATAAATCAATAATTTTTTATCTTAAAACACTGGCCATATACAATTATTTGTAAATTTTTATATATATACAAAAAAATTGTACCATGGATCCGGAACCTTTTCTAACAATTTTCAAAAAAATTCAAGTTTAATACTAAACATATAATTTTGTTTTGTGCTTAAATTTTAAAATCGTTATTTTAGCGAGGTAAGAAGCCTTGTCTTACTATGTGCACGATAATGGGAGTATTTCTTTATCCGTTTTTCTTGATTGATTTTTTTTAAGCTGAAGAAATTCTGTTCATTATTAATTAAAGCGATTTTTAAGATATTTTTTCTGTGGCACTGAAACAAGAAATTTGCATTTTCCCCACAAAACAATTGCAGATATTTTTAATGCATATTCAAGAGAATTTTATCAAAAAGAAAATCATGAAAATCGGATAATAATTACACTCGTAGTAGTGACGCACTATAATGTGTTTAAACTTCTTACAAACAATTTTTTGTTTAACCAATTCGGCATTATTACTTTAATATCTGTCGAAATTCAGTTCTGAAATCTTTTTTTGTTTGTTTTTGTTTTTTTTTTACTTTTCCCTCAAATCTTATATTTATAAAAATTTGGTCCTTCGAACCGGAACATTGGTATTTTAATTTGCCTTTAAATCTTTATAGGAACAGAATAAATCACGTTTGGTATTATTCTGACGGAACCGATCTGAATTGTTATGCCTGGTTTGCAATATATCATTTAAATATCAATAATACTAAACATATAATTTTGTTTAGTCCTTAAATTTTAAAATCGTTGTTTTAGCGAGTAAGAAGCCTTGTCTTACTATGTGCACGATAATGGGAGTATTTCTTTATCCGTTTTTCATGATTGATTTTTTTAAGCTGAAGAAATTCTGTTCATTATGAATTAAAGCGATTTTTTAAGATATTTTTTCTGTGGCATTGAAACAAGAATTTTGCATTTTCCCCACAAAATAATTGCAGATATTTTTACTGCATATTCAAGAGAATTTTATCGAAAAGTAAATCATGAAAATCGGATAATAATTACACTCGAAATAGTGACGCACTATAACGTGTTTAAACTTTTTACAAGCAATTTTTTGTTGAACCAATTTGGCATTATTACTTTAATATCTTTCGAAATTCAGTTCTGAAATCTTTTTTTGTTTGTTTTTGTTTTTTTTTTTTTTTACTTTTCCCTCAAATCTTATATTTATAAAAATTTGGTCCTTCGAACCGGAACATTGGTATTTTAATTTGCCTTTAAATCTTTATAGGAACAGAATAAATCACGTTTGGTATTATTCTGACGGAACCGATCTGAATTGTTATGCCTGGTTTGCAATATATCATTTAAATATCAATTGTTGGCAATCGTTGTTAGTTGCATGAAAAGAGATTGTAATACGGTGCCAAATATCAACATTAGACATCTCAAATGAAATTATCAGCATGTTGGCATTTTGTTTTCGTTTAACTAGCAAATTGTTGGCATTTAATAAGATGTAATGGAAACACAATTAACAGAAAATGATGAGATGTCAGTTGAATATAACTACAGTGAATATCACCAAACATTACTTGTAAATTTGATAACTTTATTATTTCATATATTCAATACGTTATTTCAAGCCAAACATTTTTTCCAAATATTTGTTAAAAGTCAACATTTCTTAAAGAGAAACCGAAAACAGCAGCTTATATTTCACTTCCTATAAAGATATTAAAACTTTATGACATTTATTTTGTAGTCTAATGACACAAAAGGATTGCAATAGAAAAATTCCTTACTTAAAAACAACCTCAATATTCCCAATATTCATACGTTGTCATTGTACGAATACCCTCATAAATTTAAGCCTTATCAATATCTAAAATAACGTTAAATTTTTTGAATGTTTTCGTTTTTAACAAACACTAAGTAAAGTAAACCAATATGAAATGCAGAAGTTTGCCACCAACTCTATTGCACTTCCCCGATGCCATTAACATCCTTCTATTAAAGGAATCATTGAAATTTAAAAGAGCTATAAATAATGGTGAAGTCACAAAAGAGTTTAAATCTAAAAGACACTTTTTACCACACGATTAAAAACGCATTCAATACTAAATACTTGTAGAACACAGACAACCTCAAAGATGCACCAGCATTGTGCGTTTTTTTTTCTTTTTTTTTTTTTTTTTTGTTGAAGTAGAAAAAAACAAGAACTATGAAATGTTTAAACGCAAATCCTAAAGATACCGATTGTTTATTGTGGCACTAACTGTGCAGAATAATAGAAATATTTAGTACAAATATTTATGAAAACTTTTTGATTCGACGGACCAAAATTCTTTATTAAAAATATATGCTACATTAAGGAGAGATTATAAATTAATCTTTAATAAATCAAATATAATTTGGTACTACGAACTGGATTCAAATCTAATAATATAAATAATGAAATAAACTGAACGGCTTGGTGGAGTTCCAACTAGTTTTTGATTAGAAGTACAATTTGAGAATTTTTTAACTGACTGCCGATCAAAAAGAAGTAGACATAATAGCATTAAAGTTATGAGAAATGAAAATTGCTTAAAATATCCACAATTCATTCTTTATTAAGAAAATAAAATAAATAGATTTCATCCATTTTAAAAATATTACATAATCTGAATATATTTATTATAAAATTTTTATAATAAACCCCTATTTAGAAACGTTGATTTAAATAAATGTTTTTAGTTTCACTTAATCTTTTTATTTTTTTTTTCTTTTTAATTTAATTTAATTTTATTGTAATTCTAACACAACAATAATAAATTGTTATAAGTTATAGTGTTAGACGATAGTAGGATTTAAGTTGCAATGATTACAAAAGGACACCATTTCAATTTATTTTATAATTTTAAATTCTTTAAATTCTTATTAATGAAAATTTAATATTTAATTTTAAAAAAGTATGCTTAAGCAAAAGTTTATAAAAAAAAAAAATTGTTTTGGTCTTACGAACCGAATACAAATGTCTTTTTTCAAATTTTTTTTTAATTTCTGCATATTTTAGAAAATCATGTAGCAGTTCTCTAACAAGCTAAAATTATTGTACAATTTGTTGATTTTTAAAATAAAAATATTTATATATTCCTTACAGCTTTCAATTCCTAAGTTCTTTAAATATTTTTTTCAATTTGTCTAAAATTATTTAAGCTTCTCTTTTCAACCAAACCAAAAGTATGAAGTTTATTAGTGAAAAAAAAAATAAATTGCTTAAAGTTAAAGAATGTAGCGAAATAATTTGGCAAAAATACCATCGTTGTTGAAAAGTATGTTTGGACAAGTTGCTGGGCATTTAAACACCTCCCATAAATTTCTGTTTAATCTTAAAGCTACTTAGTTATTTCCTTTTAAAGTGTTAATTAATGAAAAAATAGATATTTTTTAATTAACTCTTAAATTCAAGTTATTTGTGTGTTGTTACACACAAATCCATATGGAAGTTGAATTTTCTATACGATATTTTAAATACATCAAGTATTGTTTGAACCACCTCCATGTAAATGGACGGACAAACAAACAGGAAGGCAAGCATTTTAAAACGATGTTAACATACTAAACTAAGAATTATCGGTAGCAGTAGTGGTGGCCAAACTTGTCGACATCATCGTCGACGTAGAACGTCGTCATGTTAACGTTTTAGCCTAGACAAAATACTGGGAAAAAGAATGTACGAATATTTGCAATATGGTGTTTGCGCGTGCTCTTTTGTGTATATGAGCCGTGTAGAAGCCCCAGTGTTGTGTCGTCTACTTGTTGGTGGTTTCGTTTCTTCTACTTATTGTTATTGTTGTTGTTGCTATTTTATAGTCATATGTTATATATATACATGCCAACATACATACTATACATACATATATCTGGAGTGCAAACAGCAGCAACGGTCATTGAACTGATCGCATGTAGATACTGTGTTTGTTTATAGGTGACTTAACAAAATACTACAACAACAACATCAGATAGTTCCAAATGATAGTGAGCATTTTAGAAGAAAAAAGACATCTAAAATAGTGCTAAGGAATTTTTTTGTGACCAAAAAATTATATAAATTATATAAATAAAATTAAGTTAACGACATCTATAATATTAATAGGCAAAGCGATTTCTTGTGACCGATGTAAGTTTCACAGTTTTAGTCCGATTTTGTCAAATAATTTATCATTTGAAAGCTATTTCTTTTTAGCTGTTACCCAGATTTACAGATTTTCATCGTCTGGAATATTTTTTTGGAGTGATGATCGTTTAAAGTTGCTACTAACACATACATAAAATTATACAATGCTATGTATGTTTTTATTAAATTTGTTAATGTGTTTGTGTTAATGTGTTTATTAAATGAAAAAATAAAATTTCCTAGAATTTGCACTCGAATTTCGAGTGCGTGAGTGAGATTATCATTATTTATTGCCTGCAGATCTGCTAAAGTGAATCATTATTTGAAGACGATATTCTTATTTTATTGCATATCCAAGTCTACATAAAAGCGATTAGCTTTTAAATAAAAATAAATTCATTCCAAATTACTCAAATTGTATATAATTTAATATTAATTATAATTCATTTAATAGTGCTGATTATTTATACATATGTTCAGTTCATTTCCTAATATTTTTCAGCCATGACATATGCGTCCTCCAATTCTGGCTTGTACGATAAGTTTATTAATGTTAGAGTTTTGCGTTCTAATTGTAGATATTTTAAACTACCGTTTACGTCACTTAGTCAGTCCATAGAGTTTTCAAGATTCGCCGATAGCACCACATTTCATCCGCTTCCAATTTATTAATCTAGGCAACAAGCCTCGACATAAGTTTCGACCATGTATACTAGTCTATACCGGGTGAGGGTATAATGAGTTTGTGCTGCTGTTTGTAACTATCAAGAATATTTGACCGATCGATTATTTTATCGATCGACTAAGAATCACTGAAGAACTGTCCGTCGATCTGTTTGTCTGTATATCTGTCTGTCCGTCTGTCTGTGTGCCCATGTAGACTTTGAATATATCATAGATATATTTTTTCGGTATAGGATGAACGCTATTAAAAATTGGTGACAATCGATACATTTTCAGATCTAGCTCACACACATATAACTCCTATCAGACCGACTTAAGTGGTCGTAAGATCCAGATTATAATATATGTAGATATTGATAAAATTTGGTGCACGTGCCCACTAATCAGTAGTCCGAAAATAAGCCCCATATAAAGCTGATTCCAGATCTTCACTTAAAACTATCAGAAAAACAAAAAAATACGGTTATATATGTATTTGAGAAAAGCGACTAAGTATGGTCATGATCGGTTCATTTTTTGTCCTAGTCCTCATATAGAAATAATATCAGATATACAATTTTTCATATCTGCGCGTCACAATTTAATAACAATAACTCTAAATTTTGGTTTATTCTCATTTTCTTTATAAAGTTACTGCCTCAGCAAAGTTGGCTTCAAGACTTCCTCTCCCGAAAAACATGGTATAGGGTATTGTATAATCGGCCTAGAACGACTATAATTTTCTTATTTTTTTATTTTCAGAATGAGCTTCTAGCCATTTCTATTCGGACATTTTTTTTTATCACATTCCTATGATTCTTTTAGGCACCAACCAAGATGTCTAAACTTTGAAACTTGTTCGAAAGATTGGTTGTAAATGTATACATTGCAGCGGATTTTTACCTCTGCACATAGGGCCAGATTCAATTTTTTTTGGCATAAAGTCGTAAATTTTTGTAAAATATATTTTGAATTTAACTGAATATTTTGAAAGGGCATACATTGGGTACATCGAATTCGCAAATAAAAACATTTCAGTGGCAACGCTGCATTTTTGCAGCGCTAACAAAGTCAGCTGTCTGGTTAGCTGTTTGTTTTGTCAAAATTGGTGGGAGTCTTTTACTCAACTTTGCGCTTTTGCTGTAGCAACACAAGGTATCCAAATCATTTTTGGCAAAATGGAAAATAAAGGTCAAGGTATGCCAAATTTAATTGTTATTAAATGTTTTCGAATTATGAGTTATATTTTTTAGTTGTGGATTGTTTTTGATATGTCTTATTTTAGAAAAAATCTAACCGAAGTATTCGTGTATCGTGGAGTAAAAAACTAATTTCTGCCAATTTGTGCCAAAAAGTAATTATGCAAATGTTTACTATAAACTGTGTTTTTAAACTTGTTGCTAACATTTTTTGCCCATTTTTGCCCATTCGCGCATATTTTGCATTTTTAGCCAAGTTTGAGGTAAGCCATTCTGCCCTACTGGATGTGTGGATCAACGAAAACCGAAATGAAAAAGCGTTATTTGACTGGATTGTTGATAAATTTCATTTAAATGATGTATCAGTTGACTTTAAAGGGCGAAATCACTAAGAAAATAAGGAGTTTTCACCTTTATATTCTGAAAAATCTACCTAAATATAATCGTACAATTACGACATTTAAAAGGAAACATTCCAGTTGGCTTTTGTCAAGCATGACTGTTGTCGTGGAGAAAATCAACGACCAAGTTGCTTCAGAAAATCAAATGGGACGACCACGACTGTCTTACAGTGATGCAGGATCACGGCTAAAAAGGAAAATGGCAAAGGAACTGGCAGATAATGAAGAAAATAATACAAGTCTTCTTGTTCATGCAGCATCAGTTTCAGCGAAAAAGGCCAAAATGAGCGATACTGCGTTTGTATTAAAGAATACTCTTTCTACTTCTAGTTCATCAAGTGAGATTAGAAAGAAACTATCATTCTCGGAGCCGGTACCACTCACACCAAGTCAAGCTCTGGCTTTTTTGATCGACAACTCCGTCACTAAAGCGCAATACAACAGCATGAGAGCTTTAAATAAATCACAATTTTCCAACATTTATCCATGCTATAATAAAGTAAGAGAAGCCAAATTGGAATGCAGGCCTACGGGAGTCAATGTGACGGAAACAAGAGCCGAAGTATCTCTCCAAAATTTGCTTAATCATACGGCCAGTAGAATTTTCCTTCTGCAGGATGATGTATTCAAGAAACATCAAAACATAGCAGATGTCAAACTAATAGCGAGCTATGGATTTGACGGCTCTACGGGGCAGATTATGTACAAGCAGAGATTCCTAGGAGAAAGGTCTGATATAAATGACGACTCATTATTTGTTACGAGCGTCATTCCACTGAAACTAACGGATGATTTTGGGACGCCTTTTGTGGATAAATCAATCCCCCCAATCAGTAAGATTTTGCAGACCCCCTAAAGCTTGAATTCGCTAAAGAAACCAAAGATCTTATTCTGGCAGAAAAGGCGGATTTAGAATCACAAATGCAAAACTTAACAGCTTTTAATTACAATTTCTCAATTGACAGAAAAATCACTGTCACTTTTGATCTCCATTTGACATTGATTGACGGCAAGGTGTTAAATATATTAACGGGAACCAAATCTTGTCAAGTATGTCCTATCTGTGGAGCCAGCCCAAAGGATTTTATGAAAACTACAGACATATCAAACTTTAAAGCTAAGTCTGGAAATCTTCAACACGGCATCAGTCCCCTACATGCATGGATAAGATTTTTTGAGTTCGTACTTAAAATCTCGTATAAACTACACTTAAAAAGTGGCAAGTAAGGGATAAAGAAGAAAAAGACATGATAACATCCCGTAAACAAGAAATACAAAAATTATTTTGGAGTGAAATGGGATTACATGTAGATAAGCCAAAACAAAACGGAAATGGAAATACAAATGACGGAAATACCGCAAGAAGGGCATTTAAAAACACAAGGCAACTTTCAGTAATATTAGAACTAGATTATGATATTTTACAACGTTTTTATATTATTTTTATAACTATATCCTATATCTATAGCCAATTATGCCAAGAAACTGCGTCGAATTATATGGAAAAGTATTCATGGTACCCAATGTCAGCAACTGTCCACAAAGTTTTAGTTCACGGTTCACAGATAATAGCATCATCGGTATTACCTATCTGTTGCTTTGGAGAACACGAATCTGAAGTGCGAAATAAACTTTATAAGCGCGATAGACAATCATATGCGAGACGAAATTCTCGTATCAACAATTTATCGGATGTGTTCCACCGATCAATGGATTCATCGGACCCTTTTCTTTCAAGCCTTAATATAAAAAAAAGATTAGCTCAAAATAAAAAAAACCTCGTTACCAAAGGAACTTATTGAACTTTTAGAAGCACCAAATATAGAATATAATAACCAGGAACAGTTTTTAGACAGCGATGATAGCAACTCGGATACGGATCATGAATACAACTTTTGCTTGGATTTGGAAGTAGAAAAAGAAGATTAATTTAATAGTATTAATTTAATACCTTTAAGAAATCAGTATTTAAGTTGGTTTAAATCGAAACATCAAATAATAAAAAAAAATTTACTCCTCTGCAATGTGTCCTTATATGGGCGGTATAGGTGGGCGTGGTCGGATTGACTTGAAATTGTTCTCACTTACTGCAAGTGCCAATATAATGAATTCCACCAAAATTCAGCTCTCTAGCTTTATTATTAGTCTTTATGCCAAAAAAAAATTTAATCTGGCCCTATGTGAATCATCTGCGTAACGAATATGGTTATATTGACCATTATCTTTTATTCAAATATTCATATGATTGGGAGCTTCTTGAAATATGAAATCAGAATGCACATTGCAAAGGGGATAGAATGCATCCTTTATGAAAACATCTGTTCATAGGAACACGTTCCGTTGTAAGATCTCCACTATTTCCATATATTTTAATTTTAATTTATTGCCATCTCAGTATTTCTATTTATTTATTATGAATCATTCTGTCAAAAGCTTTTTCGTTATTTATAAAGATATCTTCTTTTACAATACAAATCATCTTTCGACATACAAATGACATTTTCTATATGTACGTTAGTGTATAATATTTTTTTTAGATTATTTAGATCCATAAATGGTCTGACATGACCGTAATTAAAGAGATTTGATTTGTGATATATATTTTATTTGTAAGATTTAAATGAATATCGGACTAAAAAGAGTCGTATACTCTTTAACTTGTAAAACTCTCAATGTTTATTTGTATGGAGCTTTTCATGCTCCAATTATCGTGATAGCGATCATCCCGGAGACGATCAAATATCATTCATATCGAGCCATGACCACGAAAATAGCTTAAGTGATATAATATTCGATTTTCCTTTTTTGATGAAACTCGAAAATTTACCACCATTCGCATCATCTATTCAAAGTTTAGTTGGTATATGAAGCACGGTAACCAATATAAGGCAAAAAAAATTTTAGCTTAATTGCGCATTCTTCGTGTTTTTACATACGGAAGATAAAGCAAAAATAAAATTTTAAAAAAATTCCTCCATCATATCGGATGCTATATTTATATGGGGAGTAGGTCGAAAAATGGATAAATATCATTCATATCGAGCCATGACCACGAAAATAGCTTAAGTGATATAATATTCGACTTTCCTTTTTTGATGAAACTCGAAAATTTAGCATCATTCGCATCATCTATTCAAAATTTAGTTGGTATATGAAGCACGGTAACCAATATAAAGCAAAATAACATTTAGATTCAATGAGCATTCTTAGGGTTTTTTACATACAAAAAATAAATAAAAAATAAATTTAAAAAAAATTTTCCATCATATCGGATGCTATATTTATATGGGGATTAGGTCGAAAAATGGACCGATCCTGACCATATTTGGTAAGGTAACTTATTTTTGGCAAAAACATATACAAACCAAATTTGAAAAAAAATTTGTGCAATGTTTTTGTTTCTGATAGGTTTAAGTGAGGAAGGGGGCTGTGACTAAGCATTGTCCTACAGGTTTTATTTTGGACTAGTGATTAATCGGTGTAATAAATTCACACAAAACCAATTTGATTGAGACCCACATAATTTGGAGCTTATGGCAATTTAAGTCGATATCATAGGGGTAATTTGTATAGAGACTAGGTCTGAACATGCACCGGTTTTCACCAATTTCAAGAATGTTCATCCTATGGCTGATAAAAGCTTATGTACCAAATTTCATGAAAATATATTTATATTTGCAACCTGACAATGTTTTCATGGACACACAGACGGACGGAGAGACGGACGGACGGACGGACATCGCTAAATCGACTTGGAAAATGATTTCGAGTCGATCGATATAATCAAATATGGGTCTAGGTCAAATATTTTTGATAATTTATTTTTTTTTTTCTCGATAAATAAAAATCACAAAATAACTTTTATTTCTGTTCGAAAAAATCAAAAAAAAAAGCCTTTAATTTCTGCTCAAATAATAAAAGTTCTAAAATAACTTTTTTTCTTCTCTAAAAAATAGAAATTAAAAAATAATTTGTTTCCGTTCAAAAAAATAAGAAGTAAAAAATAACTTTTATTTCTGCTCAAAAAAAAAATAAAAAAAATAACTTTTATTTCTGCTCGTATAAATACAAATCACAAAATGTTTTTAATTTCAGGTCAAAACATTAACAAATAACTTTTATTTTGTGAGTTTTCTGATAAAAGTTATAACTGATAAGGTCCCTGCAATTTTGAGATATTCTAACCTAAAAGTGTAAAAAGTGTAACTTTCGGCATTTCCAGCTAAAAATAAAAAAATTAAACATTTCATTCGATAAAATTAGTCCAACTTGATTTGCTGAGCTCTTTGCTGAAGAATAAAATGAATTGGAATTTCTCACCAACAAAGAGAATAGCTGATGCACTGTGTTATAAATAGGCTTTTATATTTAAATCCAAAGTCAAAAGCAATAGTCCATTAAACCAGAGCAAACAAATATGTTGAGGAAAATTACAAAATTTTGCATTCCCACAATTTTCATATCTTAATATTTTTTACGCGATGCGGCTTTTTTTCACACACTCGTACAGGCGATTTTGTATGTTGTTCTTACTTTTCATGTTGTTTCATTTAACGGTTAGAATTTTTACTACCAACCATATTATTATTATATATATTATGTACTATTTTTTTATGAGTTTTTCCTCTATTTTCCCATTTTCAATGGATCCATTTTATGATACATGTCAGTTTTATTTTTTATATTTTTGTTTTGCTAGCAATCTTCTTAGGCCATTTTATTACTGATGTTGTCTATTTTTATTGTTAATTTTAAGACTATTGAAAAATGTTGTTGTATTTGTAAGAATATTGTTATATACATTTCTAACTGTTAATTAATTTAAACATATTCTTTCTTTATTATTTTACATTCTCTTAATATATTCTTTTTTATTTCTAACTTTCACAAATTTAAATTTCCAAAAAAAAAAAAACATTGTTTAAGTTCTGTTACCTTTAAACAAAATTTGTTAATGGAACGCCCTATTAAATATACAAGAAATGTTTTGAAATGTTATTACATCAACCAGGAAACCTGAGACATAATTTGTCAAATCATTTCTGTAAAATGTTAAACAATTTTGTGAACAAGTAGAACAATTTTTTTTTTCTTAATTTTTCAAACAACACATAGTTATTGTATAACAAATTGTGAGAGTTTCAGAATCAGAGATATGATACAAAGATTTAAATAAAGAACACACTAAATTAATATTGTTAGTTTTTCAGTGGGAAAGCATTTAACTGCCTACTCAAATAAAGAAATGTCAGTGTTTTTTTATAAGCATAAAAAAAGTTCGCATGCTAGAAGAAAAATATGTTGAACAATTTGTTTAACATATTTGTTGAATTAAATAAGAAGGGGAAGTTAGTTGGTGAAGGTAATGATAAGAAAATTTAAATGGATTGCTTTGGAATCAATTATAGAATTGTTGGTTTTCAAGTCATTAATTAAAGAGGAAAGACACAATGTCATTTAATTCAAGATATTTTTAAAATTTTTAAACCTTAGAGCTTTTGAGCGAAAATATTATACTGTCAAACAATTATTTTTATTTATTTTTTTTTTTTTTTTTTTTTTTTTTTTTTGTTTAAGCAAAAATTGGTTCTTTTAACAAGCAAAGTTGATATAGCGATGTCCGTCTGTCCGTCTGTCCGTCTGTCAAAATTACGATCACGCCCCCAATGGATCAAATGGGTGCTCTTTTTTTTAGTGCAAATGAATCTTTGACAGAAAGCCGAATTAACAAACTTACTTGTTATGATCGGTATAGATTGATTATAACTTTCTCCTTTATTTTTCTCAGTTTTAGTTTTTCATGTCGGACATACAGTCCTTCATTAAAATATTTACCTCAAAGTCACGCTATGACATTATACCAACGACTTGTTTAAAACTTGATCAACGTTTAGATCATGTGAATTAAAATTTGATAAATGCATTCATTTCCTGTTCGCATCGCTGCAAACGCGTGCTATGTATGCAAAAATGAAGATGTTCAAGTTTTTTTTTTTCTTCTGCAAGTTTCAGTTAACAGTTTCAACACATCATGAAAAAGAAGTTTAAAATTCTTTAGCTACAAATTGTCCATTAGAAAAGACACTGCTCATACTTGTAGTATGGGTTCGTTCGTCTTCTAAAAGATCTTTCTCAACAGATTATTAAGTAAGAACAGTTGTAATGCTGTTTAAATTTAATTTATAGTATTAAAGTGATTTATTACGATAAAGTCAGTATTTTTAGATGTATATAAAACCCGAACAGGTTTAATAAATTAGACCAATTTATAACTAAATAAGTCGATTTTATAAATTTATTGGAATATTTTTATTAATATACTCATATTTTTCTTTCTTTTATTTTTAGCTCCTTTACAAGACTATACAGAAATTCAACAATATACCGGTAAGTGTAAATAATATGGCTATTCACTACATCCACAATAAGATAATGCAAATAACACTAATGTGTTCATAATATAAAATGAAAAACTATGAAATAATTTTAGTTAAATTTCTAAAATAAATTTAAAATGAAACACAAAAAATATAAAATGAGAACCTTAATTTAGGTTGGAGCAGGCGTACCACACAAAAAAATTTTTAGAAGTAATATTTTGTATTATAATAACTATATATTACATGAAGTGAAAACTCCGTGGCCTAACAATGAAAAACCTACTTTTTGGATTTTAAATAAATTTTATGCTTCAACGTAATTTCCATTAAATGAAACATCCAACGATCCTCTAAAATCTTGATACCCTTGAAAAAATACGATTTTTCAAACTCTTCAAAATAGGCTTCCGTCTCTGATGACTTCTTCATTGTGGAAAATGTCTCTCTAAAGTCAAAGCAAATAAATGCGCCAGTACACAGTCATAATGGTACAAGATTTTTTTTCGTATTTAAGTGGGGTCATTTTGATTTCTTAATTTCTTCATCCAATCTGTCCAATAACACAACATAGTATTTGACAGTTATTGTTTTTCCTTTCTCCAAGTAATCAACATATATTATACCACGTGCATCCCAAAAAAAACACTGACGATTACCTTTCCAACCGATTATTGAGTCTTTGCAGCTTTGGTCGGCTTTTGCACGCTTGTAACCACTCCGCAGATTGTCTATTGGAATTCGGTGTATAATAATGAATCCACGTCTCATCCACTGTCATAAATCGACGTAAACATCTCCAAAGCATATTTTGAATCATGAACACGTTCCAGAATTTGTTCAGCTGTTAAAAATCGCGGTACCCATCGAGCAGAAAGCTTTTTCATATTTAAATGATCATGTAATATGTGCCGAACTCTCTCTGTTGATATCTTTATGATGCCAGCAATCTCACTAACTTTAATCAGTCGATCGTCCAATACAACCTGATGTACTTTTCCTGCGTTTTCTTCAGTAACTGTCTCATTTCGACGACCAGGATGATCTGCATCATTTGTGCTCGTACGACCACGTTTTAATTCGGAATACCACCTTTTAACCATTGAATATGACGGCGAAGATTCACCTTAATGTTTATCAGTCCATTCTTTGACTGGGACAGTATTTTTTCCCACCAAAAAACAATGTTTAATCAAAACACGAAACTCTTTACAATCCATTTTTTCTCAAACTTTAAAAGTTGCGTAATTTTTTATAACGGAAACTTTTTTCTAATTAATGAAATGTCACAAAATGTTGACATAACTTTTCTAAGAGTTGGCCCTACTGAATAAACAGAAAAAAATTTGCACATGTCACGTTATCTCTCTGTTAGGCCACGGAGTTTTCACTCCATGTAGTATAAACCAAATATTAAAAAAATGTATACAAATTTTTTTTTTTATAGATTTAAGTGAATATCGGGAATGAGTTTTATTTGGGTACTATGACTAATAATGGTCTTACAGGGTTCATAGACTACTGATTAAGGCCCATTTACATGATACTACTCAATCGTATAGGGGATATAATACACACATACACCAAATTTTAGCGATATAAATATATATACGCTGGCGACAACGAATAATCGGACAGGGTTTATTTATATATATTTTCAATTTTTCACTGCTACAGACGGACAAAATAATGCTTTTTGTCACAATGAAAGTAAGCAATTTTATTAAATATGTAATTCTTAACAATAAGTAACAAAAAAAAACACCAAAAAACAATAAATCCTTCTTAAAATTATCAACAACAAAAATGTACTTAATTTCTAACGGACAACGAATAATCGGACACAACTCAAATAATGATAAAAGTACCGTTATATGTACAAAGAAAATAGCAAATTAATATTTTGTGGCGTAGCCTTTGGCGTTAACCACAGCCTGAAAATGGTTGGGCATGGACTGTACCAAATTCGCACAGACTTCAGGAGGAATTTCATTCCACTCCTGGAGCAATGCTTCTTTGCGCTGGCCAATGTTTGCAAAGTTTCTTTTATACACTCTACGTGCTAATTCATCCCACAAATGTTCAATAACATTTAAGTCTGGTGATTGTGGAGGAGGCTGTAAAAGTTTTGGGGCAATTGTGTATCAGCCAAAGCTTTGCAACAGCAGATGTATGTTTCGGATCATTGTCCTGGTAAAATGCAAAATTATCTTTAATGCCCAGTTTTTCTGCACTTTGCTTGACATTTTCTTTTAAAATGTTGAGATAGACAAATCTATCCATTTTACCATCTATAAAATGGAGGTTGCGTACCCCAGCACTGGACATACAGCCCCATACCATCGCAGATCCTCCTCCATATTTCACGGTTGTACGCGTGTTTTTTGGTTCAAACTCTGTGTTTTTTTGACGCCATACATACTGTCTACCATCTGAACCGTGCAGGTTAAATTTGCTCTCATCTGTATATAAAACCTTAAAAAAAATAAAAAATTTTATATTAAGCACCTTAGAGTAATGAAATACATCTTTACCGTCTTTCAGAATTAAACTGGCTTCATTAAATATTCTCCTGAAAATTGTATTCTTTTTTTTATTTACTGCACTAATGAATGGCTTTTTTCTTGCTTTCCTGCCATTGAAGTTGTTGTTGTAGAGCGTATTTTTTATGGTGCTCGCACTGACTATTTTTCCGGTCCTCTGCTCCAGCGTGTTCTTCAGCTCCCGTGCATATTGGAATGGATTCTCTGATGTCATTTAAAATGCCCCTTTCCTCTCTGCTCGTGAGCAACTTCCCTTGGCCTTTACGGGTTTTGTATGTCAATCGAAACTCTGTATGGTATCTGGTAATGATATCATGTACGGTTGATTTGCTCATACCTGCCAAATCAGAAATTTCACGAACAGATTTGCCTTCTCCACTCCATTTAATGATAGCTTGCCTTTCTTCAAAGGAAGCTTGCTTCTTGCGTTCACTCATATCAAAATTTGTGCACTAATGTTATCCTAATCAACTAATAACTAAACAATATACTAATAAATCAAACTAAGCAAAACAAATTCAAAAATAACGGGATTTTTATCATTATTTGAGTTGTGTCTGAAATTAAGTCATTTTTGTTGTTGTTAATTTTAAGAAGAATTTATTGTGTTTTGTTGTTTTTTTTTTTGTTATTTATTGTTAAGAATTACATATTGAATAAAATTGCTTACTTTTATTTTGACAAAAAGCATTATTTTGTCCGTCTGTAGCAGGGAAAAATTGAAAATATGTATAAATAAATACTGTCCGATTATTCGTTGTCGCCGGTGTATATCATAATCTGGATCTTACGACATTTTAGTCGCCCTGATAGGGGTTACATGTATGGAAACTAAGTTTGAACAAGCACCGATTTTCACCAATTTGAATAGCGTTCATCCTATGGTCGATAAAAGCTTATATACTTATATTTGCACTGACGCAATCGCCTCAAAAAATGATTCGAAGTCGATCGGTATAATAAAAGGTGGTTCTAGTTCATGTACTTTTGGCCATTACAGACGGACATCGCTAAATTGCCTCAGAAAATGATTCGGAGGTCTAGGTCAAATAATTTGAGTTGTTACAAACATTAGCACAAGCTCATTATACCCTGACCAGATAGTGGTATAGGGTATAATTATATAATATAGCAGAATCCAGCACTCGAAATTAAGTGCAAATTCTAGGAAATTTAAATTTTTCATTTAATAAAGACCCTAAAGGTATGCTTCACAATTCACTCATTTTAAATGAAGAAAATAAACTCAACACATTAACACAAACACATTAACAAATTTAATAAGCACACACATAGCATCCCTGCAGGAAGCCTGGGGTCAAATGTCCCCAAGTCACCACTTTTGTCTACTATTTTGTTGACATTGTCAACTAAGCGTCTACACTATTTACTTTACTTTATCTGTCAAAAAAACTTTTCATAGTGAAGTTGTTTCTGTTTCTTCTTGATTTCTATAGTTTTGTTTGAAAAACACGTGGTTGGACGAAAAACTAAAACAAGATATAGGAAAATTGAATATAAAAGGTAAATAAAAAAATATTTTTTATTAGTAAACGAAGTTATAAAAGAAAAGTGAAAGAACAATCAAATTTGTACAAGAATATCTGGTTCCAATGTCTACATATGGTCCCATGAGAACTACCTAGTCACAGTAAATCTCTGGCTCCAATGTATGGTCCCATAAGAACTACCTAGTCACTACCTAATCAATAGTACCAATGACACTAGTGATTTGCAATGACACGTACATGTTAAATGTTTATAGAAAATTACATTGTCTGGTCAGTAGTACTGGTGACAAAGTCAATAGTGAATAAGTACTGTTTCACTATTGACATTTCCTGCAGGGGTTGTATAATTTTGTGTATGTGTTAGTAGCAACTTTAAACGATCATAACTCCAAAAAAATATTCCAGACGATGAAAATCTGTAAATCTGGGTAACAGCCAAAACGAAATACCTTTCAAATTATAAATTTTTTGTCAAAATCGGGGTAAAACTGTGAAACTTACATCGGTAACAAAAAGTCGCTTAGCCTATTAATTTTATAGATATAGTATTAAAAAACAATAAGTTAAGAAAAAAATAATAATTTCCCACACGGACGACGAACACATGACCCACCGTTTCTCATATATAGCTGATGGTAAATTATGTTTGTTGATGAGCTCTATATATTTGCGGCATTTTAGTATTATTTTTATTAGCTTAGCTTATTAGCTCTTTATTAGTATTATACAACAATTATGTTGGATATTTAAACTATTACAACAAACACATTGAATTTTTAGCATTTTTTAGAGCTGTCTGCGCATTTTTGCCATATCTTGGCACAATGAAGCCCGATTTACTCTATATTAAACAGCAGCATGCTCGAAATAATGGTAAACTATATTATCCTAATTTTAGCAAGGAAAATGTTTTATTTTGAGAATAAGCGTAATTTCAACAGACGGACAGACAGACATCGACTCGAGTTGTTCTAAGTATCAAGAATATATATATATATATACTTTATGGAGTCGCAAATTCATTTTTCGATGCGTTACAAGAGAAGTGACAACCTGATATATACCCTCTGCTGTGGAGGATATAAAAACAGAATTAATGTAACAAAATTTCGATGTATTTACATTTTACTTTTAAATTTTACTAAAGTAGTTTTTGCTACATTAAACGAAAATACTTTTCACGTTAAATATTACAGAAGTGTTTAGATGGAATTTTCTTTGTGTAGTTACCAAAATTACTGGTAAAGTAATTGTCCGTCCGTCTACTGTTCGTCTCTCTGTGTTGCTAGATCGCAAAATATAAAGGTATTTTAATGGTACGATAGCTTCGGCTCAATGACGATCGCTTCTAAAATTGGTGGAAGTCGATGCATGCAGCCTATGAGTTCGACTTAAATACCCCAAAATCAAAATTATCATATACATGTTTGTTAAATTTTGAATATACAGTAGTCAATAACACAACCAGTTTATTTTTAGAAAATTTGGGTGCGAAATTATAGCTGCCAAGCTTCGTATTAACCACCTTATTAGTGATATAATGTTCTCGTTCTTCCTACCGCCCTTATTTTCAATGGACATGGCTTTTAAATTAAAGAACTATGTGAGTCCGATCACAGGGGAGATGTGTAAACATCTATTTAACATCAATTAAAATCAAACAGTTAGCGCCATCTATGTATAGCAAGCAACTGGTTGTTATACTTGATGGTTGCAGTTGTTTGCTATACATTCATGGCGTTTTCTGTTGGTTGTTGAATCATCTAAATAAATTTAAATCATATTCTTTTGCACCAATACACTTACATATACCTCACACTGATTTTCGCTGTTTTTGTGATTGTATTGTGAAATAGATTTTTACCCCCCTGAGCGCATAGATGTTTACACATCAAAAATTCCTATATTTGCCTTTTTCAGAGCTATGTTTTATTTCTCAGAAACTAGTGAGATCAGATTCTTACGAGATCTACAGCATCAGAGAGCTTACAAAAATATCTATTACATTATATATATAATGTTATTAATAGGTGAATAACCGCATAATTGGATCACAAAATATTTAGGATTTTTACATATTTTTGAGATTTTTTTCAGGTTTTTTGGAGGTTAGTACAGGGTTTCTGAAATCGATTTTATCCAAAAAATCTAGTTATAAAAAATATTTTTTTTATTTTTGGTGCTTTATTTTCAAAAAACGAGATGTGTATATCATTTCTAAAGAGTACCAGATTATTAATGAAAATTAAAAATTATTAGAACAAGGGGCACTAGCTCGATACTATTTTCCCAGCGATATTAAATAACTTCGATACCCTGTTTATAGTAAGAAAATAGTCATCAACCGCAGACTCCACCTCTTCATCGTTGACAAATCTGTTACCACCGAGCCTTTTTTTCAATGTTGGGAATATAAAATGATCTAAGGAAGCAAAATCTGGCGAATAAGGTGCGTAATGAAGCAATTCAAACTTTAATTCATGTAATTTAGCCATCGCAATAGTGGATGTGTGAACTGGTGCATTGTGTTGATGGAACAATACTGGCCAAATGAGGCCTTTTTCCTTAATTTCATCACTTAAACGCTGCAATAAGTATTTGTTTTTTTCTTTTTGAAGGTAATCAAGTAAAATTATCCCACGCACATCCCAAAAACAGACGTCATAACCTGCCTGCAGATGGAACTGTCTTCGCTATCTTTGGACACGATTCTCCCTCGTCAGTTCACTGTTAGCGCTCTATTGAAACATTTTCACGACGCTTCTTTTTTCTATTACGGGCAAACGAGGTACACATTTTGCGGACAGTTTTCTCATCTCCAAATTTGCGGTCAATCTGCGATGTATAGCACTTTTTGAAATGTCTATCATTTGAACTAGCTCACGTTCCTTAGCCGTTTCGGGCATGACCACCTCAATTGGTCGACCACTCAATTGGTCATCCGGTCATACAGCCTCGTTTAAACACTGGCATCTAATATTTTATAGTCGTAAACAAAGGAGCAGAATCTCCCAGAGTAGAATCTACCTCGGCTTTAATATAGGTTGGACTGAGACTTTTCAAATGAAAGTATTGAATTACATAACGGTGATCAATTTTTTTCATGTTTACAAATTCACTGAGATCGTTTACTGGATGGCTCCAAACAAACAAAAAAAAAATACTAAACTTAAAACATGTTTTATAAGTAATTTATTTCAAAATATTGCCGTCATCTATACGTCAGCTAGGATTGATCTGGGACCACCGTCGTACAACTTCACATTGTACGATCTAAATTCATAGTTTTGGCTATCAAAAGCAGCCTTATTTTATACATCAAGTATTGCAATTTGCAACACGAAATGTTTGAAGAGTTAAGAAATAATTCAACTCCTAATATTGAAACAGTGTGATAAGGAGTAAGCACATAAATGCATAAGTGAACTAATTGCAAAATTTGCAACGAAATTCCTCAAAGTAATAATTTTGTTGAACTACATCTTTCTATAATTAGTTACTACATAGTTACATTTTGGTATTTTCTACTTGCTTTAAGTTTGCTTGTTAACTTGTTGTACATATGAAGAGTGCAGTGTAGTATAATTCTAGTGTTACATAAGTATTTTTTTTAATTTTTTTTTTTTTTTTATGATTACCGGAAATTTATGATGACTACCTATGTTTGGTTTTTCTATTTAGTATTTTCTTAGCCAGTTGTTGCCAGTTTATGTCGAAGTAAAGTGTAATTTTTTCTGAGACCTGTTGCTTGGTTGGCTGCATGCTATTTTATGCTTTTGATTTAAGTGTGGGGTTTTAAAAAAAAATCCTTTTTTATTACTTTCGTGTTAGGAATAATGCAAACATGCAGTAATTTGCCATGGTATGCCAATATGTAGAGTTTTTAACTACTTTCGAAACCGTTAATTGTAATTGTTCTAAAAGGAAATCGTTCGTCAAATTTATATTGTGGTAGGGTATTTAGTTCTTATGTTCCATTTTTATGTCTTATGAAAACAAATTTTCATTAAAAAAAAAATGCTAACGCTTGTTTTATGCCTTTTTGATGTAGCAACAACCTCAACATAGTTTAATCCCACACTTATCTTTATTAAAAGAAAAAATAAACAAAAAAAAAAACACCTTGAACTTGAACGTTAATTCTATCTACGATCAATTAATAATGCTCCCACAAAAGTTAATAACCTAAAACAATATCCAAGCAATCTCAATTGACCACAAATTGATATGAAGTGGCGATATCTAATGTTTAATAATCCCAACAATGAAACACAACACGACACACCGAAGACGTGTTATTCAGACTTCTGTGCTCTACCTCAGCATTTGGCTGCTTATCAAAATAATGAGGTGTTAAATAAGCAATTAAATGTTAAATATAGAAAAAAAAAACACGTTTAACAGGGAAAAATCATAAATATATTTAAACAGTAGCTTAACAAATTACCAGTTGTCATAATAAAGATTTTAAAGATTTCAAAACAATATGATTCCAACATTTAACACGTCTAAATTTGTTCCAAAAGGTATAATTGATTTATTTGAACACTTAAAACTAGTATGAGCTTTTATACCCTACACTCATCCCTCTTTCGTCAGATTATAATGAGTTTGTGCTGATATTTGTTACTATCAAAAATTCTTGACAAAGATCAACCTTGTAGTATACCGATCGACTCATTATCACTTTCTGAACCAATTTACTGATGTCCGTCCGTCCGTCCATTTGTCTGTCTGTCTGTATGTCCATGTATCCTTGTAATCAAATTTGGTGGGAAAGCTTATTCGATCATAGGACTATCGCTATTTAAATTGGAGAAAATCGGTGCATGTTCAAATGACCCCTATGAGATCCACCTAACATATTACTGGTTTATTACAGTAGTCCAAAAATAAATCCTGTACGTCTTTTTCAGTCATAGCGGCCATATAAAACTGCTTCACGATCTTCACTGAAATCTATCAATAAACAAAAATATTGTATAGATTTTTCTCAAATTTGATTTGTCTATGTTTTTGCAAGAAAATAAGTGACTTTAACATGATCGGTCATTATCTGTCCATTTTCCGAACTGGTTCCCATATAAAAATAGCATCCGATATGAACTTCTTTATATCGACAGGCAACAACTTTTATAACAAACATGGCCACTCAAATTTGGTATATGCTTATTTTTTATATGCAATTATTTGGACCTACGACGCTTTCTTTCATGGTATATAGTATCATATAGTCGGTCTAGAGCGAGATATAATTTTCTTACCTGTTTTTTTTTTTTTTTTTTTTTCATTAAAAAAAAATCTCATAAATTAGTTTACATTCGTTCGTTTTTTCGTTTTGATAACATTGTCCAAGATTTATGTAGAACACAAACGTGCCAGTGAATGATTAATTGATTATTATCAATTTGACACATTTTTTTTTTCTTTTTGTAAAAAAATCTGCTTTAAAAAAACAATTAAAGTAATCAGCACGTTTTAAACATTAACTTGAACTAAATATGAAAATTGGTAGCAAATTTCCTTAGTGAATACACGTGCTACAGCGTTCTCCATGCAAAACTTAAAAGCTTGAGATGTGTATTTTATGTTAATCATGCGTGTAGTAATCAGCCATAAGAGGCCCATTAGTCATATAAGAGCCTAAACCTTTCATGGCACATAAAATCATAAAAACAAACATACTGTGTACTGTGGAGTACACCGTGTGTCTTCATTACGAACACTACAAACAATTACGAGTATAATATTATAGTGTTGTGGTGCCTAGAGTCGTTGTTGTTGATTAGTAGCCAAATTAATGTGACATTAAATTCATTTAAGTTATTGTTGTTTTGGTAGTCAATCGGCCAACTAACTAGCCATGTTTATGCAGTGGGTTCATAAATAAAAAATAAGCTAAAATAATTTAATATACAATAAATATTAAACAAAATGTTATATTGCTTTTCAAAATCTGTTACCGTTTATACTTGCAATTACGTGATTTTGTTTGACACAGCTGATCGAAACAGTTGATTTATGTAAACATATGATTTGTAAAACACACAAATTTTAAAAATTGAGAGATTTTGTTTGACACAGCTGATATAAACAGCTGATTTATGTAAACAAAAGATTTGTAAAAAAAACATATGTAAAAATCGGTAGTAATTTACGATTTATCGAATAAGGGTCGATTCGTCTCTTCTAATATTCCAGATAAGAATAACACGTGTTTATTTCATGATTCTCGTGGTTGATGCTCAGCATGCAGTCAGGTTATGTACCTAATTGCATGCGTTCTGGTTATCTTACATAACCTATCGTTTTATATTTAGATTGAAGTCCACACATAATGTGTGCAACCAGTGCTGGTATATGAGTATTTTACTATACTCGACCAACCCTGTCAAGAGACAGAAACCCAACTAAAAAAAATGTGTAAAAATTTGGATATTTCTTAAACACCATGTCTTGATATATTAGGCATATTGCAAAGTGTACACAAAATGATTCGACAATCCTCAAAAAAACAAGCAAGAAAATTAAAGTCGGTTTAGATCGACTAACCGATACCTCATGCTATGAATTTCCAGGGTCATAATTGGATATATAAAATAAGATTAATCCAATTTTGAGTGTCATGATTATAAAAATGCGCCCTGCAGATATGAAAAAGTTCATATCTCATTCTATTTTCCAAGGTCAAAAAATAGACCGATCACTATAACATTCAGTGAAGTCACTTATTTTATTCAAAAACATATACTAACCAAATTTGGAATGATCTATGTAACATGTTTATTTTTTGATAGATTTAAGTGAATATCGAGAAGCAGCTTTATATGAGAACAATTACTAAACGTGGTCCAACATTTTTTTATATGTGTAGTAACATTATTATCAAGAAGACATGATCATAAAATCCTTCAATCCTACCATTTTATCGGCATTTTATCATTGAAAAATCTCATCCATTTTATTAATAACTGAAAACTAAAGCTTTTTTAAAATTCATTTCACACAATGAAAACATAATTCAATATTTTTAAAATATAAAAGAAAAATAGAAACTCCCAAAGGTGTTCAAAATATTTTTTCATTTTGGTCATTATGCATCAGTTTTGGCTTGTAAATTGTAAAATTCCAATCTTTACCTAAATTTTAATTAAAATTTTTTTATTCAAAAGGCCTGTTCTTTCCGACACATAATTTATTTTATTACGTTGAAGCCACTCTATTGCTTTTCTGCAGTAATGAATTGTAGCTACATTGAGCCTGAATATTACTGGAGTGTTATTAAACTCTTTCTTTTAAGTTATACTCTCTGTCTGTCTGTCTGCCATGGGTGCACCCCATTCCCCCTTATCCAATTGATCTGAAACTTGGCCCATAGTCTTGTCGTGACTACAGATTAAATTAGGGGTAGTCACGCACAGTCACGCATGGTCACGCACAGTCCCGGAGTTATCTAAATGTCATTTCCCCTTATCCGATCAGTCTCAAACTTGGTCCATACACTTGCTGTAAAAAAAAATTAACTTTGACTTAGTCACGCTTAGTCACGCATGGTCACGCACAGTCACGGAGTGATCTAAACGTCATTTACCCTCATCCGACCGATCTAAAACTTGGTCGATATACTTGCTGTCACGCATAGTCACGCACAGTCACGGAGTGATTTAAGACCCATTTTCCCCTTAACCGATCGATCTAAAACTTGGTCGATAGACTTGCTGTGAAAAAAGATTTACCTTGACATTGTCACGCGCAGCCACGGAGATATTAAACCCCACTTCCCCTTAACCGATGGATCTGAAACTATGTCCATAGACTTGTTGTGATTAATTTTAAGATAGTTTGACTATTTAATTTTAAGATAGTGGGACCTTCTACAGAAAGTCAAGTATCTAGAGCAATATGAAAACAAGAGCCTGTGCGGGTCCATATATTATGGATTCAGGTATCGGATTATGGCTGTGGTATCTCCCATACAACGTATATATTTATCATTAAATATCTGGAGTAGTAAGATAGTTATAGCCTTTAAACTGTATGCTAAGTTATTTGTCTAAGTAGTCGAAGTAAGATGTATAGAGTGCTATGATACTGCGAGCCTTGAAACTTTGTGCGACTCAATGGGTTATAATTGTGAGTAGTAAAGTAAATAATAGGCGGAATCAGAGTACATGGCATGGTACTGCCCATACAAAATTATAAAAATCTGTATCCTAGGGCAGTTGAAGTCTATCTCATAAAGGACACCATTTATAAGGGACGCCCTTTATATGAATATATGTAAACCAAAAATCACACAATAATTATTGGGACACCCTTTTTATGTATAATGCCATTGCGAAAAACTATTAACGAATATAACTTTATTGAAACGAAGGTCGATGAGATTCTTTACACCTCCCGTAAAATTGGACACCGAAAATTTGTTTGAAGTCACCTTTTGCACACGTTTCGTCCGTCATTGAAATACAATCTTTAAAAATGTTTAATTGCGAACATAATAAATGGCTCTGCCGTCCGGAAAGTATCTACTTGTATGTCTATTGCTGCAAGTCTAGCCAAAGGATTTTCAAGATAAGTGTGTAAAAATGTTTTTTTCTAGAGGTGGTTTAAGTAGTCACGCGAGAAGCTTTTTTGGTCTTCCTATGAGAAAAGTCATACGTACCGATCCGAGAATCTGTCACTTTTACATAGCAATATCAGAGGCTGAGTTAATGGCAGCTTGAGATATGTCTACGATTAGTTTTGTAAAAGGTCACAAGCGGCCGTTTTACCCTTAAGGATGGTGCACGAAATTAAAAATCTTTTTTTTTTTGTTTAATACATACTCGTATTAAATGTAATATAATTTGTTGGCTTATCTCAACCACTGTCCATAAATCAACACTTTAATTGTCACCAGCAGTATTAGCAGCAGTACTTGTTCATATAGAGATGGCAACTCTAACAATGCACTTAGGTGTACTTTAGATAAACTCACATAATATACAGTAGTCTCTGGTTACTCATAATATTTTATATTTATGTATTATACAAAAAAATAAAACAAAAAAAGTGGACATGTTATCATTACTATGCCTGTATGTGTCTGTCC
Organism: Cordilura impudica; assembly: GCA_963682025.1. Lineage (NCBI taxonomy): Eukaryota > Metazoa > Arthropoda > Insecta > Diptera > Scathophagidae > Cordilura > Cordilura impudica. The sequence goes on along the minus strand of OY821517.1, from coordinate 168,845,808 downwards.
GCCGGTTGTCTGTCCCTCTATGATTCTATCGAAAACAGAATTGTCAACAACAACATGGTGTTGTTGTAAGTAATAAACACGTAAAGTTTAATTTATCCATTATCTATAATTATTCTACAATTTGTCACTTCTACGCGGAAAAGTAATTGTGGTATTATGTTTTTAGTGGTTAATTTTTTTAAATATGAGTTGTAGATTAAATGGAAGATTTAATAGACGTAATGATAAATATACAATAAGTTTTATTTTTTTCTTCTCCAAACATATTAAGTTAACGTTTAACTTTATAATATCATAAGCAATTTAATAATAAGTTTAATCTAATAACTCAATTCGAGTGGAAGTTAGTATTGTATTTAGAACTTCTTTTGAACTCGAAAATAAAACAATAATTTAAACAAATAAGAAATTCACAGTTTAGAGAAAGAGTTCTAGGTCCAACTAATTGGATATAAAAAAAACAAGCCTAAACCAAATTTGAGTAGAATTGTTAAAAATGTGTTGCCTGCCGATACGAAAAAGATCATATCGGATATAATTTTATATGTGACTATGTCGAAAAGTACACCGAACCTGACCATAGTTTTCGAAAATTCATATTTAAACCAAATTTGCGAAAAATCTCTAAAATACTTTTGATTTTAGGTACATTTAAGTGAAGATCGGGAATCAACATTATAAAAATGGTCCTACAGGGTTTATTTTTGGGGTACTAATTAATAGTTGTACAAACTAAATTTTGCAGATATTTATATGATAATTTGAATCTTAGATCAATTTTTCACCAATTCCAAAAATTTAATTGAAATATATACATATTTGTGACCTGTAGTTTGATTACAAAGTTTACTATGCAAACAGACGTACAGACAGACAGATTAACAGATAGACAGACGGACGGATGAAAACCACTAAATCAACTCGGAAAATGATTCAGAGTCGATCGGCATAATAAAAGATGGGTCTTGGTAAGATATTTTTGGTAATAACAAACATCAGCACAAACTCATTATAACCTTACCGCATACAGTTACGGTCAATAAAATAGTATCACCTATGTATTTTTCTACTTTAGAAGTGAAACTTTCATACTGCAATGTATAAAAGTTCTTACAATATATAATCTATGATTAACTCGTGATCAGGATATTAACAAAAGATACAGCATTAGAAAGTTTATTAAAAATTTCTATATGCATATCTTCCAAACTGTCGGCAATAACTCTGCCAAATCAAACTCTAATGCTATGTTCAGACGGACAGCAAGATTCTAGGTTCGCTCTCTCATCCACGGTTCGCGCCCCAATCATATTTGAACTTACATGATTCGCCATACAAAATTTTGAGAGCGAACCAACTTGGTTCATTTTGAATCTAGTTACGAACCAAGAAAAATGTGCTGTCATCTCCAATTTTGATCAAAAATTATCGCAAGTTTATCTGAACTAGCTGTCAAAAATATATAAACAAAGAAAAAACAAAAAATTAATGTGTGCTATAAAATAAATAGAAACATTTTACAAATCAAAAGTATATATTTACATATATATATTCAAATAAAAATGGAATAAAAATGGAAAAATTAAATAGTGAAACGTAAAGTGTTAGAAGGATGTCTTCAAATATTTGCACAAAAAATATATACGTCAAAATGAAACAAGAACACTCGTCTAAATACCAAGGTTCGCAATCGTGATTCGGAGAGCGAATCAAGTGGTTCATTTTGCCGTCTGAACATGCTATAAGACATCGTGCTTTTTTTAAATCATATCTTAAAAAATTGTCTATATTTAATTTTTTAGTTAAAAGTAATCAGAAAAAAATATTGTATATCACTCTGTCTGTATAGTTGTTTGCGATTTAATTACTAGTTCCTGAGAAGTTAAACATAGTTCTAGAGAAGGCGGATATAGCTGTATTTATTTTTTTTAACGCCATGGAGGGCGATATTAAGAAAAATAATATCAAAATATTATTGTTATATTTTTTCTATCGACGAACAGTGGACCATTTGACGAGAAGGCGGTCAAAACTCTATAACTTTTGATTGGATTGTAATTTTGATATGCGGTTTTTTTGTTTGGTAGGTGAGACTTTAGCCTTTAAGTTTTGCTATAAAACGTAATTCTCGACCGAAAATAAAAAAAGTTACGGAGGGTTTAAAATACATTTTCATTTGTAGTTGAATTTTAGTACAAAAGTGAAGTGTTAAAAGGTAAAAAAAGGTTTTTTTTTAATATAATGTCTTATTTTTTCAGTTAATTTTACAACTAATACTTTTTAACAATTTTTTAAGTTAATTTTTTCAGAAAATGCCAAACTTTGGCCCCCGTAAACTTTTTAGTCCTAATGTGCACAAGGGCCAAAGGTTGTTTTTTTTTTTTTAAGATCCCGAGTTAAAATATAATTTATTAAGCAGCGAACGTAAAAGTTACCTTATATTGGTTCAAGATAGAGAAGTTTCAATGAAAAACTCTTATGTTCGTGCTTTAGTTAAATTTTTTTTTATTGTCTTTTTAAATATTTCTATATCAATTTTTATGGTAAATTTCCAAAATATATAAATTTTTAAATCAAGAAAATTTTTTAACTATATAAAAAAAAAAGTGTAACTTATTGTTAGTGTAATGAAAAAGTACTTTAAATCAACCAATTTTAGTAAAAATTTCTTCTAAATAGCCTTGATTTTCATCTTCTAGAAGTTGTTTAGCTTCTTCGTCTAATTCAATAGTTTTCCATTTTTGACGAATGTTGGACATATATGGATCTGAAGTGCACAACAAAATAGTGATAAGGTCTTCATTAGTACAACATCTGGACATTTTCCTTGTGTTGTGCTCGCGAAAGAATCTGTAGTCTTTGTTTCTTTTTTCTTGCGCTTCTTCAGATAGATCTCCTATTGGTAGCATATTGTTTTGAATTATTTGTTCCTCATGGTACAAAATTTTATGAACTTTGGATGGCATATATCTCCAAGAGTATTTTTCATTATAAAGTATAGGTGTTTCATTGGCGTACTCTCCAAATTTTTTTGCGTTTATCTTTCTGCTGCATGCTAGAACTTGTAATATGATTTTGAATCGTCTTATTAATTCATGATCTACACCTGTGATAGATGCTGCAGTTTCCAGATCAGAAAAAAATCTCCTTGCAGTATTTCCATCATTTGTGTTTGCTTCCCCTTGTTTTGGTTGGTCGATTACGAGGCCTAGCTGTAGATATTTTTGTTGAATTTGTTTTTTTTTTTTGCTTTCTTTTTTCTTCATTTTCTTTGTTTTTTCTCACTGTTTCACCTAACGGACCTAATTCCCAAACATAACCCAATTTAAGAATATGCTCCATGAATCATATTCTAGCATGAAGAGGGGACATTCCAAATTCGTAGGCTTCCTTAAAACTATCGTCTTCTGGTGGGGGTTAGCTTAATTGACTTGATGTCTTTTGGCAGCTGAACGTTGACTTTGTTCCAGTTAAAGCTTGTGCAACTTTTCCATCATTCATTGTGAGACACATTTTGAAATGTACTTCAATGTCTTGGTCATCAAATTTAAATATTACTGGTTGCAGTTCCTTAATTTGATCTTTTATTTTTTGAACTTCTTCAGTTATGACATCTTTGGTTTCCTTTTTGAATGCAAATTTTATTGGTCTGCAATACTTTGTTGAAGAAGGAATTTCATTTTTCCATATATCAATTTCTGTTGCTCTACTAGTTGACGGCTCTAAGACGCTATACATTTTTGTTAAGCGCAATGGAACGAAAGATACCATAAATAAATTAGCATCTGATGAATTTCCGGCATTAAATTGCTTGCTTTGTTTCTGACCAGAGGATCCATCACATCCCCATTTAGAAATTAAAGTAATGCTGCCATTACCAATTTTTTTTAAATGATCAGTATCAAGCGTATTTAGCAATCGTTCTGCAGTATGTTCAAGGAGATCTTGCAATTTTATTTCTGCTGATAAGCATTCTTTTTTGGCAGAAACTAAATCTCGATACTCTAGAAAAATCCCACAATTCTTTTCATTGGTTCGCTTCCGCAATTCCTTATATTGATTTTTGGTCAATTTCAAATCTGAAAATAGGGCGAACGCTTCTTCCGGCGTAAATTTCTTATCTTCAATTGGTGTAGGAATGATTTTCAAAATCCAGCTTGCGCCTTCGAGATCTTTCAGTACATCCGTCAATTGGTTTTGCTGGTCGACCCTTTTTTCCACTTTCGTTGGCAGTTGTAGATGCACTCTCAAAAATAAGTTCCTTTATTAACCAGTCTTGGTAACGTTTGTACATCTTTGCCTTGCTATGAGAGCATTCAATGTACCGTCTTTTCAAATTCGATGCAAAATTAGTAATTTTTCCTTTGTGCATTTCAATGTGTTCTAGGTTACAATTCTTAAAGAAGTCGTTACTCACTATGTGCAAAATTTAGACGATGTAATTTTGCACATAGTGAGTAACGACTTCTTTAAGAATTGAATCATTCGTTGAAAATAAATATCTGCAAGATCTCTGTAACAGTACTTAGCCATTGCACAAATTGTAATGAATAATAATTGTGGAAACATTATTATAAATACTCTTTCTTGCAATTATGTAAAATAAAAATTGTTATCTTTTATTACCACTTTTAGAAGCATAAAAAACCCACACCTTTTAAAAGGTGAAGCATACCTGCTCATATCTTAAAGGGCTATGTCGCAATAGTTTTTTTTTTTACCATTTACCTGTTATTTAAATTGTGTCCCATTTTGTCAGGTATTTAAGCTATATAACTCTAATTCAGACTATTAATGGTTTTGAAAGATACCTATGTAAATGTACCTGTAACAATTAAGCGCATTATATCTCAACCCTTTTTTATAAGTAAAGGGTGATTTTTTAGCTATTATCTTTTTGGCAACACTGGTTTAAACAGCTGACGCACGTTTCGTGTTTTGTTTCGTTGTCAAACATCTTCAATTTGGTCTATAATTTAACCATGAATCGTCTTACAAACGAACAACGCTTGCAAGTTATTGAATTTTATTGTCAAAATGCGTGCTCTGTTAAGAAAGTTCATCGCGCGCTTCTTCCATTTTATGGTCAGTTTAATCGACTCACTGAAGCGGCTATTCGGGCTATTGTGACTAAATTTCGCACCAAATTTACATTGTTGGACATTAAACCACCAACACGCTTACGTAGAGTGCGAACTGAAGAAAATATCGCAGCTGTATCGGCCAGTGTTAACGATGACCATCAATTATCGATTCGTCGCCGTTCGCAGCAATTGGGCCTCTGTTACTCAACAACGTGGAAAATTTTGCGGAAGGATTTAGGTGTGAAGCCTTTCAAAATACAGCTGGTGCAAGAATTGAAGCCGAACGACCTACCGCAACGTAGAATTTTTGGTGAATGGGCTCTTGGAAAGTCGGCCGAAGATCCACTTTTTACCGAAAAATTGTGTTCAGCGACGAAGCTCATTTTTGGCTCAATGGGTATGTAAATAAGCAGAATTGTCGATTTTGGAGTGAATATCAGCCAGAAGCATTGGAAGAGCTACCAATGCATCCAGAAAAAGTCACAGTTTGGTGCGGTTTATGGGCTGGTGGCATCATTGGACCGTACTTCTTCAAAGATGATGCGAATCGTAACGTAACTGTGAATGGTGAGCGCTACCGAGAGATGATATCCAACTTTTTTTTTGCCCAAAATGCGAGAGCTTGACTTGCATGACATGTGGATTCAACAAGACGGTGCCACATGCCACACAGCACGCGCAACAATGGACTTATTGAGAGGCGAGTTCGGTGAACATTTTATTAAACGTTCGGGACCGGTCAATTGGCCGCCTAGATCGTGCGATTTAACGCCTTTAGACATGTGTTAAAGCTCATGTCTATACAGGCAATCCCGCTTCAATTGACGCATTGGAAGACAACATTGAAGCATTTATTCGTGAGATACCGGCCGAAATGTTGGGAAGAGTATGCCAAAATTGGACTAAGCGGATGGACCATTCGAGGCACAGTCACGGTCAACATTTGCATGAAATAATCTTCAAACATTAAATTATATGGACCGTACTATCGATTCAAATAAAGATTTCATGCATTTTTCTGAATTTTATGTGTTTTTTTTTTTTTGAAAACTTTCCTATAGCTCTTAAAAAATCACCCTTTATATAACAACTCCTGACAACTCTACCGACACGCAAAAAAATACACCGCGGTGCACCGGTACGACCAACTTTTGTATTCATAATACTCAGACGGACGGACGGACATCGTTTAATCGACTCAGAAATGTGTTTTTGAGTCGATCCGTATAATAAAAGATGGATAAAGGTCCAATATTTTTGGCAGTTACAAACATCACCTCAAACTTAATATATATACTAACCACATAGTGGACAACTTTTGTATTCATAAATTTTGCAGAAAATATCTAACCTTGGGTCAGAAAAATTGTTCTGGTGCACACGGGCGAAAACTGGCGGGTATATAATGGGGTATAGGAGTATAGGGGAGGGTTCGGACTATAGAAGAGCGCAAGATTTTTTCTGACTGCTTTTGACTGGCATGAGTTATGCTCTATTAAGTAGGAGATTTTCGGAAAATTTGGACCATTTTTAAATTTTTTTTTTAAATTTCGGAATGACTCAGTGATTTTACATTTTTAACATTAATAGTATGGAAGCCACAAAATTATACAAAATTTATTTCACTTCAAAATCTTTTAAATCAAAAAAGTTACAGTCATTCAAAAATAAAAATTTTCAAAGAAATTTTTAATTTTAGCAAAATACTGAGAAAGCCCATTTTCGAAGACCCTGTTCGCTGTGATATAGTTGCGATAGAGTCGCAATTTTTGGCTCCCGAGGTTTACTAGTATTTACTTTCAAATAACATAACTTTAAAATCGGTAACAAAAAAAAAATGATTTTTGGCCGCCTTCTCAAAATATGGTCCACTGTGCGACGTTTTATAATAGAAAACGATTGCCATTTTTACACCCTATACCATTATGTGGTCAGTATATACTGAGTTTGTGCAGATGCATGTAACTACCAAAACTATTTGATCTAGACCCACCTCTGAATATACCAATCGACTCATAATTACTTTCTGAGTCAATTTAGCAATGTCCGTCTGTCTGTCTGTTTGTCCATCCGGCTGTCTGTCTATCTATCTGTCTGTCCGTCCGTCCGTCTGTCCGTCTGTGTATCCATGTAAACCTTGTACAGGTCACAAATATGAAAACATTTTGATGAAATTTAGTATATAAGCTTTTATCGCCCATATATAAGCTTTTATTGGTGCATTTTCAGACGTATATATATACAAGTCCCTGTAGAACCATTTTTAGTCATAGTTCTCATATAAAGTTCATCTCCGATCTTCACTTAAATCAAATTTGGTTTGTATATACATGTGTTTGAAACAAGTAAAAATAATTAGATATGAAGTGTTTGATATCTGCATGGCACACATTATCTGATTTATACTTATTTTCTATATCCAGTTATTGCCTTAGCAAAGTTGGATCCAAGACCTTCTCTATAAATGTATGGTATAGATCTAGACCGACTATAATTTTCTTACTAGTTTTTTTTTTTTTTTTGTTCATCGGAGGATTTTCATCCTCCATAAAAAATTTTGAAAACTACACAGGTGGTACTATTTTAATGCCAGCAGGTGTATGTAGTTAGGTGAGAAAAAATTCAAAATCGATTCTTTAATTGATTATGATGAATTTCATCAAATGCCATATGCCCACGCATTTTAAGACTCATACAATAAAAATATAAAACGGCCATATATAATTTTTGCTTTTCCTCTAAAAGAAAATGAAAAATTTTAGTAACGTCTCTTTGAACTTCAGCTAACAAGATGTATGTTGGGGCTTAGTTTAATGCATTTCGAACTTTTTGAAGTTTTATGAAAAGCAAATTATATTTGAAATAAAGGAAATACACTTGTCGAATAAAAATTTAAATGTAAGCAGAAGATTTTATTTGGTCTACTTAATTTTGAATTATTTTTGCTCCCAAATGAAATTATTATTTTTCTTTTATTTTAAAAACTCAATATAATTACACTTTATTAAAATCTCTAACATGGCGTTCTTTTATCAAGGTTAAGTTTATACCTTTACTAACAAATTAAGGTTAAGTGTACGAGAGTCATCCAATAGAAGAAAAAAATTAAAACGAATAAAACAAAACTAGAACATAGTAAATATTATGCAAGTAGGTATCTAGGGAACATTGATGAGGTGAAAAAATTATACATAAATAATTTAAAAAAAAGGAGACACTTACATTAATGATTAACCTTTCCATGATGACGATGTTGATGATGATTTAAATATTAAGAGCTGTAATGAAAAATATATAAAAAAAAAATTTCTTAATAAATGCATTAAATTAAACATGCAATGAGATACTACTTAATAAAAACAATTATAGAAATATAACTAGAATAAATTATTTTATATTCAATTTAGAGAACATTATGGCCAACCATAGGCCCAAATCAAATATTATTAGTATTTATAACAAAATTTACATTAAACAATGTAAATTTAGCTGAAGAATTTCTGATGCAACATTTCTAGAAATAAAGGTTGATTAATTTGATTGAAAAATCATTTTTTTCATATTTCTGTTTATTGCCGGTAAGACAGTCTTTTGATACGAAAACAATATTCGCATTATGCAAGGAGGATTATTTTGTTTCGTTGATTCTTTTTTATTTTTTAACATAGTTTGCTTTTTTAAGCCCTTTTCAAGTTAAAATTTCGAAAGCTCCTCAAAATAGGCTTCTGTAGCAGACTCTAATCTTTTTCCGCCGAGCAATTTCTTTAAATTTGCAAACAAAAAAAAGTCACTGGGAGCCATATCTAGAGCTTCAGTCGTATATTTTTGCTATAGAAACTTCAGAAGTGTGTACCCGCTAAGTGGGGTCTTATTTTCTTGATTTTTTTTCGCTTAATTGGCCCAATAAAGATAATGCTATAATATTCAACGTTTATTATTTTTCCCAATTGAATCAGAATCTGAGTTGATTTATCGAAATCCGCCCGTTCGTCCGCCCGTCTGTCTGTCCGTCTGTGTGTCCATGTAAACTTTATAATCAAACTACAGGTTGCAAATATGAAATTTGGTATATAAGCTTCAATCGGCCATGGGGCGAAGGCTCTTGAAATTGGTGAAAATCGGTGCATGTTCAGTCCTAGTCCCCTTAAGATGAAAACTATCACACAGATTTCGTTCAAATTGGATTTATTAAATTCATTACATGCCTTTGGATCCAAATTATCATATAGATCTCGTTCAAAAATATTGCAAAGATTTTTCTCAAATTTGCTTTGTATACCCATATAAATATATCATCCGATATGAACTTTTTCAAATTTGCAGGCAAAAAAATTTGTAAAAATTCCACTCAGATTTGGTTTATGCTTATTTTATATACACAATTAGTTGGACCTAAGACCAATTCTCTAAACGTACGGTATAGGGTATCGCATAGTCGGTCTATACCCACTATAGTTTCTTACTTGTTTTAGAAGTACAATAAAATGTGAACTAAATTTGATTGATTGATTGTTTACCAATTCCCACAGTTCAGATCAGTCTCAAAAAAATGTAAGAACAAAAATCTAGATCAAAACAAAGAAAAAGATTTCACTTTCCTGTTACCACAGAAAACCTTTGTTTATCATCTAAAATATACTATACTTTTACATAAATATATTTTTGAGTTTATGATGTTAGAGAAGCAGACAATAATCTAACAACTAGCAATTGCATACATTAACTTCAAAAAAGATATTGCATGTTTTAGTTGAACATATCTTTAAAGGCAATAGAGGAAGAAACAAACGTAAATAATAAACTTCAATGGTGGGGGCCCATCAAAATTTCAACAATTTTCAAAGTCTTTCATATTATTCCTCCACTAAACTAATCGCATTATAACAGAAACTGTAAATTCTGTAATTTTGAAAATATTGGAAAAGAAATTCTAAGCAGTCATAATTTGGGGGAAAAAACGAACTATTAGTCCAATAAGGAAAACAAATATTACAAACTACTTAATATTTGTTGGGCAGTCGGTTTGTAAGCCAAGCCAAGCCAAGCCAAAAATGTATGTAGTTTTATGTAGTTGCTATTATTTTGTAGACAGAGTGTATGTGCATGTCTGTTTAAAGCAATTTGCATAACCCTGACTGGAAATAAGTATAACCAAGTCAACTCACTAACTCAGCAACTAACTAATAAACTACTCGTAGACTGTCAGCACTATACAGAATTTAATGTTTATTCTTTTTACTCAATCGTTCTTTTTTTGAATTTTGCAGAAGGCTGCTACTACAACTATAATCATTACAATGAAGGCGATAGAATCATGACAAATGAGCCCTGTTTGAATTGTACGTGCCACAATAAGATGCTCATGTGCTATTTGCGTGTATGTCCGTTCACCAAACCAATTGGCCATGATTGTATAGTAGAGAAACGTGAGGATCAATGTTGTCCAATCATTACATGTCCCGAAGGTGAGTGTTGTGAAATGATTAAAACAAAAAAAAAGCAAAGAAAATTACTTTATTTTGTTGTTGGGTTCTTTTTCGATTTTTTAAATAGTTCCTGTGGATGTTGCTCATTCGGCTCCACAACCAGGCACTGAATTGAGTTTCCCCGAGAAATTTGGCTGTAGCATTGAAGGTAACTTCTATTTGGAAGGCGCTCAAGTACCCTCGAATCCTAACAAACCTTGCGAACTCTGCTATTGCATTAAGAATCGTACCTCCTGTTTAATGCAAGAATGCACTTTACACATTGATGGCTGCACTCCAATCTACAATAAGGGCTCTTGCTGCCCGGTTCGTTACAATTGCGGTAAGTAGTTAAAGTTTTTAACTCCTGTTCACATCATCAAATGCAAATCAAGCAAATGCTATAACTTCAAAATCATATTTTACTTTTTCTTCCTAACAGACCACGAAAATGATGTTCTTGAATTGGAGGATCTGTCTACCACTACTGAAGCCGCTACCACCACCACTGTACGTCCAACCACAGGTTTTATCATTACCAGTACCATGTCTCCCTCAGTGTCTACGGATTGCGTACACAATGGTGATTTATATGCTGATGGTGCTCGTATTGCGGGCGAAACTGCTTGCGAAAACTGTTATTGTATGCGTGGTGATATTATTTGTGCTGTCCAAGAATGTCATATGCCTATGCTTGCCGGTATTGAAAAGAATTGTCATGCTATGCCTGCTGCCGAGGGTGAATGTTGTCCCAGCAATTATGTTTGCGAAGATGATACTGCTACCACCCAAATTATTGAAGCTACTACATTGCCTTATTCTGGTCTCGATGAGGAAGTTAAAATTACTACCTCAGCTCCAGTTAAAGATTTACATAGTGCCATACCCGATGAAGATTTGCAATTGCAAACTCATATTGATGATGATGAAACGGCCACAAAAGCTCCCTCAACTGAAGTATCTACTGATATTTCTTTGCCAGCGGAGAAACCCAAAGATGAAGAACAAGAACTTGATACATCAGCCGATGCCACAACTGTATCTACATCAGATGCTTCTGGAAGCCAAAAAATTGTTACAGAAGCTCCAGGTGTGGCTGATAAATTATCGGAAGCTAAACCAGAAAAATCTGATGAACATGTTCCCAAAGCTCCTTCCGTTGAAGAAACTACTAGCAAAACTTCTATTGCAGCTGATGAGTTGCAAGAACTATTTACTGAGCCTAGTGCTGATGAAGATGATCTTGCTACCAAATCTCCTTTGGATGCGGAACTACCAGCAGTTGACCATGAAGGCAAACCTGAAGATGACGCTACCAAGGCTCCTGTTGTTGATGCTGTAAAATCAGAACTTCCCACAGAATCACCTGAAGATGAATCTAATGAATCTACGGAATCAACCGATGCTGATAAATCGATTACCAAGGCTCCTACGGCTGGCGAAGGGGAAGTATCCACAGAAGCTAGTGAAACTGAGGATACAGATGATTCGGTTACTAAAGCTTCTTTAACAGGCGAAGATACTTTACCCACAGGAGTTAGCGAAGATGATAACGAAACTGTTGAAACTGATGAAACGGTTACGAAAACTCCATTGGCTAATGCGGATAAAGCAACTGATGGTATCGAAGCTGGTGATGTTACTGAATTACCTGTTGGTTCCGCGGAAGAACCAGAAAAAGATGTTACTCAAGCAACAATTGAATCTGCTGAACATCAAGAAGAATCCACTGAAGCCTCAGGTGAAGGTACAGATGAAGATACCAAAGCCCCAACTGCTGACAAAGAGAAACCAGAAGCCGACGAAAATCAAGATGTTTCCACTGACACAGAGGGCAAGCCAGAAATATCAGAAGAAGAAAAACCAGATGCCGATGCTGGCATTAGAAGCGAAGAAATAGCCGGCACATCTGCTGCGCCACTTGAGGCTGTTACTGACGGTGAACAATTATCTGCTGAGGGTCCCAATGAAGAAGAAAAACCAGATAAATCGGAAGAAGAAACACCAGTTACTGATGCTGCCATTAAAGGCGACGAAATCGCTTCCACTCTTGCGCCAGATGAGACTGTTACTGAAGGTGAACAATTATCTGCTGAAGGTCCTAAAGAAGAAGGAAAACCAGATAAATCAGAAGAAGAAAAACCAGTTACTGGTGCTGCTGCTACTGGTGAAGAAATCGCTTTTACAACTCCTGCGCCAGTTGAGTTTGTTACCGAAGGTCCTAAACAAGAATCGGATGAAGTACAACCAGAAGCTGTCAGCGACTTGCCTAAATCCAAAGTGGAACAACAAGAAATTACCACAGAAACTAAACCGGATTCGGCTACAGTGCCATCAGTTGATACTGAATATGAACCAGAAAAATCTACCGAAACTTCTGCTGAATTTACAGAAACAGATATTGATGCCCCTAAGATTCCTTTAACTGTTGATGAAGATAAAGAAATGGGTATAAAAGCTCCTGCTGATGAAATATCCACTACATCTCCAGTGTCTGTTGCAGAAGATCATAAAATTTCCACTGAATATTCTGAAGGAGAATCATCTGGAGAAGGTAAACCTGTGGCACTTGATGAACTACCGCTTGATATTACAACTGTTGCTCCAGCTAAATCTGAGGATGAAGAAGATCACAAACATGATACCGCTGTTGATGAATTCGGTAGCGGTGATTATGCTACTGAATCTTCAGTTGAAAAAACATCTCAACCGTCATCTATTAGCATGTCGACTGAAGGTGCAATTTCTGCTCAACAAGAAGATGAAGAAGGAGATATTGTTACTGTCAAACCAATTGCTGACAAATTACCTGAAGAGGAAGAAAAAGAGCAATCGTCTACTACTGCAACAGTGGATATTTCAGAAAAATCTGAACTGGATGTTACTACTGTTGAAACTTTCGCTGCTGATGTTACAGTTTCTACTACTCAAAAATCTGAAGAAACTGTCACCAAACTTCATTCGGAAGATGAAGGAGAAGCTTCTTCCACCACTATTAAATCTGAAACTTCTACTGAACAAACACCTTCTGGTATTAAGGTTGATTCTACTACCGCTAAAAATGTTGGTGAAGAAAAGATTGAAACTGATATAGAAGAAGCTGATGACAAGATTGTTCTGACCACAATGGCCAGTTCAGTCGATAAAGATATACCATCTGAAGAACAGCATAAGGACAAATTACATGGAGAAATTACTACTCAATCTTCTGTTTCTATCGATACCTCAAGCATTCCTACTGTTGATAAGGATTCCTCTGAAGAAACTAGTAGTGAAGAAGATACAACTAAACCTGAAAGCATGAAAGATTCTCTTGAATCTGTTGAATCTGATGAAGTTACCACACAAAAGCCTATTAATGAAGCAGCTCAAGTTTCCACCGTGGCTCCCGCCATCGAAATCATTACGGAAGCTGAAGAAGATCAACACAAATTTATGCCTGAAAGTGATGACCACAAAGCTGATGAACAGCCTGAAGGACAAGTTGGAATCACCGATAGCCCAATGGTTATTTTCGAAGACATGTCTGAAATCACCACTCTTAAACCTACTGTTGCTGAAGGTACTAAGACCGAAATTGGGGATGACAAAGAACAACAGGCCAAAGCAACTACAGTCGCTCCTACTGAAGATTTGCAACCTCTTGATACCAGGGGTGATTTGGATGAAGGAGTTCCTGTCACAACAGTTAAACCAGTTACTGAAGAATTATCACCTATTGAAGAAACATCCAATATGCAATTGCCCTCTGTTATTCCTGGTGAAGGTGATTGTTTGGTTGGACAGAAAACTTATGAAAATAACACAGTTATTCCTACCTCAGACGAATGTGAAATTACGTGCAGATGTGTCAGTAGTATTGTTTCCTGCGAACGTGTTAAATGTGAAGTTCCTTATAATATCGACCAATGTACCTTGGATGAAGCCAGTACCAACAAATGTTGTCCATCATATATCTGTGGTACCGATGGTATTCCTCCTAAGACCGATGACAGCGCTGAATTTGTCACACAAGACGACGATAAAGAAATTAAGTACACCACCATTGCTGCTCTTCATGAAGTTCCTGAAGAACAATCTACCAGGAAAACTGATCAAATACATGAATACCCTACAGTTAAACCTGATGTTATTCCCGAAGATGCAATTGGTGTTACTATACCTGCAATTGAAATAGATATTTCCAGTACTGAAGAACCGATGTCTCATGTCAAGGAGGATGAAGCAACTAAAATACCAATTGTTGACTTGGCTGAAGATAAAAAGGATGCGGTTGTTTCTGATGGGGAAGTATCAACTACTCCAGCTTCTGCTGTTGAAGATATTATTGTACCACAGTCAATGGTACCACTCGATACATCCGAAAAGGAAACTGATCAAGAAATTCCTACAGAAAGTCCAGTCAATATTTCTCAAGAAATTTCAACTGAAATTGCCATTGATCAACAACAGCCAGAAAAGAAAATTGGTGAACAAACTACATCTTCTTCGATCTCCGTTGAGGCTATTACTGATTCATCAGAGCAATCATCAAGCGAAGAAGAGAAAGAAGATAAGACCATTTCTGCTATGTCAACCACACCCTCAACTGAGGAATATCCAACAGTTCAGCCAATTGAGAAAGATGACGAAGAGCACACTAGTGATGAAATTATGGTTCCTACCGTTCTTCCTGCTGCATCTTCTGACGAAGATGAAGCATCTGAAAAAACTCAAACATCTGCTCCTATTGCTACCGATGATACATCTACTCAAACTCAGGCTGCTACTGGTGAAAAACAAGATGAAGCAATCAATGAAATTGAAACTTCAACTCCAGTCGCTGCTGAACCAACATCAGAAGAACCTTCTAAAGATATCGAAACACAAACTTCTGCTTCTGAATCTCCTGAAGATATTTCAGTGGGTACTACTTCTGCTTACCCAAACAAGGAACAAGATAAAGAATCTCCTGAAGAAGAGGATATTGATAATAACACAGCTGTACCAGCAACAACAGATACTGACAAACAATTATCTACCAAAGCTCCAAAACAACCTTCTGATGAACATTCTGTTAGTCCTATCAGCGAAGAATCTCAAACCACTTCTACTCCAGCTTCTTTCTCTGAAGAAAGAAAGGAAGAAGACCATACCGACTCCATTTCGACTGATGATTCTGTCGCTCATTTCTCTGGCGATAAAGAAGATGACACAGAAACTCATACCGTTTCTCCAGTTACTTTACAGCACGAAACAGCCCCTGAAGAAGAAAAACAAGATATTGAAGTCAGCACTTCAGCTCCATCTTCCGAAATTGTTACTCCATTTGCTGATGTATCAATTGGTAGTGAAGAACCTATGGAACCCACTGATATTGATACTAAGGTTACAACTGTTCCTTCTTCAGCTGCTGTAGATTCTATCGTTGACGAAACAACTCCCGAAAGTATCGAATCAAATGTTCAAACTAGCACATCATCTTCATCTATGGATAAAGAAATTTCCATTGAAACAACAACAGCTTCAGATGAAAAAACTGATACATCAGCAGAAGTTGTCGATACTTCTACTGATAAACCAATTGATTTTGAAACTAAAGTTGATACATCAGTCAACAAAAATAAGGAAGATGAAAAAGAATCTATTGAAGAACAAACTGATTCAGCATCTGCTGAAGAAGGAGAAGAACCAATTGCTACAATGGCACCTACCGCTGACTCAACCTCTTATGATACTACATCAGTTGAAGATGGCATACGTAAGGTTACTACTGCTGCATCAGTGCAAGAAGGTGAACCCGATGAATATATTGCAACTACTTCCGCTTCGGTTGAAAAAGCTACCGAATCATCAGAAGAAATTACCGAAGAAAATATTACCGTTCACTCCATTGAACATGATAGAGAAAAACTTCAACCTTCAATGGCTCACACTGTGGATTCCTCTGTCGAAGAAAAAGAAAAGGATGAACCTACTGCAACAGTTTCAGATGACCAAAAACTCGAAACTTCATCTCCAATTTCTACTGACGGACATGTTAATGAAGAAGATATTGATTCCTTTACAAAAATACCTACCACTTCAACTGATTCTTCTGAAGGTATTTCTTCTGCAGAAGAATCCACCAATAAGGCTGATGTGGCTCCAGTGAAAGAAGATACGATTCTCCCTGAATTGGATACACATATATCTTCTGTGGAAGGATATACTACAGTTGCTCCACTCGTGGATGATGGAGTCCAAAGTAGCATAGCTCCTGTCAAACAACCTTCTTTGGATCTTTCTGAAGAAGAATCTGGCGAATCTGTCGAATCTGAAGAAGAAATTACCACTGAACCATCCAAGATCCAACATATTGGTGAATTTGTTACCCAACGCGTCGAAGAATCTACCGAACAAAATGTAGAAAAGCAAGACTCTGGTGAAGAAGAAGAAATGGAAACAACAACCGCCGTACTGAAATTAACTGGTGCTCATCAAGAAGATGAACGTAATGTTACCACCTCTGTTCCTGTTAAAGAACCCGAAATGCCTGAAGATGTTGAATTGACCACTGAAAAATTCTTCGAAAAAGATATTGTTACCAAAGCTCCTTCGGGAGAATATATCGCGCCATCCGTTACTAACGCCCCACTAACTTCTGAAGATTCTGAAAGTACTACCGATGAAATACCTAAACAGGATGTTCCTTCATCGTCTACGAATGCTTCATTCGATATTGAAGATACCAAAGATGTCGTTCCATCGGTTACCAAAGCTCCGTTCGCAGTTGAAGAAACTGAAGACACTACCGACGAAATACATACGCAAGAAGACGTTCCTTCAAGTTCTACAAATGCTCCATTAGATCGTGAACATGATGAAAATGTCCTTCCATTGGCTACCAATGCTCCGTTCGCAGTTGAAGAAGATGTTCCTTCAACATCTACGAATGCTCCCTTCGCTCATGAGCATGGTGAAGATGTTGTTCCATCGGTTACCAAAGCTCCGTTCGAAGTTGAAGATACTGAAGGCACTACCGATGAAATACATAAAAAGGAAGACGTTCATTCATTGCCTACGAATGCTCCATCCGCTCATGAAATTGATGAAGATGTTGTTCAATCAGTTACCAAAGCTCCGTTCGCAGTTGACGATACTGAACTTACTACCGATGAAATACATAAACAAGATGTCATTCCTTCATCGTCTACCAATGCTCCATTCGCTCATGAACATGATGAAGATGTCATTCCATCGGCTACCAAAGCTCCGTTCGAAGTTGAAGCTACTGAAGACACTACCGATGAAATACATAAACAAGAAGACGTTTCATCATTGCCTACGAATGCTCCAATCGTTCCATCGGTTACCAAAGCTCCGTTCTCAGTTGAAGATACTGAAGACACTACCAATGAAATACATAAAGAAAAAGTTCCTTCACCATTCGGTCATGAACGTGATGAAGATGTCGCACCATCGGTTACCAAAGCTCCGTTTGCAGTTGAAGAAGAAGACGTTCCTTTATCATCTACTAATGTTCCTTTCGATCGCGAACATGATGAAGATGTCATTCCATCGGTTACCAAAGCTCCGACTGCAGTGGAAGATACTGAAGAGACTACCGATGAAATACAGAAACAAGACGTTCCTTCATCGTCTGAGAATGCTGAATTCGAACATGAACATGATGAGAATGTGGTTCCATCGGTTACCAAAGCTCCGTTCGCAGTTGAGGATACTGAAGACACTACCGATGAAATACATAAACAAGAAGGCGTTCCTTCATCATCTACAAATGCTCCATTTGCTCATGAACATGATGAAGATGTCGTTCCATCGGTTACCAAAGCTCCGTTCGAAGTTGAAGATATTGAAGGCACTACCGATGAAATACAGAAACATGAACATGATGAAGATGTCGTTCCATCGGTTACCAAAGCTCCGTTCGCAGCTGAAGAAGAACACGTTCCTTCATCGTCTACTAATGCTCCATTCGATCACGAACATGATGAGGATGTCATTCCATCGGTTACCAAAGCTCCGTTTGCAGTTGAAGATACTGAAGAGACTACCGATGAAATACATAAAGAAGACGTTCCTTCATCGTCTGCAAATGCTCCATTCGATCATGAACATGATGAAGACGTCGTTCCATCCGTTACCAAAACTCCAATCGCAGTGGAAGATACTGAAGAGACTACCGATGAAATAGATAAGCAAGATGCTTCTCCATCGTCGTCGAATGTTCCATTCGTTCATGAAGATGTCGTTCCATCAGTTACCAAAGCACCGTTTGCTATGGAAGACACTAAAGACGCTACCGATGATATACTTAAAAAAGGAGACGTTCCTTCATCATCCTCAAATGCTCCATTTGCTCATGATCATGATGAACATGTTCCATCAGTTACTAAAGCTCCGTTCGCAGTTGAAGAGATTGAAGATACTACCGATGAAATACGTAAACAAGACGTTCCTTCATCATCAACGAATGCTCCATTCACTTATGAACATGATGAAGAAGTCGTTCCATCGGCTACCAAAGCTCCGTCCACAGTTGTAGATACTGAAGATACTACCGACGAAATACATAAACAAGAAGACGTTCTCTCATCATCTACGAATGCTCCATTCGATTATGAACATGAAGGAGGTGTCGTTCCATCGGTTACCAAATCTCCTTTCACAGTCGAAAATGCTGAAGACACTACCGATGAAATACATAAAGAAGAAGGCGTTCCTTCTTCATCTACGAATGCTCCATTCCTGCATGAACATGATGAAGATGTTGTTCCATCGGTTACCAAAGCTCCGTTCGCAGTCGAAAATACTGAAGACACTACCGATGAAATACATGAACAAGAAGACGTACCTGCATCATCGGTTACCAAAGCTCCGTACGCAGTTGAAGATACTGAAGATACTACTGATGAAATACATAAACTTGAAGACGTTCCTGAATCATCTACGAATGTTCCATTCGCTCATGAACGCGATGAAGATGTCGTTCCTTCGGTTACCATAGCTCCGTTCGCAGCTGAAGATACTGAAGACACTACCGATGAAATACATAAACAAGAAGACGTTCCATCATCATCTACGTATGCTCCATTCGTTCATGGACATGATGAAGATGTCGTTCCATTGGTTACCAAAGCTCCATTCGCAGGTGAAGATACTGAAGACACTACCGATGAAATACATAAACAAGATGTTCCGTCATCATCTACGTATGCTCCATTCGTTCATGGACATGATGAAGATGTCGTTTCATTGGTTACTAAAGCTCCGTTCGGAGTTGAAGATACTGAAGACACTACCGATGAAATATATAAACAAGAAGATGTTCCTTTATCGCCTACCAATGCTCCAGTGGCCCATGAACATGATGAAGGTGTTGTTCCATCGGTTACCAAAGCTCCATTCACAGTTGAAGATACAGAAGACACTACCAATGAAATGCATAAACAAGATGTTCCTTTATCGTCTACAAATGCTCCGGTCTATACTGAATACATTGAAGATGTTTCTGCTCAATCAGCTGAAGGTCATGATGATATTCCATCAGTTACCAAAGCGCCAATGACCGTCGAAGATGCTGAAAGTGTTACTGCTCAGTTACCTATTCAAAAAGATGGTGGCTCATCAGTTACAAAAGCACCATTTACTAATGAAGATATCGAACATGCTACCACACAACAACCCCATGAACAAGACGTTTATGCAATGGTTGCAGAAGATATTGATACTGTTCAAGATCAAAAACACGATGATAAACAAGATGTTTCCTCTATTACCAATGCCCCAATGGGTGCTGAGGATATTGACACCGCGACATCTAAGTTGTCTGAAGGTAAAGAAGAAGATGTTTCAGCTGTTACAAAAACGCCTGTGGATTCTGATGAAATTTCTACTACTGCTGCTCAACTTTCTAAAGATGAGGAATCGCCAGAAACATCTCAGAAAACTGATGATACTACAGATAAATTACCAATGCAAGGATCTGATGAGATTTCCGAACCAGCAGTTACATATGTTCCAGGTGTTAAAGAAGAAAAGACTGAAGAGGTATCTACTCAAGCATCTAAAATTCTTGAAGAGCATCAAGACGCTGCTGAACCCACAACGGACAAATTACCTGATCTTGCAGAACATGATACAGACGTACCAACCAAAGACACAGAAGGACAAGTTGGAGCAGAAGTTACTGAATTACCGGTGGTTGCTGTTGAAGCTTCTACTGTTGGTCAGACTGCTATTAAGGAAGAAGAAGAATCATCAGAGGAAAGTTCTAGTGAATCCGCTGAAGAAATCATTGAAGATAAATTACCAACAACAACTGTTCATCCCTTATTCCCTTACATTACAACAATGCCTTCAGCGGCTATCGATAGCCGTATTGATAATGCCAATGCTAGCGATAGTTCTCTTACGCCTGCAAAGGAAGCCGAAGAGGAAAAAGAAACATTCACTAACATACCAACAACCTCCTCGACCAGTACAACTTCAACACCAATTACCACCTCAGCACCACACTACCAGCCACAACCACCTGGTTATGGTCAACAATCCCAATATGGTCCCTCACAATATGAAGATGAGTACACCGATGAAGATGAAGGTGAAGTCTTTGGACCCGGCACTTGTCGTTATGGCGGCAAACTCTATGTATCTGCCCAACAAATACCTAGAGATGATCCCTGCGATTTCTGTTTCTGCTTCCGCAGTGATATTATCTGTTTGCAACAATCTTGCCCACCACCTATTTCTGGTTGCCACGAAGAACCCATTTCCGGTTTCTGTTGTCCCCGTTACGAATGTCCTGTTTCCATGGCTGCAGTACTCAATATTACAACAAGTACAACAACAACAAGTACCACACTACCACCACATTTCCTACATCACTCCTATGGCAATAATGTACAGCGTAACGGTTGTCTCATTAATGGCCGATCCTATAGAGTGGGTGAAAAAATTGAATCTACCAGTGGTCCCTGCATTAATTGCACGTAAGTATTGTTACATACATATTTGGCAGATTTTATAAACAAAAAAGTTATTGACATATATTTCCATGTTTTTAGATGCGGCGGTGATGGCAAAATGAAATGTGATCCTCAGGCTTGTGTGCCTGAACCAACCATGCAACAAGTGATGGCTGTTGTAGCGGCTGGTCGCAAAAGATGAACCCACAGCCATGCTAATTTAAATTAATTATTAAATTTTTTAAATTAAGATTAATACAGTTACAAAACAAATACTTCTTTAACACTTACACAGTCAGTTTCCACACCCCCCCCCCCCCCACCCCTTCTCTTTTTGATACACAAACCCTTCAAAAACAACACGACTTAGCAATCACTATCCCGAATGAGAAAACACATTTAAACTGATAGCAATAGGTGCCAATATTACCGGGTTTTAAATACAACAAAAATACGGATTCATGTCCAAGAAAACCATTCAATTGTTTAGCTTATTTTTTAACCATTTGAAATCCAAGTTTAATAATTATGAATGAATTAGCTTATTTGAAGCAACCAGTGATATTGTACTTTATACATAGTATAGGTGCAATTAATTAAGTGAACATGAAAAACAAATAAAAAATACGCACACAAAACTTTTATACACTTCAAAAAAAAAAAAAAAAAATTACTTAAAAACAAAAAATTTTGTCATAGAAAAACTCATTTATTGTTTATTTCTGAAGAAATAAAATGTTTTAGTATATTTAATTTAAAGGAATCCTTACAGCAATTTGTAACATGGTTTTTTGTTGGATCGGGACAACAAAAAAATACAAACTTTAGACATATCGTTAATTTGAAGAGACTCTATATAACCTGCTTTTCTAAAGTTTTATATTTTTTCAACCCCCCTTCTAATAAGAAATAATGTTATGATGTGGATTCGCCATTTCCCCCCCGCTCCCACTAAAATCTCTTAACAACACACTGTATTCCCTTTTATTTTTGGTACCTATTTTTAGGATAAGTTTCTATTTTATTAATTATGTAATTATTTTTTTTTTTTTTTGTTTATAATTAATAATTGTTGCTTCTAGTCTTCTCTTTTTTTAAATATAAAAGAGCAACAACAACAACAACAAAAATGTAATTCAAATTTTATAATTTCCTTAAAATGAAACGAAACTAACGAACAAAAACAAACAAGCAAACATTTCAACTATGTATTTACTACATTTTAACTATATTTTAACTAAAATACGTTTTTTTAAATAGTTAATATAAAATAACCACAACAAGCAAGAAACAAACGAAAGTAGTTTTTATAGTTTTATGAAAAATGTCAAATTAAAATTTTTATAAAAAAAAAACAAAAACCTTCGCATATCATTGTGAAATGAATGTAAGTGTAGTAGTAATAATTAGATACCATTTAGTAGTTTTTGAAAGAAAAGAAATTAAATAATAAAACTTCTTCCTGCCCTTATCAAATCCCCAAGTGAAAATATTTGAAGAAAGTAATGAATTTTTTTTATACATCAAATTAATGCTCGACTGATTGAAAAGCTAGTACTTTTAGAACAAAATAAAAATTAAAAAAAAAAGAAATATATATTATATGAAAACTTCTAAAAATTAAAAAAAAGAATAGGTATTTAAGGTGAACAACAATTTTTTATATGTAGTTTTGTAATAATTAACAAAAAAAAAATTAAATTTTCAATTCAAAAAAAATATGCTTTACATAATTTTTTATTTTTTTTTATTTGTCTAATTTTTTCCAGCTTCCTTTAATTTTCAATCACTTGAGCTTTAGTTTTTTTATTCGAAAATAAATATACTTTCTTTTATTTTGGTATTTTGCAATATATAATTTATATTTTTAGTTTTAAGATTTTTTTAGGTTTACTTAGTAATTTTTTATATTTATTATTTTTATGTAATTTTCTATCTAAACAGCTCTTGTTTATCTTTAAATTTCTTAATTTTTTTGTAATGAAATGCTTAAGAAATATTATATTTTATTTTCTATTGCTTGCAATTGTAGATATTAATTAATTAATTACGTGCGAATATGAAATTGAATAATAAATTAAAGAAAATGTATTCAGTGTTTTTACTAGTTATGAAACACTTAATATAATTATTAATAAATTGTATTTTAATTTTTTTTATATATATATATATATATATATATATAAAACATTCTGTTCAAAACGAAAAAGCGATAATAAAAAAAATATGAAAAATATAATGTCTCAATTAATTAACTTAAACAAAAAGAAGTGCATTTTTCTCTGGCTTATTGTAATGCTTCCTAATAACCGGCTTCTGATATTACAATTAAAGGTGGAAACACAACTGGGACGAATGACGAATTTCGCACAGCTCAACGAATTTGTCGGCAACAATTCGTTGCGTAAATTCGTCGAATGAAATACAATTACGACGAATTCATTTAACAGCTATAACGTCATTTGAAATTGTTTTTAATTTATAATATGTACATTAGGGTTATGACTAATTTTTTACAAACTCTTTACTTATCACCACGTGATAGGAATACTAAACTAATAATAAAAATCGTGTTTGCAGGTCATTTCGCCGGAAAAACCTTCCGCACCAAATGCAATTTCAAGAAACTCACTGATTTTTTTATTATTTTTATTTTTATATTTTTTATTAATTTAATATATACATAGTAAAAAAATTATTTAAACAAGGTAGATTTTGATACGAGGTATGATTATTTATTTATTCGAATATTGTATAATATAAATTTAAGATTTAAAGTGCGACTATTTTTGCAGAAAGGAAAATGTCCTGAACAACTGTTATAGCACGTTCGCCGCAAATTTTACTACGCTGCTGATTTATTATTTTCGACTTCTGCATAACCCCATAAAACCCTCATTACCTTTTTTAAATTTAATAATTCAAAATTGACATATTTTATATAGTTCTGCTCGGTATTTTGGAATTAGGATAAATGCTAATATTGCCAGAATTGTTCTAGAATTCTACCGAGCATTGCTTATTGGTAGTATAGTTTTCAAATTTATCAAGGGAAAAGGTTAAAAAGTCAAAATATACATCGAAATGAAGCTAGTGGATCTAGATTTTTTTATTCAGTTGTTGTAGATATCAACATTGCAGAGATCGTTTTATGAGATAATGACAAGTTTTGGATTTCAAATTTAAAAATATCTAATAAAAGGCACTCATGTGATATATATATTACTCAATTCCGATACTAAAAAGTTATATACAAGTCAATGTCCAAACTTTGGAGGTCCATAACTCGGAAAATATCTCGACCGTCGAAAAAAAATATTTTGCTAGAATCGCAACAAAATGTGTTATAAGTGGTGAAAATTTTAAACCATTCGGGGCATCGCACCTAAAATACACAAAGGTCTTTAAAACGTAGAAGAAATATTTTAAATCAAATAAAAAAAATATAGACCAAATTTCAATGCGTTTGGTGCGGAAACTTTTTTGAAAGCAGCGAAGAAGTAAGATTGCGTTTCTTAATATTTTTGTAATAGCCTTTTTGGCTAGAGCATGTAAAATTTGATATTTGCAAAACAAATAAAAAAGTCATAACCCTAATGTACATAAATAAATATTGGAAAAATATGAATAAAATAATTTTTAACCTGGTACGAGTTATTCCAATTGAAAACATCATGTTCACGCTGGTAAAAGCTTTAACTTTTGTACGGCAGCGTTCAATTTTTTAATTCTGAAAAAATTACATAAATTTTTATTAATAAATTAATTTTATGTCATTTTTGTTTACATGTTGTAGCTGATAGTGTGACCATATTTAAAAATAAAGAAGCACTAAACGAAAAAGAATAAATATTAACAAAAAACTATGTAAAAGAAAATAGATTTTATTTATCTGATATAAATAAAATATAAAACAATTCTTAGAGACAAAAATGACTTTATTTACTAAAACATTTGAAAAACTAAAATAAAATACGGTCACTCTACACCAATTTATTCGTCGTTCGTCGGCGTTAGAAATAGAAATAAACCTATCGCAGAGTTCGTTACGCACTACGTATTTCGTTCGACGCACTGATTGTGTGCATTTTCATATACACAAATGTGTTTTATTTCTGACGACGAATCAGAAAAAATCAGATAAAGCTGAAATTTTTAAAGTAGTTTTACAATTCGAACTAAACGCCTTTAAATCGCTTACAGAGCCATGATTTTTATGCATGCCTTTGCTATGAAAGAAGCGCATTTTAGCTGCAGAAGACGTCTACTACGTGAGACATCACGAAAATATATCATGTTTTATGAAAGCAGGTTATTAAGCGATAGACAATTCAACTCTCCTAATTCTACAAACCTAAATCGAGGTAAGGAACGTTTTTATACTCATTACTACTATGTGGTTAGGAAATAGGAGTTTATGCTAATGTTTGTGACTATCAAAAATTTTTTACCTAGACCAAACCCATCTTTGATTATAACGATCGATTAGAATCACTTTCTGAGCCGATTTATCGATGTCCGTCCGCCTGTGCGTGTGTCCGTCTGAGTGTCCATGTAAACCTTGTAACCAAACTACAGGTCGCAAATATGAATATGTTTTGATGAAATTTAGTACATTCTATCAGCTATAGGACGAATGCTATTGACGTAGTACCCTTGACTCCTATGAGATCGATCATAAAATCCAAGTTATCATATATATCTCGGTGAAATTTGGTTTGTGTGTGTTACATCCATTAATCAGTGGTAGAAAAATAAACCATATATGCCAATTCTTAGTCAAAGCCCTTATATAAAACTGCTATCAAATAATCTAATACATAAAAACAAAGTTTTTATTAAAACTCTTTCTTTCCTAGTGCATATGAGTTTTGAATCTCTCCGTGACTGTGTGTGACTATCTTAAAATTAATCTTTGGTCACACCAACTCAATGGACAAAGTTCTAGATCGGATGAGGGGAAATGGGGTTTAAATCGCTCCGTGACTGTGCGTGACTATGCGTGACTGTGTGTGACTATCTTAAAATTAATCTTTGGCCACAACAAGTCTATGGACAAAATTTCAGATCGATCGGATGAGGAGAAGAGAGGTTTTAATCTCTCCGTGACTTTGCGCGACTATGCGTGACTATGTAAAAGTTAATCTTTTTTCACAGCAAGTCTATCGGGAAGGTAAGGGGAAATGGGTTTAAATTCACTCCGTGACTGTGCGTGACTATGTCGAAGTTAATCTTTTTTCACAGCAAGTCTATCGACCAAGTTTCAGATTGAGTGGATGAGGGGAAATCCGTTTTAAATCTCTTCGTGACTGTGCGTGACCATGCGTGACTGTGCGTGACTATGCCAAAGTTAATCTTTTTTCACAGCAAGTCTATCGACCAAGTTTCAGATTGAGTGGATGAGGGGAAATGATATTTAGATCACTCCGTGACTGTGCGTGACTTCCCCAAAACTAATATGCAGTCACAACAAGACTATGGGCCAAGTTTCAGATCAATTGGATAAGGGGGAATGGGATTGCCCCACGACAGAGAGACAGACAGACAGGGAGTATGAGTTAAAAGAAATAGTTTAAAAACAAAAATTTTGTTTGTATATGATTTTGCAAAAAAGAAGTGACTTTACCAAATATGTTCAGGATCGGTCCATTATTCGACCTAGTCCCCATGTAAATAAAGCATCCAATATGAACTTTTTCAAATCTGCAGGGTAAAAGAATTAATAAAAATTAAATTTAGATTTTTGGTTATGATTATTTTTGCTTCTAAAGTAGTATTTTATTTTAATTGTATGAAACAAGTTTGTTAGAGTAAAAATGCGCAATCATTGGTTGCAAGTGGGTCTTTGCTATCAAGCGTTCTGCCAAGGGTGATGTTGAAAGATATAAAGCAAGATTAGTCGCTAATGGCTGCGCTCAAAAATTTAATGTTGATTATTTTCAAACATATGCCCCTGTTGTAAGGCATTCTACTGTCCGTTTATTGTTCGCTTTGGCAGCAAAGTATAAGTTACATGTAAGTCATATCGACATTGCTGCGGCGTACTTAAATGGCGATTTAGATGATGAAATTTTTATGAAGCAGCCTCATATGTTTGAAGATCACCAAAATAGTGAAAAGGTTTGCAAGCTTAAGAAACCCTTATATGGCCTCAAACAAGCAGGCAGAGAATGGAATAAAAAAGTTACCGAAATTTTAGTTCAAATGGGATTCACACGTTGCAAAACTGATAGTTGTGTCTATATTAAACGTTCGGTTGATGCAACAAATTTAATTGGCTTGTACGTGGACGATATGCTCGTAGCATGTTCATCAAAACAGAACGTAAAGGATATTGTGCATTACTTAAACCAACATGTCACAGCTGTGGACCGAGGACCTGTAAGCTTCTATTTAGGAATGCAAATCGAGAGGAAGAGTGAGTGTGGATCGATTTCCATTCATCAATCTAAATATGTTGAAAATTTGCTCAATAAATGGAACATGACTGCCTGTAAATCAGCATCAACACCAATGGTCAGCGGTGTTGTCCTGAACAAATGTGGCGGTGACTGTTCGAAATTGGTATGCAGTGAATACCAATCACTAGTTGGTGAACTCATGTATCTGGCAGTTATTTCGAGACCGGACATTGCACATATAGTCGCCAAGCTTTCGCAATTTAATGCTCATGCACATAAGGAGCATTTTTTAGCAGCAAAACATGTTCACCGATACCTAAAGGGAACACCAAAAGGTATTATAACATTTTCTTCGGATAATGAAAACTTCTTATGTTTTACAGACGCTGATTGGGGCTCAGAACAAACAGACCGCAAATCATACAGTGGTTCTGTTTTGCTATTTGCAGGCGGTGCTGTTGCCTGGGAGTCGAAAAAACAGCACGTTGTGGCGCTTAGTTCTATGGAGGCTGAGTATATCGCTCTTTGCCAAGGGACGAAAGAAATCTCTTTCCATCGCAGCCTGATATCTGAATTGGGCTATGATTGCTTAATTTCCAAGGCAACAACAATATTTTGCGACAATCAGGGAGCACAATTTTTGGTAAACAACCCTACGACACACAAACGCAGCAAGCATATTGATATCAGGTATCATTATATACGTGACAAGTGCTTGAATGGAGAAGTTGTTATCAGATTCGTGCCCTCATACGAAAATGCAGCCGACATACTGACGAAGCCATTGACCAAGGATAAACACATCAGATGTTGCGATTTTCTTTTTATGAAATTTGAATTGATTTGAAATGTAAAATTATTACTAGATTATAAATGTAAATTTTAAATGAGTGGTCGAATTGAGGCAGAGTTTGTTGAATTAATTATACATATTACCAATTCAACAAACTCCAATGCCAGTTAATAAAAATTTTGTCCGATTTTGTTAACGCGTTTACTTTCTTTATTTTTAGTGTCAGACACTGAGACATAAAATGTTCCTTTACTCTCCTTTGCCGTTAAAATTATTTTCTTTTGTTTTGTCATAATATCCGCGTATTTTTCGTAAAAATTTATTTTATACCCGTTTTTCAATATTTTTGACACCGAAATAAAATTGGAATGTAAGCATGGCACAAATAAAGCATCTTTGAGAATTATTTCCCAATTATTTACGAATATTTTAATATCGCCAATGCCTTGTGCACGCACCGTTTCACCAGAAGCTAACATAATTGTTTCATTGCACTCTCGCATTGTTATAAAAAATTTATTAGCATTGCAGATATGTGACGTCGCTCCACTATCAAGAATCCAACAGTCTGTTAAGTTTAACATGTTTAATTCAGTTATGTTAAATACGGCTTGAGACATGTTGCGGCCTGTTTCTGCTTTCTCATTTTTGCATTGCGCACGAACATGTCCACGTTTACCACATGTATAACACTTGATGTGACTTTTATTGTTCGTTTTCGGTTTTCTATGACCAATATCGTATTTTTTACCACGCGAAGTAACAGCGAGAACAGTTTCATTAACATGTTTTTGCTTTTCGTTTTGTCGTCTCTCTTCATCCAAAATTTTCGAAACTAATTGTTTAACATTTGGCAAAGAATCGTGTGATTCCATTGCAATAACAAAGTTCTCCATCTCAGCAGGTAAACTGCACAAAAGAATTATTGAAAGCAAATCGTCGGATAAATTGACTTCAACTTCTTTCAACTCCTCGACAATTGTGCAAAAATTGTTTAACTGAGCTGAGAATTTTTCGCACATATCGAACTCAAACTTGACAAGCTTTTTAAACAAACCTATTTTTCTAGCAGGGCTGCGTACGTTGTACAGCTCTTTTAAAATATTCCATGCTGCTTGCGCAGTCGCACAGTTTTTAATATGCACCAACTCTGACGATTTAACACTTAGCAGAATTGTAGCCAAAGCTTTTTGATCAGCAGCAAGCCAACAACTTTTGGCTGGTTCTTCACTTGAACATTTTTCACATATTGGTCTCCAATAGTCCAATGTAATTAATAGACTTCTTATTTGGACGGCCCAAATATCGAAGTTGTCGCCATTTAACTTGTCGATCTGACTCACATTTACCGACATTTTAATTTTAAATGTTTATTAACTTTAATGTATTTAAAAAACTTTTTTAACTTTCAGTCCTTAGCAACGAAAACCACGTGATTGTCAAAGGCCCATAACCTTTGTTAGAATAAAGCAAGGCAAACGAAAGAGTCGTGGAGTTCTGATTGCGCATTTTTACTCTAACAAAGTTTTTAACTTTAACAATTTTTAACCGATTCTAAAAAACAAGGACTTATTTTACTCACCAATAAACGTTCTTTACTTGTGGCGTGCAGATATGAAATGTTATTTTTATATGGAGACTAGATCAAAAAATGAACCTATCATGGGCATATTTAGTAAAGTTAATGTTCTCAAAAGCATATGGGTAAATTTGAAAAAATGTATACCAAGGGCAGAATTTTACAGATGTCAAAACTACATATATTTATTTATGGAATAATGGGTTATATATTTAACCTTCAAAATGTATAAAGGATTAGTTTATTCGGTGATCCCTTTATGAATGCCAGGACTATGCCTACTTCGTATTTTTATTTATTTTTGTACTAGATGTTTTTTAGATGTTCATAAAAATGGTGAGAACAACCATATACATATGTGTTCTGTTCTATTAGAAAATTAAAATCTATACAATTAAGTGTAAACATCTTTGATACCCTCCACCTCGGTTTGAGTCTTGATAATAAATGTAAATGAAAAAGTAAACAATTTGTTAAACTTAATACCAAATTATTTCAGCAAATTCTTTGGGTTGGTTTTCGTCTTTTCTATTATTTCGGATTTATTTCGGTGTTTGCTTTTTGGTCATCATGGTTGCTGATCGGCATGCATTTAGGTTATATACCTATATGCATGCGTTTCCGGTTATATGACATAACTTCTCGTTTAATTATGTTTTTGCTAATTAAATAGCTCGCACTAACCTCCATTGCAAAGTTAATGGTTGTGTAGGGTGGCTATATGCATTAAATCGTGCTAATTGGAGATGGCTATATAGTTTCTTTTAACTGGCCAAATATTTATTGCGGCCATACAGGTCGGATAAGGTAACAAAATAATAACCAAAAAAAAAACTCTCTCAACTTTTTTATTAAAATATTGCCATATTTGGAAAACATAGAGAATAAATTTATAATAATAAATATTCAAATTAGGGATTCCAAACGCAAAAAACCAAATGTCCCAAACATTTTAAATAAAATAATTTGTTATCTTTATTTTCTGAAAAACTTAAAATTTTCAACATTCTCATCAAATTGCGTTTATTTATGTAACAATTTTTATGTTCGCAATTCTTAAATATTATTTGACGTTTTCTAAAATTCATTGAATTTAAATTAATGTTTTCTGTAGTGTGATTCTGTAAATTTCAACGATCCGACAATTGCAAAATATATCGACAGCTATTGTTGTTTGCACTAAGGATTAAGTGAATCACTTAGTACATACATCTTAACGACAGTCGACAAATCTATTTTTCTATTTATTTAAATTGTAAACTAGTGGCACCTCTGTCAAAATAAGCGAAAAACACAAAGAATAGAAAAAAACAAATTACTTCGTGTTTGACAGGATGATTTTATGTTTATGTTTAATATCTTTATTTATTTTACTAATATTTCTGTTTATTTATTTGAAAATGAAATAATGAATTGAATATGCTATTTAATTTTTTTATTTATATAAAAAAGTTTTTTAATAAAACCTAAATATTTTCACTATTTTATGGTTTTTATTTATGTATGACGACATTTCAACCTAAAAATTTAAGTTTTTATCGATTGAATAAACAACACAAAAATGGTTGTCGTTTAGATAACAACAACAAATGAGTTTAACAATAGCGAATATCGTTTAAAAATTTTACTGATAATTTTGCCTTTCTTTTTTTAACGATTCGACTATCGTTAAAAGAAGTTACTGAATCGCGGTACTGAAAAGCTATTAATTTTTCCTGAATGTCAATATTTTTTTTAAATGTAAAAATTTTTTAAATGTAAACATATTTGGTGTTTTTTTTTTGGAATTTCAATTTGTGTTTAACGAATAAAATTTATATATTAAAATTGCAACTGATGTCTTCTAAATTTAAAATTATAATTTCCGACGTTTAGATATGATTTTCTGAAATTCAATTAATATTTTGTAATTGATAATTGGAAATTTTTAATTCCAGTTTTTAGAATTGATATTTTCTTAAATTTGAATTGAAAATTTAAAAAGTGCAATTTTGTTTGTATTTATGTGAATAATAATGCTTTAGTAATTATAAACAATTTTTTAAAATTAAATGTAATCGCAATCAGATATTTTGTAGGTAAAGCAGAATAATAATTCTATATAACTAAGTAGAACTGTTTTGAAAGCAAAAAACTCATTGATGAACTCGGAAACTCTATTTTGTAAAGACAACAAAAAGTTATATGCCAAACTTATGTTTATATTTGTAAAAGAGTAATGAAAAAACGTATGAAATAAAAGACCAGCCCGTGTATACTCCTAACATTTTTCTGTATGATATATAGTTGAAAATATTGACATTCATGTTAAAATAGAAATAACTGATTCAAAGCTAATTAGAAAAAAAAATTGTGGCGCCATCTACTGTGACATAGTCGCGCTGAGCAAAATGAAGTGACACTCTGTTAATGCAGTTTCCCCACAACAAAATATTGCAGAGTTTTATGTAAATAAAATAATATACCGATTTATTTCTAACATGCAGTTCTTATGGATATACATATATAGAAATAGAATATTTGTATTATTTAATATGTTTATGTATGTATATGTAAATATTACACACATAAAATACAACATCAAACGTTATTTTTGTTTTTTTCTCTTTAAATAAATTTATACATAAAATTTTTTTTTCCTAAATTTACATTATTTTTTTTTTTTCTTTATTAACAACTAGGTATTTTAGCATTATTTGCTTTAGATATTGGTGAATTTTTACTCCCTTTATATTTAACTCGTAGTGTCTGCTTGTCGAAAAAATTTTGGATCGATTTTAACCCCTTTCCCGTGACCCATTCGATCTGAAATTTTGCAGGCAGGCTCGTGGTAATGACAGAAATGATCTTACAAATTTTTTTGGTGATGCCAAAACAATGAAAACTTTTAAATTTTTCTACCAGAGTTAATAAAAAAAAATGTACAAAGGGTTAGTTTTTACAACAAGTCCAGCTATGACAACAACACAACATTTAGAATAACAACAAGAACAATATAGAAACCAGGGCTCCCCATTACTCGAGCTTCGAGCTACTCGAGCTACTCGAGCTGCTCGAGTAGTTGATGAGCTACTCGAGCTCAACGAGTAGCTCGAGTAGTAAAAATTAGCATTTTTCATGTTTGAAAGCATGTAAAAAGTTAAATATATGTATTTAGTAAAACAAATGTATACTTTTTAGAATCGTATAGATACCAGGAATATCATTGTTAAATTTCACTTGAATCGGAGTGTCCCACTGGCGTGGGCAAACTACTACTCGAAAAAGCTCGACGACTTTCCATACAAATGTATGAAAATATTAACTTCATAGATGTTTGACTTCATTTAAGAAAAAATTTTCCCAAAATACATGGTATGATTTTATATATTTTGAAGTCAGTTACACTGATAGATTACCATCCTGAAATATTAAAACATTCTGATAAAAAATATGGAGTGGGCTAACTACTACTCGAAAAAGATCATCCACTTTCCACTCAAATATATGAAAATATGATCTTCGTATATGTTTGATGCCTATTTACAAAAAAAATTTTAAGAACACTTGGAAAAACCTCTTAGTATTGCAATTTGAATATATGTAGAGGATATGTTTTCAAAATTTCAAAGCGTTTGGACAAAAATGTTGGCGTGTGGGAACAACTACTCGAAAAAGATTGGAAATTTTGCAAAAAGTGTAAAAAAAAAAAAAAATTTTTAAATTTTTTTAGTGTCTGTAATCGACTATATTCAGAGATTACTCATAAGCCATTCCGACCAAAATTGTGGCGTCGGTATAGCACTACTCGACTGATATGGGCCACTTTCTATACAAATGTGTGAAAATATGCTCTTATTTGAAGTTTGATGATATTTTCCAGAAAATTTTCCACAACGACGTAATAAAAAATTACATTCGTTAGAGCTGCATATACAAAGAGAACACTTCCCTCAAGTTTCAAAGCATTCCGCCAAAAATTTAAGCTTGGAGGACAACTACTCGACGAAAAACAAAAAGTAAAAAATTAATCTTTCCAAAAAAAAAAACAATTTTTTTTTTCTTTTTACTGCCCGTAATTGATCTTATTCACAGATGACTCATTTAAAAAGTTAAGTCATTCCGGTTAAAATTGAGCACTGGGCGAACAACTACTCGAAAAAGATCAACCACTTTCTATACAAATGTGTGCAAATTTGATCTTATTTTAAGTTTGATGTAACTTTAAAAAAAAAATTCCATCAGGACTTGCTAAAATTTTTTACTGTTTGTAGTTGCAAATATATCAAGATAATCGTCCTAAAATTTCAAAGTATTCCGACAATAATTGTGCTGTTGGCGAACTACTACTCGATAAAGCTCGACTACTTTCCATACAAATATATGAAAAAATTCACTTCATGCAAGTTTGATATCCATTTACATAAAATATTTAAGGCACACATGGTACAAATTTATGCTTTTTAATGTTGAAAATACGATTACATTACGTACACGAAATTTCAAAGTAATCTGGCCAAAATTGTGGCTCGGACGAACTACTACTCGAAAAAGATCAGACTCTTCCCATACAAAAGTGTGAAAATTTGCTCTTATTTCATGTTTGATATAATTTTACAGAAAATTTTTTATAATGACACAGCCAAAAGTTATATTTTTTAGATTTAGAAATGTAAGGAGAGTATTTCTTTTAAATTTCAAACCTTTCCGACAATAATTGTGGGGTGGACAAACTACTACTCGAAAAAGCTCGACCACTTTCCATACAAATGTATGAAAACATTCACTTCATGGAAGTTTGACATCGTTTACAAAAAAGTTTTCAAAAGTATATGGTAAAAATGAATACAAATTGTAGTCCATTATATCAACACATTATTTTTCTAGGGTGAAAGGTGAAAGATCAGTAATTAAAAAAAAATCATATTTCAAAAAATATTTTAGGAACACTTGCTACAAATTTATAAATTCTAAAATAGCATATAAGAGGACATAACGTCCTTAAAATTTTAAAGAATTATGGCAATAATTGTGCTGTTGCCGAAATACTACTCGAAAAAAATCAGCCAAATCCTTCAGCGAAATCCTTATATGTTTTGAAGTTTGAGGACATTGCATCCTTCAAATTTCAAACTATTCCAAGGAAAATTATGGAGGCGGCGAACTACTAGTCGAAAAAATTCAGCTACTCACATACAGTGTGCGCAAATATACTCTTCTTTCAAGTTTGAAATAAGGTATTATATTTATTTTAGTGAATATTTCATTTTATTTAAGTACATAAAAACTAATAATTTTTTAACAATGAATTTTGAAAAATAATGATAAATAATTTTTAAAGTACAGTATCATTTAATTAATAACATTTAATTAAGGACTTCTATATACTTTACATTAAAAAATCTTTGTTATGACTGAGAAAAACTAAACATTTGATGGTTTCAGCGAACTTCTTTTAGCAGTGACTACATTACCAGAAAAGCACCGCTCTGATTCTGCTGAAGTTGCTGGGATACAAAGGTATCTCTTGGCCATTCGTGATATGTTCGGGTACTTTTCTTCATGATCCTGCCACCATTTCAGTGGACAGTCTTTCCACTCGATTTGTCTTTCACGTTGATATCTCGACCATTCGATGTCAAGGTTATCATTTGTGCTCTGCGTTCGGTTTAAAAATTTGTCGATAGCGCATATTTTAGAAGGCTGAAATGTTGTATATTCTATTGCTAATTCTTATTCTTTATACAAAAGCTCCTTCACTTCTTTTTCGATTTGGGATTGATTAGAAAGAGTTTCATGCTCCATATCTTTATAACGAGGATCGAAAAATGATGCCAACATTCTTGTTGTTAATCTGCTGAGATCTTCAAATTAAAGCGACTTTCCAGTTCTGCCTTGACGTTAGTTTTAAAAGAAATTGTCCAATCATCGTCGGTTATATCATCATTTAAGTACTCTTCAATCCAGTGGTTTAGTATTGGGCGAACCATCGAAGTCGAAGATCTGTTAGAGCACAAAATATCGGTAAGAAGGTATGGTGGTTTCAGAATGCTTTTTATTTGTTCAATTTTGATCCACTCAACTTCAGATAATTCAAAATCCACCGCAACTCGCTGACTGGTCACATTTCTGTCCGCCAACACGTTTATTAAAGATGTACGATTTTGGATGACACGATCGAGCATGTTATACGTCGAGTTTCATCTCGTCTTATTGCACTGCAATAATTTAAGTTCTGGAATACCTAATTGTGCTTGTTTTTCCTTTAGTGCATTTGTCGCAAGT
Organism: Cordilura impudica; assembly: GCA_963682025.1. NCBI lineage: Eukaryota > Metazoa > Arthropoda > Insecta > Diptera > Scathophagidae > Cordilura > Cordilura impudica. The sequence goes on along the minus strand of OY821517.1, from coordinate 168,809,273 downwards.
GTAGAGTGTTTAAAATGGCCAACAATTTTAGATACTTTTTCTATTAGACTTCTAATGTTGCAATTTCCCAATATATTATTAATCACTAGCTAAATTGTATGGGCAGCGCAAGTCACATTATCCTTACAAATGATATTCTCTAATAAGGTGATGGGATTTGTTATATTAGCAGCGTTATCGCTAACTACTGCTGAAATTTTGCATGATATCCAATCGTTTAGAACCTCGGTCATCTTAAGCTTGATATTTTCACCACTGTGCCTTCCTGGAAGTGATGGTGTGTCCAACACGTATGTTTTCCTCTGCCATTCTTTATTAATGAAGTGGGCCGTCATGCTCAAATACGAGTGATTAGCTAATGATGTCCATAAATCAGATGTAATGGAAACAAATTCCTGTTTTGCTATTTCGGACTTAATCTTCATACCAATTGTATCTTTAAAAAGATTTAGGCGGCGCTTGATGGCGTCTTCTTTAAATATTTTATAACCAGGAAACAATCCTGCGAAAAGTTGACCGCCTGGACTGGAGCAAAATGAAATAGGCATTTGATTGACTGCAATTATCTTCGCTAATGTGTTGTTTATTTCTTCTACTTTAAAAATTATTTTTCAAAATTCATTGTTAAAAAATTATTAGTTTTTATGTACTTAAATAAAATGAGATATTCACTAAAATAAATATAATAACTTATTTCAAACTTGAAAGAAGAGTATATTTGCGTACACTGTATGTGAGTAGCTGAATTTTTTCGACTAGTAGTTCGCCGCCTCCATAATTTTCCTTGGAATAGTTTGAAATTTGAAGGATGCAATGTCCTCAAACTTCAAAACATATAAGGATTTCGCTGAAGGATTTGGCTGATTTTTTCGAGTAGTATTTCGGCAACAGCACAGTTATTGCCATAATTCTTTGAAATTTTAAGGACGTTATGTCCTCTTATATGCTATTTCAGAATTTATAAATTTGTAGCAAGTGTTCCTTAAATATTTTTTGAAAAATAATTTTTTTTTTAATTACTGATCTTTCGCCTTTCACCCTAGAAAAATAATGTGTTGATATAATGGACTACAATTTGTATTCATTTTACCATATACTTTTGAAAATTTTTTTGTAAATCGATGTCAAACTTCCATGAAGTGAATATTTTCATACATTTGTATGGAAAGTGGTCGAGCTTTTTCGAGTAGTAGTTTGTCCACCCCGCAATTATTGTCGGAAAGGTTTGAAATTTAAAAGAAATACTCTCCTTACATTTCTAAATCTAAAAAATATAACTTTTGGCTATGTCATTATAAAAAATTTTCTGTAAAATTATATCAAACATGAAATAAGAGCAAATTTTCACACTTTTGTATGGGAAGAGTCTGATCTTTTTCGAGTAGTAGTTCGTCCGAGCCACAATTTTGGCCAGATTACTTTGAAATTTCGTGTACGTAATGTAATCGTATTTTCAACATTAAAAAGCATAAATTTGTACCATGTGTGCCTTAAATATTTTATGTAAATGGATATCAAACTTGCATGAAGTGAATTTTTTCATATATTTGTATGGAAAGTAGTCGAGCTTTATCGAGTAGTAGTTCGCCAACAGCACAATTATTGTCGGAATACTTTGAAATTTTAGGACGATTATCTTGATATATTTGCAACTACAAACAGTAAAAAATTTTAGCAAGTCCTGATGGAATTTTTTTTTTAAAGTTACATCAAACTTAAAATAAGATCAAATTTGCACACATTTGTATAGAAAGTGGTTGATCTTTTTCGAGTAGTTGTTCGCCCAGTGCTCAATTTTAATCGGAATGAATTTTTTAAATGAGTCATCTGTGAATAAGGTCAATTACGGGCAGTAAAAAGAAAAAAAAAATTTTTTTTTTTTTTTTTTGGAAAAATTAATTTTTTACTTTTTGTTTTTCGTCGAGTAGTTGTCCTCCAAGCTTCAATTTTTGGCGGAATGCTTTGAAACTTGAGGGAAGTGTTCTCTTTGTATATGCAGCTCTAACGAATGTAATTTTTTATTACGTCGTTGTGGAAAATTTTCTGGAAAATATCATCAAACTTCAAATAAGAGCATATTTTCACACATTTGTATAGAAAGTGGCCCATATCAGTCTAGTAGTGCTATACCGACGCCACAATTTTGGTCGGAATGGCTTAAAATTTTTTATGAGTAATCTCTGAATATAGTCGATTACAGACAGTGAAAAAATTAAAAAAAATTTTTTTTTTTTTTTACACTTTTTGCAAAATTTCCAATCCTTTTCGAGTAGTTGTTCCCACACGCCAACATTTTTGTCCAAATGCTTTGAAATTTTGAAAACATATCCTCTACATATATTCAGATTAAAATACTGAAAGTTTTTCCAACTGTTCTTGAAAAATTTTTTGTAAATATGCATCAAACATATACGAAGAACATTATTTCCATACATTTGGGTGGAACGTGGATGATCTTTTTCGAGTAGTACTTAGCCCACTCCATAGTTTTTATCAGAGTGCTTCAATATTTCAGGAGACTAATCTACCAATATAACTGACTTCAAAATACTAAAATCATACCATGTCTTTTTGGAAAATTTTTCTTAAATGACGTCAAACATCTATGAAGTTAATATTTTCATACATTTGTATGGAAAGTCGTCGAGCTTTTTCGAGTAGTAGTTTGCCCACGCCAGTGGGATACTCCGATTCAAGTGAAATTTAACGATGATATTCCTGGTATCTATACGACTCTAAAAAGTATACATTTGTTATACTATATACCTACATTTAACTTTTTACATGGTTTCAAACATGAAATATGCTAATTTTTACTACTCGAGCTACTCGTTGAGCTCGAGTAGCTCATCAACTACTCGAGTAGCTCGGGTAGCTCGAGTACTCGAGCTTGACCGTAGGCTCTGATAGAAACAACATATTTTTCATTTTTTTTTTAATTTTCCAGAGATTTCCCTGGACGTGCTCCACCGATTTTAATGATTTTTGAAACAGAAATCTTCCCATGAATTTGGTGAATCATTCTCACTAAAAATGATCACTGTGGCTTCACTATTGAGGGCGTGATCGTGACAAGAACAACATAGAAAATTATATTTTTTCAAGACTTTTTTTAGTTCTTCATTCAAATCTCAGGCCGTAATCGACCGATTTGGACGATTTTAAATAGCAAACTTCTCAGGATGTTAATGAATAATTTTTTATGTCAACGAGCACTCTAGCTGCCCGATTGATGCCGTCATCGTGATTTCCACAGACGGACAGACGGACATCGCTATATCAACTCCGGTTGTTATAGGGATCACAAATATATATATTTTATGGGGTCCAAAATTTTTTTTTCTAATTATTACAAACGGAATGACAAACTTATATATACCCTCTGCACACTGGAGTGGAGGGTATAAAAACGCCTTTGAAGGTCATTTAAAAGACATACAAATTGTTAAGTAAAGATGGGTACACGGTTTGTAACGTCCGCAACGAAAAACAAAGTTTTTTAAATTTAACCGCTTTGATTTATTTTTCTCCTTCAATCGAACTAGGTTCGTAAAGAGAGCTAATAGTGCACTTTACATGAAAGAAAAAAGTTGGTTATGTGTTAAAAATTAAATGTGTATGTCAAACGGGTACAATATGTGCGTAAAAGACATCCAGGATGCTCTAGTCGGCTGGATCAAAATGCTAAATGGGAATTGTTGAGAATGGTTAATGGCCGGATGATGTTAAGATGCACGGACGGGCCGGCGTTTTAACTGAGAATTCCAAAAATCAAATTCTACTAAATGCAAGTGGATTTTGCACAAAACTATAGAGTTATATCTCAAAATGAGCTTCAATCAGCTCATTTTAGTTGTCTGTAAGTCTGTTTAATTGCGTAATATGGTCCGATAGCTGCACCATGATAAGAACTATGTTTATTGTTTTATTAAAATAATAGTACATAAAATTAAAATGATGGGGGGCAAATCGTCGAATTCGATATCGAGTAAAATCAATCTTTATTATTCAAAGAAGACGGACAATCGTCAGACCTCGTTTCCCTTTAACTATTAGCTATGGATCATAAATCTTTAGCTGTGACAGATTAAAATTACTCTTAGTATTTTATTTTGGAAAATAAAAAAATAATTTCGATCGAAAAATTTCGATAACGAATGCGACGATTCGACCCCCTTTTTCAATCAATAGAATAAAGGTGTTTTCCAATGGCTGTGGAAATCAATTTAAAAAGAAATTTATTCTAAGGAGCATTCCACAATTCGTAAAAGAATTCGCTGTAAATTGTTTTGAATTTTTTGCTACATCCCACGGTAAAGGTGCCGTGGACGGAGTAAGAGCTGTTGTAAAGCGGAAAGTTTGGCAACTGGGACGATCACAAAACCTTATCTATAATATTAATAGCCTAGGCGATTTCTTGTTATCGATGTTTCGTTCCCGATTTTGACCAAGCGTATATTATTTGAAAGGTATTGCTTTTTAGCTGTTCGCCAGATTTACAGATTTTAAAATTTTTTCCTTTATTTTGAGTAAATTGTATTTAAAGTTGCTACTAACACATACATAACATTATACATATGTTATGTGTGTGTTTATTAAATTTGTTAAGGTGTTTGTTATCTTCATTCACAATAATAATAAACCAAAAAAGTGTTGGTTTGTGAATTGGATAAGTTGAGAAATAAAGTTGCCTAGAAATTGCACTTGAATTTCGAGCGCTCGAATCTGCTTGTTTTAAAAAATGCAAATATAAATGGTATTTTCTTAATCCATGTTTCTAAAAACTACATTAAAAGCACAACACAAGAAATATTCCAAAACTGGTTAAATGTAAGAAATATTCCTGGTGTGAAATCAAGTCATTATTTTGCTCTCCAATCTAATGATCCCACCATTAAATTGGTACATACAGCAGGGTCTATCTTATATATACATATATAAAAATGCAATTTTGTATGTTTGTTTGTGGTTTATAGGAAACTATACCACTGGACCGATCGTCTTGAAATTTTTACAGTAGGTAGCTGCCTATCGGGAATGAAAAATAGCCTATATTTTTTTTCGATTTTTCAAGTGGGCGAGACACCTCCCATATAAAGTGGATTTGATTTTTAACATCTAATTTTAACATATAATATCTGGAGTACTACGACAGCAAGAGTTCTAAAACAATGTACATGTACATTAGGGTGAAAGCGGTTTGTATGAAAAAAATGTTGGTCGAATTTTGAGGTGTGCGGATCGAATTATTGTGACACTGGATCTAAAACTTTAGTACGCAAAATTTGAGCCAAATGGGGCATTGCTTTCTGGACGCGCATTGAGTTTGAAATTCAAATATGAATTTATATGTAAAAATTATCAAAAAAAAAATCATTTTTCACAAAAATTTTAATATTAATAATTGCATTTCAATTAAATTAATTAATGAACCATAATCTAGAGCAAATTATCTTTCTAATAAAACAACAAAATCTATTATCGGTTGAAAAACAGCCAAGTTATATCAAGTTCCCCAGGCAATAAATGCGCCGCACACCACTTGATTATGAAAATCGAGCTCACATTTTCAAAGACATTGATATAATTTACAACAACAACATTTTTGCATTCTCCTGATCACAAAATGATCTTATGTAAAGTATTTTGCATCTCGTCTATTGTTATGCCGTTCTAAATTAATGTCAGAACGGTACGTAGTTTTTAGCACTATTTCAAAATCTCCAATTTTATTTTTTCAAAACTTTTGTTCAAGAAATTTACCGAAATCAACGATTGGATTTTAGGATCTTATTAACAAAATATATGTGATTAAAAATGCCAAATATTGTAGGTATCCTGTTTTTAATTTGGCGAGGGCAGCGTTTTTATTTCAGCGGATTTGAAGAAAAATTTGATTTTTCGTACTTTTTCAACTTTTAGGCTACATCTTTTTGGTGTGTTCATATTTCAAGTATGTTTTGCCAAAATATTATACTACTTGATATAAGTTCTCAATCTTGTAAATTAAGGTTAAAGTGAAGCACTATAAACTGTCCCTCTTTAAGGTCAAAGGTAAAATTTAAGGAGATTTATATTTTTTTAGAAAACAATCCAAATAATATATATTTGTGGAAGTATTTCGATAAAATTTGTGGATAATATTTTAATAATTCTAAAAAATAATATTCTGGACTTATTTTCTGAAAATAATCCTTGGGGCACTCTTGATGTCAAAATTACTATATCTATTGTTTACGAGTGTTCTAATTTTATTTTTTGTTAATTTTTTTTTTTTTTTTTTTTGTACAAAATTATAGGCAACAGTATTTAAAAAACCCAAATTTAAAATCTCTACAAAACGATGTCCAGAAAGCATTGTTCGATTTGGCTCAAATTTTGCGCACTAAAGTTTTGGATCCAGTGTCACGCTAATCCGACCCGCACATCTTGAAATTCCAAAAAAAAAAAAAATGGCTGTCACCCTAATGTACATATTAAGCTAATCGGAAGAGTTTTGAAAAAATGGGCGGCATCGGAGCAATGAGTACTGTAATAAAGAAAGCCTTGGAACCTTGTGTGAGTTCATAAGTTATTAATGTGATTAGTCGGACAAAAAATGGGCGGGATCTGATCAATGGGCGTGGCACCCTCCATATAAAGTAAATATTTAATATCAAATAACTGGAGTACTATAATAGTGAAAGCCTTGGGACTTTGTGTGAGTTCATAAGTTATCAATGTTAGTACTCCAAAAAGAAATGGGTGGTATCAGATCAGTGGGCATTGCACCCCCCATACAAAGTGAATATTTAATGTCATATATGTGGAGTACTGTAACAGTGAAAGCGTTGGAACTTTGTGTGAGTTCATAAGTTATTAATGTGAATAGTCGGATAAAAAATGGGCGTGACAACCACATATACAAAGTGAATATTTAATATTATATATGTAGCTATAGTACTATAATAGAAAAAGCCTTAGAACTTTGTCTGATTTAATGGGCGTGAAAAATACATTAATTTCCAATGTAGTCGTGAAAAATGTGGGCGGAATCGCCAAAATTAAAAATTACCAAATCCGAAAATTGTCAAAATCAAAAATCTGCAAATCAAAAATCGCAAAAAACAAAAATCGGATAAATCAAAAATCACAAAAAACAAAAACGTCATAGTCAAAAATCGCCAAAACCGAAATCGCGAATAACAAAAATCGCCAAAAAATCAAAAATGGCCAAAACAGAAAATCGAGAATAACAAAAATTGCAAAAGCAAAAATTGCCAAATCAAAAATCACCGAAACCGAAAATCGTGTAAAACAAAAATCGCCAAAATCAAAAATCGCGAAAAACAAATATTGATGGAGCCAAAAATCGCTTAATTCAAAAATCTCCAAAATCACAAAAAACCAAAATCGCCAAAAGCAAAAATAGCAAAAAAAAAAACAAAAACTGCCAAAATCAAAAATCGCCAATCGAATATCGCGAATAACAAAAATCGCCAAACTCAAAAATTTTAAAACCGAAAATCGCGAATCAAAAGCAACAAAAAACACGCCAAAATCAAAAATCACCAAAATCGAAAATCGCGAGAAAAAAAAACAAAAATCGATGAAGCCAATAATCGCTTAAATCAAAAATCTCCAAAATCACAAAAAACAAAAATCGCCAAAACCAAATATAGCAAAAAAAAAACAAAAACCGCCAAAATCAAAAATCGCCAAATCGAATATCGCGAATAACAAAAATCGTCTAAATCAAAATTTCAAAACCGAAAATCGCGAATAACAAAAATCGCAACAAAAAAACAGCCCAAAATCAAAAATCACCAAAATCGAAAATCGCGAATAACAAAAATCGCCTACAATAAAAAACACCAAAAATAAAATATCGCAAGAAAACAAAAATCGCCAAAAAAAAAAAATCGGAAAAAACAATAATCGCCAAAGTCAAAAATTGCCTAGAAATTTATAAACCTCATTCGAGCTATTTTAATATCCTCAAATATTCCTCTTTCTTTAATGCATTTGGATTTTTTTGGTTATTATGCAAAATTTGCTAAAAAAAAATAATGCAAATGCACGTTTACCTCCAAACCGGTTTCCGTTTTTAGTAACGACCGCAACTGCACTTTTGGCTCGAAAAGTTTTTTCTTCAAAAACAGTTAAGCAAATAATAAAATGTAACTTCAAACTTTTTCCTGAAGGTTATATGAAAATTTCTCATTCAGAACGCCAACGGGATTAATATTAGCAAAAAATATATGCGTACGAATGTAACGTCCACAACAAGGGATTAACCCATATATAAACCAAATTTTAAAAAAATCTATGCAATATTTTTGTGCCTAAAATTATCCTGCATGGTTTAATTTTGCACTACTGATTGACAGGTGTAATACACACTTATATACCAAATGTTATCGATGTATGTACAATAAATATATGTATGTATATATGATAAACTCGAACTTACGATTTAGTCGGTCTAATTAGGGTTTTTATATGGAGACTAGTTAAAAAATGGACCGATCATGACCATATTTAGTAGTCACTTACTTTTCTCAAATAATAAAAGGGTCTCGGTCAAATATTTTGGTAGTTACAAACATCATTATACCCTGTTCATAACAACAGAATTTTGTATCAAGAAAGTGTTTTTATGGTACATTAATTCCATTACTCGAAAATTATTGTTTTCAGATCAGTTTTACTCTTAGGATGCCCCTTGGCAGTCATATTTTTAAGTAAACACATAAGTTTCCGATTGAGTTTTAGTCTGGAATCTGGGTGGTGTATTAAACACTCTGCTACAGTTGCAGAGAAGCCAAGACCATACCGTATGCTCCATAAGTTTGGGGACATTATCTTGATACAATTTAAAATGCGGCTTTCTATCAGCATAAAACTCAATTCTACTCGAGCTATAAATTGGACGACACTTCAAAATATCTAAGTATTGCTATCATGGAAAAAAAGTCGAATCAGAGAAGTTAATCTTAAACATTTCGTAAAACCGTCATCATGAGCACATTTTGTTCTAGTATCAATGAAACGAGGTAATAATTTTAATAATTTTATGTCATAACATATTTTATTGTTTCTTTATAAACGACAAATCGTACATTGACTTGATACTGCAGGATGGGTTGCTCGCCAGTTGGGCAATATGGGATATATGGCCTACAGAGGGACTAAATTTTCACTCAAATTAACTTTGAATGCCAAAATTTAATTTTTTTTTCATGACCTGTTAATTTTGTAACGTCTTTGTTTTTTGTTTATTACTTCGATCTTCACTTAGAATTATCTGAACTAACAATAATTATTTAAATATTCAAACTAATACGAATGAATCTATGTATTAAGTGCAGCTAGTGTCAGGCAGTGTCATTGATTTCTTCAGTTATATTACTAACTGAAAATTATGAAACAAGAGACGGAAAATTCAAAAAAGTACATTAATTTGTTAGACGCCTACAAAATAAATAAAAATGACGACATATCTAGTGCATTTCTCTTTATGCGGACATTGACTAGGAATGTCCCCAAAAAATGTATGTTGAAGCTGTTGCACAACTAAATTTTACAAAAAATTGTTATGATTACATATCTGGGGTAAATGGCAATTTAATTTCAACTCAGCGATAGCATTTGTATGGAGGCTAGAACTGAACATGTACCGATCATCCTTAAGCCTGTTAAAGCTTTTATACCAATTTCGCATAAGTATATTTGCGACTCCTAGTTCTATTAAAAGGTTACATGGACCAACTGGCGACCATCGCTAAATCCACACAGAAAGTAAATCAAAGCATAATTCTAAATATCGCTTACTTAACTTGACTTTAAAGTAACATTATTTTTTAACAAACAAACCTCTTTCATACACTTTAGCAAAAGCTCCGTAGGCCATATTAAAATTACTACATTTTTTCACTTTATATTATGTACTAATACACTTCACTGATAGAGGCACACTTTTTTCTTTGATTTTATTACTTTATTCTTAACACTAGTTTCCAGAAATTTAACTAAACACAAAAATACAACGAATCAAAAAAATTTTAACTTATTTCCACGATATAAAACGGAAGTTTTATATTCTTCAGTGTTGGTAAGTCCAATGATTACCAACAGTGTTGCACTTTTGTTTATTTTCATTTGAACAGCTGATTGTCTTCACTTGTTATGTTGCAGCTAAAAATAGTGCGAATTAACCTTTAATGGCTGTTTAGTTTCTGCCAAATTAGTAATTCGTGTAACAAAATAAAAATGGCCTAATTTTAATAAAATTTATAAAATAATTTAATACTCGTTAGAATTTATATTAAAAGAAAATGACAGCTTTAGCTACGATCAATTGGTTGTTTATATGTGGTTTGTCCTTTTGTTTAGGTGGTGTTGCGGTGCTAAGTTTAATGCCAATAGGGTCAGGTAAGTGGAAAGAAATGATATCAATTAAAATTCATTAATAGAGGTTTTATTTCAGACTGTATATGTCCCATAAGTCGGGGTAAACCTAAAGATGGAAATGCTGATATACAAAAACGCTCAACGAATCAGTTACAAGTAGTACATCAAATGGCCATTTTGGTGCCATTTCGTGATCGTTTTGAAGAGTTATTGCAATTTGTGCCTCATATGACTTCATTTTTGAAGAAACAAGGTGTTCCTCATCATATTTTTGTTTTAAATCAAGTGGATCGTTATCGTTTCAATCGTGCTTCTCTAATAAACGTTGGATTTCGTTTTACCAGTGGTGTCTATGACTATATTGCTATGCATGATGTCGATTTGTTACCTCTTAACGACAACTTGTATTATGATTATCCCAGTAACGTGGGTCCGCTGCATATTGCCGCTCCCAACTTACATCCCAAATATCATTATGAAAATTTTGTTGGAGGCATTTTACTTGTGCGAAGAGAACATTTTGAAGCTATGAACGGTATGTCCAATAAGTACTGGGGTTGGGGCCTAGAAGATGACGAATTTTATGTGCGCATCAGAGATGCTGGCCTTAGAGTAACAAGGCCACAGGATATCAAGACTAATGTAAATAATACTTTCAAGTAAGTTTAAACTACTGTTAAGTGATTTGCAGATCTTTTTTTTTATAAATTTTGGTTATATAATTTAACTCTTCTTTTGCAGTCACATACACAATCGTTACCATCGTAAAAGAGACACTCAAAAGTGTTTTAATCAAAAAGAAGTCACTCGTAAAAGAGATCATAAGACAGGTCTAAATACGCTCCAATATAAAATTAGCAAAGTCCACGACATGATTATAGACGGTACAAGAATAACAGTGCTAAACATTATGCTGGAATGCGATTTAAAAGAAACACCATGGTGTGATTGTTCTGGAGCAGCTGCAGCGGCTGCAGCAGAAGAATCAAAAGTCTGATAATAAAAAAGCCATACGTATACAAATTTTTTAATTTAAAGTCAATTGTTTTCTTTATTTCTTTATATTAAACCTATATCATTGTTTTAACAATAACTGCTTCTTAATAGACATGCACCATACCGTATAAAAATGTCCAAAATAAGACGTATGTACACAAAGCTCCCATAAAACTGTTGGTTAATAAACTTTGACGATTAATGAAAAATTTACGCCAGCCAGTGCCTGATTTCGCCAAAACTAAAAGCCACAGAACAAATACCGAGATAAAGTAGAACAAAAATCCTAGAAGACCGTTTAAACCCAAAATGCCTAAAAAAATTTACAAATTTAATTAAAATCTTCAATTAAATTCATCCAGTATTCTTGTTACCCGCAGCACAGCCTGATATAGCAGCCATCGACGTGCGGCAATATTCCACCGCCGATATATTATTGCGAATAGCTGCCTCGCTATATGCAATAATTTCGCCGGTTTTTGAAGCTATTGGTTTAACACGTTGCATCTTAAATTTATTTAACAATAATATTTTAATAAAATCTTTAGTAAAAAACAAGACTTCTATCGGTGAACAAATTAATCTCAAATTAAAACAGCTGTCAGTTGTGTATTTTAGCAGTAATCGATTATTGCTAGTAGCTGTGTTTTGTTGTATTTATGATTTTCGGTTGTCATCGTTTAAACCAGGGATGTCCACAAGTTTCTTATGAAAGTGCAAACACTAATGCATAAAACCCACCCGTTACAGGCCACTGCCAGTTCGAAAAACTCAATACACTCTCACTAACACACACACATTTTTCGGAGTGGTCACACTAATGGCACAAAATTTTCGTGCGAGTAATTGCTGCCACTTACGATGATTAATGCTACCCTGCTGCAAATTTAATATAAATTTATTGGATTACTACAAAATTGTAATTAAAGTTTTAACTTGTTAAATGTATTATGATTCATTTCATGAAATGCGTTTCCCCAAAAATGTACCTATATAATGAACTCGGTAACTCTGTTTTGTAAACATACAAAGTTAACATGGATGCTAAATTAAAAACGGAGAATATTTCAAAAATAATTAATTTGTGCCATTGCCACCCTTTTTTGTTTGATATAAACAATAAATTTTAACGATTTAAAGAACAAAGCATACGAAAAAATAGCAAAAGAGATGGGAATGATGGTGGAAGTTTACGCTTCACATTTTCAAAATGAAATTGCAGTGACATGTGTAAGCACAAGTGCCAATGGCGGGAGATTCGAACAATTTTTCGTTGATAATACGTATACAGCTGTAGTGGCCCATTCACATCATCATGTGATTTTCGACATAAAAATCCGACGAAATTCATCGGACTGTCATAAAGTCGTACCTACATTATTTCTGCATACTTAGGCCATTTAAACCATCACACTCAAGTCTTATGAAAACAGCTGTTTAGAATAACAAACAAATATATTTTGAAATTTATATTTTATTTCCACTTTGTTTTTGTTTACCTTTTTTATATTAAAATGCTTTCCAATATGATATTTTGTGTTAGTTAGACTAATTTGAAAGCATATCAAACATTCTGATTCAGCCTTAAAGTTAAGTGAAAAAAAAAATCGGGGGAAACGTGAATACATATAGCTAATTTTGTAAAGTAAAAAATTTTAATTTTAAACTTAAGACTTATACTAAGTTCACACGGACAGCAATATTCGCGGTTCGCTCTCTTATTCTCGGTTGGCGAGGGAATCATTATTGAATCTACATGATTCGCCATACAAAATTTTGAGAGCGAATCTACTTGGTTCATTTTGAACCTAGTTGTGAACCTAGAAACATTCAATGTCATTTCCAAGTTTGATAACAAATTATCGCTAGTTTATCTAAACTAGCTGTCAAATACAAAATATAAACAAAGAAAAAAACAAGAAATTAATGTGTACAAAGAACATAAACAAAGAAAAAACAAGAAATTAAAGTGTAAAAAACAATATAAACAAAGAAAAAACAATAAATTAACGTGTACAAAACAATACAAACAAACAAAAACAAGAAATTAACGTGTACAAAAAAATAAATGGAAACATAAATAAATAGAAACAAATAAAAACCATATATTACATAAAGCATGTAAATAATTTAAAAAATGTAAAAAAAGAAATAGTGAAACATATTTTGAAGTGCAGAAGGATGTCTTCAAATAGAAAAACCCTAAATATTTAAACGAAAAATTTTAATGTAAATAAAAACAAAACAAAAAATAAAAAGCCGCGCCATATGCTTCAAAAAAAAATATATATATATATAAACGTCAAAATGAAACAAGAACACTCCTCTGAACACCTAGGTTCACAATCATGATTCAGAGAGCGAATCAAGTGGTTCATTTTGCCGTCTGAACATGCTATTACATGATTCGCCATACAAAATTTTGAGAGCGAACCAACTTGGTTCATTTTGAATCTAGTTACGAACCACGAAAAATTTACTGTCATCTCCAATTTTGATAAAAATTATCGCTAGTTTATCTGAACTAGCTGTCAAAAATATATAAACAAGGAAAAAACAAAAAACGATTTTGTGTAATAAAATAATTGGAAACATTTAACAAATAAAAAGTATATATTTACATATATATATTATATATATATATATATTGTAGAATGATGTCTTCAAATATTTGCACAAAAAATATAAACGTCAAAATGAAACAAGAACACTCGTCTGAACACCAAGGTTCACAATCATGATTCAGAGAGCGAATCAAGTGGTTCATTTTGCCGTCTGAACATGCTAAAGGTGCTATTACATGACGTGTTTTTTACATATGTACTGTCAAATTTTCCCACAACAAAAGTTGTACACATCGTGTGATACATATGAAACATTGTTTATGTACAATACATGAGGAAAGTCACATGTACATTTTTCAATTAGAACAGGTTCTATTTTTGAATGACAAATATATGAAAATACAACACTGCTTGTGGCGAAAGTAAAACAGAGTAAATTTTAAAGATTAATATTGAAAGAAAAATAAATTGTTTAGTATTATTTAACAATAAAAAAATATATAACCTTTTTTTTAACAAAAAATTTTTTTAAATTCACAAATTAAATCAGCTGTTGTTTACATTTAGAGGTTATGTCATACGGAAATGCATATGCACGTGTGATAGCAAAAATTATGAATCGTATGTAAAAGACAATTTTGACAGACATGAGGAATTTCATATGGATAAAAAAAGTGACAGTACATATGTAAAAAACATTTCGTGTAATAGCACCTTAATAGATACATAGTGCATTATATACTTATCTGTTATCGCCTTCCTGTCACCACTATCAATGGCCAGTTGTTTTTGACATTTTGTCATTTATGTTATTCTCACTAAAAATTAAATGATAAATTTCTGATTGGAATTTGGACAAATTAATTAACGTCATGTTGTGATAACAAAATTTTAGAATTCTAAACAAGATTGTGCAAATTATTAACAAATTAGCTTAAAAAATAACACATAATGCAGTAATTAAAAATCTTCGCAAAAAATTAAATACGATTTTAAGTTACAACAACAAAAAATAATCAATTTGCATTTGAAACAAACACAAAAGAAAACACTTGACTTAGTGGAAATTTGTGAAATTGACTAAAATGTCACCGCCTAAAACTTGTGCTGTTTGTGGTGATAAAGCTTTGGGCTGCAATTTCAACGCTGTGACATGTGAAAGTTGCAAGGCTTTCTTTCGGCGCAATGCCTTGGCCAAAAAACAATTCACCTGCCCCTTTAATCAAAACTGCGAAATAACCGTAGTAACTCGAAGATTTTGTCAAAAATGCCGATTGAAAAAATGTTTAGACATTGGTATGAAAAGCGAAAATATCATGTCTGAAGAAGATAAAATTATTAAACGGAGAAAAATAGAAACTAACCGAGCTAAACGGAAATTAAATGAACAAAAGTTACCAGATAATGATGAGGAAAACGGTGGTGAGCGCAATGGTTTCACTCAAGGTGAAACTGCTGTTGCTGATAGTAGTGGTTACGATTCTTTTGCCGGTCATTATGATTCTAGAAGCTGCGGTTCTTCTGACAGTACCACGGGCGGCTCATCTGCAATTATAACGCCTTCCTCAAGCACGGCTTTATTATTGGGTGACGACATTCGTGATGTTAATCCAGACCTAATGACGGGCGAAGAAATGGTTGAATTCATTGTTTGTGATCCGGATCGTGCATCGCAGGCTATAAGTAAGTTAATGCGTACACCAGCTGAAGCTTTAACATCTTTGGAAAAAATCATTAACTCACAAAAGGATGCTTTACGATTGATATCACATTTAATTAATTATCCTGGTAAGTTTTTTTTTTGAAAAAATACTTTTTGAATTTTCGCCTTAAAACATAAAATTCTTTATTTTGCCATAATTATTGGGTGCTATGGCGCGAAATATTTGGAACAGAAATATTTTTTTAAACCAACATTTTTAAATTTATTTAAAAAGTATTATTAAAGTTAGATAGTTCCACTCATTCAAATGCACAATCTCTATGCAAATGCATGAATAGCTCTTTTTGCGGATAAAATGAAAAGTGACGCATAAATGAGTCTATTATCTGGTGGGTTGATATGACTGCCGACTTATCTAATTAAGTATATTTTTCTGCATCATCATAAGTCATTAGAGGCTGATTTTAGACGATAATAATAATTGCTGGATTGTCATTAATTTAAAAAGAAATATTAAATTCTCATTTAATGAAACAGATTTGAAATGATATTTTAAGTCATAATAAATAGGAACAACTTAAAAGTAAATGGAAAAATATCTATAATATTAATAGGCTAGGCGATTTCTTGTGACCGATGTTTTGTTTCACCGTTTTATCCCGAATTTGACCAAACGTATATTATTTGAAAGGCATGTCTTTTTATCCGTTTATCAGATTTACAGATTTTTAAATTTTTTCCTTTATTTTGAGTAAATTGCATTTAAAGTTGCTACTACCGCATACATAAAATTATACAATGTTATGTGTGTGTTTATTAAATTTTTTAATGTGTTTGTAATAAAAATGAGTGTTTTTTCTGTTGATTTGTGAATTGGCTATAACTGATTAGCATACCTTTAGGGTAAATTTTTCGAGTGTAAACTCGAATTTCGAGGGCTGGAATCTGCTAGTAAACATAATTTAATTAATTATTTACCTTTACTTCATTTTTATGGATTTGCAAACTTTATATAACTAAAACTTTTTATATTAAAGACCATATTTAAGTTATTTACATTTATTTTTTATTTATTTAATATATTTTTTTATTGACATGTCCACACGCACACACACACACACACAAATGACTTTAACCTTGACAACAAGTTGCTCTACTAGCCAATTATTTCACCACTATCACCTTACTTTTACTTATAACTTTACCACCACTAACATAAATCAAAAAAAAAAAAAAAAAAAAGGCGCCTTTTTAGCAACGATGTGTTTTGTATAAGGAAAACACTTTTATATTCATATTTCTGTTTCATATTTCCGTTTATACAACTTTTCTAATTTTTTTAAAAATAAACACTTCAACATTTTTATTAATAACTCATAAATTATTAAGTATTATTAATAGTTTAAAGCACTGACATTTGCAAAGATCACATACGCACGTATTTGCCGACCAAAGAGAACTAAACAATAATGCAAATAACGGAAACGGATGCATTTTAGAGAGAAAAGTTTGGCTGGTGGATTTAAATTATAACAATGACACTTCAAGCAATAAATATTTAAAAAGAAAACACAAATTTTAAAATTTAAGTGATTAATAATTAATAATAATTTTATACTCAAATCTAAATAAAATTATGAAATCCAATGAAAAATGCATTCTATTAAAAAATTGTTGCATTTAATTTGAACAATTATTGAAAAAATGCTTAAGGTATGACCTCTCTTTAAAAAATTATTTTTTCGAATAAATTTTTTCATAAATGTTTTCTAAAATCATTCAGAAATAATGCCCTAAAAGAATTTTTTATATAGCTTGGAGTTACAGAGCTATATATGTATGTATATACTTATATGTATGTATGTATATTTGTGCGGCAATATAGAAAATTCTTGTAATAAAACTTTAAATGCGTTTTTCTCGAAATCCGTTTTTTCAAACTGGAGTGTCGTTTTTCTTGAGAACCAGATGTCGTATCGCAATTCGGCGGACGGCGTTTTGTAGGTAATCACATCAGGATGGTACTGAACAAGGATAATTGGGCTAACTTTACTACCGGAGGAGGGGTAGCGCAAAAACCCCCAAAAATAGCTCATTTTTGAATTGTTTAAAAAAATCGCGTCATTTTGTCAATTTTTGATATTTTGGAAATATTTTAGTTCAGGACCTGCCGGACGTGATTACCAACAAAATGCCGAATTTCTATACGACATCTGGTTCTCAAGAAAAACGACACCCTGTTTACCTTCTCATAGAAACATAAACAAGTACGGAAAAAGTTAGAAAATTACGTATACTTTTACGTAAAAAGTTGATAAATTGAAAAACGACTGAGCTTCAGCACTTTTAAAAAACGTTATTTTTGTGGGATTGAAAGGTAGGAAATACCTTAAAATAGTACTATCCTTAAGTTTGTTTCAAAATTGTTTTTGAGTGCCCCAATCGAGTCGAAATGTATGATTGACCCCCCTAACTTTGGAGGGCCGACTCACCCATGCCAGTGGCACACCCCCTGGAACTCCCCTGTGGGGTTCCCCATATAAAAATTTAAAAACATCACCATTTTTGGCACTTTACACGAAAAAATCAGCGAAATTATGTTTTTTTCTTTATTTTTATTTATTTATTTATAATATTTATTATTTATTTATAATATTTATTTTTTCTCTTAAGAAATTTATTTATTCAGAACATATGTAAATGAAAAAGTTAATTAAAGTTAGTTATAGAAAAGAAACTAAAAAAAATTATTGTTTCAAGTCTTTTTTACTTTCAAGTCTGGGCAATTTCGCACGGCTACCTTAAAATAGTACTATCCTTAAGTTTGTTTCAAAATTGTTTTTGATATTTGCGAATAATGAAAAGTTTCATGAAATTTGAGAGCGTTTTATAATAAATTAGCAGATTCCATCCCTCGAAATTCGAGTGCAAATTCTAGGAAATTTTATTTTTTAATTAAATAAAGACCCTAAAGGTATGCTAATCAATTCACAAGCTAGCCAATTCACAAATCAACACAAAAAAACAAACTCATTTTTATTACAAACACATAAACAAATTTAATAAACACATACCTAGCATATGTATAATATTATGTATGTGTTACTAGCAATTTTAAATGCAATTTACTCAAAATAAAGGAAAAAATTTAAAAATCAGTAAATCCGCAAATCTGCTAAAAACAAATACCTTTCAAATAATATACGTTTGGTCAAAATCGGGATAAAACGGTAGAACAAAACATCAGTCACAAGAAATCGCCTAGCCTATTAATATTATAGATATCAGAAATATCTAAAATACAAACACTAACAATGACAACGCAGGAACAAGTGTTTAATTAAATCTGCGCAAATCTTCTCGGACACCAAAATATGAACAATTTTAAAAGCAGTATAAAAACGAGTTTTTTATTTTTATTTTTCATTTTTCTGAACAATAAGTTTTAAAAAGTCACTCCATGAGTTAGAGCGTCGTAAAAAATTTGTAAATTTTGTGAAAAAAATTCGTTCAAAATAAAAAATAAGTTAATAAATTGTTCGTAATGTTAAGGACATGCGATTTAAAAATATTTCATTTACAAGACAGTTAAATTGGTTGAGAATAATATTAAAATAGAAATGAAACCTAGTTTGGGCGGGAAATGTCGGTTACAATACTAGAAAGTTCGAAGTAAATCTAAACCTGAAACTATCGGCCATAGTGAAAATCATAGCATAAACTAAGAGGAAGATTCGAATGCCACAAAAACACAATAAAAAAAAATCTACAATCCATGGGCATGGCAGGTTGCATCTACTTTCACAAAATTAGTTTTCTCTCCGATAAAATCTGTGTTGGAATTTTTTATGCCCTCCACACCACTGCATACATATATCAGTTTGTTTTTCCTTTTGTAAGGCATCGAAAGTTGCATTTGCGAACCCATAAAGTATATACAGTGAATGACAATACAATGGAAACTTTTAACAACATATAATTTTGATGACTTGAACGGTCAATACCAAAAAATTGAATCATAAAATTAGAAACTCTTTTTATAATTTAAAAATTTGTATGTTTTATTTAATTACAAAAGAATAAAATTTAACATAAAATAGATAAACTTTAGAAAAAAAATATCAAAACTTTCTAACTTTCTAAAACTATTTTTGGTTTCAATATTTTGCGGGCTATCCATTATTTTTTGGTACTTCTCACAACACCGCAGCATGGAGTCAATTAAATTGTTGACGACATCCATTGAAATTTTTTGCAACTCTGAATTAGCTGCCTCTATGAGATCTGTCATGCTTGTGTAATTTCGTGTCCATATTTCTCATAAATTTTCTTTTAATTAAGGCCAGCGGTAAAATCATCTATTATTCTTCTGCTTTTTAACTCTTCACAACAGTTTATTCTTGCCATTATTTTTTAATAATTAATTATAAGATAAAAGCATTGAACAGAATTGTTTTTAAAAAACAGTTTATTTAAGTAACCGTTAAGATTTTATACATTTTCTTTCATACCACCTTCTATTTTTATTATTTTAATCAACTCTGCTACAGAAAATAAAAGTTTCCATTATTTTGGTATCAGAAATAAATACTTATTTTCGTTTATCTATTTTTTTTAAATTGTATTTTTTGTAACAAACACACCAAAGAGTGATTTCGCACAAAAAACATGATTTTAGGACAACGCGAAATTATTAAAAAACAAAATTGGAAAATTCAGAATTTCCATTGTGTTGTCATTCACTGTATATTAGGGCGGGTCGATTTAAAAATCGCCCATTGCTCAGTGAAAATCGTATTCTAGGGATCAAAATAAGAAACTGCCGAAGGAACCATACCTCTAAAACGAATTCTGATGTCCCAACTTTTGACCTGTCTGTCTGTCTGTCTGTCTCACTTTGACCCATTTAGAGTGCCCCAATCGAGTCCAAATGTATGATTGACCCCCCTGACTTTGGAGGGCCGACTCACCCATGCCAGTGGCACACCCCCTGGAACTCCCCTGTGGGGTTCCCCATATAAACATTTAAAAAAATCACCATTTTTGGCACTTTACATGAAAAAATCAGCGAAATTATGTTTTTTTCTTTATTTTTATTTATTTATTTATAATAATATTTATTATTTATTTATAATAATATTTATTTTTTCTCTTAAGAAATTTATTTATTCAGAACATATGTAAATGAAAAAGTTAATTAAAGTTAGTTATAGAAAAGAAACTAAAAAAAAAGTTTTGTTTCAAGTCTTTTTTACTTTCAAGTCTGGGCAATTTCGCACGGCTCTCTAACGTCGTCGCCATAACAGCCTCTACATTTTCCGGTATAACCCGTTTGGAAACGCTAGCTAGCAATTGAACATGTCGTTCCTTGTATGTGTGATGGAATTTTTGGATCATTAAACGGTGGATCATCTTGATTTAAATATTCTTTCAGTCTCGTACTAGCATTTAATGCGTATGGTCGTGATTTATTGTCTTCTTGTAAAACTCAGTTTACAGCTACTTTTTCTTTTTTCCTTACTTTTGTAAAACATTTTTAATAAAAACAAACAACTATAAAAAAACAACAAAATTAAACGCGTGCGAGCGAGTGATGTCGATGCCTCTGCTAGTCAGAGCATGACTAAAAAAACAAAACCAAACAGTTCTCAGAGAACTGCAAATCAAAATTATTATGCACCTCTACAAACAATCGACGATCAAGATGACGAAGTTGTTATCGATACCACCGTAAAAGTTAAAATACCACCAATAACTATACTTAAATGCAAAACAGAGCAAGTCCATGAAGTATGCAGAATATTAAATATAAAAGAATATTCAATACGAAAAATATCTATTGGTCTAAAACTTTTCTGTACCAATAAAAAAGACTTTGACGACATTTGTGAGTCATTAACAAAAACATTTCAATTGGAATATTTCACATATGCCACTAAAAGTGAAAAACCCTATAAAGCTGTCCTTTTAGGTTTGGATAAAACAGACCCAAAAGTAATAAAACATGAACTTACATCATTAGGTTTGAAATGTTCTGATGTTAAAATCGTTACAAAAACGAGAGAAAATCGTAATGAAATAGTTATATATATTGTGTATTTCGAACATAAAACTATTACGTTAAAGGAATTGCGGGAAAATTACTCGGTCATAAATTATATTAAAGTCAGGTGGGAGTACCAAAAGCCCAACAAGTCGAGGGTGACACAATGTTATAACTGTCAAATGTATGGACACGGTTCAAGTAAATGTAAGGTAAAATCATTCTGTGCCCACTGTGCAGGGGAACACAAAACTGTAGAATGTAACGCATCTTTCGAAAAATGTGCAAATTGCAATGGTCCTCATAAAGCCATGTCTCTCGAATGCCCAAGTAGAGGTACTTACATGCAGATACGACAGCGCACACAACCGAAAACGCGCAGGGTAGCCAGTCGAACATATAATACCACTGCAAATTACAATGGTAACTTCCCCAACACGTTAAACCAAAATGTTAGGGCAAACGCTCCAAATTTAAATCATAATCTACTATTCAGTACTACAACAAATGGTACTAATGGAAATAATAACACAAACAACATGTTTTCTATTGAAGAAATAAAAGATCTTACGTTTGAACTGATTTCTAGACTAGGAAATTGCAAATCTAGGGAAGATCAATTTAAGGTTGTAACCGACCTAGCTTGTAAATTTCTTTTTCAATGAATGCGAAAACCAAAATAGTATCATGGAACGCACGAGGAGTACGCAACAAAAAATTAGAATTGTTTCAGTTTTTGGAAGAAAACAATGTTGATGTCTGTATGTTATGCGAAACATGGCTTAATGAAAATATTTCAATAAGAAACCAAAATTACTATTGCTATAGAAATGACCGTCAAGAAGGCAGAGGTGGGGGAGTAGCAATTCTTGTTAAAAAAAATATTAAACATCAACTATTACCTGTAATAAATACATCATTAATTGAAAATGTAGGTGTTATAATCCAAAATGTTAATGATTTTGTACACATCTACTCCTGTTACTTTCCAGGGGGTTCATCGGGACACGACCAATCTAAAACACAAGCCTTTACTAATGATCTTCGAAAATTAACAGCATCAAATCATAAATATATTATAGGGGGCGATTTCAACTGCAGGCACAGCTACTGGGGCTGTATAAGAAACAATTGTTGGGGAAATATATTGTATGGAAAACTGCAATTAAATCAAACCCAAATAAATTTTCCCCATGAACACACGTACATACCATCAGATCCAAATAAACAAGGGTCTACTCTAGACTTTTTTCTAACAAATGTAGCGATTAACATGTCTGCAGTTATAGTGATAAATGATCTAAGCTCTGATCACCTACCTATTAGTAGTGAGATTGATTTAAGCTGTGTTTTTTTGGATGATCTATACTACGATTTTAATAAAGCTAACTGGACCCGATTTTCTAGGTTCATTAAAAGAAATCTGCCAAGAGGACGTGAAGTAAGTGAAATAAATGATTGCACTCAGATCGATAGCATGATAAATATTTTCAATGGATACATTAAAATAGCAATAGAAAACAGTGTGCCTAAACGCAGAATTACACCATCGTCAAAACCATTACCTCATAACATCAAATTGATGATACAAATTAGGAACAGATTCAGGCGGAATTGGAAACGTTATAGGGATAGTTATGACCACCAACAAATGGCGAGACTGAACAACCAGATCACAAAAGAAATAAATGACTTTAAAAATAAGTCCTGGAATAGTATGCTGTCAACATTGGATAAATTTTCTTCTTCGTTTTGGAAAATTTCTAAAATGTTAAGAAAGAAATCTAAAAATATGCCGATACTTAAACAAAATAATGAAACGTATTACACCCAGCAAGATAAGTGTGAAATCTTAGCTCACAATTTTAAAATGAACCATTGTCTTTCATCTCATCTTAGCGATACAGAAACTGTTTTAGAAGTGAACAATACAGCAGACTTCGTGCGATCAGCGGAAACAAGTCCTCAAAATTGTTACTTCGTAACGCAAGAGAAAATAGCGCAAATTATTAAAAATTTAAAGACGAAAAAGTCACCAGGACTGGATCAAATTAATAATAAATGCTTAAAAAAGCTACCAAAAAAAGCTATAACATATCTTACCACTATCTTTAATGGATGTTTAAAACAATGTTACTTCCCAAATTCCTGGAAAATATCCAAAACAATAGCAATACCAAAACCAAATAAACCATCTAACTCACCTCTTTCATACAGACCAATAAGTCTGCTTTCTGCTGTGAGCAAAATATTGGAAAAAATTATAAAAGAAAAATTATCTATATTTATTGATTCAAATAATATACTTCCAAGACAACAATTTGGATTTAGAAGTGAACACAATACATGCCAACCTTTGAAAAAAATCAGGAATTTGGTCAAAAATAATTTTAGAAATGGAAAATCATCCGGTATGGTCCTGCTAGACATAAAAGCTGCTTTTGACTCAGTCTGGCACGATGGCCTCATTTTCAAATTAAAAGGAAGTAACTTTCCTTTGGAAATAATAAAAATTATACAAAGTTTTTTGCATGGCAGGTCGTTTCAGGTATATTTGGGTAAAACTTGTTCTCAACAAACCTACATATCAGCAGGTTGTCCGCAAGGCTCATGTCTGTCACCAATATTATATAATATTTTTACATCAGACATTCCAACCTTCCCAAATTGTACCACTTCAATCTTTGCAGATGATACTTCAATATTAAGCTCCGATCTTCACGCAACTAGCATCGTTTCAAATCTACAAAGTGCATTAGTTGAGTTAAACAAGTACTTTAACAAATGGAACATCCTAGTAAACCCCGAAAAAACGCAAGCCATATATTTTACGAGGAAAAGGAAAGCATGTTTTATTCCACAGTCACCGCTCAGGTTTATGAGCCATGATATTTCTTGGGAAAGTAAAGTTAAATATCTTGGAGTTATTCTAGATACCAAATTAAACTTCAATGAACATATACACTATCTGCTCGACAAAATAAACAAAACTACACGGCTTATGTACCCACTGATAAACCGGAATTCTGATCTAAATACTGATAACAAAAAGCAAATAATAAAAGCTATCTTCCATCCCATCATGTTCTACTGTTGTCCAGTTTGGTCCACTGCTGCAAAATGTCATATCAGTAAGCTACAAATAGCTCAGAACAAACTGTTAAAAATGATATTTCGACTTCCCTGGCATTACTCCACCAGACGTTTGCATATAATTGCTAACATCGAACAAATCAATGAAAAAATAAGCAGATTGACTGAAAATTTCATAAGAAGATGCGAACTGTCTCAACATTCCCATATTAATGAAATACTTTCATCGTAATTTTACCCCCTTATCCAATCCTAAATTTTATCTTATACCCCTCCTTCAAAAAGGTTTTTTTTTAAATTTTTCCTCCACAATTAATAATTTGAAATGTAAATATTAAAACTAAAATTTAATTACTAAGTAGAAAAGGAACATAGTCCCTAAACTCTTAAAATATATAATCAACTGTAAATACAAATAAATGTTATATGTATATAAATAAATTAAAAAAAAAAAAAAAAAAAAAAAAAAAATATTCTTTCAATGTATCGTACGGAATGCTTCGCGTGAATGGTGGTTCAAATACGTTATTTATGTCATTCATATTGATCATTTCCGTGTAACTTGTGCAATTAAAGTTTATATCTGGTTTTTTATAAGCTCTAAGTTGCGTTGGGTCGTCAACATCGGTTCGATAGCGTAGAATTTTCTTGATAGCACAGTCGCGCTTTTCTTTGCTATCATCAAACAACATTGATAACAAGATATTTTCCGAATGCGCTTAATATGAATTATCTTTAATTACTTGATTGACAATTTTGCGTAAACGAGGTTCTAGAAATCGTGACCAACCAATGAACTTGAAAAATAATGCACTGCCGTACACGACAGAGGTGTAATACTTGATATTGAAGTACATTGGCACATAACATTTAATTATGCATTCAACCAGAATTCTTAAATTTGCATCTGGATTTTCCGTTGTCACATATAATCGTAATAATCTAGCGGCCTTGGTGAGCCACCGAGAATGTACAATTTTCCCTGGTTTGATGTTAGCCAGATCCACCGAAACTACGCCGCTAGAAATTGCATGGGCCATGTCGTATAAGTACTTCGAATCGGTGGAAAATTCAATTTTTTCTGGAGCAGGGGGCATATTTTGCAAATCAATTTTCTAGAAGCCGTCCACCACCTGAAAATATATAATAATAAAATAATTAATAATGGTTGACAATTATAATAAATGAGTGATAGCAATAACTTACCGGAAGAGTTTCACAAGTTTCGATTTGACGGCTCAGTTTTCCGGTTGCCGATCTCGGTCCAGTGCTGGTTGATTTATCCAAAGCTTCAAACAAATGCCGAAACGGAAGTTCGTTGAAGTGTAGAAGGCAAACGAACCAATGCAATGGTCTTTTTAACAGCAATTCGAATCGTCGTATAATTCCACCGTGTGGGCCAGTGTTTGTTGGCTCACCGTCAGTGCATATTCCAATTAATGCATCCAGTGATATATTTTTATCGTTGAAAAAATCATTTAATTTGGTTGTTTTGTATTCAGCGGTTTCATGTTCCAGTCTTACGTAACCAATCAATTCAGAATTGGGTTCTCTCAAAATAACAAGATGAGGTTCTTTTACCATCCTAGTATGATACCTCTCATCAATTTTATCTATCGTTAAAGTATCATCTTTTCTGCCATCGAATGAAAACGCTAACAAATTGGTATCATCTAACCGTTTGCGAAGCACTTCTTGTCTGCATTTCTCTTTTTCTCCGCGAACTTTCGATTTATCCATGATGAGAGGTTTCCCATGCTTATCTTTAATTTTAAAATCTTGAAAAAGAGCGGTTCCCAATGCTGATGCTAATCTATCAGGCACACCAAATCTGTCACATACCAAGGCAAAGTTAAAACAATCGTATCTCTCTGTGTATTGTGAACTTGTGTTTCTATTCATATCTTCTTGAACCGGTGGCGGTGCGTATGTTGAATCATCGGGATCTTGGTATGTTGGCATTGATGACATACACGTTGCTCCTTGCTCTTCAATTTCCATCACAAATGCATCCATTTTTAGTCTTCTCTGATTATGTTGATCGTGCATAAACTCTTTGAGGCGTTCGGGAACCAAGCCGCATGCACATTGAGCTGCCTTCAAATCGCATTTACATGTTCCAATGTAAAAAATTGTTTCCAGAGATTTTACATACTCTGTAAATTGTTGGGTTTTGTTTCTTCTCTTGATTTGGTCTTGATATTTGTCAAGCAATCTATTCAATTTATTATATACACTTTTTTTCAGCATTATTTCCATACCAAGTTTTTCCCAAATTCCAATCAACTTATCTTGTACTTGAATAGTTAATGATTTATAGGAAAACTTTTTTTGTTCTGTTTTAGCACGTTCGCTTAAGTAAAAATAATATCTCAAGATATCCAGATGGGTTGGTAAATTAAGATCAGTCAAATCAGTAGACACACCAAAAACAGTAACATCATGCTTGGGTATATGACTCATTGGGTTTTCGATAGTTGTTGTTGCTTCATCTTGCGGTGTAGAGGATGGTGGATTCATTGTAAAATTTTTGATTTGGAATGGTCACTTCACTTATTATTTTTTTTTTTAAATATTTTTTTATCTGAAATTAGCACTTCACACTTTGAGTTCTTCACAACGACTTAATGCATTCACAAAAACTTTTGCGTTATATATCGTCTACGAGACGTGGTAATAAGTATGAAATGGTAATTTCAATTCTACCTGTTGTGTCTTGTGGTGGCTTAAAAACCCACACAAGCAATTTTACGACCTGCAATTGTGTCACAGTGATACGTTCATTTTTTAAAAGGGTTGAATAAAAAACAAACACAACTAAGTTTACGACATGCAAATGCATCACAGTGATGCCTTGGTTTTAAAAGGGTTGTGAAAAACGCTAATTTCTAATAAATTTTTTTAATTTCTTTTCTATTACTAAGTTAAATTCATTTTTTCATTTACATATGTTCTGACTAAATAAATTTCTAAAGAGAAAAATAAACTACAAAAAGAAAAAACATAGGCATTTCGCTGATTTTTTCATGTAAAGTGCCAAAACTGGCGATTTTTTGAAATGTTTATATGGGGAACCCCACAGAGGAGTTCCAGGGGGTGTGCCACTGGCATGGGTGAGTCGGCCCTCCAAAGTTAGGGGGGTCAATCATACATTTGGACTCGATTGGGGCAATCTAAATGGGTCAAAGTGAGACAGACAGACAGACAGACAGGTCAAAAGTTGGGACATCAGAATTCGTTTTAGAGGTATGGTTCCTTCGGCAAAGTTTCTTATTTTGATCCCTAGAATACGATTTTCACTGAGCAATGGGCGATTTTTTTGCCTCCCCACAAATCGACCCGGCCTACTGTATATCCTTAAAAACTTAAAAGTCCCTGGAAATTAAAAACTGTGTATGCAGCTTTACCTCATTTGGTGTCTAGTCACGTACCTATAGTTTCGTCCATGGGTGCAAATGGCTCTCCAACGGTGTTATTGCCGATACAAATAACATGAATATAATTTTTTTTAGCCAAAACTTTGTTCTTTTCATTTTAGGTGATGCTCTTAAAATTATTAGTAAAATAATGAATTCGCCATTCAACGCTTTAACAGTATTTACAAAATTTATGAGTTCGCCCACCGATGCATTAGAAATTATATCAAAAGTTGTTAGTTCTCCTCAGGATGTTTTACAATTTATAACAAATTTAATGGATTCACCGGAAAATGGCATGGATATAATGAATAAATTCATTAATACACCAGCGGAAGCGTTGCGTATGTTAAATCAAATCTTAAACGGTTCTAATGATAATGAAAGTACCGCCAGCAATAAAATCTCCAATGACATTGATAAAAATACGGAATATGAATTGAACGCAAGAGAAGAACAGTTTATCGAAACTACAACAACGGCAACAATAAAAACAACAAATATGACTTTACCAAGCGACGGTAGTGAAAATACTTTAATACATTCTATGCTAAATTACCCCAGTCCAAACGATATGAATTGTGGCATTTTTCATCAAACAGCATTGACTTCACCAGCTCCTCCTACTACACCATCATCTATAGACAGCGGAAATTACATAACACCACCACCTTCGGCTGCAGAATCTTTAAACATAGCCTCTCCGTTCACATATAATCCTTCTTCACCATCAGGTGTAACCACAACTGTCAATACTCCTTTAATAGGAAAACATCATGAAGAATTACCCAGCACTTCTTCAGTTTGCATGCTATCGCCTCCCTCAGAAGTCGATGCTGTTGCAGCTTCTGAGTTTCCCAATGAACATTTCGATATCAAAACATTCATACAAAATTCATTTCCAGAAAATGCTACAGGTTCTTATACACCCGGTGATAGTTTAAGTTCTTTAGAATCCGTACTCACAGAAGTGATACGTATTGAATTTCAAGCTTTTAATAATTTACCGCCTGACCCGCATGTAAAACAAGAACAAATGAATTTGCAAAACAATCAAAAATGTATTGGAAAAATGTCTTGCTATGGTGGTAATGACAATTGTGTACAACAACAGCAACAACAAATGGTTTGTTCTCCTTCGACAAGTGTCAGAATGTCGAGAGATCTTAATGAAACTGAATTAATGAAATTGCGAGAATTGAAAATGGCCAGCGAAGCTCTCTTTTTGCCAGTCGATGATGATTTAACTCTGCTAATGAGTGATGATAGAATCAAGGTGAGTTTAAACTATGAATGTGTACAAAAAATCAGAAAGTGTTAGATAAAGTGTTTAATCAAAATGAATGTAAGCATCACATTTTATTGATTAAGATTGATGTATTATATTTTGTAGGTTAAGTTAATTTCAAATTTAAACAATTTTGGGTTCCATGTGTTACTCAGAATTACAAAACCCCTTTTCATTATATTCGGTTTATTCTGCAGTATGTAAAACTCAAAGTAAAACGTATTAAACCATTTACTCTATAGCAAACTACAAATTAAGAAACTTAAAGTGTTAATTAAATAAACACATCATGATATCGTTTATTTAATAACAAACCAGTAAAGATGATATAAAAATAAAATTATGAAAAAAAAACCAAACATATTCAACTACAAATGCTGTTCTCCAAGTAATTTCATTGATAACAACCCATTGATAAAGGGAATTGCATTAAAAATTTCTTCTTCTATTCATTTTAAAACGAATACAAATATTTATCAGCAACAGGTGGCTTGATAAGCAAACATTAAATTTGTGGACGTATTTGTTGTCGCTAATGATAAATTCTATTCGGATTGCATATGTTTAATAAACAAACCAAAATAAAATTTATTGATAAAATATAAAATGCCGTGGTTTTACACCATGGATGTAAATACATTTTCATAAAAACATTAAATATATTTTTTGATATTGTGGGAAATTCTCTACATAGTCGTTTTAAAATGATGATTCACCTGGTCGTACGTCAAATGCTTGAACGTATTTTAAAATGTAACCACAGCAACAGGTGTTTAATTCAATAGAAAAATAAATGATTTTAACAATTTATGATAAGATAATAACTATAAATAAGTTAATTTTGTATTTCCAAAAAATATATTGTATGTGAAAAGGGGGGCTTACGTGCGAAAACAAGTTATTGGGAAAACATTTGTTAAAGGTCTCAAACTGAATTGGCAAAAAAGTAGAAAATGAAAATTATACCTAAGCCCTCTTTTTATAGACCGTTTGTAACGCATAGAAAAATGAATTTGCGACCCCATAAAGTATATATATATTCTTGATCCTTATAACAACTCGAGCCGATATAGCAATGTTCGTCCGTCTGTCTGTCTGTTGAAATCTCGTCCATTCACAAAATAAACCATTTACCTGGGTTTTTTCAAACATTTTGTTATAAATAGTGCAATAATAGTGCAGATATTAATGTAAACGTACCACCCAGGTATAGCCGAATTTAAGCCTCTTACTTGTATAAATTTCGACTGGCATTTTTAGGACTCAATATTTTGAAAGCAATTTTGAGGATTAAAAGTCAAAGAAAGGATTAAAACTGAAAGAAGTATTTCGTTTAATCGAGTTAATGAACCATTTATACGCTATCAACGATATCCGCCAAGGGTTATCAAAAATTAAAGACGCAGTGAGCGCGAGTCGGTGATGAGGATACTCATATCGTGAGTTTCGCTCTCGAACACAAAAATATAACCATAAAAATTATGCCTGAACCTTATGGACTTCGACTTCTGAGAAATTATCTAAACCCATTTCCTGCCGCTACTTGAAAGCGTTAGAATTTTTTGATGAAACGTTCAGCGGTTGCTTCTTTTAATCCCATTAAGAGAATTTTAAATATTCCAAATTTTCATTATCCGAATATTGAAAAATCAAAAAATATAAACATTTTTAAATAAAGTTCCAAAGTAGAAGAAAATAGATAAATGAATAGATAAATAGATAATAAGACAGAAGAATAGATAAAACTTGTCTTTTCTGAGAAAAAATGTTGCCCTTTTTTGCCCTTTTTTGGAAAAGTGTATTTTTTTTTTATATCAATCGAAAGGTCTCAAAGTGCTGTGTTCATAAATGCAAAAAAATTTTGATTATTGTCCTCTTGGAAGTCATAGGGTGAAAATATTCATAAAAGGGGAACAATGGCGAAATATTCTCACACTATGACCTGAAAGAAGTCAATGACTGGAATTTTTGTGATTTACGAGGGCTGTACTTTGAGACCTTTCTAAGCTTAACCGTTCGTTTTTGTATAAAATCGTTTATTAACATCCCAAAGGAGTTTCTATTTAAAATCGTCAAAATTGGTCAAAGGGGTCACTAGTTATGAATGAAACTTTGAAAAAAACTCTTGAAAAAATAAAATTTTTTAGTGTGTTTGTTGTTTTTCTTAAGATATGTTGTATATGTTGTAATTCTTCGTATTGTTGAAGTCATTACACTTGTGTGTATATTAATACTGCACGTGTCACATTGGCCTAAGCAAGTTTTACCACATATTTTTTTATCATTAAAATTATTATTTTTATTATTATTTATTTTTTTATCATTTAAAAATTAAAAATTAATAAAAATAAAAAATAAAAAAATTAAAAATAAAAGTTAAAAAGTAAAAATTAAAATTTAAAAATTAAAAATTAAACATTAAAAATTAAAAATTGAAAATTAAAAATTAAAAATTAAAAATTAAGAATTAAAAATTAAAAATTAAAAATTAAAAATTTAAAATTAAAAATTAAAAATTAAAAATTAAAAATTAAAAATTAAAAAATGAAAACCGAAAAATGAAAAATGGAAAATGGAAAATGAAAAATGAAAAATGGAAAATGGAAAATGAAAAATGGAAAATGAAAAATGGAAAATGGAAAATGAAAATTGAAAATTTAAAAATTAAAAATGAAAAACGGAAAAAGTAAAATGAAAAATTAAAAATTGAAAATGGCAAATGAAAAATTAAAAATGAAAAATGGAAAATGGAGAATAAAAATTGGAAAATGAGAAATGAAAAGTGGAAAGTGGAAAATGAAAATTGAAAAATGGAAAATGAAAAATGGAAAATGGAAAATGATAAATGGAAAATGAAAAATAGAAAATGAAAAATTAAAAATAAAGAATGAAAAATGGAAAGTGAAAAATGAAAATTGAAAAATTAAAAATCGAAAATGAAAAATGGAAAACGGAAAATGAAAAATTAAAAATTAAAATTGGAAAATGAAAAATGGAAAATTAAAAATGAAAAATTAAAATTGAAAATTGAAAAATGGATAATGAAAAAAGAAAAATGATAAATGAAAAATGGAAAATGAAAAATTAAAAATGAAAAATGGAAAATGAAAAATTAAAAATGGAAAGTGGAAAATGAAAAATGAAAAATGAAAGATGGAAAATGGAGAATGAAAAATGGAAAATGAAAATTGAAAATTGAAAAATTAAAAATGAAAAACGGAAAATGCGAAATGAAAAATTAAAAACTGAAAATGGAAAATGAAAAATTAAAAATGAGAAATAAAAATTGGAAAATGAGAAATGAAAAGTGGAAAATGTAAAATGAAAAATGAAAATTGAAAAATGGAAAATGAAAAATGGAAAATGGAGAATGAAAAATGTGAAATGGAAAATGAAAAATGGAAAATGAAAAATGAAAAATGAAGAATGAAAAATTAAAAATGGAAAATAGAATATGGAAAATGAAAAATGGAAAATGAAAATTGAAAAATGGAAAATGAAAAATGGAAAACGGAAAATAAAAAATAAAAATGGAAAATGGAAATTTAAAAATTAAAATTGAAAATTGAAAAATGGATAATGAAAAATGAAAAATGATAAATGAAAAATGGAAAATGAAAAATTAAAAATGAAAAATGGAAAATGAAAAATTAAAAATTAAAAATGGAAAGTGGAAAATGAAAATTAAAAATGGAAAATGAAAAATTAAAAATGGAAACTGAAAAATTAAAATTGAAAATGAAAAATGGAAAAATGAAAATTGAAAAATGAAAAATGGAAAATGAAAACTGAAAAATGAAAAATGAAAAATAAATAATAAAAAATTAAAAATTAAAAATTATAAATTAAAAATTAAAAATTAAAAATTAAAAAATGAAAAACGAAAAATGAAAAATGGAAAATGAAAAATGAAAAATGGAAAATGGAAAATGAAAAATGGAAAATGAAAATTGAAAATTAAAAAATTAAAAATGAAAAACGGAAAAAGTAAAATGAAAAATTAAAAATGGAAAATGAAAAATGAAAAATTAAAAATGAAAAATGGAGAATGAAAAATGGAAAATGAAAAATAAAAATTGGAAAATGAGAAATGAAAAGTGGAAAGTGGAAAATGAAAATTGAAAAATGGAAAATGAAAAATGAAAAATGGAAAATGTTAAATAGAAAATGGAAAATGAAAAATTAAAAATGAAGAATGAAAAATGAAAAAGGAAAAATGGAAAGTGAAAAATGAAAATTGAAAAATTGAAAATCGAAAATGAAAAATGGAAAACGGAAAATGAAAAATTAAAAATGAAAAATGGAAAATGGAAAATTAAAAATGAAAAGTTAAAATTGAAAATTGAAAAATGGATAATGAAAAAGAAAAATGAAAAATTAAAAATAAAAAATGTAAAATGAAAAATTAAAAATGGAAAGTGGAAAATGGAAAATGAAAAATTAAAAATGAAAAATGAAAGATAAAAAATGGAGAATGAAAAATGGAAAATGAAAATTGAAAATTGAAAAACGGAAAATGCGGAATGAAAAATTAAAAATTAAAATTTGAAAATGGTAAATGAAAAATTAAAAATGAAAAATGGAAAATGGAGAATGAAAAATGGAAAATGAAAAATAAAAATTGAAAAATGAGAAATAAAAATTGGAAAATGAGAAATGAAAAGTGGAAAATGTAAAATGAAAAATGAAAATTGAAAAATGGAAAATGAAAAATGGAAAATGGAAAATGAAAAATGTGAAATGGAAAATGAAAAATGGAAAATGAAAAATGAAGAATGAAAAATTAAAAATGGAAAACGGAAAATAAAAAATTAAAAATTGAAAATGGAAAATTAAAAATTAAAATTGAAAAATGGATAATGAAAAATGATAAATGAAAAATGGAAAATGAAAAATTAAAAATGAAAAATGGAAAATGAAAAATTAAAAATGAAAAATGGAAAGTGGAAAATTAAAAATGGAAAATGAAAAATTAAAAATGGAAACTGAAAAATTAAAATTGAAAATGAAAAATGGAAAAATGAAAATTGAAAAATGAAAAATGGAAAGAAAACTGAAAAATGAAAAATGAAAAATAAATAAAAAATAAAAAATGAAAAATTAAAAACTAAAAATGTAAAATTAAAAATTACTAGCTAATTCATTATTATCTGGAGATTTTTAGCCAAGAATCAGTTTATTTTTTTTTTTAGTTTTTATGAATTATCTCAAAACTTTCTTATTGGGATCAATCTTTGGGTGTTATAACGCTAATGAATTTCATTAGGGGGGTTTTATTTTAAAGTTTCTAACTTTCAGCTGTGATACTAGTTTAAGACATTTTTACTGTGATATTTACTTTTATTTATTTTCTACATTTGCTTTAAATTAATTTTGTGTTTTATGTTGTGTATGTAAAACAGAATATATTGTTTATTAATTTTGACAAAAAAAAGACTATATATTAATAAAATTATCCCTGAGGATGTTGGGAATCTCCAACGAAACGTCATATGAATAATAAATAGTCTTATTTATTTTGAAAACAAATGACCTTAGAAGCCCACTTTAGAGAATTCTAAAAATCTTAACAAATATTTACCAAAAAAAGGTCGATAAAACTTATGATCAAAGAATAATAATGTCATTTTTCAAATAGTAACGAATTCTTTCTATAGAAGACACGATAATTGTTTTTTATAACAAGGAATTATAATAGAAACTGGCCAACAAGAAAAGCAATTAACTTTAAATTTAGGTATTCGAAATTTAAATTTCAGTACCGACACCAGTTTTAAAGTGGTAGCCGTACCCAATATTGGTTGTAATATTGAGTTTAAGATGCGGGTGGAGGGTATCAAAGATTGGGCCCAGCCGAATTTAACACTTGTTATTATTATTTTTTACAGAGTACACAATATATTTATTATAAATTATATATTATTATTGTTATTAATTTTTTTTTTATACAAAAAATGTTTGCAAAAATTTGAAAAAAATGGTGTACGATTTAATGGAAAATTGGGCAAGTAAATATTGAAGCTTGGAATGTGATCTATAAAATAAAATATTATTCGTGAAAATTGGTTAAAACAAATGGTTAAAAACGAATTAGTGATTAAAGATTTGTTTTTAATATTTTTAAGTTTATGTTCAATGTAATTTTTACTACGTTCCTTGATAAAGTCAACAAATAATTGACGAAATGTCGGGTTATGTACGTTGTTTATGTACTCTTAAAAAAATTATTTATACCCATATTCTCTTAGGGTAAAATTGGCTAAAACAGAACAACGAGTAATATATGTATGTAACTTTTGATTTAAAATTCATGTGTACCACCATACAGAAACCGCTAAAATGTTAGGGTTGTGTTAAATAAAAGGATCATTTAAACACAATTATTTATGTCTTATAGGTATTATGTACAATTTGTATAGTTTCTTCATATCAAATATGAAAAATCTGCAAAA
Organism: Cordilura impudica; assembly: GCA_963682025.1. NCBI lineage: Eukaryota > Metazoa > Arthropoda > Insecta > Diptera > Scathophagidae > Cordilura > Cordilura impudica. Next base: position 168,773,366 of record OY821517.1, on the reverse strand, counting down.
ATCTATAAAACAAAATTTTTTTTGGTACTTTTTTTTACAAAGAAAAATACTCTAACTGAAATTATTTTATACCCTATACCACTATGTGGTCAGAGTATAATGAGTTTGTGCTGTAATTACCAGAAATATTTGACCTAGACCCATCTTTGATTATACCGATTGACTCAACATCATTTTCCGAGTCGATTTAAAACCATGTAAACCTTGTAATCAAACTACATGTCGCAAATATGAATGTATTTTGATGAAATTTTGTATATAAGCTTTTGTGGGAAATAGCATGAACAGTATTGAAATTGGTGGAAATCGGTGCATATGCATTCCTAGTCTCTATATGACCCCAATGAGATGAACTAAATTGCTCTGAGATCCAACTTATCATGCAGATATCGGTCAAATTTGGTTTATTTGTCTATACTACACTCATCAATTAGTACTAAAAAAAATACCTATAGGACCATTTATAGTCATGGTCCTCATATAAAGCTGATTCCCAATCTATCAAAAAACTAATTTTTTGCATAGATAAGTGACAACAAAATATATTCGTGATCGGTCAATTTTGTGATCTAGTCTCCATAGAAAAATATCATCCGATATGAACTTTTTCATATTTCGGGGAACAAATTCATAATTCAAATATAAATATATTTTGATGGAGTTTGTCCGCCCTAGGACGATCGGTATTAAATAGCCGAGGTATCCAGATTATCATATAGATATCAGTCAATTTGTGTGTTTATTACATATGTATATAAGTAGTCCAAAAATAAACCCTGTATGACTATTTTTAGTTGTAGTTTACATATAAATCTGCTTACCGATATTCACTTAAATCTAAAAAAACAACACAAACAACATATCGGCAGGGCGCAAATTAATAACAACACTACTTAAACTTGGTTTATTCTTATTTTCTTCTTTTCCTGTTTCTATAATATAATATAAAATTCTCGTGTCACGGTGTTTGTGATCGAACTCCTCCGAAACGGCTTGACCGATTTTTATGAAATTCTTTATGTGTGTTTGGTAGGTATGCGAATAGGTCCTTAGGTAGGTGATGAGGGCGTGGCACTCCCATACAAAGAAAATATTTAATGTCATATATCTCACGTACTGCGCTCAGCTTTGCACATTTGTCTGATGTTATCCATTATTAATGTGAGTAGTCGGACAAAAAATGGGTGGGATCGGATAAGTGGGCGTGGCATCTCACATACAAAGTAAATTTTTAATATCATATATATTGAATGCTGTGACAGGGAGAGCTTTGCAAATTTGTGATAGGTCACCTATTATTATTGTAAGTTGCTACGCCGAAAATGGGCGGGATCGTATAAGTGGGCGTGGCACCTCACATACAAAGAAAATATTTAATGTCATATATCTCACGTACTGTGACAGCCACAGCTTTTTTTTTTTTTTTTTTTTTTTTCTTTTTCAATTTAAGGTTTATTGCCTTTAACAAATTTTGTGTAGGTAAAAAACGTAAATAAAGAAAAGATTAAAAATAATCGTACATTTGAAATACTAATGCAAAAAAAAACTAAACAAAATATTGCATATTTTAGTAACTTGTAGGAAGGATATCTTCTGCGCTTTAGGACTTCTTTGAGCCGATTTGGCATCGACTTAAGCAACTTTAAATTATTATTATTATTATTATTATATTGTTTTATTGAATTGCTATCACAACAAGAATAAATCTTATAAATTACAGTGATGCACATTTGTCTGATGTTATCCATTATTAATGTGAGTAGTCGGACAAAAAATGGGTGGAATCGGGCCAACGGGCGTGGCACTTCCCATACAAAGTAATTGTTCAATATCACATATATCGAGTACTGTGATAGTGACAGCTTTGCAGATTTGGCTGAGGTCATCTATTATTGATATGAGGTGACGGACAAAAAATGGGTGGAATCGGGCCAACGGGCGTGGCACTTCCCATACAAAGTAATTTTTCAATATCATATATATCGAGTACTGTGATAGTGACAGCTTTGCAGATTTGGCTGAGATCATCTATTATTGATATGAGGTGACGGGCCAAAAATAGGTGGGATCGGACCAATGGGCGTGGCGCCCCCATACGGAGTTAATACTAGATGTCATATATCTGGAGTACTGTAATAGTGAGAACATTGGTAATTTGCGTGATCCCATAAGTTATTCGTGTGATTAGACGAGCATACAATGGGCGTAATCGAAACAGTGGGCATGGCATCGCAAATACAAAGTAAATATATAATTTAATATAACTGGAGTTCTATAAAAGGGAAAATCTTGACTCTTGATACGATAATGAGTAATCGGATAAAAAATGGGCGGGATCACACGAATGGGCGTAGTACCTACCATGCAAAGAAAATATTAAACGTCATATATGTATGTGGAGTACTGTAATTGTGAGAGGCCTTGGGATCTTGCTTGAGCCCATAAGTTATTAATTCAACAAAAAATGGCCGTGAGCGGAGCAGTGGGCGTGGCACCGCCAGTACAAAGTAAATACATAATATTATATAACTGGAGTGCTGTAAAAGGGAAAGGCTTGACACTTTGTACGAGTCTAACATATATTAATGTGAATTGTCGGTCAAAAATGGGCGGGATACGATTAGTGGGCGTGGCACCTCCTACGAAAAAATTATAAAGTACTATGAAAGCGACTGTTTTCACATTTTTTATTGGTATATTAATTACCAATGTGATTAGTCGTGGAAAACATGGGCAGAATCGCCAAATTCAAAAATCGCCAAAACCAAAAATCACGAATCACAAAAATCGTCACAAACAAAAATCTTCAAAATCAAAAATCGGCCAAATCAAAAATCACCAAAATCAAAAATCGGCCAAATCAAAAATCGTGCAGGCATGCCACCACGCCTTATTCCACTGAAATTTGGATCTCCGGTTATTATACTTCGGAATTTGAACCCACCACGGCTGTGCAATGGCACACGATTGGTCATTACAAAATTGATGAAAAACTTTATCGAACCCACCATTTTGAATGGTAAATTCCCAGCCGAAAATGTTTTGCTGTCACGAATTCCGATGATTTCCACAGGCGTACCAATTGAATTCAAACGCGTAAAATTTTCTATTAGATTGGCATTCGCAATGGCAATCAATAAGTCGCAACGCCAAACGATCGAGCTTATTTGTGTTGGCTAAGGAGGAACGGACAAAAAATACCATACACTCAATTTGTCTTCCAAAAATCATTATTTTTTCTGTTCAATTTAATACTTTAGGATAAAAAATATTTAACTTTTTTACCTTATGTTTGACTTTTGAGAGATCTTACAATGAATATGTTCGTAAGGTCATAGAAATACATTGTATTGAGAAAATGAATGGTTGGGGTTTTTTCTGTTTTCATCGGTGATCATGGTCTACAGCGCTACATTCCTCTTTCTGTCATAGATCCCATCCCTTTATACTTACAATACATTCGTAATTTTTAAATTAACAACAAAAATATTCACTAGAAATAATTTATATGGCAAAACAACGTTTGCCGGGTCAGCTAGTTATATAATATAATTCTCTTACTTGTTTTGAATTTATTTACATGGTAAAAAAATTTTATATGCAGCATTTGAAAAACATTATGTTACCATAATTTGTCACATTTTACTAAACTATATTCAACTTATTCTCTCTTTTTATTTTTTTAGCCTGAAGATACACATCAAGATCCAAAATTACTTCAGGTGATTAATTTAACGGCCGTAGCCATAAAACGTTTAATAAAAATGGCAAAAAAAATTGCCTGTTTTCGTGATATGTGTCAAGAAGATCAGGTGGCATTATTAAAAGGAGGATGTACAGAAATGATGATTATGCGTTCAGTTATGTCCTATGACGACGATCGCAATACATGGAAGGTATATGCATTCAAAGTCCTTCATCTGATGTATAATTTTTGTTAAAAAATTTTTTAGATTCCTCATACCAAAGAAGATATGTCTAATATAAATGCTGAAGTTTTAAAACTAGCCAAGGGCAATGTTTATGAAGAGCATATCAAGTTCATAAGTACCTTTGATGAGAAATGGCGCTTGGATGAAAATATTATATTAATAATGTGTGCTATTGTTTTATTTTCACCAACAAGATCACGTACTATTCATTCGGATGTTATAAGATTAGAACAGGTAAGAATAACGCTTTTAATATTTAAGCCAAAATTACAAATAAGGTTATTTCTTTAAAAGTATTTTAACAACTAAAAAATTCTTCATTATTCTTGTTTTCTTTACCCGCTTAGAATTCCTATTACTATCTTCTACGAAGATATTTGGAATCCGTTTATCCTGGCTGCGAGGCTAAATCCGCCTTTATTAAATTAATACAAAAAATTACTGACGTTGAACGTTTGAATCAATTTATTATTGGTGTCTATTTAAATGTTAATCCATCACAAGTGGAGCCATTATTAAGAGAAATTTTCGATTTAAAAAATCATTAAAATTGTGATTTTTACACTATTACTTGTTAAATCGTTATTGACCATACCGTCCTCTGACTCCGCCAGCTCCTACCCTAAAATTATCTGTTAATATCTTTCTTTGTTAAATTGTTAAGCTGTTATTTTGTTTTTTGTTGCATAAAATGCTGGATATTTTTTATTTATACAAAATAATAGTATGTGTACATACGTGTGATAAATGTACAAAAAAATAATATTACCTTAGGTATAAATTAAATATTTTCTATTTACAATCACTACATTTTAATAAACAACACATTTATTTATATCTTAAGAAGATAATTATTGTTAACTATATGTTACTCTAATTTTTTTAAAGTGAAAAGAACTTGTGCAATTAAATACTAGTTATTGTCGTGTGTATGTTTTTAAAGTAAGAATTTAAAAAATTTATCTAAATAAATTTTATTATTTGAGTAGAAAAATAGTTCGCAGAATCTATATTTTCTTATAGATTATCTTTGTTTTCTAATCAAAAATATTACATGGAACAGCCTAACGTTCTTACCATGTTGAATTTTTCACGTTCATGAATTGAGTTTACATTTCACATACAAAATTTATTATATTTTTAAATATATTTGCATAGTGGCCTAAGAGATGAACTAAGTAATTTCATAATTAGTGCCATCAAAAAATGTAAATTATTTCTTCAATCAACATAATTTCATCAATCAACATAATTTCATCAATCAACATAATATCATCCATCATCAGAGATTAATCTCTCAACATTAACAACATCAACTTAAGAATTTATTTCAAGCCAACAGAAATTAAAGATCTCATTTAAAGACACAATATTAGAGCAGCTCTACATACAGGTAAGCTATGTACTAAATGTATTTTAAAACACAGTTATTATTATGGACTTGATTCAAATTGTTTTCCATTGCTTGACACTGATTTCAATTGCTAATTTCTTTAAAAATTTATGATTTAATTCGAATAGAAACGATTGTATTTAAGGGGGTGTCTCGAAGTGTTTTTCGTCGCAAAATATCAATCAATTTGCATAACCCATTTCTTTATACTGTTCGATTTTTAAAACAATAATTTTTGTAATGGTAAAACTAACAAGTTATAAAACTATAGTAGGTCTATACCGACAACACGAGACCCTATACCATTAGGTTCAACTAATTGGATATACGAAACAAGCATACTCCAAATTTTTGTGGTATTGCTGTGAAAAAGTTCATTTCGTAAGCTTTTTTATATGGGGAGTATGTCGAAAAATGGAACGATCATTCCCATATTATTATAGGTACATATTTTTCCAAAAATATATACAAAAATTTGTTTTTTTTTTCTTTTTTTTTTGCTAATAATGAATTTTTGCTGATGTTTGTAACTAGAAAATATATTGGAACTAGGTCCATCTTTTATTATACTGATCGACTGAAAATCAAATTGTCAGTCGTCCGTCTGCCTGTTTGTCTGTCTGTGTGTCAATTTAAACCTATTCTGAGCGCATGCTCAGACCTAGTTCGCATACTAAGGACTCCTATGAGATCGACTAAAATTGTCCTAAAATTCGGATTGTTATATACATAGTCCCCATATAAAGCGGTTTCCCGATATTCACTTAAATCTATTAAAAGTAAAATAAAATAATTATTTTATTTTATTCAATACTGAATATAACTCCTCGGTATGCCTGATTTTATGACAAAAATAAATTGTTGTTCGTGATTACTAAATTTTTTTAACAAAAGCTCCATTAACCGTGTTTTATACACTTGGTTAATCGAAAATCATTTTTGAAAGGGTAAATTTGCGATTAATTGATCCGGTTCTTTAAAGCTCGAATTTTCAGAAACACTAAATCTTTATCGATTTTTAAAATTATCAATAACAAACTGCTATTTCCGTTAGATAATATCTGAAGCTATAAATTAAGATAGAAATAAACGGAACGACAAACTGTTAAATAAGTTACTGCCCAGAGATGTGCAGTGAAGAAATCAAATTATATATATATTATACTCACCATACCACTGTGCAGTATATATCAGTTTGTTTTCCATTTATAACACATCGATCCCATAAAGTATACATATCCTTATAAAAACTCGAATCTTTCTATTTAAATCACGCTCATTCATTTACAAAATAAACCATTTACTTTAATAAGTTATGATAATATTCTTTGTCATTATTTCGAGTAGGTTGATATTGAAATTGGGGTAAATCGGGCGTTATTGTGCCAAGATATGGCCTTAAATGTGGAGATTCCTATAAAATATGCTATAAAATTTCATATAAAAAACTAAAATTAGTGAAAAATGTTTATGCGTAACAGAACATGTGCATCTAGATACCCTACCGGCAACTCAGGGTGAGTTCCAAAACGTCATTTGCAATGCAACTAAAGCTGCGTTCACACTACGTGTTTTGCTTGTGTTTTTCTTAGTTTTTAAGCACGTGTAATTTGTACACATAGTGTGAACCCTTTCAAACATTGTTTATGTACAACACATTTTGCAAGACATATGTAAATTTTTCAATTAGAGCAGGTTCTATTTTGGCAAGACAAACATATGAAAATACAACACTGCTTGTGGCGAAAGAAAAAAAGAGTAAATTATAAAGATTAATATTGAGAGAAAAATAAATTGTTTAATATTAATTAACAATTAAAAAATATATAAAATACTAGCTGTTTTTACCCGGTCTTGCCCGGAATAAAAAGGCCTTTGACTTGAAAAATGGTTCACTATGCTTACCAGGCGCTGAGTACTTAGTCCCCAATTAAAAAATTCCCCAATAAAATGAACTTTCTCCCCAAACATTTGTATGGGCAGTAAATTCATTTTTTATTTCAATTAAAATTTTTTTGATTTTTTAATTAAGAAGTTTTTTATAAGATGCTGTAGCAAAAATGCTTCAAAAATAAGCGGCGAAACCGCTTTAAGTTTTTTTTTCAGTTTATTTATAAACATCAAATATAACGGAATGGTTCGCAAATTAAAGGAATCGGAACTTTTAAAAATTGAATTACTTCATTCAATAAGTGATCATCATTGAGCAGAGACATCAAATTCAAGTTTCAGAAATGAAAGACTAATGCGACGTTTAATATTGTGTCGCAAGGTTTCTTTTTAAGCAACTGCTTATAGTATATGTGTGGCCTCTTTTGATCAACAGGTAATTATTTCACATACGTAGATAAAATTCATCATACGACATTTCACTAAGCTGTGTTCCGCGAGCGAGTCGCGTTCGCTTCCGCGCGTTTGGCAGCCACACCCGTGCTGCCGCGCAGTTGTTGTCAACTTATTTTAGTCGCCAAAATATATTTTTCAGATCATTGCAATATTTTAGCTGAGCTGTGTTCCGTGAGCGCGTCGCGTCCGCGCGCCTCGCGCCGCTTCCTCGCAGCTACTACCCGTGCTGCCGCTTAGTTCTCGTTAACTTATTTTAATTCCTAAAACATATTTTTTAAAGCATTGCGATATTTTAGCTGAGCTGCGTTCCGAGAGCGCGTCGCGTCCGAGTCCGCGGTCGCGCGCCTCGCGCCGCTTCCTCGCAGCTACTACCCGTGCTGCCGCGTAGTTCTCGTTAACTTATTTTGATTCCTAAAACATATTTTTTAGAGCATTGCGATATTTTAGCTGAGCTGTGTTCCAAGAGCGCGTCGTGTCCGCATCCGTCGCGTCCAAGTCCGCGGTCGCGCACCGCGCGCCGCTTCCGCGCATTTGGCAACCACACCTGTGCTGCCGCGCAGCTGTTGCCAACTTATTTTAATTGTCAAAATATATTTTTCAGATCATTCCGATATTCTAGCTATGCTGTATTCCCCATGCACATAGCTTCCGCGCAACGAAATGATGCTATTGAAAAGAATACTCATTTTAAATGCATTTATTGTAGGACATATATTGAGAGCAGTATGCAAATATTCACTAAAATAAATATTTAACAGAATTCATTAAATAAAAATATTTAAAAATTTAAGAATGAATTTGGGGAGTAAGTTCATTTTTTATTTCGATTCAAAAAAATGGGGAATTTGTTCATTTCTTTTGGGTATCTTTTTTTAAGTTTGGGGAATTTGTTCACCATGTAGTTATTCCCGGGTAAACCAAATTTCAGAGAAATCTGTTGAAAAGTACAAATTTGTATAGGGAAGAAATATACCACACAACAAAATATGAATTTTATATGAAAATTGGGTGTAAAATTATGCGTGGTCGGTAAAAATCATATGGCGACCTTCCCTGAAATATGTACTAAACTTCGGAGAAAGTCATTGAAAAATAAATGTTTGTATAGCAATCAAATAAAAAAACAAATAAAAGGAAAAAAATAAGTTTTATATACATAGAAGTTGGCGCAAAGTAAGCGTTGCCTGTAAGAAGCATATGGGGACCATCCCTAGACATCCCTAGAAAAATAAAAATTTCTATAGTGAACAAATATACCAAAAAACAGAAAATTAATTTTGTATAAAAAGTGGGCGTAGAAGTAGGCGTGGCCGGCAAGAATTATATGGCGAGCTCTCTGGAGTACAGAGATCGTGCGTAGCAAATTTCAGAGAAATCCGTTTAAAACAAATTGTGTAGCAAACAAATGTACCAAAAAACAGAATATGAATTGTATACAAAAAGTGGGCGTAACAGTAGGCGTGACCGGTACGAAGATATGCCGACCTTCCCTGGAGCAGAGAGATCGTGTGTACCAAATTTCAGAGAAATCGGTTGAAAAATAAAAATTTGTATACCGAACAAATATACCAAAAAACAAAATGAATTGTATACAAAAAGTGGGCGTTAAAGTAGGCGTGGCTGGAACGAAGCATATGGCGACCTTTCCTGGAGTACAGAGATCGTGTGTACCAAATTTCAGAGAATTCCGTTGAAAAATAAAAATTTGTATAGCGAACAAATATACCAAAATACAGAAAATTAATTGTATATAAAAAGTGGGCGTAAAAGTAGGCGTGGTCGATAAAAAGTATATGGTGACCTTAGCTGGAGTACAGGGATCGTGTTTACCGAATTTCAGAGAAATCTGTTAACAAATAAAAATTTCTATAGTGCACAAATATACCAAAAAACAGAAAATTAATTTTGTATAAAGAATCATATGGCGACCTCTCTGGAGTACAGAGATCGTGTGTACCAAATTTCAGAGAAATGCGTTGAAATATAAAAATTTGTATAGCGAACAAATATACCAAAATACAGAAAATGAATTGTATATAAAAAGTGGGCGTAAAAGTAGGCGTGGTCGATAAAAAGTATATGGTGACCTTAGCTGGAATACAGGGATCGTGTTTACCGAATTTCAGAGAAAGCTGTTAACAAATAAAAATTTGTATAGTGAACAAATATGAATAAAACAGAAAATGAATTTTACATAAAAAGTGGGCGTAAAAGTAGGCGTGGCCGGCAAAAAGTATACGGCGACCTTTCCTGGGGTATAGAGATCGTGTGTACAAAATTTCAGGAAAATCCGTTGAAAAATAAAAATTTGTATAGCGGTCAAACAAACAAACAAACAAACAGAAAATGAATTTTATGTATATAGATAATGAATACTGATAATTGAAATTTTAAGAATTTTATAAACTAATATAAAAATGTATAAATTTTTATAAATTTTTGAAAATTTTATAGCTGAATATAAAATTTAATTTCTTCCGCATATATTTGTTTAATATGTACTAATATATTCAATTTAAAAAATTTTATAAATAATAATGATAATGAAAATTTTAAGTATTTTATAAACTAATATAAAAATATAGAAATTTTTATAAATTTTTGCAAATTTTATAGCTGAATATAAAATTTATTTTCTTCCACATATAGTTCTTTAGTATGTACTAATATATTCAATAAACAAACAGTATTGATGTTTCCATCGTCTGTATTAAAAAAAAACATTTCCAAATACGGTAAAGACGCGGTTTTCTTTAGAACTCAAATAAAACTAAACAAAATACCGAAATATTTTGGTGCAATTCTGGAAATCATTGTGGTTTGTGAATAAAAACATCTATTCAAGCAGTAAGCGCTATCTACATGTGTATAGCAAGCAACTGCTATGTTTGTCATACTTGATGGTTGCAGTTGTATGCTATACATTCATGGCGCTTTCTGTTGGTTGATGAATCAGCTAAATAATTGTAGCTTCCATTTCCGTAAATAGTTCCGCTTCCGAAAGGGAAGTTTGTGATTTTTACCCCCCTGATCGCATAGATGTTTACACATCAAAATTGAGCAAATGCCACACAGTCCGCATTGGAATTACTTATTCTTCCCCTCAGTGAAAATGACAATGGCGATGATGATGAAGATGAAGATTAATACGATTAATTTAATGATGATTATGATGTATGTAAATGATGATTTTGTGTTAAATAATAAATTTGAATTAAATGATGATTAAAACCAGTAATTTTCAAAAACAAAAAATAGCCCATCAATAAATTTTGTTTTCAATATTGTTTTCTGAAATGGATGTTTTTATGTGTTTATGATTATTCATCAATAAAAAAAAGCAAAAATACATATGACTTTTTTGAGTTAAATTTATGGAGTTATAAAATGCGGATAAAAAAATCTGATTTTAATTTTAAATATAAATACATATTAAATATTTATTCCTTCAATATTTCTTCTAAAAGCACATTAAGTAGGCTCTCATTTGCAATTTAATCTACTAGTTTATCGCTTTTTATTCCAAAGTTACAGCGAAAATTCTGAAATAAGAACATTTTTCCCAAAATACAAAAAGGTGTCTAACGGGTTAAAAATAATTTCTTTTACCGTTTTGTTTTTTAGATAATGGCTATTTATGTATTAATGAATAACCATTAATAAAAAATAACAATATTTTAAAATTACGACTTCCATTAATTAATCGCCATTTTGCATACCGTTTTCTGATATACATATGTAACTGTCAAATATAATATTAATTTTGATATCATACATAATTAGTACGATTATTTCTTAATAGATATTGTAGCAAATCGATCGACAAATACTTTCAGATCTTATTAATAAATTGGTTTTACACGCAGATAGCACTTTTTGAATATAAGCCCTCGATATATTTTTGTCTCTTAGCAGCGAAGCCAACTTAGCGCTTTTTAATTATCCAAAAAGCGCATTTTTTCCATTTATAGCCTTTTTGAAAAAGCGCTGAATTGGCGGTTTTCGTTTTTTAGCGACTTTTATGTACAACAGTTCATTAACAAAATTGTACATATTTAAATAACTTCCGATATGTTAAAAAAATTTCGATGGTAGCACATACCGGTCGCATTCCAAAATGCGGACCACACAAAATTTTTTAATGTTATCAAAAAGTTTAACAAATAGTATAATTGCCCTTTTTTGTGAGATATGAACAATAAATCCTAACGATTTAAAGAATAAAGCCTACGAAAATATAGCAAAATAGATGGGTATGATGGTGGACATTTTCAAAATTAAATTGCAGTGGCATGTGTAAGCACAAATGCTAATGGCGAGAGATTCGACTAATTCGAACAATTTTTCGTTGATAATATGTATACAGCTGTAGTGGCAGGGCAGTCGCCTGTGTAGGACGGCGTTATTTTAATTGAAAATACTTCAAATTTAACTGTTTCTTTTTATTTTAACTTTATTTGTTTGCAACTATTAAGCATTCTCAGTTTCGGTAGCAAACAGCTTATCACATCTAGTGATACCAACAACAAATTGTATTGAAATGCTCGACATCCATTATCTACAAGATGTGCTAGAGATGTTTGCTCTCAAGAGCAAGAAATGTTATGTTTGGTCACAGGCCGACATTTTTTGGATACTGGGGCAAAATATACTTTTCTAATGGTCTTTGATACACTGAATCGGGATCTGAGGTTTTCGAGAAATCTTAACCTAAAAAACGCAAAAAACATATCGCATCTGTACCTCTAAAGTGAGTCAACTCAAAATTTTTCAATTTTCACTTTTTGCAAGAAAACGATACACCGTGGTCATATCTATCCAATGTACAAAATTTTACATCGGTTTTTCTAGTCTTTTGCAAAAAAAAAATACAGTTGTAACCCTCTTTGTGTTATAAGACTAGCTGCTTTAGAATCCACTAAAAAGACATATTTTGAGTTGCACCCAAAAAACTTGCTATTTTTGATGATCACTGAAAAAATCGCAAAAACAACTACTGTTGTTGTATACTTATTATTCGCAATTCTTTACAATGAAACAACCGTATTAAAATTTTATAGTAAATATTTAAAAACCCGTTTTTTGCCTCTACTGAAAATTTGTAAATTTTGAGTCAACTCACTTTAGAGAGTGAGAGAGCAGCGCTTGTGGAGACATCTGAAATCAGGAAACTTCCCCTACAAAAGACAATTTTTTCAGATATATTATATCTCGGTCAAAAGTCTGTTGAATTTAGTCAGTATAACATGTACGTTTTAATTTTAAATAATCTAACCCCATACAAAGTTTATATTAAAACTATATATTTCCTTATGCATATGAGTTTTGAATCTCTCCGTGACTTTGCATATCTATTTTAAATTAATCTTTGTTCACAACAAGTCTATGGACCAAGTTTCAGATTGATTGGATGATGGGAAATGGGGTTTAAAACACTCCGTGACTGTGCGAGATTAATATTTGGTGGCAACAAGTCTGTGGACTAAGTTTCAGATTGATTGGATGAGGGGAAATAAGGTTTTAGTCGCTCCGTGACTGTGCGTGACTACAGACAGAGAGTATGAGTTAATAGAGAGTTAAAAAAATTTTTTAATTCTAGATTCTTCAGGTATCTGAGATGCTGATTCAGATAATACCAGTCTCATAGGTTTTATCATGTTTTGTGGGTCTGTTTTATCCACGAACACAAACAAATATAATGCAGTTAAATTTTTTTAAAACGTTTTGAATATTTATTGCAATATAACAGAGGTTTGATATAATTAAAACTTCATCCATTACCAATAAATAATATTTTTCTTTTTTTGCTACAAATAATCACGGCAAAAATACAACTAATTATATAGTTTCATGACCATTAAATATAATAACGATCACACAAAACAATTAACATTTAGAAAGGTGGACAAAAAGGATATATTAGAAAACGGATATATTAGAAAAAACGTTAATTTATGTTAAAAAAAAAAAACATACCAAAAATGTTTCTTACTTACACACACCTAAAAATATGTATGTATATTATCGTATATATGTATATATGTATGTGTAAACAAAAAAAGGAGCACACTTGATTGAAGAAGTCTATAATACTTCTGATGGGATTGTAGTTTTCAAAATGTTAACATTTTAGTTCCATAAATAAATGTACGCATAATTTATAAAAAGGAGCAACCATTTTCAATTACAGTCTTTGGCCCATTGTAAAAACTCGGGCAATTCACTAACAGCCAAATTACGTGATAATGATTTTACACGTAAATTACGATCAGTTGTTATAAGCACCAATTCAGTTTGTATAAAACATTTGCCATCTATGATATTAAAAAAGACATTAATGACATAACAGGTTATTATTGAATTTTAATTATAATTTCAAACTTACCTTTGCTTGTTTCTGAACTCATAGTTTTGGACAAAGCAATAGCTGTAGCTAAAATCTTATCATCATTTGAAACATGTTCTTCTTCCACCAATGCAAATAATGAAAAGTTTATAATGGATCCCTTAGTAGTGGCACATCTAATAACAAAATAAAAAAAAAAAGTTTTTAAATAAACTTTTGAACTAATGTCATATAAAATAGTCGCTTACTTGACATGATTTTTAGATGTTTTAATGAAATCTAATGATTTCTTAGCTCTGCTAGAAACATCATCATAATGATGTATACGTTGTTTTTGCAACGATTCTTTGTATGAATCCACTTTTACGCCCTTCGAAAGACCATCTAATTCTTTGACCACTTGAAAAAAAAAATAAAAAAATAAATAGCTTTTTATATTGTTCAGAACATTTTCGTAATCTTACCAGTTAAAGGTATAATTAATGTGTATCTCTTAAATTCGTGGACTATACGTTCAAAATCTTCCAAACAATCTATAAAACAATTTGTGTCCGGCAACAGATATTTGGGTCGTACTTCAATATAAACTTTAGTATCAACGAATTTAAGAATTTCCTAAAAATAAATACGATAATGAAAACTCAAATAAAAAAAGATACGATCGACAAAGCGTTGGCAAATCACTTTAAAAGTAGTATAAGTACCCAGTCCGAAAGCCCCTGAAAAATATCGTAGAAGTGCTGATAAAGCAACTGTATTTTGCGTTTTCAAGAGCTTTTCTAGACGCCAAAGGATAACATCGATATATATACCGTAGATGTTTCAGAGTGATGCCAAAGCAATAGTAAAACAAAAATTAGATTACTTTGCCAACGCTCAGATGATATTGCTGATCTAAGAGCCTTATTAATGCTAATAAAATAAAAAAATAAAAATTTTATTATGAAAACAGTTATGAATATTATAAAATAAGTACTGACAAAGAAAGCACTTATTACAAACATTGGCAAACGTTTTAAGTACTTTGTCACTGCTTTATTTTTGTAACATTCAAATATTGAAGCACTGACAAGCACTCTATTCCACTACGTCAAAGACTCGTTTTCCAATAATCCAAACTTTTTTATTACCATTACTTGCATAAATAACATAACAATTCTTTCGTTATGAAGTGTTGTCCAAACACACTTCTACAATATTAATATTTATTTCAACATTGTTTTTATCTAATGTCGCTTTCTTTTCTGACAAATAAATGTGCATTTTATTATACCCTATACCACTATGTGGTTTGGGTATAATGACTTTGTGCTGCTGTTTGTAACAACCAAAAATATTTGACCTACACCCATCTTTAATTATACCGATCGAATCAGAATCACTATCTGATGTCCGTCCGTCCGTCCGTCCGTCTGTGTGTCCATGTAAAGCTTGTAATCAAACTGCAGGTCGCAATTATGAATATATTTTGATGAAATTTGGTATTTGATCTTCTATCGGCCATGGGATGAACGCTATTGAAATTGGTGAGAATCGGTCCATGTTCAGACCTAGCCCCCATACTAATGACCCCTATGAAATCAACATATATTGCCATAAGATCCAAATTATCATACAAATCTTAGTCAAATTGGTTTTGTGTATATATTACATCCATTAATCAGTAGTCCAAAAATAATCCCTATTGGACAACTCTTAGCCATAGTCCTCATATAGAGCTGCTTCCCGATCTTCATTAAATCTATCAAAAAAGAAAAATATTGCACTGATTCTTCTCAAATTTTGTTTGTATATATTTTTGCAAAATACAAGAGACCTTACCAAACATGGTCAGGATCGGTCCATTTTTGGGCCTAGTCCCCATATAGATATAGCATCCGATATGAAATTTTTCATATCTGCAGCCAAAAAAATTAAGAAAAATCCCACTCAAATTTGGTTTATGCTTATTTTCTATATCCAGTTAGTTGGGTCTGAGAGATAGGGTCTCTAAACGCATGGTATAGGGTATCATATAGTCGGTCTACACCGACTATAATTTTCTTACTTGTTTACACTTTATTGAAAAAAAATTTTTTTTTATACATTCTAAATAAAGTGCAACGATTTTTTAAGCATTCGTGTTAAGGTCTAGAAGTGTCATCCTTGTAAATTTAAAAAAATTGTGGCTGTTGCCTTCTTGTAGGTCGTAGGGTAAGAATATTAATCAATTGTTCCTCTGTTTTGCAATATTCTCACCCTATGACTTAAAAGGAGGCAACTACCCCAAGTGTTTGTACTTTACGAGGATAACACTTTTGGACGTTTACACCAATGCATAAAACATAGTTGCATTTTAATTAGAATATATAAAAAATACACTTTTTGAAAAAAGTATAAAAAATTGTGCATTTTTGTCAGAAAAGAAAACGGCATAAGTTTCTAAGTTTTTACAATCGCATTTCTGTTTATGGAAGTTGTGTTCATAATGTTTAGAATTTAAAATTGTTAGGAATTTAGCTGACTTTTTTGGAGAAACAATTACAAATTTTGGGAATTCTTTTACAAAATTGATTAAAGTTAAAAATTAGGTTTAACTTTATTTTTTTTATCGTAAATCTTACCTCCAATTTGTTGTTATACATTCTTTTAACATTAGTTTTAGCCTCTAATTCCTTTTTAAGTTTCGATAAGTGAGACAATTGATCGTTTTTCGTTTTATTGTTTAAGGACAATTTTAACGATTTAGTTTTCAGCGATTTAGAACATTCACCATTAACAAGAATATTTTCTGAATTATCTTCGTTATCGCCATCGTCATCATCTTCTTCATTTTGATCATCACCATCGTCGCCGCCTTTAGATGATTGTAAATCTTCTAAGGCTTGTTTTATATCCGAATTTAAATCTTCATTGATGAAATGTGGTGTTTCCAAATTCTCTAAACGATGTTGATGTTGTTGATATATGTCATTAAACTCAAGAATGACTTTTAAACGAGCCTTAAACTGTAAACTGTCTTCCGAAAATGAATCATCTTTTGTTTTAGGTATTATAGATGTTAATGGAGTAAAACCAGCTAAGAAATAATCTTCTTCAAAAACAATAGCTTGATTTTGTATAACATAAAAATTTTCTTGTTTTAACAGATTGAAAAGTACTTCTAACTCTAGCCAACAGTTTAAAAAAATGTGCCTAAAATTACAAAAATTTACGAATTAAAGTAATAAAATTTAATATATTTCATATACACATACACTTCCTAGAAAATGAATCCGTACACCTAAAATTAAAATTGTCATACTACCAAAAAAAAAATAATAAGAAAAATTAACTAAACTGATTTATTTTTTTTTTTTTAATAAATTATTAAGTTATTTATAAAAAAAACGTAAAAAAAGATAATTTCATAAGAAAAAGTATTCGTACATTTGAAATATAAATAACAAAATTAAATTTACATTATATATTGCTTAAGTTATTAACTGTAGGATATCATTTGCGCTTTATGACCTCTGTGAGTCGATATGGCATCGTTAAAAAGCGTCATCCAAAATGATGCTTCTTAACATTACCTTTGAAGTTAGTATTGTAGAACAACCATGGCTTGACAGTGTGCCGTATTTTTTGGATCATTATCCTGTTGAAAGCAAAAAATCTTCTCAAAGGCCAAAATGATGCTTTTTGACATTTTCTTTGAGGTTATTTTATGCTAACGGATTCTGCGCTCCAGTATCACAGAATTAAGATCGGCTGATTGAGGTGGTGATTTCAATTGATTTTAAGTATAGTAGAGCAACCAATCCTGTTTAAAATATTTATATATCCAATAAAATCTGGTTCGATCCTACCTATCTGATCGTACCCAATCCGTTATTTTGAAAAATAAAATCTCAACAACGTTGAATATTATGAGAGCAGTGCCCCAGGGATCCATCCTGGGAACCTCGAAGACGATTTAAATAATATCTATCGTTGAGTTACGGTCAACCAGCTCTTTTCAAACCCATTAAAATCTAAATGTTTGATGATAAGTAAAGATTCAAAATATTCCTATTGTTTCATCTGCCAAAAATCTAGGTATTATCTTTAACAGCTCTCTAACGTGGTCAAATCATATACATATATAATGTTGTTGAGCAAACTTGCGTTAAACTGAGATCTCTTGGTTCAACACAATATTTCATACCTTTGGAAGTAAGAACTCTACAAGAAAAAACGTATATAATTCCTGGACTTTACGGCTGTGAAATTTTTGCTAATCGACTAAATGTTGCATATAATAACATTATTCGTTATGTTTTTTTGGTTTAAGAAGATATTCTCATATTACTCCCTTCTCTGAAAGACTATTTGGTGTGTCTTTTGATAATCTTTTAAAAATTAGAGTTATATTTATGCATTCAGAAAATTGCAATTTTCGAGGCCTGATAGAGAAAGAAAGCTCATAATTCTATTCATAGGAAACTTGTCTCAGAACAACAATTCTTTGTGCATGTAGTTCGTCTTTCGAATGCATTTCCACTGACTTATCAACTAACAAGCAACGCAAGACCTTTTAAAAAACAATTTTTTGATTATTTTGCATAATAAAATCTTTGAAATTTTTGTTTTGTTGTTATTTATTTCATAAATAATTACACTGTGCTAGTCGCAATTTGTAACAAGTTGGGCACCCTACTGATAAAGCTAATTCGCGTACGCTGAATTCGATGGCGATAGCCGTTTTTCAAAGTTAGCGCTCATATTCGCGATATTCGTGATTTAAAACTAAATTATATCCGCCAGTGTATTCTATGTCATTATGTTTGTGTGATCGTCATAATTTTGTTTGCTAATGATCATAGGCCCTTAAATTTTTACATTTGAAATTTAGTTGGCGATTCTCTTTGTGTCGCATTAGTTTTCGACTTACCGCAGTCCCCCTTTGCATCTGCATTCTGCCTGTTGAAGTGAAACAGTTTATTGTTATTGGAAATAAACTGTTACACTTGTAAGTAGTCATTTGGTATTTGTTGGTTCTCTTTACTTTAACTTGTATTTTTTTTATAAATAAACACTAAATTAAATCAATAAACACTACATAAACATAGTTAAGTGTTATTAAAATGGAACAACATGTTGATTTTGATAACTTTTGCTACGTTTGCGGAAAACGTACTATTACAGACTCTCGTCGGAAAATCGGCGATGACTTTGCGGAATTATATAAGCAATACTTTAATCAGGTAGTTTTTCGTAATGTGGAGTGGGCCCCGTCTGTCGTTTGCACTGGATGCTTGTCTATATTAAATAGATGGAAAAAGGTAAGATTGGTTCTATGCCCTTTGGTGTTCCAATGATTTGGTCGAATCCACAAGTTCATACTTCAGATGAGTGCTATGCGTGCTTAAATTTTGTTTCTGGAACAAATAGAAACAAATTACGTACATTTCAATATACAGAAACAAAATATACCCAATTACCGTTGCCGCACTCGGAAAATATTCCAATTCCCAGAAGACCAAGCATAACAGAGGAATATACGTCACTAACAATACAAACTGAAGGAGAGTCATTAGTATCACAATACCAACCATCCCACGTCACTAACAACTGCAATCATTTAGAAATTACACAAAACCGACATTATGGTACGTCGCCTTAAACTATCTCAGCGGCAGTCAATTCTATTAGCTGAGGAACTGAAACAAGCTAATATACTAGCGCCTGATGTTAAGGTATATGGATCAATCGGTCGTCATCGTCAATTTACAAATTTTTTTAAATCAATTGATAACAACTCGTTGGCATTTTGAATTGACATTCGCGGTTTAATTTTAACAATGCATCATGAATATAAACCCGAAGATTGGCGATTGGAACTTACAAGAAGAAATGCTTGAAAATGATGAATAAATAATGAATAAAATAAAAAAAATCCGGGAAAAAAATTTTTCCGCGAAAACAATTGACAGAAAATGTATTTAACAAATTTGGATTGATTAAAATTCAAAAATGATCCCAAAAATATAAACAAAATTAAAAATTGCATATTAATTACAGTAGTAATTGCAATATGTCTGAAAAATGACGATAAACAACAAACAAAAAATTTTTCTTCGCTTCAAAGCGTCATCTCAAATATATGTAAAAGTGCATATGTAGTTATGTACAAAAACCGTACATCACATATGACAACTCTTACGAAAACTGAGAATAGTGGAAATTAGAAGTATAAATGCAAAAAATATTCAAAAATTCAAAAATAACGATTGTTTGTTTGGACAGAGTTGTATCTTCTGAAATTAATACAAAGTAAAGCTGTATGGTACGAAAACTGAAAACTAACCACACTGCTCGTAGGCCTGACTTTAGGTGAGTGTGTTAAAGCGCTGACCAAAAAGTGCAAGTACGAGTGTATGTGAAGGTTCATGGTTCAAAACCTCACGGCCGCCCTTAGTAGAAAAAATTTTCATATAGAAACAATCTATTCAATTAAAACATAACAATTATCACAATGTTCAATAAATCGCTGATGAAGGCTGAAATGCCAGAAACCGGTCCGATTAAGAATACAGTGCAGTTATGAATTTTTGAAATATATGCTTTCTTCTTCTTTACCACGCACCATTTATAAAAAATGTAGTTTTTTGTTACTTTATTATTGAAATTTTAAATCGCGAATATCGCGAATATGAGCGCTAACTTTGAAAAACCGCTATCACCATTGAATTCAGCGTACGCGAATTAGCTTTACTAGTAGGGTGCCTAGCTTGTTACGAAAAAAAAAATGTCAAATTCGAGCACAGTGTTATTGTATGTAATTAATTTTATTCATATCAACACATTGTACCCTTGTAATTAATAAATCCTGTATTGTAATTATAAGCATAAAATTTCGTGTTGTACAGAAAAGCACAATAAATAAAACTAGCATAATCCAGCGCTCGAAATGCGAGTGCAATTTCTAGGCGACTTTATTTCTTAATTTATCCAATTCAGAAACCAACAGTTTTTTGGTTAATTATTATTGTAAATTAAGATAACAAACTCATTAAGAAACATTGAAACACACACACAGCATATGTATAATTTTATGTATGTATGTGTTAGTAGCAAATTTACTCAAAATAAAGGACAAAATTTAAGAATCTGTAAATCTGGTGAACAGCTAAAAAGAAATACGTTTCAAATAATATACGTTCGTTCAAAATCGGGATAAAACGGTAGAACAAAACATCGGTAACAAATAATCGCCTAGCCCATTAATATTATAGATAAATAAATAAATAATTAAATTAATAAATAAAAACGTTGTTGTCTGTCATACAACCCCAAACTAAAATGCCACATCCACCGTGTTTTTCGCCAAACTAACTTTTTTTCTATAAAAATTGCGTTACACGATCAAGATAGTCAGTTTTATGCGACCGGTATCTTCATGGATGTTTTGCGGAAAGATTCTCTGATTTTAGAACTAATTAAAGAATTGGTGGATTTGTAGTTTTGAACAACGAACTGCACTGAAGAGTGGCTTCTGCCTATGATCCTAGCTATTTCACTATAAGATTTACCCTTATTTCTAAACATTAGGACAATTTTTCTCTCGCCAGCACCAATTTCTTTAATTTTGGGAAAATATAAAAATATAGTTCCCAAAAGAAATATAATTAAGACATATCAACTTTATACAAATAAGTTCATCTTCTATTAAAATACAATCAATGTAACAGACCTCTATGTCGTTGCATAGTTAGTGGAATTCCCCTAATTGCAAATATACGAATACTTTTTCGAGCACTTATAGTTGTCATACAGCGTTTTTTTGCATTGTAAACAAAAAAAAAAAAAAAAAAATTATATATAATCACGCAAGTAACTATGCGTGAATGGTAAATAGTTCATAATTCAAAATATTTTATTAATATTTAAAAATTTCATCTTCGAGTGTACGGCTACTTTTTCTAGCGAGTGTATATTCATAAATGAGGGTCCGAAAATAATAGTTATATTGAGATTTTATAACAAACAAAAATATATAAGCAAATGTCGGAAAATTGATTCAATTTGAAAACATCAATTGATTTTCAGAAAGCATCAATTGTATTTCAGAAAGTTATAATTTATTTTCAGAAATAATCAAATGTATTTCAGAAAGCATCAATTAATTTTCAAACAAAAACAAATTTTTTAAGTATTACATCGCATTGTTTAACATTTCAAATAAACTATAAACGTTCTTGTCCTGGTTTTTAAATTGTAGCTGATGAAGTCCCCTTCCCACGAAGAGTCCACTTCTGTTAATTTCCAGTGCATAAAAATTAAGTTCAAACATTGGTAAACATTTTCTGTGACTCCAAATCACTAATACAAACAATAACATTTACATTTGAATTACATTTAAAAATTTCTGAAATGCATTTGATAATTTCTGAAATGAAATTCAGAAATTGCTTTGTTTTTTACTAATTCGAGCACAAAAAAAAGTTTTTTTTTTCGAGCTGAATTAATAGTTATTTTTTGACTTCTACGATAAAAGGTAATAACTGGACCTTGTCATAAATACGACGATTTTGTTACATAACTTTGTAATACTTACTCTTCACTTTTAATGGGTTCCCAGATTTGAACATGATGCTTAAGCCACAACACATATATTCTGTGATACTGTAAAAACCTATTTAAATCCAAGAAGCTGTTGAAATTATAAAGACAGATTTATATAATTGAAAAAGTGTTGTTAGAACTTATTTTAAAGAATATACTCACTTTTCATCTGCAAATTCTTCAGGATTATTATTCAAGGAACAAAATAATTCATTCGTTTTCCGTAATAATAGACCAAAAATTTGATTGCAAAAATTAAATGTATGATAACGTCGAGTGTCTGATATGGGAAGACAAGTAAAAATATTTTTCATATTTCAGTTTTTTTTAAAGGTCTTATATTATTTTTAAAAGCTAAAGAGAAATATTTGGATTCTTCTTTTTAAAAAACAGCGTTGGAAAAACTCTCCACGAAATGTTATTTAATAAATATTTTTAAAATAACTCAAATTGAACGTTTGTAAGTTTTGAAATGAGTGTCAGAAAATTATGCTTATTTTCTATACCAAATTAGTTGTACCTAAGACAACGCATGGCATAGGGTATCGCATAGTCGGTCTAGACCGACTATAATTTTGTTGTTTTTTTTTCTGAAGTTGAGCTAATATATGTTAATATTTTTTCTTAAAAAAAAAAAGTTTTTAAATTAATATTCAGCCCAATTACGAATATTCTTAAAGAATTTCTTTCTCACGGAAAATACTTTTCTCGAGAAAAAAATCCTCCAATTATAAATTCCGCGTGAACAAAAAATGAATAAGTGACATCATCGAATTTCAAAGCCAGTTGTTTAGCTTATTGACAATTAAGTTTCTATAGAAGTATACTTTTTTGTGTGTACTTTTTTTTTTGTCAGTCAATCTATATATATAAAAGAGTTGCGAGGATGATCATCGCCCAGCCCAAGCCATTCGACCCAGAAGCTTGAAATTTGGATTGTAGGTTCCTCTCTCGGCGTAAAGAACAACTAAGAACGTATTTTTAAAAATTGGTACATTAACAGGGTAAAAGCGGACAAAAATGGGGAAAATGGTAACAAATTAATCTAGGAATATGAAATTTGGTGTGTAGACTCCTTCCGAGAAACAAATGTGGGCTCAGAACCAATATTTTCGAAATTCGGCCATTTAAGGGGGAAAAACGGCCAAAAAGGGTAAAAATTGTACCCTTCTACATTTTCTTCACATATTAACCTATAACTATGAACTTTGTTATACAGTCTCCACCGAATACGTGGGCATCAGTCAATAATGATTTTATTGCTAATTCTAACGTCTAGGGGAGGAAAAACGGCCAAAAAGGAAAAATTGTATATTTGATATCTACTAAACAAAAGAATGTAGGAATATGAAATATAGTATGTGGATTCCAATAGAGATAGAAACATCAGATAAGAGGAAAACTTTTGGAAATTCGGATGTTAAGGGCGGTAAAAAGGGCTCGTAAATGTAAAAGGGCACCTTTTTGTATCTTCTTTACAAAGTAATTTAGGAATACGAAATTTTGCACGTAAATTCCATCAGAGACACACGCATAGTGTAGACATGTGTAGACTCCATCAGAGAAACAAATATGAGCCCAGGATTATTTTTTTTCAAAATTCGGCCATTTAAGAAAAAAAAAACTGACAAAAAGGTAAATATTGTACCTTGCTGCATTTTCTTAACATATTATTTAATTAATCTATATATATGAATTGTGGTATACAGATTCCACCGAATATTTGAGAGACTAGTTATTTAAAAATTATCTTTAATTAAAAAGTAAACCCATTTACTGAAAAATAAAATTCTATGAAATAATTTTTATTAACAATTTTATTGACGTTATTTTTGTGAATGTTTTTTTGGTTTGAGACTAAACTAATTACTATATTTGACTAAGCGGACAAGAAGGGGGAAAATGGTAACAAAAGGGTCTAGGAATATGAAATTTGGTGCGTAGACTTCGTTCGAGAAACAAACATGGGCTCAGGATTAATTTTTCCGAAATTCGGCCATTTAAGGGGAAAAACGCTCAAAAAGGGTAAAAATTGTAGCTTTCTGCATCTTCTTAACATATTAATATATATGTATATATATATATACATGATATATATATATATATATACACACTCTACCGTATACGTGGGCATCAGTCCAGAATGAATTTGTTGCTAATTCTAACGTCTAGGGGAGGAAAAACGGCCAAAAAGGGGAAACATTCTACATATGGTAGCTTCTAGACAAACGAATATCAAATATAGTTTGTGGATAGAAACATCAAATGAAACGAAATCTTTTGGAAATTAGGATCTTTAAACGGGGTAAAAACGGCCCGTAAATGTAAGAGTGTACCTTTTTGTATCTTCTTTACAAAGTAATTTAGGAATATGAAATTTGATATGCAAAATTTGTTTCAATTCGAGCCTTAAGGGGAAAACTGATACTTTTCAACTGGTAAATTTTCTTAACAAAAGAAGTAAGAAATTTATAGTCGGTATAGACCGATACCCTATACCATGCGTTTGGAGAATTGGTCTTAGGTAAAACTAAAACTAATTAGAAAAAAAAGCATAAACCAAATCCACGTCGAAAATTAGCCCGATCCTGACCATATTTGGTGAGAAAACTCTGTGCAATATTTTTGTTTTTCATAGGTTTAAGTGAATTGGTTTATTTTTGGTCTACGGATTAATGGATGTAATAAACGCACAAAAACCCAATTCGACTGAGATCTATTTCATAATTTGAATCTTATGGCCAGTTAAGTCGATATCATAGGGGTCATTTGAATGGAGAGTAAGTCTGAACATGCGCCTATTTTTACCAATTTCAATAGCGTTTGTCCTATGGCTTGATAAATAAAATAATATTATTTTTTATCTTTGTAATTTGAATAATTTTCGAACCTACTGTGAATCAAAAAAGTGGTACTTAAATAGAGTAGGTGGCAATACAGTTTAAACTTTTACAAAATTCTAAATTTGCCAATTTTGTAATAAAATAATTGTTTTTTTTTTGCGAAATCGCTTTTGGTGTGTTCTATATTGGAAGATAACACATTTGTTACAAAAAATACAATTAAAAAAATAGATAAGCGAAAAAGAAATATTTTTTAGAGATGCCAAAACAGTGGAAACTGTAAAACTTCTTTACCAGAGTTGACTAAAATAATAAAAATAGAAGAATAATAAAGGTTTCCATTGTTATGTCAACAGCATAAAAATGAATACTTTTAAGTTTTGTTAATTTTTTCTGAAGTTATGTTAATATTTCTTCTTTGTTAAAATAGTTTTTAATTTTATGATAAAATTTTTTGGTATTGACCGTCCAAGACGTCAAAAATATATTTTGTTAAAAGTTTCCATCGTATTGTCACTTACACCATATTTCTTATTGTTTTTAAATATTATTATGGCTTAAATAATTGATATAATAATTACGCTAACAACGTAGCGGGTATACTGCTAGTATATACATATAATAATAACAATATAAACTCATTTATAAAATAGCGTTACTTTTCAAAATCATACCACTAGTCAGCAGATTTTTCTGAATTTTGTGCTGGACAATTTTTTTAAAGGCATTCCTTATACGATTTCAGGATATCCACGAGATTTAATTTATTTATTTTTTTCACTTAAATATATTCTTTATTTATGTACATACATACATATTTCAACAAATTTGATATTTACATGAGATCTTATCTTTACATATAGATATTTCAACAATTAATATATAGGATCTAAAGATATTAAACAGTCTCTATTTTATTTTTTAATTGTTTTAAAGGAAAATGGGAGGAAAAAACCTTTATATGATTTAATAAATTCAAATACTATCTGAAAATATTTACATATGTATGTATGTGTTTATAGGTTTATTAGAAATAATAGACCTCTATAAGCATATAATTTTCAATTTGGTGATTTCTTTTTAATTTTACGTTATTTCTCTACATTCTCTTATCAGTGGGTAAGAGGATTTTTAAATTTTGGCAAAGTAATTGTTATTAATCCTTGGTCTAAAATCGATAATTTTTTCATAAGCTGTTTCTTCATGAAGAAGATTTGTAGGATACCTCCACGGCTTTTTATTTATCATTTTAAGACATTTGTTTTGTATAATTTGTAAGCGTTTTAGGTGACAGTTGGCAGTGTCACTCCAAATAGGGCACGCGTATTTCAATATTGACCTTATAACACTTCTATTATGACCTTCTATTTAGTAGTGGCCATCTTATATATTAAAAGAATTTATGAATAAACTTTGCATTCGAGATTTTTTTCAATATTATTCTTCTCTCAAACCTCTATAACTAGAGTTCTAATTAACGTAGGCTGTTGATAGGTCTAAGAACACTCAGTGGATCAAGCTCCTTCTCTTGAGGAAAGGTATGCGTGGAGAATCAACTTTACTTTTACTGTACGTTAACTTATCTTGGCATATTTTGGCATTACTGTACGTTAACTTCTCTTGGCAAATTCGTTGGGTTTGAGGAAAGTTATGCGTGGACAATCAACTTTACTTTTACTGTACGTTAACTTCTCTTGGCATATTTTGGCATTACTGTACGTTAACTTCTCTTGGCAAATTTTGGTATTATATTATAAAAATTAATATAATATAATATAATGCTGCGGAGCAGCAGGGGTCCTCTAGTAATGCTTTAAATGATTTTATAGCTTTTTGGCACATAGCCATAATATGTTGTTTAAATGTAAGCTTTTTGTCCAAAACAACTCCGAGATATTTGACATCGTTACGTACATTTATGGTATTATTTCCAATAAGAAGATGACGTCTTGGTAGTCTTTTGGGAGATTTTATGAATGGAAAAATTATTGCTTGGGTCTTGTTCGGATTAATTTTGATTTTACATTTGTGAAAATATTTATTGTAATTAACAAGACCCTTTTCCATTTTCTTCAGGAGTGCACTTGTAAGTTTGTTTGAAAAAATTAACGCAGTATCATCTGCGTAATAAGCAATTTTTATATATTTTGGGACTTTAAAATCAAATATTTATATCGAGTAAAGCAATGGCGACAAGACTAATCCTTGAGGTAACCCTGTGGTAATGGTTTTTGGAGATGATGTTTCATTATTAATCGCAACTTTAAAGATTCTGCCGTGAATAAAATCTGAAATAAGTTTAGATAGAGATTTTGGTATATTTGCATCAAGAAGTTTAAATAAGAGGCCATTGTGCCAAACGGTCTCAAACGCTTTTTCAATATCTAACAATATTAGACCTGTTGAACGTTTATTGTTTTTATTGGTGATTATTTGATTTTTAATTCTGTTTATTAGGTGAGTAGTGCTATGCTCTTTTTTAAATCCAAATTGTTCTTTAGCAACAATAGAATTGGTCATTGCAAATTCACTAAGATGAGAATGTAGTATTTTTTCAAATATTTTACCTAAGTTACTTAATAGACTAATAGGTCTATAGCTATTTGAGTTATTTTTTGGCTTACTAGGTTTGTTTATGGCTATAACCTTAGCATTTTTTAAATGGTTTGGGAAATAGTTGAGTTTGATGCAGCTGTTAAATATTATAACCAGTAATTTTAGAGCTTTGATTGGTAGTTTCTTTAAAAGCAGATTGGGAATTTTCAAAACCAAGGGATTTTGAGGGTTTTATTGATGAGACAATATTCGTTACTTCTTCAAGATATGTATAAATTGCTGATTCAGAACTAGGATTTTCCTTCTTAAAATTATTTACTGTTGTATTTATTAATGTATCCGCTGAGTGGTTGTAGTTCGAAGTGACGTTATTGGCTTGGACAAATGTATTTGCCAGGATTTAAGCCTTGTCCTTATCAGATGATATTTTTGTATTTCCAATTTTAAAGTGAGAGATTTGAAGTTTTCCTTTTCCTCGCAAGTTATCGCTTATTTTCCAAAATGATATATCACCTGGTTTTAAATTGGATAATAATTGACACCATTTCTTATTGCGTTCCGAATTAATACTTTTATCAATCATGTTACTTAGAAACTTAGTACATTGATTATAAAAAGTTTGCTCAGCTATATTTGAAGATCGTTGGCTTTTTCTTTTAAAGCTTAGTATAAAATATTTTTTCAGTACTTTCTGGTAATGTGAAAGAAATTATTTTGTCGAGTTATTTTAGGTGTAGACACATCCCTTGCTTCGAAAACTACATTTATAATTTTTGGATTTCCTGATCAATTACTACCTTGGTATTGTAAATATCCGAATATAACGTGTTTTGATTGTCTAAAAAATTCATAAAAATGTTCCAGTTGGTTGTACTGTAATCATAATAATTGAGGTCAACCTGGAAGGCCATTGATCTTTTAAGTGTACATATAATGGGACGGATGGTATTTCGTAATCCATTGTTTTTACGTCTATATTTATAGCTGAATTGCTTAAGATAATATCGACTGTGGATCCTTCGATGCGATTGAGATGATGGGGGAATAGAGTTTGATTAATAGGATAGTGCATGAAAAATTTGCTTGATTGCTGTAGGTTGTTGAGTGCGATACCTGCAGTATTATTTGAACGGCAATTCCAAGAACAATGTTTGGCATTTAGGTCACCAAAAATTATATATTCTTTGGTGGAAGGTGTTAGTTTCAAGATATCAGCACAGAAGTTGTGGGTATATCTTGGTGAATATAACGAAGATACAACAATAGGTCTATTATTTATAATAACTTCTTGAAATGTTTGTTATGTGCGACAGAGCTACTCCTCCTCCTCTTGTATCTGTTCTGTCACTTCTATATAAGTAATAATTCTTAAAATAGGGTCTATGATTTTCTGAAAAAAATGTTTCATCCAAAGACGCTATTTTAATATTTTCTCGTTCAATTATTAGCTCAAATTGTTTTAATTTAGGAAAGTTTGAAATGCCATTAGCATTCAAGTGAAAGTGTGCGAAGTTAGCCCCCCATTTTTTTGAAGATTGTACTGAATTGTTATAGGATTGTTGTACAATGTTCCAAAACGATGAGTTTCTAAAATATAATTTGTACCGGCAAATCGAAAAAAAAAACGAATTTTAAACTAAGCTCCCACTTTTGTAAAAAAAAATTTGGCGGTTGTTCTAGTTGTTCTAAACATTGTTCCAAAATAGATATGTCGCAAACCGTAACGTACGAAAATGAGAACGAAAAACATTTTTCCACGATTGCGAAGTTAGCCCCACATTTTTGGAAATATAATTTTTTCAAAATTGTTCTGAATTGTTCTAGGATTGTTCTACAATATTCCAAAACGATAAATTTCTAAAATATAATTTGTACCGGCAAATCGAAAAAAAAACGAATTTTAAACTTTGCCCCCCACTTTTGGAAAAAAAAATTTTGTCGGTTGTTCTAAACATTGTTCCAAAATAGATATGCGCAAACCGTAAGGTACGCAAATGAGAACATTTTTTTTTCGCGATATCAACGTTATTAAACGATATCAATATTTTTATGCAACACGAAAGTTAACGTACAGATTCCAAAATTTCTTTCATACAAGGTATCCTGAATGGCACCCTCTGATCACTCTGAAACTTGGATATGTTATAGAGAGGATGTAAAATTAAGGGACCCGTATATTTAGGGTTGATTAAAATAGTGTTGAGGGTGTTGACGGACAGTTGATTTCGTTTGCAGAGTGATCAGTTCTCTCTTTTCCATGTTTTTTGCAATTAAAGCATGTAAAAAACAGCTGGTCTTTCTTCATTTGTATTAAATGGGCACACATTTGTATGATGTTGTTCTGCACATATCATACACGCAGCACTTCGATGGCAATGTTCATCGCCATGGCCATATATTAAGCAGTTCCAGCATTGAGTTGGTTTGTTCCTGGATTTCGATTTGTATTTTTTCCAAGAAATTATAATATTGGAAATTGTTCGTACATTTTTTAAGGCAGTTGGATTAAAATTTTTACGAACAAATTCAACTTTGTAAACTGCATTGTTGTTCAAACTGAAGTTGGTGACTATTTCAGCTACGGAAGAGTTTATGCCGGGTAAACCGTGTAAAAAGGTGGTGTATAACCTATTTTCTTTGGAGCCATAATAAGGAAACTCCATTTTACTCTCTTTAAGAATCTGCTTGTAGCGTTCGTACATTTCTTTACTTGGAGCAAAAATTTTGGTACCAACTGAAGTACGTTTGAAAATACAATCCTTACCAAGTAGTGTTTGTATTTCTGTAAATGAGGCGTTAGCTTCTACAACAATAGGTGTAGGTTTGTGTTGCTTAACATCGTTTATATTTGATACGTAAGGAAGTTACGTCCATATCATTGAGTCCAGCCAGCAGGCTGAATCTGTTGCTTGAAGTTGAAGCGATGTTCGGGTTAACAAAACCCGGAGGAAGTTTTATAATCTTGTTCGCAAGGGGCTTTTGTTTAATGAAGATTTGGCCCCTCGGGCCATCGCTAAATTTTAATTCCTGTTTTAAGCTGAATTGTCTACCACGTGAGTTCAAATGAGATCAAGAATAGGCAATTGCCAAAACAGAAATATACATTTGTTTTTAAATAGTTGTACTCTAAGCGCTTTATTTACGCGACCGTTCGTAAAGAGAATTAGATTCGAACTTAGGATATCCACGAGAAATAATGATCGTATAATGTAAAAGTTGATTAAATATTTTGTTATCCTGTTTACGTAAATGTTGAAAGTTACAGAGCACCAGCTAATCGAGAAAACTGCGAAATTTTAATAACAAAAATTCATTTTCCAGCAAGAAATAATGATCAAAAAATTTTAAAAAATCTATATCATTAATAAGCAAGACGATTTCTTGTGACATATTCTACACCTTTAATTACCAAGCGATTTTGACAAAAAAAAAAATATACCATTTGAGGTATATTCTTTGCAGATGTTCACCATATTTTCAGATATGCACCATCTGATAAATTTTTTTTTGAGTAAAAAGTTGCTACTAACACAAATATAAGCAAGTAAGAAAATTATAGTCGGTTTAGACCAACGATACGCTACCCTATACCATGCGTTTAGAGACCTTATCTCTTAGGTCCAACTAATTGGATATAGAAAATAATCATAAACCAAATTTGAGTGGCATTGTTATTAATTTTTTTGGCTGCAGATATGAAAAAGTTCATATCGGATGCTATATTTATATGGGGACTAGGTCGAAAAAAGGACCGATCCTGACCATATTTGGTAGAGTCATTTATATTTTGCAAAAATATATACAAACCAAATTTTAGAAAAATCTGTGCAATATTTTTGTTTTTGATAGATTTAAGTGCAGGTCGATAGCAGCTTTATATGGGGGCTATGATTGAAAATTGTCATATAGGGTTTATTTTTGGACTATTGATTAATGAATATAATAAACACATACAAACCCAATTCGTCTGAGATCTATATGATAGTTCGGATCTTATGGCAATTTATGTCGATTTCATAGGGGTCATTTATATGGGAACTAGTTCTGAACATGGACCGAAATTCACCAATTTCAATAGCGTTCATCCTATGGCCGATAGAAGATTATATACTAAATTTCATCAAAATATATTCATATTTGCGACATGTAGTTTGATTACAAGGTTTACATGTACACACAGACGGATGGACGGACGGACATCGCTAAATCGACTCAGAAAGTGATTCTGAGTCGATCGCTATAATAAAAGATGGGTCTAGGTCAAATATTTTTGGTAGTTACAAACATCAGCACAGTCATTATACCATAATCACATAGTGGTATACGGTATAAACACATACGTATTTAAGTTTCAAATAAAAAACTATGTATATATACAATGATGTGTGTGTGTTTATTAATTGTGTGTTGAATTATGAATTGTCTAAAATTGATTAGCATACCCTTAGGCTCTTATAAAATTATTTATGAATGAAAAATTAAAATTTCCTAAAATTTTAACTCGAATTTAAAGGGCTGGGCTCTGCTAGTATTTAATAATGTATTGTCATCCACTTGAAGTAATTGCTGAAATGTTCAGAGCTCTAGCTAACTAGTCGGAAATTTGTGAATCCGCCTGATACAAACAGACAGACAAAGGATGTAAAAAATATGTAAAAATGTTCAAAATTGAAAGATTTACTCGTTACTCAATGGGAGCACTCATAAATTTTGGATTTTGTAAAAAGTATGTTGTATTACCGAGAAGTTTTTTTATGTCCAAAAGAAGCTAAGAAAATCTTTTATCATCGTCAGATTTGTATGGGGTAGTGTAAAGTGTATATTTAGTGTTAACCACTTTTTTTTTTACAAAAATTAGAAAATTAATTATTTTGACACTCACCTTTATCTAAATTGTGTTCAATTAAGAATATATTTAATGCCAAAATTTTTAAAAGCCGAGTCTTAGTAATGGCCAATCGTTCATGTTTTAACAAAACGCTTAATTGAAGCAATAATTTACGTTGATGTTCTTGAATAGTTTCCATACTAAAAAATATATATAAATTATTAAAAATAATAATAAATACTGAGGAAGAATCTGTTTGAAAAAACCTACCCAACTCCTGTATACAGTTTGCCAATAATGTACAAATACAAAGAAGTAATGCGACGTAAAAGCTGAAAAAAAAATTACAAATCAAACGTATTCAAATTCATTGGTGTGTGTTTATTGAATTGTACCTCATCGGGGGTCATTTCCATAAAACGTTTTTCTTCGTTTATAATCATTTTATAATTATTGCCATTTAAATCCGTGCGATGTAATCGCCGCACACCGTCTGGATAAATCCATACTTCCTTACGCATAGAATTCGATGATTGATGGTTATTGTTGTTATAGTTTTGATGTATAGGCGAGGATTTTAATTCTGTTTCTTCATACTGACGAAAAAGTGTATGCAACTTATTAGTTCAATCAATTAAAAAGGTCAAAGTGTTAGTTACCTTTTTACGTATTTCATCAAATAATACCAAAAGACTTTCTTTGGCCGAATGTATAGCATTGGAAGACATTAGACTACGCATATGAAAATAAATAGCATCAAACTTTTTGCGCTGTTTAAAAATAATAAAAAATATATATTTATATATAGATTTTTCCAAAATTGTCCTATTTATGTGCCTAAATATATTTAGAAATAAAGCTTTTAATTTAACAAAGATTGGGCTATAAACTTGCCTAAATGAGTTAGATATGCTTCTAAAACAATAACTTACATTATGTATGGCTACTATAGCTAATTGATTATATGGTATACCATTTGATGGTACTAACGACTGGGCCTGTTGATAGTATTTTCCTGCTTCCGTATAATCTTGGCCTTGCAAATCTTTAATTTTGTAACGCCACAAATCTCCCAAACAAATTAATAGTTTTTGAGCTGTAACTCTAGCCATCAATTCAATTTTATGTTGAGAACGTTGTTGAACTGGCGATAGTGAGTTTGACATGTTATATACTGCAGAAGAATTGTCCTTTAAGATATACTTGTTATAGAGTTGTTGGTATAAATCATCATAAAATTCTATGCCTTCATCAATGATTTTTTGAATGCATTTAGCGGCTTTTTTAGAGTTTTGTTGTTTTAAATGTTCACGCATATTGTAAAAAAGTATTTTCCAGAAAAATGTATCAACCTTTTGTTCACAACACATTTTCAGATTGTTAATTAAAATATATTGGAAAATTTTTTGAAGTTTTTGGCGTATTGCGAACATATTCGACCAATTCTGAAAAGTAAAATAAATGTTACACAGTTAAAAAGAGAAGTACGGGGCTTAATAATTTAAAAAATAAACTGATTTAAAGTCACCGTGTGATGACTTTTTAAATCATGAAATTATTATCTTAAATGACGTGCCTCTATTACTTGATTGTGGTTCATAGTATCTTGAAGAGTCTCGAATAAAGTTGGTAATTGATTTGTATATGAATCATTCAAATTTTCAAACCATATGGGATGCTGTAGCTTTTGAACTTGCCGTATCGGCGACATTGGTTGTTCATATCTTGCTGTTAACAATTCCTGTCTCGTATGGTGTCTGTTACGTCTATCATGGTTGCGCAAACCATTTTGTGGTCCTAAATTATTGTCATTCAGTTTTTTTGCATCTTCTGCATTTAGACGTATAAGTCCAGGAATTGATAAAATTTGTTCAGCTTCACAAATTTCATCACGTTCCTTTTCTTGTTGCGTCACTGCATTTGTCACTGACCCGCTGGCTTCCAAAACGGGCTTAACTTTTCCTTCTCTATCTTTTTCAGGATTCATCCGTAAAAAATAATCAATGGCTGTTACCTCATTATCAGTAGTAGTAGTTGCAATTTTACCACATTCTTTTGGTCTACATGATCGACAACTTGATGAGTAAATTGTAGCGGATGTGTCCTTTGCTGCCAATGCCACATTTGAAATAGATTCAACCTGGTCGTTTTTTTCATAGCTGCTAGATTTTACATTACCACTTGTACAACTGCTGCTTCCGCTGCCTCCGCTGTTGTTACTGCTATTTATGTTCCCTTCGCGTGAGATAATTTTTTCCTGTAGTCGTTTTGGTAAATTCCCGATGATTATCGAAATATCATTTTGTTCTCGTGTTCCCTTTCGATTCATATTTCAAACAAAACGCCATCAACTGCATTTGTTTTTTCGGTTTGGGATTTTTTTTAGTAATTTTTAAATTACAGACACAATTATTTCTTCACTTTAAATTTTATTGATATTTTGTTTATTTTTTATCAGATTTCTGAGTAATAACCACACGCAAAATAAAATTTAGTTATAACCACCATGAAGTGGCTACAGTTTCTGTAAATGTGTAAAGATACCTATGTTAAATATCACGACAAAGGTGAATATATATTTTAACAGGGTGAAAATAAACTGAAGATATATGATAAAAAATTTTGTTGCTTTTAAAATTTTGGTTTAATAAAAAATTTCCAACAAAATTTCAAAATGTTTATTTACTTTTCTATTTATTTATTTGAATTTTAAATAAAACTAGAATTGACAAGTAACACTTTATATGATTGTTTCGGGTTTCTCAAAAAGAAGTTGGCACAATAGAAAAGTTTATTTTACCACACAAAAATAAAATAAAGAACACATTAGTACAAATTTACAAATTTTTAAGCTGAGTGACAAATAAATACAAATATAAAAAGTTGTTTTTGTATTTAAGTCAATTGAATCTACCGTGTTAAAATTTAAATATATCAAATTAATTAAACTCTATCTTTTAACTCATACTCTCTGTCTGTCTGTCTGTCTGCCATGAGTGGACCTCATTCCCCCTTATCCAATTGATCTGAAACTTGGCCCATAGTCTTGCAGTGACTACAGATTAATTTTGGGGCAGTCACACAC
The DNA here is from genome assembly GCA_963682025.1 of Cordilura impudica. Lineage (NCBI taxonomy): Eukaryota > Metazoa > Arthropoda > Insecta > Diptera > Scathophagidae > Cordilura > Cordilura impudica. Next base: position 168,737,469 of record OY821517.1, on the reverse strand, counting down.
AGTCACGGAGTGGTCTTAATGTCATTTCCCCTCATCCGATCGATCTCAAACTTGGTCCTTGCACTTGCTGTGAAAAAAGATTGACTTTGACTTAGTCACGTGCAGTCACGCGCAGTCACGGAGTGATCTAAATGTCATTTACCCTCATCCGACCGATCTGAAACTTGGTCGATATACTTGCTGTAAAGAAAGATCAACTTCGACATAGTTACGCGCAATCACGCAGTCACGCACAAACACGGAGTGATTTAAAACCCATTTTCCCTTACTTATCCGATCGATCTAAAACGTGGTCGATAGACTTGCTGTAAAATCACGAACAATCACGGAGAGATCAAAACCCCACTTCCCCTCATCCGATGGATCTGAAACTTTGTCCATAGACTTGTTGTGGCCAAAGATTAATTTTAAGAGAGATATTCAAAACTTATATGCATAAGGAGAGAAAGAGTTTTAATAAATACTTTGTTATTATGGGTTACATTATTTTTTTGTTTTTATTGATATATATAAATTATTATATTGTTGCAACAATCCTCCTCAACAAATTGAATAATTGTTTGAAAGTGATTTGAAAAATGCAAAGTTGTGTATAGCTAGTAGTATAAATAGCGTTGCTAGTAGCAAGCGAGTCGATTATAATACCATTCAATGTATTTCTAGCGCCCGAGGATAACACAAAGTTTTGAGTTTGTGCTAGAAATTCTATATTCTAAATTCTTAGCGCCTGTCTCGCGCTAGTGTAAGCTTTAAGCTGTGGTGGAAAAGCAAATTTCACCACAGTTATCGACGTGCAATCGATTGAGCATCCATCACTAATGTCGCATTTATCAGCTGTATAAAATTTTCTGTTTGTATAGTGATTTTTGTGGTCGTTCCTTTTTTTTTTTTTAGTAATATTTAATATTAGAAAATTTTAAAATTGGTTTTTCTTGTACCAAAAATAACAAAGAAAATGGCACAAGTCACATTCCTCGATAAATTACTCAATGAGTACTTAGTTTTTAGAGGGTTTTCAAATACCCTTAAAGCCTTGGATAATGAACAAAGAAATGAAAAGGATCAATCATTTCGGGCCGAAAAAATAATGGAGCAATTTAATCACCACATACAAACACACGATTTACAGTCACTGCTAACATTATGGAAACATTTGGATACACATTTATTTAGTAAACTGGAACACACTTATGCAATGGGTAAGTTAAACTGAGTTACTTGTTAAAAAAGGCCTTCATGTACTAAATACTCTCAGCTGTCAAAAAATTGGAAAATAGTTTATTTAAACTATACTTGGTAACTGCCTACAACCATAATAAACTAGATAAAATCTCGGAATTTTTTACCAAATTATCCTCGGAACTACAACAACAAAGTGAATGGAAAGATTGGTTTTGTAAGCTTGAATTTTGTAAGCGTGAACAAATATTTTAAGTTTTGTAATTTATCTTTTAAGATTTTCCCTTTTGCCGCAATGCTGAAGAGTCACCCACTTTTTCGTTATACTTTTCCAAACAATGGCAAGATACTTTACAATTATCTTTGCGTAACTTTTTAGCTACTGTCTATCAATGTTTACCACAACCTACATTTGTTCGTGTTGAACAGGAAGCTGCTTTAATACGTCGTTTGCAGGAGGAGAATGCATTACTTAAGTCACGCCTGCAACAAACAATTCAACAACAACAACAATTGTCGGTTTCCCAAAGTTCCCAAAATCTAAATGCTGGTGCTGCGGGTGATCATGCTTCGAAACGTCGTTCATCGTGTCGTCCGCAACAGAGCCTTAGTGATATTTTACCATTTGATATAAGTCCTCCTGGTCATGTGGTGGATGACTTTTGTATCATTGCCACCGAAGTAAATAGCGTGTCACAGGCCAGTGATGCACAATCGCGTGGTTTGAAAATGCTTATACGTAATATAGGTTCAGGTGGTTCTCCAGTTATGGGTCGTAGAGATAACGGTGGTGAAAAGTCATCAAAACGACGTTCAGGTAGTGTTGGTAGAAATTGGATATAAAAATTTTATGCAATATTTTTTTTCTCATATAGATATTTACAGATATTCTAGATTTATATATATATAATTTTTATCATTTTAATTATTTAATTTATTTCCGTTACTACATAGAAAAAACCAAATTTGAAATTTCTATTCAACGGAAGAGGTGTAAAGCCAAGTTCAATTTTTTTTTTTATGAATGTCATCCACATTCGAAGTAGAAATGTTCTTTAACCTAAAACAAATGGGTTTCTACTAAAATTAGTGCACTGTGTAAAGAAAACGTGTGAAACGATATATTAGAAAGGACATTTTCATCGCTTGTATTAAAAATATGCTTTAAGTCTTGTCCTTTGCTTAATTGCAAAAATAAGCGTATATACAAAAATGCTTCTGATTATTATTTTGAAAAAAGGGTCTAATCAGATTTTTACTATAGGAAAAATATGTTGCCTATTTTTAATTCCATTATCTAAATCTTTTATGTATTTACATGTATTGATAAAAATATTGTTTATAAAATTTTATTGTCAGCTAATAAATGTATGCGTTCATGAAATAAAATCGTACGTCTGATGCCAATGAAAACATCCCAACTGTGTTAGACCAGTTTCAATAAAGCCTTAAAGTATGCCGTAGATATTGAAAACACAGGGTAACCTAAATGTGCGTACAGGGCGACTCAAATAAAATATAGCGCCTCAATGTATGCTTTGACATTTTTTATTTTTTTAATTTGACTACTTTCTGCTGAAATCTGCGCGCCTGGTGAAAGACAAATTTGTTAAATTCGACAGCGAAAGCAAAAAGCGCTGTAACGCACTTCAAAATGAAAAATCCTTAAATAATATTTTTTTTCCCAATAAAATTGCAAAAAAAGTTGAGTATTTTTTAAATCTTTAGGTTTCAATAAAAAAAAGACAGAATTATAAGTTTTTTTTATTCCTTTATTTGCTTCACGTTTTGCTTGTTTGTTTTGCGTTTTAAATGCTTATTATAAATAACTTTTAAAAATATAATATTAAAACTAAAAACTAATAGAAAAATTGAAGAAAACAATAAACAAGTTTAAAGTTTTAACTAAACAAAATAAATATTATAATATATAATTTTTTTTAAATATAAAGTCATTGTAAAGTTAAAGTTAAATAACTTAAGAAATAGTTTAGACGGTTGTCAATTATGCAGAAGAATATATTGTACAACTATATAAAAAACATAAGTAAACGTGTAATAAATAGGCCTCTTGATTTAATAAATTAGAAATGAAAAAAAAAAAAAAAATTAAAAGCCATGTACAACTTAATGTTATATTAAAATTGTGAAAATAGTTTGAAAAAGTTTTCATAATAAAAATTAATATGAAAAAAATACAAATAATAAACCATTTAAATAAGAAATAAATTAGGGAACATCATAGGAAGCGATTTGTAAATTTATAAAGTTACAAAAAATGACTTGTAATTTGAGATTATTTATAAATTAAGATTTCCAAAATTTATCATTCATTTAATTTATCCGAACTGCAAAGGAAGCCGGCAACGGACAATTTTTTTTTTAATTTTTAAATAGATTGGCCATTAATTAATAAATCGTCAATATTGCAGCTTTATAAATTTATGTAACATCTCCATGGGTGATCATGAAATTCCTAATTAAGTTTATATATATTTTTGACATAACATGCATGTAAGAAAAAGCTAACTAATTTAAATTATAATTTTTTGTATATAATTTGATTGCTTAAAATTTGATAATTTTTTTTTTTTAATTTTCAATTAATTTTTTTTTCGCAATAACTTTAATATATGTATTGTATGTAAATGCTATTTATCTGGCTTAATATTTTATCGTTTTTATGTTTTTTTCTCTTCGCTTTACAAAGCTGTTTCTAAAGCAGGCATATTTGTTGTGGAAGCTGTTGCAGCTGTGGCAATTTGAGTTGGTATTGTAGTCTTAGTTGAAGAGGATGAAGTAGTAGATGGTGAAGGTGAGGCCATCATATTGCTTGGGATCTGGGAAGATCTTAATGGTGATTGGGGCGAGGCAGTTACATATTTGTTGAGCTCATTTTTGGCGCGACCAAAACTAGATCTCAATTCGCTGCGCATGAAATTATTTTCTTCACTTTGCAAAAAAATATTACGTTTCAAATTTAGACTTTCTGTATCCACCAGACTTTCTGGCTGAGTTGCTTGCATAAATTGTTCTTTAGCACTTGTGGACTGTGTTGAAGAGTTGTTGGAATGATCTTCCTCACTATCACGCGCCTCTGGTATGGTGGTAGACATAATGTCCGTACGTTGTACAGCATTGGACCTCCAAGCTGCTGGCGATTTTATTTTCGGCACAAAAGTCTTTGAAGGAGAACCAAACTGTCCTTGTCGCAACATTCGGCGATTGGCAAATGTTTTTGGCGAACCACTTAATTCCAATAATTTCATACTAGAATTTAACTGTGAAGCGGCTGAGTTATTTGTTGGGGATGGTGCCGAAACTCCCGTTTTTGTGGGCGATTGCATGTTGGAGTTTTTCTTCAGCAATTCTACGGCTGATATTTTTTTGGGTACAGTACTTGTTTTAGCCGATTTAGCTAAAAGTAACCTTTTGAAATCCATCAAACTAGTTTTACTTTGGCCTATGCGATCAGCACAGGTATTTAAACGTTCGGGAGAATTATCATCCCAATTTTGTATACGTGATGTAGGCTGTTTGGCAGGTATATTATCCGCCGGCAGTTGTGAGTCTGTATGACCTCGTATGGGTGTGGAGGTCAAGAAAGCGCTACGATTACGTTGCTGCAAAGGAGATTGTGATGACGTTGTTGTAAGAGAGCTGCACGATGTAGCGTTTTGAGCTGTTTGTTCTTGTTGCTGTTGCTGCTGGTGAGCTCGAGCCACTCTCTCGGAACGTTTTATGGGTATAGCATACAAATCATCACGACTTGTTACCGAAGCTGGCTGTGGCTTCAACGGTCTACGATTTTGTAAAGTCCAATATACAGGCGTATTACGTTGAAAAGCCGTGGTATTTGTAGGCTTTTGACTTAACGTCTCATAGTAAGAATCTACCTCATCAGGAGTTTTATATAAATGTTGATAAACTAAATAGAAAAGAGAAAAACAGAAAATTAATTAATAATATTCAATAAAAAAGAAAAACTAATTTAAATAAGTATTTAAATACTCAAATTACAAAAAACCCTTTAACCATTTTATTTTTAAATTTTTTAACAAAAAATATTAATTAGTAAAGGAAAATTTGTTTTTGGAGCTGTTACGTTTTTTGTTTGTTTCGTTTTTCAATACAATTATTTAAAACATATAAAACTACATATTACTGCTACACAATACAATAAATACAAGCTACATTTATAAAACTAGATACATTTTTGTTTGCTATTATTATCCTAAAAAAAAAAAAAAAAAACAGAATAAAACACAAAATAAGTTTTAGTTTATTTTATTAATTTTGCAAAATTCCAACAACATTCAAATAAAATACCCATCCATAGCAGTAGCAGGATATAAGTAAGACGAGTAAATGTACACCATTTTCAAGATTATTTAAGAGAATTTATTTTTGTTTGTTAGTTGATTTTAAGAAATTTAATACAATTTATCTTAAGTTTTATAATACATGAAAGCAAACTAATAATTTTTTTAAACTAAAAGAACAAACTATTCTTACTTACATAGATATATAAAAGTTTTATGGCGTTTTACTTTTGCTCTATCAATTCGTTAATGTTTTCAGAACTCACAAATTTTTCTTTTATCTGTTTGACAATTTTTATTTAAAGATTATTAAAATTTTTATCAATCTTTTATCAACATTTAAAAAGTAACATTTTATTTAATTTGTATTATTAAAAATTTAATCGAATTAAAAAAAAAAAAACATATAAAATTACATATATAAATATATATAAAAAAATTAAATCACAATTTTTTATTGCCAAAAAATTTAGTGAAAGTTACTAAAATTTAATCAGAGATTTTAAAAAATTTAAATATTTACTTAATTTGTATTATTAAAAATGGATTAACTTTTTTTAATTTTTTTTTTACAAAACTTTTCTAATTTGTTTCAAATAAATTTGTTGAAAGTTAGTAATTTTAAAAATTTTTAACAAATTTACCATAGTTTAACAAAATTTGTAAAAGATTACATATATTATTTAATTTACCCTATTAAAAATGGAATCAAAATAAAATAAAAATGTTAAAACTTTTCAAACGTTTTTTTTGAATTAAAAATAATATTTAATTTGTATTCTTAAAAATTTAATGAGATATTTTAAAAACTTGAACTTTTATTTAGTTTGTAAAATTAAAATTGGATTGAATTAAAAAAAAAAAAAAAACAAACAAAACTTTTTAATTTGTTTCAAACAAATTTGTTGTTAGTAATTTTTAGCAATTCTCAACAAATTTTTCAAATTTTAACAAACTTTTAATAGACATTTTAATTTGTTTTAATAGGAATTAAGATATAAATATTTAATTTTTACCTTAGTTTTTTTTTAAGATTGCAAGTACTATTTAATAGGTATTATTTAAAATGTTGATAATTAGTTAATTTTTTTTAATTTTTTTTCGATTTTTAATTATCAAATATGTATGTTATTTAAAGCAAATATTTATCTAATAATTTATTTGATAAAGTTGTTAAAAGTTAGTTAAATTTAATCTGATCTTTTACAAAATTTTAAATTTTAATAAATTTGTATTACTAAAAATGGATTGAATTAAAAAGAAATCTTTTTAGATAATTTTCAGACAAATTTAGTAAAATAATAACTAACTTTTAACATATTTAGCAGAGTTTTACAAACTTTTTCAATATTAAAAATCTTATCTGATTTGTATTATGACAATGAATCGAACTAATATGTTGAAAATTGGTAAAATTGAACCAGAGTTTTTAAAACATTTTTTTTTTTTTAGTTTTAATTATTTTTAATTGTTAAAAATGGATCTTATTTAAAGAAAATAAAATAACTTCTTTTCAACAATCTTTAACAAGTTTTTTCCTAACAAATTTGTTGAAAGTTAGTAAAATTTAACCTGAGCTTTTAAAAATTTAAAATTTTAATAAATTTTTATTACTAAAAATGGATCGAATTAAAAAAAAATCCTTTTAGAAAACTTTCCTAATTTTCAATAATTCAAATAAATCTAGTAAAATAACTAACTTTTAACAAATTTAGCAGAGTTTTACAAACTTTAAAAAATTACAAATATTAAATTTGTATTATGAAAAATGAATTTTAATAGAATTTAAAGTTCAAATTTTTAGAAACATTTTTTAAATAAAGATTACAAATACTTTTAAAAATTTAAAAATTTAATAAATTTTTATTACTAAAAATGGATCGAATTAAAAAAAAATCCTTTTAGAAAACTTTCCTAATTTTCAATAATTCAAATAAATCTAGTAAAATAACTAACTTTTAACAAATTTAGTTTCACAAACTTTAAAAAATTACAAATATTAAATTTGTATTATGAAAAATGAATTTTAATAGAATTTAAAGTTCAAATTTTTAGAAACATTTTTTAAATAAAGATTACAAATACTTTTAAAAATTTAAAATTTTAATAAATTTTTATTACTAAAAATGGATCGAATTAAAACAAAATCCTTTTAGAAAACTTTCCTAATTTTCAATAATTCAAATAAATCTAGTAAAATAACTAACTTTTAACAAATTTAGCAGAGTTTTACAAACTTTAAAAAACTACAAATATTAAATTTGAATTATGAAAAATGAATTTTAATAGAATTTAAAGTTCAAATTTTTAGAAACATTTTTTAAATAAAGATTACAAAAAATTGATTGAATTAACATAAAAGTATTGGGCTCATTCTATAAAACGAAACATGACGTTATGTAAAAATATAAATTAATAAATTTTTTAAATATTTTCAAGTTTTAAAATTTTCAAACAAATTTTCATCGTTTCGTTACGTTTAGTTTTTTTTTAGAAAGAGGCTTTATTAAAATTTTTAACAAGCTTCACAAAGTTTTTGAAGGAATAGCTGTAAATTAGTAAAATTGAATGAACGTTTTTAAACCCTTTAAAATATTAAGGGCCGTATGCAAAAAAATTGAACTGTACTTCAAGTAGACTTTATTGTATGTTTTTCATACAAAATTGTTGATAAAGTCTATTTGAAGTACACTTTATTTTTTTTGCATACGGCCTTTAATATTTAATTTAAAATTATTTTTAATATTAAATTGGATGTCTATTAAATAAATTTAATTTTAACCAACAAATTTGATGAAAGTTAGTAGTATTTAGTTAGAGTTTTGCAGACTTAAAAAAATTAAAATTTTATTCAATTTGTATAAAAAAACATGGATTATATTTTTTAATAGAATTTCTTTTAAAAGTTACTTAAATTAAAATTAAAAAATTTATTTAATTGGTATAAAAATCATTTAAATAAAAAATAATTTTCTAATTTTTAAAATATTCAAAAAAATTTTATAAATTTGATTAAAAACATTTTGAAAGTTAAAAAAATATTTGTTGATGATGCTTACATTTAATATCAATTCATAGGACACGGAAATTTAAATTTTTGGAATACCAGCGTGGACATTTTTAATGGATGTTTTGAGATGAGTCTAGAGTAAATAAATACAAGCCCCAAAATTGCTGAACCTGCACTTTTTTTTTGACTATTTGCAATTTTTTTTTTGCGTTTTAAGCTATCCTACATTCAAATTTGTGTTCTCTTGTTGAACTCATTTCAAAAACTAAATTCAGTTTTGAAAAATAGATGATGCAATAATGTTAAAAAATAATTGCTGTATATCTTTTTATACACACGCTATATACACACCTTATCACCAAGGCATAATGTTAAATGCCACCAATATGAAGAATTTTACGAAAATATTGGACAAAAATTCATCGTAGGGGGTGATTTTAAAGCCAAACGTTCCTGTCTAAATGCAACTTGAAAAATCACTACTCTTCTTTAACAACTGGTAGACCAACATATTGGACAAGCGCCTTAAGTAAAATACCATATCTTTTGGATTTTGCTATTTTTAATGATATTCCTAGATACTTGTGGGATATTACTGATAATGACGATTTAAATTCCGACCACGGGCCACTAATTGTAACCTATAACAGTATGTAGCAAACTGTCACCAAAAAATTGTTAATAAAAACACTTACAGACATTCGTTTCGAAATTGTATTGAAAGCAATCTTAACTTAAATATATCTTTTACAAACCTAATATAAACCACAATAACAACAACAAATTACTGGGAACTACGTAAGTGTATCTCTTGAAATAGGACAACTAATTCGAAACAAGAGAGAGTTGTGAAAAATTTACAAAAACACTAAAACTCCTTCAGATAAATGAAAATAAAAGACTTTCTAAGAAGTCTAGATGTTACAAGAAATGATGATTACAGCCTTTGGAAAGCTGTAAAGTATCTAAAGCGTCCCATTAAAAGAACCGTACCAATTAAAAGTACAAAAGTACAGTGAGTTTCGAAATCATCTAAAGAATACGTTTAATCCATTTTTTTTTTGTCTAGTCAAAATCAAATTGATGAAATTTTACACTTTCTTGATGTACCCTGTCAAATGGATTTATTAATAAAACAAGTGACAATAAATAAACAAAATGTAACAAAGTCTCCATTAATGCTAGAGTGTTATGATTGTTGCCCAAAAAGGGTTTTATTTTTCTTACAACAATATTTAATTCAATTTTAAGGCTCAGCCATTTCCCAGCGCAATCGAAATATGCCAAAATCATACTGATCCCAAAACTTAATAAATGTGAAAATGAAGTAACATCCTATAGGGCAATAAGTTTACTGCCATTACTTGCTAAAATTTTTGAAAATTTATTGACAAAAAAGACTGCTTCCCTTACTAGAAAAGCAAGAAATAATTCCTGTTCATCAGTTTGGGTTCAGACATCAATAAACTCATAAATTTTTGTACGGCAAGCCGAACAATTTCATTTAGGTACTCTAACGTCTCTATCATTATAACTCGAAACTAGTTTTATATTTTGTTTCATTTTATCGCCGATATTTTTAAGGCATTTCTTTTTTTCTTTGGAACAAAAATAAATTTTGGCTCTATTCTCTTCATGAGTAGCTGCGTGATTGTCATTATACCAAAATTTTTCACAATGAATTACAAACGTAGACTAAATAAAAATTAAAAAAATAAATAAAAAATATAGCATGTGTGTCAAAATTAACAGTAATTAGAATTCAATTATTTTTTAACATTATTGCAAATTTTTTTTTTCAAAACTCAATTTTCTTTCTGAAACGAGCTCAACGAGAGAACACAGAGTTGAATATAGGAATGCTTAAAATGCAAAAAAAAAAAATTCAAATGGTCGAAAAATAAAAAAGTGCAGGTTCAGCGATTTTGAGGTTGGCATATTTTTACTCTAGACACATCCCAAAACCTTATCCATCAAAAATGTCCAGAGTGGTCTTATAAAAATTTAAATTTTTTAAAACCCACAGATTTGTAATAAATGAGAAATTAAAATTTATAATTTTTTTTTGCTTTTAATTTTTTAAAATTTTACTAAATTTCCATGAAATTAAATAAAATTTTACTAATTTCAAAAATTGTATGTCTTATTGCTCTTCAACGGATCTATTTCTTTAAATATAATTTTAACTTCACAATTCAAACAAAATTTTCTTAAATAAGCCGTGAAATGGTGTTGTTTTACAATTGTTATAGAAAGAAATTGAGGTCATTTCATACTTACCTGTTGAAATCCTTGTTTTGTTCATATGTTATTTTATATGACAGTTACATTTCTACATACTCGTACATACTTAATTATGTACATATGTATGTATATGTTATGAATACGAGTATGAATGCCAATGATGATGAATAGTGAGTATAATATAACAAAATATTGTTTTGTTTTTGGTTCGTAAAAGCTCATGTTGCATATTTACAAGAGACATGTATGTGTATTTACAATAGTTTTTGTGGTTATGTATTTTATATACATCCGTTGTAACATATTTATGTTTTGCAAAATACATTCATTAATTAAAATATGAAGAAAAAATCAAAACCGACAATGATAACATATGTATGTGTCACAGTATTTAACTACATCTATAATATTAATAGGCTAGGCGATTTCTTCTGACCGATGTTTTGTTCTACCGTTTTATCCCGATTTCGACCAAACGTATATTATTTGAAAGGTATTTCTTTTTAACCGTTTTGCAGATTTACACATTTTAAAATTTTTTTCTTTATTTTGAGTAAATTGCATTTAAAGTTGCTACTAACACATACTGTACCTCTAAAGTGAGTAAACTCAAAATTTACAAATTTTCAGTAGAGGCAAAAACGGTTTTTTTTTTAAATATTTACTATAAAATTTAATAACAGTTGTTTCACCCCAGGAAATATTTCGTAATAGCAGCTCATTGATTTTTGCATTACCAATAATGGCCTACCACTGCCCACTGCATTACTTCTAAAGTGAAAATAAGTCGTTACTAATAATGTGTTATACAGCTACTTATATTTCATGCCAGCGCCTTGCATACTGCATTACTTTCAAAGTGAAAATAATGAGTTCCTAGGCAACTACATACCTCCAATGACATCCCCGTGTTAAAATAATGAGCTTATCAGGCAAACTTCAACCAGTTACATCTCATTCTAAAACCCATTACAATTTGGTAATGTTTGTTTTTCCTGGGATTGTAAAGAATTGCGAAAAATAAGTATACAACATTAGTTCTTTTTGTAATTTTTTCAGTGATCAGCAAAAATAACAATTCTTTTGGGTGGAACTCAAAATACGTCTTTTTAGTGGATTCTAAAGAAGCTACTCTTATAACACAAAGAGGGTTATAACTGTATTTTTTTTGTGAAAGACTAGAAAAATCGATGTAAGATTTTTACAGTGGATATATATGACCACTGTGTATCGTTTTCTAGCAAAAAGTGAAAATTGAAAAATTTTGAGTTGACTCACTTTAGAGGTACAGGCGCGATATGTTATGTGTGTTTTATTAAGTTTGTTAATGAGTTTGTTATCTTCATTCACAATAATAATAAACCACAAAAGTGTTGGTTTGTGAATTGGCTAAGTTGAAAATAAAGCTGCTAGAAATTGCACTAGAATTTCGAGCGCTGGAATCTGCTAGTTTTTATTAAAGTCCTTAAAGTTATAAGATAAAGATTTCAGAATTTAAAAATCGATTAATTTGTTACACTTGTTACATTTGTGAAAGAAAATATAAAAAAAACTACTGTTAAATATTACTTTGATTTAAGTTAAATTTGAAATTTTATTTTAAATAAAATAATTTTAACTACATTAAATGTAATCTTTTTTCGAACAGTGACTGTAGTTCCAGACTCTGACTAAATATGAAAACATATGAAGAAATATATGCCTTTTTCGACTTTTAATTTAAATAATAACCTTTTTGGCATTAAATATCCAGTTCTTAAATTACAAAAAAATTTGAGAAAAAAAAATCTTCAGCATAAATTACACTAGTCAACATTATCGCGAGTGGATAATGTTTTAATTTTTAGATGTACGCGTTGAAGAACATGCTCTGTTTTTTTTAGCAGTACACGTGCAAGAAAACGAACTTAAAATAAAGCTACACTCGAATCTGTGTGGTTTATGTGTGTTCGAAACAAAAAATACGTGATAGAAAAATGTTCGTGTAGATAACGAAATATTAAAACGAAACACAGTCACGATTATGTTGGACACCGTACAAAATTTAGAAACACACATAATTGAAATGAAAATAAAAATATGTGTTTGTTGGTCTGAGCTATGTATGTTTGTTTACATATATGTACGAGTTTTTTTTTCAGTGTGTGTTTTTTTCTGAACTCTGATTTTCAGCGTTAATTTTATTATAATATTTAAAAAGATTATCAAATTCAATTTGATTTAGAAAATGTTTTCATAAATTTATATTATTCTATGTGTCACATCCAGTTAACACTTCCTGATCGTAATATTATGCGTTTTGCATTTTTTTTGTGCTATTTGCTTTAAAATTGTGATAATGATTATGTACACTAATGGAAATTTACGAACTTTTATACCAATGAAAAATATTATATACATCGAACCCACCAACTAAATAAGGTGTGTAATTTGTGAATGATATGTAAACAATGTGGCCAATATACATAAAATGCACATATTTCATTTTTGATGATTAAAAACACCCAACGTATTATGCAATTTAATTTAACAAAATTTTAATGATTGTGTTTCTTTTTTCTAAATGATAAATTATAACATTGACTTACATACAAAAACAAATGGTAAAAAATAATGGAATGTACTTTGTAAGAGTGACTTAAAAACTAACAAGTGAGAAAAAGGGTGAGGTGATATTAATAAAAGTTATTAATAATAAAAATAAAAACAATGAAAACAAATATTATAAAAAACGAAAAGTTAATAAAAAAGGGGATTTAAAAACATATATAAAAAAATATATATATATAATAGTTGAAAAAAAGTTAAATAAGGGAACAAGAAAAAAAAAAGCAGTTACTAAATTTTTTTTTATTCACAACCAAAAAATATACATATATAATTAAAAAAATTAAATGGCATTAATAAAAAAACAAAAAAATCAAGCAAATTAGCAGGCATCAAGCAAAAAACGTCTACTACTACGTTCACACCAAAAATGAAGTAATAATAGAAGCTTTTTGCACTTTTGATAATTAAATTATTAATCAAAATGGAGAACGATGAAATAATTTAATTGATTTAACAAAACACAATTAAATGGATCTATCAAAATTGGCAAGATTTAAGAAGAAAACAGAAAAATATTAGTGACTGCTTTTTTTTGTACAATTTTATATTTTTTAAACATTTAAAAGGAGATTTATTTGTACATTCAATAATTAGAAAAATTTCAAGAGTTTCAAAGTTATTTAACCAAACTAGACAACTTTTGTTGATTACGACCAACGAAAAAGTGTATTCTTTTTAAAGAAATAATTTGCCATTAAAATGAACCAGAAACTTGCTCAGTCGTAAACCAACTAAAGAAAGCCAGTCGTCGGGTTTGAATCTATTTTCTTTATTTTTTCTTAAGATTTTTAATATTCCAAACAAATTTCGTTGTGCAAAAAACTTTACAAGTGTTTCTATTACTATTATCATTATTATTATTTCATTTTATTGTAGGGGTGTGTTGTTGTGTTGTTTCAAGTGTTAATAATTTGTTAATAAAAAATTCATAATTAAATATATTTATAATAAACTTAACTTAAGGTGGTTGTATTGTATTAGAAGGATCTTAAGAATAAATTTTAATTAAGTTTGGAGTTAATTACAAACACAATGCAAAACAAAATTATTATTAGTTACAAATTTTTATATATATTTTTTTATATTTAAACTCATTATAACTTACTAACATCTAGCATAATTTGGAGCAGCCATACAAGGGTTCGATTATTCGAACTCTATTTGCTTTATCTCGATTTAGATTCAAAGTTTATCATATCATCATAATAAAAAATACAATTTAAATTTTTCTCATTGTACAAAGAACTTTTCTTAAGAAAAAAAAAAATGTACAAGATCTTTTTAAAGTTCGTTCGATTATTTGGTGTTACGTCTCCTTAATGAGCAATTACTCTAAATCTAGTGAGCAAATATATCGAACTCTTAATTAGGGGATGTAGTGGATATAGAAAACGGCCCGTTGAAAAGTAATTAATATGGATACTTTCTTCAGAAAAGTTGCATTTTTAGAAAAGTATTTTTTTTAACATAAGGAAACTACTTTTTTAAGAAAATGTACTTTTAAAAAAAGATACTATTTAAAAAATTTGTGTTTTTAAATAAAAGGTACTTTTTATTATCAAAGGGTACTTTTTGAATAAAAGGTACTTTTTTAATTAAAGGCACTTTCTTGATAAAAGGTATTTTTTTTAATAAAAGGTACTGTTTTAATAAAATTCACTTTTGTAATAAAAGGTACTTTTTTGATAAAGGTAAAAGTACTTTTTTATTAAAAGGTACTATTTTAATAAATTTAATAAATTTTTAATAAAAGATATTTTTACTTTTTTCAGAAAAGTACTTTTTTTAAGGAAATTCCCTTTTTTGAAGAAAATATAATTTTTTAAGAAAATGCACTTCTATGAAAAAGGGCAGTTTTTAAAGAATTTGAAAAACAATTTAGACTTTTAAGAAGAGGTACATTTTTAAGTACCATTTCTTAAAAAGTTAAGAAAAAGTTTTTCACTTTTTTTGAAGAAAATATAATTTTTTAAGAAAATCACTTCTATGAAAAAAGGGGTAGTTTTTAAAAAAAATTTTGAATAAAATTTAGATTTTTAAGAAGAGGTACAGTTTTAAGTACCATTTTTTAAAAGGTTAAGAAAAGGTTCTTTTTTAAGAAAAGATAATTTTTTAGAAGAGGTACGTTTTTAAGAAAAGGAGCTTTGTTCAAAGAAGAGATACTTTTTAAGAAAAAGGTAAATTTTTAACAAAAGGTACTTTTTGAAGGTAATTTTTTAATAAAAAGTACTTTTTAATAAAATGTACTTTTTTAATAAGAGATACTATTTTAATAAAAGGTTATTTTTAATAAATGGTATTTTTTTTAATAAAATGCACTTTTAAATAAAAGGTACGTACTTTTCTTCAATAACAGGCACTTTTTCAAACAAAGGTAAGTTTTTTTTGATCAAAAGGTACTTTTTTTAATAAAAGGTATTTTTTTTAAATATCCTTTTTGAAGAAAATGTCTTTTTTAAGAAAAGGTACCTTCTTAAAAAAAAGTATTTTTTGAATAGGATAATTTTTGAATAAAAGATCCCTTCCTTAAGAAAATGCACTTATAAAAAAATAAAAATTTTAAAGAAACTTATTTTTTAAGAAAATGTGCATTTTGACGCAAGGCACTTTTTTTATGAAAAGTCACTTTTACGGTGGAACAACCTATATTACAATTCTAAAATTCCTTGCTTCGCTTCGAGTGAGAATTTTATGACACTAATGCCGCTTTCTTTTCTGACAAAAAATGTCGCATTTTATTTGCATTTTTTTCGAAAAGTGTATTTTTTTATATATTCTAAATTAAGAGCAACCTTATCTTATACATCAATCGAAAGGTCTCAAAGGCAAGCCCTCATAATTGCGAAAAATTGTAGCCTTTGACTTCTTTCAGGTCACAGTATGAGAATATTTCCCCATTGATCCCCTTTCTTTAATATTTTCACCCTAAGACACAGCTCTTTGAGACCTTTCGATTGATGATAACGTTGCTCTTAATTTAGAATATATAAAAAAATACACTTTTCGAAAAAAGTGCAAATAAAGTGCGACATTTTTTGTCAGAAAAGAAAACGGCATAAGTATTAATCATACACCGTTACATATGAGTGAGTCAGTGATGAGCGTGCCTATATATATAGATAAGCAATGGAAATACATTTTAATCAGCTACATGTCCAAGTATTTTTTTTTAATGTCAATTCTCTACAATTACAACATATCAATTGATAACGGATTTAGGGGAATTTTTCGCATAAAATATACATCAGATTTTTAAGACTTTTAATTTTGGCTTTAAAACTATCCTTCTGAGGATTTGAATCGATTATAAAGGAATCATTTTTTAAATGCTTTAATAGAAACCTTAAATTCTGAAAGTATATCACAGTGCAACTTTTTTCACGTCATCGAGTGCAAACTCATCCTCATGTGCAGTTTTTCGAAGTAGTTCTCGAAACTAACAAAACCCCATTTGGGTTTTTTCATTAATTTTTTTCTTTCAATGCTTTTTTAATCTGTTTATAAAAAATATATGAATATTTAAATAAAATTCATTAAATTGTGAATTGTGAAATGGTAATAAATAATTTTACAATAGCCTAAAGGTATGCTAATCAATTTTAGGCAATTCACAACTCAACACATGGCGATGAATTGTGAATTGTCTAAAATTGACTAGCATACCTTTAGGCTCTTTTCATATTATTTATTATAAATATTTTGTTTTATTTAATTTAATATATTTTTAACACATAAGTATTATAAATAACTTTTATCATTCTGCACTTCTCCTCCATATGAACTATAACTATGCCAAATTTCACACTCCTCCGAGTGCGCATTTTGCTTAAAAAGTGGTCGAAAGATTTACCTTCACGTATTAATATATAGATTATATTATAAAATGGTGAAAAAGATAGAAAATGAAAATTGTTCGACATTTTAGCAATTTTGAGGCATTAGGTGCAGTTTTTTCGGGTTAGTTTGTTTTACATTTTTTGTTCTCCTAGTCTATAGCGAAATATAGCCGTGACAGTAATTGCTTGTTCTTCGGAAAAACCAAATTTTATCCAAAATATACATGAGGTCATAAAATCCGAACAGCAGATAAACTAGCAAAATCCAAATGAGGATTTGTTAGTTTTGTTAAATACTTCGAAAAACCGCACACGTGAAGGAGTTTGCATTTTATGTGTATTTATAGAAAAAACATTCTATTCAAGACTTTGGCCCAAAGATAGAGATTAAGTCCTTTATCAAGATAGCATTAAAATATTAACAGATCTATAATATTAATAGGCTAGGCGATTTCTTGTGACCGATGTTTTGTTCTACCGTTTTATCCCGATTTTGACCAAGCGTATATTATTTGAAAGGTATTTCTTTTTAGCCGTTTTGCAGATTTATAGTTTTTTAAATTTTTTCCTTTATTTTGAGTAAATTGCATTTAAAGTTTTTACTAACACATACATAAACTTATACATATGCTATGTATGTTTTATTAAATTTGTTAATGTGTTTGTTAATGAGTTTGTTATCTTCATTCACAATAATAATAAACTATAAAAGTGTTGGTTTGTGAATTGGCTGGAATCTGCTAGTATTAATTAAAATGCTGTTTGACTGTTTGAATTACTTCTTATAATAAGTTTATTATTAATCGTTTAACGAACCTTTGCTGTAAATGTTTTATTTGAAAAAAATCACGTTTGTTAATATCACTTCAAATACGCTTTTTAATCAATATGAAGAGTTTTCGCTTTAAATAGGAATCCCCTATAATTTATTACCCCACTTATGTAAATTTTATGCTTAAGTACACAAATTTTAAACTTGACCTTTTCCTCAAACAAAAAACCTCTTCAAAGCATTCAAAGTACTTTAAGCTTGCAGTCAAATTATGATGGATCTGAATCACTTGAACAGTACATAATTTTACATATATTTTAATATTATCACTACAATTGCCTATTGAAAAGATAGATTGAAAACAGGAAAAAAAAAACAACACTTGATATCTTTTGTCTAGTTATAAGACTTTCAGTGAACAATCGAATGTCATGTATGGTATTTGGAAGGCATATCCATCTATCCACTCATGAGTAGCATGAAAGCCAATGATGCTGATGACAACAATTACCAACTATCATGATATATTGTCATTCATACATAGCAGAACTTATAAAGACTTGATTCTGAACTTTAATTTCTCATTTCAATAAATTTAAAATAATAAAAAGAAAAATGTGAAAAATTTGTCTATATGTCTATATGTACATACGTAATGATTTGTAAATTTGTATAAATAAATATTTCTGTGAATTTTTTATTTAAGTTTGAGAATATTTAAAATATAATTCTTTAAAAACTCTGCTAAACGGTATAACTGATAAATCAGCAAAAAAAAAAAAAAAAAAAAAAACACTTAATCCACACGTCGCTTATGGTTGGTTTGAAAAACCCTTCAAATTGTCAAGTATGATTTTAAACTTCATCAGCAAATTGTTTGTCTATGTTGAAAATATTTGAAAATAATAAAAAGTATAATTTATTTAACCATTTCCTTAAGTCGTTTTGTAATGATTTTTTGTTTGGTAAATATGCCCCATCATAATTTCTAATGTCGCTAATGTTGTCTTTTAACATTTGTAGTAAAAGCATTACGATGTTATTGATCCTTTTGTTTAATTTATGAAAAAAAAAAAACATATTTTTCGAGCTCCTTAAGTAATTTGAAGTATTTTTATAAAAGTTGTGCTTTTTAAAACGCATTTCATGTTTTTGTTGTTTGTTTTTCTGTTGGTTTTTATCTGTGTAACTACTATTTACTTTTACCTCAGAATTTGTTTGAGAAATGATGCGTCCAAAATTACATGCAGAACAGAATTCGGAATATTTAAAAAAAAATATAGCATTAAGATAAATTCAACATTAAATGGCTCTTGCTATCTTGGTTACAACCAGGGCTGTGGAGTCGGAGTCTATATTAATTTTTGCTTGTTGGGAGGCGGATGAAAAAGTTACAGGTACCTGAAATTCATAAATGTGAGGTAGTTGAAATTGAAATGCATCAACCTGTCCGAGTCATCTTCTTCTAATGATGACTTAAATTTCGAAGCTTATTTAGAGAGATTTGAATGATTAAAAGCAAAGCAATGCTGGTTAAGTTAAAAAAAAAAAAGAAAATAAACCAGTAGATATTTAAAAATCTAAATTTAAAGAAGAGTTTTTAAAAAAATTAAACGGAATAGAAAAATATGATCGTTCATTAAAATTGAATGTGGAAGAAACAATCACTGTTTATCCAGAAATTATTCGTGATTCAGCTTTGAAAATTTTCAGCTTTGAAAATTTTGAAATCAGACTTAAGAGTATCGATAAAGGAGAATTTGCCTGAAGCAACTCTTTATCTGAAAGCTGTATTATAAAAAATTTAAATTTTATTTGTATTTTTTGTGTTTATTTAACTGAATATATATTTTTTTTAACCTTTTCTTTGCTTGGTTATTTATTTAAAAATAAATAATATTTGAATTTAAATTACAGTTTAATTTAATAACAAAATTTAAAGTTTATTTTCATTACTTGTATTTATACATAATAATACTCATAAATATACATACATATACCTACAACTATCAGTCAAACTATGAAATATATTGTGCAAAACGTGTTATATAGAAGAGTCGGAGTCGGAAAGAGTCTGAGTGGCCAATAGAAAAAATGAAGTATCGGAGTCGACTCTGCAGCCCTGGTTACAATACTACTTAATATTTAAATGAATTACATATCATATTAATGTCAAAATGAGCTTTAATGGATTTCCTATCAATTTCTATAGATGACTTTCTGCGATTTATCGTCTATTTTTTTTACGAATTTTTAAAAAAATAAAGAGAGATAGACTCAATCTTCTAAAAGTTCGAGAGTTAAGAAGATTTTTATTAAATCGAGGGTGAAAATTTTTTAACTATTTTAAATAATGTGTTTTGGGTATCACTTGATATATGTACACTGTGCGACAAAACATATGCACGAACTTGTGTTTACTATCATATAGCTTAATTACATAGAGAAACTCACTGGGATTTGAATTATTTTTATTTATTAATAAGGAATATAGACACGCCCCTTTTAATAATACAAAACATAAATCAAAATAAAATAAAATAGAAAAAGAATATTAAATTTACAATGCTTTTTACCCGCGACAAAACAAAAGCACGAAATAACAAATATCTATAATATTAATAGGCAAGGCGATTTCTTGTGACCGATGTAAGTTTCACAGTTTTACCCCGATTTTGACTATGTATTTCTTTTTAGCTGTTTTCCAGATTTTAAATTTTCATCGTCTGGAATATTTTTTTGGAGTTATGATCATTTAAAGTTGTTACTAACACATACATAAAATTATACAATGCTATGTTTGTTATTAAATTTGGTAATGCGTTTGTGTTAATGTATTGAGTTTGTTTTCTTCATTTAAAATGAGTTGAGTTGTGAGGATACCTTTAGAGTCTTTATTAAATGAAAAAATAAAATTTCCTAGAATTTGCACTCGAATTTCGAGCGCTGGAATCTGCTAGTTTACATTATTCTTTAAAAGTAAAAGACTACCAACAACAATTACCGTTAAATAATAAAAACTATTTTTTGACATTGTCAGAATATTTAGAGAAAATCTGAACATGTTTATAGTCGTTCCTGATCCCTTAGAGTCATTGGCCATATTTTACAATATTTTAATAAAGAAAAAAAAAATGGCTAATAAGCACTCAATGCAAGTAAAAGAAAAAATAATAAATGATTATAAAAGAGGCGAATCAGTGACATTCATTGCAAACAAATTTAGATTTGATTTTGCGTATTATTAGCCCTTTCCGTACTTCAGTCTCATTGACTCCCATATATAAAGGTGGTCAGACGCGCAAAACTAGCAAACGGGACGATCAGGCAATACTCCGATTAATAAAAAAAGGATCCCATTATATCAGCAAGGTCTATTGCAAACCAACAGAAAGTAAATGGTTCAATAAGATCCATCCAAAGACGAGCTTTTGAATCTGGGTTAAACTCATACTGAAGTGCAAAAAATCCATTTATTTGCGGCAAATATAGACTAGATAGAATGGAATTTGCAAAAGATGACATAAACAGGAGTAAAAGAAAATGGAAGACCGTACTTTTTTCTGCTGAGTCGAAGTTTAATTTAAAAAGTTCTGATGGATTTAGTCTAGTACGCAGACCTGAAGGACAACGTCTCGGTATACTCAAGGCAAGGTAAAACACGGAGGAGGGAATGTTTTGGTATGGGGATTTTTTTCTGGTCATGGGATGGGACCAATTCATAAAATAAATGCCATAAAGGATCATTTCATTTCCACATAAGTGGAGGTACCAACATGACAACGACCCATACACACGGCTAAATGCGTGAAAGGATGGTTCATAAACAATAAGATTAACATTTTGAAATGGCCAGCACAATCACCTTATCTCAATCCCATAGAAAATCTATGGGATATTGTAGATCGTAAAATAAATCGCAATGGTTGCAGAAATACGGATGACCTTTTCCGGCAAGTGGAAATTGCATGGAGTGGAATTTCTGGTGAAATTTTATCTAATCTAACAGAGTCCATGCCACGCAGATGTTTTAAAAAATTAGGGTTACGCAACTAAATATTAGTAAAATTCTAATTTTTATTGAATAAACAAAAAATCAGAGTTCAGAAAAACACACACTGAATAAAAAACTCGTACATACATATATGTAAACAAACATAGCTCAGACCAACAAACACATATTTTTATTTTCATATCAATTATGTGTGTTTCTAAATTTTGTACGGTGCCGAACACAATCATGACTGTATTTCGTTTTAATATTTCGTTATGCACATGAACATGTTTCTATCACGCACCACGCGGTTTCGGGTGTAGCTTTATTTTAAGTTCGTGTTCTTGCGCGAGTACTGCTAAAAAACAGAACATGTTCTTGAACGCGTACATCTAAAAACTAAAACATTATCCTCTCGCGATCGAAAAAATCTTATACACCCCTATAAAAACGACAACAATTGTTTCAACCAAATTTAAAAAAAAAATCTAAAATAATTCATTAGCAGTTATAAAAAATAAAAATAATAATAATAATAATAAAGAAAATAATAAAAAAAAAACAAAAAAAAAAAAAAAAAAATTAAATAAATTAAAATTAAAAAATAATAAAAAAAGACGAAATTAATTCATAAATTCTATTTTATTACTATCTTTTTATTTTATTTTTATTATTATCTTTTTATTTCTTTATAACTGCTAATGAATTATTTTAGATTTTTTTTAATAAATTTGGTTGAAACGATTGTTGTCGTTATTATAGGGGTGTATCAGATTTTTCCGATCGCGAGTGGATAATGTTTTTAAATTTAGATGTACGCGTTCAAGAACATGTTCTGTTTTTTTTAGAAGTACACGTGCAAGCACACGAACTTAAAATAAAGCTACACTCGAAACTGTATGGTCTATGTGTGTTCGAAACAAAAAATACGTGATAGAAACATGTTCGTGTGCATAACGAAATATTAAAACGAAACACAGTCATGATTGTGTTCGGCACCGTACAAAATTTAGAAACACACATAATTGATATGAAAATAAAAATATGTATTGGCTGCTTTAGAACAGAAAATTGCGTGTTTGGTGTGTGTATTTTCTGAACCTTGCAAAAATGTGCTGTTGTTTCGTCGAGTAAAAAAAAACTGTATTAAAGATTTAATATGAATCTTTTAATTTTGGATATCAAATTTGGTTTTTTTTTATTCTGTTTTAGTAAATTTATTTTATAAATAAATAAAATAATTCGAAACCCAAACTATATATACAGCTATGTGTTCAGATAATTAGGAACAGTAGTATTCAATAACTAAATCGCCATGTTTATTCATTAAATAAAACACTAAAAATTGACACTATTTAGCTAATGAACCGGTGTTCACCAAACGTAACACTTATTTTACCGTTATTTTTTCGTTGTGCTGTTTATTAAAATTTGTGAAATAAATTTATTGTGCACTAAATTGCGAACACTGATAAATTTTTCTATTTTTGCAAATTCAGGTAAATTTTAAAAGTTATATTTAATTGATTGTGACTACATGGAGTGTTTTTCAGTATTTGGAAAGCATTAACTAATTGTTTGACATGCAAGAAGCATTCAACTACAGATAATGTGGCTCGTTAACAAAGAAGCCGATTTACAACAGAGCGAGAAGATGCAAAAATTGTCCGCGAGGCGAAAAAATTGCATAAATCCGCAAATTAGAATCGGTTGAAGTTTTTGGTGAAAATGAAGCAAAACCATCTGTAGATATAGTACAACGACGATTGCGAGAAGCTGGACTTTTTGGAAGAATAATTTCCCGAAAGAAGCCACTAATGTCTGAGCATAATCGAAAGAAGAGACTAGGGTTTGCAAGAAAGTATCGCTATTGGAGCGCTGTGAAATGGAACACAGTGTTATTTTCGGAAGAAAATTTGGTCCAAAGTACACCAACGCTACATTAAAGCATAGAGGCGGTTCCATCATGCTTTGGGGTGTTATGTTGTCACGTGGAGTTGGACCGCTGTACACAATTGAATGGTTTATGGATAGGTTCCAATAATGAATAATCCTACACGATACAATAATGATTTATTGTGATGCAAATATGGCGGTAACACGGATATTTCAGCAAGATAATGATTCGAAACACACGCCGCTACACGTCAAGCAATGGTTTATAAACAATTCGGTTACTGTTTTAGATTGACATCTTGAGCTCAACCGATTGAGGTTTTTTAGGGCAAGTTGTAAAAACAAAAGATAAGCAATTTTGACAATCTCTACACCGAAACAAAAGGGCTTGGGAAGCCATTCCAAACAACATATATGAATATTTGATGTCGTCAATGCCTCGCAAATGCAAAGTAGTTGTCGATAACAAAGATTTACAACAAAATATGTTTTTTATGTCTAATAAATGTATTTTGCTTTCTTATAATAGTTATGATGAGTCCTTAATTATGTTTACGACTGATATAAATCATATTTGAAAATAATGGTCACAACTTTCTCCATATTAGTGTTTGTTTACCAGGATTAGGTGTTAAATTAACTAAACGAGGACGAATTCTACCAAAATTGTAGTACACTTTGTTTTACTTGCTTGACGGTACCATATAAGCATTGTGTTCTTAATTAGTTCTCTAAATATTTTTTCATTCCAACTAAAAATGTATATTAAAACCTACACACAAAATGAAAATGTTCAAAAGTAATAATATATTTTAAATAATTAATTTCTATCAGTTAAACAATCTCTTCGTGAATATATTAAAATGTTTAAGATTAGTTACAAAGAAAAACAGGCAATTTCGCATTTTTTTTAAAGGTGCTCAGAATTAAATGTGAAAGTAAGTTAACAAACATTTAATTTAAATATATTTTACTTTTTTAATTTTAACCAGTAGTGAAATTCTCTAACTTTTTGATAACAAATATCGGTATTTAAGTTGTGAATTTACTATGTAAACTTGACAATTTAACTAGCGAATTTTGTGGTTAACATGTTACAGAGTTTTGCTGTTTTGCCTCTAATTATGGAATTTTTTAATGTACAAAAAAAAGTTGAGGTGCAGAGGGTATAAATAAGTTTGTCATTCCGTTTGGAATTATTAGAAAAAACCTGGAGCCCATAAAATATAGAATCGTGATCCTGATATAGCGATCTCCGTCTGTCCGTCACTATCACGCCCTCAAACGGTTAGCTGGGTTGCCAATGTAAATGATTCTCTAACATCCTGAGCAGTTTGGCATTTAAAATCATCAATGAAAAAGTAAAAAGGCTTGAAAATAAGATTTTTCTATGTTGTTCTTGTTATCGTTGTTATTCTAAATTTTGTATTTTTTTTTGTCATAGCTGAAATTATTGCTGTTTTTGTGGTCGTTGTGTTTGTAGCATTTGCTTTATGAGTGTGTATGTAGTTTTACACTGCACGTGCCATATTAGCTTAGACCGGTATGCCACACTTTTTTTAATGTTATCCCGAATTAAATAGAAAAAATCGGCAAAATCAAAGAATAAAAAAATAATAATAAATTACCTAGTTACTAATAAAAAAATAAAAATTTAATAACCACTTATAGGGCTTAAGTCTATTTTAGGGGCAGTAGTCCGATCGTTTAAAAATTTTTACCGCTTATATCACATTTTGTGATTCTAGCCAAATATTTTTTGTCGGCAAGTTATCTCGATTTTGACTCTGAAGTTAATTGCTTTTTTTTTAAAGAAATTCACGAATTTTTCGATACTGCATCAAAACATTATGATTTTTTTTCCAATGGTGCGTGGTAGAGAAGAAGAAAGCATATATTACAAAAATTCATAACTACAATGTATTCTTAATCGAACCGGTTTCTGGCATTTCAGCCTTCATCAGCGATTTATTGAACATTGTGATAATTGTTATGTTATAATTGAATAGATTGTGTCTATATGAAATTTTTCTACTTGGGGCGGCCGTGAGGTTTGAACCTGCGTCTATCTCACATTCACTCGTACTTGCACTTTTTGGTCAGCGCTTTAACACACTCACCTAAAGTCAGGCCTACGAAAAATTCATAACTATACTGTATTCTTAATCGGACCGGTTTCTGGCATTAGAAGTATAAATGAAAAAAATATTAAAAAAATCAAAAATATCGATTGTTAGTTTGAACAGAGTTGTTGAAATTAGTATGAAGTAAAAGCTGTATGGTATGAAAGCTGATTCTTAACCACACTGCTCACAGGGCTGACTTTAGGTGAGTGTGTTAAAGCGCTGACCTAAAAGTGCAAGTACGAGTGTATGTGAAGGTTCAGGGTTCAAACCTCACGGCCGCCCTAAATAGAAAAATTTCATATAGAAACAATATATTCAATTATAACATAAATTATCACAATGTTCAATAAATCGCTGATGAAGGCTGAAATGCCAGAAACCGGTCCGGTTAAGAATACAGTGTAGTTATGAATTTTTGAAATATATGTTTTCTTCTCTACCACGCACCATTGAAACAAAATTAAAATTTGCATATTAATTACAGTATAAATTGAATATGTCTGAATATTCTGTAGCCGTCGTTAAAGAGATATTAACTACTGATTTCGCTTCCATTTAGCAAGTAATACTTTACGACAATATTTTAGAACTAAAATACGAAAAAAACGAGGAAGTTATTTAAATTTTCATGAAAATGTCATTATCTCATGTCATAATAATATGATGCAAAATCGAAAAATTACGGAATTTCTTAAAAAAAAATAATAAAAACTACGGAACTATTATTTTAAAATACTATTTTTGGAGGCTTTATTAAAACGGTTTAGCTCACGGGCGGTTATCACCATAGCCGAAATATATTGGTCATCAAACATGTTTAGCTAAATTTTAGGGGTACATCATTTAAAAAAGAAAAATGAATTGTAATGCCTAGTTTTCACTATGTTATTTATTTATTTTGGTTTATTATTTTAAAAAGATGAACAAACGTCAGACCTTGTTTCGCATTTATTCTAAACTAGGGGCCATAACTCATTAACTGTAACAAAGTAAAATTATTTTTAGTATTTTCTTTTGGAAAATAAAAAAATAATTTCGATCGAAAAATTTCGGTAACGAATGCGACGATTCGACTCCTGGTTAAAATATAGTGTCATTTGCAATACATGGCACATTTGAGACATTTGTTGTTTGACGGCCTAACTTTTAGCAGTGACTGTTAAAAACAGTTATAATAATATTTATTCGGCAAATAATTGCATTATAATTTGAAATTAACTGTGGCGAAAACAATTTGATTGAACTACAAACTGTTAATGTACAAATTTTAAGAAAGCCCCAAAAATAATATTGTGTTGTTTGGCAGCGTCTCGCTAAAAATCTTTGAGAAATTTTGACGATAATAAATAATAAGAAAAAAATAGTCGGTCTAGACAATATACTATACAGTGCGTTTCGAGAGAGGGTCTTGGATTCAACTTTGCTAAGGCAATGACTGGATACAGAAAATAAGCATAAACCAAATTTTAATACTATTGTTATTAATTTATGATATGCAGATAGGAAAAAGTTCAAATCTGGTGTTATTTTTATATGGAGACTAGGTCAAAATATGGACTGATCATGATCATATATAGTAAAGTCTCTTACTTTTACCAAAAACATATATAAACCAAATTTGAACAAAATCTATGCAATAAATTAGTTTTTTGATAGATTTAAGATTTAGGTTTATATGGGGACTGTGACCAAAAATGGTCATACCGAGTTTATTTTTAGACTACTCATTAGTGGGTATAGGAGATAGATTTGATTGATATACTATATATGATAACCTGGATCTTACCAGAAGCTCAGTTGATCTCATAGAGTTTATTTGTATGGGGGCTAGGTTTGAACATGCACCAATTATCACCAACTTCAATAGCGTCCCTGCTGTGATCCATCAAATTTTATATACTAATACTATACTATACTATACTACATTCATATTTGTGACCTGTAGACCAGAGGGCTTATATGAACATACAGATAGACGGACGGACATTGCTAATTTGACTGTGATTCGGAGTCGATTATATAAAGGTCTTGGTCAAATATTTTTGTTAGTTACAAATATCAGCACAAACTCATTATACCTTATACCACTATGTGGTGAGATGACGCATTTATCCTAAATCCTTTATAAAATTTAAATATATTGTTGAACGCAATACGCGTACCGCGGTAGCATAAGTGAAGTAGTTTTTTCTTTTTAAAATATCAAAATAAATCAAAAGCACTATGGAACTACATAAAAGCCTATATAAAGAGCGTTCGCAAATGTTGTCCTCTCATCTACACAGTAAAGTTAATCGTCAGACGCAAGAGTCGCAACGTAATCAACAAAGACAGAATCGATTTCAATGTGCCAGGAACATGTTGCTTAGACAAACACGCCGCGAGAATAAAGAAAATGCAGACAATCCAGATCCGCAATACAAATCCGCAAAAGAAGTCCCGACAAGAGAAATTTCTTAAGCGTTATATTGAATGGAAAGAAAAAAAAGAAATGAAACAAAAAGAAACGAAACAATAATGCCACGGGGTCATCATGAGGAATTTCGTCCTCCAGCTTGATTAAAATATCCTTTAGGCAAAGTAAATGTTTGGGACAATCTATTTATACTGTAGTGCCTACACCACCTAGAAAAACAAAGCCTACTGATGATAAAAATAAAAATCAAATTGCCAGAGAAGCATTTTGAACAAATGTACTTAAGAGCAAATCCTGAGAAGTGATGAATACCAAACAAAAAACATTTTTTTAAATATGCACATGTCATACATCAAATTAAAGCACAAGGTCTCTACTTCAATAATCTAACAAAATAAATAAATTATTTTAAGAAATGGTACTACTACAGCCATATCTGTGTTGATTGTTCTGAACTTTTTGAAATTATCATATTAGTTGCAATCTGTTAACATGTTTTTCTCCAAGTGATGCAATCCAAAATGGCCGACTTAATGTTCTAAGTTGGTACAGACATCAGTGGTGTGTTTTTTATAAAAGGATTTGGAAAGCCTCTAGTAATAGTTATACAACTAACTCCAAGGGACCGCTAAAATGTTTCATAATAACAAGATTTTCGTTGTAATGGAAATTGCTGAGTTTCTATTTATTTCTGTACAATGTCACAACCGTAACAACTTTTTAATATTTTTTCTAAGGGACCAAGAGAGAAAAATTTTTGAATACAACTCTAAATAGTTAAATATATATCTGTTGTGACAATTACATTTTTGTGATTTCTGTATTTTTCTTAAGGGGGCACAAAACGTGAAATGATCATAAAGGGGGAGAAAATGTGTCACAACCGTAACAACAGCAAACTAATTTTTAGCAATAAGTACAATAGTAAATTTTAACTGAAGGTTCCATAACACTTGGAACAAATTCAAGTTAGCAAAAGTTAGGTCGATTCTGAGAGTGAGGGGCGAAAATAGAGGCTAAATTAGAAGACCTGTATCGCGGCGTTTGTTTATGTTAGTTCGATTTTTTTTTTTAATCTACCTTCGAACTTTTCAGTCAAATGCCGATTTTCAGCATATTGTTTATATGGTTTTTTGGCTATAACTCGTCAACTAATTGATATTTTTTCAATCTGTAAAAGCCAAATTATTGCTAGAGACCTGTGCAACAATTAAATTAAAAAAAAAAATTGATTTAGAAAATTGTTGTGGTGCTTATGAAGCAAAATGTTGGAAAAATTATTTTTTTCATGCTTTTTGAAAATATTTTCCACAAAAATAAGTCTTTTTTGCTTTCTGTTTGATCTATAATATGCTTCTCAGTTTCTGAGGTCTCTAGCAATAATTTGGGTTTTACAGATTGAAAAAATATCAATTAGTCGACGAGTTATAGCCAAAAAACCATATAAACAATATGCTGAAAATCGTAATTTGACTGCAAAGTTCGAAGGTCGATTAAAAAAAAAAATTCGAACTAACATAAACAAACGCCGCGATACGGGTCTTCTAATTTAGCCTCTATTTTCACCCCTCACTCTCAGAATCGACCTAACTTTTGCTAACCTGAATTTGTTCCACAGTTAATTGTTGTACCTTTACGTGAATGCTAAAACCCAAAAATTGTTCATAATGTTTTCATAAGACAAAGTAGCTGCAATCACCCGATAAAGGTGTACTTTGTGTCACAACCGTAATCAGGATTTGCTGTTAAGCGAACTTTATTTACCAATCAATTTGAAAATAAAAAACCTACTGCACCAGCAACCCTTAAAAATGTATCAAAAAAAGACAAAATCGAACACATGTCGGCAATTTGGTTTTGTTATAAAACCTTTTCTTATAATTTTGAATATAATTGAACTTTTGTTTTAAATAACAAAAAAAAAAAAACAAGTAAGAAAATTATAGTCGGTCTAGACCGACTATACGATACCCTATACCATGCGTTTAGAAACCCTATCTCTTAGGCCCAACTAACTGGACATAGAAAATAAGCAAAAACCAAATTTGAGTGTTATTTTTATTAATTTTTTTGGCTGCAGATATGAAAAAGTTCATATCGGATGCTATATCTATATAGGGACTAGGTCCAAAAATGGACCGATCCTGATCATGTTTGGTAAAGTCTCTTGTATTTTGCAAAAATATATACAAACAAAATTTGAGAAGAATCAGTGCAATATTTTAGTTTTTTAATAGATTTAGGTGAAGATCGGGAAGCAACTCTATATGGAGCCAAAGGGATCATTTTTGGACTACTAATTAATGGATGTAATGAACGCATACAAACCCAATTTGAGTGAGATCTACTTGACAATTTGGATCTTATGGCAATTTATGTCGATTTCATAGGGGTAATTTGTTTGGGGGCTAGGTCTGAACATGGACCGATTTCAATAGCGTTCATCCCATGGCCGATAAAAGCTTATATACCAAATTTCATCAAAATATATTCATATTTGCGACCTGCAGTTTGATTACAAGGTTTACATGGACACACAGACGGACGGACGGACGGACGAACGGACGGACATTGTTAAATCAATTCAGAAAGTGATTCTGATTCGATCGGTATAATTAAAGATGGGTCTAGGTCAAATATTTTTGGTTGTTACAAACAGCAGCACAAAGTCATTATACCCAAACCACATAGTGGTATAGGGTATAAATATTAAAAAATAAATAAATAAAAAATTTTCCGAAATTAAACAGAAAGTCATTTTGTCCGGTTGCTTATGCTGTCCTAAACCGTTGGCTCTACCATATTTCGGTAACCTCAAATTTCTGTAAAATACGTTTTCGATTCTCATCAGGAGGTAACATTATTTTTAAAGGTTTCATTAGAACCGCATCTATAAAAGATTTATGGTATTTCATTTGAGGTATGGTGGGAGAGATTAAACTTTCCAAATCAGAGTCAGAGTCAGAATCTTCTTTATCTTCATTATCATCTTTAGCGGTTAAATTAGGCGATAATATGGTAGGAGAATCGTCAAAATTTTCCAAAGATTTATTACGCAAATAGGAAGAATCCATCGATATAGTCGATAAAGAGAATTCATCTACTAAACGTTCAAAAGATTTGGCAATTTTCCGTGATTGTTGATTGTTGGTAGTCGAAGAAACCGATAAAGAATTTTGGGGCGTAGAAGTTGTGTGAATTTGTGGTGATAATAGAGAGTTTTGCATTTCATTTGAATTATTTTTCAAAACACTTTTGTTTTTTGTCCGTGGCAATGATTGAAAATGATGTGGACTGGGTATCGTTTGTGGTAGGCAATCGTTGTTAATAATATGATTTTCTTTATTCATTTCTAATTTTACGTCATCGTTTGCTAGTCTATAGCTGTTGTTGCGTTTCAAAGGCATATGCTTTGAGGGGGAGGAGGGTGGTAAACAAGTGGTGGTGGTGGTCGTGTGGGAGCAAGAGGTTTGTAAATGCGTTGCTATTGCATTGCTAAAGGGGTTTAATACTTTGTCGTTCGTCGTATGTTGTAGATTCGTTTTTGGGTCATCGTTATGTGAAATCGATTTTTCTTTGTCTATAGAGGGGAGTTCTTTTATTACGTCGTCATTTACGTCTTTAACTTCAAGTTGTTGGGGCGGAAGTGGAAGTGCATTATTCGCATCAGTTGTTGTTTCTTCTTGTTTGCTAGCGAGACTTTGAGGTTTTTTGGTAGCTCTAGGTGGTAAAGGTGGTGGTGGTGGAGACTGTAGAGTTTGAGAAGTTTGTTGGTGAGTTATGATTAATGATTTTTCATTTGACTGTTGTTCTTTGTTTTCCGTTTCTTTGTGTGAAATTTGGAAATTTAGAGACTTAAAAGAATTTAAGAAATTTTGCTCCCTGATTATGCTAGATGATGTTAGTTGAATTTCTGCTGGTGTTTTGTTAATTTTCATATTATTTACATGGTTTTTGGGGTCTTGGTTAATAGTAATAATACTTATGGGATTATAAAGCTTACCTTCTTCATCTTTCGATGAACCACTTCGGGAAGTAGTTGTTGTTGTGGATGACGAATTGGTTGATGATATGGTTGAGCCAGAACTTGATGTAGTCGATTTGGTCGATGGTGAATGCATAGACTGTTGATGGAAATAGGGATTTGTACTGTTGGCCATTAGCTGTTTGCTGGCAGCATAATTCGAAGTGATATATGAACTCGCAGACATATCTATAACAGAGTTTTGTTGCTGTTGCCGTTGTAGATCTACCGGTGTTGAAGGCAGTGGCCTTTGTAAATGCGATTTATTAATTATGGGCCTGACATTGGCAATTTTTCGTGGATTTGCATGGCCTTTGTTAAGTAAAAGCAATTTTGCGGCTGGATTTATACTTTCACTTGTCGTTGACGACGTACTCGCAGTATTGCGTATAGTAGTAGTATCTATACTTTCGTTTTCTACTTCCTCGTTGTTGTAAGAGCCGTCGTTGTTGTCGTCTTGTTGTTGTTTGACATACGGACCCGGTGCGAATGTTGTGTGCGCGCCTTTACGTCGTTTGAGACTATCGGAATCATATATTGGTTTGCCTTGTGCATTTAAACGTACTCTCGCTCCTTTGTGGGGTGAGATGTGTGGCGAAGAAGATTGTGAAGATGGTGGTGTGTTTTGCAAATAACTGAGAGCATTGAAGGAAGCAGATGCTGCAATTTCTGTACGTAATTCATTTATTTCAGCATACATGGGTATTGTTGTTGCTGTTTGTGTCACTGTTGACGAATTGTTTTGTTTATTGGATTCGTCGCAGTTTGTACTTCTTTGTTCGCTTGTGCTCTCAGAGTACATGTTCATTTCATTGTTTAAACCACCCTG
Source organism: Cordilura impudica (assembly GCA_963682025.1). Lineage (NCBI taxonomy): Eukaryota > Metazoa > Arthropoda > Insecta > Diptera > Scathophagidae > Cordilura > Cordilura impudica. Next base: position 168,704,211 of record OY821517.1, on the reverse strand, counting down.
TGTTTTATTACTCTTTGCAGATTCCTGTGGATATGATTTTTGAAAAGTTTTAGGTAATTCATTCAATGAAACATATTCAGTAGCTTTTGCCAGTCTATTCACCACATTGTTAGTGTAGTAAATACCTAAAGAACTGTTAGCGGAAGCTTTTGCTAATGGTTGCTGAGCCTGTAAAGCTTTTTTATTGTTGTTGCTAACATCGGCTGAAATGTAAACGTATTCTCCAGCTAAATCATAAAGCTCATCGTCATTGATAACAGAAAGCCCAGATGAGGGTATACTCTTGGAGGGAGATTTCTTAATGTTGGGTAAAACAACCTTAAGTTTTTCTATAAAAGAAAAGCTTGTGGGCGATTTAACATGATTTAAGTTGTCGTCAACTTCAGTTAAAGAAATCTTTTCGTGTTCTTCTATATCCGATAAATCTTTAAAACTTTCTTCTGTTAAAGTCTTATTAAGCTCATCTTCATCGTCGTCGCTCTCTGGCTTACTACCCTTATGTTCTTCGTGTGCTTGGTTTTCATCGTCACTGGTAGAGGGCGTAATAATACACATTGAGGGTATACGTTTAGCATTAATGGCGGTTTTTTGTCGCATACGTTCTATTCTTTCAACACCTTCTAAGTCAGAGCTTTCTGAAAATTCAATATCGTTAATTGAGCCGGGTAAAGGTAAAGCTTGCCTCATTTTAACCGTTTCATTATAATTAAATTCCTCTTCTTGAGATTCAGGTGTGTCCATATTTGGATCATTCTCCGATAAATTATCATTATAGGTTAGCTTGAGAGCAGCATTAACATTTCTCTTTATGGTTCCAGTTCTTTCTAAGGTACTGCCTATAGTACTGCTGGAAATACTTCTTTCTAGTGTTGAATTTGAGGCTGTGCTAAGTCTTAGCGAGCTTATACGTTCGGGTACTTCAGGCCCACAACTTGCCAAGCTATTATTCAAACTGGATTGTTCGGCTCCACTGTTATGGGCCATTAGGGTTGTACAAACCGTACCAGCTGAACTTGTGGTAGTAGATGTTGAACCTCTTCCGAATAATTCATACTCATTTTCGGCCATTAACGTTTGTTGGGAATTATTATTGTATGCCACTTGCTGTTGGCTAAATGGAATATTTAGATGCTGGCCACCAATTTGAAAATTGCTCATATTTATTTCTTCCTCTTTTAAAGTTCTCAAACCACTGTCCATATGAAAGGAAGTGTAATAACCTTCAGTATCACAAGAATATGCTGAACTAGTTTCATCATCCAAATGATTTGGATATGTACCTTCTAGATTATTGGAAGCCATTTGTAAATCTGGAGTAGCAGTACCCTCACTGGTAACACTGCTCGAAGCAGAAGTATTGAAAAATCTTCTCCTACTTAGCATGGAAGAAGGCGGTGCAGATCCATTATGAAAACTAGAAACATTTAAGGAAGTATTCGAAGCACTGGATTTGGGTTGCAAAGTTATTTCACTGCCTATAGAGGCACGACCCGATTCAGAGCTAGCACTCCAATTGCCGCTACTCGAATGAGGCTGCTCATCTTTATTGCCTATGGCATTTATACGCCTCTGGCGATTCAAAGAAGAAGTATCTCTCAGCTTAACATTCGCACACACCGAATTCAAGTGAAGTTTACCTCTCAAATGACCGGAACTACTAACACTCATGGATTTCTCTGACGAAGAATACGAAGGTTTTCGTTCATGCGAAAACCGACTTTCACTCGTACGTTTTGTTATTAAATCATGAACCCGACAGTCCTCATCGATATCAGTTCCACATTTTTCACCAATTTTGGCCGTAGATGAAGTTTTATTTGAAGACCCACTGGCCGAACCTGAAGCTGAACAAATCTCTGCCTTTTCGGTAGAAGAATTATGGGAACTTGTTCCCGAAGTATTCAACTCAATACTACAACCCGAACTATTAATAGTAGACAAGGTAGTTGAGTTTTGTTGCTGCAGCTGATCGCCAGCATTCCGTTGCATAAACTTGAAACGATTACGGCCCCATTGCTTGAGCGAATTCAATCGAGTCAATGTACTCTTTCCCTTATCATATGGCAAGGCAACAGATTCTTTTTTTAATATGTCACTCGATTTACTACGACCAAATTTCTTAGATTTCATTTCAGACCGACTGTGTTGCTCCCCATTTCCATCTTCAGTTGAAGCTAAAGCATTTTTAAGCTCGCCGCTAGTAGCCGTCGAATCGCTAAAGTTAATAAGTTTGTGGTTTGTTTGTGGTTTTTTTGGTTTTAAAATCAATGATGATTCGATTGTTTTTTAAGGTTATCGAAATTAAGAAATACAACAAATCATACATGAATTTGTAATAATTTTGAAATTATGGGAATTTGGGGAATCGGAGGGAAGAAATGAAAAAAGAAGAAAACGAAATATTTTAAGGTTAGTTTTTATGTTAAACAAAATGAACATGATAATAAAAAATAATAATAGCTTATATACAAATATATTTGATAAAAAAAAAGAAAAGGATAGAGAGAGAGAGAGAGAGAGAGAGAGAGAGAAAAGAGCTTACGAGAGACAGAATTAGAAGTGCAATGGATTTAAAAGAGAGTGATATATATATATATATATTTTTGAAAGCAGAGAAGTTTAAAATTAGATCAATATCAAAATAATTAGAATTAACATCATTGTTATTATTTGTCTTAAAAATGTTAAGCTCTGCATGGACTTTTTATGAGAGAATTAATTCCAAGTATTGGTGATTGATTTAGAAGTGAGTGACAATAGCAAAACTAAAGAAAATGCTAAATAGTTTAAGAAGACAAAAGAAACTGAAAGTTAATTAGAATAGTTCTTTAAAGTAAAGGCGAGTTTTTATTAAAGAGAGTAAAAATAAGATGATAGTAAACAATAAAAAAGTATGAAAATTAAAAATAAATTAAATCTTTACAAAGATTTCAGTATTACATTTACATATATTTTAGAAAACCTGAAATTATTGTGATTCTATGATATTTCCCTTAAAAATTTAATGAATGTTTTGTTCACTCCTCTCAAATCATGAAATTACTTAAAATTTGTCAGATGTCTATAAAGAAACATATGAAATATTTCTAAAAAGAACAACAATTGTTTAAACAATATAGAAATAATGGAGGCAAGTGCTTTTCCCCATCATTATATTTATGTACGAGTATTACTTTCCTCTTCAATATGATAATAATCTTTAGACATATTAAAACATAAAACAATTGTCTGTGGGATTGCATTTTTTGTTTCCAACATTTGTAATGATGTGGTTGTTTTCAATGAAATTAATTAAAAAAACAATTAATAGATTATTTTTTTAATTTTACACAAGCTCAACAACATCCAAAATTGTATTAAAAGATTAAAACTTATTTTGGTGGATGTTCAGTTTACGATTTCAATGTAAACAAGTTTTTAGTTTTATGATTTAATGATTCCCCTGGAGCACACACCCGTCAGAATTAGAGAATGTAATAGTTTATGTTTTTATATGCATTTATTTGTTGCATTTGTTTATTGAAAATGTTTTGGTGGTAAAGAGGCAATTATTGGTTTCATTTCTCTTACTTTGTAAGTGTTGTTAGTTTGATAATGTTTATTAGTTATTTTATTTGAATATGAAATCATATTTGTATTTGTTTGAATTGAGGTTTATTAGTTGTTTGATATGATCGAAGGTTTGATTTTAGAAATTAATTAAATATAAATATTCAAAAACAATTTTAAGCCATACGACGGATAGGAAGTTTAAAGAACTTTAAAATATATATTTTTTTAATTTTAAAACTTTAAAACAATTTGTAAAAATAACTTTATGCTGATTTTATATGAAATGCAACTGAGATATCCTCTTTCTGAGCATTCTTAAAATTATTGTTAGAGGACTCAAAAATTCAACATTTACAAGTCATTTTTTAATCCCTTTTCAATTTCCAGAAAATTTTATTTGAAGATCTTGTAAAAAGAATCAAAAAAGTATTATTTATCAATCTAATATAAAGGGTGATTTTTTAGCAACTTTCTTTTTGACAACACTGCTTTTTGGCAGCTCAGCTGTTTTCGTGTAACATGTCACTGTCAAACATGTTTAGTTTGGTCTTTAATTTAACCATGAATCGCCTTAAAAATGAACAACACTTGCAGATTATTGAATTTTATTATCAAAATTCATACTCGGTTAAGAAAGTTCATCGTGCACATCTTCCATTTTATTGTCAGTTTGGGCGACCTTCTGAGGCGGCTATTCGGAATCTTGTGACTAAATTTCGCACAAAATTTACGTTACTGGACATTAAACCACCAACACTCACACGTAGAGTGCGGACAGAGGAAAATATCGCAGCTGTATCCGCCAGTGTTGTTGATAGCCGTGAATTATCGATTCGGCGCCGTTCGTAGCAATTGGGACTCTGTTACTCCACTACGTGGAAAATTTTGCGGAATGATTTGGATGTAAAACCTTTTAATATACAGCTGATGCAAGAATTGAAGCCACACGACCTACCACAACGGGCTAACTTTTGGTGAATGGGCGCTGGCAAAGTTGGATGAAGATCCACTTTTTTTTTTTAAAAATTGTGTTTAGCAACGAAGCTCATTTCTGGTTGAATGGATACGTGAACAATCAAAATTGCTGTATTTGATGTGAAGAGCAGCCAGAAGCATTGCAAGAACTGCCAATGCATCCCGAAAAATGCACTGTTTGGTGTGGATTATGGGCCGGTGGCATCATTGGACCGAACTTTTTCAAAGACGACGAAGGCAGGAACTTTAGTGTGAATGGCGAGCGCTACTGTGCGATGATTACAAACTTTTTTTTGCCCAAAAAGAGAACGCTGGACTTAACTGACATGTAGTTTCAACAAGACGGTGCCACATGCCACACAGCACGGCCGGTCAATTGGCCGTCTAGATCGTGCGATTTAACGCCTTTAGACTATTTTTTGTGGGACTATGTTCAGGCTCATGTCTACATGGACAAGCCTGCAACGGTTAACGCACTGAAAGCGATTATTGAAGAATTTATTCGGGAGAAACCGGCCGATATGTTGGAGAGAGTATGCCAAAATTGGACCCAGTGTATGAACCATTTGAAACCAATTGAACCGGTGAAAAACAACTTTAAAGTTGTTCGGATGTGACATTCCTCCCCATCTACCCTACTCCCCACGTGGACACGTGGACTATCACATTTTCGCATCTATGGGGCACGTGCTCGCACAGCAACACTTCAGCAACTTCAAATGTCAAACAGTTTTCCTGGCATGGTGTTCATAAATTACCCGAAAAATGGACGAAATGTGTAGAAGCCGATTGCCAATAATATGAATAAAAAAAATTTAATTTAATTTGAGGGGGTTTTTTTTGTTTACTGGGATCTGAAACATGCATTTCTAAACAACGACCCTTTCCCCACATATGTTTATAAAAGTATACAAACACTGTTAAGCAACACAATCTGGCTTGTTTCTGTTAAATTTAATACTAATAATGTTGTTGTTTATATGAATGGAATATTTTAAATCCATGCAAAAAACTATTTATTTATGAATGTAATCTTCAGCTATATAGTTTTTGATTGAAATTGTTAAACTTCTTACAACTTATACAAAACCGAAAGTAGTAATTTATTACAAAAATTACAAATTATGACTTGTTTTACAGAACTTTCGCAACATGTTGCCAGGATGTGCCATTGGCGTCAATAAGAATAAGATAACTTAAATAACATTACAGACAATTTAAAAAACTCACAGAATAGAAAAAAGTTACGAAACATGCATGTTGCAAATGTTGTAATAGCAAAAAAAAAAAAAAAAAAAAAAAGCAAAAAAAACTATAAAATCATTGTTTATAAAAGAAATTGCTGCAGTAACATGTCGCCTCTTATACTCGTAGGCATACAGACACATTCAGAAATGTGGAAATGTAAAACAACCAGGAGTAAAATGATAAGTTAGATGGGGAATATAAATATGTATAGATATAAAATTTGTATGCAACAAAATTAAGGTGAAGTACTTAACTATGCGTGGAACAACCATGTTTGCAGAAAACAAAAATGCAGGAAAACGGTTAAAAATGATTTATGATTATGTTCTGGATTTTTTGTCTTCCAAATATTATGTACAAAAAAAAAAAAACAAGAAACATGAAATAGTTTCAATAGTGAATAAGTTTAAAAAATTTGTAGCAGAAAAAATAAATATTCTAAGGAATAATCCTAAAGCCAAAACTTAAAGAACAGACAGTGAGCAAAAAATTTAGTCTGGAATAAAGACTGGGATTGTGATTTAAACTGTAAAATGGGAAAGTCAAATAAATGTAGTTTTTAAAGGTTTTTTTACGAGACATTACATTTTATTTATTTTTTTTATGTGAAGTACAGTTCACACATATTCCTCTAGGACAATTCCCAGTTCTCATTCAATGCCACTTTCAAATGGAATTTGAGTCTGTTAAATGCCTGTTTGACTGTTGACCAACTCGATGTGAGTGTAAGTCAGAAGACTGAGTTTATATCTAACGCCTCAATGCTTTTAGTCTGTTTAACATATATGTTGCAAGTGAGCATTTTTCGCAATTTAAGCGAAGTGGATGGGCTTTGGTAGTGGATTAATGTCTGTAATTATTTACCTTGTATATGTTGTTTATTAGCTTCTCAGATAAATATTATTTAGTTTTATATAGTTTCTACGAAACTATTCTCCAATTTATTCTGTGTCTTTTTAGTGTTTTATAATTCTTAAATAGTTTTATATGTACCAATTTATTCAAAAAAAAAAAAAAAGGATAATCGGCATATTTAACTGATGGTAATGATTCAAGGTTCCAAGTAAACTACTAACAAAGTTAAAAAATGAGGTTCCGGACACAATGATGCCACCGTAAGCGAAATAGCAAAGTAATTATCGCCGGGTTTGGTCATCCTAGCATAATAGACACATTACATCAGCTCACATCTTATCTTTTTTTCAACCACTATTTGAACTATTTTTTGATCAAGTTATCTTTGAAAAATATGTCCATTATTATGTTTAATGACAATCCTATTTATTTGATATTAGTTGGATTAAAACGAGTAATGAAATAGATGTGCATGCCAAAAAATATTAAATATTTTCAAAAAAATCCTACTAGGTCCTATAAAAAGTTGGCCAAAGCATCAAAGGTCTGCCGTCAAACTGTTTCCAATGTTATTAAAAAGTATCCAGAGAATTTGACTATTGATAGAAAACCTGTATCGCGAAGAATGATGTTTGTAAGGTCAAGAAAATAGAAAGCATACAGAAAAGACCTCTCAACATATCCAGTAGAAAATCAGTACGGTTAGCCAGTGCAGGTTCGAAAACACACAAAGTCCAAAAAGTTCCAGGAGCACAGAAATTGAAATCATATTTCATAAAAATATACAGATTTTTGGTAGCTTGCTGGTCAAAATTTTTATCTGGGTAATGCTAAGGAAATGTTATAGATAAATCTACTACCCAAAAGTAGACGAAATTTCTAAAAAATTCGTGATGTGGTAAACAATATATAGTTGGGCCAAAAGAAGCAAGTCATTTGTTACACCGGTCTCTATAAATACCGAAATTTATTTTAAGGAGTGTTTGCAAAGATGGTTACCTCCTTTCAAAAGCCAACACAATGAGTCCATCCATATATTTTTAGCTAGATTTGGTATCCTGTCACTACGGTAAGAAAGCTCTTGAGTCGTGCAGGAACAATAACGTGGTTTTTGCATCAAGAGAGTTGAAGAGCACAAAAAGGTGTCCAGAAATGTGGAGGATTTTAAAAGGAAATGATTACCAGTGCCAAAAAAGTGACAGAAACTACTCTAACATCCTTAATGGAAGGGTAGCGAAAAAGGTCCATAAGTTCTTAAATAGTGATAAGAACTATAAATATTATCTTTTTTTGTAAGCTTTAAGATAATTCCACTTAAATAAAATAAAATCAAGATCTGGCTAGGTATACTGTGTGTTAGTCGTGTTTAAAGCGTCTTGTGAAATTTTCTACATTATCCTGTGTTTAATTCACAATTTTTTAAGAAAGTGTTATTTAAAGTTCAAATTTGATAATAAGTATTATTTATTTATAATTTTATTTATAATTTAAATTAATTTGTGTGCATTAACCTAACAACTACGATTTTTTTTTTTTATTTTGTGTAACAATAACAAAATTTATTTTGTTCTACTTGTTTACATATTGTTCTTTCATATTTTTTTTTTCTCTATACTGGTAATCTTTTCTCTATATTGGTAAGCTTTTCGATCTAGTGCTTTTCGAATCTATAACATATTGTGAAGGGCAACTGGTTTGTGTCTACACTATCTTGCTTTGTGACAATATTGAATATCGTAATATCGAATCTTTTCATTTCCTTGTTGTTTAAACTGAGTTATTCCATAATCGACTATTCGAGTGTAAAATGCACATTTACTGGGAATGAAGGTATGGTTTCTATCTGGCTATGCATTGAGCCTTTTCAGTTGAGATGTACTGGTGGCCTTAAACCACGTGACGCTGATGCTCTTGCTGATTCGGGTAAACACCTGCAATGGACATCCCCTCGTTGCAGAGTGATTGGCGTTGAATTTTATAACTTTTTTAAGAATTCTCGTAACGAAATTAAACGAATAAATGATGATCTTGTTGCTTTACAAGCTAAATTTTCTAAATATGGTGAATTACTTAATAAATTTCATAATTTAGATAAATTTGCTGGTACTCTTCATCCGTCGTCTCCTAAAAGGAAAAAGTCTTCGGCAGTGATAGATAACCTTTATACCTGAAAACTTCGCTCTGAACGATTTCTTAACTTCTGAACTTGATTGATATGAACGCTGCGGCTCCTCCGGTTGAATCTGCCACTGCCACTCCGGCTATAAATTCTTCCCCGATGCCTTCTTTTAACTTTACTGCCTCAATTGACCCAAGATCTTCATCTAAGAGTGCTACTCCATTGAACGATCAGGCAAACAATGTTTTTGAAAAACTGCCTTTGGGCACTGAAAAGTTGACTGTCGTGAAACCACGAAAGACCATTTTTACTTCGCGTTTTGCTCCGGGATACAACTGTCGATGACTTATTGTTCTATGTTAAATCAAAAATCAATGTGGGTTTGGACATCCTGTGTTTTAAGATTAATGCTGATCTAAATCGTAACATATCCTCATTCAGGTTGATTGTCCCATGTGAGATATTTGATAAAATCATTGACCCTGAATTTTGGCCTATTGGGATTTTAGTTCGCGAGTACGTGTACTGGGAAAATCCTAGATTAAAGCCAGCGGTTCTCCCTTTTAATGTCCGAAATCAACTTAATCCACCGGGAAAGTAATGTTTCGAAGGTCATGTAAAATATGTATTGCTTATCAGAATGTGCGTGGACTGAATACGAAGCTTGCTAATCTTTATAATAATAGTTTTGATTTGGATTTCGATGTTATCGTACTTACGGAAACTTGACTACGCGGGAATATACTTGATACGGAGATTATAGCGAGTAAATTTCAGATAATTCGACGTGATAGACTATTAAAGGCTGGACGTGGGGTTCTAATAGCTGTAGATAGTAAGTTTACCTCAAGTTTGGTTGAATTTGATGATATTGATACTAGTATTGAGTTCATATATGTGAAAGCTATTTTCCCGAGTAAAACTACTTATATCACTTGTTCCTATATTCAATACAGTATATGATGCTCTGTAAGTAATTGTTTGAAACATGGCATTATTCGTCTGATTCCTTATCGTTTATTCTATGTACGACATTTCCCTTTTATGTTACACTTCTTGAGAGTATATCTCATCTGGGGGTATTTCAGATAAATTGTGTTTTGAACTCGAACAAAAAAATGTTGGATCTAGTTTTTGTGGATAATGTTGAAAGTTTTGTAGTGAATTGCATTGACCCAATATCCTTACCTGAAGATCGATATCACCCCACTCTTGGTATAATTCTTGATGTTGGCCAAGAAGCGCCTATAACGGGGCTAAATACTGAGATGAGTAAATCATTTTGCTTTAAACGTACTGATTATGATAAATTGAATGAACTGCTTTATCATATTGACTGGTCATTTTTGGTTGATAATCAGCTCCTCAGTACTTGCACCATTGACTTTCTTTTAGTAAAATTTTATGATATTTTGAGCGATTCCCCTTTCTCCTTTCCGATCAGAACTTTGAGCATACTGGTCCTCCGTGGAATTCAAAGGAATTCTCGAGGCTAAAAAAACAGAAAATCTCGCCTTTTTAAAAGATACGTAAAATCCTGTTCAACTTTAGATTATGCTAAATATTCTACCACTCGCGCTGATTACAATTTACTGAATAATAATTGCTGTACGAGGTATTTGGATAATTTTAAATCAAACTTTGCTAATAACCCAAAGTCCATCTTTGACTTTGTACGTGTTAAACGCAAATCTTCGTCGTTCCCGCCTACAGTGTTTAGCAATGATAACTCATCCTCTGATTATCTTGAAATTGCGAATATGTTTTCTGATTTTTTCCAGTCCACGTATAGCAATTCTATTTCAAATACTTTAACCGTCGCTAACTATCCATATTTAATAAAAGTCGCATCAGTAACAAATATTCCACTCTTTGATACGGAAACTGTTTTTAAGTCTCTGATTCAGTTGAAATTATCATACAAGCCTGGTCCTGATGGTGTTTCTGCTTGTATTTTGAGAAACTGCACTCAAATTGTAAGTGTGCCCATTACGTGTATTTTCAACAGTCTTTTGCAAATTGCTTATTTTCCTACTTCTTGGAAAGAATCATTAGTAATACCTTTGTATAAGTCAGGTAATAAGGCGAATATACTTAACTATAAGGGAATAGCTAAGCTAAGTGTTATTCGTAAGCTAATGGAAAAACTTGTTACTTTTATCTCTCTTATCAACTAAAGTCGATTATGTCTCCATTTCAACATGGGTTTTTAAAATCAAGATCAACAGTTACTAATCTTCTGGAATTTTCGACTCATGTTTTCAAAGGTTTCGTCCGTGGTGAGCAGACAGATGTGATATATACTGATTTTAGTAAAGCTTTTGATAGGGTGGATCATAATAGTTTACTTCTCAACAACTAAGACTCATTGGCATACATGAATCTATTATTATCAAATTATGTGGATTGAATCGTATCTCACATTTAGATCTCAAAGGGTCATGTTTCGCAATATTTAATCTAATATTATAAGAGTTACTTCTGGCGTTCCCCAAGGCAGTCATTTGGGCCCGTTATTGTTTTTACTATTTGTAAATGATCTTCCGACTGTAACGTCCTTATGTATGCAGATGAGTTATTTCACAGTTTCAATAAAATAAATGGTCATATTACTCTTCAGCGTGAGCTTGATTTATTAGTTGAATGGTGTAATGTGAACTTGAAGGAGCTGAATCTTAAGAAATGTAAACATATGGTATTTCACAGAAAGGGGATAACTTCTAACGAGTATTGTATTAATGGAATAGTATTGGTTACCATTCAAAAATTTCTGGATCTTGGTGTACTTATGGATAGGAAACTTGACTTCATTGGTCATATTAGTATGATTGTAAATAAGGCAGGATCTACTCTTGGTTTCGTTAAGATATGGACTAAGGAATTTTCAGATCCATATATATACAACACTTGTAAGACTAATTTTCGAATATGTATCAATAATATGAAGTCCATATTATCAGGTTCATGCCAATGCAATTGAGTCTATGCAGAAAAAGTTTTTGCTATTCTGTTTACGTGGTTTAGGTTGGAGTTATGATGACTTATCAGACTTCTAACTCTTGAGAGTAGGAGGACCATGTTGGGTGTCACCTTTGTTTTCAACCTTGCGATTGGTGACGTTGACTCCGAGTTTCTTTTATCAAATTTGAATTTTAACACACCTTGTAGATTCACAAGACATTTTAATCCGCTTCATTTGGACTATTTTAAGACTAATTATGCTAATTCTTATTCTTTCCGCAGAATTCGTCATGACTATAATGTGTTACACAATTTCGTTGATTTTAATTGTAATATATTGAAAGTAAAGCGCGATATAATTGAATACCTCAATTAAGTATCTTTTTTGTTTCTTATTTTTTTTTAAATTTGTCTATTCCTAATTCATTCACGACTACACAATCTACTTTCAGCTCTTGGAATCCGCCAGTGTTCGGACCATGGTGTGTACGCAGTCCCCACGTTAAGGGGGCGTGCCCCCACGGTCTAGTGGGGTGGGTAAGTGTAAGGCGGGGTTCGGTCGTTAACTACATTATTACCTATTATTACATTTTATGCATGTTAAGATTTTGCGATCTCACTCCTTCATACGCATTCCGAGACTTTATTCGCTGCAACTATATATAAAGATGCTTTTTCGAAAACATTAGATTTATCACTCTACGAATACGATTGAACATAATTTTTTCTGGAAAAACTAGGTACGGTCGCAGCATATCCAACCCATGTCCTCCAAATTCCTCAGCACTCTTCTATCCAAAAATATCCTAAGTTGTTAATGATGTAATACTGCATGGAGTGAAATCTCCGTAGCCTAACAATGAAAAATCAGTTTTTTGGATTTGAAATCAATTTTATTCCTCAACGTAATCTCCGTTAAGTGAAATGCACTTCTTTCAACGACCCTCTTACATCTTTAAAATCTCTGATATGACTTCTTCATTTGTGGCAAATCTCTTTTCCTGGATCCATTTTTTGGGAACAAATAATAATTTCTTGGGGGCCAGATCTGGAGCATGTGGGTGGTGGGAAGCAATTCGTAATTTAAAGCCATTTTTTTTGGAATCCAAAGCAGATGAATGCACCGGTGCATTGTCGTGCTGGTAAGTGGGGTTATTTTTTTCTTAATTTCTTTATCCAATCTGTCCAATAATTCAACACTTAGCAGTTATTGTTTTTCCTTTCTCCAAGTAATCAATAAATATAATACACGCTGGGCCATTACCTTTCCTGACGATTGTTGAGTCTTTGGCCGCATTAGTCGGCTTTTGCACGCTTGTGACCACTCCGCAGACTGTCAATTAGACTCCGCTGTATAATAATGAATCCACGTCTCATCCATTGTTATAAATCGACGTAAAAATTCAGTTGAATTTATTTCAAACATCTCCAGAGCATACTTTGAATCATGAACACGTTTCAGTTTTTGTTCAGCTGTTAAAAATCGCTTCACACATCTAGCAGAAAGCTATTTCGTATTTAAATTATTATGTAATATAAGCCGTAATCGCTCTCTTGATATCGTTATGATACCAGAAATCGCACTTTAATCTTTCGATCACCCAATATAACCATATGCCTTTTCTTAAGTTTTCTTCGGTAACCGCCTCATTTTGAAGACCAGGACGATCTGCTTCATTTGTGCTCTTACGACTACGTTTAAATTTGGAATATCCCACCTTTTAAGCATTGAATATGACGGCGAAGATTCACCATAATGTTTATCAATCCATTCTTTGGCTTGGACAGTATTTTTTCCCATCAAAAAACAATCCATTTTTTTCAAACTTTAAAAGCAGGATCATTTTTATAGCGGTAACTTTTTTTCTAATTAATGAAATGTCTTGAAATTTTGAAACAATTTCTCTAACAGTTGGCCCTACTGAATAAATAGAAAGAAATTGGGCACTTGTTACGCCATCTCTATGAGAGGCCACGTACTTGTCACTCGATGTAGTATAATGTTCTTGATACAATTCATACAAGTCAAATTTATGCTATTTAATTCTTCAAGTATGTGTACAGTAGAGTGGTTCGCCAAAAAAAGTTGAGCTTATCCCTCCCTAGGATTAAATATTAGTTAGAGACGATTCGTAAAAAAATTTTTTTTCTTTCTTGCCATCAATATCACACGCTTCAAAATGCATTTTCTTTTATTGTTAAATTTTATTAATTATTATTTATTGGAATTAAATTTATGATAACAATAACGAATTAAAATCAACGTTCGTTTTATTCAAATTCAAATTTCAGAATGAAAAGAAAATATTTTTTCATTTGAAAAGAAAAAGAGAAATTAATAATCATCCATAAATATTGCAATTTGGAATGTCAACGCTTTTGTTTTTGCACTATTTTATGTTTCCTGTTCTGTAATTCTCTCTTTTTCTCTTTTTTATTAAAATTTAATGTGTCGAAAACGTAGGAAAAACATAACAAAAACATGACTGTAAACTGTTGACAAATAGCTTAATACACAAAAACTTTCATAAGAGCATTATTATTTTTTTAACTCTCTGTCAGGCTGCACTAAAGGCAATTACATCCTTCAATGTGTCGTCTAGACTTGTTTTGGATTGCATCGAAGTGCTGAACCAATTAGGCAGATGCAACGTACTAACCTTATGCTGGATTGCCTGGCCAATCGGGCAGCTTGTCGTCCTTTCATCGGTCTGGAAACATTCTTTGGTGTTCCAACGGGATATATCGAAGAAGAAATGAAGAAATGGAGGGAATCACAATTTGCCGCACACTGGGACAAAAGTCCCGGCCAGCGGCAGGCTGTATCAATCGAAAAGACTACTCTCCCTTGACAAGAAGGACTTAAGGACTTTGACGGGATTCTTTACTGGGCACTGTAATCTTAGATACCATCTAAGAATAAAAGGTCAATCTGTTACGGACACATGTAGCTTCTGCGAACAGGAGGTTGAAACGGCAGAACACATTCTCTGTGAATGTCCGTGACTAAGTGGCAAGAGAACCCTTGCACTTGGAGGATACACTGTATCCTTTCGGGACATATGGTGTCTCTTGCCAAATAGGGTAATTGGTAATAGGCTGCACAAAAGATCAGATTGGTCGCGGTGCGGAGACCCTTCTTAACCTAATCTAATCTAACTTTTTTGTTTATTAATAAAACTGAATATTTTAAAAGCAAAAGTTTCATGAAATTTGAGCGACTTTACTTTCGTTTAAAAATAATTGCCATTAGGGTGGGTAGAAACCGAGAGAAAGTCGGAAAATTTTTTGACGTCGGATTAAAAAATTATTAGAGAAAGAAATGTAGCCATAATAAAACCATGCACAACGATATGCAACATGTTATGATAGCACTAAAAATGGCGCTGAAGTGAACAAAAACTAAAAGGGCAAAAGGGCAAGAAAAAAATTTCCGAATCGTCTCTAACTAATCTTTAATCATAGGATAGGACAAGTTCAACTTTTTTTTTTGTATGGAGACCGAATAACCCTAATGTACAGCCGGTATTTTTAATAAAACTATAACCGAATTATGGACTTATGTTTAAGCAATATAGAATTAATAGTTAATAATCATAGTCATATTATCTATTCCACCATAGTTTATGGACGTGGAGGAATATCTTAGAATGCATAACAGTAAAATTCGAGACAGCATATAATGTAAAGTAGTACTGAAATCTTGTATATTAATTTTTTGAAAATTTAAAAAGACTACAAAATGAACATGACTTAAATACACATATGTAATGATGAGTTAAATATATTAATTAAAATAAAAAAAAAAAAACATTTAATTGAAAACTATAGGAAAATCATAATTATTGATGGCAATGAAAAATTTAAAAGTGTTTGAAATTGAGGATTTGATAATTTACAATAAGGGAATATGACTAAAAATATATATATATATATATAGTATATATATATCAAGATTAATATTAGCTTGTTATGTTAAATGTCATTGTAAATATTAATTTAGATATTTTGTTTAATATATTGTATGTATATTTATTTTTATAGTTTATTATTGAAACTTGCTTAATGTTTATTTAATATCTCGCAAATTTGTTAAGCTGTTATTAAATTACATTTATGTTTTGATTAAGCTCTAAATGTGTATTTTTAGCATTTACAAATTTATATTTGGCAAATAATTATTATTATTATACGAGTATATTGACTGTCATACATATTAACTAAACATTAATGTTTAATGTACATAGAAAAAATTAATCATGCTGTGCTATAAACAATTATTTAATGTTTAACTTTGTTTTGCTAATTAACAAATCATATCTTTAGTTTTGCAAACACAACATCATTGACATTTAGAAATTAAAAACAAAATGCTAAGAAAAATCAATTTTCGACAATGTTTCATACCAATAAAAAACTTAGGTATTCCAAAAACAGCATAACAAATGCTTAAAGAAAGAAGGTAATGGAAAAAAAATCACAATAATTTCTAGGTTTTAACAAATTATAATAAAAATAACGATAAAAACAGAATTAAGCTAACAATATGTTAAATTAAATTTATTCAAAGTAAACTTGAAATGTTTAAAGTTTGTTGAACTGAGATAAAGTTTGATAATAATAAGACACAACTTATAATATAAGAGAGTAGAGTTGTATTGACGACTGACTGTATAACTAATATCTTATATATTGAGTTAAGCTCTCTAAATTCTAAGTTAAAAGCAAAAAATCTCTTATATAATAGTACGCGTACAAAATCTCACAGGCTGTGTCTAATACTGTAGTTGAGTTATAAAATGTAAGTTAAGTTGTTGCAAAAAGTTATGAGATTTGCGATGTAGATTTATTTATTGGTTAACCGTTGGCTAAACTTAGAATCCTCTTTAAAATAATATTAGTTTATTCTGTACCAGAGTATATTCTTAGCTTAAACATGCAGTTAAAGTTTTTGGTCCAACTAAATGACTATTGAGAACTTCTATCTTAGAGCAAGGAATAAAATAAGTTCACCCTCCTAGAATTTGATAAAATTTGGCATAAATATTCTGTCTCACTAAACTAAGATATTGGACCTCTATGTCGAACAGTACCTCAAATATTGGGCCTCAAAAAGTGAAAAAGCCTTAAAAACCGAGTTTATCTCCAAAATTTAATAATATATACATAATTAGATCTCATAAATATAAAATGTAGTAAGACATTCCTTGCAATCACAAATATTAAAATTTTATTTACAAGACATGATCAAAATTTTGTGATAGAGTATTTGAAAAATTTATATTTTTAAAATAATTAAAAAAACAAAATTACTGAACGGGTTTCTAATAGTTGCAGATTTATAAATAAAAATTCAAAAATCAGTACAAAAAAACCAACCCATAAAAACCAAGTTTTTATTATATTCACTTTATTTGTAAATTAATTTACCAGCATGTAATTAAATAATTGATTGACTGAAAATGAAATATGTCTAGGAAAATATCCATGTCAAAAATCAATCAATTATTAGATCATTTTTGCCATTTCAGCTCGATTGGATCACGGGAAAAGGGCTCAAAATCGATCTAAAGTTTTGTCGAAAAGCAGACAAGCAATGGGCGTGGCACCGAAAAAACTTTGGATATATTTTTTAACGCTTTTACCGTGTTCCAATCAAGCTGAAACTCGGCAGGCAGACTCGTGACGACAATGAAAATGATTTAATAAATTTTCGTTTAAAAAAATTTAATTATAGTATAATTTTAACGATTTTGAGATTTTTGACCTACTGCGAGCGTCAAAAGAAATTGTACACCTTAGACTATTATGATTTCCACTGTACTTTACTAAATAACAAAAAATATGCAACAAAAACAAAAATACTTCATAGTTATAGCGTCAAAAGAAACTACAGTAACAATAATAAAATAATTTTATAGAATTTAGTATTTTGTCTGTTTTCCCTTTGACTTTATTACAGCTTGCAATCTTCTGGGCATGGATTCCACAAGGTTGCTGGTAATTTCAACTGAGATTTTTTGCCATTCCTCCATTATCGCTGATTTTAGAGAGTCTTTGCTGGTAATTGCTCTCTTTCTTATTTGCCGGTCCAGATGCTCCCACAAGTGCTCAACGGGTTGAGGTCGGGTGATTGAGGGGGATGATTCAGCTGTTTGAGAGTATGGTAAAGCAGTCATTCCTTTAAAATTTTTGCACTGTGCTTGGGACCATTGTCTTGTTGAAAGACCCAAGTTTGATGTTAGCCCAATTTTTCGATACTGGCTTGCAAATTATTTTTTCAAATGGTGAGGTAATTTGTCTTATTCACAGTGCTATCTATGAAAACCAAGTTACCTACACCACTGGCCGCCATACATCCCCATACCATGACAGATCCACCACCGTGCTTCACTGTGGATATTAAATTTTGTTGGTCAAATTCTGAATTTTTGCCTCTCCAAATTTTAACAGGTTTTTTCCAAAAGTTTCAAATTTGCTCTCGTCGCTAAAGACCACATTATTCCAGAATGCATTGGCTTTATTTTCATACGTTTTTTTTGCAAAATCGCGACGTTGCACAGTGGCGCCCGTAGAGCAAACGAGGTTGCAAAAATCAAAATTTTCATGTGCGTCGACGAAGTTTTGAATAAACCCATATTATAGGAAACTTCTCAATGATTTCAAATATGCTATTCTTAATAATATCACATTTTTAGTTTAGAAGATATAACCGTTCAAAGTTGACCGACTTTCGGTTTTCAAAAAAACACACAATTTTTAGTCAATTTGTTGCGATTTCAGGTGTAATATCACGAAAAATAGGTAACGAATCGCCTTATTTTTTGTTTGTATTGATTGATGTATTTATTAAATGTATAATGATAAAAAGTAAATCACTATTTAAAAACTATCCGTTTTTCACTATTTTTCAACTTTGACGGAAAATAAAAAAAATCTATATTTTTCTATATTTGCCATATTTGCAAAACATGTTCTTTGATTATTTCTTTACATAATTTAAAAGGTTTTATCTGCCCGTACGTGCCCGCTTGGCTTCTAGAGGTAAAAAAGGTTAAAAAGACATGGTTGCAGAAATTGTATGGCGTGCACCCCTTACATGTTTTGACTGACAGTAGTTTGATCTAATAGTTTGAAAATTGCATTTTAAGTCGGTTGTCTACCTGTGAGCCTCTGCCAAAGTCTACTCCCAATATTCTGTTACAGACACAGGATGCACAAAAACTACTCATTGAAATTCGCAGGTACGCACCTCACTTAAAAATTACTTTGGAGTACAAATGGTCAAGAACAATATTGACTTATGGTCCCACCAGGTAGGTACAAATCTTATTTAGACACGAGCATAATATCAAAATTGCATAATTAAGCCTAAATCCATATGTATGCAGGGAACAGGAAAATTTTTAGGCATGGTAGCATAAGCCTATATATTGCAAAATAAGCATAATGCCTGGATTAGTCTACGACTGAAAGTTGGCGCAACAAGTACTGAAACCATGGCGTTAAACAATTTAAAATTATTTGAACTGTTTAGAAGGTCAACCACACCAAAGTTTTTCACGGAAGCTGCTTTAGAAGAACTTGATAACTTGTACGGAAATATTGAGAGAAGCGAAATTATAAAAAATAATTTTTATCTGATATATGCAAATATTAAGGCAAAATGGGTGAAATCTAATCGAACCATTCAGAACTTCAACTCCAAATACGAGGACTGGCTTAATGAAGACACCATCCTGGATATATTGGCAGTAGATAAACCCACCACATCAACCAGAGGAGCAAAAGGAAGGCCAAAAAAAAGTATTGAGGAGTGTTCAATTTTCACAAGAAAGAGGAAACTTGCCGATGCCACCAATGACTTGACCACGAAGCATTTATCGGACGCGCTGTCTATTAAATATACAAAGTATAGTGAAAGAGTTAGGTCGCAGATTACAAAATCTGTTGCTGATGCAAGCCCACTGCGACTAAAAAGGATTAAGGAAAGCATTCCCACGCCCACAAACGCACACATTAAAAAGTATGGTTCCGAAGAAGCCTTAGCCTTATTTATGGACTTACAACTTTCCAAAAAAAATATGAGATACTACGGGCATCCTTGATGCGACACGGGGCTGACGTTTTACCAGGATACAAGCATATTACGCAAGCCAAAATAAATTCACGACCACTGCATACGGAGTTTACGGAAGTCTCTGTTAAAGCCAATCTGCAGGATCTCATGGGCCATACAGCAAAACGGTTGTTGGAGAGTCTTCCTGAAAATGAGGAAAATTCTTCCTGAGAAACTGACATTGATCAGCAAATGGGGCTGCGATGGATCATCCGGACAAAGCGTTTATAAGCAAAGGATATCTTCCGATGACGCTACAATATCGGACGGAAATATGTTTATGGCATCTGTTGTTCCTTTGCGGCTAAAATCTGATGTTTCCCTACACTGGAAAAATCCACGTCCGTCATCAGTGCATTATTGCCGACCAATAATGTTTCAGTTTGCAAGGGAATCGGCAGAACTCATAAGGACCACGGTGAAGGACATTGAAGAACAAATAAGCAAGATTAAGCCTACAAAGCTGCAAATTGGAGAAGGAAAATATATTGAATGCAATTACGAGTTCCACCTGACCATGGTTGACGGAAAAGTCGTAAACGAACTGACAGGAACAACCTCAACATTGTCATGCCCGATTTGCAAAAAGAGTCAGAAGAACTTTGGTAATTTAAACGATTCTACAAACGAGGAGAATTACGAATATGGAATGTCACCATTGCACGCAAGGATAAGGTGTATGGAGTTCTTGCTAAAACTGGCGTATACCCTACCACAAGAGGAGGAAAACTTCGATGAAAATACATCAATAAAGGACAAGGAAAAGATCAGAAAGAAGCAAATACAGGATGCTTTTTTTAAACAAGTTGGACTAAAAGTAGACTGTCCCAAGCACGGATACGGTAACTCAAACGATGGAAACACTTCTAGGAGATTTTTTGAAAATGATGAAGCAGTAACTAGAATCACTGGAATTGACAATCAAATCGTGAAAAGATTGGGAACGATCTTGAATGTTTTAAACTGCAAAGAAAATGTCAATTCTACAAAATATGGAGAATATGCATCGAAAACTGCATCTCTTTTAGCAGAAATGTATCCACAGAAGAAGTTGACCCCGACCGTCCATAAAATATTGGCGCATGGCAAAGATATAATTGAGTACCAGTCTTTGCCAATTGGAGAGCTTTCTGAAGAAGCACAGGAGTCTCTTAACAAATTTTATAAAAAATATAGATTGCAGAACACATTAAAAGCATCAAAGGTAAGGCAAAATGAGGACCTCTTCAACACGTTGGCAGCATCTTCCGATCCACTTATTTCTTCCCTGCGGCATGTGCAGTCACGAATAGAGTTAGAAAATAATTATAGTTTAGAAATGATTAGTATTTTAGATATACAAAAAAATAGATATATAAATTGAAAAAATAAATTTAAAAAAGAAGTAATTTTTTTTTAATTTGTTGGGTAATAACTTAAAACATAAAACCCTAAAGAAAAAAAAAATAAAAACAATCTAAAAATGTAAAAATAATTTTTTTTAGTTAGCATAAAATTGATTTTTCTACAAATTTTAACTTTGATAACCCATAAGTATGCCCCTACAAAGCGTAGCACCCTTTCCATAGGCTCATTTCATAGGCTGAACAGTTATCTATCATATGCTGTTTAAACTGTTCAATTATGTTATTCGGTTCAAAAGATATGATTTTTGCAACGAAAAAACTCAAATGGCGCCACTGTGCGTCGCTGTTAATTTGCGATATATATGGTTTTCTTCTTGGAACTCGTCCATGCAATCTATTTGCGTGTAGTGCTCTACGCATCGTGCTGGCACTAACATTGACACCTAAGCATTCTAAAATGTTTTCCGATATTTTAACAGCACTCTCAGTTGGATTTTTTTTTTCACTTTCCGTACAATCGATCGTAGTTCTGTCTCATTTAGTCGCTCTGGCCTTCCAGATTTGGGACGATTTTGTAAATTTGAAAATTTTTTATACTTATCGATTATGTATTTTACAGTATTGTGGCTTCTTTCAATCATTGCACCAATTTCACTCAATGGTTTTCCATTTTTATAATATTTTACCACAAATTCACGAACATCCTGGGAGGTTTGTTTACCCATTTTCAAAATAAAGTTTATTTTACAGAAATCTTCCGATTTCAACTGATCAAGACGACATCAAATCAGTTAATAATTATTATAATTAGTTTATTATTATTTAGAATGCGATAAAAAAACAAATTACTAAAAATAACGGTAAATTTTTACCATTAACTTTTTTATTGTAATTGACGCACAAATTGTACAGTTTGTTGTTTTTATTGCATATTTTTTGTTACTGTAAGATTTTTGTTATTGTTTTATTTATAAAACTAAAAAGAGAAAATATATATTTAAAAAAACATAAAATTTTTTAAGAGAATGATAAAGCAAATTAGTGAAGTACAGTGGAAATCATAGAAGTCTAAGGTGTACAATTTCTTTTGACGCTCACAGTAGATATTTTTCTAGACATGTTTCATATTCAGTCAATCAAGTATTTAAATACATGTTGGGAAACTTAATTTACAAAGAAAAGGAGTATAATAAAAACTTGATTTTCTTTTTTTTTTAATTATTTGGCTTTTATATTTGGCAAAAAGAAATGGTAAATACAAAAATATAAAATCAAATAAAAAAATTCATATAATATCACTGTTTTATTTATAACGCAGGAACCAATGAAAAATGAATCATTAAAAACATATAGAAACGATGTTTTAAGAAAATAAAATCGCAGTGCAAAAAATTGCACTATAAATTAAAAGTACTGTTATTCTACGAGTAGACTTTCAACATTGTTGTCGATGCAAAATACGTGAAGTTCAAAGTCAATCTGTTGAAAAAACGTATGTGAGACGTCCTCCAAACAAAGCTTTAGACCCTAGGTACACTGTGAAAACGGTGGAGGTTCTATTATGGTCAGGGATACCTTTTTTTTTGGCGTGGTGTGGGTGGGTCCAATTGTACGAATACAGGGAAAAATGGATGAACATCAATATAAAAGCATTTTGGAAAATGTACGGACTCCTTTGAGAATATACTCATCCATTACGTTTTCCAGCATGACAATGACCCAAAGCACACTTCAAGATTAGTAAAGTGTTGGCTTTCGGATCAAAATATTGATGTTCTGGACTGGCCACCACAAAGTCCTGATCTCAGCCCAATTACAAACTTATAGACAATAATAAAAAGAGATCTCAAGGACAAAAAACCACTAATAATGACGAATTGTATCAGTCGGTGCAGGTTTGCTGGAAAAATATTGTCAATGCTGTCAAAAATAAGGGTTATCCAACAAAATATTAAACGATATGTCCATTTTGTTTAACTTTAACTGAAACTGCTATTTTTTGGAGTTAAGTTAATTTTCTTAAAAATGTCTTTCTTTCTTTTTTATTTTAAACTTAATGAATGATTTGTTACTTTACTATTTCTAGTTCTTAGTTTTAATATGGTGAACTACGTTTTTAAAATATATTGCCATATATCTGTGGCAATAAATAATAATGGCTTAAGTCGAAATTTCGTGTTTTGAGATATTAAGGGTTTTGTCTAAAATAAATTGTGTTCGGTTTTTATATAAAATTTTTAGCCACAGAAAAAGATGCACATTTATTTAGAACAAAACTGTTCATTTTATAAAAATATTCGTTGTTTTTTAGTTAAGATGTTATGAAAAAATCCATTTCCAGAAAAATAAAAACTAAAGTGAACTTAAGCTACTAAATTGAAATGCAAAGTAATTTTTATTGCTAGTAAGTCGAGATAAGTGCTTTAGGTTAAATTGAAAAATGCAGAAAACCTGTTAGTTATTGAAATTAAGTGTATAGAAGCTTTAATGCTAAAACATTTTAATATTGATGTAGCTACCTTAAAAAAAATTAAGTTGAGTTAAGATGTTATGGCTTATGTATTATTTTCCACAAAGACTTAAGTTAAAATATAAATGCGTATAGTTTTATTAATAAAAACATTTTATAATTGAAATTTAGCTGAGTGATAGATCTTGAAGAGGAGAATAAGAATATGTAATAAAATGAAAAAGCACTTATGTCAACTTAAGCCATTATTATTTATTGCCACAGATATATAAGCTGCAAAGTCGTTTATATTTATAAGGCCATACTTTTTTTTTTAGATATATTTTGCCAAAAAAAAAAAAAAAAAAAAATATTTGTCATATTAGGTGAACCACTTTTAAAGATAATCTTAATAAGGTTGGCCCATCTTTGTGAGAGTTTATTGAATTTTCACTCTTTCAGGCCACCACTACAAAACAATACAAAAAAAAAAACATCTTAGTTGAGTAAGGTACAAGATTTGTACCAATTTTTAAGGTTGATCATAAATAGTAGATCCCCATTGTCATATTCATGAAAATTTTTTGCGTTTTTTTTTAAATTTATATAGAAAACAGTTATATTTTTAAATTTTATGAGTAGGGCCTTTTATTTCAATACTGTATGTAGAGAGTCGCTATGCTTCTTATTAGATCAACTGGTCTAAACATTTACAAAATTTCTAAAAATGAATTTTAATCGCAAACTTTATTAATTTATATATAATTATATATAGTATAATTCTTAGCATCTTTTTATTTCTCAACTTTATGTTCAACAAAACCTTAAACTTAAGTTTACTTTAAAAATAAAATTAATTCACTACAGCAAATAGCATTTAACTTGATAAATACATAGTATAGAAAATATATTTAAAAAATGGTTTTCAGCATATTTGCTCTTGTCTATTGAATGCTTTTTTTCTGAACTATTCTTTCTATTTGATTATAATCATTTTATAGAAGAAACATTTAAATTGCTACGTTCTAATATAAAAAAAAATATTATTTGTAATACAAAAACCAAATCAACAAACTTACCCATTTGCAGCATCTTGTATTTCCTTTTGATCTATGCCCGCTATAGTATTTCTTCGTTTGCCGCGCGCTTTACGTGAACGTGAACGGCGTGATACAGTTTGGACATCATCGTTCAAATTATTCGTTTCAGGCATATGAGTAAAGACACCGGTTGTAGATTTGCGAGCCATACACATGCGTTGAAAACGTTTACCGGAGGTATCAACAGAAATAACTTCGGCAGGATATCTACATATATATATATATATATATAATAAGAGGAGAAATCATATTAAAAGATAGCATACAAATTATTTGTAAATACGAGTAACTATTAAGGCATTTCACAGTTCTGTGGTTTTCTAGAATAACCGCGTATGTCATAAAATCAAAATGTGCAGGGGAGCCAAAAAACGTTATATTTGAAATTATGGGCTCGATATAAAGATTTTAGAACTTTTTATTTAACAGTCCTGTAGATATGGGCAATAATATAAAATTTTGAGCCAAAAATCTTCAGAGGAATAGATCCTAGAGAAGCACGAAAAAACAATATGTAAATTACACTTAAAGTGTATGCAGATAAAACAACTTATGTCGACAAACGTCGTTTTCTTTGAAAAAGAAAACTACCAATGCAACCAACCATGTAGACATAAGTTGTTGTTGCTTGAAAAATGGATTTTTTTGTTCGTCAACAAAAAGTTAACGGGAGTTAGGATGAGAATATAACAAAGTATCAAGAATAATAGTGACAAAAAATAACAGAAATAAACACACAAGTTTTTATAAGTGGTTATAAACTGAAAACTAGTCCAAAATTATTTTGCATTTTTTTTTTTATTAATAACAACGTATGTCGCTATGTGTCGTTTTCTGAGAAAATAATTTGTCAGCGATCAAACCTAGGTTGACATACATACGTCATTAGTGCTGCAAATAAATTTAATAAACATTTAAGTTATGTCGTTATTTAAAGAAAAAACTCAGAAATGGTCAATATTTAAAAAAAAAAAAAAAAATTGAACACATGTAAAGAGCGTTAAAAATTAATATATTTGGCATCGTTAACTCAAAACTGACAAAAATGGACATACGCGGTTATTCCAGAAAACCACAGAGTTGTGTTATATTGCCCTGTTAATATTTAACATTTTTGCGATATTAAGCATATTGAAAAAAACTTATATTATAAAGTTTAGTACTACAATTGGAAAAAAAAAATTATAATCGGTCTGCTCGTAGGTCGGCTATATGATATTCTGTATTATGAGCTTCGGTAAAGGGTTTTAGGACCTACGATCCTAAACTAAATTAAGATAATCATGATTTAATAG
The DNA here is from genome assembly GCA_963682025.1 of Cordilura impudica. Taxonomy (NCBI): domain Eukaryota; kingdom Metazoa; phylum Arthropoda; class Insecta; order Diptera; family Scathophagidae; genus Cordilura; species Cordilura impudica. The sequence continues at coordinate 168,678,192 of OY821517.1, read as the reverse complement.
CCTGCAGATGCGTTAAATGGATTTTCCAAAATTTTGAAGAAAAAAAATTTTAAAACTGTTGCTTAATTTATTTTCCATATAACAAAAACATTCCACAAAACTTTAAATTAAAGTTATAAAACAGAACAAAATATATGATCATGTTATTTATTTATTTATACATCGGAAAATTTCAAAAAAAAAAACGAATACGTACAAAAACCTTTTTACAATGTGCGAAAAACTTTTTTTTTTGAGTTTAACGAAATTTCATTGAAATTTTATTGAATTTTCTTGAAATTTCAGAAATAAATTTGTAAATTGTACAAAAATTAAAAAATGTAAAACGCGCTTTATGATAGGCACAGTTTTTTCTTTTATATATTCAAGGCACCAATAATAGAATTTTAAGAAGAAATTCTTAAAAATCATGAAAACTGAAAAACTGAATAATTGTGATTTTGGCTTAAATAAAAAATTATAAAAAAAATTAAATTAAAAAACTTCAATATGTAGAATATGTAGAATTTAAATTTTTTAAATCCGTTTCGAAAAATAAAAAAAAAATACTCCATAAATTAAAGAAACTTTTTTATATCGAGGGCCTATATTCAATATGCTCTATCGTAAAAAATACAATTTTTCAGGAGAAGGAAAAAACTGTTTTATTCCTAAATTCCTTAGGTATGAAATAATCTATCTTCCACAATATTTGTTAAATACGACTACTGAAATTTACATTTAAAAAAAATACAACATTTTAAATTATTCGCGGCACTATAGGGCATTTTGTCCGATAGAGCATATTGCAACTGAAATTTTAGAATATTTTAAGCCGATAGAGCGTATTGCACGGTAATAAAAGTTTAATTTTTTATGATCAAATTTGCAATTTTATTAAAGTTCGAACGTTTTCTTTAACGTTTTTTAATATATGAGTCATTCCATGTCAAACCGTTTTTTTTTAAACATATAAGAATTTATTAACAAAACAATTAAAAATAAGAAAATTTACAGAAAAAAATTATTAGAATTGAACATTTCTTCATTTTTTGCTGTTACTTTGACTTCATCTGAACTAAATTATCATAAAAGTAATGATATTCTACTGGTATAACATGCTTTAAATCTTGTAGATGTTTTCATTTACTAGGCTGAATTGGGAGTTGACCTTTATGCAAGGGTTTTAGTTCAGTATATCCTGTGTATTCTTTATTCGGGTGGGTAAGCTGTTGTATTCATCATTAAAGTTCACTTTAAACAATACATCACCACTTGGTAAATACTTTAGCGATCTTAATTGTGCAACTGTGGGATCATTTTTGGCTCGACCAGGTCTAATGCTGGAAAAGCGAATAAGTTTGGCATCATTGTAGTTTTTAGTAAAATCGTAATTTAAATACATTGCATTGAATTGTTTTCTGTCACAGTATTATTAATTTTTTGTTTTTCGGAACAGTATGTTAGATAGTTTCGGTAAATGTCTGCCTTTGTGTTAAATGAAGCGGCAATGTAAATTTTATTAGAGTCTTTACGGCAGTAATGACTTTCCATTTTGTCCAATTTTTGTAAATATTCTTTTAAGTGTGTCTTATGATCAGTCTTTTTAGAACCAAACGTTGATTGTTGATTTTGTCCAGGCAACTCATTGTTAAATGCGGATCGGTGATGTTGTAAAAGCGACCTATTATCGACTGGTTTAACGTCAGCTTTTATCCAACGTTTAACCATGCCACTTTTTTTAGATAGAGTTGACAAGAACATGTTCCGACACACTTGTAATGATTCATGCTTGTATGCCAGTTTAAAGATAAAGCTGTGCTGTTTTCTGTTAGAGCTGTTCTTTTTTTTTTTTTGCTATCTCCGATACGAGGTTCTTTACAAAAACTCGTTTAGCTTCCCAATTCAGCTCCCAAAACGTTTTAAAAATGTTCGATCTAGTTTCATCATCAAATTCTTGGCTGTGTCTTGATTTAGTTTTCATACATAAGGTTGATGAGCATGTAGGACCAATTTCATTTCTTGCTTTTGGCGAATTTTGTTTGAAAATTCCCGTAGACATCGAAAAACCCATATATGCTTGCCCCTTCATTCGCTTTGTAGCATTTTCCACCCTTTTAAAGCATTTAGATTTATGTGTCCTTTTAGATCTACGCCGAACGAACTCATTTTGGCTATACGGCTCGTCGACGAAATCTGGGCAAACAGTTTTCCAATTGTATTAAGTACTAATGAAACATTTGTTAATAAAATAACAAACGTGTTACTGGATATTCTCCAGCATCTTTTTCGTTTGACGATGGATAATCAATTGCAATACGTTGTAATGCCTGGTTTTCACTATGCCAATTAAACTGACAACAAATAATTGCCTCAACTGACATCTCGTAATTTTCTATTAATTTTGTTTGCATTACATCTTATAAACTAACAAAAAAAAATCCTACTGTCAAACAAAAAGAAATTACCAACATATTGGAAATTTTATTTTAGATGTCAAATGTTGCCAAGAGTTGCAAATGATAAGACATTACAAGCCGTTTTCATACAACTGACAATAATTGTCATTGAAAATGACATAGTGAAAACCAAGCATAAAGAATTATGGGACATTTTAGCCTATTTTTAGAACACTTTTTATTACAAAAAATTATAACTACTTAAATAGTTAAATTCGAATTGGTTCTAAACTTCAAAATTTTTATTGCGAATGACAGATTTTAAAATGCGTAGGTTTTTGTCAAAAAACATTCACACAGGCACAGTTGTATAATATATTGTAGGATACAATTTTGTGCAATATATGTACGAAGTAATATTATATTTTTATTAAGTCGATTACCAATATTTTCCGATAGACCATATTGCATTCAAAAAATTATGCCTCGTGTTCGATAGAGGAATAACAAATAATGAAAAAAGTATACTAAAACACATTTTTTCTTTCTGAAATTTTTTTTCGGAGATGCAGCTATCATTAGTGAAGAGTTTGCCATCAAAAAGTTATTTTCGAAAAATCTTACGATAGAGTGTATTGAATATAGGCCCTCGATATGCTAATATCGATTTGAAATTTATTTCGTAAAATTAAATATGTATATACTTTTTTATACGAAACATTACGTTAGTTTCATAAAATTTTATAAGGCTTTTCTAAAAAAATATTTTCGAAAAATAAAAAAATATAGAATATACAAAAGTTCTATGAAAGAATTGGTTACGAATTTTTTATACCCTCCATGCGACTATGCAGAGGGTATATGTATATCAGTTTGTCATTCCGTTTGTAACGCATCGAAAAATGATTTTCCGATTGTTTGTCATCATTTCGAGCAGGTAGGTATTTAAAATTGGGTAAATCGAGCATTAATGTGCCAAGATGTGACCTAAAATATGGAAACACCTCTAAAAAACGCTACAAATAAAGTGTGTTCATTGTAATAATTTAGTTTTAAGTTTATCAAATTGTTAACTTTTTTAAATATTTTGTTTACATTTGTTATAAATAGTGCAATAAGTCCAGGTGGAGGGTATCAAATATTCGGCATAACCGAACTTATGGCCATATTTTTTATTTAATAAAAATGGTCCGTTTTTGTAAAAATATATATTTCGAAGTTACTTTAATTTAGGGGTGAGATGAGGTCAGTTGTGAGAAGAATGAGTATTTTTAATATCGAGGGTTAATATTCAAAAAGTGCTTTTAAGATAGCAATATTAATTTTTGATTTCAAACTGTTCTCTGATATAACTGTAAATATAATATTAATTTTGATATCATATATGATTAGTACGACTATTTCTTAATGGATATTGTAGCAAATCAATCTACAATTACTTTCAGATCTTATTAAAAAATTTGTTTTACACGCTCTCTTTATAATAATTATTGATGCAGATAGCACTTTTTGAATATAAGCCCTCGATGTATCTGTAGTCACAAGCAATAACCGCCTAACTCGAAAATCATGCTTTCGAGAAAAATAGCTTTTTATATAAATGTAATGGGGCTTCATTACGACTTAGGTCAGAATATTTGTATTAATATCTTTTTAAAAAGTAGTGTCAGAAAAGTGGGGATTTCACGTAAATTTAAAGCATTGTTAGTAGAATATGATAGCATACATAACTCAAATCGTTCTTAAGTCGACTTAGGCGGTTATCGCTTATGACCACAGATACATATATGTTTGATATGTTATTTTCATAATAACACTATGCGACAAATCCAGAATTTTTCTTTGGGCACGCAAATCTCTATCACCGAATGAAAGTACTCTCGGTAAGTATGTAATTATTTGATATAAGTATGTAATTATTTGATATTTGGGGCTCTTAGGCAGAACTTTCGCGAAATCGCGGTTTTAAATTTTTTTTCGAGAAAAGTTTGGTTCATAAAAATTAAAATATATGACTTACGAGTTCTCTGATTAAAATTCTATATTGACATTTGTTCCATGAAATTGATCGGTGAATATTTTTTAGAACATTTTAACCCTCGAGCTCCTACGGTCATTTTGTACACGGATGGTGTCATTTTTTCTCTGGGTGTATCCTTTTTTTCCAACCAAATATTCACCATACGCAAAGCAAAACGCTACTATTATGAAGATTTAGAATGAATGTTGGCTTCCGTCAAATTAATAATTGTGAAATTGTAGTGTCAGTATTGACTGTTTTACAGTATTGCCAGCATGCGATAACAAATGAACAAGACGTGATAGCCCAATTTTTATGTAAGATTCCAATTCAGCGCACCCAGTTTAGTTAAAAAACTTGCTTCGTTTCTGCAGTCAATTTTTTTTTTAAATTTGTAGACCAGTGTTATTTTTTGGGATACGCGTGGGATGTTTTTCATTGATTATCTTCAGAAAGAAAAAAAAAAAACAATCAACGGTAAGTATTATGCTAACTTATTGCAGCGTTGAAGTGATGAAATTAAGGAAAAAGGCCGCATTTCATTAAAACAATGCACCAGTTCACACATCCACTATTGTGCCAAAATCCATGAATTAAAGTTCGCCTAAGTCGCCAGATTTAGCTCCCTCGGTTTGAAAAAATTACTTAGTGGTAAAAGATTTATCAAGAATGAAGAGTTAGAGTCTACGGTTGATGGCTGTTTTAAGGAGATATACAGTTCCTACTATAAACAGGGTGTATCGAGATTATGTTGAGAAATAAATCCAATTTTACCCAAATTTGATTTGTAGTGTTTTCTTTGTCAGTCCGTGTTGACGGACCGTCCTCGTACTTAAAATGAGCACTAGTTCAAAATTGGATTTGCTGTTTATTCCTACACCTATGAAATTTTGACAGTTAATGGAAATATTTAAACATAAAAAACTAAAATCGAATATCATATCACATAAGATATCAAGGCTCAATGTCTTTCACTTAAAAAAAAGTTCATTTGTTTTATTTTTTAGGGTATCACTATCACAATTTGATTAATATTATACGGCCCATAACAAATAGGCCTCTAATTTCACACTCTTACAATAAAAATCTAAATTTCGTTACCTTGACCAACTTCAATGCTTTTTGCTTGGTTTATTATTTTTTTTTTTGCTTAACACCATCATACACAAAACAAAAAAAAAAAAAACTTAATCAAACAATTCACGGATTATAAAAAAATTACGGTAGTTAAATTAACCAACATTTTTCTAATGACTTTACACGATAAACTTCGTGACTGTGAACGAAAACTAACTAAAACTTATTATAAACTCTGGCATGGATACTTTAAACAAGAAATGAGAATCCAAAAACATCACTAGTCAAACACTAACGCCTAAGAATGCAATTAACCTTTAAGGTTAACAGACACAACACAAGATACAACAACCATTAAAAACGAAGAACCCCAGAATGTTGTTTTGATATTCTTTAAAGTAAATAGAAAAACCTTGAAGGTAATTTTTCTGAATAGAATTCTAGATTTTATAACACCTTTTAGTTACGTTCTTGTAGTATTTTGTTTGATGGTCGAAAAGTTGTTATTTATTATTGGATGATAGTTGTAATTTTTTTTTATAAAGATTTGAAGTCAAACATAATAACTTTACGAAAGAAGTAATTTAACTTTATAAAAACTACATGATTGAGAGTTTTATTAATCTAAAACCGCCTTTTGATCTGCTGTTTTTGTACTGATCACTTTCTAGCGTGTATAACATATTTGTATGACATACCATTTTGTAATAAAAACCAAAATTTAATTGGATTATTTTAGAAATAAAATAAATAGAAAAACAAGTAAGAAAATTATAGTCGGTCTAGACCTACTATACGATACCCTATACCATGCGTTTAGAGACCCTATCTCCTTGGCCAAAATAACTGGACATAGAAAATAAGCATGAACCAAATTTGAGTGTAATTTTTATTAATTTTTTTGGCTGCAGATATGAAAAAGTTTATATCGGATGATATATCTATATGGGGACTAGGCCCAAAATTGGACCGATCCTGACCATGTTTGGTAAAGTCTCTTTTATTTTGCAAAAATATATACAAACAAAATTTGAGAAGAATCAGTGCAATATTTTTGTTTTTTGATAGATTTAAGTGAAGACCGGGAAGCAGCTCTATATGGGGCCTATGATTAAGAGTTGTCCCCTAGGGATCATTTTTGGACTACTCATTAATGGATGTAATAAACGCATACAAACCCAATTTGAGTAAGAACTATATGACAATTTGGATCTTATGGCAATTTATGTAGATTTCATTCATAGGGGTCATTTGTATGGGGGCTAGGTCTGAGCATGGACCGATTCTCACCAATTTCAATAGCGTTCATCCTATGGTCGATAACAGCTTATATACCAAATTTCATCAATATATATTCATATTTGCGACCTGCAGTTTGATTACAAGGTTTACATATACACACAGACGGACGGACGGACGGACGGACATCGTTAAATCGAATCAGATAGTGATTCTGATTCGATCGGTACAATAAAAGATGGGTCTAGGTCAAATATTTTTGGTAGTTACAAACAGCAGCACAAAGTCATTATACCCAAACCACATAGTGGTATAGGGTATAATAAATTATGTAAGCTAAGTCAGGCAAATGAGTTGTTTAATTAACATTTTTTTTTCAATTTCAAAAAAATCTGGGAAAAGTTAAATTGTCTACCAACAAAATAATAAATTCTTTCAAAAGCCTCTTGTATGGAGTAACCCAAAATTTATACATGAACGCATCTCCATTGTCAATAACTAAATTTAAAAGTAATAAAAACCGAACCTAAAAAATTCTATAATTTTCCTTAAAAAAAAAATCTCATTTAAACTTGAGTAATTTTTCGGTAAATATTATCAAAATACAATATAATGAGAGCACGAAAAAAATTCCAAACTAAAAATAAATACTTCAACAGAGAAAAAAAAAATGATACGAAAAAATGGCCTAAAACAATGAAAACCACAAATTAACATGGTTGAGTACTTGGTAAATAAATAACAATTACAAAATTAAATTAACATAAAGTCATGTATAAAATATACCAGTCTTTTTTTTAATTTTATGTTTGTAATAAATTTTTAGAATTTAAGGGCTTGTATGCAAATTAGTTTAAAGTGATTTCAAATAAGCAAAATAAAAATCTTGTACACCATAGAGACTATGGTATTTTTTAATACAATAAAGTTGTAATATAAATCATGTTCAAGCATACGTTATTGGAGATACATTTATATTCATGATCGTGGTTGAATACTTGCACATAACAAACACCTAAAATAGTTGGTGATATAATTACTTGCAGGTATAAGGGAGATTGACAAAAACAAAAAAAAAAAAACTTACCTTAATGCTATTATTTTACATTGTTCCTCTGGTGAGGGCAGTCGATGATTTAAAGGCACATCTTTATTGATATCATTAGGAATATGACTGTTATCTACAGTGTTACTAACATTAATGGAATATAATGCATCTACAGCATCAGCTGATAGAACGGACGGAGATAGAGCTGGTGTTAAAATACCATTATCACCAATACAAACAGAGGTACTAATTGATGTATCGACATGGTGCATACAATCGGGCGTGACAGTGACATCACCCAAAGCCTCCGAAGAGGTCCATTTACGTAAATCTTCAATGGCGGCGGGCTAGATAAAAGAAAAGAGAATGATAAGCTATATAAATGTATGCGGTAAAAATTAAAAAAAAAATTTTAATTTTTTAAGTTTGCTAGTTTTTTCTTACTTTTGAATATGAATATGATTCTATTTTAATATTTTTGAAGCTTAGTTTTATTTTTTATTTTTATTTATTTATTATTTATTTATTCTTTTAAATTTAGTTGAGGTATTTTTAAAATTTTGTTTACCAAATACGAGGCTTGAATTTTACTCTTTATTTTTTCATATTTATTTCTTTTAAATTTAGTAGATATACAAAAAAATAAATCTAAAAGTTGCTAGAGGTATTTTTTTTACCAAATAGTACCCTTGAATTTTATGTTATTGCCCAAATTGGGAAATTCACAACGGGTATTGTATTTTTAATTTTGAATTTTTTATTTTTAAATTTTAATTTTTAATATTTAATATTTAATATTTAATTTTTAATTTCTAATTTCTAATTTTTAATTTTTTATTTTTAATTTTTAATTTTTAATTTTTAATTTTAGTTTTTAATTTTTATTTTTTATTTTCAATTTTTAATTTTTACTTTTCAATTTTTTATTTTTAATTTTTAATTTTCAATTTTTAATTTTTAATTTTTAATTTTTAATTTGTAATTTTTAAATTTTAATTTTTAATTTTTAATTTTTAGTTTTTAATTTTTAATTTTCAATTTTTAATTTTTAATTTTTAATTTTTAATTTTTAATTTTTAATTTTTAATTTTTAATTTTTAATTTTTAATTTTTAATTTTTAATTTTTAATTTTTAATTTTTAATTTTTAATTTTTAATTTTTAATTTTTAATTTTTAATTTTTAATTTTTAGTTTTTAATTTTCAATTTTTAATTTTTAATTTTTAATATTTAATTTTTAATTTTTAACTTTTAACTTTTAATGTTTAATTTTTAATTTTTAACTTTTAACTTTTAAGTTTAATTTTTAATTTTTAATTTTTAATTTTTAATTTTTAATTAATTTTTAATTTTTGATTTTTAGTTTTTAATTTTTAATTTTTAATTTTTAACTTTTAATTTTTAATTTTTAATTTTTCATTTTTAATTTTTAATTTTTAATTTTTAATTTTTAATTTTTAATTTTTAATTTTTAATTTTCAATTTTAAATTTGTAGTTTTTAATTTTTTAATTTTTTATTTTTAGTTTTTAATTTTAAATTTGTAGTTTTTAATTTTTTAATTTTTAATTTTTAATTTTTAATTTTAAATTTTAAATTTTTTAATTTTTAATTTTTAATTTTTTATTTTTAATTTTTAATTTTTAATATTTAATTTTTAATTTTTAATTTTTAACTTTTAACTTTTAATGTTTAATTTTTAACTTTTAATGTTTAATTTTTAATTTTTAATTAATTTTTAATTTTTGATTTTTAGATTTTAATTTTTAATTTTTAATTTTTAATTTTTAATTTTTAATTTTTAATTTTTAATTTTTAATTTTTAATTTTTAATTTTTAATTTTTAATTTTTAATTTTTAATTTTTAATTTTTAATTTTTAATTTTTAATTTTTAATTTTTAATTTTTAATTTTTAATTTTTAATTTTTAATTTTTAATTTTTAATTTTTAATTTTTAATTTTTAATTTTTAATTTTTAATTTTTAATTTTTAATTTTTAATTTTTAAATTTTAATTTTTAATTTTTCAATTCCCATTTTTAATTTTTCACCTCTCATTTTTCGTAAGTAATTATTCATTTTTCATTATTAATTTTTCATTTTTCATTATTAATTTTTCATTTTTAATTTTTCAATTTTAATTTTTAATTTTTCACTTTTCATTTTTCGTTAGTAATTAATTTTCAATTTTCTACATTTTTTATTTTTAGTTTTTAATTTTAAATTTGTAGTTTTTAATTTTTTAATTTTTAATTTTTAATTTTAAATTTTTTAATTTTTAATTTTTTATTTTTAATTTTTAATTTTTAATATTTAATTTTTAATTTTTAATTTTTAACTTTTAACTTTTAATGTTTAATTTTTAACTTTTAATGTTTAATTTTTAATTTTTAATTAATTTTTAATTTTTGATTTTTAGATTTTAATTTTTAATTTTTAATTTTTAATTTTTAATTTTTAATTTTTAATTTTTAATTTTTAATTTTTAATTTTTAATTTTTAATTTTTAATTTTTAATTTTTAATTTTTAATTTTTAATTTTCAATTTTTAATTTTTAATTTTTAATTTTTAATTTTTAATTTGTAATTTTTAAATTTTAATTTTTAATTTTTAATTTTTAGTTTTTAATTTTTAATTTTCAATTTTTAATTTTTAATTTTTAATTTTTAATTTTTAATTTTTAATTTTTATTTTTTAATTTTTAGTTTTTAATTTTCAATTTTTAATTTTTAATATTTAATTTTTAATTTTTAACTTTTAACTTTTAATGTTTAATTTTTAATTTTTAACTTTTAACTTTTAATGTTTAATTTTTAATTTTTAATTTTTAATTTTTAATTAATTTTTAATTTTTGATTTTTAGTTTTTAATTTTTAATTTTTAACTTTTAATTTTTAATTTTTAATTTTTAATTTTTAATTTTTAATTTTTAATTTTTAATTTTTAATTTTTAATTTTCAATTTTAAATTTGTAGTTTTTAATTTTTTAATTTTTTATTTTTAGTTTTTAATTTTAAATTTGTAGTTTTTAATTTTTTAATTTTTAATTTTTAATTTTAAATTTTTTAATTTTTAATTTTTAATTTTTTATTTTTAATTTTTAATTTTTAATATTTAATTTTTAATTTTTAATTTTTAACTTTTAACTTTTAATGTTTAATTTTTAACTTTTAACTTTTAATGTTTAATTTTTAATTTTTAATTAATTTTTAATTTTTGATTTTTAGATTTTAATTTTTAATTTTTAATTTTTAATTTTTAATTTTTAATTTTTAATTTTTAATTTTTAATTTTTAATTTTTAATTTTTAATTTTTAATTTTTAATTTTTAATTTTTAATTTTTAATTTTTAATTTTTAATTTTTAAATTTTAATTTTTAATTTTTAATTTTTAATTTTTAATTTTTAATTTTTAATTTTTAATTTTTAATTTTTAATTTTTAATTTTTAATTTTTAATTTTTAATTTTTAATTTTTAATTTTTAATTTTTAATTTTTAATTTTTAATTTTTAATTTTTAATTTTTAATTTTTAATTTTTAATTTTTCAATTCCCATTTTTAATTTTTCACCTCTCATTTTTCGTAAGTAATTATTCATTTTTCATTATTAATTTTTCATTTTTCATTATTAATTTTTCATTTTTAATTTTTCAATTTTAATTTTTAATTTTTCACTTTTCATTTTTCGTTAGTAATTAATTTTCAATTTTCTACATTTTTCATTTTTAGTTTTTAATTTTTCAATTTTCATTTTTCATTATTAATTTTTCATTTTTCAATTTTCATTTTTCATTTTCCACTTTTCATTTTGCATTTTTTTATATTTGTTCTTTTATATTGGCAATTTTTTTTTATATCGTGATAACGATAAAAAAAAAATAAGTGGCAATACTACTAACATAGCTCATGGTAGTTGTGAATGTTGTTGTACAACTATTATGTTCAACCACTAAAATATTACAACAAACACACTGGCTGTTTTTGTTTTTTAGAGGTGTCTACATATTTTTGCTCGCATCTAAATACAATAACGGCCGATTTACCCCATTTTAAATACCAGCCTGGCGAGAATAATGGCAAATGATATTATCGTACCCTACCCAAGTAAATGGTTTATTTTGTGAATGAGCGTGATTTCAACTTTCAACAGACAGACGGACAGATGGACATCGCTATATCGACTCGACCTGTGATAAGGATCAAGAATATATTCAAGAATATTCCTTATGGAATAGGAAATTAGTTTTTCGATGCGTTACGAACGGAATGACAAACCTAAGCTAATACGTCGGTAAATTTATTTATAAAAAAAAAAATAATGTTTATACTTTTAATATGTGTTTTCTCCTTTCAGTCTACCAAAAAGCATTCACCTAAACCCAACAAGAAAGTGGTCAGTGGTAAAAGAAAAGCCTTTGATTGACTTTCTAATGGAAAATCGGGAATTCGAGGTATGTATTACAGCATGTTTGTATCAATGGATATGTATTAAAATATTGCGTATTACTTTTGAAACCAACAGTCGAAATTCTGCTGGATGTAATCGCACCATACTTTTGTTGCCATACGCGGGTGATTTTGGCAATCCTCAATGAATGCTTCTACGGTGCGTCAGAAGCTGAATCAAGTTTGTCTTAAAATTTTCTTCGATTTCAAAAAACAAAAAAAAAAATATGTTCCACGGACTTGAATGAACCATTAGCATTTCACTTTTTTTCATTGTGTTGTTATTTTTTGTCCTTTTTTTTGACGTTTTACAATGTGCATATACAACTGACTGTTCACAAAAACTGATTGTATAGTGTATTTTAATACGACATGCAAAATACAACACCGGTTATGAATTGCACATTTAAGCTAAAAGTGTACAAAGTTTTTGGAGAATTTGTTTCTTAGCCAACAAGAGTTCTACCTTTTAAAGACTCCTAATACGATCATTTAGTCTGTGCATATAAATTTGTCAGCAACGAAAATTTTTCAATTATTAATGTTATTTAAAATAAATCCTTCAATTAGTCAAAAAAATAATCGGAAATTAATTTATTAGAGAGGTAACATCTTCAAAAAAATTATAGAAATTATATTATAGATAAAATAGAAGAAAATTCGATATGTACGTGGGTGGTCCCAGTACAATCTGACCTATAGATGACGGCAGTAGTTTAAAATAATAAATATTTTGGTGAAAAGTGGCAATATTTTAAAACATGTTTTAAGCTTTAAGGCGCCACGCTGTTTAGTATTTTTTTCTGGAGCCATCAAAAGTAAATGATCTCAGTGAATTTGTAAACACAGTGTTTTAAACGAGGCCGAACGAGCTGCCAAGACGAACACCCAAGTGGTCAACAAATAAGGTATTCACGTAAGAATCGGTCAAGAAAATCCAGAAAATGGTATTCGACTAAAAGTGCGTGAGCTAGCTGAAATAATAAACATTTCAAAAAGTGCTATACATCGCATATTGAAGAAAAATTTGGAGGTGAGTAAGCTGTCCGAAAGAGGGGTGCCGCGTTTGCTCACAATAGAACAAAAACAGCATCGTAAAGATGTTTCAATAGAATGTTTGGCGATGTTTCACCACAATTAAGCCGAGTATTGGATGAGACATGGGTCCACCATTTTACACCTAAGACAAAAAAAACAGTCAAAGAGAGCTAATAATAGGCGACCCCCGCCTATCATGCGGGTGTCGTGGGTTCGATTCCCACCAGAGGCTTTGGTCTGTCGCTGCAAAAAAAAAAAAAAGTGAACACACTACTCCCTCTTTCCTCCTTAACCTATTTTCCTGAGATCAACACAATGCACTGCATCTGTAGGGGCATCCCCTGAGTGTTGTTTAATAAATAAAAAAAAATACAGTTCCATCTGCAGGCAAGGTTATGGCGTTTTTTTTTTTTTTTGGGCGAGTATTATGCGAACTTATTGCAGCGTTTAAGTGATGAAATTAAGGAAAAAGTCCGAATTTGGCGAAAAACAAAGTGTTGTTTCATCAAGACACCAGTTTACACATCCACTATTTCGATGGCCAAAATTCATGAACTAAAGTTCGAATTGCTTATTCGTTAGATTTGGCTCCCGCGGATTATTTTCTATTTTCAAACTTGAGAAGATGGCTCTGTGGTAGAAGATTTGCCAACAATAAAAAGGTGGAGTCTGCGGTTGATGACTATATCAAGGAACTAGACAGGGTATCGAAGCTATTGAATATCGTTGGGAAAAGTGTATAGAGCTAAGGAGATTATGTTGAGATTATGTATTTCCCAAAGTTGTGTTCTTTTGTCAGGTCGGGTTGTTCTGCGACCGCCTTCGTATTACAAAAAGAATTGAACAGAATTTCATAGATAGTGGATCTTTTTTTTTTTTTTTGTTTTATTTATTTTATTGTCAACCTTTTTTTTTCGTTTTTAACTTTTATTTGCATACTGCACAATGGGCCTACAAATAAAAATTTTTAGAAAAATACATTCCAAAATGGAGAACTTTTTTTTTTTTTTTAACTATCTGTATTTACAATCTATCCATTTAAGGATAATAAGCAAATTGTATAACAATAACAAAAAATAGCATTAATTGTCGAACTCCATTGAGAACAACAATATACATAAATTCAATTGCCACGAAATGGAGCCTTTTAAGCCGTCTTACTTCGTCTGTGTCATCAAGAAGAGCAATTGCTATTGGGTTTACATAATTATATAATCTCTCAAGTTAATTCCATATGTCCAGACGGGTTTCAGTAATGTTTTGTAAATCAATACTTTATTTTCTAGAGTTAACTGAGATTTGGGGCCGAGTAGCCAATAAAGTCATTTTGTTTTAATATTAAGTTGCTTTTTTTTGTTTCAATGTGTGTTTTCCATGTCAATCTCTTGTCTATATGTATTCCTAAATATTTTACGCAGTCACTTTGAGGAATTGAACTATTATTCAGAGAAACACTGGGACAATTTCCACGCCGTAAACTGAATGTGATATGTACCGATTTGTCAGTGTTTACATTTATGTTCCATTTGCTTAACCAAGTTTCAATAGCATTGAGTTCACTTTGAACTAAATTAGATGCAATGTTTGGACAAATGTCCGAAGCTAGTATGGCAGGGTCGTCTGCGTATGTTGCAACTAAAATGTTTTCAGTGATTGGCATATCTGACGTAAAAATTGTGTATAGAATTGGTCCCAATACACTGCCCTGTGGGACTCCAGCCTTTATGTCATAAATATTAGAGTGTTCATCTTTAATTTTAACATAAAATTTTCTGTCTGTTAAATACGATTTAAGCAGCAAGTAAAAAGGCGTTGGTAGAAGTTTTTTCAATTTGTAAAATAACCCTATATGCCAGACTCTATCAAATGCTTGTTGGACATCTAAAAACACTCCTGTACAATATTTTTTATTTTCCAATGCATTTCTTATATATGACACAATACGATGGCATTGTTCCGGAGTTCCATGCTTCTGCCTGAAATCAAACTGGTATTCGGGAATGATATTAATTTTTTCTAGAACTGGAGACACTCTTTTCAACAATATTCTTTCAAATATTTTGGAGAATATAACCAGTAAACTTATCGGTCAATAAGATGTCACGTTATTTTCTGGATTGTTTGGTTTTGCTATCATAACAATCTCTGCACACTTCCATTGTGAGGGAAAGTGATTTAACCTCAATACAGAGTTGTACAATAATGTAAGAAATAAAATACCTCTCTTAGGCAGCGCCTGAATTACTTTTCCATCTATGATGTCGTAACCAGAAGACTTTTTGCAGTTAAGTTTTTGTATTTCTTCATGTACTTCCGAGGGAGAGATGTGTTTGATAGGCCAAAAATGGAGATCTGATGGAAGCTATTTTTTACGACTTTTTTACAGTGCCGTATCTTATAAACATGTTTATGTATATTATATAATTATATACAATATTTATAAGCATTGTTAAGATACATTAAATGCATAAAAACACATAGAAAATTCGATTTTTTATGGTATGTCTGTGTCAAACATCAATATTTCTACGTTTCATGTTTATAAACATATTATATATGTATATACAATGTTTATAAACATTACTTATAAATTGTATATACATGAAAACACGATTTTTGTATGGTAGGGCTGTGTAAAAAATGTAATATATTTTATATGGATGTGCTGATAGTGTAGTACACAAAAAAATTACATATATAAAAAAACAAATTTTTTTTAAAGTAGATCACAATATTTTTGAACACATTAATTTGAATTTTTGTATATCAGATATTCATTTATTCGACAATTTTTAAATGCGAGTAACTTAAAAAAAATTTATTTTCCTTTTCTGAAACACGTCTTCAAAATTTTGAAACAAACAATAACGGTGATGTTGTTTTTTTTTTTAATATACAATATTTCGAAGACATTTTTTTCTTTCGCAAACCTCTATATCCCCGACCTAATGAAAATGTATAGTTATTATTTTTTATTTTTTTAATTTACGATTCTTTTCGCTTTTCTACACAATATTTTGGCAGATTCAATGAGTGTGTAATTTTGGAAGGTATCCTTAACAAACATTAACAATTTTAGCATGTTTTTATTTAAGTGATAATATTTTCTTAAATTTCTTTTAATAGAATCATCGTAGAAGTATGCCAGACGTACAGCAAATAAATATAGCCAAAAAGTAGGCTACAAATTTGATGATATCTTAATAATTGAAGTATATTTAAACATCAAAATCAATTATTTCTGTTTACTTCAAAACAGTTAAACATTGACTGTGTTCTAAAACAAATTGCTAATTTCAAAATGTATCATCATTCTAACCAAAGAGCCAGCCAACCCTTTAAGTAAAACGTCAAATGCCTTTAACCATAAACAAAAATACATATATTTTTAACCAAAAACTAAAACATATAAGCATGAATACTTGTACAACAACAATAAAAAAAAACATTTTTAACTATGTTATGCCACCAACAAAATAAAATGGCACTTCCTCACGCAAAATTGAGTTATAAAGGGTCCGCCAAATAACTTTTTTTTTTTTTTGAAAATGCTAAAAAAAAAAAAAAAAAAAAAAAAACTACAGAATATTATCTCAAATTTCTTTTTTTAATGGAAAATAATTTCATTCAAATGGCTGCCTCGGCTGACCATGCAGTAGCCTACACGATCGGTCCAATTTTTAAGCACATTATCGATTGTGTGCAGCTGTATTTCACCAATGGCTTCACGAATATTGTCCATTAAAGCGTCAATTGTCTCTGGCTTGTTGGCGTAACACTTATCTTTGAGGGCACCCCACAAATAATAGACCAACGGTGTCAAATCGCAGCTCCGAGGTGGCCAAACGACATTAGCTCTGCGGCTGATAATGCCATCTTCAAAAACAGGGCGCAAAACATCGAGTTTGTGCAACGTAGCGCCGTCCTGTTGAAACCAAATGTTGGCAATATCCTCCTCTTCAATTTTTGTGAACAAAAATTCGTTCAACATGGCCCAATAACGATCGCCATTGACTGTAAGGGCCACTCCTTGCTCATTTTCGAAGAAAAATGGCCCAATTATGCCTCTGGACCAAAATCGGCTTTTCAATGTATGCGTGCGGGTTTTCTGTGCCCCAAATGCGACAATTTTGCTTGTTTACATACCCGCCAAGATCAAAATGAGGTTCAAAATCGGCATCTTCTGTAAGTCGATCGCAGGCCCACTTAGTGAAGCGAAAACGCATTGGATGGTCAGTTGGCTTCAACTCCTGAACCAATTGGACTTTGTATGGCGTCATACCAAGGTCTTTATGCAAAATTCGCGTCAATGATGCCTCCGAAATGTTCAATTCTTGAGAACGACGGTGAATTGATGTTGATGGCGCTTCACGCTCACAGCAGCAATATTCTCGGGTGTACGCACTGTTTTTGGCTTTTCACGCTTTGGTTTATCGATGAGGATGCCAGTTTCTTTCACTTTTTTCACAAGATAACGAACATAAAACTAATTATCTGTCAAATCAGACATGAGCTAAGTGTTACCATTCACGAAATAAGCACTAGTTGAAAAAAAAAAACGTTAGATGGCGGACCCTTTATATAAATGAATAAATTCTCAATTAAAACAAAAACGATTAATGTTGCAGACCTGGTCAAAGGAATAGGAAAAGGTTTGGTTACTATGTGTCACTAAAAACCTTTATCTACATCAACAAAAAATTTTGTGTATAGGAATACGGAAAATGAAGCATATTTTGTGGGTGGCATTTATTATAATAAAAACATGTAGCATAAAATACGGAAATAATATTATACAGTTTACGGGAGTTTTTTACACTTGAATTTCACGCGAGTATATCTTATAAAATTCTTATACAAATTCATGTCTGCATTCATTTAGCAAATTTGAAATCGTTTCAGTGAACTTTTTTCATACAACTGGTAGCACACATTCGTCTCTCTTTTTTTTCCTAATGTCTTCAAATTTCTTTGTTAATAACCATACAAACTGCGTGGACTACTTTATAAAATATGTTGTCAAAATATTTGTTATTTTGTTTTTAATCATACTGCAGTATTAAATTAAATATTTAAACTTTAATGATTCCACATAATCCATACAAATATCGACGATCTTATCCCCACGGGTAAGTCTGGTTGTTAACAATCCTGCATTTTGTAAATTCATTAAAAATAAACATGAATTACATTTTCATTATTTAAGTTTATTCGTGGTTTATTTGAAGTTATGTCCCTGCTGCGTAGTAGGACAAAGGGGGAAACTCTTCTAAACTACATCTAATAACAGGTGTTTATTGAATTTTAAATCCTATAAGTAGGCTTTATTTTTTTTTATAATCGTTTGGGAATAATATCCCGCTTTATATTATTAGAGCATTTAAAATCGACACAGCAGGGGCTTCTTAGTGGGACTTAGTCATATAAGCAGGTTTGTAATGGATTTCTTGTGTCCTTTACAAAACTGGTTATTATTTCCTCTGTCTTTTGAAAAGCCTTATAAAAATTCAATTAATTTGATAAAATTTTGTAAAACTTCCCGATCACAAGTTAAGGATATTTTTGTTTGATGATTGTTCTTTTTTGCCTCCAATAAGTAGGCCATATATTTTCCGAAATAAAAATTCTTATAGATGGAAAATAAACTTTTTAATTTACATGAAAAACATTAGTCGTATTATTAGTCAATCTTTAATTCATTTAATCTGATCCAATTTTGAACAACTTCCGGATCACATATAAAGGACAATTTTTATTTCTATGTTTGCGATTCGCTAGATGTAACTTCAATATCTATATATATGTGTGCGATAACCGCCTAAGTCGACTTAAGAACGATTTGAGTTATGTACGCTGTCATATTCTACTAAAAACGCTTTATATTTACGTGAAATCCCCATTTCTCTAACACTTTTTATTAAAAAGTTATTAATGAAAACATACTGACCTAAGTCGTAAAAAAGCCCCATTACACTTATATATACAGTTATTTTTCTCGAAAGAATGATCTTCGCCGATTTGAGTTATGTATGCTGTCATATTCTACTAAAAACGCTTTATATTTACGTGAAATCCCCAATTCTCTAACACTGCTTTTTAAAAAGATATTAATACAAATATTCTGACCTAAGTCGTAATGAAACGCTATTACATTTATATAAAAAGCTATTTTTCTCAAAAGCATGATTTTCGAGTTAGGCGGTTATTGCTTGTGACCACAGATATATAGAATTCATTTTCTGTTTGTTTGTTTGTTTGACCACAATACAAATTTTTATTTTTCAATGGATTTCTCTGAAATTTGGTACACACGATCTCTCTTCTTACCGGCCACACCACTTTTTATATACAATTCATTTTATGTTTTGTGGTATATTTGGTCGCTATACACATTTTTATTTGCTAAAGGATTTCTCTGAAATTTGGTACGTACAATCTCTGTACTCCAGGGAAGGTAAACGTATGCTTTTTACCGGCCACACCCACTTTTGCGCCCACTTTTTATATACAATTCATTTTATGTTTTTTTGGTATATTTGTTCGCTTTACAAATTTTTATTTGTTAACGGATTTCTCTGAAATTTGGTACACACCACGATCTTTGTCTCTGGGCAAGGTCACCATGTGCTTCCTATCGGCAACGCCTACTTTTACGCCCATTTTTTATATACAATTCATTTTCTGTTTTTTGGTATATTTGTTCGCTACACAAATTTAAATATTGTAAATCAACCTATTACAATTATTCCCGTCTTGCCCTATTTACTATATGAGTTGTGACACCCCAAAATTAATGCAGATTTATTTCATTGATGAACAAATTCAGGTTGACTACCGCTGTAGGATTACTTCGATGAGGTTACTGCATACAACTATTTCCATCTCGCCTTTTTAACTACATTGGAAAACAAAATATTGAAATGCAATTACAAATATTTCCATTTCATCTTTTTCACCGTATAAATGAGTTGTAAAGGTGGAAAAGGAACAATTTGCAATTATAACCTGCACATGAAAGCATAGCATATAGGCCATACTACCTCAAATGCAAAAAGGCTTAGACTAAACAGAACTCTAGAGAACCCGATCAGACCCAAATTCGTATCGAGTCTCAACGAGTTAGACAATCTGAGTCGAGGAATGCTGAAATACCTGAGCAAACCCAATAACGTCTTGAAGCTCAAAGATCAAGACAAGCATTGTTGAGAGCTGCGGATATGCCTAAATCTGCTCAAGTGCGTCTAGAAATCCAGCGGCTAAGATAAGCTGAGTCGAGGGAATGTGAAACTTCTGAAACGACTCAACAACGTCTTCAGGCCCAACGGATAAGACAAGCCTCCAGGGAATATGAAACTCCTGAAACGCGACAACAACGTCTTGAGGCCCAACGAATAAGATAGGGAATGTGAAACTCCTGAAACGACTCTAATATCACTACCAGAAAACTTTTGTAATTTAATTCCATTGCAAGAGATGGTACAAAAAGTTTCTCCTAACATAACGTACACAAGAGGACAATCTCTTACGGTAGCAGGTATAAACTTAGAATCACCTTGTTTTTCTCATAGACAATTATATGTCGCCTGCTACAGCGTTGGGAGCCACTACAATCTTATATGCACCAGAACGAAAAACCAGAAATATATCCTAAAGCTCTAGAGTAACTAAAATTCATAACTTTTAGACATCATACACTCATAATAATTCATGCATAAACATAGTTAGTTGTAATGGTAAGCAGGTGCTGAGTACTTAGTTCCCAATGAACAAATTCCCAAAAAAAAATGGACTTATTCCCCAAAAAATTGAGGAATAACTTTACGATGAACAAATTTTTTAAAGAAAGGTCCCAAAAAGAAAGGAACAAATTCCCCATACTGCTCTCAATATCTGTATTGCAATAAACGTATTTAAAATCTGTATTCTTTCCAATAGCATCATTTCGGTGCGCGGAAGCGGCACACGCTCGCGGAAACAGCTTAGCTAAAATACCGGAATGATCTGAAAAATATAATTTGGCAATTAAAATATGCTGACAACAATTGCGCGGCAGCTCAGCCAAAATATCGCAATGATCTGAACAATATATTTTTGCTATTAAAATAAGTTGACGACAACTGCGCGGCAGCACGGATGTAGCTGCCAAACGCGCGGACGCGACTTGCTCGCGGAACACAGCTCAGTGAAAAGTCTTAAGATAAATGTTATCTATGTATGTGCAGTAATTACTATACATATACTAAAAGCAGTTTTTAAAGCAACCTTGCGGCACAATTTTAAACGTGGCAATCATTTTCCATTTTTGAAAGTTCTATAAATTTGACGTCTCTGCTCAATCATGATCACTTATTGAACGAAGTAATTCAATTTTTAAAAGTTCTGATTCCTTTAATTTGCAAACGATTCCGTTATATTTGATGTTTACAAAATAAGTAAACTTAAAAAAAAAGCTTAATGCGGTTTCGCAGCTTATTTTTGAAGCATTTTTGCTGTAGCGTTTTATAAAAAAAACTTCTGAATTAACAAAATCAAAAAATTTTAAATTAAAATAAAAAATGAAAATGTATGGTACGAAAACTGAATCTAACCACACTGCTCGTAGGCCTGACTTTAGGTGAGTGTGTTAAAGCGCTGACCAAAAAGTGCAAGTACGAGTGTATGTGAAGGTGCATGGTTCAAACCTCACGGTCGCCCTAAGTAGAAAAATTTTCATATAGAAACAATCTATTCAATTAAAACATAACGATTATCACAATGTCCAATAAATCGCTGATGAAGGCTGAAATGCCAGACGGTCCGATTAAGAATACAGTGCAGTTATGCATTTTTGAAATATATGCTTTCTTCTTCTTTACCACGCACCATTTAAAAAAAAATGAATTTACTCCCCAAAAACGTAAACATTGGGAAATTTTTTCATCATGAACAAATTCCTCAATCGCATACAAATTTTTGGGGAGAAAGTTAATTTTTTTGAGGAATTTATTCATTGGGAACTAAGTACTCAGCGCCTGGTAAGCACAGTGAACCACTTTTCAAGTCAAAGGCCTTTGGATCCCGGGCAAGACCGGGTAAAAATAGCTAGTATTAAATAAAGGAATGCACACCAAACACTAAAAATAGCTGCAAGTGTGTTACTCTAAATCTTAAAATATGTTGTACCAGTTTGGTTTGCTCTGTTTGTAGTAATCTTAATTTTTATTTTTTTAATATTTCTGCTGTATGAATTTAATTTCTCTTTATATTAATAAACGTAATCTTCTATATATAATAAATAATTTGTGATATATTATTTTTTAACATCTTAATTTCTTGGTTGTAAAAAATACATGCTTGCAAATTTTTGTTAAACACTTTTGGAATTTTTAAATTTGGATCAATTCCCCAATTTGAATTTTTCAAATCTTCTACGTCTCTGTTTATATTCTATTTTATTTTATAATCCTCTTATTTCTAAAAAACTAAACAAAAATAAAACGAAAAATGATAACAATTTAATGAAAAAATCCTTTCAGTTTAATTAAAAACTATAAGCAAAACTTTTGTGATTGAGAATTTTATCATAGTTTTTTTTTTTGTTTTTGCCATAGTATTAAAAACTTTGTAAAGTTGATTTTGTAAGCTTATTAAAGGCAATTGTTTGGAATAAATACAAAGTGATTACAATCAACATACGACTATATACATGACAACATAAACAATTGGGTTAAAATGTGGTTTTACATTTTCGAATAACATTGGACAGCAACAAAATAATAAAAGTCTTTCTTTAAAGTAAATTATTGGTAAAATTAATTGAAACCGACAGTTGTATCACTTACTAATTTAGATTGAATAAGAAAACTATCTTTAAATTTATTATGTAATTATCTCATTAGAACTCAATAAATACTTTAAACTTTAAATTCATTATGTTTATCTTTAGTTGAAGAATATTTATTGTTATTATCATTATTATTTTGGTTTTTCAAAGTTATACTTATTAACTTTACTGTTTCTGGTTACATGTGTGCTTGTAAATATTTAAATTAATCGTGTTTTCATATTAAAAACTTCAAAGTTTATAAATTTTCAGCATAATTGTCGCCTGTCTTTAATACAATTTTTCCTTTTGTGGCTCAGTCGCACGTATCGTATCTACGAAATAATATTCTCCATGTTTACGTTATGTGATGAAAAAACTAGAATTGGTTTTAATAGTTGGCTTTTGTAATTAGCAGTGTGCTTTGGCTGTTGTAACATAAAATTATAATATCTTGCTTCTTGGGCGATATGTCGTAGTTTGTTTAACTGGCGAGGGAATACTCACATTCGCACAAGAATGTGGGGAAAAACAAAACATAGAGAAAACTACATGAGTACGAATATGTCAAGGGAAAAGAAGGATTGAAAACATGGATTTAACAACATAAACACACTTAATGATAAAAAAATAATGCATATTTTTGGTTGGTGTTTGCTGTTTTAAATATGCTGCATACTTATGGGCGTTTTCTAGTATAGGAGTATAAATCGATTAATGCTTATTACATTATTGCCAAAGACCAACCGAAAAAAAGACAATAAAAATAATAAGTGCTATTGACATTCATGTACAATTCTTAAATAACGACAAAAATGTTGTATGCTTTTAGATTCGAAGTTAAGGAATGCGCACATAAAAATTGTAACATAAATAAATCCCAATAATTTTATACGAAATAAAAGGGTTTAATAAAAATTACAACTAATTGATGCGAATGTTTAAATATATTATATATTATTTTGCAAAATTAATTCTTTTGTTTGAAAATTTCAAGTTTTTCAAGAATACCTGCCATATGCGCTTTTAAAGTACTTTCAGTGGTGATCTTTTTTCGAACAAAAACTATGCGCCTTTTTCCAAGAGCGCAATATATTTCGATGGGATTTAGTTTTGAGCAGTTGGGTGGATTTGCATCTACTGGTAAGAAAATTTACACAATTTTTTTGTACAGCCGATTTATTGTATTGATATGATGCAAGGTCAGGCTAAGTTAGGAATGAAAGTAGTCTCTTCTGAAAGCATGCTTTAACGTAAAAATCGGTATTAATCGTATCCGTTATCAACTACGAACTGCTTTTTTCCCACAACTACAAATAGCCTGCCAAATTAAAAACTTTATTGGGAACTTCGTTTCTTTTTCTTTTGTTCTAACTTAAATTATTCACGGACATTCTCTCTTATATCGGCTAGGCAAAAATCAACTCCTGAGAGCTGTGAGAAGACAGACGGCACTTTAGTAAATATTAAAATTTTTTTGCACTTATTTTTCGTTCAGAGTCACTTTAAAGTAAAATATTACAAAATTTTTATATTTGAGTAAAAATTTTTATAATTTTTATTAAGTAAACTTTTTTTACAAACCTTAAATAAAACCTGAGCTCATAAATAATTTTGCTTCATATTTTTTTTTAAGTTTTTTTTTTTTTTTTTTTATATATATACATCAACACTCAGGGGATGTCCCCTATTAACGCAGTATACTGTACTGATATCAGGAAAATATGTTATGGGTAGGAGGACAGAGGGAGCAGTATTTGTGAATATTTGACTTAAATTTGTCTATACTGTAAGTGACCGGAAAGACATCAGCGGGAAGTTTATTACACATACGACTTGTGCGCCTAATAAATTCACTAGACAATAGACTGCAAATGGATGAGATCTACTAGATGAGCGGGTGGTGCGAAGGAAAACATGGGCTCTAGGGAAGAGTTCTCCTTTCTCAGAAGAACACTTCCAATTGTAACACAACCAACATTCCTACTGTTATTGATAAGCGCCTATACCCTCCTTTGCACACGGTCCAGAAGTTTCGAAATATGCTTTAAAGTTCCTACACATTAGGGCGGGTCGATTTAAAAATCTCCCAAGTGACAAGGAAAATCATATTGTAGGGATCAAATTAAGAAACTTTGCCCGAAGAACCATACCTATAAAACGAATTCTGATGTCCAGAATTTTGACCTGTCTGTCTGTCTCACTTTGACCCATTTAGAGTGCCCCAATCCAAATGTATGATCGACCCCCACTACCTTTGGAGGGCCAGTGGCACACCCCTGGGGGGTTCCCCATACAAACATTTCAAAAAATCACAATTTTTTGTTTAGAATTGGGCTAACTGTTTGATTTAATATTAAAATTAACACTCATACGTATACGTATCTTCTACTCTGCTAATAAAAAATAATCATACGCCTTGACTATTATGTTATTCAAAAAGATCGATCGGATGAGGGTAAATAACTTTTAGATCACTCTGTGACTATGCGTGACTCTGCGTGACTACCCCAAAACTAATCTGTAGTCACAACAAGACTATGGGCCAAGTTTCAGATCGATTGCATGAGGGGGAATGGGGTTGCCACATGGCAGACAGACAGATAGGCAGGTCAAAAGTCGGGACATCAGAATTCGTTTTAGAGGTATGGTTCGTTGGGCAAAGTTTCTTATTTTGATCCCTAGAATATGATTTTCCTTGTCACTTCAGCGATTTTTTTGCCTCCCTACAAATCGACCCGCCCTACTGCCCATATAAGTTAAGGATATAAGTGGTGTAAATAGTAAGATCAGATGGGGTGTAGTAATTCTTACACCGAATTAGCAAACCTAGGCACTTCTAGGCAGCTTTTTCGACAATTGAAAAATGTGTTAATTGCAATGGACTGAATTTTCATGCCCAGAACGTCAAAAGCGCCTGAATCTTCAATATATACACCACTCATGGATAGACAGATGAAATTGACGAAGCCATGGCTCGTTTATGGGTCAACAAAAAACATTGGGTCTTACGAACAGTAAAATCGACCCTATTTACTCGACCCCGTTCAGAGATTTTTAAAAGGTCTTGATTGAGTGTGTCATTCATATATTGCTCCATTGCGCCAATATTTCTACGGCTTGGCCTTTGATCGAAGGAGTATGAATGACATATATTCCTCATCTTCAAAAGAATACATAGGATTGGAAGTTTAACACATAAGGCCAATAAGAAGAATAAGGGAAAGTGAAGGAGAAGGAGCAGAGCCTTGAGGTACACCTGTGTTTAACTGAAACTCTTTGGATGAGACCTCATCGAAAACAATAGGTATGGTGGGATCTCTGCGAAAACTCGATATAAATCGAGAGAAATCATTACCAACACCAAAAGTAATCAGTTTTGACAGGATTGCGTTGTGCCACACCCGATCGTATTCCAGAGCAACAACCTCACTTTCACCGAATCGGTGAATGGACTGACTTCAACGTTCCGCAAGAAGCGCTATCAGGTCACCCGTAGAACGACTTCTACGAAAGCCATACTGTCTGCCGTTAAGCAATAAGTTAGTCTCTAGATACTTCACAATATGATCTCAATTGCCTTTGAAAGCACAGAGCAAATTGAAGTTGGGCGGTGATTTTCAGGGTTGTTAGCTTCACTCTTTTTTGAACATTGACAATCATCCAACACGAGGGAAATGTATCCATACGGTATGAAAAGCTAAAAAGTTTTGGCAATGAACGCGATAGCGTCGAAGAATACTATTTCAGTACAAGTGCTGATATGCCATCCGGTACGGGTTACTTGTTTACATTGAGCTTTGCAAGTACCATCTTTACAGCACGAGCTCGAAGTATATCTTAGGTATAGTATGTGGTACTCTTTCAAGTTCCGACAAAAAAGAAACCACTTGCGAATTGTTCAGCAAAAAGGTTTGCTTTATCAACCTTGTCAGTGAATATTAGGTCATCGTTTATAAGAGCTGGAATAGAAGACGCTGTTCGTGGAGAACCTTTCACGTCTTAGCATTTTCACATATTCGGTTCTCGTCTGCTTGCGTAGAAGAGCAGTACTGGCATTTTTATGCACACGCCAATTACTGAACGCTTCCTCGCTGGATCTGAGGAGGCTGTTCATAAGATTTAATTTTTTTTAAGGCTGAACAATAATCAATGAGCTAAATAGGACGAGGCAATGATTTCAAAAATTATATATCCGATTTTTTATGAGCCATTAAAAATTACAGAGGAACGTTTTATGACGAGGGTCAGGTATTTCGATTTGTTGCCAAAAGTGGAGATTTTCAGTTTCGTGGCTAATAACATTAGTAATATTAAATCATAGATTTTTAAATTAAATCCTGTTTTTGCCTTTAATAATATAAATGTTTGTATTGTAATCACATTTAAGTGCATTCTACATATAAGGTCCAAAAGCAATTTGAAAAGTAAACAAAAATATTCAACCTAATTTAAAGCCCGGTTTACGAATACCTAAAAAACCGGTTAAACGTTTTTTCGAATAACTCGAAACCCGATTTTTTGAAACCGCGTTAAAAAAAGGAAAACCTGGTTTCTCAATTCTCAGCATCGACAACTCTAGTAATGACCAATGAAAATATGAGCTTAAAACATGCACAATAAAATAGAAAATGTGCACTAAAAACCTGAATTTATTCGTATTTTTGATAAATTATAAATATAATTTAACAAATATAACCAAAAATACCAAAAATATGTAAAAATATGCATTTATAATAAAATATGCAACAGCAAATCGACACCATATATGTAATTGCAAATCCTTTGATTCGGAAAAGTATTTGGTCAAAATTGATTTGGGCCACTGACTACAACCATTCATTTGCATGAAAGAGTCAGCCCTAGCAATGACATGTAAAAAGTGTTACAGTTTGTTTCCGTAAGTCAACTCAAAACAACTAAGAAATTTATAGTCTTCCCAGCTCGACTTTAAATTATCCTATTGCATGAGTTTCGCTAAAGAGTCTTAGGTCCAGCAATGGAAAGATGGATAACATACCGAGTGAGATGTTTTAGCGAGCAAAGCAAATGCAACGTAACGAATTAACCGAAAGAGTAAGGTTTCTCAAAAAGTTTGTTAATTTTAACTAGCAGAGCCCAACCCTCGAAATTCGAGTGCAAATTCTAGGAAATTTTATTTTTTTATTCAACTTATTTCCTTCAATGTTTTATGTCACCTAAATGTATGCTATTCAATTCAACACAGGGCGTGTGATATGCAATTATTATAATGAAATTCGATTGCGTTATTGTCGTTATTGGTTTATGTCCAAAATTATTTTTCAATTCAACACAGGGCTTTTCATCTACAATTTTTGCAAACACACACAGCATTTTATGTATGTGTTAGTAGCAACTTTAAATGCGTTTAAAAAAAGTAAAAATGTACAAATCTGGTGGACAGCTAACAAGAAATACCTTTGAAATCAGGTATGTTTTGAAAGTCGGGGTAAAACTGACAAAGTTACATCGGTCACAAGAAATATTAATATTATTGATAAAAACAGTTGCCAAGTGATAGTAAAATAACATTCGAGGAAGGGAAATCTATGCCTGAAACTGGACAGCTCTTTAGCGTAAATAAATACACTGTATTCCGTATTCCATCACGATTTCACCTGCAAAAACGGTCGAAAGAAAGTCAGGTAGAGGTCGTCCACGAAAAACTGCAGCGCGCCAAGACTGTCAGATGATAAACCTGGTCAAAACTGACCGACGAAATTCCAAGTCAAGGTGAAAGTACTAGGCCCGTAAGTAAAACCTCCAAAAGGTTTGGCGTTCTCAGGCCAAACTTTTTAATGACGATTTATGTTTTTTCCTTATCTTTGTGCTTGTTTCCTTAGTTTTTTTTTTTTTTAGCTATAACTCAAGAACCATTGAAGATTTTCAATTTTATTTTACAGCAAGTTTATTGCTAAGGCCTGAGAACGCCAAACCCTTTGGAGGTTTTACTATACTGGCCTAGTATTTTCACCCTGACTTGGAATTTCTTACCCCCCATGAAATGACCACGAAAATATTCCGCAGTGTTATTAACAGTGTCGACAATAGGAAGCACGTCGACTTTGTGAAACGGTATCAGTATGGGTCTTGTGGAGCGATGAAAGCAAATTCAATTTATATTTATATTTAATATGAAAAACAGTTACAGTAAGCCAAACATGGTGGTGCATCAATTAGGGTGTGGGGTAAGAAAAGATATGTTTAAAATTATAGATGTGTTCTCCCTTGAGGGAACCGGTCCATTGTTTGAAATCACAGGGATTATATTATATTTATACTCCGATGGAATAAATTTCATACGTAGACCAAACAGTTACAGTTAGCCAAACATGGTGGTGCATCAATAAGGATGTGGGGTAAGAAACGATATGTTTAAAATTATAGATGTGTTCTCCCGTGAGAGAAACGGTCCATTGTTACAGGGATTATGGAATGCAAAACTAAATAATGTGAAATACTTTGACAACACGTTCATCCCCATCTTCGAGGAAAAACGGCCCCTGAAAGATTGTTATAGGACAAAAAAATACCTCACCTTTTAACGTTGATATTGATGTAAACTATCTAAATAAGTTAAGTTTGTAAATAATAATGTGCAATCACCCGTATCCAACATTTATAATGATTTATGCATCGTTCCCATTGAAAATCATTTTAGTTTCCGTTGTGTAACACAAGGTGAAGTTCTAGAAAGTATTTTAGCAATAAAATCGAATGCTGTGGGTTTAGATGAAATGAATTCTTTATTTATAAAAGCCCTAATCCCAAATCTCTTGCCTTTTCTTACTCATCTACTCAAAACTATCTTTACAAAATCCGCATTTCATGAAGGATGGAAACTCTCAAAAATGATCCATATTCCTAAACAAAACAATGATTTCCGGCATATTGCAATTCTCCCCTTTTTATCTAAAGTAATGGAATATATCATGTGCAGACAAGTGAATGATTATCTTGGTCAGAATAATATTTTGTCCGATTTCCAGTCTGGATTTCTGAAGGGAAGAAGCTGTATTACAGCGCTAATAGACGTGATTGAAGATTTAATATATACTACTGGATCATAGTAAAGTTTTCGACACAGTAGACCATTCCATATTAACGAAAAAACTTGAAAAATAGTGTTACTTTTCTCAATCAACGTGCAAGCTTGTCAATTCATATCTCTCTGGGAGATTACAAGTTGTAAGTTGGAATGGTAAAAATTCAAATGCCCTTAATGTAAACAAGGGAATTCCGCAAGGATCCGTACTAGGACCTCTTTCATTCTCACAGCAAGGTTCAAATGTAAGCTGATGACGTTCAAATTTATAACAGTGCAGCTTTGAACAACATTCATTCGTGTGTGAATAATATCAATTACGATTTAGCCAACATATACAACTGGGCTTCAGCCAATGGATTATGCATAAATCCTTTAAAGTCCAAATGTATTTTTCTCTCAAAAAGTAAAATATCTTTAAATGATGATATTCAACTTTATATAAACAACGAAACTATTGAATTCGTAGACTCTTCGAAAAATCTGGGAGTGATATTCAATAATAAGTTAACTTGGTCTAACCATATCAATTCCGTCGTAAGACGCATATATGGAATGCTTCGAAATCTTAGGGGTCCATACCTTTTAATATACGTATGTTGTTAACTAAAACTTATCTCATCCCCGTTTTATTATATTTATGCAAACTGTGATAGTAATGAGTTTAGAAAACTCAAAGTTGCTTACAACAATATTGCTAGATATATCTATAACAAATGACGCGGTGAATCTATCAGATAAATCAAATGAGTTTTGAAGATCTCCTTAAATTTAAAAGTCTTATTTTTTTACACAAAATTATTACATCAACGTTACCTATCTACAATTGCTAGATCTATTCAAAAATATAATCCAAAAAAGATTTAAAAGCTTTTTATCACAACGTCAGTTTTTCATTTACTCCACTAGTCTTTGGAACCATCTTCCTAATCAAATTCAAATCATAAGCAATGCTAACAAATTTAAAAATGAGCTGCTTAAATTCCTTTGTTAAATTCAATTTTTCAATTAATTTCTTTTGTTTTTGATTAAATTCCACAATGCAACACACTTTTTCGGAGGTGAACCAAACTAATGTCAAACGATAGCATTTGACCTCAGTAACAAAACCATAAACTCCATTTTGCTCCACTACGTCACAATTTTTTTTTACAGTGGTCTGAAATTTGATATTTTTGGTCAAAAGTAGAATCAAAGAATATGAAAAATCATGTTTAAAAATGCATTTGGGATAGTTCATGTCTTCGGAGCATTTTAACCCTCTAGCTCCCACCCGTATGGGACATTTTTGGCCCAATTTTGAAAAAGTGCTTAAAAGTCAACTTTGGAGAGAGGTCAAGGGTTAGAATTTTCGATAGAAATATTATCCGGAAAATTTCACTAAGAGTCACCGAAGACGAAAAACCTCTACGAGTCAAAGATTACAAAATAAAATGAAAATAAAATATTATATTGTATGTATGTTAACGTCTGGTAACATTGGCTGATGCAATGATTTATTGTGTGTCATCATCTGTAGCAAAAGCAACATGTAGAAGGATGGAAAGAGACATAAAGAGGCATAATATAGTGTTGTCTTTATCCCGGTATGCAAATGGCTTTATGTTGCCTTTTGTAATTATTCTTTTTTTCATTCTGATTCTAACAATTGAAAAGACAAGTCGGTGCAAAAGTGAAAAGAAGGAAGTGAATCGCAAAATCTTTTATTCGCAAATGGAGTATTACAAAAACATCAACATATTTTGTTTCATCTGCGACACCGGCTAAACGCAGTCAAGGTCATTTCAGTCAGAAATTAA
The DNA here is from genome assembly GCA_963682025.1 of Cordilura impudica. Lineage (NCBI taxonomy): Eukaryota > Metazoa > Arthropoda > Insecta > Diptera > Scathophagidae > Cordilura > Cordilura impudica. The sequence continues at coordinate 168,646,278 of OY821517.1, read as the reverse complement.
TATTGACGTATGAAAAATATTTTGACCAAAAATTTATTTCTGGTGTTCCGTGGGTGCCACAAACAATTTGCAAGAGATGCTACAACTACTTGTTGGAATGGTCACACCACAAACGCAAATCGATGCCGTTTGGTGTTCCTATAGTATGGACGAACCCCATTAACCAGGATCCTTCCAACTGTTATGCATGTGTGAATACTATGCGCGGTCTACAAAAAAAGAACATGGCGAAATTTCAATACGAAAGTGTTCGGAGTGCTCAAGTTCCACTGCCTTCCTACACGATTTCCCAGCCCAGATGTATTTTCAATTGACGAGCACATAAGCAGTCTCCCTGAAATGGATACAATCTTTGTATAATCCCGAGCCGTCAGATATTAGTTCACCAATTATGGTTACGCAGGAAAGATTGGATTTCATTGTTGCAAAACTTCAATTAACACAACGAAAATCAGAGGAACTTGGTTCATTTTTAAGAGCACACAAATTTTCCGCATATCGGAAACGGCAGGCGGATTTACAAAAAATGTTTTCAGTTAATGATACAAAAACATATTCATACTGTAGTGACGTAACTGTTTTAATGGCATCAATAAACATTGAACACAAGCCAGAAGAGTGGAGGTTATTTATCGATAGTTCCAGAACTAGTCTAAAACCATCCATCCCTGTTGCCTTTTCTACCGATACAAAAGAAACATATAACATATTAAAAACTATTTTGGAGTCAATCGATTACGCAAAGTACGAATGGAAAATATGTTATGATCTTAAAGTAGTCGCTATGCTTTGTGGGATGCAAAGCGGTTATACAAAAAATATGTGCTTCATGTGTGACTGGGATACGAGGTTCAAAGAAAACCAGTATAATACGAAAAATTGAAATATGAGAAATGAAAGCAATATAGGATTTCGCAACGTTGTTCGTGAACCATTAGTCCCCAAGGAAAAAATTTTGTTGCCGCCACTGCACGTTAAGCTTGGCATCGTAAAAAGCTTCATTAAAACGATAGCTAAAGGCGAGAAAGTTATGACTTATCTTAAAGAAACATTCCCTCGGCTGAGTCCTGCTAAACTTATGAATGGTAAATATATATATATACATTAATAGTCTTTCTTATTATCTTAAATCGTTTCATACGTCCTCAGGTGTACTTAATGGTACAGATATAAGGAAGCTAATGAAAACTCAATCGTTTGATGCAGAACTAACAGGCTATGAGCTGATCAGTTGGAATGCAATAAAAGGGGTTATACTTGGGTTTCTAGGCAAAAATCGTTCCAACACTTACAATATGGATGTAACAGAGATGTTGAATGCGTTCGAGAAACTTGGCGTCAATATGTCATGAAAAATACATTATCTGCACTTCCATTTGGAATACTTTGAGAGACAACTCGCTACGGAATCAGATGAGCAAGGGGAGCGATATCATCAGGTGTCATTGCCATTTGAAATTAGGTAAATCGGGGCTTGGCATGACTTAGAACTTATCTTTTTTGTACCAAAAGGGTTTATTTTAATTTTTACAGATATACCGGAAAGAAAACTCCAGATGCAGTACCGGCGGAAATTTGTTGGTGGTCCAAAACTATATTTAAAGAAAACGATGAAAACAGCGGGAATGGAGAAATATTTGATGCTATCGATATGGATATTGATGAAGGTTCAGATTTATCAGATTTTGATATGTAGATATGTAAGATGCTGTTAAAATATCAATAAACGATAAACGCTTAACGTTATCATCAGTCGTAATATCACGAATACACCATATAGATAAGTCCAAAAATAATTTTAATTTATTAGGTAATATTTTATTTTCATTTTATTTTGTAACCTTTGACTCGTAGAGGTATTTCATCTTCGGTGACTCTTAGTGAAATTTTCCGGATAATATTTCTATCGAAGATTTTAACCCTTGACCTCTCTCTAAAGTTGGCTTTTAAGCACTTTTTCAAAATTGGGCCAAAAATGTCCCATACGGGTGGGAGCTAGAGGGTTAAAATGCTCCGAGGAAATATTCCCCCGAAAATTCCAATATAGATCTCTGAAGACATGAACTATCCCAAATGCATTTTTACATATGATTTTTCATATTCTTTGATTCTACTTTTGACCAAAAATATCAAATTTCAAACCACTGTAAAAAAAAATTGTGACGTAGTGGAGCAAAAGGTTTTGTTACTGAGGTCAAATGCTATTGTTTGACATTAGTTTGGTTCACCCCCCGAGGTAATGACCCTCAAATTGTTGCATAGTGTTCTTTATACATTTGTTACTTATAAATTTCATTTTTACATTCTTTTCTTTTTATGTTATTGTTAAATATGATTTATGTTCTCATTACTCACTAGCACTATAATTTATAAGATTTTTGTCTTGTCATAAATAAATAAAATAAAAATAAATAAATAATATATTCCAATATGAAAACGTTGCCAAGCAGCTCGCAGGTTTGTAAGCTGAAATGACCGTAGAAAACCATAGAAAACCCATGGAAGCTTGTAGATCGGGAAGTTAAAAATAAAAATCTGTCTAATTTCAATGAATTGAAATCAATTTAGGAATTAGAATGAAGTAAAATATCCCTTAACGGCATCACATCATTGATTGATTCTATGTATTTCAGAATCAGAATATTAGTTTTAAGTATAGTTTTGTAAGAAATGAAAAAATAATTCTTTGAAACATGCAGTTGCATTTGTTTTGCTCGTACAGAATTAGCACTAACTTCATTAAATAATCATAAAATTTTATTTATTAAACTTACTTAGACAAAGTAACTTAAACTAAACTAGTTGTAGTAAACTGTAGGGAACAAAAAACCAGAAAAGAGAGGGGAATTAGATACCGATATTATCAAAAAGACACACTTAAAGATCATATAACCCACCGGTGCAGTATTTTTTTTGCTCTCAACTGTTTATTGTAGAAGCCAATAACTAGAAAATAACATACGAAATTTCAAAAGACAAAAACTTATCTTTTACTAACTAAATAAATAAAGAAAAAAGTGGTCACACCACAACACATTATAGTCAAAGAAGAAGAGACAACTTCTTGTTTAAGTCAATAACTGTTTGTTATAACAATTTATTGAATGGCATATCGTTAGTTAGATGTGGTTATACTAATGCACGAGTAGATACACAAGCGGACGCACTATTCCTTACTAAAGTTTCATAATAAGTATAAATTTTATATTTTTAATTAAAGTGTTTAATTTTCATAGTCGTCTATGTTATTTCATAGATGAGATAAACAAAGAACTTGTTACACACAAGAGAGTCTGGGACGACTTTACTATCTGCAACAAGAAAAAAAATTAAATATATGTTCGATACATAGGAATTAAAAAAGTTTTAACAAAAGCATTTAAAAATCACAATATATGTATGACATTGCAGTAAAGACACTAAACTAAAAATATATTGCATAAATTATGGCTGTAAAAATTTAGAAAACATGTTACATATATTAAGGATGCTTCTTTTGAATTTTGAAGATTCTAAAACTATTTTATAGAAATTGCGAGTAAATTTCATAAATTCAATTTCGAAATCTTATATGTAAATTAAAAGAATTTATGAAAGCTAAATTCAGTCATTTTTTTAAATGAAAGGTATTTAGACACAGATATGTCATCAAGCATTGGAATTTACTCAACACCCACCTTACTCAAGTTTTACTTTTTCAAGATTTTTTCAATATTTTCCTTCACTCAAACCTCTATATATATATATATATATATATATATATATATATATAAATTTTGGTATACAGACGCAACCGAATATGTGGGCATCAGTCCAGAATGAATTTATTGCTAATTCTAGGGGAGGAAAAACGGCCAAAAAGGCAAAAAGTGTACATTTGGTATCTTCAAAATAAACGAGTATAAAATATAGGTTCTGGATTCCACTACAGATATAAACATCACATACGGGGAAGTCTAACATCTTCGGATGTTAAGGGGGTGGAACGGCCGGTAAGTGTGAAAGGGTACCTTTTTGTATCTTATTTACAAAGTAATTTAGGAATATGAAATTTGATATGTAGATTCCACCAGAGACACAACCATCGGACAAGAATAAAATTTGTTTTAATTCGAGCCTTTGATGGGTAAAAACGGCAAAAAAAACAAAAAAGAAACAAGTGAGAAAATTATAGTCGGCCGATACCCTATACCATGCGTTTAGAGAATTGGTCTTAAGTCCAACTAAGCATAAACCAAATTTGAGTGGAACTTTTATTAATTTTTTGCATGTAGATCTGAAAATGTTCATATCGGATGCTATATTTATATGTAAAATAGGTCGGAAAAAGGACCGCTCCTGACCATATTTGGTAAAGTCACTTATTTTTTGCAAAAACATATGCAAACCAAGTTTGAGAAAAATTTATGCAATATTTTACATTTGATAGATTTAAGTGAAGATCGGGAAGCATTTATGGGTGCAATAAATACACACAAACCCAATTTGACTGAGTTCTATCTGACAATTAGGAGCTTATGTCAAGTCAATCTCATAGGGGTCATTTGTATGGGGACTAGGTCTGAATATGCACCCATTTTCACCAATTTCAATAGCGTTTGTCCTCTGGCTGGTAGAAGTTTATATACCAAATTTGATCAAATTATATATTAATATTTGCGACCTGTAGTTTTTTAAGTTTTAAACAGACGGACAGACGGACGAACGGACGGATGGAAATCGCTAAATCGACTCAAAAAGTGATTCTGAGTCGATCGGTATAATAAAATATGGGTTTAGGTCAAAGATTTTTGGTAGCCACAAACTTCGGCACAAACTCATTATGCCCTATACCACTAAGTGGTCAGGCTAAAATGAATATTTGGTATAACCAAAGTTTTTAACTTTAGTAATTTTTTCCTTCCCATGTAAAAAAACGCAAATTTGAGTTATATCCTTTCCACATTAAGCCATCGATTTTCATATATGCAAAGATAGATTTTAAATTTCTTAAGTTATTTACACTTAGGTCTGTTTTTATGCGGTTTATTTTTATGCGGATTTGAAGTTATGCGGTTTTAAATTCGAATTTATTTTTTTTTACTCATTTTATTTATTAAATTTTCAAAATTTTTTCTCGTTTTAAACATTTCTAAACGTTGGCATCACTAATGCACAGTAATTTTCAAAATTTAAAAGCAATTTGATTTTCTTTAACGATGTGTACACGATGTGTATATGTATGTGTGAAAGCAACGAAAGCATATATTATAGAATTTGGTGATTCCCCGTTTTAAATTAAATGTTTGTATTTTTGTCATTCAACCTGAGTGTAATTCTGTCATTGAACTTGTTACGTGCAAAGTGGGAGGTTTCGTTTTTCATTTGCATCGTACACATTTAATCTTTATTTTTTTTAAATATTATTTGAAAAGGTAAGTGCTACGATATATGTATGCCTTAAATTAATGAAATAAAATTTGTTATATTTTTAAGGTTTTTTTTTTCTAGATAATGGACACAACTAAAAAACAAGACAAGCAATTTCTTTGGAAACAAAAATGGAAATTTTAAATCGTATAGAAAAGGGTGAAAGGTATGTTGCTATTGGAAAACATTTTAAACTTGGAGAATCCTCAATAAGAGCAATTAAAATGAATGAATCTCAAATAAAAAAATCGGTTAGTTCTGGAACACATTTTAGTTCAAAATTATCATCTTATTCTCGTGATTCCGTTTTGGAGAAAATGGAGCGAGCTCTTATAATATGGATTGAGGATCTGACTAAGAAAAAAAATACCTATTAGTGGTTATTTAATTACGGAAAAGGCACTTATTTTGAATGAAAAAATTAAAGAATCGGAGCCATCCACATCTAAAAAATTTTCGGCAAGCAAAGGGTGGCTTACCGGATTTTTAAAGATGAATGCACTTCGTAACGTTCAAATTAGAGGCGAAACTCCATCAGCTGATGAAGACAGTGCCAGAACCTAAATTAAAAAAGATTATCGAAGATGCAGGTTATTGTGCATATCAGGTTTTTAATGCAGATGAAACTGGATTGTTCTGGAATAAAATGCCTAATCGTACGTATATAGCAAAATCTGAAAAAAAAAAACGCTAGTGGGTTTAAAGCAAACAAGGATCGGATAACTTTTTTACTATGCAGTAATGCTTCAGGCGATCGAATGTTAAAACCACTGGTAGTAAACAAATTTTTAAGACCACGAGCTTTAAAAGGTAAGGATTTAAAGCGTTTACCCATACATTGGATGGCTAATTCCAAAGCCTGGGTAACAACTGCAATTTTTACCGAATGGTTTAACAAATGCTTTGTGCCCGAAGTAGAATTTTATATGAAGCAAAAAAATTTACATTTTAAAGTTTTGCTTACAGTGGATAATGCTCCTGGGCATCCACACATCGAACATCCCAATGTAAAGGTATTATTTTTTCCACCCAACACTACAAGTATTCTCCAATCATTAGACCAAGGAATTATTTCTACATTTAAAAAATATTATAAAGGGTCCGCCATCTAACGTTTTTTTTTTCAACTAGTGCTTATTTCATGAATGGTAACACCTAGCTCATGTCTGATTTGACAGATAATTAGTTTTATGCTTACGCTGAACAAATATGGTTGTGTATACGCTTGAACAACGCTGGGAAATATTGCGACATTACTTTGAAAATCATGGTAATGTTGCAGAATGTGTGCGAAAATTGCGTACGGATTTTGGAAGAAGAGAAGCACCGTCAGCTCCGTATGTTCGTTATCTTGTGAAAAAAAGTGAAAGGAACTGGCATCCTCATCGATAAACCAAAGCGTGAAAAGCCAAAAACAGTGCGTACACCCGAGAAAGTGTGCGTGAAGCGCCATCAACATCAATTCACCGTCGTTCTCAAGAATTGAACATTTCGGAGGCATCATTGAGACGAATTTTGCATAAAGACCTTGGTATGACGCCATACAAAGTCCAATTGGTTCAGGAGTTGAAGCCAACTGACCATCCAACGCGTTTTCGCTTCGCTAACGCGTTTTCGCTTACAGAAGATGCCGATTTTGCCAAAAAAAAATCATCTTTTCAGATGAAGCTCATTTTGATCTTGGCGGGTATGTAAACAAGCAAAATTGTCGCATTTGGGGCACAGAAAACCCGCACGCATACATTGAAAAGCCGATACACCCAAAACGAGTCACTGTTTGGTGCGTATTTTGGTCCAGAGTCATAATTGGGCCATTTTTCTTCGAAAATGAGCAAGGATTGGCCATTACAGTCAATGGCGATCGTTATCGGGCCATGTTGAACGAATTTTTGTTCACAAAAATTGAAGAGGAGGATATTGGCAACATTTGGTTTCAACAGGACGGCGCTACGTGCCACACAGCCGAAGCTGATGTCGCAGAGCTGATGTCGTTTGACCACCTCGGAGCTGCGATTTGACACCGTTGGACTATTATTTGTGGGGTGCCCTCAAAGATAAGTGTTACGCCAACAAGTCAGAGACAATTGACGCTTTAAAGGACAATATTCGTTAAGCCATTGGTGAAATACAGCTGCACACAATCGATAATGTGCTTAAAAATTGGACCGATCGTGAAGGCTACTGCATGGCCAGCCGAGGCAGCCATTTCAATTAAATTATTTTCCATTATTAACCGGAAGGATTGTACTTTCAAATAAAAAAAGAAAGTTGAAATAATATTCAGTAGCTTTTTTCAAAAAAAAAAAAAGTTATTTGGCGGACCCTTTATTAAACGTACGTATAAATTTATCTATATATATAAAATTCATTTTCTGTTTGTTTGTTTGTTTGTTTGTTTGTTTGTTTGTTTGACCGCTATACAAATTTTTATTTCTCAACGGATTTTCCTGAAATTTTGTACACACGATCTCTATACCCCAGGAAAGGTCGCCATATACTTTTTACCGGCCACGCCTACTTTTACGCCCACTTTTTATGTAAAATTCATTTTCTATTTTATTCATATTTGTTCACTATACAAATTTTTATTTGTTAACAGATTTCTCTGAAATTCGGTACACACGATCCCTGTACTCCAGCTAAGGTCACCATATACTTTCTATCGACCACGCCTACTTTTACGCCCACTTTTTATATACAATTCATTTTCTGCTTTTTGGTATATTTGTTCGCTATACAAATTATTATTTTTCAACGGATTTCTCTGAAATTTGGTACACACGATCTCCGTACTCCAGGAAAGGTCGCCGTATGATTCTTACCGGCCACGCCTACTTCTGCACCCACTTTTTGTATACAATTCGTTTTCTGTTTTTTGGTATATTTGTTCGCTATATAAATTTTTATTTTTCAACCGATTTCTCTGAAATTTGGTACACACGATCTCTCTGCTCCAGGGAAGGTCGCCATATTCTTCGCACCGGTCACGCCTACTGTTACGCCCACTTTTTTTGTACAATTCATATTCTGTTTTTTGGTACATTTGTTCGCTACAAAATTTCTTTTTATCGGATTTCTCTGAAATTTGCTACACACGATCTCTGTACTCCAGAGAGGTCGCCATATGATTCTTGCCGGCCACGCCTACTTCTACGCCCACTTTTTATACAAAATTAATTTTCTGTTTTTTGGTATATATGTTCACTATAGAAATTTTTATTTTTCAAGGGATGTCTAAAATTTGGTCACACGATCTCTATACTACAGGGAAGGTCACCATATGTATATAAAACTTATTTTTTTCCTTTGGTTGTTATACAAGCTTTTATTTTTCAATGGCTTTCTCCGAAATTGAGTAAATATTCCAGGTAAGGTCGCCATATGATTTTTACCGACCACGCCTACTTTTACGCCAAATTTTCTTATAAAATTCATATTTTGTTATGTGGTATATTTCTTCCCTATACAAATTTGTACTTTTCAACGGATTTCTCTGAAATTTGGTTTACACGGAAATAACTTCACTGTGAACAAATTCCCCAAACTTAAAAAAAGGTACCCAAAAGAAATGAACAAATTCCCCACTTTTTTTTTAATCGAAAGAAAAAATGAACTTACTCCCCAAATTCATTCTTAAATTGTTGCATATCTTTATTTAATGAATTTTGTTAAATATTTATTTTAGTAAACATTTCCATACTACTCTCAATATATGTATGTCCAACAATAAATGCATTTAAAATGAGTATTCTTTTCAATAGCATCATTTCGTTGCGCGGAAGCTAAGCGCAAATATATACATATTTTGACAATTAAAATAAGTTGGCAACAGCTGCGCGGCAGCACAGGTGTGGCTGCCAAACACGCGGAAGCGGCGCGAGAACGCGGACGCGGACGCGACGGATGCGGACGCGACGCGCTCTCGGAACACAGCTCAGCTAAAATATCGCAATGATCTGAAAAATATATTTCGGCGATTAAAATAAGTTGACAACAACTACGCACAGCACGGGTGTGGCTGCCAAACGCGCGGAAGTGGCGCGCGGCGCACGACCGCGGACTCGGACGCGACGGATGCGGACGCGACGCGCTCTCGGAACACACCTCAGCTAAAATATCGCAATGCTATAAAAAATATGTGTTAGGAATTAAAATAAGTTAACGAGAACTAAGCGGCAGTACGGGTAGTAGCTGGGAGGAAGCGGCGCGAGGGGCGCGGACGCGATGGATGCGGACGCGATGCGCTCGCGGAACACAGCTCAGCTAAAATATCGCAATGATCTGAAAAATATATTTCGGCGATTAAAATAAGTTGACAACAACTACGCAGCAGCACGGGTGTGGCTGCCAAACGCGCGGAAGCGGCGCGCGACCGCGGACTCGGACGCGACGGATGCGGACGCGACGCGGTCTCCGAACACAGCTCAGCTAAAATATCGCAATGCTATAAAAAATATGTTTTAGGAATTAAAATAAGTTAACGAGAACTAAGCGGCAGCACGGGTAGTAGCTGGGAGGAAGTGGCGCGAGGCGTTCGGACGCGGACGCGACGGATGCGGACGCGATGCGCTCGCGGAACACAGCTCAGCTAAAATATCGCAATGATCTGAAAAATAGATTTCGGCGATTAAAATAAGTTGACAACAACTGCGCGGCAGCACGGGTGTGGCTGCCAAACGCGCGACGGATGCGGACGCGACGCGCTCTCGGAACATAGATCAGCTAAAATATCGCAATGCTCTGAAAAATATGTTTTAGGGATTAAAATAAGGTAACGAGAACTAAGCGGCAACACGTGTAGTAGCTGTGAGGAAGCGGCGCGCGGGCGCGGACGCGACGGATGCGGACGCGACGGATGCGGACGCGACGCGCTCGCGGAACACAGCTCAGCTAAAATATCGCAATGATCTGAAAAATATATTTTGGCGATTAAAATAAGTTGACAACAACTGCGCGGCAGCACGGGTGTGCTGCCAAACGCGAGGAAGCGGACGCGACTCACTCGCGGAACACAGCTTAGTGAAATGTCCTACGATAAATTTTATCTACGTATGTGAAACAATTACCTGTTGATCAAAATAGGCCACACATGTACTATAAGCAGTTGCTTAAAGAAACCTTGCGACACAATATTAAACGTCGCATTAGTATTTCATTTCTGAAACTTGAATTTACGTCTCTGCTCAATGATGATCACTTATTGAATGAAGTAATTCAATTTTTAAATGTTCCGATTCCTTTAATATGCAGACGATTCCGTTACATTTGATATTTATAAATAAAATTAAAAAATACTTAAAGCGGTTTCGCAACTTATTTTTGAAGCATTTTTGCTGCAGCATCTTAAAAAACTTCTAAATTAAAAAATAAAAAAATTTTGAATTGAAATAAAAAATTAATTTACTGCCCATACAAATTTTTAAGTACTCAGTGCCTGGTAAGCATAGTGAACTATTTTTCAAGTCAAAGGCCTTTTTATCCCGGGCAAGACCGGGTAAAAACAGCTAGTAGTCAATAAAATAGAAAACGAATCATTAACGCTAAATGAGGTATGGAAATAAAACATACAAATGTTTAAATTAATAAAAGAATTTTAAATTTTATGATCAAATTTTTTGTCAAAAATATATATATTTTTTTCAAGTTTCGATCGTATTGTCGCTCAAACTATATTTCTTATAGTTTTTAAATATTATGGTTTAAATATCTAAAATATTAATTACGCTACCAACGTAGCGGTTATATTGCTAGTATTTATATAAATTTGTGAAATTCTTAATTTTCTTGTTTTTTTTATTTGTTGGGGCAAAAGTTTACAGAGTCAAATTTGGTATTTTAAATTACAAAATTCCGAGATTATTATATTAAAAAGTTAATTTTAAAAGTATTCTGTGATTGGAGACATAATTTCTTCTTATTTTATTCCTTTTTTAAGAGCTCTTTCCTCGTCAATGAGCCAAAAATGAGAAAGGCATACTTCGAAATCAAATGATTTAAAAAAGAAGAAAAGTCATAAAGTTAGGTATAATTATTAAGTAAAAACTGATCTTTAATTAATTATATTGAGACATTTCTGACTTCAAAGCACAGGCTTAATTATTTACTTATCTACCATATTTTGCTTGATTTCGTTTAAAAATTATACTTTTCCTCAATTAAATGAAATAAGCTAAATAACATGTGACAATATCACCATTTTTTTTTTTTTTGAAACGATACCATTTAATAAAATATTTTAATTTATGCAATCATTTGAAAAAAGCATAACACTAAAGTACTTAAAGTAAAATACTACTAGACAAGACTGTTGAAAAAAAAAGAAAAAACTGGGTAAAAAAATAAACATGTTCTTCCTTTATTGTAGTTGATGCTATTTCAAGAGTTGTGATGAGGATGCTGTTAGTAAGAAAGCAGCAGTTTTTGGTTTACTAATCTGTATAGTCATAAATATTAAGCTCAACTACAAGTTGCATACTTAAACTAAAGTCGGCAACTTTCGTAGAAATAATGTGTGGTCTTTAATAACAACTACATATTGTGTAACAACACTCTGGGAAATACTTTTAGTTGCATATGAGTTATTTATTTTATATTGATTTTTACATTAAAAAAAAAAACTATAAAAACTATTGCATAATTAAATGAGCTTTTCTATTTTAAAAAGGCCATAATTTACAATAAATAATTCAGTTATATAAAAGAAAAAATATATATCTATAATATTAATAGGCTAGGCGATTTCTTGTGACTGATGTTTTGTTCTACCGTTTTATCCCGATTTGCAGATTTACAGATTTTTAAATTTTTTCCTTTATTTTGAGTAAATTGCATTTAAAGTTGCTACTAACACATACATAAAATTATACAATGCTATGTGTGTGTTTATTAAATTTGCTAATGTGTTTGTAATAAAAATGAGTTTGTTTTTTTTTTTTTGTTGATTTGTGAATTGGCTATAATTGATTAGCATACTTTTAGGGTCTTTATTTAATGAAAAAATAAAATTTCCTAGCATTTGCGCTCGAATTTCGAGGGCTGGAATCTGCTAGTATATATAAATGTTTAATCATTGTGGACGAATATATTTTATAACTTAATTGTTGCGAATTAACAACGTATGAAGAAAAACCGATTAAATGGAAAAAATATAAACAAAAACGTCATCTAGTAATTAGGCTTAATATTTTTGTAAAAAACGTATATACATATTAGGATGGGTCAATTTGTGCTGATAAGAAAAACGTGGCAGGCGTATAGCAAAATCGAAATCTACACGAAATTCTAAGAAAATCACCCAAAGAAAGTATGGGTCTAAAATGAAAACCTAGCTCCCGCCGAGAGACATGAAGATTTTTATTTTGTTTTTACGAAATTTAATTATTATACGAATTACAAATTATACAATTTAGTAGTCTGCTATGAAAGTTATCAACAAAGAGTAATTAGAATTCAATATTATTAATAGTTCTAGTCATTGTAGAAATTTACCGTTAATGCATTTTATAAAAACGTGGTGTTAAACATTTGATTCGATTGATTTATAAACATGATAGTTAACTTTCAAAAAGTCAGCGCTTATAACATTAAATTATGGAATCATCAGCGATGTCCGTTCGTCGTATGCAAAACAATGATTCAGCCTTACTTGCATTTTCTTTTGATGGCAGAAAAAATGATGCACTGATGCGGGAAGAAATAAGTGGAAAATACCATCCGAGAGTCGAATAGTGATTGTAAAAGAGCCGCGAAGCAAGTTATTAGGTCATATAAAAGTTGACGCTGAGGACTCCAATACTTGAGTTCTTCAAGGAAAAAAATTCTCGCTTACCAGCTTGATAGGAGTTTGCTGCAATGGGGAACCCACCAATACTGGAACTGAAAATGGAATTCTACGAAAGTTTGAAGTTTTGTTGAATAAACCATTACATTGGTTTGTTTGTTTGTTGCATTTCAACGAACTCCCGCTTCGCCATTTATTCAATGCTTTAGAAAAATCTATTACAAGTGGATCACGCACTGCAAGTGGGGCTTTGACGAAATTAATTCAGACATGTGAACAACTTCAGGTAAGCATATATTAGTTTCATCAACGTTTAATGTAAGTCCCTTAAAAGTAAAACAAACATTTCGTTGTAGGCTTTACCTGCTTATGAACCGATTTTATTGGGAAATATGCCTCCACCTTTAGACGCTAAAGATGAAAAAACTCTTTCTACTGACGTCCTATATCTTTTTCGAATAGCAAAAGCTATATCGGAAGGTTCGTGTCCAGAAGATATAGCCAGTATGAAACCGGAGCAAATTGTTCATTCTCACTGGTTAACAAAACCGAGCAGACTTTTGCGCCTATATGTTGCACTAGTACGTCTTCAACAAATTTAAAAATATTATTTAACTTTATTATGAAAGTTTACGTACCGGTGTATTTTAATTTAAAATTTTATAAGTCAGTAGCATACGGCAGTGCGCTTTTATATAAATATATTAAGTCAACGCAATTTTTACCTCAAAATCTTGGGAAAATTGTAAACAAAACGATACAAAACAATGCATTTTTAGGCCATCCGAAAATATATTGTTAACAATGCATTTCGACGATAGGAAACCTGTCCGAGAAAGAGCCATTAACAAAATTTTGTAATGTCGTGAACAACTGTATGACTCAACTAAACTCAGGGCTTATAAAAAGCATCCCATTAATTTCAATTGCACGGATTATAAGGATTTAGTCGACTTAGATAATGACAACATACTATCTAAGCCTCCACTTACTGCAAGCATCCCACACGAGCACCTGCTAGAGTATATTAAATCTGATGATGTACCACTAGGAATTCCATTGCACATCCAAGGAACCGACCAATGTGTGCAGTTGCTGACGCATATCTCACGACGAGTAATTGCAAAAAATCGTAACGATGTTATGTCAGTGACTTTAGAAAGTCGAACCCGAACACCCCGAATGGATTGTAAAAAAGAATTAGGTTCTATTGTTTGAATTACGAAATAAAACATTAATTAAAAACAAATTGTGTTCTTACTGATTGCTCAATAACATTACAAACTTAAGTTCCAAGGTAGATAAAGGTCTTTAAAATATGGCTTGAAAAGTTGAAGCAAAATTAAGCCCAGCATTGTTAAAAATGTGTTATTTTTTATATAAAACAGTATTTCGCAAAAAAAGGCACGCTATTGCTTTAAGTTTTTGAGATATTTCCACCTAAATGTGAAAAAAGCACAGTTATTCGATTTATGCAATTTTCAAACATATATCTCAAAAACTAAAAGCGATGGACAATTTCCCAGGTCATATTCATATTCAGCAGGCAAAATACATTTAGAAGAAAGCCAAAAACATTGAGAAAAAGTGTATTTCCAAAACTTAAGGTTTAACCAATGACCTTTGACCTTTATTTAAAAAAATGTGTAGTGCCATTCTGAAGGGGGCATCAATATCCATTATATGAAACCTAACTGAGATCTGTATCTAGAGTACTTTTTGAGATAGCAGCATTTATGCCAGAACACAGCTTTGTCAAATTTAAACGATTTTCCCCAATTTCCGAAATTCCATTATGTCTCTCGCCGGGAGCTACGTTTTGATTTTAGACCCATAGTTTCTTCAGCAAGTTTTCTTAGAATTTATTGTAGATTACGTTTTTACTATATTCTGTTAATAAGACCATAACGTCCAATCATTGATTTCGGTAAATTTCTTGAAGAAAATTTTTGAAAAAGTAAAATTGGAGATTTTGAAATAGCGTTAAAAAATATGTACCGTTTGACATTAATTTAGAACGGCTAACAATAAGATCATTTTGTGATCAGGAGAATGCAAAAAGGTTGTTGTTGTAAATTATTTCATTGGCTTTAAAAATGTGAGCTCGATTTTCTTAATCAAGTGGTCTGCGGCGCATTTATTGCCTGGGGAACTTGATATAACTTGGCTGTTTTTCAACCGATAATAGATTTTGTTGTTTTATTACAAAGATAATTTACTCTAGATTATGGTTTATTAAATTATTTAATTGAAACGCAATTATTAATATCAAAATTTTTGTGAAAAATGATTTTTTTTTCTTGATAATTTTTACATATAAATGCATATTTGAACTTTGGCTCAAATTTTGCGCACTAAAGCTTTAGATCCACTGTCACAATAATCCGACCAGCACGCCTAAAAATTCGACCAAAAAAATTTTTCATACAAACCGCAGTCACTCTATATATAAACAAAAACAAAATGCAAACAAATATGTGTATGCATCGTAGATACAATTTTTGCTATTTTTAAATTTTCGTACATCATACCTGCGTCTGGAGGCTCAAAATATAATACCAATCTACTCAAAATAATGACAAACAATATTATCCAAATTTCAGCCAGGTAAATTTTGTGAGTGAGCGTGATTTCGCTATACTGACTTGAGTTGTTACAAATATCATGAATATATACACCTCCTGGGGTTCCAAACAATTTTTTCGATGTGTTATAAATGGAATGATAAACTGATATACAGTGGTGGACACGATTTTAACACATTAGCTATGTGTACTCTTCTAAACGAAAAATATTCTCATACTATATTTATAACTTCAATCACTTCTATGCCCTAATGTGACACGTACTGTCCTAAAACACGTGATATTATTTGGTTTCGGTTTTGTTCGTTGCAATTCGCTTGTTTTCTTAATACAACCAAGCCCAAAAATGATTGGACATTAATTAAGCACAAATTAAAAAAAAATATTTCCTTCAAAAATGAAAACAAAACTAAAAAATAATTTAATTTAAATCTTAGTACTTAGTAGGAAAACTCTCATTTTTAACAACAGCTGCACATCTCCTGGGCATACTCTCCACTACGGCCATAGAACGTTCCTTTGGGTATTGCGTACCATGCCTTTTGGATTTCCGTCCACAAATCGCTCAAATTTTTGGGTTTAACAGCAGTAGTGTGTTGCTCAACATCATTCCATAAGTTCTCTATGGGACTGAGATCCGTTGATTTAGCTGGCCAATTTAATACGTCGATATTATTTTGTTCCAATCAACACTTCATTATGGTGAAGTATGTTTCGGGTTGTTATCGTCCATAAAACGCCATCTAAGTGGCATATTTTCCTCTCCATATGGAATCATTGTATTCACAAGTACATTTTTGTAAGCGTACTGATGCATTGTGTGTGTATGGGACTAACACCATGCACAGAAAACGCGGCCCAAACCATCACATTTCCGCCACCGTGTTTGATCGTCTTTGACGTGTACTTTAGTTTGTGCTGCATGTTTGGAGGACACCATACATAACATTTTCCGTCAGATCCAAAGCGACAAAATTTTGATTCGACACTCGAGAGGGCATTTTTAAAAAAAGCATTGGCTTCTCTAAATGCTCACAGGCAAATAAAATTCGGAACTTCAAGTTCTTCTTTGACACGAGTGGCTTATGTTGTACAATACAACCACGCAAATTTATTTCAATTAGTCTTCATCTTACTGTTCTTGAGGAGATGCCAACACCAAATTTTGTTGAAAACTCTCTCTGAATTTCAAATAACAGAATCCTCTCTACGAGTTGTTTTTCTAGGTTTAGTACCCTATGCATCATTTTTGTACGGCCCATAGGTTTGAATATGACTTAATTCGTTGTACACCATCTTCCTGGAGCAGTTTAGAATGGATGCAATCTCAACAACGGTGCTTCCTCTCGAGCTTATTTGCTGAATTACCTGACGCTGCGCCTCTGTGCACCATTTACTTTTAGCCATATCTAAATATTGTTTTGTGCTTTTTTATTAAATCATTTAAATTAAAGCACTTATAAAACTTATCTATTTAAGATTTTAAATTGGGAAAATAATAAAAATATCAAGATTTAGAAAGTGTGCTAAACTAGTGTCCAACTCATTTTACATGTTACGCAATTAAAAATAACGGAACATATTGATCACGTCATGGACAACACTTATGGGTAAATACTTTACTTAATTTAGTTTACTAGAAAAACTTATAAGCATTAGAATGTAACATATATAAAATGTGCTAACCAAATGTCCACCACTGTATATCCTCTGCACAGTGGTGTAGAGGATATGAAATAAAAACTATATAAGACAAAAACTTAAAATCTAACAACTCCATTCACAGTTTAAAGATAAGCCATCATAAAAATTAGAGAGCTTTTAATTGAACGTCGCAGGGTGTATAGATATGTTTTTGTTATTGTTGTAAATAGTAAACCATTAGTATGGCATACTGTGCCATAGTTTACAACATGTTATGCAGCCTAGACACATCATGCCGAGCACAATAAGCGAAGAAAAACAACGAACACAATGCTCTGTTTGCAAATATGGTTGACTGAGTGACGGTATGTTACTCGTCCATTGGCTAGTCAGGCGACATTTTACATTAGCTAGAGTCTCACCAGTACATAGACAAATACCAAGTAATGTTTAGGAATTATTTTTTTTTTTTTTTTTCAAAACATTTTGTTTTATTTTGTTTTCTTAAGTGACATAAACAAAACCTGACCAGCCTTGAAACTAGAGGAGCATAACGTTTTTAAGTAATATTTTATTTTGTATTTTCAACATATGCGATCTTAAAATGCGTCAACATGCGAGAAACCCCCTTTAGGAGATTGTTTGTTTTACTTAAAAACTTACATCGTGTTTAACATTTCATGTAAATTGTGTGAATGTATGTTTTTTGTGTTGGTTTCCTAAAAATAAAACATTACATCATCTGAGAACAATAGACGATACAAAGAGAAATATTAGATTTAAGAAGTATTTATAAATTAAGAAATATATACAGCCATAAATTAAGGCCATTATAGTTATTAATTTATATTTTTATAAGCTTTTCCTCTAAACAATATTGTAGTTTATCAACATTCTTCAATAAGTTAAAGAAGGTTAAAAAAAAAACACAGGCCGCTATATTTTAAATTTTGTGACTGGAGTATACTTTACTAAATGTCTTTGGCGCGCTGAATCCGTCCCATAAGGTGGTCGCGAAATCCTAATTTTAAAATGTAATAATAATTTTTTTTGCTGTAATTAAGATTTTATTACACCGCGAATATACGTAATTTATACAGCACTCTTTATAGCATTTGCTACTGCACTATAAGTGGAGGGTATAAAAATAAAACACTTTTGTATTTTTATACTCTTCATATCACTGTGCAGAGGGTATACACAAGTTTGTCATTCCGTTTGTAACGCATCGCAAATTTATTTGCGACCCCAGATATATATTCATAATCGTCATAGCAACACAAATGACCGCCCGTCTGTCAATTGAAATTACGCTCATTCACAAAATAAATAATTTACCTGGGTAAAGTTAAGATAATATTGTTTGAAATTATTTCGAGCAGGTTGGTATTGAATTTGGAGCCTTTAAGCACAATAGCTGAGGAATGATGTACGAAATTGTAAAGATACTTCGATAAAATTTCATATCAAAGTAAAAAATAGTGAAACAGAACACATGCATATAGATACTTATACGTATCAGCAACGCATACACATGTTTGTTTGCTAGTTGTTTTTTTTTTTTTTGTAGATGTGAATGAATGGTTTATCGATGAGAGTAAGAAAATAACAAGGTAGTTATACTCTTACATTTTTTAAACAAACAAAAATGTAATTGGGACTAAGGGAAGCGCTTGGTAAAAGTGGGAAAATGCATGCTAAATTATGGAAAAATGCCTGTTAAGTCTATAGGAAATGCATGCCAAATGGTAAAAATGCATGTCAAAAATGGCAAATGTTTGCTAAATTTGGGCAAATTTATGGGAAAATGCATGCTAAAAATAAGAATTTTTCTGTTAAAAATGAGAAAAATTTGCATGCTAAATGTAAGGAAATTGCATGCTGAATTAAGAAAAATGATTTTCGAAGCTCAAATAAAAAAAATCTTTCGAAAAAACAAAAACATGCACATAACATGCATTTTTACCATTTAGCATGCATCCTATTGACTTAACAGGCATTTTCCCATAATTTAGCATGCATTTTCCCATTTCTGTACAGCAAAACCAATTCTCTCAAATGTAATTATATGTATTTATATTTACTAGCATAACCCAGCACTCGAAATTCGAGTGCAAATTCTAGGATATTTTATTTTTTCGTTAAATTTTTTTCTTTCAATGCCTTTTTAAACTATATATAAACAAAATATGAATATTTAAATAAAATTCATTAAATTTCATAATAAATATTTGTTGAACACACAGAAGATCCTAAATATATCCTAATCAGTTTCAGCAATTCACAATTCAACTTAGGACGTGTGATATACAATTACAATGAAATGCGATGAATTGTGAATTGTCAAAAATTTATTAGCATAGCTTTAGATGTTAGAAGTTAGCATCTCAAACGTTAGCATCTCACTAAAAACATGCAACTTTACTTGCATCCAGCATAGTTCTATAGTTCCTGATAAGTTTCGGCAATAGTTCTATTGATTTGAGCTTAAAATCGCGATTTAAAGGTATGAGATGCGAACTTCGCAAAAAAAAATCTCAACATCTCATCAGATTTTGAATATATGACCATAGAGAAGTTGCATCCAGCATAGTTCTATAGTCTCCGATGGTTTTAACAATAGTTCTGCTGATTCACGAAGCTAGATAAATGTCCGGAATGGAAGTTCATCAAAGAGGTCAAGTTTTGTAAGCTTCCGCTTTTGAAAAATGGCAATTTTTGTTCTCCCGTCAAACTGGAAACATATTTGCTAAACGTGATGAATACTTGTGCATTTGACTCGATATTTCAAAAAATTTTGAATGCAATCGCTTTAAAAGAACAGTATTCTGAGAAACTTTGCGAGAGTGATAATGTCACAATACGATTTGCTCAGAACAAGGAACAACTCACGATGGGTAGTTACAAAAAAAGGGGCCGAAATACTTTTTGAATTGACTCTATATAAGATAGAGCAATTTACGAGAAAGACGAAACGTCTAAATGCATTGTGCAACGTTGCACACTTGGCGCAATATCTACTTGCCGATGAGCCAAGTTGCAAGACGAGAGTCGCCTGCCCGTGCGGATATCGCATCGAAACCCAACACATATTATTTAGTAACGATGTAGATGTAATATTGTGTGAAAGTTTCGTTTTTATGGAAAAAGCAATCGATAAGGGGCATTCTACAAAAAGAACGGGCGGCATGTGCCATAGTTCTATAGAAGATCAAATAGAATATGGATCACACATATTGATCGATACTTCCGTTTTGACGGACCTCCATTACACCGTACGGAATGAAAACCTTAGAAATCGGGGATAAAATCTATCGACTGGCTGGTCCCGCAAACTTTATTATGAATCATTATGTGGCATACGTGAAATCGGATACGTATTGGCACGAGTTTGACGATCTAGCTAGATCTGGAGGAACCGTTAGGTCGAGCAAGGAAGTTTCGCCTCATTTGGTCGTGTACACGTACGCAGGTAATAAGGATTAATGCGATATTGCCAACAAACTATATTTTTTATTTTGGTTTTTTCGCACGCTGAAGAACGAAATGTCCGGCAATTGCCGCAAGACCTCGCGGTCTCCTTGAAAACCGGCAAAATTAAAAAAAAATCAAAAAAAAAAAAATACATAAAACAAAAAATCAAAGAAAAATACATTAAAAAAAATACTTAAAACAAAAAATCTACAAAAATGCATAAAACAAAAAATCAAATAAAAAAATGCATAAAACAAAATCAAAAAAAAAATAGATAAAACAAAAAAAAAAAAAAAAAAAAAACATAAAACAAAAAATCAAAAACAAAAACTCAAGGAATACATAAAAAAATACAAAAAAAAATGGATCCAAATCTTACCACGTCCTCGTCGTTGAGTCCGGGTAACGCTGAGAGTAAGAATACCAATTCACAGCAAAGTTATTGAAATAAAAATTCAAAATTAAAATTTTTTATTATTTTTTTCAGAATGCCTAGATGCAGGAACTCTTCGAGATTAATGCGAGGAGACTAGAACTATAATTTTTCCTGCAATACATCGAAAAGAGCTTCGGCTTCTAGCAGTCTTCAAAAAAATAATAAAAGTATTTAATCAGCATCTCAGGTAAAGAATGGTGAGATGCTGATATCGGGAGACCAGTTGTCGTCTTTTTCGGAGCTGAAAACGATAGTTTTAGTCTTCTTTTTTTTCAAACACGTTTTTAACACCGTCGAAAATATTTTTTTTTATATACTTTAATATATTTTTAACACATATTATGCATAAATTTTACCGTTCGACACTTCTCCTCCATATGATCTGTAACTATGTCAAATTTCGCACTCCTACGTTCGCGCATTTTGCTTAACAACGGTCGCAAAGATTTTCCTTTATGTATTAACATATAGATGCTGCTTGCATTTAATAATTGCTTTCAAAATTAGAAAAGCACAAAAATACCTAAAATTTTAGTTAATTATGTAATTAATTTTAAACATCATAGTAATTACACTCTTTTTTATTTCTTAGTGTTGATAACTTTGGTTATAATATTGAGTTTAGAATAAGGGTGGAGGGTACGAAAGACTCAGATATCCTAATTCATCTCCGTTGAAATTATCTGGTATGACGTATTCTTTTCAATCATTATCAAAAAATAAAATATTCGATAAATCGTCTGACCTTTTATGTCAAAGGCTTTGCTGCGCTAAATCCGCTGTCCTCAGTATACTTTGATCCCAAAATCTGGAGTTGATATCAAATTTTGTGGACCTATATATTTTAGAAATGTCAGCTGTGAAAATGAGGACACTTCAAAAGCGAAAATTGAATTAACGCCCCATAAAAGATTTTTTAGCGTTTAACGGCCGTATGCAAAAAAATTAAAGTGTACTTCAAGTAGACTTTATCAATAAATTTTGTATGAAAAACAAACATAGATCTGGGAATGAAAATGGTCCTGGACAATTCGCTCTGGAGTCCGTAAGTGCTGCACAGTGACAGAAAATATATTGCACAGTCAGTCACTATGTCGGCTGTCCTGATAGCCTGATGCCCATGACTTATATGATTTCCATATACATAATTTAAGAAGTTCTGCTAGTAAGTATTTCTTTCACATACACAGAAATTGCCTTGAATGCTGCCTGACTTTCTATAAAGAAGTTAATATGTGAGTTTTTAGTCCTATTTGTGTGTGACAGTTCAGCCCCAAAGATGTCTGCCTGAAGGAAACTCCTCAATGCGCAGCTATTGACAATAGACCGCAGGCTCAACTTCTTCCAACATTTTCGAACCATAAATGAAAAAGTTTAAGGTCCTTTGTTCAGAGCACTCCCGCTAACCAGTCGCCCTATTCAAGGGTAGTTGGTGGTTTCCTGTCAAATTAAAATCCTATATCACCAATATATCAACCATTCCCATTCCGCAACCAGATCAATCGGTTTAATATTCAATACCAGTGCTACGATCGGTGTGCTACGTAGCGCGCCAGTGATACACAGCTTAGCAAGTCTTTCTTTACTCTCAAAGCTTTCTCTTCCAGAGCTATCCATCACCATATGAGAACCAAATTGTGTAGTATTGGCCTGCAGTGCAGTGTAAATCTAATGTGTTAGTTTTGGTAAAATACTAAGATTTTGGCTAAAATTTTCTTGCATGCATGAAACGCACTTGTTGCCTTTTTGACCCGAAAGGTAGGATAACCTTTTTAAGAATGTTCTTTTAATATACCGGGTGACCCAATCCGAGTGCAAGACTAGCATTCGTTACACGAACATGATAACGGAGTTCTTGTGGCCTCAACTGGCCACCTGCCACACCGTGCACGAAACAATCGATTATCGATTTCCAGACCGAATCATCTACCGAAATTCCGATGTCAATCGGCCGCCAATATCGTGTGATTTAAAATCTTGCGCTCTCTTTCTTTGGGATTTTTTTTTTTTTTTTTTTTGAAATTTCAGGTCTATATGAATAAACCATAAACAACTCCTGAGCTCAAGGCCGAGATTCAAAGCGCCATCGGAGATATAGAGCCACATCTTTGTCAAAATGTCATCGAAAACTTCATGAAAAGAGCAAGGGCCACATGCATGATATTTTTATTCCATACATAATGTAATTTAAAACTCAATAAAATATCACCACATTGTTAAATTAAAATAAATCGTGCACTCTTATTGGGTCACCCTTTATAATTATTTTATGATTTGGGCACCGCAATGACACCAAATTTATGAAATTATCGCACAATGAATATTTTATTTTAAATTTTATATTTATTTTTATATTAAATGTTATCAGTTTTTGATTAGATCGCAAAAGATTAACTAACAAGGAAGCTACCTTAGGAGAAGACTCAAAATGGAAATGTGGACAACGAGACACAATTATTTTAACTATTTAGCAGATTCCAGCCCTCGAAATTCGAGTGCAAATTCTAGGAAATTTTATTTTTTCATTAAGTAGAGACCTTAAAGGTATGCTAATCAATTACAGCCAATTCACAAATCAACACAAAAAAACACACTCATTTTTATTACGAACACAGTAACAAATTTAATAAACACACACATAGCATTGTATAATTATACCCTATACCACTATGTGGTTTGGGTATAATGACTTTGTGCTGCTGTTTGTAACCAAAAATATTTGACCTACACCCATCTTTAATTATACCGATCGAATCAGAATCACTATCTGATTCGATTTAACGATGTCCGTCCGTCCATCCGTCCGTCCGTCCGTCCGTCTGAGTGTCCATGTAAAGCCCCCATACAAATGACCCTATGAAATCAACATAAATTGCCATAAGATCCCAATTATCATATAAATCTTAGTCATATTGGGTTTGTATGTATATATTACATCCATTAATCAGTAGTCCAAAAATGATCGCTATTGGATAGCTCTTAGTCATAGGCCCCATATAGAGCAGCTTCCCGATCTTCACTAAAATCTATCAAAAAACAAAAATATTGCACTGATTCTTCTCAAATTTTGTTTGTATATATTTTTGCAATGACCAAACATGGTCAGGATCGGTCCATTTTTGGGCCTAGTCCCCATATAGATATAGCATCCGATATGAAATTTTTCATGTCTGCAGCCAAAAAAATTAATAAAAATCCCACTCAAATTTGGTTTATGCTTATTTTCTATATCCAGTTAGTTGGGCCTAAGAGATAGCCATGGTATGGGGTATCTTACTTGTTTTATGTATGTGTTAGTAGCAACTTTAAATGAAATTTACTCAAAATAATGGAAAAAAAATTTAAAAATCTGTAATCTGCAAAACCGCTAAAAAGAAATACCTTTCCAATAATATACGTTTGGTCATAATCAAGATAAAACTGTAGAACAAAACATCGGTCACAAGAACTCGCCTAGCTTAATAATATTATAGATTAGCGTTGGCGTCAGTGCATTGCAGAACACCTTTGCCAGACTATTCTTCCACTTTTTCTAGAAAATGATAATAGTGTCAAAAGAAAAAATGGAGAATAAACTAAATAACTGATTTTATTTTTTAAATTTTTTAAACAAATCAGCTGATTTATGCCACTTTTATCAATTACGCCGATAATTTCTGGTAAGAAATTCATCAACTTCACGACTGGCTAGAGCTTTGAAACTTTGAGCATTTATCTAAAGTGCATGACAATACATTATTTCATAATCTGATATTCCACGATCTGATCATTATTTCTAGCGGTTAAGCTGAAAACGGATTTTTGTAATTGAATTTGCACCATCTTACCGAATAGCTCGAACTCTGAAAATTTCAACATTAATCAATTTCCACATTTTCTTTTTATTAATTCTCACGATTATCTTTAAATCGTTTAAAAGCATATCTTCAAATATTTATTTTTTTATTTAAACTTATTTAATCGAAAATTATGATATTCCTTTAAAAACAGTTTAACAAATATAAGGACTATCTCATTAAAATATTGATATTTCACCTGATGACCCTTTTCGATAGCGTAACAAAATTTTTAATAATTTCCAATTCCGGTGCGCAATTATGCATGCCAAAGCAATCACATTTCATTTACAAATATCTACCTATTACTCTCCAGAGTTAAAACATGATTACAAAATATATTAATTTCCATCATATTTTGCTGAATCGTACGGAATAAAACACAGTTAAATTGTAAAACTTGTTAAATTGAATATAATGGCTTACGGACAAACCAACATGCAGTAGACACAAAAATCCGTTAAAGGCCAGTTATAGACAACAACAAGTCAACAAAACATAGACTGTTATTTATATAAGCCATAAACATAAAATCATTCTTTAAGTTACTTAGTACGTACTATAAATATGTTTAGATGAATGTATTGTGTACAAGAGAAGAACTAATACTACACTTACCAATCGTATTTCAATTTCAGCATCTATACGTATACGCATCTTACGGTTTGTATTTTCACCAAATACCGATGTACATAACAGATCATCGCTGCCAGCAGCCATATGATGATTTACGCCACCAATACTTGAATCAACCATGCCATCGCCATCACCTAAAATATGACCGGATGCAAATGGATGTAAGGGGGAACCAGCCGCCGATGATTGTGCTGTTGTCGTCGATGGTGGTGGAGGTGGTGGCACTTTACCGGCATCTTCATAAAGAACACGTACACTACGTGGCCGACTATCAGCAGTAAAGAGTTCCTTACGATATGACTTGTCACAATCATAATGCTGTTTACGTTGTGCGAATGTTAAAAGGTCGCTTTCCGCTAAAAAAAAAAAAAAACAAAACGCAAAAACATATTTTGATTAGTCAATATGCTGAGTAACAAATGAAAAATATATGTAAATAAATGTGCAAAAAAAAAAAAAATATTAGTGCTATTCACATAAACATGAAAAAAATATATAAATTTTTTTTTGAGTATAATTTAAAATCAAAACTCAAGGTCAGATTTTCTATGTGAGACTTTTAAAAACCAAAAACTAATCTGGATTTTATTAGGGAATCTTATAAATTAGCATAAACAGTTATCGCTGCTGCAAGATTTCATTTTTTCAAATCACAGCCACATTTTAGGTTAATCTTTTGTTTCTCTTTGTTTTTTTTCTTTGTAGGGAATACGAACAAATTCAGTTATTTTTATGGGCTTTTATTACATCTAATTCTAAATTTACACGTTAGATATCTAATCTCTTTCTTTTATTTAAGTCTAGCAGATTCCAGCGCTCGAAATTCGAGTGCAAATTCTAGGAAATTAAATTTTTTCATTTAATAAAGAAGAAAACAAACTCAACACATTAACATTAACACAACCACATTAATAAATTTAATAAACACACAATAGCATTGTATAATTTTATATATGTGTTAGTAGCAACTTTAAACAAACATAACTTCAAAAAAACATTCCAGGCGATGAAAATTGTAAATCTGGGTAACCGCTAAAAAGCAGTACCTTTCAAATGATATATTTTTTGTCAAAATCGGGGTAAAACTGTGAAACTTACATCGGGCACAAGAAATCGCCTTGCCTATTAATATTATAGATACTATAGACTAAACTATAGACACACAATTTATAATTTTAATTCATTAAATACGGAGAAAAAAAGTAAATAAAAACCGTCGCGTGTCAAACGGGTCAACCCAAGATTCTGAATTGCTATCGTTGCATTCCACTTTCAGCAAAACTATTGCACATGCAAAAGAGTGTCTTACAAGCCAATTATAAGTGAGAAACTTCGTTGCTGCTGACGGAAAGAATTTTCAACACTTAAAACCAATAAAATTTTTTTTTCATTTTGAGAGTTAAACTTAAATATTTAAAAATTAATCAATAGCACAGTACATGTCTGAAACCAGAGTAAAATTTTACTGACATTATTTTTTTTTCCAAAAAATATACTTAAATATTTATACTCGTCCTACGCTGGCGCTATCAGTGTCAAATGAAAGAGGAGAATCTTGGCAATTAGAAGAAAAAAACAAGTAAGGAACCTATAATCGGTCTACACCGACTAGATGATACCCTACACCATCTTTTTAAAAACCCTATATCTTAGATCCAACTAATTGGATATAGAAAATAAGCATAACAAATTTGAGTAACATTTTTTTTGCCTTTGAATATGAAAAAGTTCATATCGGATGCTATGTTTATATGAGGAGTAGGTCGAGAAATGGACCGAACCTGACCATATTTGGTAAAATCACTTATTTCTTTCAAAAACATATACATACATTTGAGAAAAATCTGTGATATATTTTTGTTTTTTTAATAAATTTAAGTGACTATGACTAAGAATTGTCCTACAATGTTTATTTTTCGTCTACTGATTAATTTGACCGCGATCTATATGATAATTTAGATCTTATGGCAATTTAAGTCGATCCATAGCGGTCATATGTAAGGGGACTACGTCTGAACATGCACTAATTTTCACCAATTGTAATAGCGTTCGTCCTATGGACGATAAAAGCTTGTATACCAAATTTAATCAAAATATATTTATATTTGCGAGCATTAGTTAGATGTCAAGGCTCACAAGGACACACAGACCGACAGACGGACGGACGGACATCGCTAAAACGATTCAGAAAACGATTCTGAGTCGATCCGTATAATAATATATTAATCAATATTTTCTGAAATTACCAATAAATTTGTTCGAAAAAAATGTATTTTTATAATCTAAAAAAATAATATTTGTAAAATGGTTGAAAGTTCCACCTTTTAATGGAATGCTCCCACTTCAGCCAATTGCTACAGTCCATTATTAGAAAGTAAATAATCGCCTTCGGAATAGGAGCTTCACTTTAACCAAAAAAAAAAAAACATGCAATAATTTCTCTATACCTTTCACCGTTGTCCGTAACATTATGCCTATCACCGTTTTTGAAAACATATGCACCAATGACTCCGTCGGCCCATAAAATGCACCAAACAGAAATTATCTGTGGATGTAATGGTGTTTGCTTGTAGATTATCTTCACTCAAAATGCGACAATTTTGCTTATTTACATACCCATTCAACCAAAAATAAGTTTCATCGGTGAAAATCAATTTGTGCTTTAGCCCGAATTGGCCTAATTGGCAGAGCACACGATAATCGTTTGGCATTATTAATTACACAAGTTTAATCTTAAAAGCTCGTAAGCCGAGATTATTTCGTAAAATCGTTCATAAACGATGCTTTGCTGTACAGTGTCTACAGCTTGTTCGGTGCGCACAGTTAAGCATCTTACGGAATGCGCATTGTCATTAAAAGTTATTAGTTAGTTATTCGAATTATCTGCTCTGATGGACGATTATGACTACCATATTTCCGATTAATTTACATCTATGACAAACATCTTATATTTATATAAAGGGTCCGCCATCTAACGTTTTTTTTTCAACTAGTGCTTATTTCGTGAATGGTAACACTTAGCTCATGTCTGATTTGACAGATAATTAGTTTTATCCTTCCGCTGAACAAATATGGTTGTGTATACGCTTGAACAACGCTGGGAAATATTGCGACATTACTTTGAAAATCATGGTAATGTTGCAGAATGTGTGCGAAAATTGCGTACGGATTTTGGAAGAAGAGAAGCACCGTCAGCTCCGTATGTTCGTTATCTTGTGAAAAAAGTGAAAGAAACTGGCATCCTCATCGATAAACCAAAGCGTGAAAAGCCAAAAATAGTGCGTACACCCGATAATATTGCTGCTGTAGCAGAAAGTGTGCGTGAAGCGCCATCAACATCAATTCACCGTCGTTCTCAAGAATTGAACATTTCGGAGGCATCATTGAGACGAATTTTGCATAAGGACCTTGGTATGACGCCATACAAAGTCCAATTGGTTCAGGAGTTGAAGCCAACTGACCATCCAATGCGTTTTCGCTTCGCTAAGTGGGCCTGCGATCGACTTACAGAAGATGCCGATTTTGCCAAAAAAATCATCTTTTCAGATGAAGCTCATTTTGATCTTGGCGGGTATGTAAACAAGCAAAATTGTCGCATTTGGGGCACAGAAAACCCGCACGCATACATTGAAAAGCCGATACACCCAAAACGAGTCACTGTTTTTGGTGCGGATTTTGGTCCAGAGGCATAATTGGGCCATTTTTCTTCGAAAATGAGCAAGGAGTGGCCTTTACAGTCAATGGCGATCGTTATCGGGTCATGTTGAACGAATTTTTGTTCACAAAAATTGAAGAGGAGGATATTGGCAACATTTGGTTTCAACAGGACGGCGCTACGTGCCACACAGCCGAAGCTACACTCGATGTTTTGCACCCTATTTTTGAAGATCGCATTATCAGCCGCAGAGCTGATGTCGTTTGGCCACCTCGGAGCTGCGATTTGACACTGTTGGACTATTATTTGTGGGGTGCCCTCAAAGATAAGTGTTACGCCAACAAGCCAGAGACAATTGACGCTTTAAAGGACAATATTCGTGAAGCCATTGGTGAAATACAGCTGCACACATCGATAATGTGCTTAAAAATTGGACCGATCGTGTAGGCTACTGCATGGCCTGCCGAGGCAGCCATTTGAATGAAATTATTTTCCATTATTAACCGGAAGGATTGTACTTTCCAATAAAAAAAGAAATTTGAGATAATATTCAGTAGTTTTTTTTTTATAGCAGTTTCAAAAAAAAAAAAAAAGTTATTTGGCGGACCCTTTATTATTTAATAAGAGAAAACCAAGAAAAATTTAACGGTTTTTTAGCATAAATTCAATAATTTTGTTAAATTAAATGAAATTAACCATTTGCAAACCCTTAGCAGTCTTTTCAAATTTCAATTTCGGCATTCTAAGTACGATAAATTATAAAATACGTGCATTGACTTATCGATAAATACTGTACATTTTTATCATCACTTGTAAAATCAGCTGTTCTGAGAAGTTTAGTGTTGTGAAATTTTTTTTGTGCAATACCTTAAAAAAAAAAACTGAAAAATAATTTAAAAAAAGCACTTATTTCTTCATAAAAAATTCACACAGCAAACATTTAGTTGAATGTGCTTTTTATTTTATTAAAAAAATTTATGATAATAAATAATATTTATGTTTTTTTGAATTTCTCAACTCTAAATAAATATTATTATTGGTGAGTATGCATAGAAGTGATAGTAAACATATGTTTTCTGTTTACACAACTCTAAAACATACATATGTTGTCATAATGTACATTACTAATGAATCACTAGGGTATTATAGAATTAAAAATTGAATTCTGGTTAAATTTAATTCGTATTCAAGATTATTTTCTTACAAATAACAAATATAAAACTCTTGTCTTTTATTTGCGATTAATTTGAATTTACGGCAAACAGCGGTTAAATTGCCAAATAAATTGGCGCAATAAAAAAAACTTAAAATCAATTAAAATCGTGTATTATTTGCGATATCTTGTGAAATTGTAGAGTCTTTTAACTTGAGCAGTTTAACCTACATACGAGTATAGTAATAAACTTGTATATTTAGTTTATTTTGCACAAACCGTAACATTTTTTACAACTCTACACTAATGCAAAATTTATAATAACAATTTGTTTTATTTTTAGTTTGATATATTATTTAATAATAAGTATGTAGAAAAGAACGAAAAATAGAGCAATTATAAAAATATTAAAATTTTGCAATTTGTTTTGCTATGAATACCACTATTTTTTTACGTTTTCTCCATTACAACAACATCACTATTAATGTTAATTATGAATTTCTGTTTTGCAATATATATTCATAATTGTTCAAAAGACTCGAATGAATCATTAGTCCATAAAAAAAAATTATAGGAATAAATTTATAGTTTTCAGTTACTGTTAATTTTAAATTAAACGAAATTTCCACGTATACATATTTCACGTAGCCGTTTCAATATTTATTTGCTTTAACAACAATAAAATTTGTTTATTCAACATTTTAAAAAATTATTGCTAAATGGTAAAAAGAATTAATGCCATAATTCAATCATTTTGCTTCAAGATCAATGTATACAAATATGAATAAATGGCAAGACACTCGCATTGTTATAAAAGCCAGATACAAATTCCATTGAAATTAATATGAAAATACTTGTATTCTGTAGCATTTTTCTTTTACTTGAATTGCGCAAATATATGAACAACAAAACAAGTTCATGTGATATTTTTCTCATGATCTTGAGATAAAACTAGAGGATATTTGAACAACACAAATTATTCGAATGGAAAAATATAATAATTTGCCTGCAGATTTGAAATCAATTGAAATTTTATAGGTAGATTATAAATGAAAAAAAAAAAATATTAATATTTCAACTCACTAAAGAAAAATTAAATAATTTTAACGTTAAATTGAAAAAAAAAAAAAAACAAATAGTATGGATTTATTTTTTTAAATTTAATTTAAGTTATATATTTCTTATTTCGAACTGAACATTTACATATGAATAAATTACAAAAATATCATAGTTCGCTTTAATTTATAATTTCATTTGTGTTGATTGACGAAAGATGTGATATCTTCTATAAATTTTAGAAGAAAATTTAATTTTTTATGTTTTAATTGAACTGAAAACTAACTGAATGTTCTATAAATGACTTATAAATACTAATAAACAATTAAATGTTAAATGTAAAAATTATTTAAAAAAATTATTTTTACACACAATTAATCTATAATATTAATAGGCAAGGCGATTTCTTGTGACCGATGTAAGTTTCATAGTTTTAGCGCGATTTTGACAAAAAAATTATCATTTGGAAGGTATTTCTTTTAACCCGTTACCCAGATTTACAGATTTTCATCGTCAGGAATATTTTTTGGAGTTATGATTGTTTAAAGTTGCTACTAACACATACATACATAAAATTATGCAATGCTAAGTTTGTGTTTATTGAATTTGTTAATGTGTTTGTGTTATTGTGTTGAGTTTGTTTTCTTTATTTAAAATAAGTTGAATTGTGAAGCATACCTTTAGGGTCTTTTTTAAATAAAAATATACAATTTGCTAGAATTTGCAGTCGAATTTCGAGTGCTGGAATCTGCTAAATTAAATAATTAAGTAATGTGAAATAACTGACAATCAGATATGTCTTAAATTTTGACTTAGACCACTTTAATAAATAAGGGCTCATATATATCGAGAGCTTATATTGAAGTGATGTCTGTTTGTTGTAAGAGAGTGAGGAAAACTAATTTATTGAAAAGATCTAAAAGTATTTTCGATCAGGTTTCTACAATATCTTTAAGAAATAGTCCTACTATTGGTGCTTAAATTTGAAATAAACAAATGCGTTTTGAGAAAGGATCTTAGGTCCAACTAATTGGATATAGAAAATAAGCAAAAATCTAATTTGAGTGGCATTGTTATTAATTTTTTTGCCTGCAGATATGAAAAAGTTTATTCCGGATGCTATACATACATAGTGGCCAGGCCAAAAATGGATCCCATCCATCTATACTTGCATGGTGACCAGGTCAAAAACGCACCCATCTAAACTTACATGGTGACCAGGTCAAAAATGCATCCATCTTGACCATATTTGACAAAGTCACTTATTTTTTTTGCAAAAACGTATATAAGTACAAAACAAATTTGAGAAGACTCTGTGCAACGTTTTTTTTTTTTTTTTTTTTTTTTGATATGACTGGGTGCGATGACTAAAAATGATCCTACAGGGTTTATTTTCTGACTACTGATTAATGGCTGTAATAAACACAAACCAAATTTGACCGAGATCTAAAAGATAATTTGAAACTTATGGCAATGTAAGTCGATCTCACAAGGGTCAATTGAATGGGGACTAGATCTGAACATGCACCGATTTCCACCAATTTCAATAGCGTTTATCCTATTCCATTAAAATATATTAATATTTTCGAGCTGTAGTTTGATACAAAGTTTACATGAACACCCAGACAGACGGACGGACGGACGGACATTGCTAAATCGACTCAGAAAGTGATTCTAGGTCAAATATTTTTGGTAGTTAGAAACATCAGCACAAACTCATTATACCCTGACCACTTAGTGGCATAGAATATAAATATCAATGTTATAGAAGACAGTATATCAGAAGAGTTAGAATCTAAAAATTTATTTTACTCTAAATTATATTTAATGGAATATTTTAATTAATAAATTGTTTTTTTAAGGCTGTTTGATTTAAAATTATTATTGGCAAATAAAAGATAATTTTGCCCAACTTTCGATATTGAGTCGATCCCCATCCTAATGTAATCTTGAGCACGACTTGAATTACTTCAAGTTTAAGATTATCACAGCGAATACGCGTTTTTTTTTTAATTTGACAAGAATTATTATTAAAATAAAAATTGGTTTACTAGCAACATTTTTCGTTTCATTGGCAACTTCTATTACTGCGGTAGCAAATAAATTTATTTATTCTAGCAACAAGTTCCAAAGAGCACTTTAAAAATTGTGATTAAATGTAAGCAACACTTTCATCAATACAGTTCAAACGACATTTTTATAAAATATTGGTAAATATTATTAAGTTTATTAATGAGTACTTAATTTTAAAGAAAATATTCGCCGTATTTTTATTTACTAACAGATTGTTTTATTCAAAATGATTGATTAAAAAGGTTCTTATTTTACTATAAAAAAATAAAAATAAACGAAAATCAAAATAACTTGAAAGAAATTTGAAATAGAGCTAATTTTTTAAAAATAAAAACATGTTTTGTATAACTAATGCAAAAAGTTGCTGATTTTATAGATTCATTCTCTCTATATTTATAAATCTTAGAAACTTAAATGTTGTTTGTAATCCCAAGTTCATAAAGATTAAATATTTTATATTAAACCAAATTGATACATATACTAATATATATTAGCAGAGGCCAGCCCTCGAAATTCGAGCGCAAATTCTAGGAAATTTTATTTTTCATTTAATAAATAATTTTATAAGAGTCTAAAGGTATGCTAATCGATTTTAGCAAATTCACAATTCAACACTTTTTAAATAAAATTCATTAAATTTCATTATAAAAATTTGGTGAACACACAAAAGATATATAAACGGGTTTGTTAATAAATAATTTTAAAGGAGCCTAAAGATATGCTAAACAATTTTAGCCAATTCACAATTCAACAATTTTAGCCAATTCACAATTCAACACGGGGATTTTGATATTTATAATAAACACACACACACACAGAATGTGTTATATGTATGTGTTAGTAGCAACTTTAAATGAGCATTACTCAAAAAAAAAAAAATGTTCCAGACGGTGCAAATCTGGTGGACAGCTAAAAAGAAATACCTTTCAAAAGGGATATTTTTTGTCAAAATCTGTTTGTAAATAAAATGTTTACATAGGCCACAAGAAATAACCTTGCCTATTAATATTATAAATAGATACACAGAATATCGATTCATTTTGAATACCGAATATATTACCAATAGAATTGCAATGATGAACCGAATTTAGAGAAGATTGCAATTAAATTGTTTTGTCTTAACAGTAAATATTTTATTACAATAGAGAATTGATAGGAGCTTTTAAATTTCAATTCATACAATCGAAAATAAAACTATTAAAGTTTATAACAATTTGGTTTGTGAATTCAATATTCTGTGTGTAATTACGATCAGCACTGTCGACTGTCACGAATGTGGAACGTCGTATGATTAATATTTAATTTCATAAATTTATTACTCATAAACCTGAATATTAAGGCTACACAGATTCGAGTGTAGCTTTATTTTAAGTTCGTTTTCGTGCGCGTGTGCTGCTAAAAAAACAGAACATGTTCTTGAACGCGTACTTTTAAAAATTAAAACATTATCCACTCGCGATCGGAAAAAACGAAATTAAGTCATAAACAACACATAAAATTTCTCTGTTTTCTATTTTATTACTATCTTTTTATTTTTATTATTATCTTTTTATTTTTATTTTTTTATAACTGCTAATGAATTTTTTTAGATTTTTTAATAAATTTGTTTTAAACAATTGTTGTCTTTTTATAGGGGTGTTTCAGATTTTTCCGATCGAGAGTGGATAATGTTTTAATTTTTAGATATACGCGTTCAAGAACATGTTCTATTTTTTATTTTTTTTTAACAGTACACGTGCAAGAACACGAACTTAAAATAAAGCTACACTCGAACCTGTGTGGTTTAAGTGTGTTCGAAGCAAAAAATACGTGATAGAAACATGTTCATGTACATAACGAAATATTAAAACGAAACACAGTCATGATTGTGTTCGGCACCGTACAAAATTTAGAAACACACATAACTGATATGAAAATAAAAATATGTGTTGGCTGCTTTAGAACAAAACATTGTGTGTTTGATGTGTGTATTTTCTGAACCTTGACTAAAAACAATAGGTGACAAATAATTTAAATTTACGATAAAAAACTAGCAGTTATTTTGTTTCTAAACTGTATTCCGTGTTGATTTTCTATGTTGTATTTGGTGGTAAGTTCCAGAGATAAACGGTATTAAGGTAGAACTACCATTCAGAAATTCCACTACGATATCTTATCGGTACAAGCTTTCTGCCTCTATTGGATCTTGCAAAGGTTAAGCGGTTGGAAAGGTATGATGATTTCTCTGATATATGATTTTGTGTAATAAGACTAACACCTTTAATTTTAAAATATTACACAAGGGAACAAAATTGAACTTTTTTTGTGTTGATTTGAAATTTATAGCAAATTTTTACTAATTTGAGGTCGCTGATTTCAAATCTGCACTTGGTTTTTTTCTATCAGCTCGACTTTTCGAGATATACCGTTATGTTCAAAATTAAGGCACTTCCGCTACATATATTGGAATAACTTGAAAACGGTTCACCATATTAAATTAAAAAAAAAAATCCGAAACTCGCAAACAATATTCTCTTAAAGCCGTGCTTACTTTGTTTTTAAATTTTCCAAGTAGTTTTAGAGATATCGTTCAAGTTTTGAAAAAAAAATTAAAATTTTTTAAAAAAAAATTTTTTTTGTTCTTTAAAAATTCCTAAAAAATAAAAATGGGACAAAAATCACAGTTTTGGTATACAAACAGTTAGTTAAATATATTTCGAATAAAATGAGCTTTATTTCATTGCAATCGGTGCACAACTTTTGATTTTGTTCACGATTTACTGAATTGATATAAATCGCGATTTCCATACAAAAATAACATTTTCTAATGTGTAAGTGTTTGTATGTAATAAGTTAGTTTTTTATGATTCTAAGAATTAAAAAAATTAAGTAATAAAAAAAGATTATTTCATTTTTATGGTCAGCTATACTTTTTAATTTAACACAAAAAGAGAATTTTAAAGAAAAATAAAAAATTTTAATACACAAATATTACAATGTAATTACAACTCATCGAAAAATTTTCTTTTATAAGATTTTCTTAAATAACCTTGTTTAGAGGGATTTGTTTTAATGCTCCAGCAATAGTCCGCCATCATATGCTTATCCCAGTGACCCTTGTACCGCTCCTCTATAGTGCGGATATCTTGATGGAAACGTTCACCTTGTTCTTCACTGAAGTCTCCAAGATTTTCAGGGAAACAATCCAAATGACTGTGTAGGTAGTGCACCTTAATGCTCATATTACAACCAAGCTGCTTGAAATGTGACAACATGTTATCCACGTGGTCCGAATAGTGCTCACCCTTTTTGTTTCCCAGGAAATTGCGCACTATCCAAACAAATTCATTCCAAGCATTTCTTTCAATATCTGTCATGGAATTACTAAAATTTTCATCATTGATTAATTTTTTGATTTGAGGGCCATCAAAAATGCCAGCTTTCAGTTTCTCCGAACTCAAATTGTTGAACTTTTTACTGATATATCTAAAACAATCACCGTCCTTGTTGAGAGCTTTGACAAATTGTTTCATAAGTCCTAGCTTGATATGGAGAGGTGGCAGTATTATGCGATCCCTGGGCACAAGTGGTTGATTAACTATATTGTGGTTTCCTGGAACCATAGCTTCCCTCGAAGGCCAGTCTTTCTTACTCCAGTGTTCAGATCTGGCTCTGCTATCCCATAAACAAATGAAACACGGATATTTTGTGTAGCCACCTTGTTGGCCTAGAAGAAAATTCACCATTTTTAGATCCACACAAATTAGCCAGCGGTGTTCGTTGTACTTTATTTTATTTATAACTGAGGCAATTGTAGAATATTCTTCTTTAGCTTTAGTTGAATGTGCAATGGGCAACGAACCCAATTTATTACCGTTATGCAGAAGTACACATTTTAGGCTGCGTTTAGAAGAATCTATGGAAGTAATTTTTTTCTCTGTTACGGTAGTATGAAATTGTTGTTCCTTGGGTTAACAGATTTTTTTGCTTTAATCGAGAAGCAAGAATTTCAGATGCTTTTTTAGAAAATCCAAGGTCTCTCACTAAATCACTAAGCTCCTCCTGATTAAATTGCTCGCGTTCAGAAGAAATATCTAAATGCAAGTCATCTGATCCAAATTCAGAAATTGGTGAAGGAACATTTTGTCGTAAGTCGTGGAAATTGTGTGTAGATGTAGATGGTTGTGGTTCTGAATCCTCACTAGAGTACAGGACTGGTTGGGTAATAGACAACACGTTAGGATAAAACCATTTAGACCGGTTTGTTTTATTAATGCCTGTTATGTTGACAGCGCAAAAATAACAATCATCATAATGATTCGAAGGTTCCCGCCAGATCATTGGTGTTTTATACTTGAAGTGGGTCCGTTGCTTGTTTGCCCATAACCTTAAATAATCTACACAGTTTTTACATACAGTATTAGGAATCCAGTACTTGTCACGGGTTTCCATGGTAAATCCGAAGTAGTCAAAATAAATTTTTTTAATAAAATCTGACACACTTTTTCTATTTTTTATAAACGTGTATTCGCCACATATGTTACAAAAATAGTTGGGATTGATTTTACAGGTGTTTCTTGACGTAGCCATTGCACAATTTTGAAGTATATATCAAAGTAACACAATTTTCAATAAATAACACACGGGAACAAAATTGAACTTTTTTGTGTTGACTGATTAAATGTTCAATGTAAAATGATTTATATTTTTTGTCGTTATACTTTTCGCTTTCGTAAACACTTGTTGAATGAGAAAAATTGGTTGAATGAACCCATAAAAATACTTAGTAGTTTTTTACTGAAGTACCAAAAAAAATTATATCCACAATTTTATTGACAGTCACTTATGAATGAACACATGTGTTCAGGGGAATTCCTTTAAAAAATCATCCGTTACCAACGGTAAACCACACATCAATAAAAACAAGTGGACTTTTCTTTTTTCTCTTTAATTGACTGTGAACTGACTAGGTGTCATAAAGGGACAATAAAATTTATAGGCGTTATGAGTTTGCTACCGCAACCATAAAAATGAAATAATCTTTTTTTATTACTTAATTTTTTTAATTCTTAGAATCATAAAAAACTAACTTATTACATACAAACACTTACACATTAGAAAATGTTATTTTTGTATGGAAATCGCGATTTATATCAATTCAGTAAATCGTGAACAAAATCAAAAGTTGTGCACCGATTGCAATGAAATAAAGCTCATTTTATTCGAAATATATTTAACTAACTGTTTGTAGACCAAAACTGTGATTTTTGTCCCATTTTTATACCCTATACCACTATGTGGTTTGGGTATAATGACTTTGTGCTGCTGTTTGTAACAACCAAAAATATTTGACCTAGACCCATCTTTAATTATACCGATCGAATCAGAATCACTTTCTGAGTTGATTTAACAATGTCCGTCCGTCCGTCCGTCCGTCCGTCCGTCCGTCCGTCTGTGTGTCCATGTAAAGCTTGTAATCAAACTGCAGGTCGCAAATATGAATATATTTTGATGAAATTTGGTATATAAGCTTTTATCGGCCATGGGATGAACGCTATTGAAATTGGTGAGAATCGGTCCATGTTCAGACCTAGCCCCCATACAAATTACCCATATGAAATCGACATAAATTGCCATAAGATCCAAATTGTCATATAGATCTTACTCAAATTGGGTTTGTATGCGTTCATTACATCCACTAATGAGTAGTCCAAAAATGATCCCTTTGACCCCATATAGAGCTTCTTCCCGATCTTCAGTTAAATCTATTAAAAAACAAAAATATTGCACTGATTCTTCTCAAATTCTGTTTGTACATATTTTTGCAAAATACAAGAGACTTTACCAAACATGATCAGGATCGGTCCATTTTTGGACCTAGCCCCTTTATAGATATAGCATCCGATATGAACTTTTTTATATCTGCAGCCAAAAAAATTAATAAAAATCCCACTCAAATTTGGTTTTTGCTTATTTTCTATGTCCAGTTAGTTGGGCCTAAGAGATAGGGTTTCTGAACGCATGGTATAGGGTATCGTATAGTCGGTCTAGACCGACTATAATTTTCTTACTTGTTATTTTTTAGGAATTTTTAAAGAACAAAAAAAATGTTTTTTTTTTAAAAATTTTAATTTTTTTTTCAAAACTTGAACGATATCTCTAAAACTACTTGGAAAATTTAAAAACAAAGTAAGCACGGCTTTAAGAGAATATTGTTTGCGAGTTTCTGATTTTTTTTTTAATTTAATATGGTGAACCGTTTTCAAGTTATTCCAATATATGTAGCGGAAGTGCCTTAATTTTGAACATAACGGTATATCTCGAAAAGTCGAGCTGATAGAAAAAAACCAAGGGCAGATTTGGATTCAGCGTCCCAAATAACCTTAAGAACAATATTCAGTTCTTAATCAACAGAACCATTGTTCCCTTGTGTTATCAAACGACATTCTATATAGTCTTGTTGAAAACGAGGTAATACGATCAAGTATCTCTAATCCATAAACATACCTTATGATACTATTGAAGACCACATTTATTTTTCTCTTGCTAGTTGAGTCACATAAAGCAAAAATTTCACATCCGTATAATAAAACCGGCATTAGGTATGGTTTTACAAGTATTATTCTTATATTCAATGGAGTGAAAGATTGAGTCGCCCAAAGCATTCGGAGCATACCAAACATTCTCCCTACCACAACGATTACATGATTGTTCCAACTAATGCCGTTTTCTTTTCTGACAAAAAATGTCGCCCTTTTTTTGCCCTTTTTTGCAAAAATGATTTTTTTTATATATTCTGAATTAAGAGCAACCTTATATTATATATCAATCGAAAGGTCTCAATGTGCTGTGTTCATAAATGCAAAAAAATTTTGATTACTATCCTCTTGGAAGTCATAGGGTAAAAATATTCAAAAAAGAGGAACAATGGGGAAATCTTCTCACACTATGACCTGAAAGAAGTCAATGGCTAGAATTTTTTGTGATTTTTGAGGGCTCGACTTTGAGGCCTTTCAATTGATGTATAAGATAAGGTTGCTCTTAATTCAGAATATATAAAAAAAATACACTTTTCGAAAAAAGGGCAAAAAAGGGCGACATTTTTTGTCAGAAAAGAAAACGGCATAAGTGTGTCATTAAAAACAACACGCAGATTTTTTGATGAGGACACAATTTCAATCCTCTGATTGTTGAGCACAATTTCAAAATCTAGATTATGAAGTAGAGTTTTCTTGTGCATGATGAGACATTTGGACTTGAGGGCATTCAGACAAAGTCCATTGGACTTACCATAAACTAGCATCGGATATATTTTAGATGCATACCTACATTTTCTTAAAATAGAAATAGAAAAGTACATTAGCTTAAAAAAATACACTTTCTTAAAAAAAATGTCTTCCTAAAAAAATGCATGTTCTTAAAAAAGTTTATTTTTCTTAAAAAAGTACTTTCACTTCAAAAAATGTTTTTCTTAATAAGTAAATTTTCTTAATAAGTAAATTTTCTTAAAAAGTACATTTTCTTAAAAAAGTTTCTTTTTCTTAAAAAAGTACTTTTTCTCAAAAGGCAATTTTTCTAAAAAAGTTATTTTTCTTAAGAAAGTACATTTTCTTAAAAAATTACATTTCTTAAAAAGGTACTAAAAACAAATTTTCTTAAAAAAGTAAATTTTCTTCAAAAAGTATGTATTCTTAAAAAAGTACCTTTTCTTAAAAAGTACCTTTTCTTAAAAAAGTAAATTTTCTCAAAAAATGTTCCTTTTCTTATAACAGTACTCTTTCCTAAAAAAGTACATTTTCTTAAAAGAATTTTTTTCCCAAAAAAAAGTTAAATTGCCAAAAACAGTTTCATTTCTTTAAAAGCAATTACTCTTCAAAAGTACATTTTCTCAAAAAAGTACTCTTCTTAAAAGAACTAGCGAGTTAATTCCCTGCAGGAAGCCTGGGGTCAAGTGTCCCCAAGTCACCACTTTTGTCTACTATTTTGTTGACATTGTCAACTAAGCGTCTACACTATTTACTTTATCTGTCAAAAAAATTTTCCATAGTGAAGTTGGGAGTTGTGTTTCTTCTTGATTTCTATAGTTTTGTTTGAAAAACACGTGGTTGGACGAAAACTAATGTTTTAAAACAAGATATAGAAAAATTGAATATAAAAGGTAAATAAAATATGTTTTATAATAAATCAAATAACAAAACATAATAAGTAAACGAAGTTGTAAAAGAAAAGTGAAAGAACAATCAAATTTGTACAAGAATATCTGGTTCCAATGTCTACATATGGTCCCATGAGAACTACGTAGTCACTAGTAAATCTCTGGTTCCGATGTCTACACATGGTCCCATGAGAACTACCTAGTCACTACCTAATCAATAGTTCCAATGTCACTAGTGATTTGCAATGACACGTACATGTTAAATGTCTATAGATTATTACATTGTCTGGGGTATAGTTGTTCAGTAGTACTGGTGACAAAGTCAACAGTGAATCAGTACTGTTTCACTATTGACATTTCCTGCAGGGTTATTTCAAAACGATATTTCAGTTCAATTACCAACATTATTTAATCAATATTATTGCATAAATTTATAATACATAAACTCCCAAAAACAACTTAAAAATTCAATAGAATATAAAACAAAAATAAAATATTGATTTCTTAAAAAAAATATATATATGTGACCTTCTCCGAGAAAAGGGACCTAGTATGTCAAAAAACGGGTTGTGGCAAAAACGGTTGATTCTGGTACCTAAAAGGGTGTAGAAACTTTAAATGCGTTTGTTTTTCTCAAAACTTAATTTTCACACACTAGGTCCCTTTTCTCGCAGAAAGTCACATATATATAATTTAACTTAACTTAATTTGCCTCAATTAAATCATATATATTGTGCTTGAATTCCAAAAATACTTAAATTCATGGTCAATTAGTAACACTTACAATCAAATCAGCCCCATATTGAATTATTAAAAAAATTAAATGGAATAACATTTAGTTTTCCTACAATATTAATATTATTAGGGATAACAAACCCAACAAAAATCCATAAACTACAAATTTTTAAATTATTATTTTTATGGGAAAATCTTAGAGGAAAATTCACAAGAAAATTCATTACCATACAGCACGAAAACATTTGTTACGCAAATATGAATTAATTAAAAAAAGTCACATAATTTTTAATTAAAATCAAATTTTTAATGGATTAATAGTGAAGTTCATTTAAAAAAAAAACAAAAGTAACTTAATTATAACACTATTGTCATCATTTGCACAATATTCATTAGAGAAAATATACAAATTAAAATACTGACACTTTAGGTACACGTCTTATTATTTTAATTAAAACTTCTAGAGATAATATATTGAAAATTTCAACACAACACTATAATTTTGTTAATATTAAACAGACTAAACAAAAAATATATATATTTGCTTGTATATATTACACATGTATGGATATAAATTCATCTATTTATACTGTCCAAAAGAACTTCAACTCATGTAATTAAAAACAAAATATACCATTGAGTCAGCAGATAAAAAAAACAGCAAAAGAAATAATTGAATTAATAGCAAAAAAATTAAAAATAAGAAGAAAAAAGTTCATAAACAAACTGAATAACAATCCTCTGGAATGATAAATGTGTGACATGAGAAAGTCCAGTCTACTGCAGTCAAGAAAAATCTATAATAATGCCAGAACAAAAACGCACTTAAAGATCAAAACACAACACGACAACAGACTCGTTCTCTCAACAACAATGCATCCCAGTATTGTAAACATTAAGGTAACTTTTATAATTAAGGATTCTTTTCTTCAATATGTTAAGATTTGTTTAAATAATAAAATTAGCAATGAAAGTATTTGAATATGAATCCCTAAGCGATTAAGTTATAATTAAAAATATAAATTAGTTTAAATTGATCTGTTTCTCTACCTTGACCTCAGAACC
The DNA here is from genome assembly GCA_963682025.1 of Cordilura impudica. Classification (NCBI taxonomy): domain Eukaryota; kingdom Metazoa; phylum Arthropoda; class Insecta; order Diptera; family Scathophagidae; genus Cordilura; species Cordilura impudica. The sequence goes on along the minus strand of OY821517.1, from coordinate 168,602,607 downwards.
ATAAAAAATTATATGCCACCCAAATAAATTATTTACACAAAAGATATAAATGCACCAGATTTCACATTGTGTGTAAATATTGTTTACCAAGAAATTTATAAAGAGAGAAACTAATAAAAGTGCAGAAGCTCGTTTACTTGTCAGCCACCATGGATGGTAATGTGACCAATGTTTTCTGGTTACATGAATATGCCTGTGGCTGTTTTTAAAGTGGAAAAAAATTATAGGAAAATCTATAAAAAAAAAAAAAAAATACAAAATGTTTGGACAGACAGATGACGTCTGTCTAGCTAAATACCTTTTAGCTTAGACATTTTGGTCATTTTAGTTCTGTTTTTTGCATGCAATCATCATCATCGTTAGTGGAGCACTTTTATGGAGTTCAAAACTCTACATACATATAGTAGCCAAATTCCATATCAAGAAGAAGAAAGATGGGTACATAACAATATTTAATTAAATCTGGAAATGTCCCAGGAAAAACTTGAAGAATCTAAAAGTTTTTCTGTGTTTTTTAAGGAATGTTTTACTTTAGCAAAAGATCCTCAGAATTCTAGATTAAAGAATATAAAGTGTCTAAAGTTGTACGATTGTTAATCTTCTTTCTGAGATTCGGTATTGAAAATCAGAAAAGCTTTTGTTGATAAAAAAGCTGCTACCACCACGTCAGCTATTAACATTTTTTGTCTGATTTGGACAAAGGTTAATAACTTAAACAGAAAATTCAGAATATTACAATTTACAAAGCATCCACTTCGCCAAGATATTATTTATAACTAGTTGGTTATTACGCCACTAAGGTGCCCGTTGAAAAATTTTTCAAATAATTTTTTAATAAGAGGCACATTTTTCAATAATTTTTCTTTACGACGCTTAGTTTTCGAGATTATGTTCTCAGCCGAAATTTTACCTTTTTTGATATGGCAACCCTAAAAATAGTTAGTCCGCTTAAACAACGCTACCTAATTATCCAAATTTACTTTGCAAATCAGTCATGAATTCGCGCAACTTTTAAATGACTTCGTGATTTGTATGGCGCACATAATCGTACATTTAAGCATGCCATCTCTAAATGATGAAATAATACCAACAAGTCGAAGGACTGTGCGTACTGAAGAGAATATGGCTGCTGTAAACGAAAGTGTGGAAGAAGATCCAAATTTATCGATTCGTCGTCGGTCACAAGAATTGGGAAAATTTTGCACCAAGATCTTGGCCTACACCCATATAAAATCCAGCTGGTGCAGGAATTAAAGCCACGAGACCATAAAATACGTCATTCTTCCGCCGTTTGGGCTCGTTTGAAACTGATCGATGTTTTATCGCAAAATTGTGTTCAGTGAAGAGCCTCATTTTTGGTTTGTTAATAAACAAAATTGCAGCATATGGAGGGAGACCAATCCACAACAGACCCTACAGACTCCATTATATCCAGAAAAATGCACCGTTTGGTTCAGTTTACACGCTGGTGGCATGATCGGACCTTATTTCTTCAAAAATTAAGCCGGAGCTCGCGTTGGGGTCAATGCAGATCGTTACCACATCATAATAATGATTTTCTGTTTAAAATGTGGTTAACATTGATCCAGGATAGATGTGGTCATATGCCCGAAATCTTTTTCAAATGTTAATGCTATATATTGATCTTTCAAATAAAATTTTTTTTTATTATTAAAATTAAATTTTTTATGCTATTTTTTAAAATTTCAAGTTCAATCTGGCTTAAAAAACATTTATGTGGACGTGTAGCGTTACACATTCATCGACTCAGCGAATCAGTGAACATAATCTTATCTTAATATAGATGAGGGAGTCTTCGTTATTTCTGCTAAGTTCAAATATGAATTCCGAAGACTCAATAAATAATATTTAATATTATATGATTTTTCTTCAGGAAACATTTTTTTAACTAATAAGTTTTTGCAATTTCAGATTTTTCTTTAGGAACAATGGATCAGAGATTTTAAGTTATATTTTTTAAGTTCTTACAATACAAATGTTGTTCTTTAGGAAAAACATAAAGTGAAAACTATATTCCGAACATAGAGAATATTGTTTTGGAATAATATGGAAATAAAGAGAGAACGTATATAACAAAGCTGCCAAAATTGACAATTTATCGACATTTGAATGATTATGAACAAATTGATGAACATGAGATGGATGAAATTTCAATTTGAAATTGCAATTTTGATTTAAGTGAAAAGATTTCGATCATTAATTATTACTAGCAGATTCCAGCCCTCGCAATTCGACTGCAAATTCTAGGAAATTTTATTTGTTCATTAAATAAAGACCCTAAAAGTATGCTAATCAATTATAGCCAATTCACAAATCAACACAAAAAACAAACTCATTTTTATTACAAACACATTAACAAATTTAATAAACACACACATAGCATTGTATAATTTTATGTATGTGTTAGTAGCAACTTTAAATGCAATTTCAAAATAAAGGAAAAAATTTAAAAATCTGTAAATCTGCAAAACGGCTAAAAAGAAATACCTTTCACATAATATACGTTTGGTCAAAATCGGGATAAAACGGTAGAACAAAACATCGGTCACAAGAAATCGCCTAGCCTATTAATATTATAGATATTGAGTTTGATGATAGAAAATATAAACATACCGTAGCCTATTAACATAGAAAAGTCTGAGTTTTTTTTTTAAATCGTTTAAAAAATTTAGAAACAACATTATTATTATACTAGAAAAGTGAGCAATTTTTAAAAAAACCGTTAAAAACTTTTTTTATAAAATTAAAAAACTACCGATTTTTTAAACAACGTTATGTCGAAAGGACGTAAAACTAGGTCCACATTTATATGAATATTAAAATAACGACACGTGTTAATTTTCTTTGTAATTTATTAAACTTTTTATTTTAGATGGAGCATTATGTACAAAAATATAGAATATAACCCTTATAATTTTGTGCTAATTATAAAATTCCTCAAAAAATCAAAATTGTTTATATAATATGTGTTTGTCCAAAAGAGATTTTTTGATTGAATTAATTTCGAATTTTTTTTTAATCGAAAATTATCGACCGCTAACAGATGACGCAATAATATAATTTGAATGAAACACTTTTCGAATTCATTTGAATTCAATATCTTTTAATTATGCGGATAGCTGACCCGACGGCCTTCACCCGTACAACATTTGGCAACAATAGAATAAAATCAAGTATTAATTAAAAAAAGAATAGAACAATGATTGCTGCACGATACACAACATTAATTGCTGCACGATACACAACATTTGCTGCTCCGGAGCGTAAATGAAAGTGAGGATGGTTTTGGAACTCAGGAACACGCAAAATAAAGCTGGCCGTGTGAAAAGCATGACATTTCCAGATTTATGCCGCACACTTCCATGGACTGTCCTTGTGAATTGTTTATTGTCTTCGCAAATGCAAGTTTCACTGGGAACTGAACGCGGTTGAACTGGAACGTCAAATTGGTTGAAGTCAGGGGAATACGCATTACGGAATTAAGCATTCTCCTCTCTTGAACTGCCCTTTCAAAATCCTCGCCACTATTACATTACTCATTAATTTCGTCACAATCAGTCAGTTTCCATTGCATAGTGAAGATTTCTCAGCATAAGGATGACAGATCCAACTTTAAGGCGTAAAAGATGAGGCGTCATTCCAGGCAAATCCAAAGAGTATAGGAATTCCACTGGATAATTCACGACATCTTCTTTGTTTTCAACGCGATCGATCGATTTGTATGAATGCAATTCGCCACGAATTCAAATCATTGACACCAATATTTTTTGCTACTAAAAAAACGCGCGCTGAACCAATCGTAGTTAAGAAAATTTTGGTCAATGTTCGGATATATTTTAGAGATGAGTTCATTTTTTGTTGAAGTGAATTGGCAAATGGCAGGTGGAATTGATATTAGACCACTGGAAGTATCTACCGGAATTTGTCAATTTCCAATTCTTAGCAGTTCTTTGGAGAAAGCTTCTGCGGTTCTATCTATTCTATCGGGAAGTGTTTGTCTGAAGTTTGTGCCCCATTTTGCACTCATCCCATATGATCAATTTAGAATTTTGTACCACTTTTGCCACAGATGATTGCTTTGAAATGTAGTAAACAGCATTTTTGTAGATTTGCAAGTTTAACGGAAGCGTATTGCTGCTAACATCAATGATATCAGGAATGTCATCCCAGCTCCGCCAGGCGCGTCAAGGAAAAAAGGTCCACAATCTCCATCATCGGCAGCCTTCATCAGTTGATCATATGCACTCTTTTGCTGTTCATTCAACAGTGGATCATTTCTTTGTACATGTTGTTGCAAAGTAGTCGAAAGAACACTCGCGTTCCAATTCACAATTCAATACACTTCCAGTTTGACGCTCTGGGGCTGGCTTATGAATTTCAATCGATAGTTTGTCACTCATAAACAAACACAAATCTTCAATCCGTACTAACGCTTCATTGTAGATGTCACCGCTCATTTTTAATTAAAAATTCCCAGTCTTCTGCAATGCCATCTCTGTATGTATTCCATAATTGATGTGGGTTTGAATCGCACGTTGTGATCTGGCTTCATCACTTTGCCGAGCACGAATTTCTCTTCTTCTCAATCGTTGTTGCTCATTGTATGCATCGTTGATCTCTTCTGACAGTCGCGCACGATTTTCAACCATTCTGGTTGATTTCCTTTCAATGGCACGTTCCTCTTCCGTTCGACGTGCTATGACATTTCGGTACCGCGATGCATCTTGAGAACGCCGGCCAATGTTACCATTAACTTTTCTTGGCATCGTAATACAGATTCACAATGATATATGTATTTCGTAAATGGAAAATATTTTAGTTCAAAAATCGATAAAAATGATAAATATATCCGAAAGTCAAAAAGAATATATATTTAAAAAGACACAGTTATTCAATAATAAACCAACTTTTTGAAATTAAAGCGGTTAAGTTAAATTTAAATATATTATTTAAATATCCAACTTTGCTATTAAATTATGTGATGTAGGACCTGGCAAATTAAGTACATTAAAAAGTCTTTTGATAAATTCACTTCTTCATCTTATACTACCGCAGTAGCAATTAACTTGAATGGCTATTGCGGAAATTTCATAAGATTCAATCAGTACCTTGTAGGGGATGTACCCCACCCACTGATCCGACCCAGCCTATTTTCGTCAGGTCTACTTACACTAATAACAGATGACGTCACATAAAGTATCAAAGCTCTCCCTATCATGATATTGAGTAATTGATTTGTTCTGTAGGTGCCACGAACACTTTTCCGATACCGCTCATAGTAATAATAGATGACCTCATACAAAGTTGCAAAGCTCTCCCTACAACAGTACTCAAGATATATGATGTTAAAAATTAATTTTGTATGGGAGGTACCACACCCACTTATCCGATACCGACCATTTTCGGTACGATGGCCGCACACAAATTTACAAAGCTCTCCCTCTCATAGTACTCAATATATATGATGTTAAAATGGAATAACTGCGTACAGCGCCACCTGTTGAGACTTTTTGTACTTTTATTTTTTCCTAAACCTTCGCGTGGCAGTTACAAACAAACTCGCAGAAGAAAGTGTCCCATATTGTTATGTAGTTTTCAAGTTTTAAGCGGACGAACAAACCACGATTCATTTATATATATATATAGATTAAACACTTATAACATAAAATGTTCACATACTTTATATTTCCTTTTTATTGATATAAAAAGTATCATCAAATACTAGATGATCTCAAATGTACAAAGAAATTAAAACAAGCGCTTTTTAGCGCTTTTCGTTTTATTGTGTTTTAGCTCCTTTTAGCGCTTCTTGGAGTTCTCTTTTTCGCTTATCATTTTGAAGTTGTTAGATCAGATCAGTTGTTAGATCTTTTTTATATGATCGATTAACCGAATAATAAATCGGTTGACAACCTTTTTATTTATCGAAAAATATTTTCTTTTTTGATTGGTCTTGCAAACCTACACGTACTTTACATGCTATATCACATAGCCTTGCAATTAATGTGTTGCAAACATTTCGAGGTTTAGTGCTAATAATGAAATATAAGAGCTTTTCACGTTTGTATAATGACCAAATACAAAATTTTGCGATATTTCGTTAAGCAGTCTTGCAGTGTTGTAGTGTTTATAGCCGAATTTTAAAAACATTATTCAAGATTTTCTGCATTTCTTTTCAATATCAAGTTTGTCACGTTTCGAATGAAAAAAAAAACAAGAAATTAAATTATGAAATTTTTTAAACCGACACGGTCATATTGCGCCTCATTTCATACTCGTATCATAACATTGCGTTTCTCTTTGCCTTTATATCTGGTGACTCTGTGAACAGTAAATACATTTTAATGGCTTATGCAATGATTGCCACACAGTAATGCATATGTATATACGAAGAAAAAAAGAAGCCAAACTAGAGAACCTAAAAATATCGTATATATTTAAGGAAAAAGAAAATTTACGCCAACAAGACCAATAAGTGTCACATAAAATGTGCAAAATATCTGGAATAAGGCATATGATTGATATTCTTTTCAAGTTGTTGTTTTGCCATTTTTGTTTTCTGCTGCAGTAGCACACATTGGCAGCGAAAATGGCATTACCACCACTAACTAAACCCGTTCATGATCTTTGTGTCACTGAAGATTTCAAAAAATAAAAAAAAAATTAAAGCGACATCAACAGAAGCATAAAAAATAAGAGAAAAATAAAAAAAAATTCGAGTGCAAAAATTTTGTATGTTCTTTAGTTCATTTTTCATTATTCTGGCTAAACAAGGAAGTCCAAATGTGACATATCATGGATATATTTACTTTCTGGGCTTCTATCACAAACCAACAACAACAACAAAAATATACGTAAATAAATAAAAAATAATAATAATAAACAAGATTTTTTATTCTGACTGCATAAAGTGTGTTCGATGCTATTTTTAGTGTAACAGTAATGCATTTTTTATTTTACAATTTATGTGTGAAAATTACGACAATATTTCCTGAAAGTTTTTCATCTGTGAAAATGCATAAATAAATTTAATAACAACAATAAATTTTATATTTAATAGCGGCAGTCAAATATGAATGAGAGTTATTGAAAATGGTTATAAAATACTGCTTACATTGATAAACTTTAACATAAAAAAAATAATTTTTAACTTTAATTCTCGTAATAGTTTTAAGACTGGTTCTCAGTCAGCTACACTAATTTTTGAGTAAGTGGAATCAGTTCTAGAATAATGCTGTTGAATTTATGTTAAGAACCAGTACTTAAAACATAAGTTGACCACATTTCCTAAATAAATTAATTTTTCTAGTAAACTAGGTGAAACCCTTACTATGGGTTGGGAAATAAAATTGTGCTATATTTTTATCCATTTTTATGATTTGATGATTATGATGATTTTATAATTTGATGTCATAAACCTATTTGGACTTGGCGCCACAAATGACCCCAAGCTAGTATAGGACGATTAGTCAACAAATTCAAATATTTTTGCAAATACTGCTGAATTTTGGATCATTTTAATCTTAGGAGCACATAAGTTTTCGTAAAAAATAGCACAATTTTATTTCTCAACTCATAGTAAGGGTTTCATCTAGTTTACTAGAACAATTAATTTATTTAAATATATCAAAATTCATAGTTTGGCCTCGGCAAGGAATGGGTTGGCGTTGTTCGATTTAATCCAAATTTTTAGCATGGAAGACTTGGACATTTGGTTATTATATTTTAAGCGTCAAATATAAAAATTCAACAGCTCTTCCAAAATATTTGATTTTTTTGAATAAATTGTCGTTCTTCAGCTTGGGGTCATATGCGACCCCAAGTCCAAAAGGGTTAATGGCGTCATATTATTTTTTTCAGAAACCCTAGGCTACTAAGATAAAATATAACATTTAAAAGTAGAAAAATGATAAAATTTTGATACAAAGTATTTAGAAAGAGTATATTTACTGAATATTTTTCAAAAAACTAATTTTTCTCGAAATCCGCAAAAAAAAATTCTTTGTAAAAAAAATTCTGGCAGAGGAAGTTACTTAAAAATTCACGCAGTTAATCTCTAATATACATTTAACAAAACTTTAAAGTGTCAGATCCATTTTTTTAAATTTTGTTTAAGAAAATTTAATAAAAAGGGGTTTTCAAAATTTTATCAAAAAAATTTTCCATCTTTGGTCTCATTTCGCAATAGGTTAACAACGTGGTAATAAAACAATACTTCATATCTAGGTACTTATAGGTATAGAGAACAAAAAAAAAAAAATTATGGCTTTAATCAATTTGTTAAAGTTGAAAAAATGTTCATCACATTTCATGACCTAGAGTTTTTTTGCACAAAAGTGGTCTAGGGCATTTGTTATTTCTTGGCGAATTTTTATTCGATTTTGAAAGATAATTTAGTACTGATATCGATTCATATAACAAGTTGGCCATAAAAATTCAACTATAGAACGAAATTTTCGTCAAATCTGAAAAAATGCATATTTTCCCCATATAAACACACCTGAAATTTTGAGTCGCGTTGAGGCACTTCTAAATTTTTTTTTTTTTTTTTTGATTAACCCAAAACTTTGTATTACTCAGTTTTTTTGCTATTCGCATATTTCTAGGGGTTTGAGCACTTTTTTTTTTACTAAGGGCCACCCTAATATCTATAATATTAATAAGCTAGGCGATTTCTTGTGACTGATGTTTTGTTCTACCATTTCATCCCAATTTTGACCAAACGTATATTTTTTGAAAGGTATTTATTTTTAGTTGTTCCCCAGATTGACGGATTTTAAAGTTGTTTCCGTTATTTTGAATAAATTGCATTTACAGTTGCTATTAACACATACATAAAATTATACATATGCTATGTGTGTGTTTATTAAATTTGTGAATGTGTTTGTTAATGAGTTTGTTATCTTCATTCAAAATAATAATAAACCAAAAAAGTGTTGGTTTGTGAATTGGATAAGTTGAGAAATAAAGTTGACTAGAAATTGCACTCGAATCTGCTTGTCGAATCTGCTTGTTTTAAAAAATGCTCGGGACTTTTATATTCTAGCAAAAGCGAATATAAATGGTATTTTGTTAATCATGTTTCTAAAAACTACATTAAAAGCACAACACAAGAAATATCCCAAAACTGGTTAAATGTAAATTGGTACATACAGCAGGGTTTATCTTATACATATATAAAAATGCAGTTTTGTATGTTTGTTTGTGGTTTATAGCAAACTATACCACTGGACCGATCGTCCTGAAATTTTTACAGTAGGTAGCTGCCAATCGGGAATGAAAAATAGGCTATATTTTTTCGATTTTTCAAGTGGGCCCATAAAAAGTGGATTTGATTTTTATCATCTAATTTTAACATATAATATCTGGAGTACTACGACAGGAAGAGTTCTAAAACAATGTACATGTACAATTAGGTTGACAGCGGTTTGTATGATTTGGTCGAATTTTGGGGTGTGCGGATCAGATTATTGTGACACTGGATCTAAAACTTTAGTGCGCAAAATTTGAGCCAAATCGGACAAAGCTTTCTGGACGCGCATTGAGTTTGAAGTTCAACTATGCATTTATATGTAAAAATTATATAAAAAAAATCATTTTTCACAAAAATTTTTATATTAATAATTGCGCTTCAATTAAATTAATAAACCATAATCTAGAGTAAATTATCTTTCTAACAAAATCTATTATCGGTTGAAAAACAGCCAAGCTGTATCAAGTTCCCCAGGCAATAAATGCGCCGCACACCACTTGATTATGAAAATCGAGCTCACATTTTCAAAGACATTGATATAATTTACAACAACAACATTTTTACATTCTCCTGATCCCAAAATTATCTTATGTAAAGTATTTTGCATCTCGTCTATTGTTATGCCGTTCTAAATTAATGTCAGACCGGTACGTATTTTTTGGCACTATTTCAAAATCTCCAATTTTACTTTTTCAAAAATTTTGTTCAAGAAATTTAGCGATATCAACGATCGGACTTTAAGATCTTATTAACAAAATATATGTGATTAAAAATGTCAAATATTGTAGGCATGCTGTTTTTAATTTGGCGAGGGCAGAATTTATATTTCTGCGGATTTGAAGAAAAATTTAATTTTTCATACTTTTTCAACTTTTAGGCTACATCGTTTTGGTGTGTTCATATTTCAAGTATGTTTTGCCAAAATATTATACTACTTGATATAAGTTCTCAATCTTGTAAATTAAGGTTAAAGTGAAGCACTATAAACTGTCCCTCTTTAAGGTCAAAGGTAAAATTTAAGGAGATTTATATTTTTTTAGAAAACAATCCAAATAATATATATTTGTGGAAGGATTTCGATAAAACTTGTGGATAATATTTTAATAATTCTAAAAAATAATATTCTGGACTTATTTTGTGAAAATAACCCTTGGGGCACTCTTGATCTCAAAATTACTATATCTATTGTTTACGAGTGTTCTAATTTTATTTTTTGTTATTTTTTTTTTAACAGGTTGTACAAAATTATAGGCAACAGTATTTAAAAAATCCAAATTTAAAATCTCTACAAAACGATGTCCAGAAAGCATTGATCGATTTGGCTCAAATTTTGCGCACTAAAGTTTTGGATCCAGTGTCACGCTAATCCGACCCGCACATCTTGAAATACCAAAAAAAAAAAAAAAAATGGCTGTCACCCTAATGTACATATTAAACTAATCGGAAGAGTTTTGAAAAAATGGGCGGCATCGGAGCAATGAGTATTGTAATAAAGAAAGCCTTGGAGCCTTGTTGAGTTCATAAGTTATTAATGTGATTAGTCGGAAAAAAAATGGGCGGGATCTGATCAATGGGCGTGGCACCCCCCCGTATAAAGTAAATATTTAATATCAAATAACTGGAGTACTATAATAGTGAAAGCCTTGGGACTTTGTGTGAGTTCATAAGTTATCAATGTTTGTACTCCGAAAAGAAATGGGCGGAATCAGATCAGTGGGCATTGCACCCCCCATACAAAGTAAATATTTAATGTCATATATGTGGAGTACTGTAAAAGTGAAAGCCTTGGAACTTTGTGTGAGTTCATAAGTTATTAATGTGAATAGTCGGATAAAGAATGGGCGTGACATCCACATATACAAAGTGAATATTTAATAATATATATGTAGCTGGAGTACTATAGTAGAAAAAGCCTTACAACTTTGTCTGATTTAATGGACGTGAAAAATACATTAATTACCAATGTAGTCGTGAAAAATGTGGGCGGAATCGCCAAAATTAAAAATCACCAAATCCGAAAATTTTCAAAATCAAAAATCTACAAATCAAAAATCGCAAAAAACAAAAATCGGATAAATGAAAAATCACAAAAAACAAAAAACATCATAGTCAAAAATCGCCAAAACCGAAATCGCGAATAACAAAAATCACCAAAATGCAATGAGTAATGAAAAAGTGAATAAAGTTAAATGATTCATACTTATACGCATGAATGCGTATTCTTATTTATATGTTGTCGAAACTCATATCCACTCTAAAGTTTGCGGTACTCATTAACTACGTTGTTGATTTAGACTCTCCTTCACTCAATGTGTATAGGCGATGCAAAATAAGTGTGATTCGAATACGAACACTAAAATACTCATTATCAGGTTGTGGGTATGCTCTGCTGCATTAGTATAGTAAATACACATGTACACATGTATAAATATACATATGTACATGTATTTGTACATGGCTAAGTTGAATCAATTGTAACTATTAAAAGTATTTTCATAAAATTATAAATCAAACTAATGCCATTTATGCATCATGCAGATTTGGGATGGTTGAGTATGATGTCGACGTCGGATTCATATTTGTGGCTACTTTTATTCATAAATTAACGTTATTGTGAGTATGAATACATCAGAGCAGTTTAATTTCAATGTTCTCTACTTACTAATACTTCAAATTTCATGAGTGACTATGAGTAACGAAAAAACGATTCATTTCTGATCTCTGGTTTATAACTTCCAATTATACTTGACCTATTTATTATACCAAGCGACTTAGAATCACTTTCTGAGTCGATTTCGTTATAAATTTAGCCATATCTCAAGGATTTTCGTGAAATCTCCATACAAAAAAAAAAAACAACAACAAATAAGGGGAGCACCCGATTTAGAACCTTTTGTAAATAGATTTATTTTACTTCACATGCCAAAATTTCAGACCCAAATTTCAAAAGGTACTAAAACAACAGATCTTCACAATGTTAATATTCTTAGAGAAAAACTAGCTTTTATAATTTTAAGCACATTTTTCTCAAAACAACATTTTCGACACTGTTTACATGATTTCGGGAGTAATTTTATTAAATTTTTGTAGTGAATATATAAAATATATATATATTTTTTTAATTTTCGTCTACTCAGTAATGTCACAACAAATTATGATTTACCCCACTTTTCTGCTTCTGTTCTGTTTCTGGGAAAATTGAGCATAAACATATAAGTACATATAATGTACATTATATCATAATTTATTAAGTTTAAAATCAATAAAATTTTTGAATTTTGTTAATTTGTAGGAAATACGTATTATTAACTATTTTTTTCGAAAGACAATTTTTTTTTGGAAGGCTTTATCATGTTTATTTAATTAAATATATAAATCAATAATTTATTTTTATTGGCATTCTTTGGGAAACTTTAAACTAAAATTTTAGTTTTAAAAACAAGAAACTTTTATTTCACTAATAACACAACTAATCCAATATATACACATTGCGCCATCATGTCTGGCTGACGTGTCATTTAATTTTGATTTTTTTTATTATTTTGCAATTTATTATTATTTTTTTTTTTTACTTTTTTTTTTTCTTTTATAGCCAACGAATATTTTGCTTGTGTAAAGTAAAAAATTTAACACATAAATTATCATTTAAATTACACAATGCTGAAATGAACAACGTATAATATCTACATAAAGCAAAATTATGGTAACATAGTAGGTATATATTTACTTATGTCTATGCCTTTGTTTAGTATTGAGGTAACCCTTGTTTGTTGATCTATGCATCAAACTGAGTATAACGGCAAACCTTGAATTGTTCATATAGCACTTTGACATTTTGGTGTTATTCTGGTGACTTGCTTGATCTCTTCTACTAAAAACAAAACAACCTCATGTCACCTTCTGACTCTTTCATATATTCGGTGAAAGGAGTCTATCAATAGTAATAACCTTTTTCAATAAAAGTTTGGTTATTTATATAAAATTTTATATACTGAAAAACCAAATTACTGTATATTGATATTTCAATTGAGGAACCCTCACCTCCACAGAATTAAAAAAAAAAAATAGCTACAAATGTTGCACCTTACTTTAATTTTAGGCTTTTATAGTGAAAAGCGTGAAAAGTGAAAAAAATTAAAATAATTATAGTTATTTTTAAAAGTAGTTTATATAAAGGTTAACTGGAGGTGTCATTTAGAATAGTCTTTAATATGTCAAACTTTTTCCATTATAACAAACTAAACAAGTAAGAAAATTATAGTCGGTCTAGACCGACTATATTATACCCTATACCATGCGTTTAGAGACCCTATCTCATAGGCTCAACTAACTGGACATAGAAAATAAGCATAAACCAAATTTGAGTGGGTTTTTATTAATTTTTTTGGCTGCAGATATGAAAAAGTTTATATCGGATGCTATATCTATATGGGGTCTAGGCCCAAAAATGGACCGATCCTGACTATGTTTGGTAAAGTCTCTTGTACTTTGCAAAAACATATACAAACAAAATTTGAGAAGAATCAGTGCAATATTTATGTTTTTTGATAGATTTAAGTGAAGATCGGGAAGCAGCTCTATATGGGGCCTATGACTAAGAGTTGTCCCATAGGGATCATTTTTGGACTACTCATTAATGGATGTAATAAACGCATACAAACCCAATTTGAGTAAGATCTATATGACAATTTGGATCTTATGGCAATTTATGTCGATTTCATAGGGGTAATTTGTATAGGGGCTACGTCTGATCATGGACCGATTCTCACAAATTTCAATAGCGTTTATCCTATGGCCCATAAAAGCTTATATACCAAATTTCGTCAAAATATATTCATATTTGCGACCTGCAGTTTGATTACAAGGTTTACATAGACACACAGACGGACGGACGCACGGACATCGTTAAATCGAATCAGATAGTGATCGATCGGTATAATAAAAGATGGGTCTAGGTCAAATATTTTTGGTAGTTACAAACAGCAGCACAAAGTCATTATACCCAAACCACATAGTAGTGTAGGGTATAAATATAAAACTATGAAACAAATATGTTACATTGGTATATGTTAAAAAGAATAACTCTTGGCTTGGATTCTCATTGGATTGGTTTCACAGCAAAGGTATATGAATTTAAATGTTTCCCAAACAAACTATCTACTGCTTTTGGTTACTGATGAGGGTTGGTAACTCGACCCAAATTTTGAAACATATGTGTTAATGTTTTTGATGTGTAAACATCTATACGCGCAGGGGGGTAAATTTCTATTTCACAATACAATCATAAAAACAGCGTAACTCATATCGGTGTGAGCTGAAGCAGATAACGCTGTGTGACTTATGATTGTATTGGTGAAAAAATTATGATATAACATTGTTTTTTATGCCACTTTTTTAAAAGCGTCATCTATGTATCACTTATATACGTTTATATTGGGATATTTTTAACGTTTTACAGCAAAGGGTTGTTGAATTAGCTGAAACAGTTTTTGCTATAAGTGATACATAGATGACGCTTTCTGTTTGATTTTCAAAAATTACATAAAAAAATCTTTAATTACTAGATGTTTACACATCTTCCCTGTGATCGGACTTTTATTTTAAGCAAAAACATTTGATCTTGAGACTGATTAATTTCCAACTCAACCGTTTTAAAGGATATACATGTTTTTTAAATAATTTTTCCTGCTAAAAGAGTGAGATCGAAAAAATTTCAACACACGTTTTCTCTCTTTACTTTTTCACAAGCATTATTTTAATATTTTTTTTTTTTATCAAGTCATCTTTGAAAAATATGCCAGTTACTATGTTTAATGACAACTCTATCCATTTGATGTTAGTTTGAATAAAATGAGTGACGAAATAAAAGTACGTGTTAAAATTATTAAATATTTTCAACAAAATCCAACTTGGTCCTACAATAAGTTGGCCAAAGAACAAAGGTGTGCCGTCCAACTGTTTACAATGTTATTAGAAACTATCAGGAGAATTTGACCATTGAAAGGTCCACACGATGTTTTTAAGTTCAGGAAAATATGAAGAGAAAAGAGCTCCCAAAACTCCTGGTAGAAAAGCAGCCATGTTAGTTCAGTACCAGAACTATTTGGTGCGAAATATAGGTTTGAAAACAGACAAATTCTAAAAAGTTTCAGACAAGAACGCTGCAAACAGATTTAGAGACCAAAAACAGAGCACTGTATGAAGTGGCAAAATTTTTATGTTGCTAATGCTCGAGGAAATGTTAAAGATAAGTTAAGACCCAAAATCAGTCGAAATGTAAAAAAAAAGTTCTGGTATGGCGGCAACAGAAGTAAGTAATATTGATGAGTATTTGCAAAGAACACTGCTTCCTTTCTTAAGCCAACACAATGTGTTCACATATTTTTAGCCTGATTTGGTATCCATTAGGGTAAGAAAGCTCTTGAGTGGCAGAAGAACAATAACTTTGTTTATGTACCAACGGAGGCAAATCTTCCAAACTGTCCGCGGCTTAGTCTACTGGAGAGATATTGGGCTCTTGTGCAAAGAGTGTTGAACAGCACTAAAGGAAGGGTTTCTGGAAAGGTATATAAGATCATAAGTAGAACTATAGAACAATAAAAATTATCTTCTTTTTTTGTAAGCTTTAATATAATTTCATTTAAAGAAACAAAATCAAAATTCTGGGTTAAATTTTTAGGATTTTTTCGATCTCACTGCTTAAATGACGTTTATCAAATAAAACTGGAAAGTCTGTTCCATTTAACAAAAATGTTTATTTTAGTTTGGTTCGATTTTTTTCAGAATTGAATCCGTATTGATTCGTGAGTTATAAATAATATTTAAAATTTTTATTTTATATATTTTTAAATAACAAAATTTTGATCAAAAAAAATATTTATTGGAACTATATTCCAAACTAATTTTTCATTATTTGGCTTTTATAATTTGCAAACGAATTTGGAAATATCAAATAGCACCTTTTTCTTTATAACTCAGAAACCGATGACAGCTGAATCACTAAATTTAGCACAATGTAGAGAAGAGAGGAAGGAATAACATAAATTAAATCCAATCCAATTTTTTTTTTTTTTTTCATATTTTGCATATTTTCTTTTGTTCATTAAAGTAAGTCCCGGTTCACACACGATGAAATTTTTCATTCTGAAACTGTGTCTATACACTGAAATTTTTGTAATGAAATTAAAGTTTTTTATGTTTACTTTATCATTTTATGTATTTATTTTATCATTTTTTTCAATTCAAAGTAAATTCATTTCAATGAATTATCTTTCTTAACATAGACGAAAATAAAAATGAAAGAAAACGTAAAATAAGTTCACTTTGACAATTACGAAGTGAGAAAAAAAGAGAATTTCCGAGTACGTGAAAGTATGTACCACATGCCATTCTTCTCTCCCCTCTCACCTATAAACTAACTTTCAGAAAGAAAAATTTCAGCGTGTGAACCGGGACTAAGACATATAACTTGAATCCTCTGCGGAAAATTTCTCGAAAACAATTTCCCAAATACAATTTCCTGAAAACAATTGCCCGAAAAAACAATTTACCGAAAAAACAATTCCCCGAAAACAATTTCCCGAAATTACAATTTCCCGAAAACAATTTCCTGAAATTACAATTTCCCGAAATTACAATTTCCCTATTTTTAGTTTACAACTTCCCATATATTCTTGATTTCCCCCATAAAAAAACTTGCTTCATACGATTTCTCGAAAAAACAATTTCCCAAGTATACCACTTCTCGAAAAAACAATTCCCCCACCCCGCACAACGCCCTTCCTCTTCCACCACCCTCCCTCGTCATCCGGACCTATTTATTGGAGTGTCATACGCTTATTTTTTCATTGCGACTTTGAACAGTTCGGTATTCAGACCTCCCGACGGATAACTCTCACTGCTAAAGAAAAAATCTTTAATGAGCTGAAAGATCTTGTCCGGACCACTACATCAAGTGGTCATGAATTGATTTCTCGCGCTTCGGCCGGAATTTCTGATGGTATTGTTTCGGAAATGCCATCAACAAGCTATTTGAAGAAATAGTAATTTCGGGAAATTGTAGTTTCGGGAAATTGTGTTCGGGAACTTGTATTTCGGGAAATTGTAATTTCGGGAAATTGTAATTTCGGGAAATTATCATTTCGGGGAATTGTGTTCGGGAAATTGTAATTTCGGGGAATTGTGTTCGGGAAATTGTAATTTCGGGAAATTGTTTTCGGGAAATTGTTTTCGGAAAATTTTCCGCAAATCAACTTGAATTCATAGGTTAATAATCTAACCCATAAAAACAAAGTTTTTATTAAAACTCTTTCTTTCCTTATGCATATGAGTTTTGAATGTCTCCGTGACTGTGCGTGACTTTGCGTAACTATTTTAAAATTAATCTTTGGTCACATGTCTATGGACAAAGTTTCAGATCGACTGATTCGTTAAATAACGAATTCTATGATGATTGTCCATTTAACAATCCAAACAGTCCAAAATTTAACTTTCAATGTGTAACACTAACAAAGGTAGTTTTTATGTATTGTCGATCTTGTGTTGTAATAATAATTAGTTATTTATACTTCGGTTCGAGATCATGTATACATTTTCTAATACTAGAAAAGATAATACTTTTATGCAATGTAAGAGAAATTTGGAAAAAATTGAAGACAGCGCTAGATGGAGTAGCTACTTTCGAACAAAGCGACTTGTTCATCTTCAGCATCCTTCTGCCTATTGCTTCAACTCATGCTTAATCAACTATTTAACTCAACATTAGAAAGAAAAGAACATGAGAAATGTTTTTTCTTTCTTTTCATACGAGAGTTAGAACGAACAAGCAGAGTTTTTTCCAATTTATAGCTTTCTCTACATTAACATCGCTTTGATCAATTACAAATCTCGTAATGTGAAAAAAGCTCTTTTTGTTTTGCCAAACGTCCCATAGATGGGAACTGTAATGACATGTGAAATCTTAACAGATTTATCACAATTGCATTGGACCGTATGTTTTGTATGAAGATGAACAAGTCGCTTTGTTCAATTTTTCCAAATTTCTCTTACATTGCATAAAGTATTATCTTTTCTAGTATTAGAAAATGTATACATGATCTCGAACCGAACTATAAATAACTAATTATTATTACAACACAAGATCGACAATACATAAAAACTAACATACAAAACATACGGTCCAATGCAATTGTGATAAATCTGTTAAGATTTCACATGTCATTACAGTTCCCATCTATGGGACGTTTGGCAAAACAAAAAGAGCTTTTTTCACATTACGAGATTTGTAATTGATCAAAGCGATGTTAATGTAGAGAAAGCTATAAATTGGAAAAAACTCTGCTTGTTCGTTCTAACTCTCGTATGAAAAGAAAGAAAAAACATTTCTCATGTTCTTTTCTTTCTAATGTTGAGTTAAATAGTTGATTAAGCATGAGTTGAAGCAATAGGCAGAATGATGCTGAAGATGAACAAGTCGCTTTGTTCGAAAGTAGCTACTCCATCTAGCGCTGTCTTCAATTTTTTCCAAATTTCTCTTACATTGCATAAAAGTATTATCTTTTCTAGTATTAGAAAATGTATACATGATCTCGAACCGAACTATAAATAACAAAGGTAGTTGAAAGTTGCAGTGCTTATTAATCGAATGCAGAGGGCCTTTATAATATACACCCCAGATGATTTTACCATGGATTGTACGTTTCATAATGTACTTGTTTAACTCCATAATCACTACTAGCATCTTTCGAATGGAGTGGAAACATGCCAAAATTACACCAGTACCAAAAACGGGTAACGAATATAGCCCGATTGCAATTCTTCCATATCTCTCAAAGGTTTTCGAGCACCTTTTACACAAACAGATCTTTAGGTATTTAAACGACAACAACTTACTTACAGAGCGTCAATCCGGTTTCAGACCCCAACATCGCTGTACAATTGCTTTATCTGATGTAGTTGAGGAGACAAGAAGCAACATGGATGATGGTAAAATATCTTTTTTGCTTTTATTGGACCACTCAAAGGCATTTGACACGGTGCACCACTCAATTTTATGCCTCAAACTGAAGAAGTTTTTAACTTTTCTGCATTAGCAGTTAGACTCATGTCGTCATATCTCATAAACAGATCACAATCTGTTGATAATGGTAGCTCCATCTCAAACTCACTGCAAGTTATAACATGGGTACCACAGGGCTCGATCCTTGAACCACTACTTTATTCGATATATGCCAATGATCTTCCAAAACAAATTAAATTCTCTACGATTCAGATGTACGCTAATGACATTCAGTTATATTTAAGTAGTACCAAAGATTAAATTATTTCCAAAACTCAAGAACTAAATTATGATCTTAAAGGAATTCTAAATTGGGCAACGGCAAATGGCCTACGACTTAATCCAAATAAATCTAAGTGTTTTATAATAAAGAAGAAAGTGATGCATTTGGAGAATGAGATTAATGTCTTCCTTGGGGGCCTCTAAAATTGACATCGTGGACTCTGTACGAAGTCTCGTGGTTGTGTTTAATAGAGCTGTGACTTGGTCAGATCATATTAATCAATCCTGTGGCAGAATTTATATTATGTTAAGAAGATTATGGTTAACACAGCACTTTACTCCACCGAAAATAAGATTGCTACTTGCTAAAACATATCTTTTACCAATATTACTATATGCATCTAAGGTTTTCACAGGTTGCAACTCTAGGGATAGCAGGAAACTAACTATAACTTTCAATAACATTATTCGCTATATCTTTGGATTAAAAAAAAATTTGATCATGTATCCCAATACTCGTGTCATGTCTTACACAAGTCTTTTGACAACTATGTATATAAACTTCAACAACATTATATTCCCACATAAAATTATTATAACAAAGGCTCCAAAATATCTTTTTGAACGATTAAGGTTCGCAAGATCTTCCAGAGGAAATCGAATAATTCAATTTAAATACCAGTCGTCTCTGGAACCAACTTCCTAATGTTAGGCAAAATTCATGCAACGCAATAGGGTTTAGAAAATTACTATATCAATACTTTAATTGTTTTATTTGATTTTCTAATGTTTTTCAACTGTAATTTATAATATTTTAAATTTAGATTAAGAGCTACTGATGTTAAATATAGTGAATAATTTATTTGATTCCATTACTGTAATTTATAAGATACTGTGTCTTGTTGTAATGGAAAATCAAATTTACTAAATAAATACAAATACAAATACAAATACAAAGTGAGGTTTTAATCTGTCCGTGACTGTGCGTGATTATGCGTGACTGTGCGCGACTATGTCGAAGTTAATCTTTCTTTACAGCAAGTATATCGACCAAGTTTCAGATTGATTGGATGAGGGGAAATTCGTTTTAAATCTCTCCGTTACTGTAAGTGACCATGCGTGACTGTGCGTGACTAAGTCATAGTTAATCTTTCTTCACAGCAAGTGTATGGACCAAGTTTCAGATCGATCGAATGAGGGGAAATGACATTTAGATCACTCAGCGACTTTGCGTGACCACGCGTGACAGTGCATGAATAACCCCAAAATTAATCTGTAGTCACAACAAGACTATGGGCCAAGTTTCAGATCAATTGGATAAGGGGGAATGGGATTGCCCCACGACAGACAGAGATATTGAGTTAAAAAGAAAGAGTTAAAAAAAAATTGCGTTGCGGAAAGAATAAATATTTGTATTGTAAGTAAAAAGTTTGAATTGATAAAAAATTCGTATAACCATTTTCGTAACATTGTGAACATCGCTTGGGATCCAATGACTAAGAATCATAAAAGAGACAAGCAGTGAAAATCATCCTAATATTCATTACTTCCGGATAAAAAATTCTGGATCGTATTGTTTTTAATGCTCTTTTTTTTGCTGGGTATCACTTATATGACAACTTCTTCCAAAGAATAATTAAATTCTAAAGAAAATTGCAATTGTCTATGGTTCAATGATCTATGTATTTTAATAACATAAAACCATCAATTATATAACGTATAGTAAAGACAATTTGGATGACATATGTACGAGTATACCTTTTATGTTTTTACCAAAATATACATATACACTTGCAGACGTGTACAAAAATATATATTTTTTTCACTTTTTTAAACGTAAATGTCTGCCATGCCGAGCTGTGTGTTACAAAACGGATATGTTAAAAACAAAAAATTACAACGTTGTCTGTTTACATTAAGCATAACGGTAGTTTCAATGTTTCATTTTAATTCTAAATTAAATATCAAGCATTAAAGTTTTCAGGGCTTCGCAGGCAATTTTGATATCTGAATGTTGTGAACTTTCAAAACGATTTTTTTTTTCAAATTTCAAAAATCTATATTTATTCTTCCAAATCAATTTTATCGCCTCCAAAGTTGTGAAATATCAAAATGAAACAAATTTTTTAAAATTTCAAAAATCTTTATTTTTCCTTCCAAAGCAATTTCTTCGCCACTGCAATACAATATAGTTATACCAGTCGATTTCCGGAATGGCCTTTACAGCTAGCAACACATATGTTTTAAGTTTCAAAGTGTTGTAGTATTTTTTTTTTTGAGCCATCAAAAGTAAACGATCTCAGTGAATTTGTAAACATGAAAAAAATTGGTCAATTGTCTTAAAATTATTTTTTAAAATTATTTTTTTCAATGTGCATCAGTCTGAATCCAAGATTCAAAGATGACCAACCTCTATATATTCGCGATCAAAAGAGTTCATTAAATTCTCTGTGATGAATGTGGCAAGAAGTTGTTGCATTAGGACACATAGTCAATTAAAAGAAATCGCGGTAATCGTGTAAATCTTCTGGCGAATCAGTTAATCAACAGCTGAACCTAGTAATGCCAAGAACAGATTGGCAAAAAAGCAGCAAATAAAAGCGATAAATAAGTTGGATGAAAGACAGGGTATTTAAAAAATAAAATTAAATACTTCATCATCTACAATAAATTAAATAAAATAGCCATGATATAAATGGATCTAATGTGATTGAGACTAAATTTTATTAAATTATTTAGTTTTTTATTTTTATTATTATTATTAATTATTATTACAAATAAATAAAAAAAAAATAATTTTTCAACATTTCTATAGAAAAAAGTGATTTTTTTCCTAAGGTTAACATATTGCAGGTATTACAGTATCGAAGGTATGAAATTTTAGTTAGGTATGTTACATACCGTCGGAAAGGTTAATTTGTCTACTTTCTCAGTATATGCTTTATTTTTAAGGTTTTAGAAACAGTTACACACTAATAGGAAAAAATTCAAATTAGTGTATATGCTAAAAATTGAAAAACCGTTGTATTGAGTTACAAAACGTCGCATCCCAGTAAGTGACTAAAAATATCCTGAAGGAAAAAACCTAAACTTTCTTTTGAGAAAAAAAGGCTCTTAAATGAAAAAATCTAAGCTTTCTTTTGAGCAAAAAAAATTCCTTTTTTTTTTTTTTTTTTTTTTTTTTTGAAAAAAAGTCAAAAAATTTTGATTTTGCAAAAAATAAGTCAAAACAAATTTTTTATTTTTTTTAAATTTTTTTCCGAAAGACTGAAGAAATAGCTATCTAAACTATTTGGGACAAATTTTGCTACGAACAATAGGTAAAAAGTTACACGGGTGAGAAAAAACACCTGTTTGGCCAAAATGTCAAATTTTGACCCCCTCTAACTCAGAGAGTTCTGGACCGATCTGTTGAAAAATTGTGTCTAAACTACTATCCAATAGGACTAACCTTGGTGCAAATTTCATCCCGAGCGGAAGACATCGGTTTCAAAAGTTGGATCACTTGACATGAAACGCCCAATATAATATATATCTGGGTATATATAAATCTGAATCTTATGGGAATTCTTATCGTTCTGATGATAAGGATTATTTATTTATATTGGGCTAGGTCTTAATATGCAACCAATTTCAATAGCGTTCATCCTAAGGCCGAAAAAAGCTAATATATCAAATTTTATCAATATATGTATACAGTGACATTCGTTTGCCCCCCCCCCCCCTAATATTTTAGTTTTATATTGTTATTATCTCATTATTGTTATTGTAACTCCTGTTTTTGTTTTTTTATTAATGTTATTAAGTTTAGTAAACGAAACAAAAACAACAACTGGACTAACGGTTCTTTAATGGAAAAAATGCATTTTTTATACCCTCCACTCCAGTGTGCAGAGGGTATATATAAGTTTGTCATTCCGTTTGTAATAATTAAAAAAAAAAATTTGGACCCCATAAAATATATATATTTGTGATCCTTATAACAACCGGAGTTGATATAGCGATGTCCGTCTGTCCGTCTGTCCGTCTGTCCGTCTGTCCGTCTGTCCGTCTGTCCGTCTGTGGAAATCACGATGACGGCATCAATCGGGCAGCTAGGGTGCTCGTTGGCATAAAAAATGATTCACTAACATCCTGAAAAGTTTGCTATTTAAAATCGTCCAAATTGGTCAATTAGGGCCCGAGATTTGAATGAAGAACTAAAAAAAGTCTTGAAAAAATATAATTTTCTATGTTGTTCTTGTCACGATCACGCCCTCAATAGGATAGCTAGGGTGATAATTTTTAGTGAGAATGATTCACCAAATTCATGGGAAGATTTCTACTTCAAAAATCATTAAAATCGGTGGAACAGGTCCAGGTAAATCTATGAAAAATTAAAAAAAAAATTAAAAACATGATGTTTCCATATTGTTCCTGTTGTTATTCTAAATGTTCCATTGTTGTCATAGCTGGACTTGTTGTTTTTGTGGTCGTTGTGATAATAATATAATAAAAACGAACCCTTTGTACATTTTTTTGTGAACTCTGGTAGAAAATTTTAAAAGTTTCCATTGTTTTGGCATCACTAAAAAAATTTGTTAGATCATTTCTGTCATTGCCACGAGCCTGCATGCAAAATTTCAGATCGATTGGCTCACGGAAAAGGGGCTAAAAATCGATCCAAAATTTTGTCGACAAGCAGACACTACCAGTTAATATAAAGGCAGTAAATAAAGGGAGTAAAAGTTCACCAATAATTTAAAAAACAAATTTTTATGTATTAATTTATTTAAAGAAAAAAATAATTAAATGAGATAGTAATAATAATAAAAAAAAATAATATACAATACAAAAAAAAAAGAATATATAAATAAAATAAAATAAAGATAAATGCATTCATAGCATTATAATACATATAAAAGGTCAATGTTTTCTAACCGTAACCGTAACGAGTCAGTTGTTTTTTTTTACATGAAAATCATTTAAAACAGTTACCGAACGTAACCGGAACGTCCCAATACTTTTCATGTGAAAAAAAGGATGACACGTTACGTAACAGTTACATGTCGCTAACTTGTTCTTTACACAGGCTACTGCTTTTGCCCAACTTCAAGTCTATTTATATAGTTTCGTAAGCATGACTGATAAAATTGTTTCTATTATTTTTTGCTGTAAGTAATAAATTATAAATATACTGAATTTGCAAACTAAAATGGATATATATATTGGAGGTGCTTTAATACAAAAGAGTTAACGAAACAAAATCAAAAAAAAAACAACTCTACAACATCAACAATGGCAGTCATATGTTCTTCAAATAGAAAAAAAAACTGCAAGTGTGTTTTGTTGGCTACAAAACAAAAATAGTGTTGACAATATAACAAAATATGTAAAAGAAGTTAGTGCTATGAAATATTTTATTTTGTTTAAAAAAAAAATCGCAAAATGAAAGGTTATAATTCCATTAATAATCAAAAGGCGTTAAACTAATTTATTTATTTTTACGTTGTACTAATGCATTTTAAATAAGTAAAAGTAATTGTATATTTAAATAAAAATTCATTTGTATTATATGTTGCTGTCGTATTCAGAAAAATCAAGTAGCTGACTATGCGACTACAAATGCTGCTGCCAGCAGTCGTCTATGTGTTTCATTCATGATGTTGCATTTTTTTGCGAGCAATACTTACATATATTCTAAATAAAGAAATAATAGTTCTTTTCATACTGCGAAATCTATACAAATATATGTACAAATACTATATGTCAAATTTCAAATTTGTAATAATTGATACATTTTTGAAAGAAAATTGTATAATATGAAATGTCTTTAATTTATTTCATAGAAAACAATTTTTTGAGGTGCGTGGATTTTCCATATTTACTGTTTTACTATTTTCGTAATGAGGTTAAATGAGTTAAAAAGAATTTAAAATATTTGAAAATATTAGGTGAGGATCCTCAAGATGTAATATACGATCGGTCTAAAACTTTTCACTTAGAGCCACAGTTAAATTCGAAACAACAAAAACCCATATATTTTGTGCATAAAGTTTAACATTAAATGTGCTTTTCTAAAATGTCTATATATTTTTTCTCATTCATATCTGACCATCTTCAATGTAAATTTACCAAAGTTTTTTTTATTGCAATATGTATATAAAACTTAAAAATTTAATATTTTTTATTGTGTATTAACTTATTATTCTGCGATTTTCATTACATCACAAAATGTTACAAATTGGCACTACTGTTTCAAAAACAGAAAACTTCTAAATCAGTTGAAAACAGTTGATCTGTAAAACTGTGTGTGAAATTGTGTCAAATAAAATTACAAATATTAATAAATATAATAATACATATATATATATATATATTATTAATTTTGTTAAGAATTAGCACAAAATTGATTTTCCATTTTGCATTTCATTTATAAAGAATTCTGCCATATATTGTTAAAGGGAAAATCCATTTTTGTTATATTAAAAAAAACAGACTTGCATTTAATTTTTCCGTGACTGCCTCAATAATTGCGTAGATACCACCACAATATTTTTTCTAATTAAAACAGTTGATCTGTAAAACTGTGTGTGAAATTGTGTCAAATAAAATTACAAATATTAATAAATATAATAATACATATATATATATTATTAATTTTGTTAAGAATTAGCACAAAATTGATTTTCCATTTTGCATTTCATTTATAAAGAATTCTGCCATATTTTGTTAAAGGGAAAATCCATTTTTGTTATATTTAAAAAAAACAGACTTGCATTTAATTTTTCCGTGACTGCCTCAATAATTGCGTAGATGCCACCACAATATTTTTTCTAATTAAATATTAACCAATATCTAACTAGAATTATGATTTATTCCGACTAAAAAGTTCCAATTAAAAGTTATTCATCCCAATTATGAATATTCTCAAGGAATTTCTTTCTCACGGAAAATACATTTCTCGAGAAAAAAATTCCTCCAATTATAAATTCCGCGTGAACAAAAAATGATTAACTGGCATCATCGAATTTCGAAGCCACTTGCTTTGCTTATTGACAATTTATTTTCTATTTTTTGTGTGTGTGCAAACGACCCTACAATAAATGTCCCAATAAACATTTTTGTTTGCTATCAACTTGAGGTGCATTTGAGATCAAATACATTTCTCAAATCTCCAACGTTAATTCTCAAATGCCCTCAATAGTTCGAATATAGTCTTCTCAACTTAAAAGGCACATTTTTTATATGGCGATTTTCATAGTTATCAAATTGAGAAATTTGTGATTCTCAACTTGATAGCAAAGAAATATTTCCAATCGGTATCAAATGGAAGGTACGGAATTGCCATATTAAAAAATATTATACTAATTTTAGAAATGAAAACAATGTACTTTTTTTAATGTTTCAATTTAATTTCATTATATATTTAACATTACTATGTACATATTTAACATTAAATGTACATATTATGTACATTTTTTAAAATCTAGAATTAAAAATAAATGAATTAATTAGTTGTATAGTTTTTGAAAAATTCGACAAAAAGCAAAAATAATTAAAAATATATCAATGATTTATTTGTACTTTTTTGGCATTTTTTAATTTAATTTATTATTTATGACATATTTAAATAATATCTCAGACTTAACACAAATCGTATTCAAGTTGAAAAAATGTTTGGTCTCAAGTGGAGAAAAGTGTTGGATATCCAATTGAGAGTAAAAATGTTTCTCAAAGATTGAAAAAAATGTTAAATCTCAACTTGATGTCAAGTTGAAAGCAAACAAGGAGAAAAATTGTTCAACCCAAGTTGAGAATTACATTTGACATCAATTTAAGAACTTAACTTTTCTCCAACATTGGAGAAATAATATTTCAATGCATACTGGGGAATGACCGAAACTAACACATAAACAGTTTTTTCCTATTTGAAAAACATATGACTGTCATTGTTGCTGTTGTAGAGTTGTTATACCCTCCACTCCAGTGTGCAGAGGGTATAATTAGAAAAAAAATTTTGGACCCCATAAAATTTATATATTTGTGATCCTTATAACAACCGGAGTTGATATAGCGATGTCCGTCTGTCCGTCTGTCCGTCTGTGGAAATCACGATGACGGCATCAATCCGGCAGCTAGGGTACTCGTTGACATAAAAATGATTCACTAACATCCTGAGAAGTTTGCTATTTAAAATCGTCCAAATCGGTCGATTAGGGCCCGAGATTTGAATGAAGAACTAAAAAGTCTTGAAAAAAAAATAATTTTCTATGTTGTTCTTGTCACGATCACGCCCTCAATAGTGCAGCTACAGTGATCATTTTTAGTGAGAATGATTCACCAAATTCATGGAAAGATTTCTACTTCAAAAATCATTAAAATCGGTGGAACAGGTCCAGGGAAATCTCTGAAAAATAAAAAAAAAATGAAAAACATGATATTTCTATATTGTTCTTGTTGTTATTCTAAATGTTGCATTGTTTTCATAGCTGGACTTGTTGTTTTTGTGGTCGTTATGGTAATAATATAAGAAAAACAAACCCTTTGTACATATTTTTATCAACTCTGGTAGAAAAATTTAAAAGTTTCCATTGTTTTGGCATCATTTCTGTCATTGCCACAAGCCTGCCTGCAAAATTTCAGATCGATTGGGTCACGGGAAAGTGGTTAAAATCGATCCAAAATTTTTTCGACAAGCAGACACTACGAGTTAATATAAAGGGAGTAAAAATTCACCAACATCTAAAGCAAATAATGCTAAAATACCTAGTTGTTAATAAAAAAAAAATTGGGCAATTCACAATGGGTAATGTATCGTTGTATCTCTTGTATCGTGTATCACTTTACAATAGTGTAAAATTGTTGTTGGTAATTTTCACTGAAAAATCTGATACACGATCCAACTTCATTTGCTATGTTTAGTAAATGTTGTATATTGTATCATAACATATCAGTTCCAAGTGAATGCCAGTTTTTATGAAAAAGAAAAAACAAATACATAGAATATTATCAGCATAAATAATTATAAAATAAAATATGGCAAATAATGCAAATAACGCAAATACATCGATAAGTTTATTTATATAAAAATTAATGTTTATATTTTTAGTATGTACATTACATTTAACATTTTTTTTTTTTTCATTATAAATTAAAATGCAAGAGGTACGTAACTAAAACTCCAGGGTATATCTCACGACCAAAAAGCAATCACTGACAAGTGTTTTCTCTTATACAAAATAGCAGAAGCGACGAAGCGATCTTTCCTCGTTGGATCGAAAATTACTAAAGAAAGCGTTTTACAATATGAAAATACAACTGAGTGTTCACAACAAATGATTGTATTGTGTATTTCAATACAACATACAATATACAACACCTGTTGTGAATTGCCCAAATGTAAATTTAGCAAAAAAATTTATGTATTAATTTATTTAAAGAGAAAAACACAAAAATAACGTTTGATGTTGTATTTTTTGTGTGTAATATTTAAATATACATACATACACATATTAAATAATACAAATAATGTACATATATTATATATATGTATGTATGTATATTCATAGTAACTGCATGTTAGAAATAAATCGGTTATTTTATTTACATAAAATTCTGCAGTATTTTGTTGTGGGGAAAATACATTTCTTTTGTATAACAGAGTGTCACTTCATTTTGCTCAGCGTGACTATGCCACAGTAGATGCCGCCATAATTTTTGTTTGTTCTAATTAGCTTTGCAATAGTTATTTCTACTTTAACATGAATGTTAATATTTTCAACTAGATATCATACAGAACAATGTTAAGAGTATACACGGGTTGGTCTTTTATTTCATACGTTTTTTCATTATTCTTTTACAAATATGAACATAAGTTTGGCATATTACCCACCAATCTCACATCACACTGCAAGTTCGAAAAACTCAATACACTCACATTTTTTTTACTAATACACACACATTTTCCGAAGTGGTCACACTAATGGCACCAAATTTTTCGTGCGAATAGTGGCAGACACTAACGATGATTAATGTTACCCTGTTATAAATTTAATGCAAATTTACTGGATTCTGTAAAATTGTAATTAAAGTTTTAACTTGTTAAATCTATTATAATGATTTATTTTTTGAAATGCGTATACAAAAACG
Organism: Cordilura impudica; assembly: GCA_963682025.1. Classification (NCBI taxonomy): domain Eukaryota; kingdom Metazoa; phylum Arthropoda; class Insecta; order Diptera; family Scathophagidae; genus Cordilura; species Cordilura impudica. The sequence continues at coordinate 168,572,923 of OY821517.1, read as the reverse complement.
AAAGTTTGTTAATTATAGAGCATAAATATTATTAACTATTATTAAAATAATACTAATAATAATAAATGTAAACATTTTCCCTCAAACATGTGCCTGTATAATAAACTTGGTAACTCTACTTAAAATAAAATAAGAGAGAGAAGTATACAAATTTTTTCAAGTTTACACTTCGACAACATTTTAAAAATGAGATTGCAGTCAGATGTTTGAGCATAAAATTTAATGGCGATGGATTCGACTAATTCGAACAAATTTTCGTTGATAATACGTACACAACGATTTTACAATTTCAGTGTGATGTGAGATTGGGGGGTTAACTTTTTGTTGTCTTTACAAAATAGAGTTACCGAGTTCGTCAATGAGTTTTTTGCTTACAAAACAGTTCTACACAGTTATATAGAATTATTATTCTGCTTTACCTATAAAATATCTGATTGCGATTACATCTAACTTTTAAAAATTGTTTATAATTAATAAAGCATTATTATTCACATAAATACAAAATTTCACTTTTTAAATTTTCCATTCAAATTTAAGAAAATATCAATTATAATAAAAACTGAAAATATAATTTCCAATTATAAATTAGAAAATATTAATTGAGTTTCAGAAAATCATATCAAAACGTCGTAAATAATAATTTTAAATTTAGAAATATCTTTACAATTAAAAATGTTTACATTTAAAAAAAATATTGCCATTCAGGAGATATTAATAACTTTTCAGTACCGCGATTCAGTAACTTCTTTTAACGATAGTCGAATTGTAAAAAAAAAAGAAAATTGCAAAATTATCAGTAAAATTTTGAAACGATATTCGCTATTGTTAAAGTCAGCTGTTGTTGTTATCTAAACGACAACCATTTTTGTGTTGTTTATCCAATCGATAAAAACTTAAATTTTTAGGTTGAAATGTCGTCATACATAAATAAAAATCATGAAATAGTGAAAATATTTTGCTTTAATTAAAAAACTTTTTTATATAAATAAAAAAATTAAATATATATATATATAATAATATATAATATATATAATATATATTCAATTCATTATTTCATTTTCAAATAAATAAACAGAAATATTAGTAAAAAAAATAAAGATATTAAACATAAACATAAAATCATCCTGTCAAACACGAAGTAATTTGTTTTTTTCTATTCTTTGTGTTTTTCGCTTATTTTGACAGAGATGCCACTCCTTTACAATTTAAATAAATAGAAAAACAGATTTGTCGATATTAATTTAAATTCAATGAATTTAAGAAAACCTCAAATGATATTTAAGAATTGCTAACATAAAAATTGTTACATAAGTAAACGTAATTTTATGAGAATGTTATTTTTTATATATAAATTTTCACAATTTTTTTTGGATGAAAATTTGAAGTTTTTCAGAAAATAAAGATAACATTAAATTATTTTATTTAAAATGTTTGGGACTTTTCGTTTTTTGCGTTTTTCATCCCTAATTTGATTATTTATTATTATAAATTTATTCTCTATGTTTTCAAAATATGGCAATATTTTAAAAAAAAGTTGAGAGAGCTTTTTTTTTTGGTTATTATTTTGTTACTCCATCCGACCTATATGGCCACAATGAAGAAATATTTGGCCAGTTAAAAGAAACTATACAGCCATCTCGAATTAGCACGATTTAATGCATATAGCCACTCTACACAACCATTACCTTTGCAATGGAGGTTAGGGCGAGCTATTTAATTAGCAAAAACTAAATTAAACGAGAAGTTATGTCATATAACCGGAAACGCATGCATATAGGTATATAACCAAAATGCATGCCGATCAGCAACCACGATGACCAAAAAGGAAACACCGAAATATATCCGAAATAATAGAAAAGAAGAAAACCAACCCAAAGAATTTGCTGAAATAATTTGGTATTAAGTTTAACAAATTGTTTACTTTTTCATTTACATTTATTATCAAGACTCAAACCGAGGTGGAGGGTATCAAAGATTCGGCACAGCCGAATTTAACACTCTTACTTGTTTTTGTTAAATTGTTGCTATTTTTTGTGAGACATTCCTTTGGCCTCCGCAATGAAAAAGATCAGTTAATGTGTGCAATTGAACTCGTTAACAAGTGTTTTGGTATGTAATTGCTAAATTATAAAATTTAATTACAAATTTAAATTAATTTCGACATAGACAAAGGGAAACAGTTGAGAAATGGGCTCTGGAAAGCGGTTAAAAGAAACGGAAAAGAATATTATCAATAATTTATACAAAAATGGATATTCCAACAAAAAAATAGCTGGAATGTTAAAGCGTTCTGAGTAAGTGATAAGAAACTACCTTAAAGCTGCGTTCACACTATGTGTTTTGCTTGTGTTTTTTTATTTTTTTATCACGTGCAATTTGTACACATAGTGTGAACCCTTTCAAACATTGTTTATGTACAATACATTTGGCAAGATATATGTAAATTTTTCAATTAGAGCAGGTTCTAATTTGGCATGTCAAACATATGAAAATACAACACTGCTTGTGGCGAAAGAAAAACAGAGTAAATTATAAAGGTTGATATTGAAAGAAAAATAAATTGTTTATTATTAATTAATAATAAAAAATATATAACTTTATTTTTAACAATAAATTTTTGTAAATTTACAAATTAAATCAGTTGTTGCTTACGCTTGAACGCAAAAATTATGAATCGTATGTAAAACGCCAATTTTGACCCACACACAGAATTACGTATGGATCGTAAAACTAAATTTACATATGGAAAATACACATAGTGTAAACACACCTTAAGATGGGCAAAAGGTATTGTATAAAAGCTCCAACAAATGGAAATTCCAAATTATTAGCCCATCAAAAACGACAGATTCGCATTAAAGCAACGCGAAATCGCTTATCTTGTAGAGAAATAAAGGATAAACTTGATTTTCAATTACCAGACGAACTATCGCCCGTGTTTTGAATGCAAATTCATCAATTAAATGGAAAAAAATTAAGTCTAAGCCACAGTTAACTAAGGTCCACAAAGAGAGACGTCTAAGCTTTGTCCTAGCACACATGTCGTGGACAAATGAGTGAAAAAATGTTATTTTTTCTGACGAAAATAAATTTAATCTGGATGGTCCCGACTGCTACAGCTGCTATTGGCATGATTTAAACCAATGGAACGTTGTAAGATCCAAGCGCAATTTCGGTGGTGGCAGTGTCATGGTTTGGGGAGGACTTTCTTATAATTTCAAGCTACCAATTTGTTTATTTACCACCAGAATGAATTCGGAAATGTACTTAGAACTTCTAGAAGATGTTTTAATAACAAAACTCGACGAAAACCCTGGCGAAGAGTACATTTTCCAACAGGACAACGCTGCTATACATGTTTCGAAAAAAAGTAAATCTACTTCCATAGCCGACATGCAGTCCTGATTGTAATCCCATTGAAAACTTATGGGGAATACTCGCTGCAAAAGTTTATGAGAAGAGAAGATAGTTTTCGACTAAATGAGCTGAAAGACAAAATCAAAGAATGCTGGTCAGATGAAACCCTTCAAAACCTAGCAAATTTAATGCCCAGAAGAATATTTTCGGTAATTTGTAATAAAGGTGTTCATACCAAATATTAATCTATATAAACTTAATCATTTTAAAAGAATTGTTCCTTATTTTATTAGTTTTAAGAAAAGAGAGAGAGGCCAAACGAATGTCTCATCAAATATTAGTTTTCTATCGATTACATGATGTTAATGTGAAATATTTTTAAGTTCTATTTTATTATTTTTTAGTTAGTAAATAAATAAAACATTTTGTTAAAAAAGTTAATCAAAACCCCTTTTATTTTCTTTAAAAATATAAAAAAAAACATGGGGGGGCCAAACGAATGTCTATCACTGTATATTCATACATGGGACTTGCACTTTGATTACACCGTACAACACTACTTTTAACACATGAACAAGACCTAATACACGTGAAACTAGAGGCCCTCTGGAGTAAATCTGCGTTTACAGTTTGTCATTTCCTCATCATTTGTCCTTTTTAGAGGACTTTAAACTTTTAAAGGACATTTAAATAGAAAAAAAATATATATATATTTCTACTCATCCTACGATGCTGAGATAAAAAGCAAATGAAAGAGGAGACTCTCCTCAATTTTGCAAAAATATTTGTTTTGTTATATCAGGACAAAAGGACCTTATTGAAGTCCTTTCAAAATTTTGTCCTTTAATATCCTTGAGAATTTCCAGCCATTTCATCCAGAAAAAATATATGTTAAGGACATTAATGTACACCAACACGTTGCTGAATTTCATTCTACTCACTTTGTTAGTTTAGTGTAGAAATAATTTTAACTTCTACTACACAAAAAAAAAAATTATGTGTAACTCCCTAATATTAACCAATTTTCTTTATGTAGGGTATAATAAATGCAACTGTTATGAATTTACGACTGCAAAGATTTCTAAAGCCTGGTTACGTTTTATTTTCAATATATTCTAAAAACAGAAAAAAGGTAAAACATTTTTTTTTTAACAAAAAGTTCATAAGAATCGCTTCATGGTCCGCTGGTACGCGCAAATAGTTTACCACATAAGAAACTCTGTTTTCATACTTTTATGCCGTTGTTGGGCTGTAGTTTATTCATAAATTTTAATTATTTTTTTTTTTTAGTTCTTTTCCGTAGGAACTTATCTCTACACATGCGTATGAATAAAAAATTTGTTTCTTTTTTTTTAATGTCATGGCTGTTTTCAGGGATAAAGTAGTAAAGTGTGTCTTACTTGTTCGTTAATTGGCTAGTAGCCAATATGTCTGTTTCGAATAATCGTCTCATATAACAAATATGCGCTTATCCCTCCCTGTTATTTATTTTTTTAATTTAATTGTTTTCAAAGTCATTGATGTCCTGTTGTTCGGTTTTCCTTAAGTGTCGTAATGGTGTTTTAACTTAATTAGTTGGTCACTATGGGGTTTTTGATGTACTCAGTATTAAGAAGCCTTGATTTTTTTTTTTGTTTTTTAAAACTTTAAGTTATAATTTTATTTGTTTGTATTATTATGCTGAGTTTTAAAGGAAATGATTACTTTTTCTTTTTATTTAATCAGAAAAAAAATTTAAAGTTTATGTTTCTCTTGTTTATTAAAACAAAAAAAAAAAAAGAACACAACAACAATAATATCACGTTTTTGGCATTTCATTTTCATCAATCATGCATGACACTCACATATGTTCATGTTAAAGACAGCTTATTCACGACCACGCATTCAACGTTATGCTTAATGCTATTTTTTGTTATTATTTTTTTTTGCACATAAAACTCTGACGAAATTGCTGAAAATTTCACTTAAATATATCGAATTTCATGTTATAATTTGTAAGAGTATTATTCAATAACTTATTCGCGATTTCCTGATTGTTTATTTAGGTTAATGAAATTCGATTTTATTTTTGTTAGAATTAATAAACGTTTATAAATTTTTGAGAAAAAACATTTTAAACAAGTCAAAAAATTATAGTCGGTCTAGACCGATTATCGATACTTTGGTGAGGCAATAACGGGATATAGAAAATAAGCATATATCAAATTTTAGTGCTATTGTTATCAGATATGAAAAAATTCATATCTAATGTTATTTTTACATGGGAGCTAGGACAAAAATGGACTTATCATGACCATATTAAGTTAGGCCTCTCAAAAACATATATGAACCGAATTTAAAAAAATATATGCACTATCTTGTTTTTGATCGATTTAACGGTCCTTCAAAGTTTATTCTAGGATTGTTGATTAGTGAGTGTAATAAGCACACAAAAATAGTTTACCGAGATCCATATAATAATTTAGTTCTTATTCCAATTTACTATGTCTAAAGATGCACCTATTTTCACCAATTTCAATAGCGTTCGTCCTATGGCCAATAAAAGCTTATATATCATCAAAATATATTCCTATTTGCGACCTGTAGTTTCATTAAAAAGTATACATGGGCACACAGACGGACGGACAAACAGCCAAGCAAACGGACGGACGCACGCCAAATCGACTCAGTAAGTGAATCTATCGGTATAATAAAAGGTGGGTCTAGGTCAATTAGTTTTGGTAGTTATTATGTGTAAAACTAGAGATATATTGGAAAGGGCTTTATGGGGGAGAGTAAAATCTTATATATATGCTTTATTTCTGATTTCTCGTTAAGCAACACTTGCTTTCAGCATTTCAGCATTTCTAGCTTTTATTTTTAATCACTGTAGGAACCCAACAAAATAGTGAAGTCATTTTCTTAAAGGAAGAACTTCTTTAGATGTGGTTTTAAAAAACATCAATATAATGTAATTGTGAAAAAATTATATTAGGAATAGAAAAAAGTACATTAAAAATGAAAAGAAAATGGTAACCCAAAATTTACGCAAGATTTGAATTAAAGAGAGAACAGTTTTTTTTTTCCTTTATGTTATTTTTTTATTGAATCGTGCAACTGACTTCTACGGCTTTGCTAGCACATATGCATCTTTTGTCGCAATTTTTCATGACTATTTTGCATAAATGTGGCTGAATTTTAATGCTCAGGTGATTGTAGTCTTGTTGGCATAGACCTTGACTTCAAGTAGCTCTATAAAAAGATATCCAGTGGTGTTAAATCACACGAGCTAGGGGCCTAATTCTGATCACCGAAAAGAGAGAGTACACGACCAGGAAATGTCTCATGTAGTAATTGAATCGTTTCACTGGTTGTATGGCATGTGGAATAGTCTTGTTGAAACCAAATGTCATCCACATCAATATCATCCAATTTAGACAGAGATAACTATGTGGTCATGCAGCGATATCGAGCACTAGTAACAGTCACTTCTTGACCAGCAGCATTTTTGAAGAATGATGCCCGCAGCCTCAAATCCGCACCAAAAACTGCTACGTTGTGGATGCATTATGTGTTCTCTGCATCCCAAATGCGGCAATTTTGACGATTAACGAATACATCAATTTAAAAATGTTCTTCATCGCTTAGGACGATTTTGTTCGAAAAATCAGCATCCATTTGTTGATGTTCAATAATCCATTCAACGAACTCTCTTCATTTGGTTCTTGTGTCAATTGAACTTTTAAATGTGGATACTCAGATCTTTGGTAAGTATATGTTGTAGAGACTTTCTAGAACTATTAAATTCTTGTTCATGACGCCGAATTGATGTTCCTGGACTTTTACCAACTCTCTTAGGCTCTGCTTTGATATTGATATTTGAACGGCTTGTTTTTGGACGACCAGTGTATTTAGCATCACCAATTAATCCAGTCTGTGTAAATTTTTTAATTACAATCTTCACAGTTGACGAAGTTAGATCAATATTCCGACTATATTTTGTATGAAATTTTCGAACTGTAGCCGCCTAATTTTCATTATTTTTGAAATATTGCACAACAATGAAAACGCGTTGCTCTGTAATGTAATTCTCTATTTTCACTAACCCTAAACTGTCACCTATAAAACTGTCTTTTAATTTTGGTTGCCAACACTTTACTGCTCGGCAAATAACTAGAAATTAACGAAACTATTTTAATCTCTTCTTCAATATATTGCCTGTCTGTATTTAAGGTGAAATTGTTTTATATGAAAAAGCTTTTTAAAATTTGGAGGGAAATGTGGAATACACTTGTTGAGAAATTTTTAAATCTGGCTTATGCCAGTGGGACGTCGATAAACGACCATTTGCATTCAAAAACCATTTTGTTAAGTGTGGTTCTTGGAACACGAAAGAATTTCTTTGTCAGTTATCTCACCCTACCAACATAATTTAAAAAAAATCTAAAAAATATGAAAATATAAAAAAATAAATAACTACAAATATTTATTTATTTTTAAACCAAGTATAAATTAAATATTAATGCTGCACAAAATTACACTTCGCACTTATGAAGTAACTGGCAACTAACAACTATTTCTATATGCAAATGCATTGTTAATATCTTATCGTACTTATACTGTTATGCAGCATAGATTCCTGACCAATTTTAATTGATTTTTTTCTCCATTTATTAATTTCTTTAAAGAATGTTCAGTCTTTAAGAGACTGAAATGAAAATATAAAAACATTTATTAAGTAAGAAAAATTTTTAAGCGGCTTAAGTGAAATATAAAGTCTTTCAGACGGAGAAAAGCTAAGTGTTTCAGGGAGTTCAAAATTTCACTGTCTTAAGAAAAAAGTACGTTTTTCAAAGACATACAAAAAAGTTAAATTAAAATTTAAGCGATTAAATGAATATAGAAAGATTGCCGGGACTTAAAAAAATTAAGTTTTTTAATGACATATGTACGTGTAAAGTTCAGCTTTTCAAGAAGTTAGGAGAAAATTTATGTCATTTAAAGCAGAGTTCGGAAAAAAACACACTGAATAAAAAACCTATTTGCAAACAAACGTAGCTCAGACCGACAAACACATATTTTTATTTTCATATTAATTATGTGTGTTTCTAAATTTTGTACGGTGCTATTTTTTATTTCGAACACACATATACCACACAGATTCGAGTGTAGCTTTATTTTAAGTTCGTGTTCTTGCACGTGTACTGCTAAAAAAAACAGAACATGTTCTTGAACGCGTGCATCTAATATTAAAACATTATTCACTCGCGATCGGAAAAATCTGAAACACATTTATTAGAAAAATCTAAAATAATTCATTAGCAGTTATAAAAAATAAAAATAAAATGATAATAAAAAAAATAAAAATAAGAAGATAGTAATAAAATAGAAAACAGAGAAATTTTATATGTTGGTTATGACTTAATTTCGTTTTTTTCCAATCGCGATTGGATAATGTTTTAATTTTTAGATGTACGCGTTCAAGAACATGTTCTGTTTTTTTTTTTTTTAGCAGTACACGTGCAAGAACACGAACTCAAAAAAAGCTACACTCGAATCTTTGTGGTTGATGTGTGTTCGAAACAAAAATATGTGATAGAAAAATGTTCACGTAGATAACGAAATATTAAAACGAAACACAATGATTGTGTTCGGCACCGTACAAACTTTAGAAACACACATAATTGATATGAAAATAAAAATATGTGTTGGCTGCTTTAGAACAGAACATTGTGTGTTAGATTTGTGTATTTTCTGAACCTTGATTTAAAGATTTAATTCAAAAATTAAGTGTTCAAAGACTTAAGTTTTCAAAGACTTAACTACTTGAATTCACTTCAATCAGTAAATTATAAATAAAATGTATTGCATATTGAAGGAATTTATTAAATTAAAAACTTAAAAACTCCAATTGCAACTTCAATTAAAATGATATATTTAATGATAAATGTCACAATATTTTAAATAGAAACACAAATATTGAGAAGTGAAATTCGTTGCAATTTCAATTACTATCAGTATACAGAGAAAAAAAAACAAAAATGTTTCCCATCTTTTACAAATACCAACTGCAACATTGTCAAACTAATGAAACTGTAAATTGTTTTCTCTATTTAATATTTATTTCAACATTTCATTAAATCTTTTAACAGATTTTTCTTTGAGGTTTAATCATATTTGCTCTTTTGGTTTATCTGAGTTTCTTGCTCGTACATAGTTATTGCCATTTGAAGGCAATGCAACATTATATTTATGCCCTATATGGCATTTGCCATTATTGCAACATTTAGCTGCTATGTAGTACGACACTACAGACAGCAAGCACATGGTATAGATATAACTACAACAACAAGTAATGTCAAGAAGTGGTTTAAAATAAGAACGCACCAAAATATTACAAATAACCACAATCACATACATGACAATAATGATGATGATGATGATGGTGATGCCGGTGATGCTGGCAGCCTGGCATAAAATATCTTGACTTGCGATGTTCTGCCTTGTCTTGTCGGTTTTTTCTTTTTCTTATACTTCTATATAAGTATATATAAAGTACATGGTTTCTGTATATTTTATAGATATTGTCTATTATATTGCTGCAATTTATGTGCAGACAACCCAGCAAAAAATTTGTTTTATTCATTACAAAAGAGCAATACAGATGTGAGGACTTTCTGATGCTAAATTTCTTTTGACATTAAGTTTAAAATTATCTCAGAGGTAATACAAGTGTCTCCTTTTGGATTTGACTTAACTAATCTAATAGTCCAGATTATCATATACAGATTACCATAAGCGCATACCAGGGGCCGAATCACCGCATTCGATATCGAGTAAAATCAATCGAAATTCCATATTTTGGTTTAATATTTGAAGAAGACGGACAAACGCTCGACCACGATTTGCTTTTCTGCTTAACCAGAGGCCATAATTCTTCAACTGTGAGGAAGAAAAATTATTCTTAACATCTTATTTTGGGAAATAAAAAAATGATTTCGATCGAAAAATTTCGATAACGAATGCGGTGATTTGGCCCCAGATTTGAAATTAAATTATGAAACAATTAATTTATTTTAGAGTATACTTTTTTCTTTCACTTGATAATGATACTTGTTACAAAAACAAAAAAAAGCATCTTCATACAATTACAAAAACAATAAAAAGATCTGGTCATAAAATGAAGGTCTTGTAAAAAGGCAGCAAAATATGAAATGTTGAGAATAAGGAAAGAGATCGAAAAAATCTTAAAACACGTCCTTCTTCTCAACTTTTTACGCATCATTTGATTATTTTTTTTTTCTATGAAGTTATCTTTCAAAAATGTGTCAATTATTATGTTGAATAATAACCCTGTTCATTTGAATAATAACCCCGAGATAGAAGTACGTACTAAAATTATAAAATATTTTCAACAAAATCCAACTTGGTCCTAAAAAAGTTGGACAAAGAATCAAAGATCTGCTGTCAAACTGTTTAGGGAAGAATGACTACATGATCTCTTTCAGACGAAGAAATTAAAAAGCATATTGAAAAGAGCTATTTACACATCCGGTAGAAAAGCAGCCGTAAGTGCTCAAACTATTTGGTGCAAAAAGTTAAAGCCAAAGCAGGTTTGAAAACACACAAAGTCCAAAAAGTTCAAGACAGAAACACTGCAACAAATTTATATGTCAAAAGCACAACACGGAAATTGAAATCATGTTTTCTAAAAAAAACAAAAATTCTCCTGCAGCATAATGGACAATGAAGCGTGTACATTACCAGATTTTTCGAAGCTTCATGAAAAAAATTTTATATTGCTAATGCTCGAGGAAATGTCGAAGATAAGTTTAGGACCCAAAAGCAAATTTCCAAAAAAAAAGATAACAAATATCCTGATATGACAAACAATATGCATTTGCGGCAAAAGAAGTAAGAATTTATATTAAGGAGTATTTGCAAAAAAGACTCCTTCCTTTCTTATGCCACCACAATGTGTCCACATATTTTTGGCCCGATTTTGCATCCTGTTACTACGGTAAGAAAGCTCTTGAATGGTATAAGGACAATAACGTGATTTTTGTAACAAAGGCAATCCTTGTTACCTGCCCGAAGCCTTGGCCAATGGAGAGATATTGGGCTCTTGTCAAAATGGAGTTGAAGAGCAGAAACAATGTGTACCAAAATGGGGAAGATTTTAAACAGAGATGGACTACCTGTTCCAAAAAAAGTGACAGAACCTTTTATAAAATCCCTAATGGGTCACCACAGAAGATCCTTAAGTTTATAAGTAGTGATTAGAACCGATTAAGAATATAGTGTAGTTATGAATTTTTGAAATATATGCTTTCTTCTTCTCTAACACGCACCATTGAAACATAAATCGTATTTTAACCAAGTCGCTATATAATAATCACATCCCTTAAAAACTTTGACATGGCAGCAGTCATTGTTGCCAGTTTTGCGATAAAGTTGCTAGATTCAACCATTTTTGACCATGGTCTACCAGAGAAAATGTAATTTTTAATTTTAGGACTTTTTATCATTTTTATGTATTTTTTTTACCATAATAATCATTTTTTTCATATTTTTCCTTTAAGTATTTTTTTTTAACATTTATTTATTCTTTTTTATCTAAACACTGTCTCGAAAATATCACACCGTTTCATTTTGAAACGGTCACAAAGCCAAAATTATTAGCGAGCTGTTTATTTATACTAGCAGATTCCAGCGCTCGAAATTCGTGTGAAATTTCTAGGCAGCTTTATTTTTCAACTTAGCCAATTCACAAACCAACACTTTTATGGTTTATTATTATTGTGAGTGAAGATAACAAACTCATTAACAAACACATTAACAAATTTAATAAAACACACATAGCATATGTATAATTTCATGTATGTATGTGTTAGTAGCAATTTTAAATGTAATTTACTTAAAAAAAAAAGGAAAAAAATTAAAAATCTGTAAATCTGAAAAACGGCTAAAAAGAAATACCTTTCCAATAATATATGTTTGGTCAAAATCGGGATAAAACGGTAGAACAAAACATCGGTCACAAGAAATCGCCTAGCCAATTAATATTACAGATTTATTATTTTTGAAACAGAATTACCAATAAAAAGGAAAAAAATTTTAAAAGAATTGCAACAATTCCACTTACCTACTACGTACTAATATTCTTAAAAGAAAAGTTTAAAACGAGGAAAATACTAATGTTTTATTTCAAGATTTTGAAAAAAATATTATACATAAAGAGCTGTATGCAGCTTGCTAAGGAATCAAAAACTTCATATAAAAAAACGCTTCAGAAATGCTTAAGGAATTTGTCTGTCTAAAAATTTATGTTGTCAGTCTGCAGCTTTTTAAAAAAGTAGTATTATTTTTACTACTTTTTTTTGACGTAAATTAAGTTAGGCAACCCAGGCTTCGAGCAGAAATATCAAATTTTTCGTTCTTTCTGAACGGAATTTTGACGGGAGCGGTAAGCATAAACAAAATGTAACAAGCTTTAAAAATTAGAAGTTCTTTTTCAGTTGCAAACATGGTTGTTTTCAATTTCAATTTCACAATTCTTAATAATTGACGGAAAACAGCTGATTGATTTTTCGGTTGAAAATACATTAAAATCTGAAAATTTTATGAAAAATTAATGCCGCTAATGTAGCTATAATTGAAGAGCAGTATTCTTTATCAAATAACTTTTGGGCGTAAATAATAAATTTAAAAATGTCTCCAAAACCATCCTCAAATTATTATGCCCATGGTCAAATGTTAACTTCGAAAGCGACTACAGGCAAAAGATGTTGCCATCTGTTGGTTAAAGCCTAAAAAAGAGCATTTGCGGCACGTATTTACAATTAAAGCGTTTTTTTTAATGTAATGTCTGCCGTGTCCAACTACTTTGGTTGTATTAAACTGGATTAAGTTGCTTCAAACTTATAATAGTTGCATGCTCATTAATGACAATAGGGTATCTAACTCTATTGACTCGTTGATGGCTTGTGTAACACTGTTCTATAGATACTAACATAGGAAATATTCCTCTGAGATTAGCGAACTCATTCTAAGTACAGAGTCTCAGTTCGCTCTACCCGCTTCTCTAGTAGAAAACATTCATTTGTAGTTTACTGTCCAGTTGACCGCACAGCGCATTCCAGAAAAAATTCGTTTAAATTCGTATGTTGAATAAACTTCCCACACAAAACTTTCCTCAAAGTAACAATCTTATCCAATTTAAGGCAAATATCCACAAACACTACTCCCTTTTTCTTCCTTCCCATAACCTATTTACTGCACTACAATTGTAGGGGTTATCCCCTGAGTGTTAGTTAATGACAATAAAAATAAAAAATAAATAAAAATAATCAATGCCGGTTTCTGGCATTAAGCGTTGTAATAATTGTTATCTTATAATTGATTAGATTATTTCTATACTAAGATTTTCTACTTAGGGCGGCCGTGAGGTTTGAACCTGCGTCTATCTCACACGTACTCGTACTTGCAATTTTTAGTCGTGCGCTAACGCACTCGCCTAAAGTCAGGCTCACGAGCAGTGTGGCTAAGAATCAATTTTCATACCATACAGCTTTAAATTCGTATTTATCTCAGAAGATACAACACTAACAAACATGAGAATCGATATTTTTAAATTTTAGCTTATTTATGCATTTATATTTTTAATTTCTATTCTTCTCAATTTCGTAAGAGTTTCCATATGTGAAGAATGTATGGTTTTGTACAATCTACACATTACATTTTATTATTGTGCGTTTACATTTAAGCAAAATCTAGTATATACGAGATTTCGAGCACAATCCAGTTCATTTTTACTAGATTTCCCATACAATACAAAATCTAGCTCGTTGCCAGATTTTAGCAAAATCTCACAAAATCTTGTAAAACTTGGGCACTACCAAATGATACTACTGTGTTTTTTAATATTGTAGTAGAAAATTACAACGCAGTGACTGAAAAATTGACATTTGAAAACAAAAGCAAACAAGTTGAATAAAAAGGAAATAAATTATTAATTTTTAATAAAAATGTCGAATCTATAATAAAAAAAATATTTAGTGATTGAAAAGTTATAATTTTCTATACTTATATGTGCCCATTCCAATCTGCTTTTTAATAATTGTGGAAAATGCGTTTTTTTTTTTTGTTGTTCAAACAATACATTTAACAATTCCTAATTTTTTTTTCGCAAAATTTCTATTTCAGCTTGTACTTTTTTCATTCTTGATGCATAATATAATAATAAATCCTGTTCCTTTTTGAATTATCCATATTTCCACTTTCATATTGTTTTCTTTATTTTTGGTATTTCCAGTTTATATGTTTTATTTTAATCAGCTGTTTATTGTTGTGGAAACAAAATCTCACAAAATGTCAAAAAAGTTAGATGTAAGCGGTATAGATTTTGAAATAGATTTCAACTAAAATCTACTAGATTTTACTTAGATCTAAACGGTATTTTAACGTCATTTTATGATTATTAATATTTCTGAATTTTTTTTTTTTTTTTTTTTAATATTGAGGCGTTTCTTTTATACAATTTTTATACCCTAAAAATTGGGGTATAATGACATTGTGCTGATGTTTGTAACTACCAAAAATATTTGACCTACACCCACTTCTATTATATCGATTGACTCAGAATCACTTTCTGTGTCGATTTAGCGATGTCCGTCCGTAAACCATGTAATCAAAGGTCACAAATATATTGTGAAATTTAGTATATAAGCTTCCATCGGCCATATATTGTGAAATTTAGTATATAAGCTTCCATCGGCCATAGTTCGTGCTATTAAAATTGGTGGAAATCGGTGCATGTTCAGATCTAGTCCCCATACAAATGACCCCTATGGAATCGACTTAAATTGCCACACGAACCAAATTATCATAACTATCTCGGTCAAATTGGGTTTGTGTGTGTTTATTACATCCATTAATCAGTAGTCCAAAAATAAACCCTGTAGCATAATTCTTAGTCATAGGCCCCACATAAAGCTGCTTCCCAATCTTTACTTAAATCTATCAAAAAAGAAAAATATTGCACAGATTTTTCTTACGTTTGGTTTTTACATATTTTGGCAAAAAAATAAGTGACCTTACCAAATATGGTCAGGATTGGTAAATTTTTGAACCTAGTCCCCTTATAAATACAGCATCGAAAAGGAATTTTTTCATATTCGAAAGAAAAAAAATTAAAAATAATGCCACTCAAATTTGGTTTGTGCTTATTTTCTATATCCAATTAATTGGAACTAATGGATAGGGTCCCTAAACGCATGGTATAGGGTATCGTATAGTCGGTCTAGATCGACTATTTTTCAGATATGCCGGTCCTCTCACAAATGAGCGATGTATAAAAAATTTATGAATATTTAAATAAAATTGATAAAATTGTGAATTTTTAAATAAAATTTATTCAATTTCATTATAAATAGTTGAACACTCAGAAGAAATATAAAAGGGATTGCTAATATATAATTTTATAAGAGCCTAAAGGAGGGAGATTAAAATGTACTCTTTTTTGAAACCATCAGACGATGAATTGTGAATTGGCTAAAATTGAATAGCACATATTTAGGCTCTTATAAAATTGTTATTTTATTTAATATATTTTTACCACACATTATACATAAATTTAATATTCTGCACTTCTGCTCCATATGAAATAAAACTATGCCAAATTTTACACTCCTCCGTTCGCGCATTTTGTTTAAAAAGTGGTCAAAAGATTTACCTTGACGTATTGATACATAGATATTAACTTTCACACAGGCATGTTGTGGCAACCGAATTTTTGATTTTTTTCCAGATTTAATAATCTTTAAAGTGATAACGTCATCTAATAACACTGGTCTACAAATTACAAAAAATAATAATATATATATATAAAATATATAAGCTTTTATCGGCCATAGGATGAACGCAGTTGAAATTGGTGAAATCGGGTCATGTTCAGACCTAGTCCCCTATGAAATCGACATAAATTGCCATAAGATCCAAACTATCTTATAGATCTCAACAAATTGGGTTTGTATGTGTTGATTATATCCATTAATCAGTAGTCCAAAAATAATTCCTATAGGACAATTCGTAGTCATAGACCCCATATAGAGCTGCTTCCCGATCTTCACTTAAATCTATTAAAAAACAAAAATATTGCACAGATTATTCTCAAATTTGGTTTGTAAATATTTTTTCAAAATATAAGTGACTTTACCAAATATGGTCAGGATCGGTCCATTTTTCGACCTAGTCCCCATATATATATAGCACCCGATATGAACTTTTTCATATCTGCAGCCAAAAAAATTAAAAAAAACTCCCCTCAAATTTGGTTTAAGCTTATTTTCTATATTCAATTAGTTGGACCGAAGCGATAGGGTCTCTAAACCATGGTATAGGGTATCGTGTAGTCGGCCTAGACCGACCATAATTTTCTTACTTGTTTTTACCTAACCTAAGTGCGCTGAATTCGAATCTGGCATAAAAATTGGGCTATCACGTCTTGTTCATTTTCATTTTTCTAAATCTTCATAATACCAGCGTTTAAGCATGTCAGGGAGATCGTGTTTTACTGACTCAAGCTATTTTTGCCTTGTGTGTGGTGAATATTTGGGTTGGAAAAAAGGATATCAGAATCATTAAAACTAGCAGATTCCAGCACTCGAAATTCGAGTGCAAATTCTAGGAAATTTTATTTTTTCATTTAATAAGACCCCAAAGGTATGCTTCACAATTCAACTCAATTTTAATGAAGAAAACAAACTCAACACATTAACAAATTTAATAAACACACACATAGCAATTTATAACTTTATGTATGTGTTAGTAGCAACTTTAAACGATCATAATTCCAAAAAAATTTCCAGACGATGAAAATCTGTAAATCTGGGTAACAGCTAAAAAGAAATACCTTTCAAATGATAATTTTTTGTCAAAATCGGGGTAAAACTGTGAAACTTACATCGGTCACAAGAAATCGCCTTGCCTATTAATATTATAGATATGCATATCCATAAAATTAATAGGCTAGGCGATTTTTTGTGACCGATGTTTTATTCTACCGTTTTATCCCTATTCTGACCAAACGAATTGTGTCATAAATTTTTGGTCAGTAAGTTTTGGCAGCACTGTCGGCATGCTAATATGTGAATGCAAATCTTACTCAAATTTGGTTTGGGCTGATCTGACTACCTTTTCCCTAGCCGAACTTATATAGTGGAAATAGCCATTATTATATCAAAAATTTTGCAGGGCTATTGTATTTAACTATAAACACACGATTTAGGCCTTTTTATTGTTATATGGCAAAGTGTCATTATATTTCTCTACTCGTAACGTTTTGTATAAAAATTGCACTATTTGCAAAAAAAAAAAAAAAAAAAAAATAATTTATATTTGTAGTTTAGAGTTTCATATTATATAATCTTTAGCACTCATTGTTGGGTCTGTCTAGGGTAAATGAAAAATATATATCATATAATACAATGAAATCTTATGCAGCAAAATATATAAATAGGCAACTTAAAACCAAAATGTAATTGACTAAAATAGACTACAACAAAAGAGTCATACTGCAATATTAAAGCAACTAACAACTTTTGAATAAATATAAAAATTTAAATCGAAATACCTGCTAAAAACAAAAAAACATTTTTATGAAAATAAGAACATTTGTTGAAGTGTAAATTTACATTCTTTCTAAAAATAAACATGAATTATGTTTATATAATTAATTTACATTTCCTTGGAAGAGCGCAGAAGATTTTCTCAAACGAAAAACGAAGTCAAGATAACGATAAGATAAATAATGTCAAACGGAAGTTTTTAATTTAATTAGCACGTTTAACTTTGTCATGAATAGCTATTAGCATGTTCTTGCTATTATTACAGTCTTTACGATATTGCTTTTAATTAAACACTTGGATAATTGAGCAACTATAATAAGAGCAAAAAAAGGTCAATTACGAGTAATTTAAATGGTTATGCTGATTTATATGAAAACTACGAAGAGAGAAAGAAAACAAAAAAGTTTTACTAAATAAATTTTATGCAAAAAATATTCTAGAGCCCTGTTAGAAGAAACCACATTGTCCTTTTTTTTTGGAGCAACCGCCAACTCTGTGCAGCAAATACATAAGATCTACTTTTTTAAGATCGTTTCTAAAATTTTACAAGTTAATGAAATCATAGAGTCGTTTTTGATGTGTGACAAATAGACGACTTCTAAACTTGTACAGTGGGTAACAATACAATAGAAACTTTTAACAAATTATATTTTTGACGACTCGAACGGTCAATACCAAAAAATTTTAGGATAAAATTAAAAACTTTTTTATTATTAATTTCCAAAAAATAACAAAACTTAAAAGTATAATTTGTTATGCTGTTGAAAAAACAATGGAAACCTTTACCATATAATTATTTAAAATTTTTCTCTATTTTTGATTTCAATATTTTGTTGAGTATCCATTATTTTTTAGTACTGTTTCACAATGCCCGAGCATGGAGTCAATTAAATTGTTGATAATATCCATTGGATACATTACGTAATTTAGAATTTGCCTGTAACCAATTCCAGTTAGAGTATTTTTTACTACATTAATTGGGCCCATTCCTTGGACCGCAAAGCAACCCCACCACCGAACTTAACAGTTTTATTTTTTATTTTGGGTCTAGTCTTTTTCCCTTTTATTGCCGTACAAAATTTCATTCATCATGGCCTCTTAAATTAAACTTGGACTCATCTGAAACTAGAAAAGTATTCGAAATCCGTCTTGACCAGTTCATGTGTTCTTTAGCAAAATTTATGCGAGCCGGACGATTTTTCTCTGATATTAGTGATTTCTTTACAGGACGATAACAACCAAGATCAGCCTCAATGGTTGGTCGGGAAACAGTTCGAGGACATAGTTCTAGTTTAAGATTGTTAATGACCTATTTAGGTTGCATTTTTGGACATTTTTGAAACTCTCTTGCTATTAAATGACCCAGTCTTTGGCTAGTTTTACGGGTCCTGTCGCCTAAAAGTTTGAAATTATTCATAGATTTCTTACAAATTTTCTTTTTTTCTTTTTATTCCTATTCCTTTAACACTTTAAATAAAAAATTGAATTTATAATAAAGAAAAATTAACTAACTAACCTTAATCTTGCCATTATTTTATAGTAATTAAATTTAAGATTTAAAACATTGAAAAATACAAATTTATTTAAAAAACAGTTGAAACTTTAATTATTTTTAAAAAAAAAGTTAGGATTTTATAAACTTTCTTTCATGTCATCTTCTGTGTTTATTGTTGGATTTAAAGTCATTTTTTAGACATATTGCAATTAATACTGTAATTAATATGAAAATTTTAATTTTATTTCAATGGTGCGTGGTAGAGAAGAAAATGGCATATATTTCAAAAATACACTGTATTCTTAATCGGACCGGTTTCTGCCATTTCAGCCTTCATCAGCGATTTATTGAACATTGTGATAATTCTATGTTTATTGTTTTAATCAACTCAATCAATCACAGTTTCCATTGTTTTGGCATCACAAAAACAATATTTTCGCTTTCGTTTATTTTCTTCATTTTCTAAATATTCTTTTTATTTGATTTTATTTTTTATTGTTTTTGTAATAAAAGATTTCGGAAAAAAATTCACAATTTTAAAAGTCCTTAATGTATTGTCACCCACGGTATATTTATATTATGTTTGCTAGACACACACATATTTTAGAAAAACATGTCATTGAAAGGAAAATAATCTATAAAAATTTACATATAAAATTTTCACAATCATAAATCAATTTTAGTTAAGGTAGCCCCGGTTGGCTAGATTCTGAAAAACATAGGCAACCATAGAAAATTCTGTTAAATTTTAACAAGTCAGTAACTTTAGTTTGGTCATCATTTTACTTCGTTATCGATGCAAAACCATGTTAGTAAAAATTCTAAAAAAAAATGAAAATTGGAAACACAAACATAATTAATGATTTATGACTTTACTTTTTATTTTTCTTAAGAATTTATGGCTACATCATTTCCAATTCTATTTAGGAAAAGTATTTTTTTTTCACAGCAAAAAATATTGGTAACTAAAAAGTATGAAATACTGCTAAGAACAGCTGAGGGAATATTCAGTCCAGCATTAATACCAGCGCCTCTAGTGGACAAAGCACTGATTTTTATAAGGTACCGCGCCATACAATTGAAAAATCGAATAAGTATGAATTATTTTAAAGATTAGTTATAAAATCTATTAATTTTTTTTCTAATTGTTTACTTAGTTTTATTAGATATATATACCTATGTACCTAAAGAAGAAAAAAAACAAAAACCAATTTCAAATAAAAGAGTGATAAAGCATTTTCGATCAACTGTCTCCAAATTATGTGGTTTTCTGGAATAACCGCGTATGTCCATTATTTTCAGCTTTGAGTTAACGATGCCAAATATGTATATTAACTTTTAACGCTTTACAAGTGCCAAATTTAAAAAAAAAAATTGATAATTTCTGAGTTTTTTCTTTAAGTAACGACGTAACTTAAATGTTTATTAAATTAGTATGCAGCACTATCGACGTATGTCAACCTACGTTTGATCGCTGACAAATTATTTTCTCAGAAAACGACACATAGTGACAAACGTTGTTATTAATGAAAAAATGCAAAATAATTTTGGATTATTTTTCAGTTTATAACCACTTATAAAAACTTGTGTGTTTATTTCTGTTATTTCTTGTCACTATTATTCTTGATACGTTGTTATATTCTCACCCTAAGTCCCGTTAACTTTTTGTTGACGAACAAAAAATTCCATTTTTCAAGCAACAGCAACTTATGTCTACATGGGTGGTTGCATTGGTAGTTTTCTTTTTCAAAGTAAACGACGTTTGTCGACATAAGTTGTTTTATCTGCACCCACTTTAAGTGTCATTTACATATTGCTTTTTTTGTCCTTCTCTAGGATCTATTCCTCTGAAGATTTTTGACTCAAAATTTTATATAAAGTATTTATTGCCCATATCTACATTACTGTTAAATAAAAAGCTCTTAAAACTTTATATCTAGCCCATAATTTCATATATAACGTTTTTTGGCTCCCCTGAACATTTTGATTTTATGACATACGCGGTTATTCTAGAAAACCACAGAATTATAGTGCACTCTTTTTACACATTCCTGCAAAAAATATAACGGACCTTCATTCTCATACAAATTTAATAAAAACAAATAAGAATGTTAAATTTGGCTTTGATGGTGAAATTTGGTCCATGGAAAGACCTTGTCCCCATACAAATGACCCCTATGAAGTCGACATAAATTGCCATAAGATCCAAATTATCATATAGATCTCAGTCAAATTGGGTTTGTATGTGTTTATTATATCCATTAATCAGTAGTCAAAAAATAATCCCTATAGGACAATTCTTAGTCATAGGGACCATATAGAGCTGCTTCCCGATCTTCATTTAAATCTATCTAAAAACAAAAATATTGCACAGATTTTTCTCAAATTTGGTTTGTATTTATTTTTTCAAAATATAACTGACTTTTCCAAATATGGTCAGGATCGGTCAATATTTCGACCTAGTCGCCATATAAAAAAAAAAACATCCGATATGAACTTTTTCATATCTGCAGCCACAAAAATTAATAACAATGCCACTCAAATTTGGTTTATTCTTATTTTCTATATCGAGTTAGTTGGACCGAAGAGATAGGGTCTCTAAACCATGGTATAGGGTATCATATAGTCGGTCTAGACCGACTATAATTTCTTGTTGTTATTTTTTTTTCAGCAAGCAAACGAACATGTATATGCATCACTGATACATATCTGCATACATATATGCACATGCTCTGTTACACATAAGCATTTTTCACTATTTTTAGTTTTTTATATGAAATTTTATTGCAGTATCTTTATATTTTCGTACGTAATTCCCCACCTATTGGGTCTAGAGGCTTCAAATTCGATACCAAACTGCTGCAGATTATGATGAACATTTAAAGCATAAGTACTGCGACCTACTCGACCTAGTGCAGATCGATGAATGTTTTCAACAGACAGACAGACAGACGGACAGACCATCTTCTTCATTTATAAGGAACAAGTATACATAAAGCTTATGAGGTCTTCGGAATTTATTCCGATGAGTAACAAACGGATTTACAAACTGATATATACCCTCTCCACAAGGTGGTGATGGATCTGTTAGCGTATGAGGATGTACTAGCTTATTATTATTTTATGAAAATTTGTTGAATTGATTTCCGAAGAAAGAATTTTGGGGTTCTGGAACAATACAAAACTATTTCCAACAAGATATTATAACAAATTTTCGATGGATTGGTTTTAAAACAAAAACGTATCTGCGTTAAATTGGCCACCAACATCTCCAGATATAAATCTAATCGAAAATATATGGGCCATTAAAGACTGCGATATTGAAAAATACAAAATATTAACAAAAGACGAATTGCAACATGCTATAAAGAACATTTGGTCTAAAATTGTTGTAGACGTTGCTCTAGGTTTATCAATTCGATACGAAAAAGACGGATATATATCATACTAATGATCATAAACTTTTAGTTAAATGGATTTGAATTTAAATTTAATACAGTCGTGTGCTATAGTTTTGGTGTATTAATTTATTTTATTTTAATTTTGTTTTTCTAAACTGAATTGTGATACTAATTTAATAAATATCAAATAATACCTTTTATAACCTCAGGAAAATTATCTAAAATATTAATAGGCTAGACGATTTTTTGTGACCGATGTTTTATTCTACCGTTTTATCCCGATTTTGACCAAACATATATTATTCGAAAGGTATTTCTTTTTAACCGTTTTGCAGATTTACAGATTTTAAAATTTTTTCCTTTATTTTGAGTAAATTGGATTTAAAGTTGCTACTAACACATACATAAAATTATACATATGCTATGTGTGTTATGTGTGTTTAATAAATTTGTCAATATGTTTGTTAATGAGTTTCTTATCTTCATTCACAATAATAATAAACAATAAAAGTGTTGGTTTGTGAATTGGCTAAGTTGAAAAATAAAGCTGCCGAAAAAACTGCACTCGAATTTCGAGCGCTGGAATCTGCTAGTATTCTTTAAATACTTAATATTTATGAATGAATTAATTAGTTCTATAGAATTGCGCTATAATTTTGAGCAGTACTTAGGTTAGGATAGGTTAGATGGGTTGGCCGTCCGAAGACGAGTGTACACGGAGGCAATATGGCCCATTGTGATACCCTTTATAAAGCGTCGGAAGGCAGAGATAGGAAAAGAGATTTAAAAGTAAAGATAGATAATGTAAGGAAAAAAAGTGATAAAAGAGCTCTTTCGTCCGCTATGCGACCCTCCTGAGCCAGCCAGATTCCCTCAAGAAGTCCGCAAGGTCGATGAGTGGAACATCTACTATGCAGCCCAGGTTATCGAAGAAAATTTGCTCTAGATATCTAGGGCGCCACTCATACAGTTTAGGACATTCACACAGCAAATGTGGCACTGACTACTCCTCAGCTGTCTGTACACCTAACCGCACTTTATATACATACATATATTGAAAACGAAAGTTTATAACAAGATAAATTAAATCAAACCATAAACCATACGTGTGGGATCCATTTTAATTCTTTGGATGTCCCTTTTTTGGTTGGCGGTTAAATAAATGTTTTTTAATTGGTGATAATAATTTTTATGTTCTGAGTTCCAATTTTAAGTTGTGACGTTCCTTATCTATATTTTTTGAACACAAAAATTTATTTGATTTGATTGATAAAGAAAACATTGGAATTGGTGTAGTCAAGGATGCCGAAAAAAGAATTAAAATATGTAGTTTGCGTTATGAAATACCTAACATGTAATGCAAAAAAAAAAGGGTGTAACTGTTTAAAAAATTTTGCACACTTTTGATTCCTTTATTTTTTCTTGTAAAACATAGCATAAGGCGCCATCTGCTGTCTTCAGTAAGTAGTTATAGCATTCATACTAGATTGTATTTATGTTTACTGCGTAACATATGCAATTTTTAAATAAACCTCAAAAAGCAACGACAATATGAAGAAAAATAAATGCTTGATATTATCCAGAGCTTCTCAATAAATTAGCTAATCTGCTCTATCGTAGTTGATCAATGTTATATTTTGAAAAAAAAAAAAAAAAATCTGAACAATTAATTAGGGCGTCGCAAAATAATTTAAAATTTTTTTTAAGACAACCCATCCAAAGTCTAAAAATTAAATTGTTCGCCATGTTAAGAATATAGGATTTAGAAAATCTTTAGTTCAATTGGTGAAAAATAATATAAGAAAAAGTAGAAAGTAGCGAGAAATAGAAGAAACTCATGCCATGAGTTAGGGTATTATATATTTCCTTTGGGTGTGAAGTACCACGCAATTTACTCCGATACAGCCCACATTAAGAACTTAAGAGCTCACAAAAGGATGCCACCCCCACCGGTAGATACCTGCCCAGTTTATCTACGACAACTCTCATTAATAATTTATGGACTGACACAAAATATCAAATTTCTCGTTAACATTTTACTCTAGATATTTCCTCATAAATATTTACTTCATATAGAATGTGCCACGCCCAGTGATAGTTTGGGGCTCGTTTTCCGCATCAGGCCCTGGCGTTCTGATGGATCAAATACCTCACATTTGCATATTTTGAAAAAAGGACTATAAGGACTATGACTAAGAATGGTCCAACGAGTTTATTTTTGGACTACTGATTAATGGGTGTAATAAAACACACAAACCAAAATTTTACCATGATCTATATGATAATTTGGATCTTTCGGGTAATTTAGGTTGCTCTCACAGAGATCATTTGTATAGGGTGTGGGTCTGAACATGCCACGATTTTCACCGATCGTCCCATGGCCGACAAAAGCTGTTATACCAAATACGTCAAGATATATTTACATTTGCGACCTCCAGCCTGATTACAACGATCGGTATAATAAAAGGTGGATATGGTCAAGAATTTTATGTAGTTACAGCACAATCTCATACTCTGACTACAAATTAGTATGCAGTGATGCAAACTTAGCGTTTTTCGCTTTAGATTTAGCACCTTTTAAATAACCAAAAAAGCGCTTATTTTCATTTTCATTTTTCTTTTTTAGTGATTTAGCACTTTCTAAATACAACAGTTCATATTAAATAAAAGTGTACATATTTGAACAACTTTCCTATAAAATTTACACTTTTTGGTCAAAGAGACTCATAATTGGTTCCCAAATTCGTCAGTAAGACAAATATTATATCATAAGATATATAAGTTGATTAGGAACGACTCCAATATGCCAAGAAAAGTTCCGATGGTAGCACCAACCAGATGGCTTATAAAAAGAGCTATTTAAGCAATTCTGGATATGTGGATTGAGTTCAAGACGTTCTTAATGAAAAATCAATTGAGACGACGCAGTTTCTGCAACGTACTTGACTCTCTTAACGTAACTTACTTGAAGTCCAAAATGCGGACCCCACTAGACTTGTTGATGACTTATATCGTTTCAAATCGGAGTACTTGGCTCAGCTTGTTGATTTCGAACACCATGAATTGCCATTTATACCAACTTATATCGGGTATTAAAAATTTTAACAAATAGGATAATTCCACTTACGTGTAAATTTGATTATTTAGAGGATGAAATCGATCGATACTTAATGAAATTTTCTATTTAGTTTATAATTTTGAAAAAGCCTGTTTTGACAACAATATTGAAGAATCGGTTTTTTACGAACTAAAAAATTGCCATCTAATTTAAAACATTAAAAAAAATTCTTAACTGATGTTATAAATTTTATAAGAGTTTTGGAAAAGATAAACAATGAAGTACTTAACTTACGAAACTCAGTCAAAGAATTTCCGATACGTTGTCCAAGTTACGTTGTTGATATATATATATATTGACTTTTCCGAACTCAAAGGCCGAAGTCAAACGGTTTCAGAGAAATGAGTTTTTTTTTTTAAATAAAATAAGTAATAGAATATCTCTAAACACGGTTAATCCTTTAATATATATTAAATATGGACTAAATATTAAAAATTGCTGTTGTATTATTTATAATATTAATAGGCAAGGCAATTTCATGTGACCTATTCTAAACCTTCAATTACCAACCGGTTTTGACAAAAAGTACCCCATTTTAAAGGTATTAAGGTATTTCTTTTTAGCTGTCCATCATATTTAGAGATTTGGAACGTCTGGATTTTTTTTTTTTTTAGTAAAATACATTTAAAGTTGCTACTAACACATATATAAAATACATATTTAACCTCCAGATAAAAAACTATACAATGTGTTGAAGTGCGAATTGGCTAAAATTGATTAGCATACCTTTAGGCTCTTATAAAATTATTTATTAACAAACCCAGTTATATATCTCCTTTGTGTTCAACAAATATTTATAATTGAATGAAAAAATAAATTTTTTCAGAATTTGCACTCTAATTTCGAGGGCTGGGCTCTGCTAGTTATTTATAAATAATTCTCTTCAAATATATAAAAATACAAAATTGTATATTAAAACAATACTATGGCCTGAACACGACGAAGAAAATCACATGATTTTATTGGAACATGAAGAGGTGAACTCTGTTGCAATACTATAAATCTATATCCAAACTTAGTGGTTTTAAAATTTAAGTTGCTTTTTACTACAGAAAATACTCACTTCAAATCGAATTTGAGAAGAAAAAAATTTGATGATATCACTCCTCATTAACGGTACTTTTTTCTACTCTATTGCAAAAATGGGCACTTTTCGCTGTTGCATTTCTATAAATCCATCAGTTGTTTGAAAGTAATTCGAAAGACTTTTTGTTTTTGAATATTAATTAATTTGTTGAGTACGAATACTGACAATGTAGCTTTACATACCAGAAGGGAGACAAAAGCTCGGTTTTCAGCCAATAAGATAAAGTTTCTTAAATTCAATGGAAAACTTGTGGGGAATATTAGTTCGAAGGTTCAATCGCCAGTTCAACACAGTTGTAGAACTAGGACAAGCCATTATCGATGAATGGAAAAATTAGGATGCAATTTTGCTAAAATCTTTAGTTTTAAGTATGAATAAGGAAGAGAATTTTAAAACAAGAAACTATTAATTAACAATAAAATTGAATTTTCCCTTATCTCTCCTACCGGATTTATAGAAATGCAACAGGTAAAAACGACGCTTTATGAAAACATGTTAAAAAAAGTACCGTTAGGAAAAACTCATCGCATCAAAATTTCCCTACAAAATTAACTTAGAAGAAAGACTAAACTTTCATGAAAAAAAAAAACAATATCCGAAATATCTTTAGAAATAATAAAATTGTAAACATCTTTGATGGATTTATACTTATGAAACAAACTGTATAAGAAAAGTTTTTAATTTTTATTTTCATTTCATTTTTTCATTATTGCTATACACTTTTCATACACAAGTTTTTAGAAAATTAATAAAAATTATTTTATTCTTATTAATGCTTTTTAGCGCCTTTTGGGGCAATGTTTTGACAATTCTGAGTCATAACCCCACTATCAAACTGATTCCCGATCTTCACTTAAATCTAAATCTATAAAAAACAAAAATATTGCACAGATTTTTCTCAAATTTGGTTTGTATGTTTTTGCGAAAAATAATTGACCTTACCAAATATGGTCAGGATCGGTCCATTTTTCGACCTAGTCCCCATATAAATATAGCATCCGATATGAACTGTTTTTATATCCGAAGCCAAAAATAAGAATAACAATGCCGCTCAAATTCGTTTTCTATATCTAATTAGTTGGACCTCAGAGATGGGGTCTCTGAAAGCATGGTATACGGTATCGGGTAGTCGGCCTGACCGACTGTAATTTTCTTAATTTTTTTTTTTTTTTTTAATTTTTTAATACATTTTTACCCATACGATATGAGAAGCTCTGCTAAATATTGT
Source organism: Cordilura impudica (assembly GCA_963682025.1). Classification (NCBI taxonomy): domain Eukaryota; kingdom Metazoa; phylum Arthropoda; class Insecta; order Diptera; family Scathophagidae; genus Cordilura; species Cordilura impudica. Next base: position 168,544,631 of record OY821517.1, on the reverse strand, counting down.
CTATACGATAGTAATACATGTTGTAAAATATTTATAAATTTTTGTTTGTTAACATATGAGCCCACAAAATCCGAACCAAACCATTCAAGCAACCAATCTTGTTGACAGCCTTTTACAGTATTTTTTTATTTTTCGTTTTTTTAAAGCCTTAACAACTTGAGATTTTAAAGAGTTGATAAGGCGTGGAGAAGCCATCATTTAGCATTTAGTGTAGGGTTTGGTTTTTTGTTGTGCATTTATGTATGTTTTTTTTTTTGTGATTCAAACTAATAAATTTACGATTTTTTATTTATAATACTTCCTGTACTCCCTCTTCTTCAAAATGTTGCACTATGAATTACATGTGTATCAATTGAATACATAAAAAAAGTGGTTGCAATAGTGGTTTTAGTTTATTTTCTTTGGCTTTTTTTTATTTACAATTTATTTATTATGAATGATCACGTTTTATTGCTGATATGTGGATAAAAAAAATAAAAAAATATGTGTGCTTAACAAAATCAGTAGCAGTCAAAATGTTTTTTTTTTTTTCTTTTGTTAGTTCTGCAGAATTTATTAAGAGGACCACTCTATTCATGAATGCATGTAGGAAGGTATGACAAATAGTAATTAATCTAATTTAGAAAAAATGAAACCCCTTATTAAATACCAAATTTGATAAATCTTGGAGAGATTGGAATTTTATTGGGATTTTAGAAAAGTAAACAGATTATTAAGAGATCCAAGCAAAAATTGTATTACGATTTAATTTTTACTGCAGTTTACAAGCTGTATGAAAATAAATAAGTCAATAATGGCTTGACTATGTAAATATGTAGCGGGAATAAAGTTAATTATTACCATGAAATAATCAGCAAATCCTTTAAGTTACGAGTATAAAACAAGTTTTTTTTAAACAAATTTGTTATGAATATTTTTTTGTTATGTTGTTCTCAAAGTTTGTATCAAAATTGTTTACTATTCACAAATAATCTATAAAAAGATTTGCTTTGTTATATGTAGATAACATGTTTGTTTCTTTATGATTATCTTTATATTATTCATGTTTATTTTTATTTTTAGCAATGAAGTTGCCTTAGCAAAATATATAAAAAAAAAAAAAAAAATTTTTAACCCTAAGCGATTTCGTGGTAAAAATGTTTCATTTCAATCATCAAATTGTTATTGTTCATTCTCTAATAAATATATCTACTTTTTTTCGTGCTCTATAATTTTTATTAATTTTACGTAAAAAATTCATATAGAATAAAATTTTATTGTTTATATAATAAATTTGTTTTTTTTTCTCAAAGTTTATATAAATTGCCTCCACAACTCGTCACGCAATACAATACGTATTTGTTTATATCTTTAATGATCTTTTGGTTTAGTATAATTTATTTGAATTTTTTTCCAATACTTTTTAAGATTTCCTTTTTATATACATACATACAAAAATATTGGATTAATCCAACTGTATGTATCTATGTATGTTTGTTTATTTATTTAACATTATGAATAATAAATTGTATTGTCATTTGCATCAGAGTTGACTAAACATGGACATAGGGCGGGATTTTAAATGTGGGAAAATTTAAGTTGGTAATTGAATATTAAAAAAACAATGTCGGGGAATATATGATAAAAAAATATAACAACGTAATTATATATATTTGATATATTTGCTAGATATCTTTATCATAACATTTGTAACGCATCGAAAAATGAATTTGCGACCCCATAAAGTACATACATATATTCCTGATCCTTATAAAAACTCGAATCGATATAGCGATGTTCGTTTGTTAGGATGTCTGTCTATCTGTTGGAATCACGCTCATTCACAAAATAAACCGTTTATCTGGATAAACTTAGGACCCCAAACAACTGTATAACCTGTCATGCAGAATATAGATAAATTTTTGAAACAAATGTGCAAAGTGTTTTGCTTTAGATATTGAGCCTGATTTTATTTCTTACTCAATCACTGAAATGATATAGACCGATAATAATCATTTTTTAAGATAACATTTTTTGGGGTAAATCAGGCATCACTGTGCCACGACACGACCACTTAAAATATGGCGACACTTCTAAAAAATTTTAAAAATTCAGTGTGTTTGTTGAAATAATTTAATACTAAGTTTATCAAATTGTTAATTCCTTCAAATATTTCGTTTATATTTGTAATAAATAGTGCAATAAGTCCAGATATTAATGTAAACCTAAAACCTAGGTGGAGGGTATAAAAGTTTCGGCATAGCGCAATATAAGTCCGTACGATTTCATCCAAAAAAAAGTTGTGAAACAGAAATTTTTCTCAGGTGCTTTATTTTCACAAAAGCAGACTAATCACTTCTAAAGAGTACCAGACTACAAAAACTTATCCGACCCTAGAAGTAACTTACTCGAAAATTGGCAATATTAAATGCGTTAGATAGGTCTTTGAAATACCGTGCGTTTGAAACCTAACACAACTCTGTCATTTCAGGGGAAATATTAAAAAAAAAAAAAAATAATAAAAATAAATTAATAAACCCCAACATTTTTCTTACCCCACTGCATCTTAAGCTTAGCAAAGCCTTCCTTAAATTAAAAATTTTTTACCGAGTATAGTTTTCTTTAGTAGGCTAGTACTAGTCATAAGTGATTTATCTGGCTTTGTGAAAATAATGAACAAAAGAAAAAATAAACAAATTTATGTTCCATAAATAAATTTTTTGATACCCAAAGCGACTTTCAAAGAATCTGAAAGAATTCTCAAAAAATCTTTTGAATTCATATTCCGATTTAAGAGTTTTGAAAATAAAAAAAAAACGTTTTTGATTAAACACCCTAGTGTACATTAGGGTGTCCCTTAATAAAAAAAAGTTTTCAAACTCTCGGTGTTCACCACCTAGAAATACGCGAATAGCAAAAAAAAGTGAAAAATACAAAGTTTTGGGCCAATCAAAAAACATTAAGAGGTGGCTCAACACTATTGAAAATTTCAAGTGTGTTTATATGGGGAAAATATTACTTTTTTTTCAGGTTTTACGAAAATTTCCTTCTATAGTTTAACTTTTCCGACAAATTGTTATATAATTCGAGATCAGTATTAAATTATCTTTCCAAAAAGCTATAAAACTTTAAAATCGAATATAAACTAGTCAAAAAATAGCAAATGCCCCAGACCACTTTTGTGCCAAAAAAAACTAGGTCATGAAATTTGATGGCATTTTTTTTTTTTTTTTCAACTTTAAGAAATTAATTAAAGCCAACATTTTGTTTCAGTCTCTATACCTATAAGTAATCAGATATTAAATATTGTTTTATTACCACCTTGTTAACCTATTAAGCATTGAGACCGAAAATGGAAAAGTTTTTTGATAACATTTTGAAAACTCCTTTTTCAAGTTTTGAAAAATTTTCTTAAACAAAATTTAAAAAAAAAATGATCTAGCTCTTTAAGGTCTTATTAAATGCATGTTAGATATTAACTGTGTGAATTTTTAGGTAAAGCCCTATGTCAGAATTTTTTTAACAAGGATTTAATTTTTGTGGATTTCGAGAAAAATCGGATTTTTGTAAAATATTCTGTAAATGTACTATTTCTAAATACTTTGCATCAAAAATTCATCACTTTTCTACTTTTAACTATTAAATTTTATCTTAATAGCCTAGGGTTTCGGAAAAATCAATATGACCCAATTAACCCTTTTAGAATTGGGGTTACACACGTCCCCAAGCTAATAAAAGACAATTTATTCAAAAAAATTCAAATATTTTGTAAGTGCTATTGAATTTTTAGATGCGACGCTTAAAATAACTTTTTGGGAATCTACAAGTTCTGAACGTCGAATTAAAAATAGGCGGGATCGAATTGTTAACACAAAGTAAAATATCTGGAGTCTTTTATACGGAGAGCCTTGAAACTTCCATAAGTTAATGAGTTAATATTTGAGTCGTTGCAAAAATAGGTGGAATCAGACCCAAGGGCGTGGCACATCCCATACAGACAAAAATATTTGAAATTATATAAAAGCTGCTCACAGAAAACTATTCGAGTCCAAAATCGACTTGATGGCACAAGTGGGCGTGTCACCTCCCATACAAAGTAAATATTTATCAGCATAGATCTGGTAGTGAACTCTTTAAAGCTTTGTAAGGGCCCACAAGTTATTAATGTACTAAAAATGGGCGTGAACAAACCTATGGACGTAGTACTTCCCATACAATATTTCTGAATGTACACCATGTCGAGTATTTCGTCAAAATTTTAAGTAAATTTCAAGTAAAATTTCAAGTTCTCGGAAGCAACATTTTGGAAGTCCGTGAACACCATAACTCAAAATCTACTTGACCCATCCTTTTGATATTTTACACACTATAAATCACCAGGTAACCACGAGTTTTTTAATTTCCATTTTCTTCCCCATTTTCTAACAACAAATTCGCCGAAATTTTGTAACAAAAATCGTGTTTTTCACTTCAAAATGCTGCCTATAAAAAAAAAATTAATAAAAACTCTTCGTGACTACTTCGGGAAACATATCACCTTTTAAATGCATTTCTATTTTTTTTGTTTCACATGATCCGATAAATTCGCTGTCACGGACTTATGTATTAAAATTTTTAATTGAACCTCTTTTCAAAGATACTTCAAATATTATACTATAACGTGTATATTCATATCTTCAAAAAAAATACTAAAATATGCCCTTTAAAACCTTACCCTTAAGGGAAAAATGTTCCTGTCCGACAAACCCTATTGATTTAGTTAAAAGTAGGGGGTTGAGAATTTTTCCCCCTCCCTGTTGCACAAAAACCTTACCTGACGCGAAAAAACTGACTTCAGATTCGTATTCAGCGACTTCGAAAACATTAAAAACCGTAATGAAACCCTACGGGATTATCGGACTGTTGTAGTGCTATTAATGTGAGTACTCGAACTAAAAATAAGAGGGATCGAAACAAGGGGCATGGTACTTTCCATAGAAACTAAAATATGTTGAGTGTTATGCTACGGAGAATCTTGTAACTTTTTCTTATTCGATAACACATTGCTACACATAAAATACAAACTCCTCCTCGTGTCTGGTTTTCTAAGTACTTATCGAAGTTAACAAAACCCCATTTGGGTTTTGCTAGTTTAGCTGGTGTTCGGATTTTATGGCCTCATGTATATTTTGGCTAAAACTTGATTTTTCCCAAGAAAATGCAAATATTCTCATGACTATATCTCGGAAACCAATTGGAATTTTGTTTTCCTGTCTTCGGCACAATTGTAGCTATAGCTATAGGAGATAAAAACGGTAAACAAACTAACCCGAAAAAACTGCATCTAGTGCTTCAAAATTGCTAAAATGTCGAAAAATGTTCATGTTTTGAATCTTTTTTCACCAATTTTTAATATAATTTATAATTTTTCAGAACGTTATGATACCGGAAAACCCTTTTTTCACATTTTCCAGCTGTATTTTACATCGAGATTTTAGTATATCAACTATGCGCAATTTTGTTTTCATAGATGGCCTTGTTGCGAGTGCATATAAAGCTTGAAATAGCCCTAGCAGTCAATACAAATGTCATATGGTTATATAGTGCCCAAAGTTGGAAAGTAGGGGCGAAAAAATTTATTAACTTCGAAATTTAACTTTGCATATATTTTGGTGAAGTGAATACAAATGGTGAAGATTTCACGCCGAATACAGTGTGCACTAATTGCTATAGCAGTCAGATGATGATGATGTTCGTTTTAATTTTTTTTTCTAGTCTATGGTTACAATTATGCCGGAGACAGGATAACAAATTTCCAATTGGTTACTGAGATATAGTCGTGAGAATAATTGCATGTTTTTCGGAAAAATCAAAATTAAGAATTAAATTTTAGTTACTTTCAATATGTACCTCGAAAAATCGCACACGAGGAGGAGTTTGCACTCAATGTCTTCAAAAATGTTGCACTGTGTTACGTTTTTTTTTTTTTTTGTTCCATATTAACATAAAAAAAGTTACAAAAGTTGCTAAAATTCCTAATGCATAAGGCTGACAGATTTTACTTTAGAATATATATTTCAAAAGTAAATTTTTAGTTAATAAAATATTTTTTGGGCATTAAAATATTTTCTAAAAACGATTCCAACGAAACCAACCCATTAAATTTCATTTAAATAGAACTTTTAACATTAATTCGAAGCTGGAACTGGATTTTTATAAAATTTATAAAAATGTGATTAAAATTTTGATAAAAATTTTAATTAACTTATTTTTGTGAGTTATTAAACATTAATATACTATACATACGAACATATTTATTTATTTTGTAATGTTATTATTATCATAAGTTTCTTTTTTCAAACTGTTAAAACTATCTAAACTTTTAGTTTATAAACAAAACATAAACATTATTATGTTAATGAAGACAATATTAATGTTTTTATATATAATACTCATACACTTCTATGTACTCACACACACTCACATATGAGTAAAAGAAGGTCTGGGTTGAAGGGCTTTTGAACTTTTAATGAGCCATAAAGCACCAACAGCTACAACAATACACACACCAAATTTAAAATAAGATTTTCTCCATCTCAAAGGAGAAAACTAAGTGGAAAATTTGTAATTCATATACTAAAACGAAAAAAAAAACTTCATGCTAAAAACAGGCACGCGTTAAACATAAATAAAATTTACATAAAAGTAGTGATGGCAGTAGTAACATATGAAAACAACAACAACAAAAATTCGTGTAAAACATATAAAGATAATATAAATAAATTTCAAATAATATGGATAAGTAAATAATAGAATTGTAATGTCAATTGTAAATCGGAAAAGTTACAAAGATACGATTATCGATACATTTGTTAAACTATAAATCTTACGATGACATGAGGATTTGCTTGGAAAAGTAGTTTGAAAACAATAAAGTAATTAAATTTTAAACTTTTGTTAATAATAACAAAATTTTTTTAAATAAATACAATACAACACTTGTGTTGGTATGGCTATAAAGAATATTTCTGAAAATGTTTCTAATGCTACTGATTTTAGTTTTATAGACCCTAGTACATATTTTTGAAGTCATTTTAATAAAGAATGCAATTATCGATTTTATTTTTTAAATAGCTAAAATTTTATGTGAGCCAGATTCGTTAGAGATAAGAATCACAAGTTTCATAAAAAAAAATTTCATAAATTCCCAAATCATTGGCAAAAGCCGAATGCAAAAGTCTGGTTACGTTCGTAAATGCGGTAGCCAGGAATCACAGCAGCATAATCTATAATATTAATAGGCTAGGCGATTTCTTGCTACCGATGTTTTTTCTACCATTTTATCTAGATTTTGACCAAACGTATATTATTTAAAAGGTATTTCTTTTTAGCTGTTCCCCAGATTTACAGATTTTTAAATTTTTCCCTTTATTTTGAGTAAATTGCATTTAAAGTTGCTACTAACACATACATAAAATTATACATATGCTATGTATGTGTGTGTTTATTAAATTTGTTAAAGTGTTTGTTAATGAGTTTGTTTTCTTCATTCACAATAATAATAAACCAAAAAGTGTTGGTTTGTTAATTGGCTAAGTTGAAAAATAAAGTTGCTAGAAATTGCACTCGAATTTCGAGTGCTGGATCCTGCTAGTAAAAGTAAAACGTTCAAAAAAGCATCACTTGGCAGCACTGATTTACGTCAAAAGTTTTTTTATGCAAACAATTGACAGTGCTGCCGCAAAATTTTGCAATTATGGCATCATTTTAATTACTGATGCAATAGAGCGCGAAGCTTAAAAAAAATTTAATTATTGGTGCAGAATGCAAGAGTAAGTAGTGCATTATATAAAAATTGTTATTACAAATTTAAATATCGTTTTATTATTTCAAAGTAATTTTTTATTTTAGGAATCCGCCTTCTTTTTCGTTTTAATCGATTTTTAATAACTGTCTTTCTTTAAATTTTTTTTTATTATAAGTTAACAAAAAGTCATCATTTTTAGAATCAAGATTTTCAATAATATTTGTTAATGTTATTGTGGTGAACACGTTTTTTCCTCTTTTGAAAAGCAAACTCTGTGCAATTGTTGAGCAGTAACAAAGCATCTGCAACAGCTGATCACGCATCAGCAACAAAACTTGGCATAACCGCCGCAATGATGCACAAATTTACTGTATTTACAAACGTACCCTCTATTTCAGTGCTTCTTAACCTTTTTGGCACCATGGACCACTTTAAAAATTTTAAATAGGAGTGCTATTACGATAAAATATAGCATTTAAAAGTAGAGAACTGATTAATTTTTGATATAAAGAATTTAGAAGGATTACATATACAGAATATTTCAAAAAAATCCCATTTTTCTCGAAATCCGCAAAAATAAAAGCCTTCTGGCATAGGGATTTACCTAAAAATTTACACAGTTATCTCTGACATGTATTTAATAAAACATTAAAGTGCCAGATCCATTTTTTAAAATTTTTTACAACTTAAAAAAGGAGTTTTCAAAATTTTATCAAAAAAAATTTCCAATTTTCGGTCTCAATGCGCAATAGGTTAACAACGTGGTAATAAAACAATACTTCATATCTGATTACTTATAAGTATGGAGATAAAAAAAAATTATGGCTCAAAGTTGAAAAAAATGCTATAGAATTTGATGACCTAGTTTTTTTTTGCACAAAAGTGGTCTGGGGCATTTCGATTTTTAATTTTTATAGCTTAAAAAGATAATTTAATACTGATCCCGATTCTTACAACAACTTGTCGGAAAAATTAAACTATAGAATGAAATTTTCGTAAAATCTCAAAAAAAGTCATATTTTCCCCCATATAAACATACTTGAAATTTTAAATCGGTTTCCGGCGCGACTTTTCTTTATACGATTGTCTCCAAACTTCACATTTATATTGAAAGGTAACAAACTGTACCCCGCCTATCCCCAAAATCGCATTTTCATTTTTAAGGATCACTCTAATATACAGTGGGTGACAATATATTGAAAACTTTTACAAAATTCTGAATTTGTGAATTTTTATACCCTCCACTCCACTGTGCAGAGGGTATATATAAGTTTGTCATTCCGTTTGTAATAATTAGAAAAAAAATTTTGGACCCCATAAAATATATATATTTGTGGTCCTTATAACAACCGGAGTTGATATAGCGATGTCCGTCTGTCCGTCTGTCCGTCTATGGAAATCACGATGACGGTTATGATTAAGAGCTCTACTTAAAATAAAATTCACAGTTTTAGTAACTATTGACAATATTTCTTTTGAGCTGGTTGGAAGAGTTTTTGTAGCCAGTGCATGTCTATGTAAAAAACAATGTGCAACAATAACAATAAAAATATGCACCTACTTTTTTTTACCAAATGAGCAAAACCAGATTTATTGTCAAGCATCGCAGGTGCTCCATCCGTACAAAGTCAATGAAGTTTTTGTTTCCAGTCGAGGTCGTGTTTGGAATAGAAAACATTTAAAAGCGCTAAAACATCAACTGCCTTTGTAGTTTACAAAAGAGGCTCACAAAATAAGAATTCTTCTTTGATAGTATCAGCAGACACGTAATGAACAAAAACAAGAAGTTGACTACAATTCGAGATGTCTATAGTTTCATCCAGTTGCATACTAAAGGGAAATGGCGATGCTTTCAGTTCATCGATGATCTGTTTCAAGATATTGCAAGAAATTTCAACTATTCTTGAATGTATCACATCATTGGACAAACTAATTCAACCATTTCCAGTCCACAAACTAATTCAACCATTTCCAGCGCACATGGCTTAATTAATGTCTCTCCACTAGTATGCGGTTTCTTACTTTTGGCAATACGATATGCAACTCTGAAAAATGCCTCAACCAAAGGTTTTTGTGGAGTACCAAATCCAAGTTCGATTAATGTTCCAGATTTCGAAAACTGGGCTTTCTTTTTTTTAAAAAATTCAAGATCTTTAGATGCATTTTCAAGATGAAGAGATTTGAGATGCTCTATCAATTTTGCCGGTTTCATACTGGCGTTTGCCAAAACTTTTCCACATAGAAAGCATTGTGGCTTTTCAACACCGTCCGATTCCTTCATGCAGCAGAATCCATATTTTACATAATTTTCATCATAATTCCTTTTTTTGACATTTTGGGCTACAAAAAATATCAAATAATCAAATGAAACATTAAGAATTCAAATTTAAATTTTTCACAAATGAATTACTTGACTGAACTCACCTTTAGTTGTAAACACCGTTGGTAACACAAACAAATACTCGAAAAAACTGTGACACAAAAAACACTTGAAAAAAAATACTTTAATTGCAACTTATGAAAAAGTAAAACAAATATTTTGTTTTAAAAATGTGCAAGAATTTTGCGGAACTTATTTTAACGTCACTTTATTTCCATGTGAAGTGAAGTCAAAGGCTACTTTGTGTTTCTAAAAATTTGAAATTTTATATGGTTCGCGAATGTTCTTTTCCTCGTATTGCGGAGGTCTCTATTGGGAAATGGCAGACAGACGGCGTACAGAGGATGCCCGTGACAAAAAAAAAAAATTTTTTTTTTAAATCTTGATGCAAACATTTTAAAAATTAGGAGCAGCCGGCGGACCCCCAAAATATGACCCATAGACCCCAAGGGGTCCATGAACCATAGGTTAAGAAACCCTGCTCTATTTCAAGTAGTTTTAGATACTTATGGTCCATAATATATTGAAAATTACTAGCAGAGACCAGCACTCGAACTTGGAGTGCAAATTCTAGGTAATTTTATTATACCCTATACCATTATGTGGTTTGGGTATAATGACTTTGTGCTGTTGTTTCTATTTACCAAAACTATTTGACCTAGACCCATCGTTTATTGTACCGATCGACTCAGAATCACTTTCTGAGTCGATTTAGCGATGTCCGTCCATCCGTCCGTCTGTGTGTCCATGTAAACCTTGTAATCAAACTACAGGTCGCAAATACGAATATATTTTGATGAAATTTGGTATATAAGCTTTTATCGACTATAGGATGAACGCAATTGAAATTGGTGAAATTCGGGTCCATGTTCAGACCTAGTCCCCATACAAATGACCCCTATGAAATCGACATAAATTGCCAGAAGATCCAAATTATCATATAGATCTCAGTCATATTGGGTTTGTATGTGTTTATTACATCCATTAATCAGTAGTCCAAATTTAATCCCTATAGGACAATTCTTAGTCATAGGCCCCATATAGAGCTGCTTCCAGATCTTCACTGCTATTAAAAAACAAAAATATTGCACAAATTTTTCTCAAATTTGGTTTGTATATATTTTTTCAAAATATAAGTGACTTTACCAAATATGGTTAGGATCGGTCCATTTTTCGATTTAGTCCCCATATAAATATAGCATCCGATATGAACTTTTTCATATCTGCAGCCAAAAGAATTAATAACAACGCCACTCAAATTTGGTTTATGCTTATTTTCTATATCGAATTAGTTTGACCGAAGAGATGGGGTCTTTAAACCATGGTATAGGGTATCGTATAGTCGGTCTAGACCGACTATAATTTGCTTACTTGTTTCTTCATTATTTTTTATTTTTTTTTTTTAATCTACATATATAAAAAATTTATGAAATTCATTAAATTGTGCATTTTTAAATAAAATTTATTAAATTTCATTATAAATATTTGTTGACACACAAAAGTTGTATAAATGGGTTTGTTCATAAATAATTTTAAAAGAGCCTAAAGCTGTGCTAATCAATTGTGTAGTTTTCTTATTTGAAGCTTAAATATGTGTTTTATGTATGTGTTAGTAGCAACTTTAAATGATTATTATTCCAAAAAATGTTCCAGATGGTGCAACCCTGTACGTAGGGGGCAACTAAAAATAAATACCTTTGAAATGTTATATTATTTGTCAAAATCGGTTGATAATTAAAACTGTAAAATCGGTCACAAGAAATTGACTTGCCTATTAATAATAAGATACCTCCAAAAGGTATTTTATTTGTCTCAGAAATGGGTCGGGGAAATGTGCTTACTTTGTAGGTCCAGAAAACAAAATATTAAAATTGTTTTTAAATGGTATTGAAATTCTTTTTAAAGATAGCAAAAACTCCATATTTTCGGTACTAGGCACATTTTAGGTAAACGTTTGCAAATCACTGTGCTCGCCGTTAGAGGTTTAATGAAATTATCTTTTAAACCATTTCAATATGAAGAATATCGAAAATACTATATCGTATAAATAATGTAGATTCTGATTGTTCTCAATCTGCTTAGTTTATTTATGAAAATGTTTCAAAATTCCATTCAATTGTGTTGAATTAATTAACATAATATAAATAATAGACTAAATAAAAAAACTAAATAATAAACTAACAAAACTAACAGTCAGTCATAAGTACGGGAAAATATATAATAAATATTATTATAATTTCTTGTTTCCCAGAAATTATATACATTTACTATACAATTAAATAGTTAACACATTTTGTAGACATCAAATTGTTTATAAAAATGCAACATTGCGTGTTATTAAAATGATAATTTTTGTAATACGACAAAAGAAAATTTAATAAAAAGTATTAACAATTTTGTAAAAAAAAAATTGGAAGGAACTATAATAAACTTAAGTTTTAAAAGAGTTATTTGATGTTATTTATTTATTTAAATTTGGTATCCTGTTGAACAAGACATGAAATCTTCAAAACAGAACAGGTTTAAATATGTTAGTTGGAGTTTGATTTACAATACAACTTAAAATTACGTGACAATATTAAATATTAAAACACAATATTGATTTATATACAAATAATACATATTTATAAATGGCATATGTGACCTTCGCCGAGAAAAGGGACCTATTGTGAGAAAAAACGGGTTGTGTCAAAAAAGGTGGATTCTGGTACCTAAAAGGGTGTAGAAACTTTAAATGCGTTTTTTTCTCAAAACTTAATTTTCACACAATAGGTTCCTTTTCTCGGAGAAGTTCACATACAGAATTTAAAAAGCAAATAAAAAGTATATAGTAAAAATTTTCAATATATATTTGTTAACAGCAAGTAAGTATATATATACTGTAACAATATAAAAATTTTGTAAGTGTATTGTTGTAGTTTTTTTTTAATGAGCCGTTGCTGATTCCTTTAATTGTAAAAGGTAAACCATTCCAACGACGTGCTGCATGTATGAAAAACTGCCATTCAGATACCAAAGTATGGTGCCGAAATTTAATTAAATTGTTATTTCCCCGAAGCCTACTAAAACGCAATCGGTTATAAAGATATTCTGGTTTCTGGTTACTAATTATTTTGTGTAAAAAAATAAGACATCTTATTTTTAATAAGTCATCAAAATTGACGCCTTAAATTTGCTTTGAGTAAGGTGAAATGTGCTGGAACCTTGTGAGCCCGGAAACGAATTGCAAGGTTCGTTTAGCCTGGAGTTACTTTTAGTATCGCAACTTGCAAATATTTCACATGCATATATGTAGTAGTGTTGGTATTAAGTATGTCTTTACAAGTAGCAAGCGTATATTAATTATTGTACAATATTGGGTAGGCCAAAGTGTTCGTAACATCGAATATGTTTTACCACAGGCAGCTGCGACATGGTCTGACCAAGTCAATGCTTTATTAAAGATAACACCCGATTTCGATTTGAAATTCTTGTTAATCTGTTACGCACCAAAATACACTTTGTTTTTTGTAGATTAAGACTCAGTCCGTTTGCAGCTGCCCAACGAGAAACACGTTCTCAGTCATCATTCAATTTTCTATTGCAGTCTTCGATTTTTTTCTTTCTTGCTGCTGATGTATAACTGTACGTCATCAACATACATTCTCATATTGCAGTGAAGTAACTGTTTAGGTAGATCAGAAGCATAAATTGAGAAAAGGAGGGGATCAAGTGGAACACCTCTTACCACAGGAAGGAACGTCAACGCAATTTTATTAGTTTCTACGCATTACGAACGATTTACTAGATAAGAGGTTATAAGTGCAACAGAAGTTGCTGAAAAATGCATCATGTTCTTAAGCTTTTGTAGCAAAACTGTGTGATCCACCGTATCGAAAGCTTTTGAATGGTCTAACAGCACTGACATTACCACATGGCCATCATCAATTTCTCTCCTTATATCTTCTGTTACATTAGCTAGAGCTGTAATACAGTTGTGTTTGGCACGAAACCCAGATTGACGTTCAGTAAGCAGGTTATTATCGTTTATGTAGGACGTTATTTGACAATGAAGGAGCCTTTCAAATACCTTCGACATACTATATGGTAATATAGCTATGGGTGGATATTCAGTTGCCGACTTTGATACAGGTAAGATCTTAGCTTGTTTCAATCGTTGGGAAAAAACACTCACTGTAATTTTGTTAAAAATGTACGGCAAAATGAGGGGAAGTAGCATTTTGAGGAAGACTTTATAGATTGACAGCTCTTAAGTACATCGAAGGAACTAACGCAGTCAAATGAAAAAAGGATTTGTGGGGCATAATTGTGGGTATAGTTGTCATAATATGAGTTATCAGCTTGAGGCATTGGAATATTCATAAAATTCTCGATAATTTCATTAGGGTTTGATGTGAAATGTTCTTCTAAACAATCCTTGTTGCCAACCCCAATTACTCTAATATTTAGTTTTCCATGTTCTTTTTGTATCAATTGATGTTGAAAACTTTTCAGCATAGTATGTGGCCTTAGCTTTCCTTATGCTTTTATTGACATTTTTTCTAGTTGTGCGATAAAGTTCATAAAGTGCGTTTGTTTTAAACCGCTTCCATCGGAAAAAGGCTTTATGACAATTTTCTATAAGTTTTTTAATTTCCGTTGTAAACCATGGTATTTGTCGCTTGCTTATTGTTTTTACTATGATCGGAACAACAATATTATATAAAGCTGAGACATTGTGTTCCAAGAAGTCCAGCTGATCATCTACCGATAACATAAAGTACATCGAGTTCCAATCGATTTGTCAACACGCTTCCTCCAAGTGAGTGAAATTTATTTATTGTTTTGCTGGGAACTTGTAAAGGAATATCATAGGTTATAAAGATTAGATCGTGTTTAGAAAAACCAGGTGCAGACAATTGGTCATACATCAGTGTGTTTGCTTCATCAGAGACGAAAAATAAATCGATTAATGAGTTATTAGTGACAAATATATTTCATTAAATTCATTGAAAATTCTTAAGAATTTAAAATATTCAAATAATCTAACCCATAAAAACAAAGTCTTTAGTAAAACTCTTTCTTTGCTTCTGCATATGAGTTTTGAATCTCTCCGTGACTGTGCGTGACTTTGCGTGACTATTTTAAAATTAATCTTGGGTCACAAGTCTATAGACAAAGTTTCAGATCGATCGGATGAGTGGAAATGGGGTTTAAATCAATCCGTGACTATGCGTGACTGTGCGTGACTATGTCAAAGTTAATCTTTTTTCACAGCAAGTCTATCGACCATGTTTCAGATTAATTGGATGAGGAAATCCGTTTTAAATCTCTCCATGACTGTGCGCGACCATGCGTGACTGTGCGTGACTAAGTCAAAGTTAATCTTTTTTCATAGCAAGTTTCAGATCGATCAGATGAGGGGAAATGACATTTAGATCACTCCGTGGCTGTGCATAGTCACGCGTGACTGTGCGTGACTACCCCAAAATTAATCTGTAGTCACAACAAGACTATGGGCCAAGTTTTAGATTAATTAGATAAGGGGCAATGGGGTTGACCCGCGACAGACAGACAGACAGACAGAGATTACGAGTTAAAAGCAAGAGTTTAAAAATAGATTTTTTTTTTCCAGAAAAAATTTTAACTAACTAAAATTAATTTGTCATTCAAACAACCTATGTTTAAGGCCCGAATGTGTTGAAAAGGTTGATCATCAACAATGGCTTTAACTTGGACTAAACATAGGACGGAGAAATTTGTCTTTCATATCACACAGAAAAATGTAAACCAAAATTTATCATTTAAACGTTTTTTTAAAAATAAAATTAAAAAACTGTTTAATTAAATTAATTACAATTTTTAAATTTTATTTATAATGCACAGTTTTAACATATTACAAAAAAATTTCAATTAATTTTTTAATTGATTCAATTAAATTATTTGTTAACATTTTATTAAATTGATATAATATTCCTTTAATTAAAAAAAAAACAATTAAAGGCTTACAAAATTGTAAAAGCGCTATAAATAAACATTGCTGACCAATTAATGAAGAAAATCCGTCCAAAAGTAAGGTGAAATTGTTCCACATTTTCAGGAAAGAATAGTTTACAAACTTTCAAAGTGTTAGAGAAAAATCAGAAAAATTAAACTAAATAACTGCACAAAGAAAAAAAATTGTTATAAAGTTTAACAACTGCATTTTAAATTGTATCAAGAGAAATTCAATAGCAACTTACATTTTCTAATGTAATAAAATATTTATTGTACAGTACTAACTTTATCGCAATTCTCTTGGCAATAAATAAACACAATGAATCTGTTTTTTGTGTGTAGAATTTAAAATTAAGTAGAAATTAATAAGAATAAATTGTAGTTTCCAAAAACTGTTTCCACAAGTAGTGATCCATGATCAATTAAATATATACCAGCAGAGCCCAGCACTCAATATTCGAGTGCAAATTTAAGGAAATTTTATTTTTTCATTCAGTTTTTTTCTTTAAATGTTTTTTAAAGTCTTCAATTGTGCCAAACTGCTGAGTAAAGTACAAAACTCTTTTGTTCGACACTCTATGGCGATTACGACACTCTCTGCATCATTAACTCAAAAATTGCATTTTTTTTAGATTTGCCGGTAAATGAGCGATACATAAAAAATTTGTGAATATTTAAATAAAATTCATTAAATTGTCAATTTTTAAATAAAATTCATTAAATTTCATTACAAATACTTGAACACACAGAAGAAATATAAATGGGATTGCTAATATATAATTTTATAAGAGCCTAAAGGTATGCTAATCAATTTTAGGCCATTCACAATTTAACAGAGGGCGATTAAAATGTACTCTTTTTTGAAACCATCAGACGATGAATTGTGAATTGGCTAAAATTGATTAGCATATATTTAGGCTCTTATAAAATTATTTCTTATATATATGTTATTTTATTTAATATATTTTTACCACATATTATACACAAATTTAATATTCTGCACTTCTGCTCCATAAGAAATAAAACTATGCCAAATTTCACACTCCTCAGTTCACGCATTTTCTTTAAAAAGTGGTCAAAAGATTTATCTTCACGTATTAATACATTAACTTTCACACAGACATGTTGTGGCAACCGAAATTTTGGACAACCCTTGTGCTACGTTGCAGTAACTAATCACAGCCTAATTTTAATACGATTTTTTTCCTCTCAACAGAATTTCTGCTGCAATTATGGAAATTTTCTTGTGTTGTTAAAACAATGACTTGATTGGCAAAAATTTGATATCGAGTAAAATCAATCGAAATTTCATATTTTGTTTAGTAACTGAAAAAACACGGACAAGCGTCATACCTGTTTCACTTTTATTCTCAATTTGTTAACATAATTCTTTATCTTTATTTATAGAATAAAACTATTTTCAATATTTTATTTTGTAAAATAAGAAAATAATTTTTTATACTTGATTTTCTTTATGCTCAATTTAATATTAATCCTTTGCTTTTGAGAATTCCATAATTCCATATAAAATCTCTTTAAAAAAAGTTATAGACGGTCTAGATATCCTATACCATGAGTTTAGAGGAAGGATCTTTGTTCAAACTAATTGGATATAGCAAATAAACTTAAACCAAATTTAAAAGTTAATATCGGCTGATATTTTTATTTGGGGACTATGTCGAAAAATGGACCGATAATGGTAAAGTCACTTATTTTTTTTTCAAAAACATATATAAACAAAATTATAGAAAAATTGATCGCATAGGGGTTATGTATATGGGGACTAGGTCTGGACATAGACCAACTTTCACCAATTAATAACGATCGTCTTATGGCCGAAAAACGCTTTTATACCAAATTTCGTCAAAATATAGAATATATAGAAGGTGAGTTTGAGTCAAGTATTTTTGCTAGTTTAACCACAGAGTGCTGCAGGGTATAATTAAGAAAATCTATGTATTGACAGAAAATTGAGAGAATAACACTTGTTTTCAATTTTCCTGATTTAATATTAAAAGAACTAAAACACTGCATAATCTTTAAAGTGATAACGTCATTTAATAACACTGGTCTACAAATTAAAAAAAAAAATTGACTGCAGAAACAAAACATGTTTTTTTTTCTAATCTAAGTGCGTTGAATTCGAATCTGGCACAAAAATTGGGCTATCACGTCTTGTTCATTTGTTATCGCATGCTGGCAATACTGTAAAACAGTCAATACTGACACTACAATTTCACAATTATTAATTTGACGGAAGCCAACATTCATTCTAAATCTTCATAATAGTAGCGTTTAAGCATGTCAGGGAGATCGTGTGTTACTGATTCAAGCTATTTTTGCATTGTGTGTGGTGAATATTTGGGTTGAAAAAAAGGATACGCAATATCAGAATCATTAAAATATGCATAGCTATAATATTAATAGGCTAGGCGATTTTTTGTGACCGATGTTTTGTTCTACTGTTTTTTCCCGATTTTGACCAAACGTATATTATTTGAAAGGTATTTCTTTTTAGCCGTTTTGCAGATTTACAGATTTTAAAAGTTTTTCCTTTATTTTGAATAAATTACATTTAAAGTTGCTACTAACACATACATAAAATTTGACATATTCTATGTGTGTTGTATTACATTTTTTAATGTGTTTGTTAATGAGTTTGTTATCTTCATTCACAATAATAATAAACCATAAAAGAGTGGGTTTGTGAATTGGCTAAGTTGAAAAATAAAGCTGCCTAGAAATTGCACTCGAATTTCGAGCGCTGGAATCTGTCAGTTTATATTATTTTGGTTTTGCTGTCAGAAATTTGGACAAACCGTGGACACCGACAATGTTTTGCAATAGTTGCAGAACTGTTTTATACAAGTGGTCAAATGACAAGAATATTTATTTCGATTTTTCAATTCCAGTACTTTGAAGAGAGTCAAGTAACCACCAAACTGATTATTATTTCCGTTTATCAAGAGTTGATGGATTCAATATGAAAAATCGAAAAAATATTACTTACGCGAATGTCCCATCGGTTTCTAAACCATTTCAACGTCCATCAAATGATCCATTACCGGTCATTCCCAGTGCTACGAGCAGTGAGTCCGAAACATTTTTCACCAGCAGTGTTAGTTTGTATGAGGCTGATGATGAACGCCATTTAGTGACTCAAGCTGAGCTGAATCATCTAAGTCGGGATTTACATTTAACGAAGCAAGACGCAGAATTACTAGCTTCACGCATGCAGCAGTGGAAACATCTTGCAGTTGGGACAAAAGTAACAGAGATAGAAGCTTGGAATTCGCTGCATATTTTGAAAAGAAGCACTTTATTTCAAAAAATGAACTAGCCATAATATGACAGAACTGAATAGAGATTATTTATTGTTGGCTCTAAGTGCAGTTTAAAAGCTCTTCTTTTGCATAATGGGAATGAAAAATCATCCATACCATGCTCATGCCATTAATACAAAGGAAAATTACGAATTAATGACTGAAATTATGACACTTCTCAAATACAACGATCATAAATGGAAGATCTGTGGTGACCTTAAGGTGTGCGATTTAAATTTCATTATATATATAGTATAGACCATCGTAAATAACTGTAAATTAATCTGTTTCAGGCCATTGGTTTGTTGACTGGTATGCAAGGAGGTTTCACAAAATATTGTTGTTTCCTTTGTCTATGGGATATTCACGATAAATGTCATCATTACATCAGAAAAGAGTAGCCAAAAACAACTGAGTATTCACCAGGAAAACAAAACATTTCAAATAAACCATTAATTGATCCAAATGACGTTCTTCTTCCGCCGCATATAAAATTGGTTGTTTTTAAAAACTTTGTCAACGCTCTGGACAAAGATGGTGCAGCATTTAAATATTTTTCTAAAATTTCATATGCTAAAATCAAAGAAAGCATATTTATTGGCCCACAGATCAGGAAGCTATTGAATGATGACAATTTTTCACAATGTTTATTGGAGAAAGAATATGCAGCCTGGAAATCTTTAAAGAGCATCGTGGACAGTTTTCTTGGAAACAATAAGAGTGAAAACTACAGACAGATTGTTGCTGAATTATTGAAAAATTATCACGGATTAGGTGCAATTCTAGATTTTTTCCACAAAACCTAGGTGCGTTGAGCGACGAACAAGGGGAGCGTGCTCACCAAGATTTAATGAAAACTGAAAGAAGGATATTGGGACAAAAGCATGCTGGGAGACTATTGCTGGACTCTAATACGTGAAACCGAACTAACAAAATACAAACGACGCACTGTGGCTCAAATTTTGATTTCATTGGCCAAAAGTCAAATTTTTTTTTTGTCATCGATTTTTAAAATTTTTACTCCTTTTTGTAGCTTATATATCCAGATTAAGGTAGCCAAAAAATTAGGTTAAACTATTGATAATTGTGGGCGTGGCATGCTGTCAAACTCAACTGTTTTTTTTAATTCAGCAAAAGGTGTTTTTTTTTTGTTTTTTATCAAAAATAAATGGTTACTACTCGCAAGCTATCATCGATATTGGCCTGCGGTCTTTTTTATAATGTTAGTAGGATTATAGTCTTTAGTTTTTGTAAGTAGTCACAGTTCTAACGTTTGATATTAGGGGCGTTATGAAATATTTATGAAACCACTATATTTTTCTCAAATTTAAACTTTAGTGGAATAGAACTTCTAAAGGAAGTAAGGGAACAAGAAACGTATACCACCCGGAGAAAGGCGAATGTATCCTGTTTAACCCTATATATACTTTTGCACCCCCCACGAGCCCCCGGTAGAACACTTTTTTCATTTTAATGAAATTACTCTAAAAAAATTACTCTAAAAAAATTTTGTTTTTTTACTTTAGACTACGTAAAAGTAAAATAATTAAATAAAATACCTGCGAAAGGGTTTATTGGCTTTGTTTTGATCAGCAAAAAAATAAGTCATAAAATGATCACAATAGGTTCTACAGTAAACAAATGATCTCTTTCTTAATTTACCTGTTGTCAAATTTAAGGGTCAACCAAAGTCATAAACAATTTTATAAGTTTGTCAATAATCGCGGCACTAAACCACTAAAGATAAAAAACCACCCCATATTGGCGAGAAACTAATTAGTTTTACCTGATATTGAAGTCTGGATAACAAGTGCAGTTCTGTTCAATTTAAGTACTACCTGCTATGAAACTAAAGATCAATGTGTGAATAACATGTACCTAAAAATGTATAAAATGACGGATTCTATAAGGGATTACTCAATAATAAGTTAATACTTCAAGTGTACGGACGTATATTCGCAAGTGATAAAAAGTGATAAAAAAGTGATAACAGACGCAAATAAAAATATTGAGAAAAATATGGAGAACTTTAGTTATAAAGAACTGGCCGAAGAGTATTTTCGAAACAAAAACCAGGAAGATGTTCTTAGTTACGTTAAAATAAAATTAAACTTAAATTCGTCTAGTACCGAAATACAAGAGCAATTATCTAATTTCGTCAAAGTACTAAAAAAAACGATTGAAAGAAGTTAACTACTGTAAACAAAAGTTTTATAATAAAAGTGCAAACTGGTTAGAAGGCCAACTTAATGTTGGTGGAGAAACAGCAAAGCTAGATAAGGCTGGAAGACCACGCAAATCATTGGACAACTGCAGCGATAGATCTAAGAGGCGGAAACTTAAAAATTTTAACGAGGAAATTGGTTCTACAAATATAAAAGAATCTTTTCTACATCAATTACGAGCACAAAACCAATTAACAAAAGTGGATATCATTGAAAAAACTTGTAATGCTAGTCCAGTGAGAACAAAGCGAATTCTTAAAAGTATACCAACTCCGAGCGATGCAAAACAGTTCACAAATGAGGAGGCATTAGCATTATTTCTGGATTTGAAATTAACAAAACACCAATATATTCAGCTCAGATTGCGTGCGATTGAAAAAGGCTCAAATATGTATCCAGCATATCATCACATAACAGCTGCTAAAATAGACTGTTTGCCATCAAAGGACACTATTACAATCACACCAATTTCGGCAGAAGTACAACTACAATCTTTACTTGATCACACAGCCAAACGCTTGCTACAATCAATAACAGGAACTGAGTTAAAGAAATATGGAAACACAAAGTTAATTCTATTTTGTAAATGGGGATGTGATGGTTCTTCGGGACAAAAACAATACAAACAAGTTGTATGTGAAAATATTTCGGACTCAGATATGTTCATGGTATCATTTGTACCATTGCGATTGAAAAAGATTTTGGAAGATTCGGAGCCTTCGAGTAGTACAACGCAAACAATGGATATTTGGAAAAATGAGACACCATCTTCTACGAAATACTGCAGGCCAATCAAATTTGAATTCAAAAAAGAAAGTCATGATGCCATTAACAAAGAAGTTAGTGATATCAAGGCCCAAATAGCAACACTACAGCCATTACAATTACAGTTAGATGGGCAGCAAATTGAAGTAAGCTACCAATTAGTGCTGACAATGATAGATGGAAAAGTAGGTCAGGCTTTGACTAACACGAAGGCTGCATCCAGCTGCATTATATGCCAAGCAACATCAAGCCAATTAAACCAAGTCCCGACAAAATCATTCGATAATACCGATGCCTTCGAATTTGGATTATCACCACTACATGCAAGAATACGACTTATGGAACACATACTAAAAATCAGTTATGATTTGGATTTCGGGCCTTCAGGATCAATAAGAAACAACGAAACCAACAAAGAGTTAAGAAGTTCAAAAAAGAAACATGTTCAAGATGAATATCGCAAATTTGGATTGATTATAGATCAGCCAAAACAAGGGTCAGGCAATACAAATGATGGCAATACCGCAAGAAGATTCTTTTCAGATCCAGAAACAGCATCTGAAATAACAGGAGTGGATTTAAACCTTATTTTCAGATTTAAAATAATCCTAGAAGTACTTGCGTGCAATGAAGAAATTGACTCTAGAAAATTTGGAGATTATGCTAAGGAAACTGCAAAAATATATACAACCAACTACCCATGGAGAAATATGTCTGCAACAGTCCACAAAATCCTTTATCATGGAGAAGATGTCATTAAATATCATTTGGTGCCACTTGGAGATCTATCAGAGGAGGCTCAGGAAAAAAGGAACAAGGATTACAGATTTTATAGACAGCACAATACTAGAAAAATGTCACGAAATTCCACAAATGAAGATCTATTTAATATATTATTGGCAACGTCAGATCCGTTCATCTCCAGTATTCGAAATCAATGGAAAGTGGAACATCGGGATTTAGATGAAGAAGCCAAAAAACTACTAAAGAACAGAAATAGCACAGAACAAAATATGGAATATTTGCAATCAATATTTGAGTCTAATGAATAATAATTATAATTGCCTTTCATTGTTATTTAAGTACGAAAAACATAGTATTAGTAAAAAATAATAATAAACAGAACCTACCATTGTTACAAATGCTATTTAAATCTATTGCAGTTTTTATTCTTAAAAGGTTTCCCACATATGAATGCAATGTTTTAATAGATAAGAAAGATTCAAAAAATAAGAACCCATATTTTCATATCAAAATTAAAAAAAAAATTAGAATCATTGCGCTAATGTTTAGCAGATTTATTTAGCTAGTGTAACAAATTAGGCAGCAAACACTAATAAATTTTTCTGTAGTAATAATAATATTCCTTGAGTGTAAGCAAATTGCAAATTTGATAGCAAACATTTTTAATTTTTTAGTAATACTAGTTAAATTTATAGTGAATTTTACTATTTTGTTGCGTGTAAAAATTTTTTTGAGTGTAAAAATTTTTTTGAGTGTAAGCATTAAAAAAAATTCATTATTACAAAAAATGTTTATAATAATTATTTAACTCCAAATATGACACTTTCTAATAAATAAAAATAAATAAAAAAAACATATATCACGCTAAAAGTTAAAAAAAATCAAAAGTTAAACTTTGACCTAGAATTCCTTAAAAAGTACTCAATCAATTTAAATGAAATTCACACTGAGTCAAGATCAACTATCTATCTATCTATTAAAAAAAACAGTACTAAAATATTTTGATCGGTTCAAAAGTTACAGAATTTTGGCCAATGAAAAATGATTTTCAGCCACTGTGCGACGTTCAAATAATGCCATTCACTTTTGGAAATTCATTGATTTTTAAATAAACTAATGATTTTTTATGTAAAAAACTAATAAAATTTTTTTTTTGTATCTCGAAAACCTGACGTGATAGACAAAAGCCAATTACGGATTCGAATTCAGCCCACCAAATTACACTAGCAAAGATATTTGGTTGTTCCAGTCCAAAACCTTGTTGGCTATTGTAATAGTTAGAGGATAGAGGATATTTAAATCGTGTAGAGGATATTTAAATCGTAGTCGAATTTAAATATTTAGGTTAAAACAAAATTCTAACATCTGCCAAATGAATTTTTTTTTTTTTTTTTTGTAAACAGACACTAGGGCCATAATTGTCTCAACGAAAATGAAAATGTGTCAACTGATGACAGACATAAACAATAAAATCTTTTGAAAAAATAAATAAAAAAAATTTTCAGAAAAAAGACAAATGAAAAACAAACAATTATTTAATAATATATTTAAAAAAAAGGTGACAAAATAAGCTACAAAAAACAAACGATTGAAAAAGGAAGTCAACTTTCATAAAAAAAAACAAAAATTTTCTTTTTAGTTGACTATTAAGTTGCCACAAACAATAAAGCAAAACAGCGGATGCAACAATTAAATGACTTCATCCGATTTTTCTCTTTTATCCGTTGCTTTTGTTCTTGATATTCGTTACGGAAACGGCAGGAAAAAGATGATTTTAAATACAAAACAATACCTATTGCAGCATTAGGTCGCCTTAAGCAGACTGTCAACTGTTTTTTTTTTTTTTTTTTTTTTTTTTTTGAGAATTTTGTAAATGTGTTCCACTAAAATAGAATTATGTAGTTATCACTTGGTCTATGTTTAACAGTGCTGCTGGTTGTTAAAATAATTCATTTTAAATGTTTTTTCTACGTTTTTTTTTTTTTTTTTTTTTTGGTTTCTATTTTTAAATATATATTTTATGTTTTTAAATTTAAGGTGAGGGTGTCAAAACCATAAAAGCCCCTAAAAGGCGCACTATATATTATTCCAACAAAGTGAATGAAATATAACAAATGCTACTTAGAGAAAAAATAACAAATGTATTTTTTCTATTACGAATGATCGTACTGTATTTTTCATGATTAGAACTCACATTTATAAATAATACATTTAGCAGCATAAGCGTGTCTATACTTTAATGATATCATTAAATAAAATATCTCTCAATAACTAATAGTTCAATACAAGGGTGGGCTAAGAAGTTTATGGCCTTCAATGTTTTAGTTTTTCACACTTTAAAATTTTCTCATATGTTTCCAGATAAATTTCTAAATGTATCTCTTTTAATAAATATGAAATCAATTTTTATAAAATACATTTTATAGACCACTGTGAATGAAAAAAAAAATAATAATATAATATTCACCAGTACATTAATTCTCATCAACCAGCTTAAAATTGAAGAATATGAACAATAAAGTATATTCAACTTACCTAAAAAGAAAAGAAATAATTGCAAATATATTAATATGGATTTAAAATTAAATTGTTATATAAATTCTAATATAATATTTATAATAAATTGCGATTAATTTTGAGAAAACAAAATAATCCCGTTTTAGTATTAAAAATGATTATCAACATAAAAATTGTTTATAAAAGTTATTTTTAATTGAAAAAAATCAATACCAGTGATCACAAATATACGAGTATAAATTAGATTTCCTCAATACGGCTCCGGTTTCAGTAAAAGTTTTGTAGAATCTAAAGATTATATCCCTTTCAGACCTGAGTAGTAAAATGATTGTAGTAATTTTTTTGGCTGCCGATATGAAAAAGTTCATATGGGATGCTACATCTATATGGGGACTAGGCCCAAAAATGAACCGATCGCGAATATAAATTAAAACAACTTTTAACCAATTTTGTTATAAAATTAATAGTTGAATTTCTTGCTGTCTCACCCACCAATTTGGTGGATATTGATAAAAAACGCCAAAAAAAAATTTCAGGTCAATCGGTGAAGATGCCTTTACTTATAATGGTTGACATTTTTTGATTTTTTATAATCGGTCGCTTTATATTATCTTCAATGTCACCTACATGTTTATTAAATAAAAGTAAATTTCAAATATAATAATATATACAAAAGGTAATATTAAATTAATACTATTCTTAATGGAATAAATTACAAAACTAAATCAAAGTGAATTTCAAAAAACGTCATATTTTTGAGACATATGACCTAAGTTGTTTTAATTTATATTCGCGAGCAATAAGCCGATAATTGCACCAGAGATATATCACAATGTATAATTTTGATCTCAGGAGCACTGAAGGGTTAAATAAATAAAAATTAACCGAATTATTTTTCTTAAATTCTAAATAGTGGTATCAACGAGTTTAATAGAAAAACTCGTTTTCGGTAATATTTATTTAAAAATATCTTAAAATCCAAATCTGGCCTTGGCAAATAATGGGTTAACGTTCTCGGATTTACCCTAAATTTTCGGAACGAAACTTCTACACATTTGGTTATTATATTTTAAGCGTCGCATCTAAAAATTGGACAGCACTTACCAAATATTTGAATTTTTTGCATAAATTGTCTTTTATTGCTTGGGGTCATATGTGACCCCAATTCCAAAAGGGTTAATGGAGTCATATTATTTTTTTCCGAAATCCTAGACCATTAAAAAAAAATATAACATTTAAAAGTAGAAAAATTATAAATTTTTGATACAAAGTATTTAGAAAGAGTACATTTACAGAATATTTCACAAAAATCCAATTTTTCTCGAAATCCGCAAAAATAAAATCCTTGTCAAAAAAATTCTGGCAAAGGGATTTACTTAAAAATTCACACAAGTAATCTGCAACATGCGTTTAATAAAACCTTAAAGTAATATATTAATTTTTTTAAATTTTGTTTAAGAAAATTTTTTCAAACTTGGAAAAGGAGTTTTAAAAATTTTATCAAAAAAATGTCCAATTTTCGGTCTCAATGCGCAATAGGTTAACAACGTGGTAATAAAACAATACTTCATATCTGAGTACTTATAAGTATAGAGACCAAACAAGAATGATGGCTTTAATCAATTTCTCAAAGTTGAAAAAAATGCCATCAAATTTCATGACCTAGTTTTTTTTGGCACAAAAGTTGTCTGGGGAATTTGATATTTCTTGGCGAGGTTTCATACGATTTTGAAGTTATATAGCCTTTTGAAAGGATAATTTAATACTGATCCCGAATTATGTAACAGCTTGTCGGAAAAATTAAATTATAGAACGAAATTTTCGTAAAATCTGAAAAAAAGTCATATTTTCCCCATATAAACACACTTGAAATTTTCAATCGCTTTGCGCCACGACTAAACGTTTTTTGATTGCCCCAAAACTTTGTATTTCTCAGTTTTTTTACTATTCGCATATTTCTAGGGGGTGAGACCGACAGTTTGAACACTTTTTTTCCCTCCATATAACGAAGGGCCACCCTAATATGTATGTATATATATCAATATTTAAAAGCCAAATTCTTTTATTATAAAAAAATATATTTTTTTTTTAGATTTCTCTATTTCCAATTTTCTAAGTGGAAATAAAAGACTATTTATTTCATTTTTAATTATATTATTGAAATAAAAATAAAGCATTGCAAGTTGTTTGACAAATGGTGTAAAGAAACAATTATACTTAAATGAAATAACGCGGATATGAGCTGAACGCGAAAATGTAGGGAAATGCGAGATGCGTCTATTGCAACATCCTTTGGGAATTTCTAACTACTGGCAGACATTATTTGGTCTCCTCAAATATACGTCGCGAAGTCTCATTGTAAATTAGTCATAATAAATTGTTATTCACTGCTCGTACTTGACTTTTTGCTCTTTTTTCTAAGAGAAATAAACGAAGTTAAATATGTAATAAATTCTCTTTTGTCATCCAAATATCGATTAGAAAATCTAATTTTTGAAATGAAAGATATGGCTCCACCCTCTAGCTTCGGCTTCGGCTTTTATATTTCAAGGCCATAGGCCATTTCAACCATCACCCTCAAGTCTTATTTTTTATTTTTTTTATTTATTAACCAACACTCAGGGAATGCCCCCTACAAATGCAGTGCATTGTGTTGATCTCAGGAAAATAGGTTATGGGAAGGAGGAAAGAGGGAGTAGTGTTTGTGGATATTTGACTTAAATTTTATTAGATTATAACTGTCAGGAAAGACCTCTGCGGGGAGTTTATTCCACATACGACTAGTTCGACTGATAAACGAATTCACTCTGTAATGCGTTGTGCGGTCAACTGGACAATAAACTACAAACGGATGTGATCTACTAGAGAAGCGGGTAGAGCGAACCGAAACTCGGGCACTTGGAATAAGTTTGCTAATCTCAGAAGAACATTTCCCATGGTAGTATCTATAGAACAGTGATACACAACCCACATTCTGACGATGTTCCAATGAGTCAATAGAATTAGATACCCTACTATCATTGATGAGCATCAACGCTCCCCTTTGCACACGGTTCAGTTGCTCCAAAATAGACTTTGAAGCTCCTGCCCTGGGAGTTGTATTCCATTTTCGGTCGGATGTAAGTGGTATAGATTTTAAGGAGATCAGAAGGAGTGAAGTAATTTTTGCACCGTTTTAGAAAACCAAGACACTTGATGCTTCTTTCGACACTTGAAAAACATGCTCGTTCCAACGAGCATCACATTGAATTATCACACCTAGAACATCAAGAGTATCCGATTCCTCAATACCTATACCACCCATATATACAGATGACATTGTTAATTCCATGGCCCTATGGGTCAACATACAACATTGAGTCTTCAGCGCAATAAAATCAACCCTATTCGCTTTACCTCACTCGGAAATTGTTAACAGGATTGAGTGTGTCATTCATTGTCCGCCTTTTGCCCCCAACCTCCAAGAGGCTTGGCCTACAATGAAAGGAAAATGAATGACAAATGCTGCTGTCATCTGCGAAAGAGTATATAGAGTTAAAAGTTTGACCAAGAAGGTCGTTCAGAAAGATAAGGAAAAGAGAAGGAGAAAGAACGGAACCTTGGGGTACCCCTGAATTAAGCTGAAACTCATTGGATGAAACCCCATCAATAACAACACGTATTCTTCGATCTCTGAGAAAACTAGACATAAATCGAGAGAAGTCATTACCAACCCCAAATACAATAAGCTTAGATATCAGTGCACCGTGCCACACACGATCGAATGCCTTAAAAATATCTAGAGCAACCACTTTACTTTCGCCAAAATTACAAATGGATCGACTCCAGCGCTCAGAAAGTAGAGCTAACAGGTCTCCTGTGGAACGATTTCTATGGAAGCCATACTGACGATCATTAATAAGTGAGTTGGCCTCTAGGTAGTTCACAAGATGGAAATTGATCATGCTCTCCATCACCTTTGAGAGTGCAGAGCAGATTGCAATTGAACGGTAATTTTCAGGGTTATTAGCCGCACCCGTTTTAGGGATTGGTTGGACATTAGCAACATTCCAGCAAGAGGGAAAGACTCCCGCACGGTACGAAAGGCTGAAAAGGTTGGCCAATGGACTGGCTAGCGTCGAAGAGCACTGTTTCAGCACCAGTGCTGGTATACCATACGGCCCCGGAGACTTATTGATGTTGAGATCCGAAAGAACCTTTTTCACTGAACGTGCTCGGAAGAATATTTTAGGCATAGTACAAGATACTCTTTCGAGTTCAGGCAGTGGTTGATCGCTATCCGGCAAAAAATTTCTACTTTCTTTGTTTTTGTTTATCTCTTTTTTTTTAATACCAAAAACAAACAACTCTGGTCCGATGAAAGAGACAAGTTTTTAGAAATGTTTGTGAAAATTAAAAAAAGCCAGCGGACTTCGAAAATAATATCATACGACTGTCAATTTCATAACATAAGTTTTTTACATGATACGACTTTTTCAAAATACTCGACTTTTTGACAGGTTGTAGTACAAAGTGTGATAGTGTAAAAAGTTTTCGGTGAATCGCAAATAAATTTTTAGTAAACTCATTATTCGTAGTACACTTAAATAATCTAACCCATAAAAACAAAGTTTTTATTAAAACTCTTTCTTAACTTATACATATGAGTTTTGAATCTCTCCGTGACTGTTCGTGACTTTGCGTGACTATTTTAAAATTAATCTTTGGTCACAACATGTCTATAGACAAAGTTTCATATCGATCGGATGAGGGTAAGTGGGGTTTAAGTCACTCCGTGACTATGTGTGACTGTGTGTGACTATCTTAAAATTAATCTTTAGCCACAGAAAGTCTATAGAAAAATTTTTAGATCGATCGGATGAGGGGTAGTGAGGTTTTAATCTCTCCGTGACTGTGCGTGACTATGCATGACTGTGCGTCAATGTTAATCTTTTTTCACAGCAAGTCTATCGACCAAGTTTCAGATCGATCGGATAAGGGGGAATGGGTTTTAAATCACTCCGTGACTGTGTATGACTATGCGTGACTGTGCGTAACTATGTCGAAATAAAAAGTAATATTAAAAAATAAAAAAATGGCCGAATTTTAAAATTTTGGGTACAGCCCATTTTGGTTGCTGTTACTGTTATGACAAACAGTCACGAATCCAATTCCAAGTACGAAAATACGATTTTTAGTGAAAATTGAAATTTGCTATTCCTATTTTTATACCCTTCACACCACTGTGTAGAGGGTATACATATATAAGTTTGTCATTCCCCTTGTATCGCATCGAAAAATGAATTTCCGACCCCATGAAATATATATATTCTTCACAACTCGAGTCATTGTAGCGATGTCCGTCTGTCTGTCGGTCATTTGAAATCACGCTCACTCACAAAATAAACCATTTACAGGGGTAAATTTATGATATTATTGTTTGTCGTTATTTCGAGCAGTCGCCATTTAAAATGTTATAAACAGGGCATCAGAAGGTTAGTTGTAATAAGAAAGTATATAAAATTGTATACTTTCAAATATTTTCTTTACTTTTATTATAAATAGTGCAATAAGTCCAGCTATATCCGAATTTAGCACTCTTGTTTTTTTTTTTTTTTTAATTTTTCAGAAGCAGTTTACATACTTTTAAAAGTATTAAACATGTATTTAGTGAAAAAATTCTAATTAGTTGTTCGTATTAAAAAATTGTCAAAAACATGGAATACAGATCGATATGCGAACATTTGTATTGAATTGAACAGAATTAAATTCTATTTTTTTTTTAATTTTTAATTTTTGCTTAATTTGATTTTTATAATAATGTTCCACTGAAAAAAGTTTTGTTTCCACATACTCAAGATATTCTGAATATATGGAGAACTCATGGGTTTCTTTTATACGATTTTAATCAGTTTTACGATAATAGGAATAAAAAATGTTTATAAACAATTAAATGTTTTTAAACATTGTTTATGTTATAAACATTGTTTATCACTACTCGTATTATTCACATGTAAAAAATCGTTAAATTTGCAGGATATCTGAAGAAAGTAAGTGAATATATAACTGTACTTATATTAACTTTGATATGGGTGGGCTGATTGTTCAGTGCACATATGAGAGTTAAAAATGGCAAAAACAGTACTGAA
Organism: Cordilura impudica; assembly: GCA_963682025.1. Lineage (NCBI taxonomy): Eukaryota > Metazoa > Arthropoda > Insecta > Diptera > Scathophagidae > Cordilura > Cordilura impudica. Next base: position 168,512,808 of record OY821517.1, on the reverse strand, counting down.
AAATTTGATATAAAATTAATTAAACAAACATTAAACAAGCCGAGCCAATTCCCTTAAAAATTAGCTACTTTTTTTATCATGTTTAAACCAATACATTTCTTTCACCTGTTCTTTAGATTACCAATGTAAGGATATCGTGTTACCCTTGTTGATTTGATTATAAACAATTATATGATTTTATTCAAAATATCGAGCTAATAATGTACTCAAATTACAAAATCAATGAAATTCACAGAAATTCTCATAACCTTAAAAAATTATCTTAAAAATAAATATCCTTCAAAGTGACGAGAGATAGACACAAACACAAAAGACAAGACTAAATTAAAATAAATATTCGTTTTGTATACATCAATGTCTTTCATTTTACAGAAATTCTTTTTCGTAGAACTACTTAGTGTAGTGACAACAATAATTTGAGACCAATGTAATTTAATCTAGAGTTAATGAAATTAATTTTCAAAAAAAAAAAAAAAAAATGAAATGTAAGTTATGTAAAAAGGGAAGTTGTTCAAGAATTTGTATGCAGCTCAGACATACTGTAAGGCATAAATATATTTATTCATATATATATATAAACATATGCAAAGCAGTTGTCCTTAGCTTGTTTGATATATGACAGAAGGATTTTATTTCTGTTTTTAAGATATTTCATTCCTTCAGACATATGTAAGTCTCATAGTAACACATCAAAAGTTGTAGTAGTAAGGCTTCATTCATGTCTTTTTAATACTGTGAAAATGTCTTATTATCCTTACAATAACAACGACAATTTTCATATATACTCGTACGTACATTAACGACTCTGCGTTACACTATGATATAAGACAAGAAGGTCGGATAGAGAAATATATACCCCTATTAAATATGTGTAATGTGTGTTTGTGTACATATTATGATGAAGTATATATGTATGTATGTGTGTGATTGTATATGTTTCAAAGACAGGAAACCATAAAAATCGAAACGCAACTAAAATTATAATTCCTTAGATTCCATTTATTGTAAAAACGAAACATTTTCATAAACTCCTTATATACCCTTTGTATGTACATGCGAGACTGTAAAAGAATTAATTGATTATTTTGATTATATATTTTTTACAATAGTTTCCTATTTTATTACCAAAAACAACATGATAATCTTGGAGCCGAATGTGAGATAAATTGGATTATCATCAATCAATTTAACCAACGACTTGCCAAAAAAACGGAAATTGATTTTTAAAGAACTTGTGCAGTACATTTGAGCAAATGCTTAGGATGTCATCTTTTGAATAGATATTTCTCAGAACAATTTTCAAAAGTATACAGAGAAAACAGATTCATTGTGGCTGGCGAATTTATTGTGATTATGTTAATAACCGAATTTCGAGTTGTCTTAGTAGTAAATATTTTATTATAATAAAAATGATTATATGCTATTAAATTTCTATCGAAACTAAAGTTACTCAATTTTAGAAAAATTCGGTTGGCGAATGTTTTTTGTGTGTATTCTTGAAATTCTTGAAGAAGTAATTATTTTATAATCACTTCACTGGGTGGTTACGAATACATTAGCGTGTGCCGCCGGAAAAAAAATTTGTAGTAAAACCTTTCAAACGATGCATATTGAGGAGCAGCTGAATATGAGGAAAATAAAACAAACAATTTCTATGGATTCATGTGTATAACAATATGAAGTTTATGTATAAACAATATTTATAAACATTGTTTATAATATTCAGACATAAAACAAGTAACAATATTATAGTCGGTTTAAACCGACTGTACGACACTCTGTGCCATGAGTTTAGATAAAGGGTTTTAGAAGCAAAATTTGAGTAACATTGTTATATATTCGTTGCCTGCCGATTATAAAAAGTTCATATCAAATGCTATTCGCACATTCTGCCCAAAACATATATAAACCAAATTTGATAAAATATATACATAAAAACATTTTTTTTTTTTTTTTTTTTAAAATTCCTCATTAATGTGTGTAAAACACACATACATAAACCAATTTGACTCAGATCCATATGTTAAGTTCATCTCAGAGGGTCAATGGTATGAAGACTATTTCTGAACATGGACCAATTTTGATCAATTTCAATACCGTTCATGCTATTTATATTTCCGATCTGTAGTTTGATTACAAAATGTACATGGTAACGCAGACAGTCAGACAGACGTACGGAAGGACGGACATCACTAAATCGATTCAGAAAATGATTCAGAGTCGATCGGTATACTAAAGAGTTAGATATTTTTTGTAGCTGCAAACATCAGTACTAACTTAGTATACCTTGGTTTAGGTAATAAACGTGGTATTCCATCATGTAATTTACAGGATATCTTAGGAAAATATATGGAAATATACGGGCTGATTAAGCACTACGCAAATGAAAATAATAACCGGAAAATAGGAGTGAAAAATTATTATATGAACAAATAACATAAAAAGAGGCAAAAATACCTTTAAAAGAGGCAAAAATACCTTTAACTATTGAAATCTGTTCTGTAGTTTTTATGATATATCAATTTGCAACGGGGACTAAGGGAAGCGCTTGGTAAAAGAGGGAAAATGCATGCTAAATTATGGGAAAATACCTGTTAAGTCTATAGGAAATGCATAATGGTAAAAATGCATGTCAAAAATGGCAAAATGTTTGCTAAATTTGGGCAAATTTATGGGAAAATGCATGCTAAAAATTGGAATTTTTCTGTTAAAAATTAGAAAAATTTGCATGCTAAATGTAGGGAAATTGCATGCTAAATTAAGAAAAATTATTTTCAAAGCTGCAGACAAAAAAAATCTTTCGAAAAAACAAAAACATGCCCATGACATGCATTTTTACTATTTAGCATGCATTTCCTATAGACTTAACAGGCATTTTCCCATAATTTAGCATGCATTTTCCCATTTCTGTACAGCAAAACCAATTCTCTCTTTGCAATGTTACCATTTCGAGCGGTTTTTCATGTTTTCGACAATTTTTAAATTTTCCTGAAACACGTGTTTAATCATTAAATTTCATTGCCCTGCATATCTAGCAGGTAAATTTATATTTGGCAATTCTGGCAGATCTAATTCTCTAATTTACCCAAGGATTTCATTATGGACATGTCATTTGTGGTTAAGGTGGCGAGGTTGTGGAATTCAGTGATACCGTATGCAGAACGGAAATTTGGTGGAAATTTTGAACATATATTTAAGACAAACCTTTAAATTATTATTAATGCTGCAGATCACATTGTTGTTGTGTATGTGTAGAAAGTATTTGGGGAGGAACTTATTTTTTAAGTAAATATGTATTTTATATGAATTATATAAATAATTAATTCATTTATAAACTTGTCTTATATTAAGTTTTATCTGCGGCTATTTCGCCCAAAGGCTTTACAGCTGGCATGAAATAAATAAATAAATAACTAAAAAAAATAAATAAATAAATAAATGATAAATAAATTAATAAATAAATAAATAAATAAATAAACAATAAATAATATGTAATAAATAAATAAATAAATAAATAAATAAATAAATTATAAATAAATTAATAAATAAATAAATAAATAAACAATAAATAATATGTAATAAATAAATAAATAAATAATAAATAATAAATAATAAATTATAAATAATAAATAATAAATAAGAAATAATAAATAATAAAAAATAAATAATAAATAATAAATAATAAATAATAAATAATAAATAATAAATAAATAATAAATAATAAATGATAAATAATAAATAATAAATAATAAATAATAAATATTAAATAATAAATAATAAACAATAAATAATAAATAATAAATAATAAATAATAAATAAATAAATAATAAATAATAAATAATAAATAATAAATAATAAATAATAAATAATAAATAATAAATAATAAATAATAAATAATAAATAATAAATAATAAATAATAAATAATAAATAATAAATAATAAATAATAAATAATAAATAATAAATAATAAATAATAAATAATAAATAATAAATATTAAATAATAAATAATAAATAATAAATAATAAATAATAAATAATAAATAATAAATAATAAATAATAAATAATAAATAATAAATAATAAATATAAATAATAAATAATAAATAATAAATAATAAATAATAAATAATAAATAATAAATAATAAATAATAAATAATAAATAATAAATAATAAATAATAAATAATAAATAATAAATAATAAATAATAAATAATAAATAATAAATAATAAATAATAAATAATAAATAATAAATAATAAATAATAAATAATAAATAATAAATAATAAATAATAAATAATAAATAATAAATAATAAATAATAAATAATAAATAATAAATAATAAATAATAAATAATAAATAATAAATAATAAATAATAAATAATAAATAATAAATAATAAATAATAAATAATAAATAATAAATAATAAATAATAAATAATAAATAATAAATAATAAATAATAAATAATAAATAATAAATAATAAATAATATATAATAAATAATAAATAATAAATAATAAATAATAAATAATAAATAATAAATAATAAATAATAAATAATAAATAATAAATAATAAATAATAAATAATAAATAATATATAATAAATAATAAATAATAAATAATAAATAATAAATAATAAATAATAAATAATAAATAATAAATAATAAATAATAAATAATAAATAATAAATAATAAATAATAAATAATAAATAATAAATAATAAATAATAAATAATAAATAATAATAATAAATAATAATAAATAATAAAATAATAAATAATAAATAATAAATAATAAATAATAAATAATAAATAATAAATAATAAATAATAAATAATAAATAATAAATAATAAATAATAAATAATAAATAATAAATAATAAATAATAAATAATAAATAATAAATAATAAATAATAAATAATAAATAATAAATAATAAATAATAAATAATAAATAATAAATAATAAATAATAAATAATAAATAATAAATAATAAATAATAAATAATAAATAATAAATAATAAATAATAAATAATAAATAATAAATAATAAATAATAAATAATAAATAATAAATAATAAATAATAAATAATAAATAATAAATAATAAATAATAAATAATAAATAATAAATAATAAATAATAATAAATAATAAATAATAAATAATAAATAATAAATAATAAATAATAAATAATAAATAATAAATAATAAATAATAAATAATAAATAATAATAATAAATAATAAATAATAAATAATAAATAATAAATAATAAATAATAAATAATAAATAATAAATAATAAATAATAAATAATAAATAATAAATAATAAATAATAAATAATAAATAATAAATAATAAATAATAAATAATAAATAATAAATAATAAATAATAAATAATAAATAATAAATAATAAAAATAAATAATAAAATAATAAATAATAAATAATAAATAATAAATAATAAATAATAAATAATAAATAATAAATAATAAATAATAAATAATAAATAATAAATAATAAATAATAAATAATAAATAATAAATAATAAATAATAAATAATAAATAATAAATAATAAATAATAAATAATAAATAATAAATAATAAATAATAAATAATAAATAATAAATAATAAATAATAAATAATAAATAATAAATAATAAATAATAAATAATAAATAATAAATAATAAATAATAAATAATAAATAATAAATAATAAATAATAAATAATAAATAATAAATAATAAATAATAAATAATAAATAATAAATAATAAATAATAAATAATAAATAATAAATAATAAATAATAAATAATAAATAATAAATAATAAATAATAAATAATAAATAATAAATAATAAATAATAAATAATAAATAATAAATAATAAATAATAAATAATAAATAATAAATAATAAATAATAAATAATAAATAATAAATAATAAATAATAAATAATAAATAATAAATAATAAATAATAAATAATAAATAATAATAATAAATAATAAATAATAAATAATAAATAATAAATAATAAATAATAAATAATAAATAATAAATAATAAATAATAAATAATAAATAATAAATAATAAATAATAAATAATAAATAATAAAATAATAAATAATAAATAATAAATAATAAATAATAAATAATAAATAATAAATAATAAATAATAAATAATAAATAATAAATAATAAATAATAAATAATAAATAATAAATAATAAATAATAAATAATAAATAATAAATAATAAATAATAAATAATAAATAATAAATAATAAATAATAAATAATAAATAATAAATAATAAATAATAAATAATAAATAATAAATAATAAATAATAAATAATAAATAATAAATAATAAATAATAAATAATAAATAATAAATAAAAATAATAAATAATAAATAATAAATAATAAATAATAAATAATAAATAATAAATAATAAATAATAAATAATAAATAATAAATAATAAATAATAAATAATAAATAATAAATAATAAATAATAAATAATAAATAATAAATAATAAATAATAAATAATAAATAATAAATAATAAATAATAAATAATAAATAATAAATAATAAATAATAAATAATAAATAATAAATAATAAATAATAAATAATAAATAATAAATAATAAATAATAAATAATAAATAATAAAATAATAAATAATAAATAATAAATAATAAATAATAAATAATAAATAATAAATAATAAATAATAAATAATAAATAATAAATAATAAATAATAAATAATAAATAATAAATAATAAATAATAAATAATAAATAATAAATAATAAATAATAAATAATAAATAATAAATAATAAATAATAAATAATAAATAATAAATAATAAATAATAAATAATAAATAATAAATAATAAATAATAAATAATAAATAATAAATAATAAATAATAAATAATAAATAATAAATAATAAATAATAAATAATAAATAATAAATAATAAATAATAAATAATAAATAATTAATAATAAATAATAAATAATAAATAATAAATAATAAATAATAAATAATAAATAATAAATAATAAATAATAAATAATAAATAATAAATAATAAATAATAAATAATAAATAATAAATAATAAATAATAAATAATAAATAATAAATAATAAATAATAAATAATAAATAATAAATAATAAATAATAAATAATAAATAAATAAATAATAAATAATAAATAATAAATAATAAATAATAAATAATAAATAATAAATAATAAATAATAAATAATAAATAATAAATAATAAATAATAAATAATAAATAATAAATAATAAATAATAAATAATAAATAATAAATAATAATAATAAATAATAAATAATAAATAATAAATAATAAATAATAAATAATAAATAATAAATAATAAATAATAAATAATAAATAATAAATAATAAATAATAAATAATAAATAATAAATAATAAATAATAAATAATAAATAATAAAATAATAAATAATAAATAATAAATAATAAATAATAAATAATAAATAATAAATAATAAATAATAAATAATAAATAATAAATAATAAATAATAAATAATAAATAATAAATAATAAATAATAAATAATAAATAATAAATAATAAATAATAAATAATAAATAATAAATAATAAATAATAAATAATAAATAATAAATAATAAATAATAAATAATAAATAATAAATAATAAATAATAAATAATAAATAATAAATAATAAATAATAAATAATAAATAATAAATAATAAATAATAAATAATAAATAATAAATAATAAATAATAAAATAATAAATAATAAATAATAAATAATAAATAATAAATAATAAATAATAAATAATAAATAATAAATAATAAATAATAAATAATAAATAATAAATAATAAATAATAAATAATAAATAATAAATAATAAATAATAATAATAAATAATAAATAATAAATAATAAATAATAAATAATAAATAATAAATAATAAATAATAAATAATAAATAATAAATAATAAATAATAAATAATATATAATAAATAATAAATAATAAATAATAAATAATAAATAATAAATAATAAATAATAAATAATAAATAATAAATAATAAATAATAAATAATAAATAATAAATAATAAATAATAAATAATAAATAATAAATAATAAATAATAAATAATAAATAATAAATAATAAATAATAAATAATAAATAATAAATAATAAATAATAAATAATAAATAATAAATAATAATAATAAATAATAAATAATAAATAATAAATAATAAATAATAAATAATAAATAATAAATAATAAATAATAAATAATAAATAATAAATAATAAATAATAAATAATAAATAATAAATAATAAATAATAAATAATAAATAATAAATAATAAATAATAAATAATAAATAATAAATAATAAATAATAAATAATAAATAATAAATAATAAATAATAAATAATAAATAATAAATAATAAATAATAAATAATAAAAAATAAATAATAAATAATAAATAATAAATAATAAATAATAAATAATAAATAATAAATAATAAATAATAAATAATAAATAATAAATAATAAATAATAAATAATAAATAATAAATAATAAATAATAAATAATAAATAATAAATAATAAATAATAAATAATAAATAATAATAATAAATAATAAATAATAAATAATAAATAATAAATAATAAATAATAAATAATAAATAATAAATAATAAATAATAAATAATAAATAATAAATAATAAATAATAAATAATAAATAATAAATAATAAATAATAAATAATAAATAATAAATAATAAATAATAAATAATAAATAATAAATAATAAATAATAAATAATAAATAATAAATAATAAATAATAAATAATAAATAATAAATAATAAATAATAAATAATAAATAATAAATAATAAATAATAAATAATAAATAATAAATAATAAATAATAAATAATAAATAATAAATAATAAATAATAAATAATAAATAATAAATAATAAATAATAAATAATAAATAATAAATAATAAATAATAAATAATAAATAATAAATAATAAATAATAAATAATAAATAATAAATAATAAATAATAAATAATAAATAATAAATAATAAATAATAAATAATAAATAATAAATAATAAATAATAAATAATAAATAATAAATAATAAATAATAAATAATAAATAATAAATAATAAATAATAAATAATAAATAATAAATAATAAATAATAAATAATAAATAATAAATAATAAATAATAAATATAAATAATAAATAATAAATAATAAATAATAAATAATAAATAATAAATAATAAATAATAAATAATAAATAATAAATAATAAATAATAAATAATAAATAATAAATAATAAATAATAAATAATAAATAATAAATAATAAATAATAAATAATAAATAATAAATAATAAATAATAAATAATAAATAATAAATAATAAATAATAAATAATAAATAATAAATAATAAATAATAAATAATAAATAATAAATAATAAATAATAAATAATAAATAATAAATAATAAATAATAAATAATAAATAATAAATAATAAATAATAAATAATAAATAATAAATAATAAATAATAAATAATAAATAATAAATAATAAATAATAAATAATAAATAATAAATAATAAATAATAAATAATAAATAATAAATAATAAATAATAAATAATAAATAATAAATAATAAATAATAAATAATAAATAATAAATAATAAATAATAAATAATAAATAATAAATAATAAATAATAAATAATAAATAATAAATAATAAATAATAAATAATAAATAATAAATAATAAATAATAAATAATAATAATAAATAATAAATAATAAATAATAAATAATAAATAATAAATAATAAATAATAAATAATAAATAATAAATAATAAATAATAAATAATAAATAATAAATAATAAATAATAAATAATAAATAATAAATAATAAATAATAAATAATAAATAATAAATAATAAATAATAAATAATAAATAATAAATAATAAATAATAAATAATAAATAATAAATAATAAATAATAAATAATAAATAATAAATAATAAATAATAAATAATAAATAATAAATAATAAATAATAAATAATAAATAATAAATAATAAATAATAAATAATAAATAATAAATAATAAATAATAAATAATAAATAATAAATAATAAATAATAAATAATAAATAATAAATAATAAATAATAAATAATAAATAATAAATAATAAATAATAAATAATAAATAATAAATAATAAATAATAAATAATAAATAATAAATAATAAATAATAAATAATAAATAATAAATAATAAATAATAAATAATAAATAATAAATAATAAATAATAAATAATAAATAATAAATAATAAATAATAAATAATAAATAATAAATAATAAATAATAAATAATAAATAATAAATAATAAATAATAAATAATAAATAATAAATAATAAATAATAAATAATAAATAATAAATAATAAATAATAAATAATAAATAATAAATAATAAATAATAAATAATAAATAATAAATAATAAATAATAAATAATAAATAATAAATAATAAATAATAAATAATAAATAATAAATAATAAATAATAAATAATAAATAATAAATAATAAATAATAAATAATAAATAATAAATAATAAATAATAAATAATAAATAATAAATAATAAATAATAAATAATAAATAATAAATAATAAATAATAAATAATAAATAATAAATAATAAATAATAAATAATAAATAATAAATAATAAATAATAAATAATAAATAATAAATAATAAATAATAAATAATAAATAATAAATAATAAATAATAAATAATAAATAATAAATAATAAATAATAAATAATAAATAATAAATAATAAATAATAAATAATAAATAATAAATAATAAATAATAAATAATAAATAATAAATAATAAATAATAAATAATAAATAATAAATAATAAATAATAAATAATAAATAATAAATAATAAATAATAAATAATAAATAATAAATAATAAATAATAAATAATAAATAATAAATAATAAATAATAAATAATAAATAATAAATAATAAATAATAAATAATAAATAATAAATAATAAATAATAAATAATAAATAATAAATAATAAATAATAAATAATAAATAATAAATAATAAATAATAAATAATAAATAATAAATAATAAATAATAAATAATAAATAATAAATAATAAATAATAAATAATAAATAATAAATAATAAATAATAAATAATAAATAATAAATAATAAATAATAAAATAATAAATAATAAATAATAAATAATAAATAATAAATAATAAATAATAAATAATAAATAATAAATAATAAATAATAAATAATAAATAATAAATAATAAATAATAAATAATAAATAATAAATAATAAATAATAAATAATAAATAATAAATAATAAATAATAAATAATAAATAATAAATAATAAATAATAAATAATAAATAATAAATAATAAATAATAAATAATAAATAATAAATAATAAATAATAAATAATAAATAATAAATAATAAATAATAAATAATAAATAATAAATAATAAATAATAAATAATAAATAATAAATAATAAATAATAAATAATAAATAATAAATAATAAATAATAAATAATAAATAAAAAATAATAAATAATAAATAATAAATAATAAATAATAAATAATAAATAATAAATAATAAATAATAAATAATAAATAATAAATAATAAATAATAAATAATAAATAATAAATAATAAATAATAAATAATAAATAATAAATAATAAATAATAAATAATAAATAATAAATAATAAATAATAAATAATAAATAATAAATAATAAATAATAAATAATAAATAATAAATAATAAATAATAAATAATAAATAATAAATAATAAATAATAAATAATAAATAATAAATAATAAATAATAAATAATAAATAATAAATAATAAATAATAAATAATAAATAATAAATAATAAATAATAAATAATAAATAATAAATAATAAATAATAAATAATAAATAATAAATAATAAATAATAAATAATAAATAATAAATAATAAATAATAAATAATAAATAATAAATAATAAATAATAAATAATAAATAATAAATAATAAATAATAAATAATAAATAATAAATAATAAATAATAAATAATAAATAATAAATAATAAATAATAAATAATAAATAATCAATAATAAATAATAAATAATAAATAATAAATAATAAATAATACATAATAAATAATAAATAATAAATAATAAATAATAAATAATAAATAATAAATAATAAATAATAAATAATAAATAAATAAATAAATAAATAAATAATAAAATAAATAAATAATAAAATAAATAAATAATAAAATAAATAAATAACTAAAATAAATAAATAACTAAATAAATAAATAACTAAATAAATAAATAACTAAATAAATAATAAATAAATAAATAATAAATAAATAATAAATAAATAATAAAATAAATATATAAATAAATTTATAAATAAATAAATAAATAATAAATAAATAAATAATATTTTCAAAGAAAAAAAAAGAAAAAAGAATCGATATCATCATTCAGCGTTTACCGAAACTGTTACGGATTAATAATGGAATTATTGATATATCGTAGTCTTATATTCAATTAGAGCCATCTATCAAAATACAACATTTCAGGAGAGCAAAAACCCGTTTTACTAGCTTATTTAAATTATTTTAATCAATCTACAATACTAATTACAAATTGCTACTAAATAATACGTTATTTTATTAAATAGTTTTTATTATTCGATCAATGTTTTTATTTTAAATTAATAAACATAATTACCCTTCTTATTATAGACCTTTAAGGATTATAGAATTAAGTCAGTTAATTATAACTGATTGCTCGGATTTCAAAGAAATTTCTTAGGGATATTGACTTTAGATCACAAGATATTCTGAAAGCTGCGCTATGGTAATATTTTCGGATAAACCTAGCACTATTCAAAAGTCGACACACTGTAAATTTTCCTTTAAAATATTTTGTTATTTCGTTAAGAAAAAAAAATTAGGCTATCAATAAAATCATCAAGTGGCCTAATTTTGATTTTTATTAAAGAGGTCGTCCATAATTTGTAGCATAAAATTTCTTTGTTGTTTTTATCGCCAACAATACTACACTTTTTGCTTGGAAATTATATTTCAAATAAAGAGATTACTGAAAGTACTTTAAAATTGCTTCGGAGGTATCCCTGAAAAAATTTAATGTTCATACAAAACAATCAATTGTGCAGAATAATTTAAAAAAATCATCAATTAGTGGAAACTTTTATTAACTTTATTTGGTTTAAAACTTATTGTCATTTATTTATGTTAATTTTTTATATCCGCAGTCCTTATGTATTCACATGAATAGATTAAGTGTTTTGAGTACTAGATGTTTTTTTGTTTCTTCAATTTGTACCAATAAATATAAAAATATTATATTCTGTAATTTTCTTTAATAAAATATGAAATATGCGGCCCCTTTTCGTCCTAAAATTAAATGCTATGAGTGATGTTTTAACAGAGAAAATTATTATCTGTAAAATTATGGAATTAGTAAAAAAAAACTTCGAATTTATAAAATTTTAAAAATATTCATACATTTTTTTTAAAGTTCAAAATCAAACAAAAATATTATAAAAATGTTCTTTCAAACACTGATAACATTCTCTCACACCCTGCTGACGTGTATAATACAAAAATTCCAGGATAATACTTTTAAATGCTGATATATTCCAATCTTAACTTCCCTTCTCATCCTCTTTTGTTGTGTGTCCTTTTATGTGTGATGTTTTTTGCTTTTGTATGCATTTTGGGAATGTTGTTACTTCCTTTTTTTGTCATTTCTTACTTCATATTCTTTGTACCTGCTTTTCTTGTATAATAAATTTTGAAAACTGTGAGAACTTATGGAAATTTTTTTCGCCAGTAAGAGAATATGGGTAAATATTTTCTCAATTTTATCCATTGTTGTCACTTCATAAATTGTTTGAATGGGGGGAAATTTTGGTGTAGTTTTGGTTAAAGTGCAAGGTAAACAACAAACATATGTTTTCTTTTTATTTAGTATTGCAGCTAAGGGAAATTCCTTCTTGTTATGTTGTGGGAAATAGGGAATTTTGGGTTTGGTTTGGTTTGAAGTTCACATGTTTTTACAAAACCCAACAAAGTGTTTGACCTTTTAAGTTACTGGTAGAAAGAAAGTTTCCATGCATATACTACTTTTATGGTTTTCGTGAGAAATCAAGTTATCAAAATCAAAAAAAAATTATACATGTGTTTTTTGTATTACTAAAATCGTTCTTATTTGTCTATTTTTTGTTTTAGTTAACTAATTTTTTAAAACTTTTAACTTTTAACAATTAAGACTTAGCTTTTGGGATGTCAGTTAAATTTTGTTTACTTAAGGTCGCATTTTTAAAGACTAAAAACTCTCAAACAATTTGACTAAGGGTTTATATCCTGAAGTTTAAGTAAACTAACTTTAATTGAGTTTAACGAAACTAATTTTAACAGACTCACTCTGAAGTCGAGTTAACTTGCGTTTACAAAGTTAACGTCATTTTAACTAAACTAAGATAATAACAATTTTTCGTCACAAAATCTCAATCCTCTACTTTTTCTCTAAAATGTTAAACCACATTTTAAGGTTTAATAAATCTAAAAAAAGAAAGTTTTTTTCTGTTTCTAGTATTTTTTGATGTTGAAATACCACATTGAAACAAAAGTTCACTTAAATTATGATCAAATTACATTAAACTTACTTTGCACATAAGAAACATAACACTTAATGAAAAATGAAATCACAGCTGCTGCTTTTACTTCGTTAATTTAGCTCTGCCTTAAAACTAAATTGGTTAAAGACTACTTTTAAGTATAAGATAAACAAATGGTTAATGTTAATTAGACAAGACACTAACTTAACAATCAAAAAAAAACCAACAGTAGAAATAATTTCCATACAAAAAAAGGGGAGGAATTCATGAAGAAAATGTACAGGAAAACAGCCGCAAAAGATGAAGATTTTGCGGTATAACTCAACAACAACAATAACAACAGAAAAACAGCTGAAGTGTTAACTTACTAAAAACTTAAGGAAATAGCTTAGACTACAATGCAGTGTTTTATAAAACTTTTTATACTGGAGTACAAAAAAAAAAAACTACAAAAACCACCGCACTAATATTGTGGTCAATTTTATGAACACACTGAAAGAATAATATAAATGGTAGTAAACAAAAACAAAAAAATAACTGGAGAAGAACAAACACAAACTTCAGAGAAACCATTTTTTTAGAGTTCTAATGAAGTGCTAAAATATTGCTAAAAAAGGTTAAACAAAAAGCGTTAAATGAACAACAAAGCTAAAGGAACAATAGTTTCAACAAACGCCTTTTTTTCCAATTTTTTTTAATGAATATGAACACAGGCATATTTTTTCCTTTTTCGTTAAAGTTGTATTATCACAGTTGTTTTCCATGTGTTGAAACAGTTACTATGCATTTTTTTTTTATAAACTAAAGTTTTAAGTATTAAACCAGTAAAAATACCTTAGTTATAAACATAATTTTTGTAAAGAATTTTTGTAATTTGCAAATTAAAAAGAAAGCTTTATGGTAAATTACATATGCCATCATCCGGGGTCTATATAGACCCCAATCAAAGAGTTATTGCACTTCATAAATCTAATATAAACAAACTATTAACAACGAATTGTAATATATAATACAATAAAATATAATAATAATAATTAAAATTAGTTTAAATTTGTCTATTCGTGATCTTTATAATAGGCGGAGTTCTGATAGCGGTGACCGTCTGTCCGAATGAACGTCTGTGGAAATCAAGATCATGCCCCCAATATATCATGGGTTTCTCCATTTGCATTTTAAATCATCCAATCATTAAAAAATAACTTTTAACAAATATGTTTTTGCAATTCCAAATTTTAATTTTGTATGTAGTTGTTGTAAGTATTGTTGTAGTTGTAACTTTTCACTAATGGAGTTACGCTCATCAATGGCTGATAGACTCTGTAGCGTTGTATCTTTTTTTTAAAAAGGTAAATTTTAAGAAATTTTTTCCTTTGCGACCATTAAATGTAGAATTATTGTTGTATAAGGACTTTCCTTACGGGCTAATGATGGTCAAATTTAGTGTAAATAAAAATCAATTTATTGAAGGCTGAAATGCCAGTGTGTGAAAATGAAGTTTTGAGAAAAAAACGCATTTAAAGTTTATACACCCTTTTAGGTACCAGAATCCACCGTTTTTGACACAACCCGTTTTTTGGCACACTAAGTCCCTTTTCTCGGAGAAGGTCACATCTGCCTTCTTCTTCTCTACCAAGCACCATTGAAAAAAAATGAAAAATTTGCATATTAATTACAGTATTAATTGCAACATGTCTGAAAAATGACTACAAATCTAACAAACAAAAACCAAAAATTAATAAATAAAAAACTAAAAATTAAAAAAAAAATCAATTTATTTTCATTTTTAATTTTCCATTTTTCATTTTATATTGAAAATAAAATAAAATTAAATTACATTTTTTCAAAAATTAATTTTTTTAAAAAAAGTAAGTTTTCCTTAAAAAAAATACCTTTTCCTAATAAGATAACTTTTTGAAAAAGGTATTTAAAAAGTATCTTTTCTTAAAAATGTCTCTAATCTTAAAAAAAAAAGAACCTTTTCTTTAAAGAATATATTTGGGCAATTCACAACAGGTGTTGAATGTTGTAAATATTAAAATACACAATACAATAATTTGTTGTAAACACTCTGTTGTATTTTCTTAATGTAAAACATTTTCTCTAGTAATTTTCGATCCAACCAGGAAACGTTGCTTCGTCGCTTTTGGTATTTCGTATAAGAGAAAACACGTGTCGGTGTTTGCTTTTTGGTCATAAGATATACCCTGGAGTTTTAGTTACATACCTCTTCTCTTTTAATTTAGAATATAAAAAAAATGCAAAATGTTTTGGTTGAGAATGAAAGAGAAAATACATACTAAAAATATAAACATTAATTTTTTTATAAATAAACTTACCGATGTATGTATTTGCGTTATTTGCTCTATTTGCCATTTTTTATTTTATAATTATTTATGCTGATAAAATTGTATTTATTTTTTCTTTTTCATAAAAACTGACATTCACTTGGGACTGATATGTTATGATACAATATACAACATTTACTAAACATAGCAAATGAAGTTGTATCGTTGTATGAGATTTTTCAATGAAAAATGTTTTTTACACAATAGTAAAGTAATACATGATACAACAGATACAACGATGCAATACCCATTGTGAACTGCCCAATTTTCTTAAAAAGAGGCTTATCTATTAAATGTATATTTTCTTTAAAAAAAAAAAAAAGCAAAGAACACCTTAATACAAAATTTACACTTTCTTAAAAAGTACATTTTCGTAAAATAAGGAAATTTTGTTAAATAGTAACTTTTCTTAAAAAATACCGTTTCTTAAAAAATACTTTTTCTTCAAAAATACCTACTCTTAAAGTAGTACCTTTTCCTAAAAAATTACCTTTGCTTAAGAAATACCTTATCATAAAAAATTAAATTTTTTTAAAGGGTACTCTTTTCTATAAAAGAACAAAAATACTCGTACCTTTTCTTAAAAAAAATCTTATATACCTATTAAAAGAATTTATGAATAAACTTTGCATTCAAGATTTTTTTCAATATTTTTCTTCTCTCAAACCTCTATAACTAGAGTTCTAATTAACGTAGGCTGTTGACATAGGTCTAAGAACACTCAGTGGATCAAGCTCCTTCTTTTGAGCTTAAATTCGTTGGGTTTGAGGAAAGTTATGCGTGGAGAATCAACTTTACTTTTACTGTACGTTAACTTATCTTGGCATATTTTGGAATTACTGTACGTTAACTTCTCTTGGCAAATTCGTTTGGTTTGAGGAAAGTTATGCGTGGACAATCAATTTTACTTTTACTGTACGTTAACTTCTCTTGGCAAAATTTGGTAATATAATGCTGCGGAGCAGCAGGGGTCCTCTTATAATCTTTAAAAAAAGTAGAATTTTAATAAAAGTACGTAGGTAATTTTAGGTAATAAGAATTTAAGACATTGACAATTGCCGTCTGTCGGAAAAAAGTACTTTTACTTAACCCAGATAACGCAACTGCCCTTTTTAATAGGACACCTGACAAATGAGAGAAAAGTTCCGTTATGCACGTGCATTTCTGTGCCTATTTTTTTTAATATTATTATTATTATTTATGCTTTGGGCTGCATGCACCGATTTTCACCAATATCAATAGCGTTCGTCCTATGGCCGATAGAAGCTTATATACCAAATGTCATCACAATATAAATCAAATCAGAGTGTGATTGTGAGTCGATCGGTATAATAAAAGATGGGTCTATGTCAAATATTTTTGGTAGTTACAAACATCAGCACAAAGTTATTATATCCTAACCTAGCTACAGTTCTTTTAAAAGCACACCCGATTCCAGGGAAACTGTGGGTTTAAGAGAAAAAAGTTATATTACAAAAAATATATAAGTTTCGAAATAAAAATTTAAGTTTTCAAAAAAAAAAGAAATCCGCCGTTATTTGGGTTAAGGGAATACCTTTTCTTAAAAAAGTACCCTTTCGTAATAAGGTAAAATTTTTTGAAAAAAAGTACTTAATAAGTACCTTTTTTTTAAAACAGCTACTTCTTATCTTATCTTAAACAGGCAAATTTTCTTTGGAAAAGTATATTTTCTTAAAAAGTTGCCCTTACTTAGAAGGTACCTTTTCTTCATAAGAAAATAATCTTCAAAAAAATTTAGAAAGGTACTTTTTGCTAAAAGAGTATCTTTTCTTGAAAATGTATCTTTTCCTAAAAATGTAACCTTTTCTTATAAAAATACATTTTCTCAACAAAAGCAAATTATCTTAAAAAAAACACTTTTCTTAAAAAATTACCTTTTCTTAAAAAATGTTACTTTTCTTAAAAAAAGTGAATTTTCTAAAAAAAAAAAAAAAAAAAGTAAATTTTCTTAAAAATTTACCTTTTCTTAATAAGTACTTTTTCGTAAGAGAATATCGTTTCTTAAAAACGTACCTTTTGGTAATTTATGGTATTTATGAAATTTATGAAAAAATACCTTTTCTTAAATAGTACCTTAACCTGAAAAGAAACTTTTCTTAAAAAGTACATTTTCTTAAAAAGTACATTTTCTTAAAAATTTAATTAAAAAAGAAAATAAATGTTTTCTTAAAAAGTTCCTCTTCTTAAAAATATCCTTTCTTAAAAAACGACCTTATCTTAATAAGGTATTTTTGAAAAAAAAGTACCTTTTCTTATGAAAGCACTTTTCGTTGCCTAAAAATATATTTAAATTATAATGGAAGGCCAACTGGATTTTTGGTAAATTCATTAAAAAAAATAACATTTTCTTTAAAAAGTACCATTACGAAAAAAATTAATTTTCTGAAAAAGTGCATTCTTAAAAAAAGTACCTTTAAAAAAATCGTACGTAAGTAAATTTTCTTTAAAAAGAATCTTTAGTTCAAAATACCATTAAAAAAATAAATTTTTTTAATAATATAAATTCGCATTAAAGTACTTTTTCTTAAAAAAGTGTATTTTCTTAAAAAGCGCCTCTTCTCAAAAAGGTTCATTTTCTTAAAAAAGTACTATTTTCTTAAGAAAGTACATTTTCTTACAAAAATACATTTTCATACAAAATATACTTTTTTAAAAAAGTAAAAAAAGCAATTTTTCATAAAAAAGTACCTTAAAAAAATAACCTTTTCCAAAAAAATACCTTTTCTTAAAAAAGTACCTTCTTTCCACCAGTTATAATGGGAGGGTAAAATCACATTCTGAATATATATTTCTTAGGGCAATAGGTTTCAACGGGTGTCTTTGCATTAAAACTCACTAGTTTGATTATGTTTCATGGTACAATTTTAGTACAATTTGTACCTCAAAAGTAAAATTTATAAATTTTCCTATTTTTTAATTAACAATTGACTTTTTAAGAAATGATCAGAGTTTAAGACACAGGTGAAGGGTAAAATTTTTAATTTGAGCTGGATTCGTGATTTTGTTCAGAACAGGTTGAAGGTTTTTCTAGTTTAATTTGTATATGTGAATACTGTAATTTTTATCAGGAGTGGGGTGGGTCCAAATATGTTTAATTACTATAAAGCAATCTTAATTTTAAATGAGGTTAAGGTCTACAATTAAAACAATTGAAACAGACTTAATTCGTATAAATTAAAGTTTAAGCAAATTTAAGTGTTATTATAATTTAATTTTTAACATTCCAGCTTTAGTACCAGTAAAAAATGTATATGAATATGAATTTAAAATATGAATCGATTTTTTATTACCTTTTTAAGGCTTATATGAAATTCGAAACAATTAAAACAAAAAACAAGTAAGAGTTTTCAATTCGGCTGTGTCGAATCTTTAATACCCTCCACCTGTGTTCTAAACACAATATCATAACCAAGGTTGACAACATCTAAAGACAAAAAAGATTAGACTTCAAATTATAATAGCAAGATTTTCACAGCTTTTTTATTGGAAGGCAATTATAAAATGCAATGAGCATAAATGAAAACTCATACAATTTCATTTTTGTTTCCACATATTCTATTACGTATAAAGATTTTTCTCTATTTTTAGTTTTTTTATGAAATTTTTTCGCAATATTTTACATTTTTGTATCTTATCCTCTCCTATTTGCTGTAGAGGCTCCAAACTCAATAACAAACTGCTGCAGATTATGACGAATATTTTAAGCCTAAGCCGCCCCACTCGACCTATTGCGGACAGGACAACGTTTTCAACCGACGGACAGGCGGACATCAGATCGACGTCTCCTTTTATAAGGACAAACTATATATATTGGGTCTCCAGAATTTATTGCGATGAGTTACAAACGGATTGACGCGGTACTTCAATACAGGTGACGAATCGTGGATATTTTGAAATAATTAATCCTTTAAAATTATTTTTATATGGATATGTTAGATTTACTAGTTTTAGATGATATGCAAAGTTATTGGCATTTTTCAGAGTTTATTTTAGAGTATTTCATCATATTATAGCTTGCTGAAATATTTCCAATGTTACGTTAGTCACAATGGAATGACCCTTCACACGTATGCAAAAGTGTATCGATCTCCATGGCAATAAAGCCATATATAATTATTCGTTTTTTCTAATCCCGAAATATAAAAGGCAACCGTCGTAAAAAACATATCAAATGTTTGTTCGACACATGTAAACAGTTTTATTTTATATTTATCCTGATCTGCTCTAAATTAGTTACTGCATCAAATTTCGATTTATAAAAATTTTCAATTACATATATTCATTATGAGGGTCATAATTGTCAACAGGAGTTAACGGTGTTCTAAATAGGAATTATTTCATGATTGATTTCCTTTTGTCGAACAAAACGAAATACCTTAAACTTCGGCAGAATCTTAGTACATATCGCACCTGTACCTCTAAAGTGAGTAAACTCAAAATTTTTCAATTTTCACTTTTTGCAAGAAAACGATACACAGTGGTCACATCTATCCACTGTAAAAATCTTAAATCGATTTTTCCAGTCTTTCGCAAAAAAAAAAAAATACAGTTGTAACCCTCTCTGTATTATAAGAGTAGCTTCTTTAGAATCCACTAAAAAGACATATTTTGAGTTGCACCCAAAAATCTTGTTATTTTTGATGATCATTGAAAAAATCGCAAAAACAACTACTTTTGTATACTTATTATTCGCAATTCTTTACAATGAAACAACTATTTTTAAATTTTATAGTAAATATTAAAAAAATCGTTTTTGCCTCTACTGAAAATTTTTAAATTTTGAGTCGACTCCCTTTAGAGGTACAGGTGCGATATGTATTTAGCGATAGAATTAAAAAGCAGGTTGACATAACGCAAACTTTCATTTAAATTAGTCGAAATTTTATTTTGTGTAACTTTGTTACTTTGTTAATTTTGATCTACTTTTGGTTAGAGAAGAAAAAGTAAGACCCTTTGAAACTTTTAAAATACACTTCTAAAAATCAGTGCCCACAATTATTTATGTGGGATAAGTCAAAAATTAAAGAAAAGTTCTATCATTTATTTTACGTCACATTATTTAAAGCTGAAGAAATCAATTTAGTGTAATTTTCCACACAAAAAAAAAACTGACTTAGAACCTAAAGGTTTACAAACCTTATTTTTTGCATTTCTCTTTCTGAATGTACAACCTGTCGAGAGTGTTGTGTCAAAATTTCAAGTAAATCGGAGCAAAACTTAAAAATATACAGCGTTTTCAGCGACCGGCCTCATACGGCGCACAGTGGACCATATTTTGAGAAGGCGGCCATAAATCATTTTTTTTTTTTGTTACCGATTTTAAAGTTATGTTATTCATTTGAAAGTAAATACTAGTAAACCTCGGGAGCCAAAAAATTGCGACTCTATCTCAACTATATCACAGCGAACAGGGTCTTCGAAAATGGGCTTTCTCAGTATTTTGCTAAAATTAAAAATTTCTTTGTAAATTTTTATTTTTGAATGACTGTAACTTTTTTGATTTAAAAGATTTTGAAGTGAAATGAATTTTGTATAATTTTGTGGCTTCCATGCTATTAATGTTAAAAATGTAAAATCACTGAGTCATTCCGAAATTTAATAGAGCATAACTCCTGCCAGTCAAAAGCAGTCAGAAAAAATCTTGCACTTTTCTATAGTCCGAACTCTGCCCTATACTCCTATACCCCATTATACACCCGCCAGTTTCCGCCCGTGTGCACCAGAACAATTTTTCTGACCCAAGGTTAGATATTTTCTGCAAAATTTATTAATACAAAAGTTGCCCACTATGTGGTTAGGATATATTAAGTTTGAGGTGATGTTTGTAACTGCCAAAAATATTGGACCTTTATCCATCTTTTATTACACGGATCGACTCTAAAACACTTTCTGAGTCGATTAAACGATGTCCGTCCGCCTGTCTGACTGTTACGAATACAAAAGTTGGTCGTACCAGTGCATCGCGGTGTATTTTTTTGGGTGTCGGTAGAGTTGTCAGGAGTTGTTATATACTTATAAAAAAGGGTTGAGATATAATGCGCTTAATTGTTACAGGTACATTTACATAGGTATCTTTCAAAAACATTAATAGTCTGAATTAGAGTTATATAGTTTAAATACCTGACAAAATGGGAAACAATTTAAATAACAGGTAAATGGTAAAAAAAAAAAATCTATTGCGACATATGCCTTTAAGATATGAGCAGGTATGCTTCACCTTTTAAAAGGGGTTAGGGTGTAGGTTTTTATGCTTCTAAAAGTGGTAATAAGAGATAAAAATTTTTATTTTACATAATTGCAAGAAAGAGTATTTATAATAATGTTTCCACAATTATTATTCATTACAATTTGTGCAATGGCTAAGTACTGTTACAGAGATCTGGCAGATATTTATTTTCAACGAAATGATGTAGACGATGAAATTTTGCACATAGTGAGCAACGACTTCTTTAAGAATTGTAACCTAGAAGACATTGAAATGCACAAAGGAAAAATTACTAATTTTGCATCGAATTTGAAAAGACGGTACATTGAATGCTCTCATAGCAAGGCAAAGATGTACAAACGTTACCAAGACTGGTTAATAAAGGAACTTATTTTTGAGAGTGCATCTACAACAGCCAACGAAAGTGGAAAAAAGGGTCGACCACCAAAACCAATTGACGGATATAGCGAAAGATCTCGAAGGCGCAAGCTGGAGAATATCAATGAAGAAATTTCTCAAAGAATTATTAAGGATTCATTTTTGCACCAAATTCAACCAACCCAAAATAAAAAAAATAAAATTGAAATAATTGAAAAAATAGTAGAAGCGAGCCCAAGGCGCACAAAGAGGATTTTGAAAAGCATTCCTACACCAATTGAAGATAAGAAATTTATGCCGGAAGAAGCGTTCGCCCTATTTTTGGATTTGAAATTGACCAAAAATCAATATAAGGAATTGCGGAAACGAACCAATGAAAAGAATTGTGGGATTTTTCCAGAATATCGAGATTTAGTTTCTGCAAAAAAAGAATGCTTACCTTCACAATCTGCTACTAGTGTCACTTCAACATCAGCAGAAATAAAATTGCAAGATCTCCTTGAACATACTGCAGAACGATTGCTAAATACGCTTGATACTGATCATTTAAAAAAAATTGGTAATGGCAGCATTACTTTAATTTCTAAATGGAGATGTGATGGATGCTGGAGAAACAATGCCGAAAATTTATCAGATGCTAATTTATTTATGGTATCTTTCGTTCCATTGCGCTTAACAAAAAGGTATAGCGTCTTAGAGCCGTCAACTAGTAGAGCAACAGAAATTGATATATGGAAAAATGAAATTCCTTCTTCAACAAAGTATTGCAGACCAATAAAATTTGCATTCAAAAAGGAAACCAAAGATGTCATAACTGAAGAAGTTCAAAAAATAAAAGATCAAATTAAGGAACTTCAACCAGTAATATTTAAATTTGATGACCAAGACATTGAAGTACATTTTAAAATGTGTCTCACAATGATTGATGGAAAAGTTGCACAAGCTTTAACTGGAACAAAGTCATCGTCAAGCTGCATTATATGCCAAAAGACATCAAGTCAATTAAGCCAATCCCCACCAGAAGACGATAGTTTTAAGGAAGCCTACGAATTTGGAATGTCCCCTCTTCATGATAGAATACGTTTCATGGAGCATATTCTTAAATTGGGTTATGATTTGGAATTTGGTTCGTTAGGCGAAACAATGAGAAAAACAAAGAAAATGAAGAAAAAAGAAAGCAAAAAAAAAACAAATTCAACAAATATATCTACAGCTAGGCCTCGTAATCGACCAACCAAAACAAGGGGAAGCAAACACAAATGATGGAAATACTGCAAGGAGATTTTTTTCTGATCCGGAAACTGCAGCATCTATCACAGGTGTAGATCATGAATTAATAAGACGATTCAAAATCATATTACAAGTTCTAGCATGCAGCAGAAAGATAAATGGAAAAAAATTTGGAGAGTACGCCAATAAAACAGCTATACTTTATAATGAAAAATACTCTTGGAGATATATGCCATCCACAGTTCATAAAATTTTGTACCATGGGGAACAAATAATTCAAAACAATATGCTACCAATAGGAGATCTATCTGAAGAAGCGCAAGAAAAAAAGGAACAAAGACTACAGATTCTTTCGCGAGCACAACACAAGGAAAATGTCCAGATGTTGTACTAATGAAGACCTTATCACTATTTTGTTGTGCACTTCAGATCCATATATGTCCAACGTTCGACAAAAATGGAAAACTACCTCTATTGAATTAGACGAAGAAGCTAAACACTTCTAGAAGATGAAAATCAAGGCTATTTAGAAGAAATTTTTACTAAATTTGTTTGATTTAAAGTACTTTTTCATTACACTAACAATAAGTTACACTTTTTTTATATAGTTAAAAAATTTTCTTGATTTAAATATTTATAAATTTTGCAAATTTACAATAAAAATTATTATATTTCATAAATTTACCATAAAAATTGATATAGAAATATTTAAAAAGACAATAAAAAAAATTTAACTAAAGCAAAAACAGGAGTTTTTCATTGAAACTTCTCTATCTTGAACCAATATAAGGTAACTTTTACGTTCGCTGCTTAATAAATTATATTTTAACTCGGGATCTTGTGCACATTACGACTAAAAAGTTCACGGGGGCCTAAGTTTGGCATTTTCTGACAAAATTAACTTAAAAAATTGTTAAAAAGTATTGGTTGTAAAATTAACTGAAAAAATAAGACATTATATTAAAAAAAAACCTTTTTTTACCTTTTAACACTTCACTTTTGTACTAAAATTCAACTACAAATGAAAATGTATTTTAAACCCTCCGTAACTTTTTTTATTTTCGGTCGAGAATTACGTTTTATAGCAAAACTTAAAGGCTAAAGTCTCACCTACCAAAAAAAAAACCGCATATCAAAATTCCAATCCAATCAAAAGTTATAGATTTTTGACCGCCTTCTCGTCAAATGGTCCACTGTGCGGCGTATCGTATATAAATCCGTTTTTAAAAAACTTTAAATCGATAATATCGCAAATATATGTTCGAAGTCCGTGAACATCATAACTCAAAATCTACTTGACCGATTCTTTTCAAATTTTGCACACTATCATAAATCAAATAAATTTTATACATAAATCATCAGGTAACCACGAAGAGTTTTTTATTTTCCATTCTCTTCCGCATTTTTTAATAACAAATTCCCGAAATTTTATCGCAAAAATCGTGTTTTTCACTTAAAAAAAAAAAAAAAATTGAAAAAAACTCTTCGTTACTACCTCAGGAAACATGTCATTCGCATTCCAATTTTTTTTATTTCACATGATCCGGTAACGAGTTATGATGTTCACCGCATCCAGAGATTCGCTGTCACGAATTTATTTATTAAAATTTTTAATTGAAAAATTTTTCAAAGATTCTTCAAATGTTATGCTATAACGTGTATATGAAATAAATAATCCAATCTTCAAAAAAGAATTATGGAAATACGACTTATTTAACATTAACATTTAAAACCTTACCCCCCCCCCCCCCTCTTAAGCTGGGTATTTCTTGAAATTATAAAAAAAAAGTATATATAATTTACAAATATAATTTACAAAAATGTTTTTACTTAAAATAAATTTGTACAATATTTTATTTATAGTTATAATAAATTTTCGTCAATATTATTATAATTTAAAGCAAAAAAATAAAAAAAATTGTTATTAAAAAAAAATTTTTTTATTGTTTTATCAAACAATTTAAAAAAAAATTGTTTTATCAATTTAAAAAAAAAAAATTTTTTTGCCGTTGAAAATGGAGAGTTCATTTTCAATGTTTTTAAAAATATTTTGGATCCTTGAAAACAATTTTTCGTTGACAGCAAAAAAGTTAAACAAATTTCCCCCGAACTTGCTTGAACAACGAAAACATATAAATTAAATAATTAAAGCTAAATAAAATAAAAGCTGGGCACCTTAATTCACAGAGTATAATAAGCCCGTCTAACTAGCTTGAATGTACAAAATTTTGCCTTTCTCCCACATTCAAAAGTTGTTAATTTTTTATATCTATCATATAAAAATTTGGTAAAATAAAAGAATTAAAAATATTTCGTTTTCTAAGACAAGCACTCAAAGTGTTCTTAATTAATAAAAATTTGGAACATTTAAGATTTTAGAGTATGTGTTAATTACGTTTTTGAAATTTTAGCCTAAAAAAATATTAAGTTCAAAGGTAATTAAAAACTGTTTTAATAAGATTTTTTATATAGTTCAAAGAATTATAGAAAAATAGTGTTAAAATTATGCCTTAAGGCTCAAAGAATTTGAACAAATCAAATTAGAAATCATCATCCATCACTGTCTTATTTCAGTCATTATTATATAAAACAAAATATTCATTAATCATATAAAAATAATTAAAAGAAAATATTATACAACAAAAACATACATACACCCACCAACTAAAAAACCCTCACAGTATTATTACTTTATAAAGGTTTTGAAAACTTGTGTTTTTGTGGGAGCTCTTGAAACGAGTGGTATTTTGTTCAAAGCTTTCGAGTGTAATAAGTTGTGTTTATTTTAAGCAAATGTCCGCTACGGACAATTTTTGATAAAATTTCTCACACTACACTTGTAATATTGCAATCTGTCCGTTGGAGATATAAGTTTCATTATATCTGCCTTTTTACGACAACAAGATTTAAATTTCACAATATTATGTTTCGCTTTAAGACTTATCACACAATAAAACGACTGAAAAAAATATGCTGACAACGTGCTTCACATAATTAAAAATATTCACAATGCTAGAGCTTCTTGTCGCTGGTTACATGTGCATATTTTTGTTAAAGTGCTCTTGTAGAATTTAAATTAAACTAATAACTTGAAAAATATTTTAACATTTTCTCTATTTTTAAACTATTTCTTTCATACTCTCTCTCTGTCTGTCTGTCTGTCGTAGATCAACCCCATTCCGCCATATCCAATTGATCTGAAACTTGCACCATATCCTTGTTATGACTATAGATTAGTCACGGAGTCATCTAAATGTCATTTTCCCTCATCCGATCAATCTGAAACTTGGTCTATACACTTGCTGTGAAAAAAGATTAACTTTGACTTAGTCACGCACAGTCACGCATGGTCACGCACAGTCACGGAGAGATTTAAAACGGATTTCCCCTCATCCAATCAATCTGAGACTTGGTTGATATACTTGCTGTAAAGATAGATTAACTTCAACATAGTCACGAACAGTCACGATTAGTCACGCACGGAGTGATTTAAAACCCATTTCCCCTTATCCGATCGATCTGAAACTTTGTCGATAGACTTGTTGTGACCAAAAATTAATTTTAAGGTAGTCACGCACAGTCACGCATAGTCACGCACAGTCACGGAGAGATTAAAACCTCACTTCCCCTTATCCGTTCGATCTGAAACTTTGTCCATAGACTTGTTGTGGCCAAAGATTCATTTTAAGAGCACAGTCAGGCACCCTCACGGAGATATTCAAAACTCATATGCATAAGGAAGGAAAGAGTTTTCATAAAAACTTTGTTCTTATGGGTTAGATTATTATTAACAATACATATTGAATAAAAAAAGAAGTCGATTTTAATTAAATTGTATAAATAAATTTTATATTGTTTGGTGCGGCTGTTTTCAGTAACCCAGCAAAATCTCTCATTACATGTAATGTGAGCATACATTACA
Organism: Cordilura impudica; assembly: GCA_963682025.1. Taxonomy (NCBI): domain Eukaryota; kingdom Metazoa; phylum Arthropoda; class Insecta; order Diptera; family Scathophagidae; genus Cordilura; species Cordilura impudica. Next base: position 168,483,968 of record OY821517.1, on the reverse strand, counting down.
TGAGTTTTAATTCATTCGTCATGAAGTGGCGATTGTATCCAAGAAGTGTGGAACCGAGAAAAAATTGCAAAATAAAAAACAAGTGAGAAAATTATACGATACCCTATACCATGCGTTTAGAGACCCTATCTCTCAGGCCCAACTAACTGGATATAGAAAATAAGCATAAACCAAATTTGAGTGGGATTTTTATTAATTTTTTTGGCTGCAGATATGGAAAAGTTCATTTCGAATGCTATATCTATATGGGGACTATGCCCAAAAATGGACCGATCCTGACCATGTTTGGTAAAGTCTCTTCTATTTGGCAAAAATATATACAAACAAAATTTGAGAAGAATCAGTGCAATATTTTTGTTTTTTGATAGATTTAAGTGAAGATCGGGAAGCAGCTCTATATAGGACCTATGACTAAGAGTTGTCCCATAGGGATCATTTTTGGACTACTGATTAATGGATGTAATAAACACATACAAACCCAATTTGACTAAGATTTATATGATAATTAGGATCTTATGGCAATTTAAGTCAATTTCATAAGGGTCATTTGTATGGGGGCTAGGTCTGAACATGGACCGATTTCAATAGAGTTCATCCTATGGCCGATAAAAGCTTATATCCCAAATTTCATCAAAATATATTCATATTTGCGACCTGCAGTGTGATTACAAGCTTTACATGGACACACAGACGGACGGACGGAAGGACGGACATCGTTAAATCGAATCAGATAGTGATTCTGATTCGAGCGGTATAATAAAAGATGGTCTAGGCCAAATATTTTTGATAGTTACAAACAGCAGCACAAAGTCATTATACCCAAACCAAATAGTGGATATGGTATAAAAATTAAGGTTTTTGTACAAATATTCTAAGTAATTTCAAGGTTACTTTCCTTTAAGTTTTTCTTCCAAGAAAATTTTTTTCTTATAAGACAATTTTCAGTTTAAAGCAAACAAGCGGTCTTTATGATGCATAGGTCAAACAACGATTAAAAAAGGAGTACAATTTCGTGGTTTAAAGAAACAAACATTACAACATATTGACACGAAAATGTCATAGAAAAATAAAGAAATACAGCGCAATCTGTATGTGACAATTCACTCCAGTTCGACACCAGTTAAGTACACTGGGTCCTCTCTAACGCTCACGTAAAAAATAAACCTTCTAATTCAAATTTTCTGGGCATAAACGACTGAAAAAATTTTTTGAGCACGTAGCAGAGTGTGCCGATTCACCCGTATTCTAAACATAATGTTATAATTGAGGTTGTCAACGCTAAAACACAAAAAGGATAGCTTTCAAATGATAATGCCTAGATTTTTTAACATGATGTTCATTAATAAGATAATAAAAAAACATTTTTAACATTTTAGTGTTTTTTTAATTGAAAGCATTTATTAAATGCAATGAGCATAAATGTAATCACATACATACAATTACATGTTTGTTTGTTTGTTTCTTAGCGATGCATACACATTTTTTTGCTTGCTGTTGTTCACATGTACAAAAGAAAACAACAAATAAAAATGTGTATGCCTTGCCGCTAAATACATATAATATGCACATGTTCAGTTACGTATAAACATTTTTCCCTATTTTTATATTTTAAATGAAATTTTATTGGAGTATCTTTACATTACCGTACGTCATTCCTCGGCTATTGGGACTAGAGCAGCCATGGCCAAAGTTTTCGACTGACGGGCCATTATCTAATTAGAAAATTACTCGGGGGCCAAAAAAAATTTTTGTTTAAAAAGCTGAAATGAAGTTAATTTAAATTTTGAGCAATAAAATAGTCAAATTTAATTAGAAAGTCTTTATTTAATGCGATAAATGTAGTCGTTTACAATTAGTGCTTAATTTTTCAATATCTGAATCAAAATTACTTGTTCAAAATTCTTAGTATTGCATACAAATGTTCATCGCTTGTCCTAGATCGCGATGGACTTATATTTTGGTTCACTATAACCAAAATTTTTTTTTTTTGCCAAATTTCGAGAAATTTACAGAAATGTCTTTTTTAATTGTACTTTTTTATTACTGCAACCGTTGCTTGACAAACTAGGCATAATGTTTAATTCCTAAACACCGTGAAAAAATATTTTCATTTCCAATATTCATTGAATACACGACACTCACTATCGACTTTTCTTTTTCGCCCACCCATTGTTAAAATTTTTTGATAGATTTTATTTTTATATGTCACAAACAACAATAAAATAAACACGATAATCTGTTTTCATTTTGTTCCCCAAGTTTCAAGTTCAATATTGATGCAATTCATAAAACACGTTTCAATGATGCTAATATTAGGGAGTTTTAACGTTTTTTCTATAAATTGTACTAGAAGTTTTAAAAACAAAAAATTTTTTTTTCTATTTTGTAAAATAAAAATGAACATCATATTTTGAATTTTTATTAACTAAGCGGCCCATGTAAACTGTTTTTTTATTATACACAGCGGGCCACACAAAATATGTTGGCGGGCCTTATGTGGCCCGCGGGTCGTAGTTTGGCCATGGCTGGACTAGAGGCTCCAATGTTTTAAGTCTAAGTAGTACGACCCACGCAACCTATTGGGGACAGGTCAATGTTTGCAACAGACAGACAACCAGACAGACAGACGGATCAAGAAAATATGTAGTTTATAGTCGATGGGTTACAAACGGATTAACAAACTGATATATACGCTCTGAACTGTGGAGGCTATAAAAATATATTTTTATACCCTATACCACTATGTGGTTTGGGTATAATGACTTTGTGCTGCTGTTTGTAACAACCAAAAATATTTGACCTAGACCCATCTTTAATTATACCGATCGAATCAGAATCACTTTTTGAGTTGATTTAACAATGTCCGTCCGTCCGTCCGTCCGTCTGTGTGTCCATGTAAACCTTGTAATCAAACTGCAGGTCGCAAATAAGAATATATTTTGATGAAATTTGGTATATAAGCTTTTATCGGCCATGGGATGAACGCTATTGAAATTGGTGAGAATCGGTCCATGTTCAGACCTAGCCCCCATACAAATTACCCCTATGAAATCGACATAAATTGCCATAAGATCCAAATTGTCATATAGATCTTACTCAAATTGGGTTTGTATGCCTTCATTACATCCATTAATGAGTAGTCCAAAAATTATCCCTGTGGCCCCATATAGAGCTGCTTCCCGATCTTCACTTAAATCTATTAAAAAACAAAAATATTCCACTGATTCTTCTCAAATTTTGTTTGTATATATTTTTGCAAAATACAAGAGACTTTACCAAACATGATCAGGATCGGTCCATTTTTGGACCTAGTCCCCATATAGATATAGCATCCGGTATGAACTTTTTCATATCTGCAGCCAAAAAAATTAATAAAAATCCCACTCAAATTTGGTTTTTGCTTATTTTCTATGTCCAGTTAGTTGGGCCTAAGAAATAGGGTTTCTAAACGCATGGTATAGGGTATCGTATAGTCGGTCTAGACCGACTATAATTTTCTTACTTGTTTTATATTCTAGAAGGGAAAGGATTATCATTATTAAAAAGTCAATACTTTTGACTTTCATATAATATAATGGACAAAGTACGGTGTTGTCAGTAATGCAAATGGTAAACACTAATAACACCGTGACCCGTGGGGGTCAGAAATTCCAAATCACGGTGAAACTTCTAGGCCAGTAAATAGCAAATAGCTGCAGCAAATCAAGTTGGACTAATTCTATCGAATGAAATCTTCAAAAAATTTTAATTTTTCCTACTTTTTTTATCATCATTTCGACACACATATCATAGTTAGGGCGTATGATTATTATTTATTAGTAGCGCAGCAGAGATATATACGTAAGAGTAATATTTATAATACTAAATCAAACATATATCATTATTATACCCTATACCACTATGTGGTTTGGGTATAATGACTTTGTGTTGCTGTTTGTAACAACCAAAAATATTTGACCTAGATCCATCTTTTATTATACCGATCTAATCAGACTCACTTTTTGAGTCGATTTAACGATGTCCGTCTGTCCGTCTGTGTGTCCATGTAAAGCTTGTAATCAAACTGCAGGTCGTAAATATGAATGTATTTTGATGAAATTTGGTATATAAGCTTTTATCGGCCATAGGATGAACGCTATTGAAATTGGTGAGAATCGGTTCATGTTCAGACCTAGCCCCCATACAAATGACCCCTAAAAAATCGACATAAATTGCCATAAGATCCAAATTGTCGTATAGATTTTACTCAAATTGGGTTTGTATGTGTCTATTACATCCATAATTGAATAGTCCAAAAACGATCTCTATGGGACAACTCTTAGTCATAGGCCCCATATAGAGCTGCTCCCCGATCTTCACTTAAATCTATCAAAAAACAAAAATTTTGCACTGATTCTTCTCAAATTTTGTTTGTATTTATTTTCGAAAAATACAAGAGACTTTACCAACCATGGTCAGGATCGGTCCATTTTTGGACCTAGTCCCCATATAGACATAGCATCCGATATGAACTTTTTCATATCTGCAGTCAAAAAAATTAATAAAGATGCCACTCAAATTTGGTTTATGCTTATTTTCTATATCCAATTAGTTGGACATAAGGTATAGGGTCTCTAAACATATATAAACGTATAGGGTATCGTATAGTCGGTCTATACCGACTATAATTTTCTTACTTGTTTTTTATTATATTCGTTTCATGAATATACATATTAATAATTACTAGCAGATTCCAGCGCTCGAAATTCGAGTGCAATTTCTAGGCAGCTTTATTTTTCAACTTAGCTAATTCACAAACCAACACTTTTATGGTTTATTATTATTCTGAATGAAGATAACAAACTCATTGACAAACACATTAATAAATTTAATATAACGCACATAGTATATGTATAATTTTATGTATGTGTTAGTAGCAACTTTAAATGAAATTTACTCAAAATAGAGGAAAAAATTTAAAAATCTGTAAATCTGCAAAACGGCTAAAAAGAAATACCTTTCAAATAATATACATGTGGTTAAAATCGGGATAAAACGATAGAACAAAACATCGGTCACAAGAAATTGCCTAGCCTATTAATATTATAGATTATTTAACGTTTAGTAACACTTTCGCTGAAGAATGAAATGAGAAATCATCGATGTTTATTGATTTAGGGTTGAAAAACTAACCAAACAAACATCAAGATAAGGAAAACTTATAAAAGGCCTGTGAATGTCAAACCATTTGGAGGTTTTACTATACTGGCCTAGTATTTTCACCCTGACTTGGAATTTCTCACCCCCCCCCCCCCCAAACAATGACTCCGAAAATGTTCCACAGTGTAATTAAGGTTTTGCTGGGACATTAAGTCTCACAAAAATTTAAAAGGCATAAACTAAAAAAGTTTTCCACTGCTGCCTTAAGTATTTATTTTTAGTTTTTTTTTTTTTTGAATTCTTGTTCACGTTTGTTACCTAAAGAACTTGTTTACATTTGTTATATGAACAGAAAAGGACTATGCCACTTGTATCCGCATGTACGAGTGCTTGAAAAATCATATGAAAGGACTCCCATATATGAATACCTTTACAGCTAATATCTTTTAACAGTGTTTAACAAAAAAAAAAATATATACATACATATATATATATAATATCACTTTACTAAGAATACGAGTAAAAAAATATGCATAATATGTCAAAGAATAAAAGATATCAAGTTCAAGACTTTTCTAAAGGTATAACAATAATCCTAAGGATTTGTATAAGGACACGAAAAAGATTCACAAATAAGATGACAAAGAAAAGTTTAAAAATAATTTTGCTAAGTTGAAAATTTGTTAAATAGTATGATTGAAAAAAAAAACTATTTAACAAGTTTATAATATAAATTATAATTTGTGTAATAAGTGGCGCTAAAAGCAAAAAGTATAAAAAAAAAAATCCATTTCTTGTTTGTTTTAAGTTTTATTATATCACCACAACGTCAGAAAGGTTCAAGTTTTCCGAAACTACTTTAGAATACCATCTAATACATTTAAAATATATTTGATATGTTTAATCAAAGATGTAGAAGAACAATAAATTTTTGATAAGTTTAATATTTTATATCTGACTTCGATTTGCCTCAAATATTCAAAACCTATAGCAAAATTGTTACATACAAACGATATTCACCCAACTGTCATCGAGCACACATTTTTCGCATTTTTTCTATGAATTAAAGCCGGAACTAATGTAATTTTTGCTTTTTTATAAGATCTGTGCGAAGGATATATATCAGTTTCTCATTCCGTTTGTAATAAAAATGTGGACAACATAATACGTACATACATATAAAAAAATGCCCTTTTTGAAAAAAAGGCAAAAAATGCTTTAATTTAGCAAAAAAAAAAAGTCAAAAAAAAAATTTTTTTTTTTAAGTATTTTTTTCCGAAATATTGAAGAAATAGCTATCTAAACTATTTGGGAGAAAATTTTCTAAGAACAATAGGTAATAAGTTACATTGATGAGAAAAAACACCTGTTTGGCCAAAATGTCAAATTTTGATCCCCTCTAACTCAGAGAGATCTTGACCTATCTTGTTGAAAAATTGTGTCTGAACTACTATCCAATAGGACGAAAAGATTAAAAAGTACTTTTCTTGAAAAAGTAACTTTTCATAAAAGAAGACCTTACTAAAAAAAAATACGTTTAAAAAAAAGTACCTTTTCTCCAAAAAAAAGTACCTTTTCTTAAAAAAGCATATTTTCATAAAATAAGTAAATAAGTAAATTTATATCAAAAAGTAACTTTTCTTTAAGAAAAATACCCTTCTCAAAAAACCTTTTCAAAAAATAAGTAAATCTTCTTCAAAAGTACCTTTTAAAAAAAAAAATACATTTTCTAAAAAATACATTCTCTTAAGAAAGTACCTCGCCTTAAAAAGGTATTATTTTTTCAAAAGGTACCTTTTCTTTACCCTTTCTTAAAAAAATAGATTTCTCTAAAAGCACCTTTCCTTTCCTTTCTTCAAAAAGTATCTTTTCTAAAAAAAAGACAAATCGTAAAAAAGTAACTTTTCTTAAAAAGATAAGTTTTCTTAAAAAAGTACCTTTTCTCTCTCTCCATAAAATACTACCTTTCCTTAAAAAAAGAACCTTAGAAAGTACCTTTTCTCAAAAAAAAGTACATTTTCTTTTAAAAAAAAAGTACCTTCAAAAAAAAACTTTTTCTTAAAAAAGTACCTTTTCACAAACAAAATACCTTTTCTTAAAAATCTACATTTTCTTAAAAAAAAAGCTTTCTAAAAAAGTAAATTTTTTTTAAGTAGATTTACAAGTACGTTTTCTTAAAAAGTACTTCTCTTAAAAAAGTACCTTTTCTTAAAAAAAATACATTTTTTGTAAAAGAAGCGAGCTTTCCACAAAAAGGATCTATTCCTAAAAAAAATATATTTTTTTTCAAAAACGTCTTTCTCAAAAAAGTACCTTTTCTTAAAAAAGTAGATTATCTTTAAAATAAAAATAAATTTTCTAAAAAAAAATTGATTTTCTAAAAAATTTCGTTTCTCGAAAAATACCTTTTCTTATAAAATTATATTTTCTAAAAGAGTAATTTTTCTTTTTTAGAAATTTTTCTTAAAAAGTCCCTTTTACTAAAAATGTTTTTAAATACCTTTCTAAAAAATACTTTATCTTAAAGAAGTACCTTTTCTCAAAAATTTACCTTCCCCCTAAAAAAAAAGGGCGCCTGAGACACCTTACAAATATATAGTTTGTTTACGTTTCATGAAAATAAGTGATAGAAATAATGATAGTGCTGGTACAATTTTACTTTTTTTAGTACAATTTGTGTCCCAAAAGGAAAATTCATACATTTCCCTATCATGAAATTAAAATTGATTAAAATTGACAGAAATCCGAAATTAACACTCTAACTTATTTTAATATGTCATGTAATTCAATATTCTAATGTCAATTTTAAATGCACGCGGTGTATATATTCCTTTTTAATGCACCACATAGGATGAATAGAAAAAAACCTTCAGAGAATGGACTAAATTAAGGTAAACTTTAAAACTCTGTTCGAGATGTTGAACGCTATAGATTTTTGCTAGCAATTTACCGTTAGCCTGTTAGCAGCCACAGTTAACATGGCAAAAAGAGCACATTATTAAATGACTTGCTGCTACCTACGGTTGTTGTCATCACTAAAAATATTTAGTTTACGAGTTTGTGGTATGTCTATGAATTTTGATTGATATGCTACTGGGTTTCGCCGATCGTACGGTTGCTGGCTGGTTGCCGCTGTCGTACAACAACGCTGATTGTCTAGATGTAGTGAACATTATGTTTGGTCATGCAATGTGACGCTCAAGCATCATCATCATCAAGGTTTGAAATGTTAAAGAATAGCTCAAATAGTCTAGTGGTCATGGCAGGTGCCTGTTGTGCACATTTTCCTCCATTTTAGTTGTAATTTAAATTTTTTTGTGCGCTAGTAGTTAATTTCAAAACTTCCGCATTCTGTGTTGTGCGGTAGTTGGTTAATTTTGTTGTTTTTGGTACACATGCAACACTAACAATCATATGAAAAAATCATACAGGCTGCTACTAACCACGTACCCCGCGCTGTATACTTGATACACAACGTTTTTTGTTTATGCTGGCTGGTAATGTTGTTGTTGCCACATACCTAATGTAATAACAAAAAAAAAATTTAAAAAATTATATGACTTTTGTTTGAATTGTAATTCTTAATGGATGGTCATAATTATGTCGTTATTAACAGTTTTTTTTTTTAATCCGGAATTTATATTTTTTATTCGTTAAGACTCATAAAATTTGGTATTTTAACTAGAAAAGCAACATTGCTATATGTTTAGAGCATTTTGTTGTTGTCCTTTTTAAGCTGCCTTTTTTTACTGAAAATTTTAGCGATTCCAACTTTTTTCGAGCAAAAAGCTCAAAATATTACCTCAAAAAGTGCTAAAAGGCGCTAAATTAGAATGAACCGAAATCGCTAGAAAGCGCTAGTTTTTTATGTTACGTTTAAAGTATATGTCTAAGTACATGCATATATTAAATCCAAATATATGTACGTTTCTTTGTTTGTAGCTTATAGGAGTCTAAACCATTGGATAGAGTTTTACTGTGTATTAATATGAATAGTCGGACAAAAAATGTTCGGGATAATACCAATGGGCGTGTCACCCTCCAAACAAAGTAAATACTAAATATCATATATCTGGAATACTGTAATAGTGAGAGCCTTGGATATTCATGTGATTAGTTGAAAGCCTTGACACTTTGTTCGAGTCCATCATATATTAATGTGAGAGTCAGATAAAAATTAAGCAGGATACGATTAGAGGGCGTGGTACCTCCCATACAAAAAAAAAATATGAAGTTCTATAAATGCGCAACGTCATATTCAAGAATTGCCAAAATTAAAAATCGGCAAAATAAAAAATTGTCAAATGATATTCTAAATTCAAGTGTTGCCGGATTAAATTTGGAAAATTAATGCTTTTCTCATAGGCAGCTATATGTAGCTTGCTGCAGAGTAGGAATGCCGAAAAATTTGATAATTTTTGCACCAAATGACAAAACAAAAAAATATTGAATATCAGCAAGCATTGAAATAAAAAATATATAAAATATAATTGTACAACACAAACAAAATTTATTATGAAAACATATATGTATCTCACAAATGCCCGTTTTCTCAATAGGCGATTATCTTTTATCCCAACGAGAAACTGCCGATTAAAGAAATTTGGTTTTCATAATGTCTGGTTTGCTTCTATTTTGTCGCAAAGCTAACCGGCACTCATCTGCCAATTATTTATATATCGTATAGATAAATTATTCTCCCAACTTTCATATCAATTTTGAGAGGCATTGCCAACTGAAAATAATTCTCCCAACTTTCATACGTATTTTGAGAGGCATTGCCAACTGAAAATAATGTTTTTGTTGGTACATTGAGAAAACCAAAATTGTTAAGAGGCAGTTTATCGGTACAATATATTTATGTCCTGGTTAAGTAACAAGCAGTTTGACGATACATTGAGAAAACCGGCATAAGTCTCGTAAAGTCGTAATGAAGCTCTACAGAGTATACTAGTCAATAATAAAAAAAATATATATATAACATTTTAAATAAATTTTAGTACAACTGACTATTTGCAAAGAAAAACGCACCACTTTCTTCATCATGTCCAGGCTCATACTATTGTTTTTATACAAAATTTTGATATCCTATACGATTGAAGTGAATTAATTTTCGTAGTAGAAATATTTAGCACAACATTTATGTTTTATGTCCTAAAGAATTAGGAATTAAAGAATTAGTTATTTAAGAATTTTAAAAACTTCATTGCACTTGACACTCTTTCGACTTTAGCCTTTGAGTATGGAAATGGCAATATACAGTAGTGGTCAAAACATTTGGAACTGAGGTCGCATTTAAATTTTTCATTGATTAATTTTCTCCAAATCACGTTTCATTACTAAACTTTATTTTTTTTTCATGTCATCATACATTGTTTTTGTTAAAAATATAAAACAAAAAATCCGTTAAAGTAAAAAAAAAACAAGTAAGAAAATTATAGTCGGTCTAGACCGACTATACGATACACTATACCATGCGCTTAGAGACCCTATCTCTTAGGCCAAACTAACTGGACATAGAATATAAGATAAACCAAATTTGAGTGGGATTTTTATTAATTTTTTTTGCAGATATGAAAAAGTTCATATCGGATGCTATATCTATATGGGCACTAGGCCTAAAATTGGACCGATCCTGATCATGTTTGGTGAAGTCTCTAGTATTTTGCAAAAATATATACAAACAAAATTTGAAAAGAATCAGTGCAATATTTTTGTTTTTTGATAGATTTAAGTGCAGATCGGGAAGCAGCTCTACATGGGGCCTATGAGTAAGGGTTGTCCCATTGGGATAATTTTTGGACTACTCATTAATGGATGTAATAAACGCATACAAACCCAATTTGAGTAAGATCTATATCATAATTTCGATCTTATGGCAATATATGTCGATTTCATAGGGGTCATTTGTATGGGGGCTAGGTCTGAACATGGACCGATTTTCACCAATTTCAATAGCGTTCATCCTATCGCCGTTAAAAGCTTATATACCAAATTTCATCAAAATATACTCATATTTGCGACCTGCAGTTTGATTAAAAGGTTTACATGGACACACAGACGGACGGACGGACATCGTTAAATCGAATCAGATAGTGATTCAGATAGTGATTCTGATTCGATCGGTATAATAAAAGATGGGTCTACCACATAGTGGTATAGGGTATAATTAATTTTAAAAGATGTAGTCAATATGCAGCTGTTCAAAAGATTTGCAACTCTTATTACTCTTACTCTTAACTGTACTATTAACACTAACAAATGCTAGGAAATAACGGTAATCGCATTCCTTTTATAAATTCGTGATTTAGATACTTACATTTTATTAAAAAATTAATCATAATTATTTTGCTATAAAAGATATTGGAAGCATTAAATCGTAAGAATTGCTTGTGTGAAAAATGGCAGGAAATAAATACAATTCTGATTTAAAGGTCAAAGTTCTAATGGCTTTAAAAATGGTCTTTCTCAAAAAGACTTTTCCTTAAAAGATTCCGTTCCAAAATCAACAATTTGTCGGATTGTTAATAGTGGTAACATCCATACAGCTCACAAAGGAGGGAGACTCCTGTAAGAGAAGACAGAAAAATTAAGAATTAAGCAGTTCCTAGAGGAGCTAAAACTGAACTTTCCATAGATGCCAGTCTTTCCACCATTAAAAGAAGAGCCCCAGAATATGGTATTCGAAGTTTTAGATGCACAAAAAAACCGTTTGTGTCGGAAAGAAAATAGAAAATCTCGGCTTAACTTTATCCGGACCCATTTAAATTGAACAATGGAAGAACGTACTATGGTCCGAGGTGAAAAGTTTAACCCCAGATACATAACTGCTACAGTGAAGCACGGAGGTGGAAACATTATGGTGTGGGGGTATTTTTCGGGAAATGGGATTGGCCCAATTCACCGGATTACTAATACAATAACGGCCAAAATATATAGAGACCTTTTAAGCTCAGTTATGCCTCCATATGTTGAATGGGAACGATAGCACGATAACGACCATAAACATACGGCATGGGCTGTAAAATTATGGTTGTAGGAAAATAATATTAGTGTCATGTAATGGCGGCCACAATCTCCCGATCTCAACCCGATTGAGAACATGTGGATGATTGCTAAACGGAATATTAGAAATAAGGTATTCCGAAATGGTGAAGATCTTTACGTCGAGTTGGAAAAGCAGTGGAATGAAATTCCCGAAGATTATATTAAAAAGCTCATAGCCTCAATGCCTAAAAGATGTTCTGAGGTAATAAAAAATAACGGCTATGCTACAAAACACTGAATATTTAAAACAATTTTTGGATTTGTATAATAATTTCTTTAAGAGTTGCAAATGTTTTTAACACTTGTATTTAGACTAATTTTGTTAAACCTAATTTTTTTTATTGTTGTAAATTTATGAATATTTTTTTGTTTTTGTAAAATAATATGTACTAACTGAATTTAATAAAAAAATAAAAATAAAAAACGTATGCTGGAATTCTTTGTTAAAAAAAAATAATAAAGAATCAGGCAAAATGTGAATTCAGTTGCAAATGTTTTGAACACCACTGTATCTATTACTAACGATTTTTTTTTCATGTCTGATTTTAAGTTATATACTTCAACTGCTGTCTCGACATTTCCAGTTACTTAGTATTAAATAAATAAGACAATTTTCTTGTTTTGTAGCAGGCGTTATTATATATATTATTAAAATATTATTTAAGCATAATATCATTATTTTCTTAAATTCCTAACTATTTGTTTATACAGATATAAATATTATTATGTATTGTAATTATTTGTTCAATAACAATTTGTTTGTCATAATAATTATTACCGCGACTGTATTAAAGTTCAATTTCTCTTTATTTTCTTCATTCAGTTAAATGTTAAATATTAATTTAATAATTTGAATTCAGTGTCTATTTATTCTTCTCACTCCATACCTTAGTGTCTTTTATAATTTTTTTGTGTATTTAAGAAGCGAACAAAATTAAATTTATTGATTCATTTCATTTATTGAATAATAAACAATTAAAAAAAAGCCCTTGTCTTTGTAAAATTAAGAATAAAAAATAAATAAATTATAAAATCGCTGGCGAGTTGGACGGCTGTCTGTACGTGCCTCGAGACATAATTTACTAAAATAATAATAATTAGTGGACAGCTTGGTCGGATTCGTTTGGCTTTGTCCCTATTTACATATTAATTATAACACAGAGAGTCTCAAACCCTACAGTTTGCCCTTTAAAAATTCAGAATTTTTTAAATGGGATATGAAATGTTTTTTAATGTTATAAAATTAGATGAGAATTTAACTCTTATCTCATAAATAAGGGATTTTGTGAACGAACACAACTATAGTTTGATAAATTTTTTGTCCGATTGTTCAACATTTGACGGTAACATTTGACAGGCCTTTTCAAAGCTATAACTTAAAAGAATATTTTATTAGGTGCAAATTAGATCTCAACCTTCATATAATAAACTTTTTCCGTAAGTACAATTACCCTGCTTATTAATTTTTCCGCTATTTGCATATCTGATTTTGTTTAACATGAAATTTGTTTAAAAAACGCTAAAAGCGATTAAAAAGGAAAACGAAAAGCGATTAAAAAGGAAAACTTACCGCTTTTTTATAAAAGAAACTAAATGGCAAAAATGCTAAATGAAAAAGTGCTAAATCTAATGCGAAAAGTGCTAAGTTGGCATCACTGCCTCTAAGATTGACTTACACATCTACTTAAAGATGTATTTTGCGATCGAATTCTAAACTTTCTTTTATGACTATTAGAATAAACTATAATTAAGATTTTACTTTTTTTGACCCATAAATTAAAAAAAAAATAATAATAAATTCAAATATAAGAGAAATTATTTTAAATTATAATTTTTTTTTTTATTTTTTTAACACTCTTATTCATAAAATTTATGTAAATTTGTAATTGAAAATTATACAAACACCTCTGTTCTAGAGGAGTTTAGTTTTTTTATTAGAACGATATTGATAAATAACAAAATTTTAAATTCCTTGTCTGATAATAACCCGCTGCGGAAAATTTCCCGAAAACAATTTCCCGTAAACAATTTCCCAAATACAATATCCCGAAAACAATTGCCCGAAAAAACTATTCCCCGAAAACAATTTCCCGAAATTACAATTTCCCGAAAATAATTTCTCGAAAACAATTTCCCGAAATTACAATTTCCCGAAAACAATTTCCCGAAATTACAATTTCCCGAATATACAATTTCCCTATTTTTAGTTTACAACTTCCCATATATTCTTGATTTCCCCCATAAAAAAATAAAAATTTCCCGAAAATACAACTTGCTGCATACGATTTCTCGAAAAAAACTATTTCCCGAGTATACGACTTCTCAAAAAAACAATTACCCCACCCCGCCCCGCGCCCTTCCTCTTCCATCCTCCCTCGTCATCCGGACCTATTTATTGGAGTGTCATACGCTTATTTTTTCATTGTGACTTTGAACATTTCGGTATTCAGACCTCCTGACGGATAACGCTCATCCATCTTCATCACATCCTGCCCATGCAGTAGCTGCTACGGAATCGTTACCACCTTGCATAACGAATTTTTTTAGTTAATTGGGTTGTAATACACAGTTACTATGCCACTCGAATTCGTGGATAGCGAAAAAGGTAAACCGAGGTTGGTTTTGAATGGTTTCTTGTATCATGACGACGGTTGATAGCGTTTATTGGCGTTGTATCCATTATCGAGGAAAACATTGTACCGGTAGGGTCACAACTTGCAACGATACTATAAAAAAAGAGACTTCACAATCACAGTGCCGAAGCGGCTTTCGTTGCTAAAGAAAAAAATCGATGAGCTGAAAAATCTTGCCCGGACCACTACATCAAGTGGTCATGAACTGATTGCTCGCGCTTCGGCCGGAATTTCTGATGGAATTGTTTTGGAAATGCCATCAACAAGATCTTTGCAGAAATAGTAATTGCGGGAAATTTTAATTTCGGGAAATTGTATTCGGGAAATTGTAAATTCGGGAAATTGTGTTCGGGAAATTGTAATTTCGGGAAATTGTCATTTCGGGAAGTTGTCATTTCGGGAAATTGTGTTCGGGAAATTGTAATTTCGGAAAATTGTTTTCGGGGAATTCTTTTCGCAGAATTCTTTTCGGGAAATTGTTTTCGGAAAATTTTCCGCAAATCGATAATAACCTATGGACAAAAAAAAATTGGAAAAATGTAAAAGCGATATAAAAACGCATTGTTAGCATCACCATTTTTATTAAAAAAAAAAAAAACACATTGTTAGCATTCGATTTTTTTCTAAAAATATCTATAGCCTGTAGTTGGCAATTTCAAAACAAGAACAATATATATTTCTGAACAATAAGTATTAAAAATGGACAGAGCGTTGTAAAATAATTTGTAAATTTTGTGAAGAAAATCGTCCAAATCTAAAACTAAAGAATTTCTTCATCAAATGTAAAAAAAGAAAACCTGATTTGGGCAGAAAATGTCGGCTACGAGTCTCGAAAGATTGAAATAAATTAAGAACTGAAATCATGGGCCATAGTGCAATTTTTTTCCGTGCGTTGGGAAGAACATTGGAATGCTACAAAAATACCATCATGAGCATTGGGAAACTACCCCAGCTGAGGGAGAAAAACAGCAATCAAATCCAGATTGCGTCGACTGAATCTGAGTTTACCGTTTAAGGCAACGAATGACAGTCAAAAAATTGTTTTGAGTCTTCCAGATAGGATACAGCTGAAAAATACAAATATCCCAGGAAAAATTTCGTAATAGCAGCTCATTGATTTTTGCATTACCAATAATGACCTACCACTGCCCACTGCATTACTTCTTAAGTGAAAACAAGGCGTTACTAATAATGTGTTATACAGCTGCTTATATTTCATGCCAGCGCCTTGCATACTGCATTACTTTCAAAGTGAAAATAATGAGTTCCTAGGCAACTAGCTACCTCTAATGACATCCCCGTGTTAAAATAATGAGCTTATCAGGCAAACTTCAACCAGTTACATCTCATTCTAAAACCCATTATTTGGTAATGTTTGTTTTTCCTGGGATATTCTCAGGAAAGGTTGGTCATAAGTGAACGGGGTATTAATGAAGCAGTATTTTTCAAAGGAAGTCTATCTGTCAATTATAATGAAAAATGTATTCCACTTTATAGAAAATAAAACCGACGAAAGCAAATCATTTTTTAAGCAAAGGCTATCATTGAACACGTTATCTCTTGTACCAAAAGAAATTTAGAATAGGGGTGCTATAAAATTCTTAAAAGCATAAAAATTTTAGTATTAATACGAAGTTTCAAATTTTCGTTAAAATCAACTTTCCAATTTGCATGAAACTGTTTCATTAGCTATTTATTAAAAATTGTAATTTCGTTAAACGATTTGGAAATTGATTTGTATGTTTATATATGGGGGTTTCATGACAAGTGACCCAACATTTGAAACCGATGTCTTCCGATCAGGATGAAATTTGCTGGATAGTAGTTTAGACACAATTTTTCAACAAGATCGGTCAAGAGGGGGGGTCAAAATTTGACATTTTGGCCAAACAGATGTTCTTTTTCGTCCATGAAACTTATTGCCTATTGTTCATCAAAATTTGTTCCAAATAGTTTAGATAGCTATTTCTTCAATCTTTCGAAAAAAAAACTTAACAAAATTTTTTTTTTACTTTTTTTTGCAAAATCAAAAATTTTTTGACTTTTTTCAAAAAAAAAAGGCCCTTTTTTTGCTCAAAAGAAAGCCTAGGTTTTTTTCCTTTAAGAGCTTTTTGGTCGCTTAGTGGGATGCGAGTTGGATATCTATCAAAAAAAAAAATGTTTTGTAACTCAAGACAACGGTTTTTCATATTTTAGCATATGCACTATTTTGAATTTTTTTCCTATTTGTGTGTAAGTGTTTCCAAAACCTTAAGAATAAAGTATATACTGGGAAACTAGACAAATTAACCTTTCCGACGGTATGTACCATACCAAATTTAAACTGCATACCTTCGATACTGTAATACCCGCAATATGTTAACCTAATAAAAATCACTTTTTTCTACAGAAATGTTGAAAAATTATTATTTTTTATTTATTTGTAATAATAATTAAATTAATATATAATAATAATAACAATAATAATAATAATAATAATAATAATAATAAATAATAGTAATATATTAAACTATATATTAATACATGAAGGTAAATTTTTAGTTCCCTTTTTAAGCAATATGCGGGCACGAAGGAGTGTGGAAATTGGCATAGCTATAGTTCATATGGAGGAGAAGCTGAGAATGCTAAAATTTATGTTTAATCTGTCTTAAAAATATATTAAATTAAATTAAATAAAATATTTCTAATAATTCGTTACACTCTGTTAATGAGAATGATTTTAATTATATATGACACGCCCTGTGTTGAATTGTGAATTGCTTAAATTGAATGACATACCTTTAGGCTCATTTAAATATTCATAAATTTTTAAATTGAGTGAAAAAATACTTTCTAGAATTTTCACTCGAATTTCGAGTGCTGGGCTATACTAGTAATAATAAAAATAAAAAGATAAATAATTTAATAAAATTTAATCTTAATCACAATATATCCATTTATAACATAACTATTTTGTATACTTAATTTATAGTAGCTGATGAAGTATTTAAGTTTTGTAAATTTTTAAATGCCCAGTCTTTCATCCAGCTTATTTATCGCTTTTATTTGACGCTTTTTATGCCAATCCATTCTTGGCGTTACTTGGTTCAGCTGCTAATTTCGCTGCTGGTTTCTTTTTTGGCTATTTTAGTTTCTTTACAATAACTCTTTGCCAAATGGAATAAAGCAGTCGCATCTAAGATTCGATCTTGATGAGAGCACAGCCTATGCTTCGCTGCATTTCCTTTTGAGGTTTGCTCCAATACCATCACTTTACCGTGAGCAGTAGGATGACGATGCCACTCAGCTGGCATTCCAAAATCTTTTTTATGAGCTATAAGATTTGCGAAGCTACTTTTGTTTTTAATGCTTGTATGGCATCCTGAAGAACATATTTATAGTTTTCTCCGAAATCATATGAAATAACGAATTCACCAGACTTTAAATGTATCTTCAAATCCTTGAAGAATGACCATTGCTCTTTGACTAAATAGTCATGGGTTCTCAAGTTTAGCAATCCTGTACACATTTCCTCAGCAAAATCATCCACATTTAAAATGATTGTTTTCATTGTGCGTCTGTAAGTCTGAATCATAGATTCAAATTGGACCTCCTCTATATATTCGCGATCAAAATAGTTGATTAAATTCTCTTTGATGAATGCGGTTTCCAGGCATTTTAACATTCACCTAAGTGGCAAGAAGTGGTTGCATTAGGATACATAGTCAATTTAAGACAATCGCGGTAATCGTGTAAATCTTCTGGCGAATCACCTGTTAAGTTCTTTAAGTTGAGTAAATTTTGTGAAGCGAATTTTGACATCCCTGGCATCAGGCGACTCATATCATCTCGCTGATAAAACTGAGTTACTAGAGCTTCAGTTTCGCAATCTAAAGACTTACCTTGCAAACAAATTAATAACAATGTCAATTAAATTGGTTTATGCTTATTTTCGATATCTAATTAGTTGGACCTAACGCATGGTATAGGGTATCGTATAGTCGGTCTAGATCGACTATAATTTTCTTCCTTGTTTTTAATTAAAATATTTCCTTTTCATCCGCTTGCCACTTTTATTTTACCAGTTATTTGCTGTTTTGGATAAAGTGAAAGGTTTACATGCTTATAGGTTATGTATGGCAGAGCTTTAAAGTGTAAAGTCATTTCTTATGGAAATCGTACAAAAATCGTAATGTTTGCCTTAGAAATAAACTACGAACATATAACTTATTTTACACTTTACTTAGGTCCCTTTTCGTCCATTAAAGAGTAATTTCTAAACAAACAAAAATTTGAAAACACTATACACAAAAAATTGTCACTGTCGAAGTTTTGAAATATCGATTGAACTTAGTTACGTAAAACTTACGTTTTTTAACGCTAAAGAAAATTAGTTTGCAAGTAATAATTGTGTAGAAACGTCAGTTTATTGACACAATTAAACTCGAAGTTAGACTTAAGACTCTAGTTTTCATTTGAAAATTAGGTTGTTACCACCTAGCAACTCGCTCTACTAGTTAAAACTTAACTGATCGACAATCTGCGATGCAAATTAAACTAAATTTTCTTAAACGTACGAATTTAAACGCAGTAGTCAAATAATGTTGAAGTTATTAAGACTTCAAAATGCTAGTTTACGCAAACTAAACTTTAAAGTCATTAGTGCTTAAAAATGCCATCTGTAAAATTCGGTGAAAACAACTCACGTAGAATCTGCGGCTGGTTTTGCAAAACAAGTAAGAAAATTATAGTCGGTCTAGACCAACTATACGATACCCTATACCATGGTTTAGAGACCCAAGCTCTTCGGTCCAACTATTTGGATATAGAAAATAAGCATGAACCAAATTTGAGTGGCATTTTTATTCATTTTTTTGGCAGCAGATATGAAAAAGTTCATATCGGGTGCTATATTTATATGGGTCGAAAAATGGACCGATCCTGACCATTCTATGTAAAGTCACTTATATTTTGAAAAAATATATACAAACCAAATTTGAGAAAAATCTGTGCAATATTTTTGTTTTTTGATAGATTTAAGTCAAGATCGGGAAGCAGCTCTATATGGAGCCTATGACTAAGAATTGTCCTATAGGGATTATTTTTGGACTGCTGATTAATGGATATAATAAACACTTACAAACCCAATTTGACTGAGATCTATATGATAATTTGGATCTTATGGCAATTTATGTCGATTTCATAGGGGTCATTTGTAAGGGGCTAGGTCTGAACATGGACCGAATTTCACCAATTTCAATAGCATTCATCTTATGTCCGATAAAAGCTTATATACCAAATTTCATCAAAATATATTCATTTTGCGACCTGTAGTTTGATTACAAGGTTTACATAGACACACAGACGGACGGACGGACGGACGGACGGACGGACGGACGGATGGACATCGCTAAATCGACTCAGAAAGTGATTCTGAGTCGATCGGTATAATAAAAGATGGGTCTATGTCAAATATTTTTGGTAGTTACAAACAGCAGCACAAAGTCATTATACCCAAACCACATAGTGGTATAGGGTATAAAAACCGATTCTTATGATTCAGGAGTCAAAAAACGATTAAAAACGAATACAATGTAGCTTGCTGAAAAATTAAAAAATTCAATTGTGTATAAAAAAAATTATTACAAATCTATAATATTATTGTGACCGTATATTAACGTATATTATTTGAAAGGTATTTCTTTTTAGCCGTTTTGCAGATTTACAGATTTTTAAATTTTTTCCTTTATTTTCAGTAAATTGCATTTGAAGTTGCTACTAACACACACATTAAATTATACATATGCTATGTGTGTTTTATTAAATTTGTTAATGTGTGTGTTAATGAGTTTGTTATCTTCATTCACAATAATAATAAACCATAAAAGTGTTGGTTTGTGAATTGACTAAGTTGAAAAATAAAGCTGCCTAAAAATTGCACTCGAATTTCGAGCGCTGGAATCTGCTAGTAAAAATAAATATTTAATTGATTTGCGATTATCGAGGGATGCGTTACGCGAGGTGGTATTGTAATTGTCTCTGCGAAAATATACCGGTCATGATCATATTTAGTAAAGTCACTTTTACATATGAGAAAAATCTGTGCAACATTTTATTTTTTTGATAATTTAAGTGAAGATCGGAAAACGCCTATATATGGGTACTATGACCAAAAAGGATCCTGCAGGGTTACTTTTTCGGCTGTAATAAACACACTTATCCCAAATTTGATCGAGATCTATATGATAATTTGGATCTTAAGATATTTAAGTGGATCTTATAGGTGTTATTTGAATGGGGACTAGGTCTGACTATGCACCGGTTCAACACCAATTTCAGTACCGTTCAGCTATGGCCGACTGAATTTTATATACAAAATTCATCAATATATATTCATATTTGTTCCCTGCAAGGACATATAGACAGACAAGCAGACGGACGGACCTCGCTAAATTGACTCAGAAAATGATTCTGAGTTAACCGGTATAATAAAGATTTTTGGTAGTTGCAAACATCAGCTCAAACTCATTATACCCCTCACGACATAGTAGTATAGGGTATATACTTTGGAAAAAAAGTGTATTTAATTGTTAATTTTTGTTGCCAAAAAAAAACACCTGTTGTCATGTCGTGTCAGGTAGAAATAGAACATGTTGCAATTGAGAATGTCGCAGCTGACATGCTGAGTGTTTTTTGTAGAAGCAATGTTTCACTGGGATCACACGACGTGTGAGCAAATAGTAGAGCCAAAATAAATAACAGAATCTAATAAAGCATTATTTTTTTTAATTTTAATGTTTCTAGAATTTCGATGTTGTATTTAGTAAAGAATTTAATCACTACTCTTCAACTTTAAAAATAATGATTTCAGTTTCCATCAAACAATCAATTCGTTTAAAAGAAATTCACAATTGAGCTAATGAGGAAGTTGACAACTAAATTCTAAGTTTTAATGTTAAAAAGAATTTTTTAAGTATAATTTCAAAGGAAATTTGCTTTTAATCGTGCATACGAAAAACATCAAATTGGACGTACTAAAATCTTATTTAACCAATTTATTATTTCAAAGGTCTGTTGTTAATGTTTGCAAAAAAAAAAAAAAAAAAAAACAATAGCAGTTGGTTCCTTGATCGTTTTAGTTTTGTGTCACTTAAATTAAATACTTGCAGCGACATTGTTTGGCTGTTGTATGTTGTATGTCCGTTTGTCTGTCGTATTGTTGTTAACATGAAATTGTTTAAAAACTTTATTTTTGTTGATGTATCTTTTTGGTCATCGAATTTGTTGCTGTTGTAACGAATCATTATTTTACGATGTATATATTTTTAAAATGTAAAATTGTTTCATTTCCATTTTCCATGTAAGAGTCAAAGATCAATGTGACAAACTTTCAATAGGAAAAACTATATGCGACATAGTTGGTTCATGGTTTGTGCGGTTTATTTATTTGTATTTGTATTTTTATTATTTTTTTTTTTTGGTCCGTCGTGTACTAGTATTAAGTGTTTCTTTTGTGGTCTCACTTTGTACGACGTACTTTCTAAAATATCTTATGGATTAACAAAATACTTTGCATAAAGTTTATTTTTTTTTTTTTATTTGATCACAATTTACAAGTTACTCTTTATTTGAAAACATTATTGCTGAATGTTTAATGATAATTATTCAAAGATTTTACATATTAATTAAAAATTTTAGACGAACTAAACATTGAAACTTTTTTCTTTTTTATTTAAAAATCTTCTTAAGAAATTTGAATTTTTAGTTATATTAATTTATTAAAGAAAATCAATCAAAAACTACAACTAAATTTCCTTTGGTTTTTTATATACGAGGGCAGTCCCAGAACAACTCGACCAGAGGACAGCAGTACTTTGAAAAAATACTTTGGTGAACATAAAACATCAGTTTTAAGTTTTAAGGCGCCACGCTGTTTAGTAAGTAAGTAAAAGTAAACGATCTCAGTGAGTTTGTAAACATGCAAGAAATTGGTCACTGTTATGTAACTCAATACTTTCATTTGAAAAGTCTCAGTCCAAGTAATATTAAAGCCGAATTGGAATCTATACTGGGGGAGTCTGCTCCTTGGTTTGCAACTATAATATATTGGGTGGCAGAGTTTAAAAGAGACCAGCTGCCAAGCGAACTCCGCACAGTGGGATCACTTTATACATTTCTTGACAAAAAGTAAAGGAAAGCCCATAGAAAATTGAAATTTGGCACAGAGCCTTTTATCCACTCAATTAAGAAAAATTTAAAGTTTTATCAAAAGTAACCACGCCCATCGCTCCACGCCCATCGCTCCACGCCCATATAACCCGAAAAGATTTTGTCGCCCCAAATTTTTATATCTTTACCAAAAGTCATGAAACTTGGCATAAGCCATCAGTTTTTGGAAGTTCAGATATCGGCCACGCCCATCGTCTACAGCCCATGTACCCAAAAATGGACATCTGGACCCGAATTTTTGTTTATTCATTAAAAATCTTGTAACTTGACTCAAAATATCAATAATATGAAGTAAAGATGTTTGCAAAGTTTTAAGAAGTAAGCCACGCCCACCGCCCATATAACCCAAAAACAAGTTTTTTTTTTTTTTTAAGCTATAAATAACAATAATTTTCGATGAAAAAAACTAGCTGAAACAAGATAAACGATATAATGACTGATAAATATTTTTAAGTGTATGAAAATATAGACTTTTATTCATCTTCTATTATTTCTTTAATGACATCTTCTAGTTCCATAACAGGTTTATGAGGTTGACGTCTTATACTGATAATTTAAGGATATACATTTCTTGGATTAGTTTAATCCAAGGAAGCTAAATTTATCTCTTTCCAAACTTGAACATGTAAGAAAATTAAAGTCAGTCTAGATCGACTATACGATACCCTATACCATGCGTTTAAGAGACCCTATCTCATAGACCCAACTAACTGGATATAGAAAATAAGCATAAACCAAATTTGAGTGGGATTTTTATTAATTTTTTGGGCTGCAGATATGAAAAAGTTCATATCGGTTGCTATATCTATATGGGGACTAGGCCCAAAAATGGAACGATCCTGACCATGTTTGGTAAAGTCTCTTGTATTTTGCAAAACTATATATAAACAATATTTGGGAAGAATCAGTGCAATATTTTTGTTTTTTGATAGAGTTAAGTGAAGATCGGGAAGCAGCTCTGTATGGGGCCTATGAATAAGAGTTGTCCCATAAGGATCATTTTTGGACTACTCATTAATGGATGTAATAAACGCATACAAACCCAATTTGAGTAAGATCTATATGACAATTTGGATCTTATGGCAATTTATGTCGATTTTATAGGGGTCATTTGTATGGGGGCTAGGTCTGAACATGGACCGATTCTCACCAATTTCAAAAGCGTTCATCCTTTGCCCTACAAAAGCTTATACACCCAAGTTTCATTACAAGGTTTACATGGACACACAGACGGACGGACGGACGGACGGACATCGTTAAATCGAATCAGATAGTGATTCTGATTCGATCGGTATATTAAAAGATGGGTCGAGGTCAAATATTTTTGGTAGTTACAAACAGCAGCACAAAGTCATTACACCAAAACCACATAGTGGTATATGGTATAAAAAGGTCTCGGTGCTAACAATGAAGAGCGAGACAGTTTTTACAACAAACGTTAGCAAAAGTGTATCGAGCTAAAAGGAGATTATGTTGAGAAATAAAGCCAATTTTTCCCAAATTTGTTGTGGCTTCTTTGTCAGATCGGTCTGTTCTGGAATCGCCCTCGTATATATCTTCCTATCAGTAAAAAATCTTCAAATCATAAAATTTTATGTATTTTTTATCTTTCGTATTTCCTTCGACATTTTTTTAAAAATACATTTATTGTTCGAACATAATTGTGAACTTGGAATATATTTCAAGTTTATTAAAATAAAAAAAAAAACTGATAATTTGTTACGAAACGTGTACTTTTTATATATCTGGTATTCTTTTTTATTAGTGGCACAACAAATAATAAATTTCAATCAGTTCCCATCGTAAGTAAATATAGTAAAACGAAGTTGTTCTTTTTTTTATATTATTAATGATTTATGTTTGCCATAAGAAAAATCGTAAAAAATGAAGAACAAGAAATAATTCTCATTCACCATAAAAAATTTATATAATATTTGAAGATAAATAGAAAAAAAAGAACAACGGCACTTTATTATTATCGTTGATACTTCAAAAAAAATATATATATATGGTAAAGGAAGAGGGGATTTTTTTAATGAATTTCAATCGATATGCATCAGCATTTTTTTTTTCTAAATTTTTTAATAACATCTGTTTCTAAGCATCTCTATCAATCCAGCATTCAACAGCAGCAACTTTAAACTTCATAATTATGCCAGCATCTTTTTCAGTCAGTCATTTTTTTTTTTTTTTTTAATTTTTGTCTTTTCATTTTTATTCTTTAGCCACATTGTGTCAAATTTTATAATAGCCATCATTTGTCGTCATTACATTTATTTTATGACGGAGAAAAACTAACAACATTCATTGCATTGACAAAGACTCTGGCAAAAATGTAAACAATAGTTTTTTTTTGTTTATAAACAAAAGATGAAAAAAAATCTCAATTTTGAAATTGTTGCTTTTCTTTAGCTAAAAACTCCTTAAGCTTCTTCGGTTTTAATAAAATATATAGCATTCTTTCTTCATTTACCATTCATTCATTCATTCAGCTATTTCACTTAAGCTATGATTAATTATATTTTCCAGCATTTTAATCAAAACTTGTGTCATTTGTACATTTATCTTTGCTGTAATGATTTTATTGTAGTTGTTTTGTTGGGCTGGGTGTCTGTTTCCTTTAGAGATTTAAAATAATGTTTTCGTTAGTTAGTCTTTTAATGAAAACGTCCCAACTCTAAGTTCAGAAAGTTTTTCAACTTTAATAGTAAACTTTTGTCAAAACATGCGATATTAAATTTTTAATATTGTTAACACTTGGCAACAACCAAAGTGCACTTAAAGTGCAACTATTTTTTTTTTTTGGCGCTAAAAAAGTTTATATACTCAAGTTTTTTTATGATTATTTTTAATGATTTTTTGTTCGTAAGCAGTTTGACTATAAATAATATGTCTTGAGTTAGGAACACTCTGTTGACTAAAGCTATCAATATAAAGAATATAAAAATAACAACACATACGAGGGCGAACCCAGAACATCCTGACCTGAGCTAGAAAAGACTACAAATTTGGGAAAATTTCTTTTATTTCTCAACATAATCTCTTTTAAGCTCAATACACTTTTCCCAGCGATATTCATGTTTATGGAAAGAACTGCCTAGCACCTTAAAAAAGTCATCTCAACTACAGACACCAGCTCCCTATTGCTGACAAGTTATTTTACCATCAAGCCATTTCTTCGAGAAAATAATCCGAGAGAGCTAAATCTGGCGAATAAGATGCGTGATGAAACAATTCGAACTTTAATTCATGGATATTGGCTATCGCAATAGGGGATGTGTGAACTGGCGCATTATCTAAATGAAACAACACTTTCTTTTTGGCCAAACGCGGCCTTTTTTCCTTAATTTTATCACTTAAACGCTGTAATAAACGCATAATACTCTCCGTTGATTGTTTTGAATTTCTTAAGATAATCAATAAAAATTATCACACGCGCATTCCAAAACAAGTAAGAAAATTATAGTCGGTCTAGACCGACTATACGGTACCCTATACCATGGTTTAGAGATGCGATCTCTTCGGTCCAACTAATTGGATATAGAAAATAAAAATAAACCAAATTTGAGTGGCATTGCTAATAATTTTTTTTGGCTGCAAATATGAAAAAGTTCATATCGGGTGCTATATTTATATGGAGACTAGGTCGAAAAATGGACCGACCCTGACCATATTCCGTAAAGTCACTTATATTTTGAAAAAATATACACAAACCAAATTTGAAAGAAGTCTGTGCAATATTTTTGTTTTTTGATAGATTTAAGTGAAGATCGAGAAGCAGCTTTATATGGGCCTATGACTGAGAATTGTCCTATAGGGATTATTTTTGGACTACTTTAATGGATATATTAAACACATAAAAACCTAATTTGACTGAGATCTATATGATAATTTGGATCTTATGGCAATTTATGTCGATTTCATAGGGGACTAGGTTTGAACATGGACCGAATTTCACCAATTTCAAAAGCGTTAGGAATTATTTTTGGACTACTGATTAATGGATATAATAAACACATACAAACCCAATTTGACTGAAATCTATATGATAATGTGGATCTTATGGCAATTTATGTCGATTTCAGAGGGGACTAGGTCTGAACATGGACCGAATTCAACCAATTTCAAAAACGTTCATCCTATGGCCGATAAAAGCTTATATATCAAATTTCAGCAAAATATATTCATATTTGCGACCTGTAGTTTGATTAAAAGGTTTATACGGACACACAGATGGACAGACGGACGGACGGACATCGCTAAATCGACTTAGAAAGATCGGTATAATAAAAGATGGGTCTAGGTGAAATATTTTTGGTAGTTACAAACAGCAGCACAGTCATTATACCCAAACCACATAGTGGTATAGGGTATACACATACGCCATAACCATGCCTCGCTATTCAGTCCACTGTTTAGACTGTTACTTTGTTTCAGGTGTGAAGTGGTGGACCCATGTCTCATCCACAGTTACGAATTGATGTAAAAACTCTGCTTTATTGCGGTGAAACATCGCCAAACACTCTACTGAATCATCTTCATGACGCTGTCTTTGTTTATTGTGAGCAAACGCGGCACCCATTTTGCTGACAGCTTTCCCATTTCTAAATTTTCTCCCAATATGCGATGTATATCACTTTATGAAAAGTCTATTATTTCAGCTAGCTCACTCACCCGTAACCGACGATCATTCAATATCATTTTGTGGATTTTCTTAACCGTTTCTGACGTGGCAACCTCAATTGGTCGACCACTACGGTGATCCAATATTTTATAGTCGTAAATGAAGGAACAGACTCCGCCAGAGTTTAACCTAGCTCGGCTTTAATATTGGTTTGACTGAGATCTTTTAAATGAAAGTATTGAATTACATTACGGTAATCAATTTTTCCATGTTTACAAATTCATCGAGAGCGTTTACTTTTGATGGCTCCAAAAAAAATCACCAAAGTAATTTTTTAAAAAATATTGCCGCCATAGTGACGCTGTACTTTGAAAATAGTCGGTCAGTTGTGTTAATTCAAGGGGCAAGAAGCACCGTCTGACAACACTATTCTTCGTTTAGTGTCGATATTTTTATTTTTTTTTTTTAGCACGGGACAGGTCTCACATGTCGTTCATCAACGCCCAAGACGTTGCAATGAACTGGTTTCTGCAGTAAGAGAAGTGCGCTCAGCATATTGGCGTCAGTAGAACCACTTTGAGGCGCATTTTTAAGGATGATTTGCATTTGCTTCCGTATAAAATGCAATTGACGTATAGAATTTTGCAGACCGGCCACGGCGCTTTTAATATGGCCAAACAGTCTCCCGAATGATTGAAAATGAACCTGACTTTTGGAAGCAAATTTTGATGACCGACAAGGCCCTTTTCACACTCTGTGGCAGTTTTAGCATTGCAGCATTTGGGGAACGGAGAAACCACACGGAATTACCATGGTTTGACCATAAACTGACTTTAGAGCCATTTTTCTTTAGAGAAGACGCAACTGTCTATGGGAAACGATGTCGGTGGATGTTGACTCATTATATCTGCCCGAAATGCTTGGAAAAGGTCTGGATGGTTACTAGTCGCTACAAGGTGGTGTACTATGCCACACTGCCAATTAAACAATGCAGTTTCTGCAACGAAAATTCCCTGAACTGGTATTTAGATCTGACCCCCATGGGCCTTCAATTGGTGGGGTAATTTGAAAAGAAAAGAAATCATCGCTCTAGCATCCGGGATGCTCGAAAATGTTATGGAAAATGCAGAGGCGGCCATTTCATTGATGTTGTATTCAAAAAGTATCCTATATGAATCGAAAAGGGCCAAGTTAAAAAATATCACACATAAGGAAATCGGTTTTTCTTTTTTTTTTTGAGTTATTTAGTATTCCCGTACCGACATAATAGATGGCGCATCTGTTAATATTTGCGACCTGTAATAGTTGGCGACAATGATGTTGAAATATGCTAAAAATAAATAAAAAAAAAATTTAAGTTGAGTTTCTTCACTTTTACCTAATTGGTAATAAATTCAAAACGTATCCATCCCTTGCAAGGATGCAGGCTGGCTGTGCACGAGAAATAACAAAAATACTTGGCTTCTCTTGATTTCAATTTCTCTCGTTACTTTGCAAATTTTTCTGATGTTTGTAAATAAAGGGTTTTTCAACAGGGACGCTACAAAAGTAGAAAGACAGGGACAGCAAATGACGCCATATTTCTTGCCGCTCTTTTGACATTTCTCTTCAGTAAGGTTTCCCATTTCATAATGGAAAGATATACGAGCCAACAACAAGTCGAAATTATTAAAATTTACTACCGAAATTCGGAGTCAGTGGCCTCAACGTTAAGAGCGCTACGTCCAATTTATAGTCGTCATAATCGTCCTAGCAGATCAACAATTGAGCGTCTAGTGGAAAAATTTGTATCCACAGGCACAGTACAAAATGTTCCAGTACCAGTGAGACAAAGAAGTGCCCGTAGTGTCGAGAATATTGCTGCCGCTGAGGCTTCAGTTGAAGAAAGCCCAAATGTGTCTCTCACACGTCGTTCTCAAGCGTTGGGCATCTCTGTGACGTCGTTGTGGCGAATTTTGCGAAAAGATTTTGGCCTACATCCTTACAAGATTAAATTGACGCAAGAACTGAAGCCGCTTGACCACCAGAAGCGTCGTATGTTCGTGAATTGGGCTGAGCAACAACTTGAAAATGATTCGGATTTTCATCGAAAAATCATCTTCAGCGATGAGGCTCATTTCTGGCTGAATGGCTTCGTCAATAAACAAAATATGCGTTATTGGTCAGACAGCAATCCAGACGTACTCCATGAGTCATCATTGTATCCGAAAAAATTACAGTTTGGTGCGGTTTATGGGCCGGCGGCGTCATTGGGCCGTACTTCTTCCGTGATGATCAAGACCGGCACGTTACTGTGAATGGGAATCGCTACCGTTCAATGATAACCGAATATTTTTGGCCCCAATTGGATGATATGGACTTGGAGGACATGTGGTTCCAACAGGACGGCGCCACAAGCCACACAGCGAATGTCACAATCAATTTATTGGAAACCAAGTTTGGAGAACGTGTTATCTCACGAAATGGTCCAGTCGATTGGCCGCCTCGGTCATGCGATTTGACGCCGTTGGACTATTTCCTGTGGGGCTACGTCAAGTCTATGGTCTATGCCAACAAGCCAGCGACGATTGATGATTGACGATTGATGAACTTCGTATGCTTGAAAACCGTCGAAAATTGGGTTCAGCGTCTGGACTTCTGCAAGCGTGCCCGTGGTGGCCATGCAAAAGAGATCGATTTCCATACATAATGGCATCGAACGTACTTTCACAGGAATAAAGAATATCATTGATATCCAAAACCGTTTTTGTTTTATTTAAAAAAAACTTTTGTAACGCTCTTATTGAAAAACCCTTTACTAAAATAATTTGACCTAGAACCATTTTTTATTATACCAATCGACTCAGAATCAATTTCTGCCTTGAATTAGCTATGTCTGTCTGTGTGTCCGTCTGACTGTCTATATAATCAAACTAAAGGTCGCAAATATGAATATATTTGGATCAAAGTTGGTATATAAGCTGCGATCGGTCATAGGACGAATGCTATCGCTAGGCCCCATTCAAATGACCCTTATGAGGTCGACATAAATTGCCATAAGATCCAAATTATCATAAAGATCTCTGTTAAGTTTTGTTTATGTGTTTCTTACATCCATTAATCAGTAGTCCGAAAATAAACCACGTAGGACAATTCTTAGTCATGGCCCCCATATAAAGCTATTTCCCGATCTTCACTTTAATCTATCAAAAAACAAAAATATTCCACAGATTTTTCTCAAATTTGATTCGTATATGTTTTTGCAAAAAAATAAGTGACTTTACAAAATATGGTCAGGAGCGGCCCATTTTTCGACCTAGTCCCCATACAAATATAGCATCCGTTATAAACTTTAACATATCTTACTTGTTATAATTTGAATTTCGTTGAAAAAGTTATTTTTCATATTTCTGCCCATTTGCACTTAAAGTACTCATATGATTTCAGACTGATATATTTGTTACACAGATTGGTTGTTCAAAATTTAAGTCAAACTAAATCTTATAAGAACAAAAAAATTATATAAAAAAAACTTGTCCATAAAAATTTTTTCATTTCGATTTTCCATTTTTACAATAAAAATTAAAGAGCAGATATTTTGTAATTATATTTTGCCTAGTGTAATTAACTCAACTACGACGGAAATAAAAGCATTTTTCTAATTAAATTCATTATCGTAAGCAATCTAACAATAAATTAAAAGCAAAAATTTTTGTTTGCTTACATAAAGAATTCTTTCTTTTACATACTGGTTTAAGTAATATTTGTTTTGATTTTTATTGTTTTGTTGTTGTTATATATGATTTATATATTGCAATTAAAAAAAATACGAATATCATCATTTTTATAATTTATTTTTTAACAAAAATATAACAGGCGAACTCAATTCGTCAAGGAAATTCAAAATAACTATGAATATAAAAGTTATTCGGAGATTTTAATAGAATTGTATTCTTTAATTAATTAATAAACAAATTGAAATGATCAATTTGGGTATTGATTTTTAATGGAAATTAATTTTTATTAAAATGATATAATTTATTTATATAAATCAAAAGTTGACAATGAGAACTCAGTTCTATAGTGTTATGAGGGCTATATAATAAGTACTTGCACTTGGCAAGAGATGGCGTAAGAATTATCTACGAAAAAGTCAATTTTCATCAGATGCATGCACAAAATTTCATGAGCTAGGTTATGAATACGAGGGCTCCAAAAAAAATCATCAAAGTAATTTTTTACAAAATATTGCCGTCATAGTGACGCTGTACGTTGAAAATAGTCATTCAGTTGTGTTAATTCAACGTGCAATAACACCGTCTGACAACACTATTCTTCGTTTAGTGTCGATTTTTTTTAGCACGGGACAGTACTCACATGTGGTTCATAAATCTAAAGTTGACAATGAGAACTCAGTGCTGACACATGAAAAAATGTTTGCCTATTATGCTGCAATCAAAAATCAAACCCATCATTTCGTTACGAGCCATTTTAATCGAGTTCTATAGTGTTATGAGGGCTATATAAGAAGTACTTGCACTTGGCAAGAGATGGCATACGAATTATCTACGAAAAAGTCAATTTTTAACAGATGCATGCACAAAATTTCATGAGCTAGGTTATGAATACGAGGGCGGTCCCAGAACAATCTGACCTGACAAAGAAAACACACAATATGGTAAAAATTTTCTTTTTGTCTCAACATAATCTGCATTAAGCTCGATATACTTTTCCCTGCGATATTCAATAGGTTCGATACCCTTTTTAGAGAAAGAACGGGTCTAGCTCCTTAAAATAGTTATCAACTGCCGCACCACCTCCCTATTGCTGACAAGCCTTTTACCACCAAGCCATTTTTTCGAGAAAATAATCCGAGGGAGCTAAATTTGGCGAATAAGATGCGTGATGAAACAATTCGAACTTTAATTCATAGATTTTGGCCATCGCAATAGTGGAGGGTGAACTGGTGATGATGTCGCAAAAAGCGACGTTTTCTCTTAATTTTATCATTAAAACATTGCAAGTTAGAATAATACTCGCCTTTGACTGTTTTTCGATTTTGAAAATTATCCCACGCGCATCACAAAAAACAGACACCATAACCTTGCCTGCAGGTGGAACTGTCTTCAATTTCAGTCCACTATTTCGACTGCTCCTGGCCCACATGGTTACGAATCGATGCAAAAACTCGGCTTTATTGTGGTGAATAATCGCCAAGCACTCTATTGTGAAAAAACGCTGCATCCATCTTGCGGACAGCTTTCTCATCTCCAATATGCGATGTATAGCACTTTTTGACGAACATCCAATACCATTTTGTGGATTTCTTTTACCGTTTCTGGCGAGGCAACCTCAATTGGTCGACCACTACGGAGTTCGCCTTGATACTTAAAACATATGTTTTATAAGGATGCCACTTTTCACTAAAGAAATTTTTTCAAACTACCGTTGGGACCGCCCTCGCAACTCCATCTTTCACCGCATATACCATATTTAGCCATCCGTGACTATTTCCTAACTAACTTGAAAAAAACGCTTGGTGGAAAAACTTAGGTAACTATGAATTACTTGGAGGTGGTTTGAATTGAATGTGAAAATAAAACTTGGAATAATAAAAAATAAAATTCAAACAAGAAAATTAGTCGGTTTGGACCGACTATACGATACCCTATGCAATGCTTTTAGAGAAAGGTTCTTAGGTGCACCTAATTAGATATAGAAAATAAGCATAAACCAAATTTTAGTGGCACTGTTGCTTGCAGATATGAGCAAGTTCATATCGGAAGCTATATTTATATGGGGACTAGGTCGAACGATGGACCAATCATGACCATAGTTGCGTAGTCACTTCTTTTTTTGCAAAAACATAAATAAATCAAATTTGAGAAAAATTTGTGAAATATATATTTTTTTTTTTTTTATTTAAGTGAAAAATGAACTAAGGGGTTAATTTTTGAACCAGTGAGTAATGGATGTAATAGATAAACCGGATTTGACCAATATCTATGTGATAATTTGGATATCATGACAATTTAAGTCGATCTTATAGGGGCCATTTATATGGAGACTAGGTCTGAACATTCACCGATTTTCACCAATAGCATACAAAAGCGTTCGTCCTATGGCACATAAAAGCTTATATCTGTGGTTTTCTGGAATAACCGCGTATGTCCATTTTTGTCAGTTTTGAGTTAACGATGCCAAATATATTAATTTTTAACGCTCTTTACATGTGTTAAATAAAAAAAATAAAAAAAAAAATATTGAACATTTCTGAGTTTTTTCTTTAAATAACGACGTAACTTAAATATTTGTTAAATTAATTTGCAGCACTATCGACGTATGTCAACTTACGTTTGATCGCTGACAAATTATTTTCTCAGAAAACGACACATAGCGACATACGTTGTTATTAATGAAAAAAAATGCAAAATAACTTTGGATTATTTTTCAGTTTATAACCACTTATAAAAACTTGTGTGTTTATTTCTGTTATTTTTTGTCACTATTATTCTTGATACGTTGTTATATTCCCATCCTAAGTCCTAACTTTTCGTTGACGAACAAAAAATCCATTTTTCAAGCAACAACAACTTATGTTTACATGGGTGGTTGCATTTGTAGTTTTAATTTTCAAAGAAAACTACGTTTGTCGACATAAGTTGTTTTATCTGCACACACTTTAAGTGTTATATACATATTGTTTTTTCGTCCTTCTCTAGGATCTATTCCTCTGAAGATTTTTGACCCAAAAAAGCTCTAAAAACTTTATATCGAGCCCATAATTTCAAATATAACGTTTTTGGCTCCTCTGAACATACGCGGTTATTCTAGAAAACCACAGATATATCAAATTTCATCAAAATTAATTCATATTTGCCATCTGTAGTTTGATTAGAAGGAGAAGGACACACGGACAGACAGACATCGCTAAATTGAGTCAGAAAGTTATTCTGATCGGTGGGGTCTAAGTCAAATATCTTTGTTAAGAAAAACCTCATTATACCCTGCCCACGTAGTGGTATAGGGTATAAAAATTAACCTTTAACTTTCTTATTTTTACAATACTCCAAATTTCATCTGAGAACTTGTGTAAAAATATAACATTATAATTATTTTCTAATAAGAATTACCTGGTAAAAATTAAAAAGTCATATATAAATGCATCGAATTTGAATTTTAATTAAGTTTACTATGTTTTCTAACATCTTTAAAATATCATAATTTAGTTAAGTTTATCTTTTGTAACTAATCTTACAAAATTTAATATTTTCACGAATGGTTAAGCAATTAACAGACATAAATAAATTATTTATTTAAATTATTATTTTTTAAATGTAGTTTTTATTGACTGGAACAAATATATGTTAACGTTAAATTTTAACGTTTAAATTTTAAATTTTTGAAATGCAATTATAATTTCAAATTATGGGTTAATAAATAAATAAAATAAAGTAAATTCACACAAGTTTTTAGATAAAAATTCATTGGTTTGCGTGCCAATTTGATAAACTTAAAAAAATAAATGTTCTTAAAAACTTCAAAATTCTAAACGTCAATTGTATAACAACTTTGTTCAAATGTCGAATTGTGTCATAAAAATAATTTACACTTATATGACAATTCCTTTTAATTCTTTATTTTGAACAAACAAGATTCAAAGATGACATTCCAAAAAACAAACAGCTGATAATAATGTTTAATATACAATTTAATTACAATTCTAATGAAATAGAAAAAGATGTGTTAATGTCGGAAGACAACTAGAAAAAAGCAAAAACCGAATAGAGATAAATATTGAATGATATAACATAAAATGAAAAAGAAAAAATATGTCATAAAATTTCGAATGTTTAATAGTAAATAAAACTACAAATAGAAATGAAAATATAAACTAAACCGAAGAAGAAGTAAAAGAAAACCTTTAAATGTGTCAACACTTGCACTGACACATTTGTATTGTGTTGGGATTTTTCGAACGAATACAAAAGTACTGTTTGTTTACATGAACAAATATAATTATGAAAATGTTTATTTGAAAAATCTTATGATAACAATAATTGAATATTAAATAAAACAAACTAATGTATATAGACAAAAGTCAAAGTAACCATAATTATGTCAATTTTATGATTTTTGAGAGTTTATTATCAAATGACCTTAGATTAAGTGAATATGTACACAATTTAAAAGAAAATATATTTATGTACATATATGATTTAAGGACAAAGCAAAAGCTGAAAAATTTAGTTTTATTTAAAAAAAAATATATATTTCAGTTAATTCGTGAAAAAACTATTTTTTTTTTAAAGATTAGTTACAAAAGTAAAACTTAGGTAATTTAACAATATTGAAGGTGGGCAAAAATAAGCGTAAAAAAAATAGTTAACAAAAATTCAAACTCGCTATACAGTCTAACTACTAACTACTAAAATACATACTTATGAATTCTATAACTCAAAGTAATATGCAATTTCGAACAATTTCGATTTACATTTTTCTACGAAACCTTTATTTGCTTGTTTATTGTGATTGTTTGTCTTTTTTTTTTTACATCCAATGCTTTTTTTATTGTCAACTAATTATGTCAATTTTATGATTTTATTATCAAATGACCTTAGATTAAGTGAAAATATATTTATGTTTATGATTTAAGGAGAAATCAAATGCTGAATAATAAAGTTTTATTTGAAAGAACTTATTTATTTCAGTTAATTCGTGAAAAAATTACTTTTTTTTTTTTAATATTAGTTACAAAAGTAGAACTTAGGTAAATAAACAATATTGAAGGTGGGCAAAAATAAGCGAAAAAAATAGTTAACAAAAATTCAAACTCGCTATACAGTCGAACTACTATAACTCTAACTTCTATAACTTGAATTTTCTCTAACTCTAACGAAATCGGTTGGCAGTAGCGTTAAGAAAATAAATAACATACAATTCTCCTTCCGTAGCTCGAAATTCTATAACTCGAATTTCTCCATAATTGGAACATTATTATGAATTCTATAACTCAAAATTATGTGCAATTTTGAACAATTTCGCTTTACATTTTTCTAGGAAACCGTTATTTGCTTGTTTATTGTGATTTTTTGTCTTTTTTTATTCGGGGAAATCCCTTTTTGTACATCCAATGTTTTTTTTTTTTTTTAATAAAGGTGTCAGTTCTATACATAAATGTAAGTCGCACTTGATGGTAAATGTAAATAAAATCGTATTTTCTTATTATCATGGCAACTAAACGTGTTTTAAAATGTTTGTTGGTGGAAGAAAAATATAAAGTACCTAATCAAAAAAAAAAAAATCGAAGTTGAATTAAGGAAATAGAAAAGTAGCTGAAAATATAGTATCCAGGCTAGTACGGTCTTAATGATTTTTAAAAATAAAGAAAAAGGATTAAACACCTATTACTTCTACATATCGAATAGTTTTCGATTGGTTTACAGCAACTAGAAATCAAAACATGCCTATACCTGGAGCAATGTTATAGGTGAAGGCAATAGAGATTGCAAAGCGTTTTAACGATGATCATTTTACGGCCAGCACAGGTTGGCTTGATAAAGCAGAAGTACTAAGCAAAACGTTCAATTGTTGAAATGTTCAATAATTTGTGGGTTATAAAAAAGCGTGCGGTGAAAGCAATGACGTTAGAGAAGTGGACTGCAAAAAATTGAAAAAAGTTGTTTTGCCGAATTTATTACAAAACAAGTAAGAAAATTATAGTCGGTCTAGACCGACTATACGATACCCTATACCATGCGTTTAGAGACCCTATCTCTTAGGCTCAACTAACTGGACATAGAAAATAAGCAAAAACCAAATTTGAGTGGGATTTTTATTAATTTTTTTGGCTGCAGATATGAAAAACTTCATATCGGATGCTATATCTATATAGGGACTTGGTCCAAAAATGGACTGATCCTGATCATGTTTGGTAAAGTCTCTTGTATTTTGCAAAAATATATAGAAACAAAATTTGAGAAGAATCAGTGCAATATTTTTGTTTTTTAATAGATTTAAGTGAAGATCGGGAAGCAGCTCTATATGGGGTCAAAGGGATCATTTTTGGACTACTCATTAATGGATGTAATGAATGCATACAAACCCAATTTGAGTAAGATCTATATGACAATTTGGATCTTATGGCAATTTATGTCGATTTCAAATGGGTAATTTGTATGGGGGCTAGGTCTGAACATGGACCGATTCTCACCAATTTCAATAGCGTTCATCACATGGCCGATAAAAGTTTACATACCAAATTTCATCAAAATATATTCATATTTGCGACCTGCAGTTTGATTACAAGGTTTACATGGACACACAGACGGACGGACGGACGGACATTGTTAAATCAACTCTGAAAGTGATTCTGATTCGATCGGTATAATTAAAGATGGGTCTAGGTCAAATATTTTTGGTTGTTACAAACAGCAGCACAAAGTCATTATACCCAAACCACATAGTGGTATAGGGTATAAATACTGTGAACGGGATGTTTTTAATGCGGATAATATATGACTTATTTTTAAATATCTGTTAAAAACCAGCAATGCCACGGAGGCAAAAATAGCAAGCAGTGGGTTACTTGACTGCTGGCAGCAAATATGGATGGTTCGAAAAAACTTAAAATTATATTGATTGGAAACAGCCCCAAACATTGGATCTTTCGTGGTGTTAAGTGGTTACCCGTAGAATATAAAGCAAGGCTCAGAAAATACATACATCGAACACACAATGTTCTCTTCTAAAGCAGCCAACACATATTTTTATTTTCATATCAATTATGTGTGTTTCTAAATTTTGTACGGTGCCGAACACAATCATGACTGTGTTTCGTTTTAATATTTCGTTATGTACACGAACATGTTTCTATCACGTATTTTTTGTTTCGAACACACAAAAACCACACAGATTCCAGTGTAGCTTTATTTTCAGTTCGTGTTCTTGCTCGTGTACTGCTAAAAAAAAATCAAAACATGTTCTTGAACGCGTACATCTTAAATTAAAACATTAACTACTCGCGATCGCAAAAATCTGAAACACCCCTATAAAACGACAACCATTGTTTCAACCAAATTTATTTTAAAAAAAAATCTAAAATAATTCATTAGCAGTTATAAAAAAATAAAAATAAAAAGATAATAATAATAATAAAAAGATAATAATAATAATAAAAAGATAGTAATAAAATAGAAAACAGAGAAACTTTATATGTTGTTTATGACTTAATTTCGTTTTTTTTCGATCGCGAGTGGAAAATGTTTTAATTTTCAGATGTACGCGTTCAAAAAAGCTGGATTTGGGCAATATTCTGACTGGGAAGAAGAAGACGACATACCTCTAATTTTTTTGTAGAAATTGTTGAAAATCAAAAACTAATTGAAGGTGATTACGAACCATGGTTTAAAGTGAACAAAATATCTTGCAATGCTACTCTTCAGGATTATATTGAAGTAGACAATGAGCTTTGTGCAACTGGCTTCCTACAGTAAGTGCCTACAATAAGTGCCTGTTTTACATCAAAAATTCATATTCATAATTTATTATATGCACATGTTTGCAGTAGTTTTTTTTTAACAAAAAAATCTATAACTCGAAATCTCCGTTAATCTAAGTTTTTCTTGGTACAATGGTGAGTCGAGTTATGGAAGTTCGACTGTATTTATATTTTACTATTTAATTTTAAACAAACATTTTGTTTACGTTGTATTTATATGTCTTTAAGAGCCATTTTTTTAAGTGAAGTGGTGGTGTTTGTGCACTTCTTTTGTAGAAGAAATGGTAAGAGAGATATTATTCAAAAATTTTTAAAAAAAATGGGTGAATGTATACATATTTTTTTTTTTCTTTAATTTAAAAATATGAAATTGGACAACAAGTTTAAATTTGCCTGCAGAATTTGCTTCAACCTATTTTCAGTAAAAGAGAAATTGATGTTCTCTTACATTCAATTTACCAAATTTTGAAGTACCAGAACGCTTTTATAGTAAATGTCGAAAAAGTGATAAAAATAATAAATCAACTCAGAAAGTGATTCTAAATCGATCAGTATAATAAAAGGTGAGTCTAGATCAAATATTTTTGGTAGTTACAAACATCAGCACAAACTCAATATAAATTCAAAAAGAATGGGAGGTGGTGAAACATCTGAGCAATAAATTGTCGTATCGACAGCATAAAAAGCATAGCTGCAAATACGGATTCTAGGAATATCAGCTTAATATATAATGTATAGCCCTAAGACAGAGCCTTGTGGGACACCATCATTAATATTGTAGTTTTCAGAGGACGACGTGTTTATAAAAACATTAATCTTACGTTTTAATAAAAAACTAGCAGATTCCAGCGCCCGAAATTCGAGTGCAATTTCTAGGTAGCTTAATTTTTCAACTCAGTCAATTCACAAACCAACATTTTTATGGTTTATTGTTGTTATATATGAAGATAACAAACACATTAACAAATTTAATAAAACACACATAGCATATTTATGTATAATTTTATGAATGTGTTAGTAGCAACTTTAAATGCAATTTACTCAAAATAAAGGAAACAATTTAAAAATATGTAAATCTGCAAAACGGCTAAAAAGAAATACCTTTCAAATAATATACGTTTGGTCAAAATCCGGATAAACCGGTAGAACAAAACATCGGTCACAAGAAATCGTCTAGCCTATTAATATTATAGATGCTGTACAATTTTCACTAGATACTGGGAAAAACCCATAGGATATTAACCATAAACAGTTAGTTATCACTGCATTAGAAAATGTATACTGTGATATGTTAGTTTTTCAAATTACTTTTACATTTATTTATAAAATTTTGTGTTTTTTATGTCGTATTATTTATGTCGTAAAAACTAAAGGTGTTAAATGTGAAATTTACGAAAGATTATATATTAAATAAAGATCCCTGAAGAAGTTGGAAAATCCCAACGAAACGTCGGATGGAAAAAAAATATATATAATCTCTTATTTGATTTTTGAAACAGGACCTTAAAAGCCCGTTAGATTAGTTTCTAAAAATTCATAATAATATACAGAAAACAGGTCAAAAATAAACATTAATTGATATTAATTTATACTTGCAGAGCACAGCCCTCAAAATTCGAGTGCAAAATCTAGAAAATTTTAAAATTCATTAAATTTCATTATAAATATTTGTTGAACACACAGAGGATATATAACTGGGTTTGTTAATAAATAAATAGATTTTATAAGAGCCTAAAGGTATGCTAATCAATTTTAGCCAATTCACAATTCAACACAAATTTAATAAACACACACACAGCATTGTATAGTTCTGAGTATGCGTACGTGTATGTGTCATAGAAACTTTAAATGAATTTTACTCCAAAAAAAATGTACAAGATGGTGAAAATCTGTAAATATGGTACAGTTTTGCAAAGAAATACCTTTCAAATGGTATATTTTTGTCAATATCGGTTGGTAACTAAAAGTTTAAAAGAGTTCATTATACCACACAGTATCAAATGTTTTTCCAACATCTAGAAGTATCATAGCATTTGACTCTTTTTTTAACAAATTCATTCCTAAAAATTTTTTAATTCTTTTTAATTGTGAAATGGGCGAAAAATCAAACTGTTCTTTGGGAATAATGTTATTTTCATCTAAAACTAAACATAATTTTTCTTTAACAATGTTTTCATATATTTCTCCTACACAACTGAGTAAACTAATAGAACGGATAGCTACCGTTTGATTATTGGGTTTACCCGGTTTCAAAATAGTAACAACTTTTGCTATATGCCAAGATGTAGGGAAATACTGAAGTTTCAGCCAAGAGTTGATAATGTATGTTAAATATTTTATTCCAGAACGTTGAAGATTTGTTAAAAATTCATTCCTAATATTATCTGATCTACAAGACTATCGTAAGCCAGGTGTTGTATGTATAAGAGAACTGGGGCCAAATTTTCACAGTCATAAGCGAACGTATTTTTATACCCTCCACTCCAGTGTGCAGAGGGTATATATAAGTTTGTCATTCCGTTTGTAATAATTAGAAAAACAATTTTGGACCCCATAATATATATATATTTGTGATCCTTATAACAACCGGAGTTGATATAGCGATGTCCGTCTGTCCGTCAGCCCGTCTATCCGTCTGTGGAAATCACGATGACGGCATCAATCGGGCAGCTAGGGTGCTCGTTGACATAAAGAATGATTCATTAACATCCTGAAAAGTTTGCTATTTAAAATCGTCCAAATCGGTCGATTAGGGCCCGAGCGTTGAATGAAGAACTAAAAAAAGTCTTGAAAAAATATAATTTTCTATGTTGTTCTTGTCACGATCACGCCCTGAATAGTGCAGCTACAGTGATCATTTTTAGTGAGAATGATTCACCATTCTTCATGGGAAGATTTCTATTTCAAAAATCATTAAAATCGGTGGAACAGGTCCAGGGAAATCTCTGAAAAAGTAAAAAAAAAATGAAAAATATTATGTTTCTATGTTGTTCTTGTTGTTATTCTAAATGTTGTGTTGTTGCCATAGCTGGACTTGTTGTTTTTGTGGTCGTTGTGGTAATAATATAATAAAAACTAACCCTTTGTATATTATTTTATCAACTCTGGTAGAACAATTTAAAAGTTTCCATTGTTTTGGCATCATTCTAAAAATATGTTAGATCATTTCTATTATTACCACGAGCCTGCCTGCAAAATTTCAGATCG
This sequence comes from Cordilura impudica, assembly GCA_963682025.1. NCBI lineage: Eukaryota > Metazoa > Arthropoda > Insecta > Diptera > Scathophagidae > Cordilura > Cordilura impudica. Next base: position 168,441,631 of record OY821517.1, on the reverse strand, counting down.
AATGGCTCACGGGAAATTGGTTAAAATCGATCCAAAATTTTTTCGATAAGCAGACACTACGAGTTAATATAAAGGGAGTAAAAATTCACCAATATCTAAAGCAAATAATGCTAAAATACCTAGTTGTTAATAAAAAAAAAAAACAATGCAAATATAGCAAAAAAAAGTTTTATGTATAAATTTATTTATAAATTTATATAAACATATTAAATAATACAAATAATATACATATATTCTATATATGTATATCCATAACAACTGCATGTTAGAAATAAGTCGGTATATTATTTTATTTACATAAAATTCTGCAATATTTTGTTGTGGGGAAAATACATTTCTTTTGCATTAACAGAGTGTCACTTCATTTTGCTCAGCGTGACTATGCCACAGTAGATGGCGCTACAATTTTTGTTTGTTCTAATTAGCTTTGCAATAGATATTTCTATTTTAACATGAATGCTAATATTTTCAACTGGATATCATATAGAACAATGTTAAGAGTATACACGGGCTGGTATTTTATTTCATACGTATTTTCATTATTCTTTTACAATAAGTTTGGCATATTAACTTTTTGTTGTCTTTACAAAATAGAGTTACCAAGTTCATCAATGAGTTTTTTGCTTTCAAAACAGTTCTACATAGTTATATAGAATTATTATTCTGCTTTACCTACAAAATATCTGATTGCGATTACATCTAATTTTTAAAAATTGTTTATAATTACTAAAGCATTATTATTCATATAAATACAAAATTGCTATTTTTAAATTTTCCATTCAAATTTAAGAAAATATCAATTCTAAAAACTGGAATTAAAAATTTCCAATTATAAATTACAATTAATTGAATTTTAGAAAATCATATCAAAACGTCGGAAATTATAATTTATAATTATAAATTTAGAAGACATCAATTGCATCTTTAATACATAAATTTTATTCGTTAAACACAAATTAAAATTCCAAAAAAAAAAAAAAAAAAAAAACACCAAATACCTATGTTTACATTTAAAAAACTTTTACATTTAAAAAAATATTGACATTCATGAGAAATTAATAGCTTTTCAGTACCGCGATTCAGTAACTTCTTTTAACGATAGTCGAATCGTTAAAAAAAGGAAATAGCAAAATTATCAGTAAAATTTTTAAACGATATTCGCTTTTGTTAAACTCAGCTAAACGACAACCATTTTTGTGTTGTTTATTCAATCGATAAAAACTTAAATTTTTAGGTTGAAATGTCGTCATACATAAATAAAAATCATAAAATAGTGAAAATATTTTGCTTCAATTAAAAAACTTTTTTATATAAATAAAAAAATTAAATAGCATATTCAATTCATTATTTCATTTTCAAATAAATAAACAGAAATATAGTAAAAAAAAGTAGAGATATTAAACATAAACATAAAATCATCCTGTCAAACACGAAGTAATTTGTTTTTTTCTTTATATTCTTCTTTGTGTTTTTCGCTTATTTTGACAGAGATGCCACTCGTTTACAATTTAAATAAATAGAGAAAAAAAAATTTGTCGACTGTCGTTAAGATGTATGTACTTAGTGAATCACTTAATCCTTAGTGCAAACAACAATAGCTGTCGATATATTTTGCGATTGTCGGATCGTTGAAATTTACAGAATCATACTACAGAAAACATTAATTTTTATTCAATGAATTTTAGAAAACGTCAAATGATATTTAAGAATTGCGAACATAAAAACTGTTACATAAATAAACGCAATTTGATGAGAATGTTATTTTTTATATATAAATTTTCACAATTTTTTGGGATGAAAATTTTAAGTTTTTCAGAAAATAAAGAGAACAAATTATTTTATTTAAAATGTTTGGGACATTTGGTTTTTTGCGTTTGGCATCCCTAATTTGAAAATGTATTGTTACAAATTTATTCTCTATGTTTTCCAAATATGGCAATATTTTATTGGTTATTATTTTGTTACTCCATCCGACAGATATATGGCCGCAATGAAGAAATATTTGGCCAGTTAAAAGAAACTATACAGCCATCTCCAATTAGCACGATTTAATGCATATAGCCACCCTACACAACCATTACCTTTGCAATGGAGGTTAGGGTGAGCTATTTAATTAGCAAAAACTAAATTAAACGAGAAGTTATGTCATATAACCGGAAACGCATGCATACAGGTATATAACCTAAATGTATGCCGATCAGCAACCACGATGACAAAATAGCAAACACTGAAATAAATCCGAAATAATAGAAAAGACGAAAACCAACCCAAAGAATTTGCTGAAATAATTTGGTATTAAGTTTAACAAATTGTTTACTTTTTCATTTACATTTATTATCAAGACTCAAACCGAGGTGGAGGGTATCAAAGATTCGGCACAGCCGAATTTAACACTCTTACTTGTTATTAATAACATGCGAATTTTTGTATTTTTGGCTTTTTCTTACAATATGTAACGAAATTTCTGATTCTGGGTTCCGATAACGAGTGATCATTCGAATGCAACCTGGCGAAATTTTACTCGTTAGCAAAATAGGTCACAAAATAACAAAAATCAACTTTACCCAGAAGAAGATTCTTGGCAGCTAAATGGAAAAGTTTACTGATTTAGCCATATAACAGTTTCAATGCGAATATTTTTAAAATGACTAAAACTTAAAAATTAATTATAATTGGGGACGCCCTGTACCAAATTTTCCATACTATGAAAATTTTATTTCCTTAATTGTTAATTTTGCTTTTAATTTTCCTACTGATTTTAGTACATATTTGTAATCACCAATTGACCAATTTTGCTTACAATGGACAAAAATAAAATCATTGTGTTGAAAATTTCTTGTAAGCAAGTAGATCACACTGTTGAGTTAAATCACTTGGAAAATCGTAGCATATTATCATCGAACGATTATCATCACGATTTAATTCCATTTTTAGTCGAAATGAATTTTTGAAGTCACCATAAATAACACAAATAAACCACATGATGAAAAACGTGCTGAGAACATTTGCCATAAAAATTTCAAACTTTACGATTCTGATGTAACATTTGACGTATGTCTTGTGGTGTTGCCATGTTGCAACCCTTAAAAGGCAACCCAAATAAAATCAGCCAATAAATCTTAAAAAAAAATAATTTTTGTTATTTTTAATAACGGCAGTTATTTTAAAGGGCATTTTTTAATTGTTCTTTCCTTAGATTTTCAACAGGAACTAATATTTCTTATATTTTCTTTTTTTTTTTATAATAAAAGCAATTGTCTATCAACATAATTATTGCCTAAAAAATCAATGATTTATGACCTATAAAAAATTTTAATATAAAGAATATTCTTAACATAATTTTATTAAAACTTTTGGCGCTAGAACTTGGATATTCTAAAAAAAATGAATAACCATATATAGTAAATGTTTTTTTATGTTTCGTGTTCGAATAATCAAAATCACTGATTGAACAAATTGTTAAGTTATGGGGTGTCGTTTCATAATGTGTGTGAATATCTGCCATACTTATAAAACTCGGATATTCTAAAAAAAGAAAAAAATAATAACCACATTTGGTAAATATTTTTTTATGACCATTAAAAAAAATTCTTTAAATTAATTTCCAAACTACTCTAATCGTGTTCGAATAATAAAAATCACTGATTAAACAAATTGTTAACTTTTGGGGTGTTGTTTAATAATTTGTGGGCCGCCTTAAAAAATCTTTATAAAAAAGATTTATAACAAGAAGTCATTAAATTGTTAAGTCATAAAATCGACCACAAAAAAAAGTATTGAATTAAAGAAAAATCTTTAATTAAATAAAATAGAAGGGAGTAAAGTAAACTGAAAATTATAATATAAAGTATTGTACATAGAGAAATGTACACGAGTTATTCCAAATTCTAAGTAAAAAGCTGTTATAGATTCAAATATTTATTTACAAACATTCAGTTGGAAATTTTTATAAGACATTTTTAGTGCTTACACTGTGCCATTTTAATGATACATTTTTGTGCAAACATAAATTACCTAGAAACCGCAACATCGTAGTGTTAGAGTGAAATTATACTTTCTAAGTGACCTAGTGTAAATTGTAGGCCAGGTTGAGCAAATCACACAAATTTCAGAATTTTTAATACACCCTCAAATCTGAAGCTATCGGCAAAACACGTTTTTTTAACACTACACACACTAAAATATTTTTAACTAAATCAGTTTTTAACAGATTTTAAATTTTTGACGGTTTTAAAAATTATTTCTTTTTTTTTTTTTTTTTTGTTTTTGATTTTTTCAACTTTGGCTCCTCTTTTTTCTAATACTCTATTTGAAACCCTATTTTTCAACTTTGGCACCTCTTTTTTACTATTGCTCTATTTGAAACCCTATTTTTCTCTTATTTTTATTTGAAGGTACGTTTATTGGTGACTAAAACAAGCCCTTAGTTGTTAGAATCGATTAAAGATTGTTGGTATGAAAGTTGCAGATATAGTGTTAAAATATTCTACGAAAAAATACCTCTTAAAATCCTGTTGGTGGACATTCGAATTTAGAATTTAGATCGGAAAAACTTTTATACTTGCTTTTACGGCTTCTTCCAAACAGTGTTGGCCACAGGACCAAAGCCTTTGGTGGTTTTACTATACTAAGCTAGTACATTCATCTGACATAGGAATTATTTAGCCCCCAACAAATGTGTTATGTTAAAAAAAAGGGCACATACTGGGAAAAATTTTAATTTTATATAAAAAAAAAAAGTGACTATCAATTATTAACCGATTTTAACAAATAAGGACTTGTTATTTATACTCACTTATAAACGTAATTTCGAATAAAAATAAGAAAAAAAAAATAGGATCTCAAATAAAGTATTAGTGCCGTATGCAAATAAATTAAAGTGTACTTCAAGTAGACTTTATTGTATATTTTTCATACAAAATTCTTGATAAAGTCTACTTGAAGTACACTTTAATTTTTTTGCATACGACCCTTAGAATATAAAGGCTCCGAAGTTGAAAAAATTAAAAAAAAAATTAATTTAAATTTAACTACTCATCTTTCTAAAACCGTTCAAAAATTAAAAATATGTTTCAAAACTGGTTTAGTCAAAAACATTTTACTCCGTGAAGTGTTCAAAACAAATGCTTTTTGCCGATAACTTTATATTTTGAGGGTGTAATCAAACTTCTGAAAATTGAAAAGTGATTTACTTCAACCGGCCTACAACTTACAATAGGTGTTTTAAAGTTATAAAAATTTCTTTCTCTTTTGTACCATGGTGTAATTATGTAATTATTGCGGCGAAAAAATAATTGACAATTAATTGAAAGATGTCTTCCCTTAATTTAAAAAAAAACACAAATAAATGACAAAATTTAAAACAGGGCATTCAAAATTGACTTACTGGAATTTCACTATTACAGTACTCCCGATATATGACATCATATATTTCCTTTGTATAGGGGGTGCCACGCCCACTGATCTGATCCCGCCCATTTTTTCCGAGTACTAACATTAATAACATATGAAATCACACTAAGTCTCACTTTATCTATTACAGTACTCTAGATAGATGACATTAAATATTTACTTTGTATGGTGGGTGCCACGCCCACTGGCCCGATCCCGCCCATTTTTTCGCAACTCTGCAAATTAGTTTAATATGTACATGTGCATAGTTTCAGAACTCTTGCTGTCATAATACTCCAGATATTATATGTTAAAACTTTGTATGAGATCTGCCACGCCCACTTGTCCAATCATGCCCATTTTCACAACGGATGCTAATATTAATAATTTATGAATTCCTACAAAGTTTGAAGGCCCTAACTATTATATAACTCTAGATATTTGATATTGAATATTTATTTTGTATGAGAGCTGACACGCCCACTTGTCCGATCCCGCCCATTTTTGTCCTGATTACTAACATTAGTAACATATGTACTATTGTAAGGTTGAAAACTCTTGCTATCACAATAGTCAAGATATATGTGGGAGGGGGCACGCCCACTTCAAATACAAACAGATATATAGCCGTAAACCTAACCTGGATTATTACCTTTCTAATGAAACTGGTTTGGGTCACATCGGTTGGGTAGTTCCAGAGTCTATAAAGGACAAATATGCATACTTTGTATTTTATATATATTCATATTTGGGATATGTAGTTTGATTACTAGGTTTACATGGATACAGACGGAGGGACATCGTTAAATCGACCCAGAAAGTGATTCTGAGCCGATCGCTATAATAAAAGATGGATCTAGGTCAAATATTTTTCGTAGTTACAAACATCAGCACAAACTCATTATACCTTGACCACGTATAAGGTATAAAAATTAGCTGTGGTAAAAGTTATTAGTTTTAGAGGAACTTTGATGACTATTAAAGTATTTCTCAAGTGCCAGCCTCAATTACTCAGAAAAATTTTAATAACTGGGTTATAAAGATTTTCGTTTGATTCCCTTCAGGAGAATATGCGTCAATTGTCTAAAAGCTACTAGTACAATTACTAGAACAAAAGACAGTAGTGCAAACGGGGTTAGAGTTTTTATATAAAAATACTAGTGCTTGATGTAGTACTAGGGCACCACTTGTAGATTGATAGAATATTCTATAAATATTTTTGAGTAACAAAAAAAAAATTGGCATATTTGTATTTTGATAATGCTTCTTAAATTTGATTTCAAATCGTTGATTTATGCCATCTATATTATTAAAAAATATGTTTAAATGCGAAATGCTAATTTTCATTTGCATTTCTTTATTTTTTTAAGTGCTGCCGTACACACAAGAGCACGATAACAGGCTTAATAATGTGGCAAGCATGCATAAAGAAAAAACATTTTATTATTGCAAAACATGTTTTTCCCCTTTCATTTAAGTGTGCTGTGTTATTTGAGTCGCTCGTGTGTAAAACAGTTTATTTTACAAAAGTTATTAAAAGGTAATTTTTAAAATGAGTGCTTCTAAAAGATATTTTAAAAGAAAATTAAAAAATCAAATAAGTTTATATAAAAATAGAGTATTGCAACGCGAAAATTCGGAAGAAAATATTAAAGAATGTGAAGAATTAGATTTTGTTAATAATATTGGCCCTCAACCGTGCTTACAAGAAGAAAGCAATCAAGAAGATAAATTGCGAAATATTCCAGAACTACCAAAGCTTACTTTAAAGCAAAAGTTAAAAAAGTGGATAATTAAAACTAAACCTACGAGAAGCTGCGCTGAAGAATTGTTTGCAATTTTGTCAGAAGAAGGCATGGATGTTCCGCTGTCAGTAGAAGGGCTTTTAGGAGAGAAAAAGAAAATTGAAGTTAGAAGTGTTCCCCCAGGCATTTTCCACTATATAGGCATCGAAAATCAGCTTAACAAAGTGGAAAATACTTTACAAAACTATCCAAAAGTCGAACTAGAAATAAATGTTGATGGCATTCCACTATTCAAGAGTTCCAGAATGCAGCTCTGGCCTATTCTGATTAAAGTAGTAAATGTTAAAGAAAAAATATTACCGATGCCAGTAGGTATTTATGTGGGGCCTGGTAAACCACTTTGCGTTGAGGACTATTTAAAAGAATTTATTATGGAAGTAAATTTGTTAAATGGTAAACTGCATATTTTAAGTAAAACTATTGACCTTGAATTTCGAAACTTGTGCTGTGATACACCAGCAAAATCTTTTGTTTGCTGCATTCCTGGACATACCTCCTCACACGGGTGCACGAAATGCACTCAGGTAGCAAAAAAAATAAATAACATACTAACATACAGCACAGTTCGCGGAAATCCAATTTCGGATGAAGATTTTTCAGTAAGAAAATATCCCGAGCATCACAACCAATCATTTTTGCGGAAACAAACTCCGCTTGAAAAAATTGGCTTAAAAATGATTACACAAACACCTTTAGACAGCATGCACTTAATTGATTTAGGTGTTACAAAAAAAATTCTTCTTCGGATAATTAATAAAAAAACGTTACAAAAAACTCCAAAAGCAAACATAACTCATATATCCTCAGCGTTAATTAACATGCGCAAATGGATTCCAAAAGAATTTCCGCGAAAACCAAGAACTTTGGATGACATACACAACTGGAAGGCAACTGAGTTCCATCAATTTTTAGCTTACACTGGCATAATTGCACTATATGAAAATGTACACGAAGACATTTACTATACTTTTTTGATTCTCCATTGTGCATATAGATTACTTTGTAATCCTCGCCAAATAGCTTCCAATATAAGTCAAGCAAACGAGCTGCTAGAGCTATTTGTGGAAAATTTTCCAATTGTTTTTGGTGAAAATAGCGTTTCATTCAATGTGCATAATCTTCTACACATAACATCCTGCGCAGAAAAGTATGGACCCCTTTACTCATTTTCCGCTTACGATTTCGAAAATAAATTACAGATTTTGAAGAAACATGTACGAAAACCAACCGGGATTCTTCAACAAATTGTAAATAAGGAAAAATATGAAATACTCACAAAAACCGAAAAAAGTGACTTTGCTTACATTGGAAACGAAATAGCTGGGGTATTTATTAATGACTGCTATTTTTCAACAAAAAGCCCTAATAATTTTTGTTCGGTACGCACACACATCCCAATAAAAATTGAGAAATTTATAAGAGGATATGAACATTTGGTTGAAGGAAGACCTATTTTAAATACTGAAAGTTTTTTTCAAGAGCCCATAGACTCTGTTCAGCTCGGGATATATCAGACAGATTTAACATTAGGTGGAATCGAAAGATTTTCACTTAAAGATATTCAATACAAATTTATTTGTCTGCCATCTGTAAATAATTTTATACTTCTTCCTCTTTTGCACAGTTGCTTACCGCAGACATGCCAAAGGACCTCGACCCACAGCCTTCAAAAGCGACATTGAAATATTATCCAAAAGGTAGGTTTTAAATTGTCTTAAATTGATTGAAATGTTGTAATAACCGGTCTTATGGTATACCTTTTTATTTTTAGATAACAAAAAGTGCGTTCATTGTGAAGAGCTCTCAGCAAAAGTTCAAAGTCTACAAGGTTATTTTATAAATATAAGTTTTCTTCTATAGCTTTATAAATATATGTCTTTTATTAGATACCATTGAAAGGCAAAGCAACAGCATGATCGAAATATTAGCGGAACACAAAGTGCTGCTTTCAAAAATAGTTTCGCAAAATCAAATTCTGGATGACATCATGGAAATCTTTCCTATAACAACAAAAGAAAAGTTAAGTGAGCTGAATGTTTTAATGCAGTCACAGGCAGATCCTTATGTTAGTACATCTATTAAATTAAAAAAATATATATATTAATGTTTGCTTTTTCGCAGATACGACGAATGAAATCGTTGTTAAAAGGGAATGTTGGACGATACCTAAATTCAATTTTGGGACACAACTTAATCCATGTTTTTAACGTTGATGGTACGCACGGAAAACAGGGCATTAAAAAGTATGAAAACTTTTATTCTGCCTTGATAGGTAAATTAATAAATGAACATATAATTAACAAATTTCTTAATCCTTTGAGTAAATTTTATATTTCATTATTTAGAAGCTATTGCTGTATTTTCGGAAGAGCCTGACACCGCCTTGAGAAAGGCATTTCAACTGCAAAAAAAAAGAATTTTTAAATCCAATCGTGTGGAAAAATTAAAAGAAAATAATGTTGAAAATGAAAAATCGACATGAACAACTTTTGGCGATATTATTTATAGTTTGTTTTTTTATCTTAAGGTCTAGCCAGCCTTGAAAAAATTGGCATTTTATTTAATTTTTAAGTTTTAAGTTATTTCTTTTTTGTATTTAAGTATTTTAATAAATAAAACAATACAGAAAAACTAATTTGATTTACTAGTACTTTTCACTATAGCATCAAGGGAGTAAATCGACCTATTATGGGAAATTTTTCTATACAAAAGAACTAGTAACAAACTGGTGCTAAAACGCCCAATTGGATCCAAGTGTACTAGTAAACGTCTAGAACCAATGGTACTAGTGATTTTAAAAGCACAAAAGAACTAGTAACAAACTGGTTCTAAAGCACCCAATTGGGTCCATGTGTACTAGTACACGTGTAGAACCAATGGTACTAGTAATTTTCCAAGCACACTCAATGCTAATTTGAGCATTAAGATGGTATAGAAAAGTTTACAGTCGAGAACTAGTACTGGTGATTTCTGAACTAGTTTAGTACTAGTTAGGTACCAGTTCGTTCTCCGGCAGGGTTTGAACTCGATCATAAAATTTTCAAATTTGGGTAAAAATTATTTTATTTTATTTTATTAATATTTCTCTTAAAATGACAAACACAAATCGATTTGAAGGCTTATCAATTTTTTTGCACAAGTACTGCATATTTCTCGAGTTATTGAGGTTTGAGCTTAAAAATGCTTAATTTTGAATTTTAAGGTCATCAAAGCTCCTCTTAAACCAATAATCTTTACCGCAAATAACTCTCTTTACTCTTCAGAAGTGATTTATATAGTTTTGGGAAAATAAAGCACGAGAAAAAAAGATTTACAAAAATTATGCTTCGTAATCGCATTTCTTAGATCAAATCGATCCAAAAAATCTAAAAAAAACAATTATCGAAAATATTTTGGACTATATGGGCATAGTAACCATTAAGAGTTGAAACAATAAAAAAAATGTATGTTTTTGGTGAAACGCCCTACTGCGCAGTCTTTTTCATATTATACGTTATAGTTTCATTTTATTCATATAAACCCTCCTTTCTAATTTCTTAAATAAATAATCAAAGTAATTGTTAAATATTTTCACTTATGCTTCCTTCCGCCCAATGTTCTTTTATTTCAATACCCCTAAAATTTCGTTCATCCCGCCCTATTATATATTAAATTATTAAAACTGTATTCATGTCATGTTATGGTTGCAAACACACACACACACGCACACACAAGAAAGTACACGCAGAAACGAATCCACTTGAATTTCCAGCCGCATTATTTCACCTATTGTTCGACATACAATACCCTCGTAATTGACAAATATTGAAAAATGTGTATAATAGAAGAAATATTTAAAAGATTATTGTTCCTTCCAAACATTTGTCGATTGTTCAGATTGTGTGATTTAGAATTCATGCTCACTCAATCAGGGATCATATGACATATTTTTTTTTATAAATATTTTCAAGTACTTTCATCTATTGTCTCATTTGATGTTTTTGTGACACGAAATACCATTGCACACCTTTCATTTAATGTTGTACTTATGGTCGATGAATGCACTGCCAAATTTGGAATAGAAACTCCCTATTTGAGTTTTGTGATGTTAGAATATGAATGAATACATTTTTGACTAATAAAAGAAGAATTTTAATTTATTATAATTTTTTTTAGAAGATATTTTTTAAACCTTAAACTAAGAATCAGAGATATTTATTATCTTTAGTTTCCCAGCAAAAAAAAAATTTAAGTTATTCTAAATGCTATATTGTCTTTCAAAATACTCTCCATGAAGATACAAGTGTGGTCCCAGAGCAACCTGACCAAACAAATAGATGGCGGCAGAAGTTGGAAAAAAAAAACTTTGGTGTAAAGTGGCAACCATATAAAATATATGTTCTAAGTTTCAAAAGTGAAAGATCTAAGTGAATTTATAAACATGGAAAAAATTGATCACCGTTATGTAATTCAATACGTTAATTTGAAAGGCTACAGTCCAAACAAGTAAGAATGTTAAATTCGGCTGTGCCGAATCTTTGATACCCTCCACCACGGTTTGAGTATTGATAATAAATGTAACAAACTTCTCGTTTAATTTAGTTTTTGCTAATTAAATAGCTCGACCTAACCTCCATTGCAAAGGTAATGGTTGTGTAGAGTGGCTATATGCATTAAATCGTGCTAATTGGAGATGGCTGTATAGTTTCTTTTAACTGGCCAAATATTTCTTCATTGTGGCCATATAGGTTGGATCGAGTAACAAAATAATAACCAAAAAAAAAGCTCTCTCAACTTTTTTATTAAAATATTGCCATATTTGGAAAACATAGAGAATAAATTTATAATAATAAATATTCAAATTAGGGATGCCAAATGTCCCAAAAATTTTAAATAAAATAATTTGTTATATTTATTTTCTGAAAAACTTCAAATATTCATCCAAAAAAAATTGTGAAAATTTATATATAAATAACATTCTCATCAAATTGCGTTTATTTATGTAACAACTTTTATGTTCGCAATTCTTAAATATCATTTGAGGTTTTATAAAATTCATTGAATTTAAATTAATGTTTTCTGTAATCCGATTCTGTAAATTTCAACGATCCGACAATCGCAAAATATATCGACAGCTATTGTTATTTGCACTAAGGATTAAGTGATTCACTAAGTACATACATCTTAACGACAGTCGACAAATCTATTTTTCTATTTATTTAAATTGTAAACGAGTGGCATCTCTGTCAAATTAAGCGAAAAACATTTTATTTATTTGAAAATGATATTGAAATGAATTGAATATGTTATTTAATTTTTTTTATTTATATAAAAAAGTTTTTTAATAGAAGCGAAATATTTTCACTATTTCATGATTTTTATTTATGTATAACGACATTTCAACCTAAAAATTTAAGTTTTTATCGATTGAAAAAACAACAACACAAAAATGGTTGTCGTTTAGCTGATTTTAACAATAGCGAATATCATTTATTATTTTTCTTATTTTTGGCCAATTTTCAATTTGTTTTGTGGTTTTTTTTTTTTGTTGAGCTAATGCGACCTGAATTGTTTCAATGTAAATAAAAATGCATTTTTAATACAAGTTTGCCCGACGGTTCGTAGCTTTTTGGCTACTTTTTCTAGAGATCGTAATATTTATGATTCTTATCGTTTAAAAATTTTACTGATAATTTTGCTTTTCTTTTTTTAACGATTCGACTTCGTTAAAATAAGTTACTGAAAAGCTATTAATTTCTCCTGAATTCCAATATTTTTTTTAAATATAAACATTTTTTAATTGTAAACATATTTGGTGTTTTTTTTTTGGAATTTGATGCAATTGATGTCTTCTAAATTTAAAATTATTATTTCCGAAGTTTTGATATGATTTTCTGAAATTCAGTTAATATTTTCTAATTTATAATTGGAAATTTTAATTCCAGTTTTTAGAATTGATATTTTCTTAAATTTGAATGGAAAATTTAAAAAGTTCAATTTTATATTTATGTGAATAATAATGCTTTAGTAATTATAAACAATTTTTAAAAATTAGATGTAATTGCAATCAGATATTTTATAGGTAAAGCAGAATAATAATTCTATATAACTATGTAGAACTTTTTTGAAAGCAAAAAACTCATTGATAACTCGGTAACTCTATTTTGTAAAGACAACAAAAAGTTAATATGCCAAACTTATGTTCATATTTGTAAAAGAATAATGAAAAAACGTATGAAATAAAAGACCAGCCCGTGTATACTCTTAACATTGTTCTGTATGATATCTAGTCGAAAATATTGACATTCATGTTAAAATAGAAATAACTATTACAAAGCTAATTAGAACAAAAATTGTGGCGCCATCTACTGTGGCATAGTCACGCTGAGCAAAATGAAGTGACACTCTGTTAATGCAAAAGAAATGTATTTTCCCCACAACAAAATATTGCAGAATTTTATGTAAATAAAATAATATACCGATTTATTACTAACATGCAGTTATTATGGATATATATATATAGAATATATGTATATTATTTGTATTATTTAATATGTGTATGTATGTATATGTAAATACTACATACAAAAAATACAACATCAAACGTTATTTTTGTGTTTTTCTCTTTAATTTATACATAAAATTTTTTTTTTGCTAAATTTACATTGTTTTTTTTTTATTAACAACTAGGTATTTTAGCATTATTTGCTTTAGATGCTGGTGAATTTTTACTGCCTTCATCAATTGGGTCACGGGAAAGGGGTTAAAATCTATCCCAAATTTTTTCAACAAGCAGACACTACGAGTTAATATATCTGCTTGTTGAAAAAATTTGGAATAGATTTTAACCCCTTTCCCGTGACCCAATTGATCTGAAACTTTGCAGGCAGGCTCGAGGCAATGACAGAAATGATCTAGTAAATTTTTTATTGATGCCAAAACAATGGAAACTTTTAAATTTTTCTACCAGAGTTAATAAAAAAAATGTACAAAGGGTTAGTTTTTATTATATTATTACCACAAAGACCACAAAAACAACCAGTCCAGCTATGACAACAATACAACATTTAGAATAAAAACAAGAACAAGATAGAAACATCATATTTTTAATTTTTTTTTTTTTTTTTTTACTTTTTCAGAGACTTCCCTGGACCTGATCCACCGATTTTAATGATTTTCGAAATCATTCTCACTAAAAATGATCACCTTAGCTATCCTATTGAGGGCGTGATCGTGCCAAGAACAACAAAGAAAATTACATTTTTTCAAGACTTTTTTTAGTTCTTCATTCAAATCTCGGGCCCTAATCGACCGATTTGGACGATTTTAAATAGCAAACTTCTCAGGATTAACATCATTTTTTATGTCAACGAGCACCCCAGTTGCCCGATTGATGCCGTCATCGTGATTTCCACAGACGGCAAGACGGACAGATGAACAGACGGACATCGCTATATCAACTCCGGTTGTTATAAGAATAACAAATATATATATTTTATGGGGTACAAAATTTTTTTCTAATTATTACAAACGGAATGACAAACTTATACATATACTCTGCACACTGGAGTGGAGGGTATAAAAAATATTAAAGCCGAGCTAAATTCTATAAGTACTCTGTAGGAGAGTCTGCTAATTCTTTTACGACTATAAAATATTGCGTATAGGTCGAAAAATAAAGGTGCCACGCCAGAAACGTTTAAGAAAATCAATAACATAGTATTGGATGATCGTCGGCTGAATGTGCTTGAAGTAGTAGTAGTGTTTTTTTTTTAAAAAAAAAAAGCTATACATTGCATGTAGATGAGAAAGCTATACGCAAGATGGGTGCCGTGACTGCTCGCAGCAAAACAAAAACAACGCCATGAATCGTAACCATGGCTCAGATATGGGTCCAATACTTCACACCTGAAACAAAGAAATACTCATAAAAGTGGACTGAAATTCATGGCAAGGTAATTTGTGGGATAATTTGTATTAATTGTCTTCAAAAGAAGAAAAAAAATACGCTAACTTATTGCAGCGTTTAAGTGATGAAATTAAGGAAAAAAGGCCGAAATTGCCGAAAAATAAAGTGTTGTTTCATCAAGATAATGCACCAGTTCACACAGCCACTATTGCAATGGCTAAAATTCATGAAATAAAGTTCGAATTTATTCATCAAGCATCTTATTCGCCAAATTTAACTCCCCCGAATTATTTTCTATTTCCAAACTTCCAAATATGGCTCAGTAATAAAAGATTTGCCAAAAATTAAGAGGTGGAGTTAATGGCTATATAGTTGATGAGAAATAAAGAAATTTTTTCTCAAATTTTCTGTTTTCTATGTCAGGTTGGGTTGTTCTGGGACCGCCATCGTAGATATACTTTTACATGCGTTTGAATCTATAATCGAAGCAATCTTTCCAAGTCGAACGTGACAACTGAAAAACACGCGTATTTAATGCATCAACTGCTTCGTCAGGGGTCATAGTACGTTGTTTTCGCAATTTATTTTCGGTGAAAGCTCGTATTCGTGTTTGATGATTTATTTTTCTTGCTCATTTTGTTATTAGTTCTGGTGTTTTTTGATATTTTAAAGTTGACTACCCTGCTGGCGACCATTTGTTTCGAAGTGCTCCCCACTCGAAAAACATTTTTTTGGCTTTGGTTTGTCTTAAAAAATCCAAACATCCGATTCATGTTTAGATTCGGGCTCATACACGATTCGTCGCCTGTCATGATCTTGAAGCACCACGACGGATTTTTTTTTTTTTTTAATTTCATGAGGCCAATCGATACGAACTTTAGGAGCGATTGTCAAATTTTGCAGCATCCAATGCGAGAAAATCTTTTTTTTTATACAATATTAAACGTCTAACTTATACCTAAGCATACCTAAATTTCACGATAAGTCACATGATGATCTTGAATTGTAGTTATGACAACGATTGATTTCGGAAAACCAGCAGTTTCTATATTAAATGTTAAGTAGAATATTTGATAAGGCAATTTATTGTAACAACGATGTATAAAATACACTTAATTTCTTTTTAAGCTACAATTAAACTACTTTAATATCTAAAAAAAAAAATAAACCTGGGCAATAAAATTTTAATGTGCAGTAAAGTTCAAAGTGAAAAGCTACTCCAAAATATATTTAGTTAAGGTATAATTGAATTATATATATGTAACTATATATACCTCGCTTAACGGTCCCACGTTTAACATTTATTTTATTACTTCAACGTTACATTATTGGTCTAGAAAATGTATATGAAAAAGTATTTAAAAAATGAGTGGTTCCCATATAAATGTTTTTAGACGTATGTAATGGGTATTAATACGCATATAAATACCGGTCCCTCACCTAACGGCCAATTTGTTCATTGACAATGGGCTTTATAATTATAGAACCAAATCAAATTTTTAGGAATTAAAATTAGCAAAATGCTAGACGCAAGTGAATTACGACCATTTTAGAAACTTTGGTAATAAAAATAAATCTTTAAAAATAAAAAAATATTCTTTTTTTTTTAAACTTACTTATGATTGATATGTTGAAATATAGTTCATAATAACCTAACCCATAAAAACAAAGTTTTTATTAAAACTCTTTCTGTCCTTATGCATATGAGTTTTGAATCTCTCCATGACTGTGCGTGACTGTGCGTGACAATCTTAAAATTAATCTTAATTAATAGACAAAGTTTCAGATCCATCGGATGAGGGGAAGTGGGGTTTTAATCTCTCCGTGACTGTGCGTGACTATGCGTGACTGTGCGTGACTATGTCGAAGTTAATCTTTTTTCACAGCAAGTCTATCGACCAAGTTTCAGATAGATCGGATAAGGGGAAAAGGGGTTTAAATCACTCCGTGACTGTGCGTGACTATGTCGAAGTTAATCTGTTTTCACAGCAAGTCTATCGACCAAGTTTTAGATCGATAGGATGAGGGTAAATGACATTTAGATCACTGCGTGACTGTGCGTGACGATGCGTGACTGTTTGTGACTAAGTCAAAGTTAATATTTTTTTCACAGCAAGTCTATGGACCAAGTTTCAGATCGATCGGATAAGGGGAAATGACATTTAGATCACTCCGTGACTGTGTGTGACCACGCGTTACTGTGCGTGACTACCCAAAAATTAATCTGTAGTCACAACAAGACTATGTGCCAAGTTTCAGATCAATTGGATAAGGGGAATGGGGTTGCCCCACGACAGACCGAGAGATTGAGTTAAAAAAAAAGAGTTTAAAAAAGAACTCGTTTGAAGTAAACCTGTTTTTACATTTCATGATCTTGTTTCCTTTTCCAAAGGATTACATTTTTTAAAAAATATATTTAAATACTTGTGCTCATCCTACAATGCCGCCATATTGTAAATTTTATGCAATTATTGTTGCGTATCGTTGACCTGTTGTTGTTACTTAGTGTTGTTTTAATTCGGCTTAAGGTCATATAATTAAAATAAAACTAAAGTTTTTTTAATTTTTAATTTTATTATTTATTTTGTCGTCCAATATTTCGGCCAGACTTTCTGGTCTTCATCAGGGTACTATTTAAATAAATGACGCGACTTTAAAAAATTAACTTCTTTACTGGTTCACTTGTTCTTACTTAAGTGAACCAGTAAAGAAGTTAATTTTTTATTTAAATAGTACCCTGATGAAGACCAGAAAGTCTGGCCGAAATATTGGACGACAAAATAAATAATAAAATTAAAAATTAAAAAAACTTTAGTTTTATTTTAATTATATGACCTTAAGCCGAATCAAAATTTTATGCAATTTCTTAAATTATTATGACAATAATGCCCTTTCAGGCCTTCAAGTTCAAAAATATTTGACCTAGAACCATCTTTTATTATGCTGATCGACTCACAATCAGTTTCAGAATCAGTTTCTGAGTCGATTTAGCAATCTCCGGCCGTATATAAACTGCCATATCGGTCATAGGACTAACGCTTTTGAAATTGGTAATAATCGGTGAATATTCAGACCCCTATGAGATCGAAATAAATTGCCATTATATACAAATTATCATATAGATCTCGGTCAAATTTGGTTTGTGTGTGTTTATTTGGTCATTCATCAGTAGTCCAAAAATAAACCCCTGAGGACAAATCTTAGTCATAGCCCCCCATATATAGCTGCTTTCCGATCTTCACTTAAATCTATCAAAAACAAAAGCATTCCACAGTTTTTTCTCATATTTGGTTTGTATATATTTTTGCAAGAAATAAGTGACTTTAGCAACTTTTCCAGATCTGCAGACAAAAAAAAAATAATAAAAATTTTACAGTTTTGCTTTATGCTTATTTCCTATACCCAATTAGTTGGACCTAAGACCAATTCTCTAAACGCACGGTATAGGGTATTTTTCAAAGATAATTTTTTTTAATAAAAATTACGTATTTCTTTTGTGGGTGCTAAAAAAACATTTTTATTTGCCAGATATTTATTTATTTTTATTTTATTTTTTTATTGGAACTGCTCCATACACAAGACTAAAAGTCTTATTTTGCAGTATGGAACTGATTGTATTTAAAATTATAAAATCATTAATAACTTAATAACTAATTACAAATTTTCTTTATATAAAATGCAAAGAACAATAGATTAAAATTAAAGAATAAATTAAAATTAAAAAAGAAATTAAAATTAAAGAATAAATTAAAATTTGGCTTTATATTTTCAGTCGTTTATGGCTAAAAATTTGGAGTTATTGACGAGTTATTGAAGAAAATTGGAAAAAAAAATAAAAGAAACTTAAGATTTCATTCGATTAAATTCGTCTAACTTCATTTTTTACAAGGATATATTAATAAAAAAAATTATTTAAGCCTTAGACACAATTTTTCTGAAGAATGCAATGAGAATTCATTAAAAAAAAATAAATAAAAAGTTTTTAAAAAAAGTTTGGCTGAGAACGCCCTATAGAAGTTTTTCTATACTGGCCTAGTACTTTAAACCTGATTTGGAATTTCTCACCTCCCCCCCCCCCCCAGCAGAATCGCTACTGAACTGTTTTTAATATAGAAATTTATTCTAACAAAATCTTAACCCATTGCAAAAATTTTGTTTCCTTAATATTATTTTGTATCGTAATTTTTTTCGCATTATTCTGCTTTATTTTTTTCTCAATTTTTTTTTTCCCCCTGAAAGCTTTTTAGATAGTTCCAGTTATACTTGGCCAAGTTCAATATAACTGTGGTAAAGCATTGTTCACATAAAATCCGGCCACACTGCAGAACCCTTTTTTTAAATAGCATGATGGCAACACTTGAATTTTTTCCCAATTTTGTTTTCTAAACATAAGCACAGTTATTTTTGCAAAGCTTTTAATTAGTTGAAATATATTTATACGCGTGATAAAGAATGGAAAATCTAAATAGAAAAAAAAGTAAAAGTACTGTAAATGATTTTATAAAACGATACATGCAAACGTTAAGCACAGATCGTAAACAAAAAGAAAGTTAAATAGTTCCCAAAAGAAACCCAGAGCTTACACACAAAATATTGCGTTCAATAAAGCAAAATCCCGGACTCTCCGTAAGTACTGCAAGAAGAAGATGCCTGGATGCTGGTTTCCGAAAATATCGAGCAATTTAATATGCAAATCGAAGCGAAAAGCAGAGTGTTGTTGCTGTAAAACGGGCACGAATTCTTTGCGACAAAGTTTTAACAAAATTTAAGAACTGCCTTATTATGGATGATGAAACATAGGTCAAAATTAACCTCAAACAGTTACCAGGGCAAAAATTTTCTGTTGCTACGAAACGGGGAGATGCCGATCCAAAATACAAATATACAAAAAAGGGATAAATGTTGACCAAAAGGTTGTGCAACAGTTAATGGGATCCATCAAGGCAAAAACATGTACTTTTATTAGAGGAAATGAGTTTTATGTTTGTTAGATTTAGTCATTTTTCAGACATATTGCAATTACTGCAAATTATAATTTTGTTTAAATGGTGCGTGGTAAAGAAGAAGAAAGCATATATTTCAAAAATTCATAACTGCACTGTATTCTTAATCGGACCGGTTTCTGGGATTTCAGCCTTCATCAGCGATTTATTGAACATTGTGATAATTGTTATGTTTTAATTGAATAGATTGTTTCTATATGAAAATTTTTTCTACTTAGGGCGGCCGTGAGGTTTTGAACCGTGAACCTTCACATACACTCGTACTTGCACTTTTTGGTCAGCGCTTTAACACACTCACCTAAAGTCAGGCCTACGAGCAGTGTGATTAGATTCAGTTTTCGTACCATACAGCTTTACTTTGTATTAATTTCAGAAGATACAATTCTGTCCAAACAAACAATCGTTATTTTTTGAATTTTGAATATTTTTTGCATTTATACTTCTAAGTTCCACTATTCTCAGTTTTCGTAAGAGTTGTCATATGTGATGTACGGTTTTGTACATACCTACATATGCACTTTTACATATATTTGAGATGACGCTTTTGAAGCGAAGAAAATTTTTTTTTTAGATTTAGTCATTTTTCAGACATATTGCAATTACTGCAAAGTTTTAGTTTTTTATTTTATTTTTTTTTTTTTTTTTTTGTATATTAATAAATAAGTACCAATTCGGACGGATTTCAAGTGAACAATGCTTAAGTTGTCTTTTAGAAATTTAGAAAAGTATATGTAGCTTAATCCTAAAAAAACAATAAATAAAAAATCGATTAACAAGTGTTCAATTACTATTAAACTGTACTTGAATTTAATAGCCTCTGCTATATGGTTTGTTCAACTTAGTTTTTTCTATTAATTTACAAAAGTTTATTTATAAAAAAAAATTAACTTTTTCATGCTAAATGTCAAATTTGTGGTACTCGGCATCTTCGTTTTATTTAAATAAGCACTTGTTGCATTTAAATTTTCAATTAACAACCGACACAAAAGAAAACAAAATATAAAAAAAAAAACTTTAAGTCTGTGAAAAAGAAATAAAATTACAAAAAACAACCGTAATTGTGTCAACATATTTTTATGTTCCTAAGAAGAAGAAAAACTTTATTTAACCTTTTTATGGATAAATAAATCGGTTTGACCATAATATAAATGACACTTAACCAAAACTATACATCATTCATACTCATATGTCGTATGTACTCGTATCAACTGCTAACATGTTGACAATAACAATTTTCAACATATCATCACATATAGAAGAATAGTAAAGGTTTTTCTTGAAAAAAAAAAATAAGAAAAAAACTTACATTTGTAAACATTACCATATCAAAAAAAAACCAGTATGAATATTGTAGTACGATAATAATGATGAGACAAGAAAAGTCATTTATTTAACAGCAACACGTATTTTTATTTTTGTAATAAATGGTAATTAATTTGAACTTTATGAACTTTTACATGTTTTCTACTTTGTTTTATATTTTCTATAATAAAAACAACAATTACAATTTTCAAATTTTCAAGTATTTTAATGGTTGAATTAACAGACCTATTTATATATTCATTAAATGATTGCTGTCATTTTCAAAATACTTGTACCCCATTCAGTCATTCATTAATTTCTACTACTTATTAGACTCTCATGACTATTAAGTTAAAACCGAGGACAGAAAGACAGACTGACTGACTGACTGCCTGCTAAAGTACTCGTGCGTAATATATGTATGTATGTTTCCGATTCATCATCATATATGGTCGTATATGATTAGCCTATATATATATATATTTTTTTTTTTTAGTATTTCTTTGAACACATATTCGTAATAGAGTTAGTTATCAATATCCATATTTGTTTATATTGGTATTTTGCACGTAATTAAAGTTGCTCGATTGTTGTTGGCTTTTCTTCCCATTTATTATGCATTTTTATGGATAATGGTGTTATTACTTAATACCATATTTAGTTTAATTTTAAGCATTCGTGTTTTCTTGAATACATCAATTTTAATTTTCGTAGGTTTTTATAAAAGGAATATGTAATTTATTCGATTTGAATTAAATAGATTGTCTACAATAAATACATAATATTTTTTTGTCGGTCTTCATGTGTGAGTACATTTATGTACGAGTATGATTTAATTTGACTTCGCAATCATATATATATTTTTTTTTTTTTTTTGTTATGAATTAATTATGTAATGTTTATTAAACCCTACACACCCCTTTGCAGAGGGTATATATCAGTTTGTAACTCATCGAAATAAATTTCGGACACCCATAAACTTATAAATGGAGCAATGGATCAGGCGATGTCCGTCTGTCAGTCTGCCTGTTGAAAGTATTCTCCTATCCGTAATAGGCTCAAAATGTCATAATCTGCAGAATTTTGGTATTGCGAGGAATGACATACGAAAATGTAAAGATGCTGCGATAAAATTTCATATAAAAAACTAATAATTTTGAAAAATGTTTATACAGAACATGTGCATTAGGGTGACAGCCATTTTTTTTTTTTTTTTTTTTTTTTGAATTTCAAAACGTCCGGGTCGGATTATTGTGACGCTGGATCTAAAACTTTATTGCGCGTAATTTGAAATTTGAATCAAAGTTCAAATATGCATTTATATCTAAAAATTATCAAAAAAAAAAAAAAAAATAATTTTTCACAATAATTTTGATATTAATAATTGCGTTTCAATTAAACTAATTAATAAGCCATAATCTAGAGTAAATTATCTTTCTAATAAAACAACAGCCAAGGTATATCAAGTTCCCCTGGAATTATTTCAAAATCTCCAATTTTTCTTTTTCAAAAATTTTGTTCAAGAAATTTACCGAAATCAACGATTGGACTTTAAGGTCTTATTAATAAAATATAAGTGATTAAAAATTCCAAATATTGTACGTATCCTGTTAATAATCTGGCGAGGGCAGCATTTTTACTTCAGCGGATTTGAAGAAAAGTGTGATTTTTCATACTTTTTCAACTTTTGGGCTACATCTTTTTGCTGTTTTCATATTTCAAATATCTTTTATCAAAAAATTATAGTACTTGATATAAGTTATCAATCTTGTAAATTAAGGTTAAATTGAAACATTACAAACTGTCCCTCTTTAAGGTCAAAGGTCAAATTTAAGGAGATTTACATTTTAATAAAACAAAATATCGAAATAATATATATTTATGGAAGTATCTCTAAAAAACTTGTTGATATTATTTTAATAATTGTAAAAAATAATATTCTGGACTTATTTTCTGAAATCAACCCGTTGGGTACTTTTGATGTCAAATTGACTCTTTATGGAAATCTATAAATATTTTCTTCATCAGGATTCATAAAATGCCTTAAATTTATTCGTTATTTTATAAAAATATGTATAATAATTAGTTTTTATACCCTATACCACTATGTGCTGCTGTTTGTAACTACCAAAAATAGTTGACCTAGACCCATCTTTTATTATACCAATCGGATCAGAATCACTTTCTGAGTGGTTTTAACGATGTCCGTCCTTCCGTCCGTCTGTGTGTCCATGTAAACCTTGTAATTAAACTACAGGTCGCAAATATGAATATATTTTGATTAAATTTGGCATGTAAGCTTCTATCACCTATACGATGAACGCTATTGAAAATCGGTCCATGTTCAGACCTAGTCCCCATACAAATGACCCCTATGAAATCGACATAAATTGCCAAAAGATCCAAATTATCATATAGATCTTAGTAAAATTGGGTTTGTATGTGTTTATTGTATCCATTAAACAGTAGTCCAAAAATAATCCCTATTAGACAATTCTTAGTCATAGGCCCCGTTTAGAGCTGCTTCACGATCTTCACTTAAATCTTTAAAAAAACAAAAATATTGCACAGATTTTTCTCAAATTTGGTTTAGTGACTTTACCAAATATGGTCAGGATCGGTCAATTTTTTGACCTAGTCCACATATAAATGTAGCACCCGATATGAACTTTTTCATATCTGCAGCCAAAAAAATTAATAACAATGCCACTCAAATTTGGTTTTTGTTTATTTTCTATATCCAGTTAGTTGGACCGAAGAGATAGAGTTTCTAAACTATGGCATAGATATATAATACAGTAGAAACAAATTTGTATATCGAGGGCTTATATTCCAAAAGTTTTCTTTGCATCAATAATTATTTTATAGAGAGCGAGTAAAACCAATTTATTAATAAGATCTGAAAGTATTTGTCGATAGATTTGCTACAATATCAAATCCGCTGAAGTAAAAAATCTGCCCTCGCCAAATCAAGAATAGGATACCTACAATATTTGGCATTTTTAATCACATATATTTTGTTAATAAGACCTTAAAGTCCAATCGTTGATTACGGTAAATTTCTTGAACAAAATTTTTGAAAAAGTAAAATTGGAGATTTTGAAATAGCTTTAAAAAATACATACTTTGACATTAATTAAGTACGGCATAACAATAGACGAGGTGCAAAATACTTTACATGAGATCAGTTTAGGATCAGGAGAATGCAAAAATATTATTGTTGTAAATTATTTCAATGCCTTTAAAAATATGAGCTCGATTTTCTTAATCAAGTGGTCTGCGGCGCATTTATATCCTGGAAACTTGATACAACTTGGCTGTGTTTCAACCGATAATAGATTTTTTGTTTTATTAGAAAGATAATTTACTCTAGATTATGGTTTATTAATTAATTTAATTGAAACGCAGTTATTAGTATCAAAAATTTTGTGAAAAATGATTTTTTTTGTTTTGATAATTTTTATATATAAATGCATATTTGCACTTTGAACTCAATGCGCGTCCAGAAAGCATTGTCCGATTTGGCTCAAATTTTGCGCACTAAAGTTTTAGATCAAGTGTCACAATAATCCGACCCGCTGTCACCCTAATGTGCATACACAGTGGCGGACACTAGGTAGGAGATTATTTAAATGCCGATCTTTTCACTTAAATGAAAATAATTATAAAAAACTTTGATACAAAGTTGATGATTGTTAAACAACCTTTAAAACAATATATAATACTTAGCATGCTTTATACAAAACCATTTTTAAAATAAAGAAAGAAAACAAAACTAACAAATTTCGTGTCAATCGCATAATTGGACACGTAATCTAGATAACGAGTTATTGTGGTAAAACGGTTCTTTGAACCGTTATTTTTTCTGCTGAGTGAGTTCATGTTTATTCTAATGCAAATGACGAATCATTTTGAAGGTGTAGTGTTAAAAGTGCAGATTAAAATTGCAATGGATCAAAGAAAAAAACAAATAATTTCCCAAACACGGTATATAATTATAAGATTGCATGGAGAGGGTAAATCAGGGAATAAAATCGGTGAAATTATTGATCGATGTCCGTCCACTGTTCATGCTATCATTCAAGGCTATCAGCAAAATTTTTAAGCAGAAAATAAAAGCCGTATTGGCCACGGAAAGAAATTAAATGATTATGATGAGTGACGGATTTTGAGGGAAATAAAAACAAAACCATTCACGACGCCGAATAAATTGAAGAATATGGTTAAAACGGATTGGGAAAAATATGTGAAATAGTGACACCCATAGACCTTTGTGGAAGTTTATAAGTTATGAATGGGATTAGCTGTGCGAAAAATGGGCAGGATCATACTAAAGGGCGTGGCACTTTCTAAATAAAGTAAATATTAATACCTGTAGAATTATGATAGCAAGATCTTTTGGATCGGACCATAATAACGATAATGATTCACAAACAAACACATATACATTGATGATTTTATGGCTGCAAATATTTCTTCATAATTTTGGGCTACAGAACAACCTAATCTCCTTTCAGCTCGGTACACTTTCCCCAGCCAATTTTAATCGCGTCGATACCCTGTTTGAAGGAAGAACTGTCTAGATCGTTAAAATAGCCCTCAACCGCAGATTCTAACTCTTGCTTGTTGGCAAATCTTTTACCACCGAGCCATTTTTTCAAGTTTGGAAATAGAAAATAATCCGAGTGAGCTAAATCTTGCGAATTAGGTGTGCGATGAAGCAATTCGGCCTTTTTTTAACTTAATTTCATCACTTAAAAAACGCTGCATTAAGTTAGCATAATACTCGCAGTTGATTGTGTTTTTATACCCTATACCACTACTATGTTTGGGTATAATGACTTTGTGCTGCTGTTTGTAACTACCAAAAATATTTCATATTTTGAGAATCACTTTCTGAGCCGATTTAGCGATGTTCGTCCGTCCGTCCGTCCGTATGTGTGTTCATATAAACCTTGCAATCAAACTACAGGTGAATATATTTTGATGAAATTTGGTATATAAGCTTTTATCGGCCATAGGATGAACGCTATTGAAATTGGTGAAATTCGGTCCATGTTCAAACCTAGTCCCCATACAAATGACCGCTATGAAATCAACATAAATTGCCATAAGATCCAAATTATCATATAGATCTCAGTCAAATTGGGTTTGTATGTGTTTATTATATGTATCCATTAATCAGTGGTCCAAAAATCATGCCTATAGGACAATTCTTAAACATAGGCCCCATATAGAGCTGCATCCCGATCTTCACTTAAATCTATCAAGAAACAAAAACATTGCAAAGATTTTTCTCAAATTTGGTGTGTATACATTTTTCAAAATACAAGTGACTTTACCAAATATGGTTAGGATTGCTCCATTTTTCGACCTAGTCCCCATATAAATATAGCACCAGCAGCCAAAAAAAATTAAGAACAATTACACTCAAATTTGGTTTATGCTTATTTTCTATATCCAATTAGTTGGACCTAAACCATGGTATAGGGTATCATATCATATAGCCGGTCTACACCGACTATAATTTTCTTACTTTTTTTTTTTTTTTTAAGATAATCAATAAAAATTATGGAAGGTGCATTCCAAAGAACACATGCCATGACCCTGCCAACAGGTGGCACTGTCTTCGCCTCTTTGGACACGGTTCTCTCACTTCAGTCCACTTTTTTGATTGTTCCTTTGTCTCAGATGGGAAGTGGTGGATCCATGTCTCATGGTTACGAATCGACGAAAAACATCGCCAAACACACTATTGAAATGTCTTCACGACGTTGTTTTTGTTATATTCTGAGCAAACGCGACAGCCATCTTGCGTTCAGCTATTCAGCAGCACTTTTTGAAATACCTATCATTTTAGCTAGATCAAGCACCTTCAACCGACGATCATCCAACGCCACTTTGTTGATTTTCATAAACGCTTCTGGCGTGGCCATCTCAATTGGTCGATCACCCAATATTTTATAGTCGAAAAAGCAGACTCCCCCAAAGTAGAATCTGGCTTTAATATTGGTTGGTGACCAATCTTTTCCAAGTTTACAAATTCACTGAGTTTGTTTACTTTTTTTGATGGCTCCAAAAATATACTAAACAACGTGGCGCATTGGAACTTAAAACATATGTTTTATACGGTTGTCACTTTTTACCAAAGTAATTTTTTCAAACTACAGCCGCCATCTTTACGTCATATTGCGCTGTTCTGGGAGCGTCCTCGTATTCAAGTAAATATTAATCAACTAATTAGCATAAGCAACCCTTAAATCAGATGTGAAAAACTATTCTCATACATTTTAAGGCCTTGTAACATTTCAACATTATTAAGCGTTATTGTTATTACAGAGATGCAATTTACTTTTTTTAATTTCACTATTTAATAAAAACAATACAATAAATGCCTGATTTTCCTGCTTCATTTATTTTCATTTCCGCAATGGTCCCATTAATATATCATGTATTTAATGGGTTTTTAGTACTTTTTCCCTACTTTCTGGCTTATATGCCTCATTAAAATTAGAAAAAAAAAATTTTAAAAAAATCATTAACATAGAAAAATGCTAAACAAACGAAATAAATAAGAATTAAAATGAAATCAGTGAAAGATATACGAGTATATGCATAAATAAATAAAACGTGGTAAAGCAATTAATAGTGCTCAACAAAAAAAGTGACCTATTTTAGGTTTAGAAAACAAAAAACGTATGTTTTTGTTAACCAAATAACCAGTAACCAACAAAAATATATACATAAATATTTTAATGGAGTTTAGGGTTACCGAAAATAAAATATACTCTTAAAAAACTTAAGTCAACTGTTAGTACTTCATATAAGTTATTTTTACATCCGTACCACTACGAGTATTAAACTTAATTCTTATTAAGATTTAGAAGAAGCAAACAAAAAATAAAACAAAAATCCTATGTTCAAACTTTAACTAGAGACAAACAGATAATAACCATGATAATGACTTAAGATATTTCTTGTTTTTTTTTTTTTTTTTTGCTTTTCTTATTTCTTTCGAATAACAAAAAAAAAACATAAAAGAAGATGTCTCGTGTCTAAAAAAAAAAGATTTCAAACTGCATGCAACTTAAATATAAATACTCTGACTATATGGCATGATAGATAAATGTTTTTTTTTTTGTTTTTTTTTTTTTTTATATATATACAACTTAAACATTTTTGTTTGTCGAAGAGTTTTTTAATTTCATTTGCCACCCAAAAAGTTGCTGGTTGAAGGAATTTTTCGGATTTAGTATGAAAAGATTATATAAAATTCTTTTAGTTTAGTAATGCTTATACATATGTATATATAATAAATTTCATTACTTGAAAAGTACGTGTTATTTCAAATTCCAATGAAAAAATTAATAATAAACGAAAAAATTATTTAGAAAAAAAAAAAATAGAAAAGACTACTCCGAAGTGTTCATAGACTATTTGACCAGCGATGCCAACTTTTTTCAAGTAAGAAGAGCAAAACAGTACCACAAAAATCGCTAAATTGGAATGTAACTAAAAGCGCTAAAAACCGCTAGTTATATGTTTGTATGTATTCATTTATTTTTTTTTTTATTAATTTTCAAACAAATTATACATTATTTGTAAATTTGAGCTCATTTAGTAATTAATGAAATATTTTGAAGTGTATATCAATAATAAATATTTTAAAAAAGTTAAAATCTTTAAAATCATTTTCAAATTAAACAAGTAAGAAAATTATAGTCGGTCTAGACCGACTATGCGATACCCTATACCATGGTTTAGACACCCGATCTCTTCGGTCCAACCAATTGTATATAGACAAGCATAAACCATTTGAGTGCCATTGTTATTAATTTTTTTGATTGCAGATATGAAAAAGTTTATATCGGGTGCTATATTTATATGGGGACTAGGTCGAAAAAATTACCGATCCTGGCCATATTTGGTAAAGTCAATCATATTTTGAAAAAATATACACAAATCAAATTTGAGAGAAATTGTGCAATATTTTTTTTTTTTTTTTTTTTTTGATAGATTTAAGTGAAGATCGGGAAGCAGCTCTATATGGGACCTATGACTAAGAATTGTCCTATAGGGATTATTTTTGGACTACTGATTAATGGATAAAATAAACACATACGAACCCCATTTGTCTAAGATCTATGTGATAATGTGGATCTTTTGGCAATTTATTCGATTTCATAGGGGTCATTTGTATGGGGACTAGGTCTGAACATGGACCGATTTTCACCAAACCCTTATGAGTTCGACTTAAATTACCAGAATATCAAAATTAGAATATAGATCTCGGTCAAATGGAGTTTGTTATGTTTATTACATCCATTTATCAGTAGTCCAAAAATAAACTCTATAGGACAATTCTTAGTCATAGCCCCCATTAAATCTATCAAAAAAACAAAAATATTGCACAGATTTTCCTCAAATTTGGTTTTTTGGAAGATATAACTGACCTTGCCAAATATGGTCAGGATCGATCCATTTTTCAACCTAGGCCTCATATAGCGTCCGATATGAACTTTTAGATATCCGAAGGCAAAAAAAAACTTGCCACTCAAACTAGGTTTATGTTTATTTTCTATATCTAAATAATTACAAGAAAGAGATAGAGTCTTTAAACGCATGGTATAGGGTATCATATATTCGGTATAGACCGACTACAATTTTCTTAATTGTTTTTTTTTTTTTTTTTTTTGTTTTTGCAAGTTAGGTACTTCCATCCAAAATAAATCAGTTATGTCTCTATTTTTCCTCTTACGTAGTTTTATATGGGTGAGACAATTTTCGCACTGTTCGATTTCTTTTTTTATGTTTTACAAATTCATTTATTTTTGAAAAAATTATGGTAAAGAGATTTTGTGAACTCAATTAAATTTTGTTTATTAATTTTTTGTCCAAATCTTCAATATTATTGTCAAAACTACAACCTAAACAACAAATTTCATAAAGTCCGAATCGATCTCATCCTTCAAATAATAAAAATTTACCGTAGGTGCAATTATCTGTTTTTATTACCCAATATAACTCATCAAAAAAAGTCTTGTATGGTCCGCACATTGGTCTGCGAATGCCAGATTAATTTTTCGTACTTCTGATAAAATTGAGGCAAGTAGTTTTTATAAATATAGTCTTTGGAATCATTTTATATACATATATTTTTTAACGTCTCACATGATTCGGCATTAACAGCGCACAGTGGGGCCTTTTGACTTTTTCGCTGCAAAAATCATAACTTTTAAACTAATTAAGATATTTTTTTAAAATTAGAAATTATTTTGAAAGGTGACTTCTTAGCCTTTATCAAAGTTCAATATTATTTTCATGCTAATATTACATGTTGCATATATAAATTTTGAACTAAAAGTGTTTTTGACCCAAAGACGAACCCTACTTAAATTTGTTGGAATCAGCCCATGTTTGGACCTAGTCCCCATACAAATATTCCTTAAAAATTCCAATGAAATTTGAATCATAACGGTTTATTAGGCCAGTGACGAGATCTATAAAAAAATCTTTGAGATCGGTCCACGTTTGGACCTAGCACCTGTACAAATTTTCTTCAAAATTTGGTTAAAATGCCACAAAAGATGCTAAATTGGCTAAATTCTGTATTATATTTAAAAAATTACAAAAAAAAAATAGTGCAAAAAAACACTGTAAAATTTTAATGAAATCGGACCACTATCGGACCTATTTTCGCGATTTTTTTTTTATAAAAGAAAAACACCCAAAGTTCTCAAAATTCCAAATTTCGAATGAAATTTTATTTACTAATCACTCAAAGGACTTATAATTTAACAATACATATTGTTTAAATCGGAAAGTCTAGAAAAAAAAATTCCACTCTAATCTAACATGTTAAACTAATATTAAATTTTTGTATTAATATTACAGATACACATTTTTGAAATATTTTTAATATCTATAATATTAATAGGCTAGGCGGTTTTTTGGGGCTAATGTTTTGTTCTACAGTTTTATCCCAACTTTGATCAAACGTATATTATTTGAAAGGTATTTCTTTTTAGCCGTTTTGCAGATTCACAGATTTTTCAATTTTTTCCTTTATTTTGAGTAAATTGCATTTCAAGTTGCTACTAACACATACATAAAATTATACAATGCTATGTGTGTGTTTAGTAAATTTGTTAATGTGTTTGTAATAAAATGAGTCTGTTTTTTGTATTGATTTCTGAATTGGCTATAATTGATTATCATACTTTTAGGGTCTTTATTTAATGAAAAAATAAAATTTCATAGAATTTGCGCTCGAATTTCGAGGGCTGGAATCTGCTAGTTAATATATTAATGCTATAGATATTAAGTTATTTAGTATATTTTTTTTTTTTTTTAACTAGTATAGTTTTTTTATTAGTTACTTCCCTTTAAAATAGTGAATAACATTGGGAGCGTTCTTCCAAATCCTTTCAAGATCTTACATGTCTTCGTGATGAAATTAGTGGGTCTGACGTGCGTCTTAGTGCGTCAACATATTGAAAAGGTCCTCATTCTGTCTTATCCTCGAAATCTTGCGAATATTCGTGTAACTAAATTTTTTGTAGTCTTTGTTTTTGCATTCCTGGGCTTCTTCTGACAATTTTCCAATTGGTAAGCATTGATATTCAATTAAATTTTTACCATAAGCCCAAATCTTATATCCCGTAGGAGTAAGTTTCTTCTCAGGGTACATTTGAGCCAAAAGTTGGGCAGTGTTTGATGCATAATCATCAAACATTGGGTCAATTACCATTTCTCTAGAGTTTATAACATGCCAACCTTTTTATAATATTATTGTCGACCCCAGTAATTCGGGCTGCTACCTCATCATTTTAAAAATTATTATTTTTTTATTATTATGTTATCTTCATTTTTTGTAAATTGTAAATTTTCGACCTTTAAAAAATAATACAAGTAGCGCAAGAAATTTTTTATTTTTTTATTTATTTTTTTTTATTATTTTATTTTTTTTTATTTTTTTATTTTTTTATTTTTATTTATTTTTTTTTTTTTTTTATTTTTTTTTTGAGTGTGAGAATTTGAACACTGAAAATTTTGGGCCGCTTAAAAATAATTCAGGTAGAGCAAGCGGATTTTTTATTGTGCTGAATTCATTAACAAAATTTTGATCATTGCCTTCCAGAATTTGTAGATTTTATTATTGCCAATACATAAAAATTACAAAAAATTAACAATCTTCTTAAAAACACTTCGCAATCGTATAAAAATCAAAACAAAATATGAAAAAATTTTAAATTTCTGCTTTCAAGCACCAAAAAAAAAAAAATCGTGAAAAATAATATAAAAATCTGCAAAAATTAGATAATATTTGGTATTTTATAACCTTTAAAATAAGCCATATAACTCTAAAATCGATTAGTTTTTCACTGAGTTATGGCAAAACACGTTCACCCATCTATCCAGTGTATGTCAAGATGTTTTTACAACTTTATGGTTGTTGCGTGCAGACTGGCAAGAATATGCAACCAAGTTCACTTTAACTAGTTAGGTACTAGTAAAGGTACTACCACACGATGTGTTTTTTACATATGTACTGTCAAATTTTCCCACAACAAAAGTTGTACACATCGTATGATACATATGAAACATTGTTTATGTAAAATACATGAGGAAAGTCACATGTACATTTTTTAATTAGAACAGGTTCTATTTTGGCATGACAAACATATGAGAATACAACACTGCTTGTGGCGAAAGAAAAACGGAGTAAATTATAAAGATTAATATTGAAAGAAAAATAAATTGTTTAATATTAATTAACAATTAAAGAATATATAAAATATATAACTTTATATTTAATAAACAAAAATGAATTAAATTAAATCAGCTGTTGTTTAGATTTAGAGGTTATGTCATACGGATAGCAAAAATTTTGAATCGTACATATTTAAAATGATAATTTTGACAGACATACGGAATTACATATGGATAAAAAAAAGTGACAGTACATATGTAAAAAAACACATCGCGTGATATGACATTAACATATTTAAACATTTTTAGTTCTATTCTATAAACTACCAAAATATAGTATATTTGAAAAACTGAGACTATAGAAAAAGTAAATGACAAAATAACATCAGTTTTATGTTGTCTTATAGAAAATAAAAATACCTTTCAAACGACACCAAAAGCATGATAATCGCAAAAGCATTATAGTATGCCTACAATTTGATTTGAAAGAGGATATTTTTCAAAAAATTTTGCGCCTTTTTCTAAAAGCTAAAATATTACAACTTTGCGGAGCTCCATCCATAATTTTTATCCGATTTTAACCATTTATTGATTCTTAACCTTTGAGAAATCCTCTATCCTATACATTCATTGATTTTACTGAATGCCACGCTATTTGGGAAAGGCGCCGTTAAAATTAGTTTTCAACTCAAACCACATATCCAAAATTGCTTTAATGGCTGTTTCCATAGAAATCCATCTGGTAGGTGCTACAAACGCAATTTTTCGTAGCATATTGGAATCTTTGTTAATCAACTTATTTATCTTATTATATAATTTTTGTGTTAGTGGGGAATAGGAGAACCAATTATGAGTCTCTCAAAAAGTTTAAATTTGGTCGATCCAAATTGTTTAAATGTGAACAATTTTATTTAACATGAACTGTTGTATTTAAAAGGTGCTAAAAGCACTACAAAGAGCAACAACGAAAGGCTTTTTATGGAAAAAATGCGCTTTTTGGGTAGTTTAAAAGCGCTAAATATAGCGCGCAAAGCGCTAAGTTGCCATCGTTGCATTTGACAGCTATAGTAAGAAGAGCTAAATAAAATAAAATCACTCAAGCATTTAGGCAAGCGTTATTTAAAAAAGGGAAGGTTCATGAGCGGTAGCCGCAATTCGTGAAGACACTTGGAACTGTTATAGAACACGAAAAAATAAATCACACATTTTTTTTTCGTCTTTTTTTTTTTTGCTGTTCAATCTGAGCTTTTTCAATATATCGGCTAGTTAGTGTTTTAGACAATTCTTCCCAAAGAGACATGTTTGATGATGGCAACCCTGTGCATAAGATATAGGCAATATGGGTATCAATAATTTTATTTTTATGAGTACATAAGCAATATGTTCCAAAAAAAAGTTATCGAAAATAATATATTTGTTATTTTATAACAGGTTAAGCCGATAGCCTAAGTTGCTAGTGCTTTAGACTTAAGATTTATTGTATTTTTAATTATAATAAATATCTAAATAATAATAATAATAACAGGACCAATATATAAGGGCGTTTTTAAGCTATTTTCAACAATATATAACGCAATCACAAAACCTAATGTGTTTTTAATCATTTGAAAGTAAAATCAAAATATTTCTTGACTGATGGTGGAAAAAATATTTCCAAACCTTAAGGGCGTTTTTCAACGATATATAACACTAAACACAAACGTTCAAAGAATATACAGAATTCGCACAAAAGCTTATACAAACATTCTTTAAGATGCTAAACAAAATCTAATACGTTTTATTATTTTCTATAAAAATAAAAAATTTTATTTTCGATCTTTATCAATTTAATGATTGAGTTAAAAATACGGAACGCTAAATGTAAGTTTAGCAAAAACAAATTGTTTTTCTTGTTTTTTCAAGACAAAAACAAACATGTATATTGTAGTACGCAATATGTACTCATATACAAACATATTTGTTTCAATGTTGTTTTATATTTTAGTTTGTTATATTGGAAGAGGCTTAAATAGTATAAACTCTGCTTGAATTCTCATTTGGTTGTTTTTCAGCAAATGTATATGAATTTAACTTTTTGCCAAACAAATCTATTGCTTTTGGTTACTGATGAGGGTTGGTGACTCTTCCCGAAACAGTTGTATAACCTGTCATGCAGAATATAGATCAATTTTTGAAACAAATGTGCTTACTTTATTTAAAGTAAAAACATTTGATCTTGAGCCTGAATAATTTCAAAATTTAATACGTTTTTAACCATTTGAAACTGAAAACAAAATATTTCTTGATTTATGGTCGGAAAAATACTTCCAAACCTTAATATTTACTTGCTGAATTTTCCACACAATTTATATATTTATATGTATGTATATACAGAGGCGGACAAAATAATTAACGCATAATCCTACATTTACTATTTCAACAAAACAAATGAAATAAGCATATCTATTAGCGTTTGAAAATAATAAATGCAAATTGTCCATTACACCCATTTTAATGGAGACAAAATTATTCATACAATGTAATATTTAAAGTTGTAAAATTCAATCTTTTAACTAATATGGCAGCACTCTGTATATAAAAAGAACAGTTAAAAATTTACGTCTTTTAATTTTATCTGTTCAGCTTTCGTATCATTTTTTTATTTTTGTAAAATTTTCAAAAACTGTTAAAATGGGTCGTAAAAAGAATCCACGGAGACAATTAATACTGGAGATGTATAAACAGAAAAAGTCATGTGTAAAAATTTGAGAAATTGTTAAGAGAAGCCCGATTTATCGTTTGTAGCATCAGAAAACGTTTTAAAAATGATACAGAACTTCAAAGTCTTTCACATACTTGTAGACCTCAAAAGCATGCTAAAAAAGAGGAAAAAGAAATAGAAAATTGCGAAAAATCCAAAATCAATAGTTTCCATCAGATTGATTTTTTGTAGACAATTGTAAACAATTTCATCGTAAATCATAAAAAAGGGTCAATAAAATTTGAAAATATTTGACAATACACGAGCCACAACACGACCTTAAAATATAACTGAACTCGAACCTGTTTATTGTTCATGTTCTATTTTCCGCTGTACACGAGCCAGAACACGAACTTAAAATATAACTGAACTCGAACCTGTTTATTGTTCATGTTCTGTTTTTCGCTGAACACGTACCACAACACGAACTTAAAATAAAGCTACACACGAATCTGTGTGGTTTATGTGTGTTCGAAACAAAGAATACGCGATAGAAAAATGTTCGTGTAGATAACGAAATTTTAAAACGAAACACAGTCATTATGTGTTCGGTACCGTACAAAATTTAGAAACACACATAATTGATATGAAAATAAAAATATGTGTTTATTGGTCTGAGCTATGTTTGTTTACATATATGTACGAGTTTTTTATTCAGTGTGTGTTTTTTTCTGAACTCTGCTTAACACTAATCGCAAATACAAACAAATGTGTGAATAATTAAGACCTCATGAAAATCGATGTGATATTTAGTTTTTGTGCATTACTTTATAAAGTTATTTATGTTTATTTTTTTAGTATTTTTAATAACTTTATAAATAAATTAATAGTTCATATAAACAAAATCCAGCAATAAATTCATTTCTTAAGGAGATATAGTTGATACTTATGAAGGAAAGGCATGTGTGAATAATTTTGTCCGCCTCTGTATATAGTTTTTTCTTAATATTAACGATTTTCAAACATTTTTTCTTACAGTTTTGATTTGTATTATTTTTTTCAATTCTAGAAAAAAAAAAATACATTTCAACACCTCGTATATCTGTAGAAGAAAAAAATCCTGAGGGGGAGGGTGTAAACATCTAGCAATTAAAGATTTTTTATGTCACATTTTTAAAATCAAAGAGAAAGCGTCATCTATGTATCACTTATAGCAATCAACTGTATGGACTCTGCTAATATAAAAATATTTATTATTATTTATTATTTCAACCGGTTAATTTTTAATTTTTCGTTTTTCATTTTTTATTTTTCATTTTTTATTTTTTCTTTTTTCTTTTTTCTTTTTCATTTTTCATTTTTTATTTTTCTTTTTTCATTTTTTACTTTTTATTTTTAATAATTTTTTACTTTTTATTTTTAATAATTTTTAATTTTTAATTTATCATTTTTTATTTGTCATTTTTTATTTTTCATTTTTTATTTTTCATTTTTTATTTTTCATTTTTCGTTTTTCATTTTTCACTTTAATTTTTCATTTTTATGTTTCATTTTTCATTTTTTATTTTTCATTCTTTGGTTTTCAATTTTAATTTTCATTTCTTATTTTTAATTTTTTGTTTTTCAATTTTCATTTTTTATTTTTCATTTTTCACTTTTCATTTTTCATTTTCATTTTACATTTCAATTTTTTACTTTTCATTTTTTATTTTTCAGTTTTCGTTTTTTATTTTTCATTTTTCGTTTTTCATTTTTCATTTTTCATTTTTCATTTTCCATATTTCATTTTTATATTTTTCATTTTTCATTTTTTATTTTTTGTTTTTCAATTTTCAAAATATTTATTATTATTTATTATTTCAACCGGTTAATTTTTAATTTTTCGTTTTTCATTTTTTATTTTTCATTTTTTATTTTTCATTTTTCATTTTTTATTTTTCTTTTTTAATTTTTTACTTTTTATTTTGTGAAATAGAAATTTACCCCCCTGCGCGTATTAATGTTTACACATCAATCGCTGAGAAAATCAACCTTGTTTCTCAAAAATTAACATAGGCCGACATTTTTAGAGCCTGGCACCAGAGTAAATTTTTCATAAAATATTTTTGTTTTTAAAAAGTGGTTGATTTCTTAATTAATTGATTAATTGGTCAATCAGAAGGTTTGATTTAAATTCAATAGTATCAAGTTAATCATAAATTTAAATAATCATACGAGTCTTGTCAAACTATGAAAGTCTGTACATATTATGTTTTATTTTCAATTTACAAAATTTCACATAGAGTCTATTATATTAACTATTAACTAGCAGATTCCAGCGCTCGAAATTCGAGTGCAATTTCTAGGCAACGTTATTTTTCAACTTAGCCAATACACAAACCAACACTTTTTTATTATTATTATTATTGTGAATGTACATAAGAAACTCATTAACAAATACATTAACAAATTTAATAAACACACGCATAGCATATGTATAATTTTATGTATGTGTTACTAGCAACTTTAAATGCAATTTACTCAAAATAAAGGAAAAAATTTAAAAATCTGTAAATCTGGTGAACAGCTAAAAAGAAATACCTTTCAAATAATATATGTTTGGTCAAAATCGGGATAAAACGGTAGAACAAAATATCGGTATCAAAATATCGCCTAGCCTATTAATATTACAGATACTGTGCCCAATTGTAAAGATAACTTTTTAATTTAAACTTCACAGGTTTTATCAATTTGGGTAATCAATTTTTTTTTTTTTTTTTAACTGACATCTGTATCAAATTTCATGTCAATACTCGTACCTACATTTGTTCTATATTGACGTTGGTTTTTGTAAACAACTTAAAGTATATTTGTCGATGTTATCATGGGTGTGAAGTTAGCGACGTTTTTCAAAAATATTATGCAGTATATAGAGAATTAGGGTTTTCATAAAGGTGTCCTAACTGTTGTGTGAGTCGTATGTGCTAAAACTGTACAACAGTTGTATAATTATTGTTGATATCCACGATACAAAAAAATTATACGACAATACAACGTTTGCATGTGTGTTTTAGCGGTGTACTATATGATCAGCTGTTCCTTGTTTACTATTTAGTCAGCTTTTTTAGTTTATTCCAAATATTTTTTTTTACGTTCCTTGTAACTATTGTGGAAAATAGTAGAAATAAATAAAAATGGAAGGAAACAATTACATTTATGTAGGTAAGTTTTTGTGTAAAAGAACAAATACTTTGCTTTCGATTTTTTTTTAGAATTTAATATATGAATAAACGACAGGGTGTTCTCATATCTACTATTTGACGACTTGTATATCTTGACAACTTGGAACTTCAGTGCACCTTATTAATTCTCTAAATGTTACAGGAACATGTTCGTACGGTAGTAATTTACTAGTCTACGAATAAACCTCGTTTTCGTCGCTTCTAATATTTCCGGATAAGAGATAACACATTGCGGTGTTTATTTTTTTATCCTCGTGTTTCTGCCCAGCATGCAGTTAGGTTATGTAATTAATTGCATGCGTTCTGGTTATATGACATAACCTTTCATTTAATATTTGGTTTGTAATCCACACATAATGTGTGCAACCAGTCCTGGTATATGAGTATTTTACTATACTCAACCCAACCTCTGTTAGTGACAAAAAATTTAACCCAAAAAAAAAGAACATGTTCGATATGTTTTTTGTAAAGTTAGCGACGAAAATTAAATACATTTTACAAATAAGTTGAGGGATTTAGTCATATGGTGGGATTTATAGGTTAGGAGTATTGGTTTACTAAAGATCAAAACTATTAAAATCGGTTTTAAAAAACATATGCAATTATTATTATTATAAGACAATATGGGGAGAAAATTGAACGATGAGAAGCTTCGCCCTCTATAGGGGTTACGTTTTTGAGAAATATCGTTTTAAAAAATATTTAACATTTTTGAAAAACCAATATAACTTTGGTCGCTTGAATTGAAAAATATTTAACTTTGTTAAACAGAAAAGTTCCATTAAAATTTGTTTGCGCAATGAAATTGTTGCTGCAGAAACGTTAAGGATATTCTAGAAGGCTTTCGCTAGAATATCCTTATGTCGAAAAGAATGTTTACTAACAGTTCCAGGAAGGCAGAGAAAGCGTAGAAGGCAAAAAGCGACCGGACAATAAAAATCATCAACAGATGAAAAACACGTCAAAGAAATCAAAAAATTGGTGCTGAAAAATTGTCGATTGACAATTAGAGATGTTACTGCTACTGTTAACATTTCAAAGAGATTAGTCAACGCCATCTTGGGCCTTCCAGCACGTCAAATCTCGATTGTGTTATTGGAACACAAAATTTTTTGCAAAAAGATTTTCGCTAATATGTCTGAAACAATACTTTCTGACTGCCACAACGAAATGAACTGAATAAGAATGGCTGAGGAGACGTGGATCTATGTCTACGACCCCGAAACAACTGAGCAAACAAGCGAAAATTGAGCAAAAGGTGGATCAAGAAAGTCGTTCAAAAATCAAGGCCATGTTAAACAGTTTTCTTTGATTATATTGCGTGAAGCTTTTCGCTAAAAGATACCAGAAGAATGGCGAGATAATAAAACATAGAAACGATAACCAAAATTTTAACAAACAATAGCTTTCCAAAAAATCTTATAAAAACTTTAATAACAAATGCAGTGAAGAAAATAGAAAACAAAACATCTGGCCACCCTAATACCGACAAGGAGAAAAAACAATTTTTCAGTGTAAAATACATCCCGGGCCTCACTGACAAACAGAACATCAAAGAAACAATAGAGGAGAAAAACATATGTTTTGCTTATAAGCCTAATAAAACTTTAAGCTCTATATTTACAAACATAAAAACACCAATAAACAAACAACAACAAAGCAACGTTGTTTATGAAATATCATGTAAAGGAATAAACGATCAAAGCTGCGATTTGGTTTACATTGGTACTACAAAAAGAACACTAGAAACAAGAATAACAGAACATAAAATGGACATAAACAAATCAAAAGAAAGTACTGCATTAGCACAACATATAAAAAATACAAATCATACGGCAGATTTTGACAAAATACGAATATTAGATCGAGAAAAAATAGAAAAGAAAAGATTCACAATAGAGACGTTAAGGATACAACAGAAAATAAAAAAGACGATGAACTTAAAAGAAGACACACAAAACATTAATGCCAGTTACTGTGTTGCAATATTATAATTAAACTGTGATATAATTTTTAAGTTTGTGTTTGATATAATTTTCATGTTTACTGTTTTTTATGTTTGTCTACAACAAATTATTTTTCAATGTAATAAAAACATTTTTTCTTACTGTAAGTCATAATTGTTTGTGGTAAAAGTTTTTGCAATGTTGTAAATATATTTTTCTTTTAATTTAAATAGACGAATCCCTTGATAAAGTGAACATAACATTCACGAAACGTTGGGAAAATATGGATTAAATGCATTTTTAATTACATAAAGAACTTTAGGCCTTACTAGCTAAAATAAATATAAATATAATAAACAACTACATTGGCCAACCAACATAAATATAGAGATAATTTTTGGTTTTTAAACACATTGAATTGGATCTTCAAAACCATTTCGCAGAAAATTCGACTCATATCGTTCCACAATTCACCATATTTAGCACCGTGTAACTTCAGGCTCTTCAATAGACTCAAAGGCCATTCCAACGACACCGCTTTGAATCGTTTGAGAATCACTCTATTATATCGAAATAGCATTACTTTGAATGCCAAGAAAATGATTTTGAAGAATAAATAAAGATTTATCTATTTGATAACAAAAGCAGTGATGCCAGAAGTAGGGAAAATTCCCTACAAGTAGGTTTTTTTGACTTAAAAACATGAGCGTAGGGAAATAGGGACAGATTTTTCATATTCGACCAAAAGTAGGGATTTTTTTTTTAATTTTAAAAATAATTTTCCTTTCTAAATCCTTCGGAAACTGTTTATCGTTTTTCTCGAAAAAATGTTTTTGTCGAATTGAACAAAACAATATTTCTATGACGAGTTGGCAATATCAGGCGTTTTTTTATTAAATTTTTAACGTTTATTGTTTCACTATAGTTAGCATCACTTAACCAGTCATATTGGCAATATCAGGTGTTTGTTTTGTTTCTTTTTTGTAAAAAACTGAATTCTTTGTAAAGAAAAATTGTTTTATGTGGATTGTGAATTGAAATTATAAGGTAAGCAATATTTTGGCATAATTTAAATGCTCTGAAGTCGGACTAGTGAAGTTTTATCTTTAAACAGAAAATGTCTTCAAGTGAATCTTCACATGGCCGCAGAAGCCCCCCAAAAAAATATAGGAAACAAAAGTTTCGCCCTATATGGCTTGACGAAAGCGAGTTTAAAGGATGGCTGGAAGTAATACCAAAAGACATATACAAATGCAGGTGCTCCTCATGTGGAAAAATTTTGAACTGTGGGAAGTCGGAGCTTTTCAAGCATAGCTTAAGCAAAATACACAAGAAAAATGTGGTCTCACTCAAAAATGCACAAAAGATTGACATGTTTACCAACAAACAAAATAAGGCGGAGGACCCAGTTAAAAATTTTGAAATACGAATCAGTATGTTTTTTGCAGAGCACAATGTGGCATTCCAAGTTGTTGATCACCTTATACCCCTGTTAAAAGAAATTGTACCGGATTCGGAAATTTTAAAAAAGTGCAAATTGGGAAGAACTAAATGTACAAAAATTATACAAAACATATTAGCCGAAGAGGAAAAATCCAAATTGATTTCAAAATTAAGAAAGTATAATTTTTCTGCTTTAGTTGACGGAAGCACAGACATATCGTCAAAAAAAAGCCTATGTGTTCTGGTCAAATTTTTTGACGAAGAATCTGAAAAAATTACTGTGCAGCTTTTAGATCTCATACCAGTTGGTACTGACGGTACTGCTAAATCATTGTACACACTGTTTAAAAACACAATTTTGAGTTATTCTATACCATTTGACAACGTAGTTGGAGTAGGTTCCGATGGAGAAAATACCATGGTTGGTAAAAACGATTCATTTGTTTCCCGTTTCTTGGAGGACAATCCACACAGTATAAATATCAAATGTATTTGTCATTCTGCAGCTCTTATTGCTAACAAAGCATGCTTGGAACTACCGCGAGCACCCGAGGAGTTAATTCGTCAAATTGGCACATATATTTCAGGTAGCTCAAAAAGGTGTACAGAGTTGGAGGAGTTCCAAGTTATGATGAACGAAGAAAAACGAAGAATTTTAAGAACTTCCGAGACTCGCTGGTTGTCTCGTCAAAAATGTATAGAACGTATACTGCATTATTGGAACGTTCTAATCGAATACTTTAAAAGTGCACACGCTCGTGATAAATTAAAATCGGCTGAATGGATTTGCGCCGAATTCAGTAACGTATGCAACAAAGCATATTTATTGTTTTTAAAGTATGCTTTAAACTACCTCAACGAACTAAATGCACTTTTTCAATCGAAAAAAATTTTAATCCATGTACTTCATTCGGAGTCAGTTAAAATATTTCTAAAACTTGGACAAAATTGTATAAAAAAAACGGAGTTAAAAACAAATTGCATAGTTCGTTCACCCCATGTATCATTACCGATTCAAGAAGTTTTTCTGGGACCTGAATGCGAAGAATTTTTGAAACAATTGCCCGAAAAAAATATGCTGCAAATAAAAATGGATTGCCTTAAATTTTATATCAAGGCATTGGAAGAAATTCAAAACCGACTTCCATTAAAAACAGAATCTCTTTTTAAAGAAATGGAATTTTTAAATCCTATGGCTGCATTTGGAGAAAATAAGGAGGATTTAAAATTTTTTTATTTGTGCCAAAAATTTGACTTAAATTTAAATGAATTGACACAAGAGTGGAGATCACTGGAGTACAGTTTTTCTAAAAATGAAATCAAATCTTTTGAAAAAATTGGCATCGTACAATTCTGGTGCAAAATTATGCAAGCGAAAAATTTTAATGACAATTTTATATTTCCCAATTTATCAAAGTTGGTAAAAAAAACTGTTTGCATTACCTCATGCAAATGCGGATGCTGAACGAATATTTTCGGTAGTTACCGATGTTCGTACCAAAAAAAGGAACAAATTGAGCCACGATAATTTAAATTCCATATGTATAATAAGATCCTTCTTGCAAAACGAAGAAATTGATTGCAAAGATTTTAAGTGCAATCAAAATCATTTTGAAAAGTTTAATTCAAATGTTCTTTATACTTAAACTTTTTTTTTTGTTGGTTTTTTTTTTATAGAATAATCTATAATTTAAATGAATTGTTATTTTTGTTTTAGTTATTTTAAATGACTGATTTTTTATCCTTAAAGACTGTAATTTGTGTTGCTTTAATACTAATAAATATACAAACTTTAACTTTAAATGTTATAAACTATAATTAATTTAAAAAACTATATTCATATTTGTAGGGAAAATTGTAGGGAAAATTTTTTAGCCATGTAGGGAGAAAAGGGATTTTTTTTTGCTTGCGTAGGTTTTTTTGAAAATATCATCTGGCATCACTGAACAAAAGACATCTTTTCATTT
Source organism: Cordilura impudica (assembly GCA_963682025.1). Classification (NCBI taxonomy): domain Eukaryota; kingdom Metazoa; phylum Arthropoda; class Insecta; order Diptera; family Scathophagidae; genus Cordilura; species Cordilura impudica. Next base: position 168,397,273 of record OY821517.1, on the reverse strand, counting down.
CAACACATGTCATGTTTCAAACATTTTCATATTTTACACAACTATTTTTTTTTTTTAACATTTTCTACCTATTTCCAACTTTTGTTCATCATTTTAGCACTTTTTATCTAGAATCATTTATCTCTCATTAAAAACATTTTAATTACAATTAAATTTTCCTCATATTATTCTGCAAAATACATATGTAGTTACATACATACGTACGTATGTATGTACGCATGCTTCAAATAGATGCATTTATAAAAAAAAAAAATTGTATTCAAGTGATCTTTATTTTTTGTTTAAATACTTATGTGTGTGCTCTTTAATTTCGATATGAAATTTTTTAACAGCTGTTTCATTTGCCAAATTTTTAACGCTACTCTTAACTAAGGGTTGATTCTTTTGTTTGCCTTGGCTTACTACCTAGCGCTCACTCAAGGACGTTTAGTTGCTTTAGTTAATCCTTCAAATATAAAAGTATTAGAAATAACACATGTATTATCTGCCATCGAGCTGTTTACACATGATCATTGGGGTTTTTCTTTGATATTTACAAAAAAAAAAAAAAATTCTTTGCTACGTTTTGACATGTGCTTCAGTTAAAAAAGAGAGGCGTTTAATGCCTCATACGCCCTAATCTAATTATGTAAGCGTCTGTTTTATGTGGTTTTCCCAAAAAAAAAAAAAAAAAAAAATGTCAGTTATTAATGACAGAAGCCATGGAGTGTTAATGAATGCATTTTTTTAATACTTGAATGTTTTATTAAATATTACTTTTTTACCAAATTTAGCTTAGATAAACTAATCTAAATAAAATCTTTGTTGCGTTTGTTTCTTATGAATGATTTCCTGAAGCGTAAGAGCTATCCAGGTAAGATTTACCAATGGTATTAGTGCCCAATAATGGGCAGAATCGGTTAAGAAGGCGTGGCACCTTCCATAGAAAGTAATTTATTATCACAACATATATAGAGCACTCCGATGATAGAGCGCATGCAGGCGCCGCAATTTTAATAAAATCTAGTATAAAATATGAAATACTAGATCCCATTCAAAAACCTTTTTAGCAAGCAGCCGGTATGAAAGTTATATGTGATAACAATACTCTTAATATATATTCTATTTACTTCCCACCCAGACATTCAATAAAATGTGTGGATTATGAAAACTTTTTTAAAAAACTTGGCCCAAAGTTCATTGTAGGAGGTGACTTTAATGCTAAACATCCATTGTGGGGATCACGACCAGCAAATCTGAAAGGTAAAGAGCTCTACAAATCTATTTTAAAAAAAACAAATATTCGTCTTTGTCTACTGGTAGCCCTACATACTGACCAAGTGATCCTAATACAATTCCAGACCTTCTGGATTTTATTGTTTATAAAGGTATTTCTAGAGCACTTTTGGATATATCAGATAGTGCAGATTTGAGCTATGACCATAGCCCTATAATCGTCACCTTTAGTACAGATATTCAAACTACAGCAAAAAACATAAAAATCATTAGTGCTAACACAGATATGAAATCTTTTGAATATTGGATAGAGCAAAATTTAAATTTGAATATTTCTATTAAAACTGAAAGCGATTCAGAAGATGCCATAAACTCGTTTACGAGCTTAATTCATGAGGCAGCTTGTTTATCTACCCCACCACAATGTAATTCGAATGGTTCTAATGTGAAAATTTCTGCTGAAATAAGAGAACTTATTATGAACAAACGTTGCTTGAGGAGAATTTACCAAAGAACTAGAAGTCCATTTGATAAGACCAACTTAAATCGATCGGCTAATTACTTAAAAAAACGTCTCAAAGAATATAAAAATAATTCCGTCAAAGACTTTCTTAAGAATTTGGATGTTACGAAAAATTACGAATATAGTCTTTGGAAGGCAACCAAATATTTAAAAGGTCCTGCTAAGAGGAATATACCGATCAAGGATGTTAATGCTGTTTGGAGTAAATCTGACAAAGATAAAGCAAACGTATTTAAAGAGCACTTAGAACAAACTTTTACACCATTTGATTTAAATAATCTTCTAAAAAGACAGGAAATATTACAATTCCTTGATGTAGCATGTCAAATGGATCGTCCTATTAAGCATGTGACTCTTTCTGAGGTAAAAAATATTATAAAAGAACTTAATTCAAAAAACGCACCAGGTTATGACAGTATTGACTCAACAGTAGTTAAGGCTTTACCTAAAAAAGGCTATGTTTTCCTTACAACTGTGTTTAACTCTATTTTAAGACTAAACTACTACCCATCCCAATGGAAATATGCAAAAATTATAATGATAAACAAACCAAATAAACCTGAAAATTGTGTTTCTTCCTACAGACCAATAAGTTTGTTACCAACCTTTTCCAAGATATTTGAAAGACTTTTTGTAAAAAGATTACTGCCTGTACTGGAAAAACAGCTTATTATACCAGATTATCAGTTTGGTTTCAGGCATAAACACGGCACGCCAGAACAGTGTCACCGGATTGTCAACGTCATTAGAAATACATTTCAAAAAAAATTTTATTGTTCCGCTGTGTTCTTGGATGTGCAACAAGCTTTCGATAGAGTATGGCATATTGGGTTGTTATACAAACTAAAAAAGCTGATCCCAGCTCCATTTTATCTATTGCTTAAATCTTATCTTCATGAAAGATGGTTTTTCGTTAATGTTAACGATTGTAATTCAAATTTTGGTCAAATTAAATCTGGTATTCCACAGGGCAGTGTATTGGGCCCAGTAGTTTATACGATTTTTAATCAGATATGCCAACAGTGGATGGATTAACCATTGCAACATACGCTGACGACACTGCTATACTAGCATCATATGAGTCACCAGTTAAAGCATCTGAACAGGTACAAAATGAACTGACTCTTATACAAAGTAGGTTGCAAAAATGGAACATTAGAGTTAACACGGAAAAGTCCGTTCACGTTACATTTACGCTGAGGAAAGGTGATTGTCCAGGCCTAACTTTAAATGGAACCTCTATTCAAACAAGTAACAATGTGAAGTATCTGGGGCTACATCTAGACAGAAGACTTACATGGAGGAAACATATTGACAAAAAGAAGGAATATTTAAAAATCAAAACAAAAAAAATGCTCTGACTGCTGGGATCAAAATCTGAATTAAGCCTGGAAAATAGAGTTATTTTATATAAAAACCATTCTCAAGCCAGTTTGGACTTATGGTTTGCAACTACGGGGCACTACTAGCAATTCAAATGTGGAAATTCTGCATAGGTATCAATCTAAAACATTACGACTAATATCGGATGCGCCCTGGTTTATTAAAAACACCAATATACACAAGGATCTCGGTATATCAACAATAAAAGACGAAATCAACAAGTTTAGTGGAAGATATCTTGATAGACTAAGCAATCACTCAAACGTTTTAGCCATTAACCTATTAGAGGTGTTAATGACAAAATACATAGGCTAAAAAGATTTCACATACTTGATCTACCTTTTAGGAAGTAGCGATAAATAAAAATATGGAAATATATTTATATGTAAATAATACATTAATGTAATATATATTTTTACATTGGAACTCAATGTAAAAGTAAATATTATAAGTTAATTGTAAATATTATAAGATTGGCTTATTGTTTTTGTAAAATAGATTGCAAATAAAGATAAAATTAAAAAAAATACATATGGGCAACTTCAAAAATTTACGGCACCTAGACAATTTTTTTTAAAGTTTTTTTTTTTTTTGTCTGACATCAATGTCGATTTGCGTGTGTATAAACCGATATTTGAGCATGTGAAATCCGTTCGCGTTAATCATTTTTATTAAACGGCGCAAATTTTACGGCGGTTTAAAGTTAAAAATTTTGAAAAAATATTAAAATTACAGTTTTTGTTAAAATTGAAAAAGGATAACGCGTGTGGATAATACCCTTTAAGGACTTTCTTAGCACACCGAAATATTTGTAAAAGCTTCAATACTTTTTAAAATACACTGAAAAAAAAAAATAAAAAAAATTTTTTTTTGATCGTGTATGCATATAAATATTTATTTAAATTTGTTAAACATTTTACAAAATTACGGCTAGTATAAGACTTAATTTGCAATATTTTGGGAAAAAACTACTTGCCTATCGCTAATGGTTTAAGAGATATAACCATTTACACTTTACCACTCATGATTTTTTTACCAAATTATATATTAAGATCAGTAATACGTTTAAAATGATTAGTTTTCTATGAGTTTAGTATAGTATTAACATGCTTTAAATAAAAAGGTGTTTGAGTATTTAATAGAACAACTGACTCGTTAACATTGCATTTTATGGCTTCTTTGGACGCGACTTTTACGTGGTATGTTAAGCCTTTAGCACCCTTTCGGTAAATTGTTGTTTTCTGACACCACTTATAGTAAAAAGTCTTTTCTAAACCATTTTCAGCCTCCGGAATTTCTTTTTTATTGCAAACTTTGCATTCTCTATACATACAAGATTTCGAATCTAAGTTACATGCTACCATTGAAATAAAGTTATGTGAGCTAGATGAAGATAAACCTTTAATCGGTACAACTTTTGCAGCATTAAATCAAAGTTAATGTGTGTTTTACACAAACATGTATTTCGAGCAGACATTTTACTTTTAATTATCCAAAATTTCTTGTATTTAGCAAAAGTATTAAAGTATATTTTGAGTTTAGTTTCATTGCAAAACTTTTGTTGCACATTAGTAAGAGTATCTTGAAAAAATCGTTTTCGAAATACTTTACCATTTTTCCTTATAATATCCCTTTTTCCTGGATATATACTAGAGATTTGATATTTTTGTAAAAGCTATTCAATTAAATGTTTTATTGTGTTCTCCTTACAACCTCTATTTTCTTGGGGAGATTTAAAATTTTTATTTTTATTTTGTTGATGATGATTAACTATGTGATATAAATTTTTACGGCTTTTATATTTCTTTAACACTTTTCCAGAAATGATTTTGGAGTACATGTATTTTTCTTTATTAGTTGCTATATTTTGTTTATTTTTAACCAATTGTTTTTCTAAAACCTCACAAAACATTAGTCGTTTTTTTACCGCAAAGGCTACTGTGATCATAGAGTTTTTATAATAAAGCAAGTTCTTTAAGATGTCATTGCATCGGCGGTAATATGGCGGTTTTCGCGGTATTATATTTCAATTGTTTTGTTGAAATTTGTTAAGGTGGCCCTCGTGAATATTGTTTAAAAATATAGTCTCACTTTCTGGGGGTTAAAAAAACGTGTTTTTTTTTTGCAAAAATTAATATTGGACCGATTATAAAATACTTGTTGGGATTCTGCGTTACTTATTAACCCGAATTCAAAAATAATTCTTTTAAATGTTCAAAATCAAATATTTCATACAAGGATGCATTTTGAGGTTAGAAACATTTTGTTTCCTCCATAAAATTTTAAATCCTTAAAATTTTTTGGTGCGCTTTCGATTTTAGCATCAAGCTCAGTAAATTCTTCCATTCGATGTACGTTTAAGCGGAATTGATACAGCGCTTTAGTTGTCACAAAGCGAAATATGTTTGGAAAAAACTGTCGCTTCACGCGCCAGGATTGAAAAAAATTATTTTTTTTTTGCACTTTATCAGTTTAGTCCGTCGCGAAAAATCTATTTAGATACCTAAACATGTTCGCATGCCATGTTTTGATATAAAAAAGCTTACAAAAAAATTGTTTTTTGCAAAAATTTTCAAAGCTTCATAAAATTTTTGCGTTTAAAAATTTTAAAGTGCGTTTTCGCCTCGGAGGTGCAATTTACTAAGTTACTCACATCACGCAATACACTAGCCAACTTAAAAGACAATTCAGATTGTCAGACGCAAAAAAGATACATTTTCAAAAAATTTTCGCTAATTTCTTTTAAGTTTGTGATGTCCGTGATACGTTATTGGTGCGCTGACACCAACTTGATTTACCTCAAACTTTATAAAATTACGCCGTTTTTTTAATTCTGCACTTAAAACTCATTTCTATTAAACGGCGCAAAAACCCTATATAAAATCTTCAAAAAGTTAAAAATTCAGAAAATTTTGGTTTCACTTGTAAACCACCATGCAACTTTTCACCCAGCAGCGATATCAAAAATTTTTTTTTGTGGAAATATCCTCCAAGTCTAGTGACTATATTTTATATAGGTTTGTATCTGAAAGCTAAAAACTGTTACAAAGAAAACGGAATGAATGAAAAAACTCTTGCAAGTTTCAAGTCGTTTTTTTTAATTTTTCGAATTTTAGATGACCACCAATTCTTAAGGTGAAGACTTTTCAACGTAAAACTTTGCACGTTGGATCCATCAAGTATAGTCATCCAACTCCTGTACAACGTTTTTTTCAATTCATAAAACTTAACGAAATAAGAGCCATAGTATGTCGGTTTCAGCAGGTGCTCAAAAAATTTGAAATAGCCCATATAGAGTACTATAATAACGAAAGTATTGAAACTATGTGTGAGTTCATTAGTTGCTAATGTATGTAGTCGTTATAAAAATGGGCAGAATCGGACTAGTGGGCGCGACACCAACCATACAAAGTAAATATTTAATACAATCTATATGGAAACCATAAAAGGAATATTTTAAATGAAGGCTAGGGCGAAACGGCGTTCGCTAGCAAATAAAATAGAAGCCAACTTAGACATTTCTAAAAAAAACTTATAATCATTTAAAATTATAAATATTTGATATGTAAAATATTAGAATTTAAAGTTTAAAGTTTACATTTATAGATTAAGGGCCATTATTACAACTTGCCTTTAAAGTAAATGTTAGTTAAAGGTAACTTTAGCTAAAGTGAGCAATAAAGTTACCTTTAACTTCTTTTCGTTATTACAACTTCCCAGTAAAATAAAATTAATATTTTTAACATTGTGGCCACACCAAAGGAAACACCGATTACTTTTGAATTAGTTTATCAAAATACGTAGTGGCAACGTTCTTTTATTTTTCGCAAATAAACAATAAAAACAATAGAATAAAAACCAAAAACCTTTATTATAAGTTTCATAAATGTTGTAAATGTGTAATAAAACTTTTTAAAAAAATATACAAGCATATATTAAAGTACATGTAAATAAATTTATTTTCAAAACTAAATTGATGTGAATTTTTTCTTCATAGGTCGGAAAATGTGGCAATATTAAATACATAAACTTCACGTTAAAAGTTAAAGGCAACAATATCTTCCCTTTAGCTTACCGGTCACTTTTAGCTTAAAGTATAGTTGTAATAACGAAAAACTAATAATCTGCTCGATAACAGCCTTACTTTAGCTTTTGGCAAGTTGTAATAATGGCCCTAAGTATATTATTTTTAAATTCAATATTTTTTAACGATATATTATTTATTGTGAAACTTTGTTAAATTGCCCAAGATGTTTTGGTGTTACTAAATTATTATAAATAATTCAATTTAAATTAGTTCTATTAATTATTTGCAAACTTTTTTATAAATATTAAATCAATAGTGAGATTTTGCTGTTTAATTTAGTAAGTTCGAGAGCTGAAATGCAAAATTAAAAATTAAAATAAGTTACATAAAAATATAAAAGCTGTTTTTGATTGATTATGATGCTTTTCATTAAAAATCATGCCCCTGAAAATTTTATATTCGAAAATTAAGCGCATGACCCAATAAGAGTGCACGACTGTGGCACTCATGACATTCGTTACAGGAACATTTTTTATTTTTTTTTCAGCCTAGTTCCGCGAAGCCGAGTGGTTTGTCTGCAGATTCCAATTTTGGGTCCAGGGATAAGCCGGATTTGGCTAGTTTTGCAGCGACAGACCAAAGCCTCTGGTGAGAATCGAACCCAAGACCCCCGCGTGATAGACGAGCACACTACCTACTCACCCAACGGGGCGCTTAACGGAGTTCTTGTGGCCTATACTGAATGGCATGGATCTGAAGGACATGTGGTTTCAGCAAGACGGTGCCATCTGTCAATCCCGGCACGAAACAATTGATTTATTGGAGTATATTCCGAAATTCCGATGTCAATTGACCGCCACGGTCGTGCGATTTAACGCTCTGCGATTTCTTTCTTTGGGGATTTTTGAAATCTCAGGTCTATGTGAGTAAACTATAACCAATTGCAGAGCTCAAGGCCGAGATCCAACGCGTCATCGGTGAGATATAGCCATTTCTTTATCAAAATGTTATCGAAAATTTCATGGAAAAAGCAACGTCCTGTATTAAGAGCTGTGTGGGCCAAATGCAATAAATATATTATCACTCGGTCATTAAAAAAAATGCATTCTATTTTTAAATCAAAACGTGCACTCTTATTGGGTCACCTTTTATAAGAACGATTTTTAATATTTTCCATAAATTTTTTTAAAAGTTTGTTTAATTGCGAAAACATTTTCGGGGTATTAATTGAATTTGATTATTATTTTCGAATAATAAGCCAACTCAAAATAAGACTATTACTATAAATTCTGTGCTCTCAATGAATAGCAGCATATGACTATATTTGCAACTTTTCTGAGATGTGCTATTACTCCATTTATTAGGAGAAATAAGCTGTTATATCTGGAGACTATACAGTAGGGCGGGTCGATTGAAAAATCGCCCAAGTGACAAGGAAAATCGTATTCTAGAGATCAAAATAAGAAACTTTGCCCGAGGAACCATACCTCTAAAACGAATTCTGATGTCCCGGCTTTTGACCTGTCTGTCTGTCTGTTTCACTTTGACCCATTTAGAGTGACCCAATCGAGTCCAAATGTATGATCGACCCCCACTAACTTTGGCGGGCCGACCCACCCATGCCAGTGGCACACCCCAACAAAACCCCCTGGGGCATTCCCCATACAAACATTTCAAAAAATCACCATTTTTGTTTAGAATTAGGCTGACTATGATTTAATATAAAAATTAACACTCATACGTATACGAATCTTCTACTCTGCTAATAAATAATAATCAGACGCCTTGACTATGTTATGTTATTCAAAAAGATCGACGGGATGAGGGTACATAACTTTTAGATCACTCCGTGACTATGCGTGACTCTGCGTGACTACCCCAAAGTTAATCTGTAGTCACAACAAGACTATGGGCCAAGTTTTAGATCAATTGCATGAAGGGGAATGGGGTTGCCCCTTGGCAGACAGACAGACTGGTCAAAAGTCGGGACATCAGAATTCGTTTTAGAGGTATGGTTCCTTGGGTAAAGTTTCTTATTTTGATCCCTAGAATATGATTTTCCTTATCACTTGAGCGATTTTTTTGCCACCCTACAAATCGACCCGCCCTACTAGTGAACAAAATTTGGCAAAAGGTTCGGTCTTATACCTTTAACTTACAATTAATTCTCTTTATTTTATTTGTTAATAATACTTTTAACATTTAAACAATTTGAAACCATTTTAATTCTTAAGAACTTTGCATTTGGTAATCTTAATTACCTGATTACCTGAAAATTTGAAAATTGAATTTGGCTCTTATGCCTTATGACAACATAACTCTTATCTAAAAACTTGCATGAAATATTATTAAACTCTTTCTTTTAACTCGTAATCTCTGTCTGTCCCCATTCCCCCTTATCCAATTGATCTGAAACTTGGCCCATAGTCTTGTTGTGACTAATTTTGGGGTAGTCACGCACAGTTACGCATGGAGTGATCTAAATGTCATTTCCCCTCATCCGATCGATCTGAAACTTGGTCAATATACTTGCTGTGAAAAAAGATTAACTTTGACTTAGTCACGCACAGTCACGCATGGTCACGCACAGCCACGGATAGATTTAAAACGGATTTCCTATCATCCAATCAATCTAAAACTTGGTCGATATACTTGCTGTAAGTCTGGGTTCACCCAAGGCCATTTTTGTTGCGCAACTTTTTTCAATTCTCTTTTAAAGTTGCCTTAATGTTCACACAGAGAACATTCGCTTTTATTTAGTTTGTGTAAAAAGAATTTATTATTGATTCAAAGTGAAAAATCTATTTGTGTGAAGAAACTGAAGTCAAAGAAAAAATGAAATAATAAAATAAATGAAATAATAATAATTTTTCACAGCGAAGCAAAGAATGAAAAGAAATGTCAAATAATAACCTGCAGCTAACTTCGTGTTTATAATAACGAATGGCACAACAAAACGAATTGCCGAGTACAAGCGACTCCGTACCGAATACCACTCTTCTTTCCCCTCTCTCCTACAAACTCAAGAAATGCGCAACAAAAGTTGCCTTGTGTGAACTCGGACTAAAGAAAGATTAACTTCGACATAGTCACGAACAGTCACGAAGTGATTTAAAACCCAATTCCCCTTATCAGGTCATCTGAAGCTTGGTCGATATACTTGCTGTAAAGAAAAATTAACTTCGACATAGTCACGCACAGTCACGGAGAGATTCAAAACTCATATGCATAAGGAAAGGAAGAGTTTTAATAAAAACTTTGTTGTTATGGGTTAGATTATTATTAAAGCAATATTCAAAAAAAAAAAATAAAATAAGTTTTACCCTAGAGAAATAAATAGGTAACCTTAAAAATTTGTAAAGTTACCTCAGTTATTTTGCAACTTATCTTTCAATATTTTATTTTGATACTAGTAAATTTAGTAACAACTGTTATCAATTAAAAATAAAATTTATTGTTTTAATAATTTATTCAAAATTTTGACACTAATTCATACGGAATAAAGCTGTAAGCTCCCTACATGGACATCATAGCTACTGATTTCCATATTTATTTGTATAGTGTTCGATAAATTGGATTTTATTTTTTTATATTAAAACATTTATATATAAAAAAATAAACTTTAACTCACAACTTTATTAGCATTGCTAGATTATAATCAAAACCATTTCAATATTATTAACCTTTGCAAATCATGATTTCAATTTAAAAAAAAAAAAAAAACAAATAACATGGGATGAGAAAAAAAAAGTTAACTTATTTTCAATGTTTTTTACACCTTGGCCAGAAATCAAAATATAAATAACTGAAGTTGGAAAAAACTTTAACGAAATATGCCACTAAAATTTCAAACATACTGCAGACAAAAAACATATAACAAATTGAAAAAGAGATCACGATTTGTAATGCTACACAAAAAACGTTTTCATTTTAATTTTATTATTTTCTGTTTTCATATCTTCTTCTTTTCTATTATCTTGGCAACTATGCCGCAATTAAGATGGGTCGATATACAATGCAGACTTGGTGGAGAGTTCAAAAAAAAAAAATCTAAAAAAAAACTTTCAAGAAAACTTTTGGTTCGCCAAAAAAAAAAAACGACACAAATTTAAATACTAAAACTTGATTTTAGGGTTTATGATATCAACTAAGGAAAAAGGTGCAAGGATTTGAAATATATGTAAAATATTTAAAAGAAAATATATAAAACTTTGTATAATTCATATGGAAAAAATTTAATCAAACACACTAAATTCAAATAACATTTAAATTAGTTTTTAAATATAAAATAATAATATGTTCAATCAATTCGTGAAAACAAAATTTATAAAATTAAATTTATTCTTCTTAGAAAATTTGTTTTTATTTTCTTTTACTATCAACAGCTGTAGTTTTTTTTTTTTTTTGTAAATTTTAACTAAAAAAAAAAAACAAGACTTGATAATTGTAGCATATGTACTATATTTTATTATAAGAATGAGTTGTATTTGTTATATTGACTGTAAGGACTTATTTCTCAATAAATATGCCAGCAGTCATAAAATATTATATCACATGGAAACAAGGTTGCCAATTTAGCCATTTTACGGTTATATCTAGCTATTAGATGCTGGCTAGAATTTAACTATCCACTTTTTCTTCCTAGCCATTTTTTCAATATTTCCAATTTACACCCTATACCGCTATGTGGTTTGGGTATAATGACTTTGACCTAGACCCATCGTTTATTATACCGATCGACTCAGAATCACTTTCTGAGTCGATTCAACGATGTCCCCGTCCGTCTGTCCGTCTGTCCGTCTGTCCGTCTGTCCGTCCGTCTGTGTGTCCATGTAAACCTTGTAATCAAACTACAGGTCTCAAATATGAATATACATATTTTGATGAAATTTGGTATATAAGCTTTTATCGGCCATAGGATGAAATTGGTGAAATTCGGTCCATGTTCAGTCCTAGTCCCCATACAAATGACCCCTATCAAATCGCCATAGATTGCCATAAGATCCAAATTATTATATAGATCTCAGTCAAATTGGGTTTCTACGTGTTTATTATATCCATTAATCAGTAGTCCAAAAATAATCCCTATAGGACAATTCTTATATAGAGCTGCTTCCCGATCTTCACTTAAATCTATCAAAAAACAAAAATATTGCAAAGATTTTTCTCAAATTTGGTTTGTATATATTATTTCAAAATATAAGTGACTTTATCAAATATGGTTAGGATCGGTCCATTTTTCGACCTAGTCCCGATATAAATATAGCACCCGATAAAACTTTTTCATATCTGCAGCCAAAAAAATTAATAATGACAATCAAATTTGATTTATGCTTATTTTCTATATCCAATTAGTTGGACCGAAGAGATAGGGCCAGATATAGCCCTATAGCCCATGGTATAGGGTATCGTATAGTCGGTCTAGACCGACCATAATTTTCTTACTTGTTTTTTATCATCATTTTTTATAAATTTTACATTTTTTATTTTAAACTGACTTGTTTTACTTTTTTAAGACCATAAAATAAAATTTAGCTTCAGTGGCCTACATCGTTGAAATTTAGCACCATGTGCCAAAGGTCATTTGAAAATTAAAAAAAAAAAATCTATCATAATAAATGCGGGTAGTACGAGGGCGGCCCCACAACAATCCGAAGTGATGTATAGATGGCGGCAGTACTTTGAAAAAAATTACTTTGGTGAAAAGTGGCAACCTTATAAAACGCATGATTTAAGTTTAATTTTTTTTTTATTTCTTTTTTTGAGCCATTAAAAGTAAACGATCTCAGTGAATTTGTAAACATCGTCTCAGTCCAACCAATATTGAAGCTGAGCCAGATTCTATGCAAGGGGAGTCCGTTTCTGCGTTTACGACTATAAAATATTGGGTGGCAGAGGGTAAACGAGGCCGTACGAGCTGTTAAGATGAACACCGTATTGGTCGACCAATTGAGGTGAACACACCAAAAAACGGTTAATAATAATCCACAAAATGGTATTGCATGATCGGCGACTGCAGGTGCGTGAGCATCTCATATTGACATCTCATATTGAAATTTGGAGATGAGAAAGCTGTCCGCAAGATGGGTGCCACGTTTTCTCGCAATATAACACAAACAGCGTGGTAGAGATGTACCAATACAGTGTTTGGCGATGTTTCACCGCAATAAAGCCGAGTTTTTGGGTAGTTTCGTCACCATGATTGAGACATGGGTCCACCACTTCACACCTGAGAGAAAGCAACAGTCAAAAAAGTGGACCGAAATGGGAAAATCGTATCGCAAGAAGGCGAATACAGTTCCATATTCAGGCAAGGTTATACGAGCCCCGACCACTATTAATTCGTACGGCAAGCTTTTTTACCCGTATGCAATGTTTAACAGATGATATTTTCCATACTAAAGTAGACAACACATGCAAACCTATTTTTTCTGGAAGGTCTTTTTATTCTCTTAATTTGAGAAAAACAAATTTTTGTTGTATTTCAACAACAACAACATTTATTTCTATGAATGCTTTGCTTAACTGTTAAGAAAAATTTGACCAGTATTAATTCGTACGGTGCGTTAGCTTAGCTTAGAATTGAAGGAAGATCAAAACAAAAGCAAAACAAAAGCAAAAGTAGAAACAGTTATGCAATGCATAATGTCAGGAATGTGTTATTGCTTCAAATTATTCAAAGTTTACCAACGATGGCACGGCGCAAGCCGATTTGCAAAGAAATAAGAAGTTTAGTTCTAGATTATTATAAATCTGGGAACACTTTTGGTGAAATAGTCAAGCAATTAAATCTGGCTAAGTCGTCTGTTCATGGAATAGTAAAATATTGAAAATAATATCGCAAATAGGGGCCGAACATCGGCAATAACAGCTCGTGATAAAAGAGCCCTGGCCACGATTGTGAAGCCTGATCGTCGCCAAAGTTTGAGAAATTTAGCATCAGAATGGTCTGATAAAATCGGAAAAAGTGTTAAGCGTGAGTGGACGCGCCTGCAGTTTTTTTTTTTTTTTTTTTTTAATTAATCAACACTCAGGGGATGCCCCCTACATATGCAGTGCATTGTGTTGATCTCAGGAAAATAGGTTAAGGAGGAAAGAGGGAGTAGTGTGTTCATTTTTTTTTTTTTTTTGCAGCGACAGACCAAAGCCTCTGGTGGGAATCGAATATTGGATATAAGTTCTATAAGGTATGTATAGGGATTATCTATGTTACATACTCAATATCTTAAATTACTCTTAGGCCTAGGAAAAACCATTGCTTACGCTTCGACAAAAGAAGAAGCGTTTACAATGGTGTCGGGAACGGATGTCTTGGACTCAACGGCAATGGAACTGCAGCAATTAGCGATGAATCTAAATTTGATATGAGTGTCGGTGATGCGCGAAGGAGAGTTATCCGTAACAAAACTGAAGCGTACCATAAAGACTGCCTTAAAAGGACAGTTAAGTTCCCAGCAAGCATAATGGTGTGGGGTTGTATGTCTGCCAAAGGGGTAGGACAACTGCACTTTATTGATGGGATGGTCAACGCTGAAAAATACATTAACATACTAGAAGAAAGTTTGGTGCCATCATTACCAAAACTTGCTGACTGTGGTGAATACACGTGTTGTAGAGGCAAAAGGCGATGTCACCCAATATTAATATTTAAAAAAAATTACATGTTTAATAAAATGGTAAATATTTAACGCACCGTACGAATTAATACTGGTCAAATTTTTCTTATCAGTTAAGCAAAGCATTCAAAAAAATAAATGTTGTTGTTGTTGTTGTTGAAGTACAACAAAAATTTGTTTTTCTAAAATTAAGAGAATAAAATGATCTTTCAGATCTTTGATCTTTGCATGTGTTGTCTACTTTAGTATTGAAAATATCATCTGTTAAACATTGCATACGGGTAAAAAAGCTTGCCGTACGAATTAATAGTGGTCGGGGCTCGTAGCATCTGTTTGTTGGGGATGTGTATGGGATAATTTTTATTGGTTATCCTAAAAAAGGATAAGTATTATGCTAATTTATCGCAGCGTTTATGTAATGAAATTAAGGAAAAAAGGTCGGGTTGTTCGCCCCCGTCTCAGTGTTTTTTTTTTAAATTTTGTGTGGTTACTTTCATCATTCAAAGATTAATAAAAGGAGCTATCGGCCCCTTTAAAAAATATTGTAAAGAAAATATATAAGATATACGATGTATTTTCTCAAAGTTCAGAAAAAAACACACACTGAATAAAAAACTCGTACATATATGTAAACATACATATCTCAGACCAACAAACACATATTTTTTATTTTGATATCAATTATGTGTATTTCTAAATTTTGTACGGTGCCGAACACAATCATGGCAATCTAAATAAAATCTGAAAAAATTCATTAGCAGTTATAAATAAAAATAAAAATAATAATAATAATAATATAGATAATAATAAAAATGAAATAAAAGTTAAAAAAATAATAAGAAAAACGAAATTAATTTATAAACCACATAAAAAATTTCTCTGTTTTCTATTTTATTACTATCTTTTTATTTTTATTTATTTTTTTTTTTTTTGTATTATTATCTTTTTATTTTTGTTTTTTTTATAACTGCTAACGAATTATTTTAGATTTTTTAAATAGATTTGGTTGAAACAATTGCTGTCGTTATTATAGGGGTATTTTTTAGGTGTACGCGTTCAAGAACATGTTCTGTTTTTTTAGGAGTACATGTGCAAGAACACGAACTTAAAATAAAGCTACCCTCGGATCTGTGTGGTTTATGTGTGTTCGAAACAAAAAATGCGTGATAGAACGCGAGCATGATTGTGTTCGGCACCGTACAAAATTTAGAAACACACATAATTGATATGAAAATAGAAATATTTGTTGGCTGCTTTAGAACAGAACATTGTATGTTTGACGTGTGTATTTTCTGATCTTTGATTTTTCTTAATGCCGCCCTCCAGAAGATGGATACTAACAAAATTTGGAGCACAAGAATATATTAATCTAATTACCCAAACTGTAATCAATTATTTTAAATTTCTAACACATATCTAAAACATCGTTAAAACCTCGGCCAAAACAAAAGATAAGATGTCAAGCTTTAGTTTTGAATCGAAGCTTAATCAATAACACTATGTCACGATTATAAGATCGGGTTTGAATTTTTTTTTTTTAATTCTGATTTCCAGTCGAAGCTATATCATCAGTTGAGAACAATATATAAACGTAGAAGTTGTACGTATTCCCATCCCTTTGCCGTATATTTTGTTTGTATCTGATCAGTAGTTCCCGTGAAATTATACATAGTTACACAAAAACCCGGATATAAAAACTTTTAGTAAACGGTTTTTTTTTAGAGAAATATATCTTTAATTTGTTATATATTTTATGTACTACGTTTACGAAAAGTGGCGAAAATGAATCTTTGACTGATGAAAATTACTACACAAATTTTTCAAAAATACACAGGTGGTACTATTTTATTGGCCATATCTATAATATTAATAGGTAAGGCGATACCTTCAAACCCCCTTTTTAACTAGTTAGTTAGCAACCGATATTGACAAAAATATACCATTTGAAAGGTATTTCTGTGCAGATGTGCACCATATTTATTGATTTTTTTGGAGTAAAATTCATTTAAAGTTGCTACTAACACATACACAAAACTATACAATGCTGTGTATGTGTTTATTAAAATTGTGTTGAATTGTGAATTGGCTAAAATTGATTAGCATACCTTTAGGCTCTTATAAAATTATGTATTAAAAAATCCAGTTATATATTTTCTGTGTGTTTAACAATTTTTTATAATGAACTTTAAAATTTTCTAGAATTTTCATTCGAATTTCGAGGGCTGAGCTCTAGTAGTGTGTATAAATAGGGTTGATAACCGCTTATGAATTATTCAATCAATCAACAAAATATTTTTTTTTCAATGCATGGTCACAAGACGATTTGTTGTGACCGATGTAAGTTTCACAGTTTAACCCCGATTTTGACAAAAAAAAAACTTATCATTTGAAAGGTATTTCTTTTTAGTTGTTACCCAGATTTACAGATTTTCATCATCTGGAATATTTTCTGGAGTTATGATCGTTTAAAGTTGCTACTAACACATACATAAAATTATAGAATGCTATGTGTGTGTTTATTAAATTCGTTAATGTGTTTGTGTTAATGTGTTGAGTTTGTTTTCTTCATTTAAAATGAGTTGAATTGTGAAGCATACCTTTAGGGTCTTTATTAAATGAATAAATAAAATTTCCTAGAATTTGCACTCGAATTTCGAGTGCTGGAAGCTGCTAGTCGTAATAACTGCTCTGTAAATATTCTAAATCAGACTGGTTTCTGGCTTAGGCCTACAGCAGTGATCATATTAAACATTGTAATAAATGTTATAATTGATTCTATGTGAAACATTTTCTGCTTAGGGAGGCCATAAGGTTTGACCCTGCGTCTAGCTCACATACACTCGTACTTGCACTTTTTGGTCATATCAAATTTGATAAATAATATGTGGGAAACAGTAATTTTGTAAAGTCTGATTATAAAATACCAAATATTTTATTTTATTTATATGTGTTTTAAACTTTTACCGGTATTTTTAAAATATAGCCCTTTTTAGACATTTTTAATGTAAAATCTTCTCATAGTTGGTCTCTTAGAGTTGGTAACCTTGCAAAGAAACCAGCAGCGATTGTTGCTAACCGAATTGCAATAAAGTTCAAATCCAAATCTGCTGTTTCAACATTTATTTTATATACTATTTAATCATACTCGTGCTTTCTTTTCTGTATGATTGAATTTATTCTCATGAAAATTATTTTTATTAAAAATTATATTTCACACTTTTATATTTAAGCAAATTAAAGTAACATTAATTAAAATTAAATTTTACCCAGAAAATTACCATTTTAACCAGACGTTGTTAACTACCAAAATTTACCACACAAACGAAAAAAAACAGTTGGAAGAACCTGTATGCATAGAGGGATAAATCGTTTGTTAGTTTTTGTAACCTATTTAACAAGTTTTAAATAAATAAGAGAAATATGTAAATTTGTTCGCTGCTTTGTCCTCTATATCTCTCTTTCTGTGCGTGTCTTGTTTAATCTGGAAAAAAAACATATTCTGTTTGAAAGCGTGAAAGTTTGAAATAGAGGCTGAAAATTTTTAGAATAATTTGGTATTTTACAAGAGTTGACTTGTACATTTATCTCAATGCAATACAGTGAAAGCTCAAGATAATGGGCACTGAAGCTAGAGGAAAAATTGGGCGCTGTATTGGGTTGACGAAGGTAAAGTAAGACAAACATATACAACTGTGTTCAAATGAAAAGCTGACTTTTGTAATAAAATAAAAAATCTTTATTCTTCTAATTCAATTGCAACATTTTTTTTTTCCATCCTCGAAACAGTTTTAAAGTAGATTTCCGGAATGGCCTTCAAAGTGTGCAATGATTCGGCTTTCCTTCCTTAAAAACGATGACTCATTACTGGTCTTTGGAGTTTATTGAATAGCCACAAGTCACACGAATACGGTAGTTGTGGAACAATATGAGTCGAATTTTGTTTTCCATAGTCTCGGAGAACCAATTCAGTGTGAGACGGTGCATTATCGTTGTACAAAAACAACTAACTATTCGCACAAAATTTAGGTTTTTTTTTTTGTGAAAACCTCCACACAAATGACGCGTAACACTGAAATAATATCCCTAGTTAACAGTTCGGCCCGGCGGCAAGAATTCATAATGCACCAGATCATGTTAATCGAAAAAACTGTTAACATGACCTTGATTTTTTAACAACCTTCGGTCTTGCTTCACCTTTTGCATGATATTCGCTAGATTTGTCGGTTGTTTCGGGGTCGTAAGCTTAGATTTCATTTTGTTCTAGTACTCAGAAAGTATTGTTTCAAAAAAGTTAAAATCTAGCAAGAAACTTAAAGTCGTTCAAACCCAACTATACAATACCCTATACCACGCGTTTCGAGATAAGGTCTTGGAACCAAATTTGCTGAAGCAATAAAAGGATGTAGAAAATAAGCTTAAGTCAAATTTTTGTGGTATTGTAATTTATTAGGATTGTGCAGAAATTCAAAAGTTCATGTCTGACGTTATTTTTATATGGGGACTACGTCAAAAAATAGATCGATCAAGACCATATTACTTTTCTCAAAAACATATAAAATAAATTTTAAAAAAATCTATGCAATATTTGTTTTTTTTTTTTTTTTTTTTTTTTTTTGTAGATTTAAGTGCAGATCGGAAATCAGCCTTATATGGTGCGGTTTTTTTTTTTTTTTTTTTTTTTTTTTTTTTTTTTTTTTTTTGGAACACTGATTAGTGTTTATAATCGACACACATATCCCTGTACTTTGAGTGCAAGGTTTACATGGATTGGATACACAGACGAAAAGAGATACATACTGACAGACAGACAAATAGCTTCGTAGCAGGATTCATCCCAATAGATATAGCAGGAAAGGAGCTATACGAGACAAGGTGTGAAGATGGGAAAATTCAACTAAAGGTCGATGGACCTTTAAATTGATCCCAAATATCGATCAGTGGATAAATCGTAGTCGCGGGAAGGTAACTTCAATCTGACACTTAACTGCCCTCAATATTCCGATTGGGACGAATATGCGGAGCACCTAGTATTCATGTTCCCACGGTTCGATGACCAACGAGCACAACTGGAACTCTACGTAGGTGAGAGCTTGATAGTAGATATTTTGTGAACGTGTTGCTGCTGTCAGATAGGAACTGGGTTGCAATCAACATCGAGACACTGCTAACAGCAGAGGTGGGCCGCAAGGTCCTGATGGCGACACAACCTTGAGGAAAAAGAGAAACAAGGGAAATAGCTATGGTGATAACCAAAGTCTATCCCGCAGAGAAAAATGACGAAGAGGGAGTTGGTTTTCGGCAGTAGGACTTCGACATACCCCGGATTTAAAGTATTCGCGGATATTATGCAAGATTTCCACCTCATGGACCAAAAAAAAAACAGACAGACAAACAGACACACGGACGGACGGACAGCGCTAAATAGTTGTGATAAAAGGTGGTGTCAAATAGTTTCGGTATTTATAAATATCAGAACGAGCACATTATACACTCACTACATAGTGGTGTAGGGAATAAATAGAGTGTTTTTGGAACCATTCGAGAATTGATGCTTTTGAGGCCCAAAATATACTCCAAAATGGTGTTGAAGATCTTTTTGAAATGTTAATGGTATCAGAAACCATAACATGTATATCGAAAGTCCGAATGTTGCTGCAACAGATATTTTTATTCCTCAAAGAAAATTTGAGGTAAATTCTTTGTTCACCAATAACAGACTTTGTTAAAGTGGCCAACTTAACTTTTTGTTTCAAGAACGAGCTTCACTATCAAACCAATGAAGATATTGACATGAAATTTAACACAGGGGGCAAATCGTCGCATTCGATATCGAGTAAAATCAATCGAAATTCCATATTTTGATTTATTATTTATCGTTTCACTTTTATGGACCATAACTCGTTAGCTGTGACAGAGTAAAATTTCTCTTAGTATTTTATTTTGGAAATTAAAAAATTATTTCGATCGAAAAATATCGATAACGAATGCGATTCGATTCAACCCCAGATGTCAAAATCAAAACTATCAACTGGAAAAACATTATTTTCCCAAATCGATAAAGCCACGAAAGTCACCTTTTCATTTGGACACAGTATTAAGCCGACATTTTTCTTTTTACAAAATTCAAGTAATGTTTAAGTAATGTCCCCTAATAAGAGTTGTTACTGTATGTGAATGATATATAAAATGACTTTAACTATCCATATAAATTTCAGTAAATATAAAGGTAATTTTTCATGTCTGGTTGGCTGCATATTTTGGTTGAATGACTTGTTGTTATCAAGGGTTTCAAAAATTTTGGAGCTTTGTTTTTTTTTTTTTTTTTTTTTTTTTTTTTGGTGGATGAATGAATGATAAACAAAAGCGGCATTTGTAGCAAGTGGGCAATAACACAAAATGCAGTGTAAAAATTGATATGGATGAGTGACAAAAAAAGAAACCTGCATTTAATTGTTTATGATAGTCGTGTTGATGATGATGGTTGATGGTTAGAAAAAAACACTAACCAAGTTTGAAATAAACCGGAAAATATTAAAGGTAAACCCTAAAATTATGTGTCTAGTATATCGGCCACACCAGTATTTGGTGTATACGTTTGTATATGGATACAACATTAGGGGCTTTTACAACAAAAAAAAAAATAGAAAATAAATACACCTGTGGAAAAGTTGTTTTAAAAAGCTTAGATTTTATTGTTCATAGTAAAAAGCCTATTGACCTGTTTCTTCTGTATGCTAGAGTTAGTGTTAATGGAAATGCGAGTATATTTTTAAAATAAATATTTGTTTTCTTTTTGTTTTCAGTTTAGTTATATGACTTACAATAATGTGATTTTTCCCGTCAACCAAAATAGCAAAAATTGTGAAATAAAAATGGTTTTCTTATATTTCTTTTCTTTTTTTTTGTATTTTTCTCTAAAGTGGGTTTTGTTTAAGCCAACCATTTTAAACGAGTTACAGAACCCACGCACTTGTTGTAGATTTGTATGTTTTTCGAGTTTTCATTTGAATGGTGTGTTTGAAGAAATAGCGCAATTGAACTAAATCTTTGTATTTCAGTACTCGTTTGTATAATGGCTTTTGGTTGGTTGCTGGGTGTTGTGTTTCAATTGTAAACAGCTTTTAGAGTTTTCAAAAAGCCAACAATGTTCAAAAAGTTTTATCACTTTATTTTAAAAGTTTAATTACCTTCCTCTACTATGTTTAGAAAATGGGAGTTAAACAAGTTTTATGTAACAAGGTTCTTAATCGAAAACTCCTACGTTTCTTTATGTTTTTGATTATATTTTCTATCTACATATATATCTGTGTACATCAAGTGAAAGCTGTCAAACTTGAAAATGTATTTAAAATACAGTATGTGTTTTTTTTTTTTTTTTTTTTTTTTTTTTCAAAACGCTTATTGTTAAAAGAGCTTCAGGGAGAGGTAGCCTTAAGGTTTAATTTCAAACACTTCAATAGGAACCCATTGAGCATGTGGAATGCTAAAATAATAAATTATTATTGTTCCACTAGTAGGTTTTTATATAAAAAAATCACTGAATTTTTCTATAAATAAAATAAACTAAATTGAAAAAGTCAACAAAAAATTGATGAAACATATAGGCCTTATTAGCTTAACCCATCAACGCCCAAATGAAAACCATGAACAATTTTAATAATTCAGATTTTAATATCAGTATTAAAACAGTTTTCTTAAAATACTATAAAAGATAAAAGAGAAAAGAAATATTCAAAGTTGTGCTTTTAGAGGTGTACTAAGTTGAGTACAATGGGCGCTTATTAGTGGTATTTTGCAAAACATCCTCTTTCCAAACATAGCGTTTGCAGAAACATATCACAAAGTAAAATGCATGATCCTCTGGTTTTGTTGGCGCTTTTGTTAGCAAATTCTTCATAACGCGAGAGCCAAGAGGACCAATGGTAGCCTCAGAAGTTTTTCCACAATATATATCAAATGTATAACAATAACCATCGAAGCTTGTCAACACCCAATTACGATATCCGTACCGTACAGGTTTACCCATTATAAATTGTTTGGCTGAATGGTGGCCGAAGTAATTAACCATTGATTCATCAATCGATAAATTTTCAAGTAAGTATAAGTATACCCAAGAATTTACGGAGTTCCTGTTTGGTAAAAACGCTATCGTGCCTATTATTTTGTCCTGCATATACTGTACTTTGCGTTGCGATATGGTCTAGCACTTCATCGTGAAAAAGATGCTCAAAGACTTTCACTGGGGTCATATCATGTAAGATTTCCGAAACATTAGCACGTCGTTCTTCAATATATTTTTGATCTGTAGTAGAAGAAAAAACTGAATAAATTGGGCACATTTTGTACAAGTTGATGATGTAGCACTACTTTTATATCTTTTTGCCTCTCGCACATTCCGTGAAGTTGATGACATGAACGTTTTGAGGGGCTCGTCGTCATCGCTACTCCATTGATCTACAACGGTAGTGGTATGTCTGTGAGAACTAACTTGTATATTACCGGGAAAATCGCGAGGTAATTTGTTTCAATACAGGTCGTAGATTGGGTGGCAGCATAAATACACCGTAAGTAGCATCAACTTCACTATCTTGGCCAATAATATCCTGTATTGCTTCTTCTAACCCAAAATAGTTTTTGTTGCGTGTAAAAGTATATCGATTCGCCATTTTATACCTTCGAAGCTATATTTTCAGTTAATTATATTTATAAAAGGTCGCTATTTGAAAGAAAATCAAACAAAAAACAAGTAAACACTTCAACTCGAAAGCACAGTATAAAATTCAAAGTGTCTTCACTTTGCTAATTTTACCTACTTCATGCGCCCAATGTACTAAACTTAGTACAGTAGCATATTATATATCACAGCACGAACAACTATAAATGAACTAAACCGTTTTATATAGTTTTTATTATAATGTGATGTTACCGAGCAAATATAATGCTTTCCAACGCTTTTCAAAGTCAAATCATGTACAATAAACTAAATAAGCACTCAGTCTCCAACACGAAATAAATTGCTAGCACAAAACGGGGATTACCCGCAGTCTTAATTCATAACAATGTTTTATTATTGTGAGTATGTATTGTATGTACTTTTAGTGATAGATAAAAAGCGTTGCCAGAGTGAAAAACTTCATTAGATAATTTTTATTTCAACTTGAAGTTCTGTCCTATTTATAGTACAGCGGCCGTTAATGGGTTAATGGAAATATAAAATATAAATTAAATTGATGTTTTCACAAAAAAAAAATATAAGGCTTCTTAAAATATCAACTTGGATTTGAAGATCCGCAAATCGTAAAAAAATATACGAAAGAATGTTGAGCAAAAAAAGTCAAATTATAGGATTAAGTATATATATTGTTTACTATTATAATAATGATTTATAGTTATCTGGGGAGTTTTCACAAAACAAATTCCAAAACCATCGAGAAACCAAATTCACAAAAATTTTGTGTAAATATTTTAAGGAATGTTAATGGGCGATATTAACATTCGGAAAATTTATTTAAGCTGAAACGGTTTTCATAAAGTGGCTAGAAAAGTCAAATACATAATGGTTTTCTCTGAAGAATTTTAGGTGGCTTTGTTGAACACATAATTATTTTTTATATTCTTTTTATTAACAACTGTTAAATTTAAGTTTTAAATTTACAGTGCTATAATATCATCTATTTGTTTTTAATAAAATTTTTATCTTTTTTCAGAACGCCTTCCATAAGGGAGAAAATGGTAAGTTAAAAACTTTTTAGTAGGGGTTGTCGACTTTTTCCGACCTCTTTCTCAGTTCGTGCTGATCCTTTAGTCGCCTTGAGATGTTTTTTAACTAAAGCTTAATATCGTTCAATAGGTTGGAATTCTGGGCCATTTGGAGAATTAGTTTGCTTTGGTACAAATAGTGTTTTACTACAATGGCAAGTGGCGAAGTTGGACCAGAGGAATGAGAACACATTGTGTGTTCATCAAAATTAAAGAAATCGTATCTAAAGGCACTCTTTTATGTAAACATGTGTATTTATCGAAACTGTGGTTATGAATGAACGCCTTCTTTGACCACAAGTACAAATGGCCAGATCAAAAACTTGATGAAAATTTTGATTTTTTCTTTATCTCGACAGACGTCTGGAACAATCCGTTTTTCATTTGGGATATAGAATTCCTGACCAGCCAGCACGTATGTTTCATCATGCATAACACAACACATAAAATTACGGATAAAATTCTTTTGCAAAACTTTTGCTCAAAATTACGGATAAAATTCGTTTGCAAAACTTTTGCTCGCTTTTTTGTATCAAAAATTTTTGGGGAGTTTCTATCCGAGACTTTTTGCACTATGTATGTCTTCTGACCAGCCTCCTTTTTAATTTTTCTTACGGAAGTCTCACAACAATTTGCCAATTGGACAATTTTCTTCCAGAAATATTCGGTTTCTTGGAGAATATGTTTACTACTTTCCCAGCTTTCATACGGTCTTAAAATGCACTTTTTTCCAAAGTCATATTTTCTCTACTGATTTTACGTGCGTGCCTGTCTTGACGACTTAACACTGGGTATGATACTATGCGTCCGCCAACGCCCCATCATTAGACGGATGATGGTCTCTGGGTCGCAACACCCGGTTGGACGCAACTCCACGAACAGCTGTACTCTTCCCGCGATTTTGAGCCACCACAGCCACTATCAAATTCCCAAAAAAGCCATTTAAGGATTCCTCACTTCCTTGTCGCTCATTAGCAGTTCTTGCAAGAACACACACATCTACTGACGCTTCCTCACTTCCTTGTCGCTCATTAGCAGTACTTGCAAGAACACACACATCTACTGACGCTTCTTGACATTACTCTCGTCTACTACACTCCTTCTTGCTGCTATGTCTATCAGCCCTATGGCTGCACATACGAGATGACATCGATAGCTTTCCGGATTCGTTTTGCAACTCATGTACCTTCTTCCGTCTACCACACTCAATCTTACTGATTGCCCTATCAGGGGGTAGCTGATATCGATAATGTACCGAAATCGTGTTTCAACTAGTCTCCGACTCATCCTCGTAACGCTGCTTCGTCAATATGGTAGCTGACTTAAGCGCCCTTGGACTCGTTTTCAATCTCGTCTTGTCTATTAACTTCTCATTGCATCACTCTTGTCTACTACACTCCTGCTTCCTGCTACTTCTATCATTCTTATGTCTGTACATGTGAAGTGACATCGATAGCTCTCCGAACTCGTTTTTCAACTACTGATACATCATTTCAACACTCTCGTCTACTACACTCCTTCCTCCTGCTATGACGCAAACACCATCGGACTTCGTCACCCAACTTGGGTAAGGTTTGAAGCTGATATCGACAACGTTCCAAACTCGTTTTTCAACTCACTTTACATCATTGACACCTTGGAACACCTTGGAACATCGTTAGCACCGCACAATTATAGGATGTTACAACTATTTCTCTGGAAGTCTTTTACGCCTCCTCAGGACTTTTGTGTGTATTGTTCGTACTGCCTCCGATATCTACAATTCCACGAATCATCCTCGTAGGGCTAACACTTGGTGCCATTTTAGCGCCTTTGGTGAGGCTTCGTTACCAACTTGGCCAGGTTTGGCTTCTGCCAGTTATCCCCCAAACAGGATGGAACTGGTGGTCCCAATTTTCTTTTGACAGTCAGCAGCTCCTTGAATTTTTTATCACCCGAGAAACAGTATTCCGGGATGGCCCTGTTTGCCTAGCAATTATTATATATGGACGGCATATTCGTTAAAAATTTTAATAAAACGTTCACGTACTTTTTGTTAATTGTCCATTGTTGAACTAATATTGCAATGAAGCTAATATTTAGTACGAAATTTTTGACAATAATGTAAAGAAATTAACTGTATCCATTTTTTTGGAAGCAAAATTTTTATAAGCTTAAAATTACTCGTATGCACTATTTATTTCGGGCGCACTCTTTAATTGTGTCATCAACTTCAATTTATATTTGAGATTCCAAAATTTTAATTCGAAGTTCGATAGAAGCCTTTATCTTGTTATAATTGTTATCAAAATTAACTGTCTTAAATAAAAGTATACTTTTACTACATGGACCGAAAACTCCGTGGCCTAAAAATTATGCAGTTTTTAAAGCTTGAGAAAAAATGGATTTCAAAGAGTTTCTTGTTTTGATTAAACATTCTTTTTTTGGTGGGAAAAAATACTGTCCAAGCCAAAGAATGGATTGATAAACATTATGGTGAATCTTCATCGTCATATTCAATGGCTAGAAGATGGTATTTCGAATTTAAACGTGGTCGTACGAGCCCGAATGAAGCTGATCGTCCTGATCGTCCCAATGAGGCAGTTACCGAAGAAAACTTAAGAAAAGTGCATCAGGTTTTATGTGAGTGAAATTGCTGGCATTATAAAGATATCAAGAGAGCGAGATCGGCATATATTGCATGATCATTTAAATATACAAAAACTTTCTGCTCGGTGGGTGCCGCGATTTGCAACAGCTGAAACTTGTACATGATTCAAAGTATGCTTTGGAGATGTTTGAAGTAAATTCAACAGAATTTTTACGTCGATTTATAACAATAGATGAGACGTGGATTCATTATTATACACCGGAGTCCAATAGACGGTCTGCGGACTGACCAAAGCGGCCAAAGACTCAACAATCGGCTGGAAAGGTAATGCCCAGTGTTTTTTTTTTTTTTATGCACATGGTATAATATTTCTAGATTACTTGAAGAAAGGAAAAACAATAACTGTCACGTACTATGTCGGGTTATTGTACAGATTGGACGAAGAAATTAAGAATAATCCAACCCATAAAAACAAAGTTTTTATTAAAACTCTTTCTTTCCTTATGCATATGAGTTTGGAATCTCTCCGCGACTGTGCGTGACTTTGCGTGACTATTTTAAAATTAATCTTTGGTCACAACAAGTCTGTGAACCAAGTTTCAGATTGATTGGATGAGGGGTAATGGGATTTAAATCACTCCGTGACTGGGCGTGACTATGCGTGACTGTGTGTGACTAACTTAAAATTAAACTTTGACCAGAAGTCTATGGACAAAGTTTCAGATCGATCGGATGAGGGGAAGTGAGATTTTAATCTCACCGTGACTGTGCGTGACTGTGCGTGACTATGAGTGACTATGTTAAAGTTAATCTTCTTTCACGGCAAGTCTATCGACCAAGTTTCAGATTAACCGGGTAAGGGCAAATTGGTTTTAAAGCACTCCGTGACTGTGCATGACTATGCGTGACTACCCCAAAATTAATCTATAGTCACAACAAGACTATGGGCCAAGTTTCAGATCAATTGGATGAGGGGGAATGGGGTTGCCCCATGGCAGACAGACAGACAGGCAGAGAATATACGTTAAAAGAAAGACTTTAAAAAATTACCCCATTTTTAATAATAAAATCTTGTACCATCATGACAATTCACCGGAGCATTCATCTGCTTTGGCCCCTAGCGATTATTATTTGTTCCCAAACTTGAAAGGATGGCTGCAGAGAAAGAGATTTTTCACATAGCCGGAGGCCTATTTTGAAGAGTTTGACAAATCGTATTTTTTCAAGGGTATCAAGATATTAGAGGATCTTTGGAAGAATTGCGTTTTTCTTAACGTAAATTACGTTGAAGAACAAAATTGTTTTTTTAAATCCAAAACCCTGGTTTTTCATTTCTTAATAAGACATTTTTCTTAAAAAAGTACATTTCGTTAAAGAAAAACTTTTTCTTAAAAATTTAGTTTTCTTTAAAAAAAAAATTACCTTTTCTTTAAAAATAAATAAATCTTTTTAAAAAAGTAGCTTTTATTGGCTAAGCGCCCCGGTAGGTGAGTAGGTAGCGTGCTCGCCTACCATGCGGGGGTCGTGGGTTCGATTCCCACCAGAGGCTTTGGTCTGTCGCTGCAAAAAAAAAATTGAACACACTACTACCTCTTTCCTCCTTACTATATCTATATCTTTCCTGAGATCAACACAATGCACTGCATCTGTAGGGGCATCCCCTGAGTGTTGATTAATAAAAAAAAAAAAATACAGATTTAAGTTATATCGATTCTCGGTATATAGTAAATTCGAATGTTAATTAAAGAATGTACTTAAACGGGCGATAGACTAAAACACTAAAGAAAACGGATTTAAATTAAATTCCTCCTAGCCGATAAACACTCATGTCTGCAGTTCCCCCGAACAACTCTATATATTTGCAAGCTATAGTATGATTACAAGGTAGGTAAATATTCAATTTATCGCCAAACATCAATTTACATAACATTATTTTTCAACGGGCGCCTAATGCAATTAATTAGTATATATTCTTCCTGTAAGGTTTAAATGGACATAACACAGATATAGGATCCAGCAAAGATAAATCAACTTAAAACATTTTTCATTAATTAAAAATAGTCCTCATTTTTATACCCTATACCACCATGTGGTTTGGGTATAATGACTTTGTGCTGCTGTTTGGAACTACCAAAAATATTTGACCTAGACCCATATTTTATAATACCGAACGACTCAGAATCACTTTCTCAGAATCACTTTCTCAGAATCACGTCTGTGTGTTCATGTAAACCTTGTAATCAAACTACAGGTCGCAAATATCAATATATTTTGATGAAATTTGGTACATAAGCTTTTACCGGCCATAGGATGGTGAATTGGTGAAATTCGGTCCATGGAAAGAACTAGTCCTCATACAAATGACCCCTATGAAATCGACATAAATTGCCATAAGATCCAAATTATCATATGGATCTCAGTCAAATTGGGTTTGTATGTGTTTATTATATCCATTAATCAGTAGTCCAAAAATAATCCCTATAGGACAATTCTTAGTCATAGGCCCCATATAGAGCTGCTTCCCGATCTTCACTTAAATCTATCAAAACACAAAAATATTGAACAGATTTATCTCAAATTTGGTTTGTATATATTTTTTCAAAATATAAGTGACTTTACCAAATATGGTCAGGATCGGTCCATATTTCCACCTAGTCCCCACATAAATATAGCATCCGATATGAACTTTTTCATATCTGCAGCCAAAAAAATTAATAACAATGCCACTCAAATTTGGTTTATGCTTATTTTCTATATCGAATTAGTTGGACCGAAGAGATAGGGTCTCTAAACATGGTATAGGGTATCGGTCTAGACCGACTATAATTTCTTATTGAGATTGACAGTTCTTTTTTTTTCTTGCTTTTGACTAAAGCCAAACAGAGCAATAAGTTTTTGAGACATTTGTATAATATTCTTATTACTAAAATTACCTCCGACATGAAATTTAGAGCAACAAAATTTGACACTTACCTAAAAAGAGAAAAAAGAACAAAAAAGATTATGAATATTTTTTTAAAAACTTTAAATTTTATATTAGAAAATAATTCAAGAGCGAGCACCCTCATTTTTGTTAATCCCCAGTTAATTCATATAATTTTGTAACGTTTTTAAATGAAAAAAGAAATTGATTTATCTTGAAGTTAAATTGAAAAGTTACATACCGTAATTCGCACATAAAATGTTAAACATTAAAATTAAGTCAAATTCAACCGTAAAACTGTTTATGCAAGTTGAATTGGTGGTTATTTAATGACATTAAGCATGTATTTTCGTGTATTTTTGAAACAAACTTTCATAAAGTGTGAACTTGTCTCAAATGAAAGACAGCAATAAATAACATTTTAAAGCCATAAACCACAAATTAAACCCTAAAGCATTAAATTAAATGTGATTTTCAATTTAGTCGACAGAGGAACAGATAAAAAGTCTGTTCAATTTCACTTTTATGCCCTACACGACGTGATTTTTTCGTTTTCACATTTTAAACTTTAATGCTTACATTAACATTTTCAGTTTCCATGTGACTGCAGGCTTAACAAAACGGAAAACTTTAAAAAGTTGTTTTTATTTGGCCATGTATTAAGGTTGTTACAAATACCAGCCAAAAAAAAGAAACAAAACAGAAACTTTTGCAAAGGTACAGAATTGTTTTCCTCCAAAAAATAAAATAAAAATAAAAAATCCTAAATAAAAATAAAGGTGAAATATCAATGAACATATGAAATTGGTATATTCTTTTCATTACTTGTATTTTAACACAGTTTAATGTGTTGTTGTTTTTGTTTTGTATTTTTCTTAGCAGACTGATAAGAGACAGAAAAAATGTCAGTTAAAATTACATGCCTTTTGCGTTATGTTGTCTGTTAAAATCTTTAAATTGTTTTTTGTACTTTTGAAATCATGTTACACAACAAGACATAATGAGAACTTCAATAACAAAAAACAAAAACTGTAACACATCTCTTCTCATTGAAAGATAATTTGTTTTGGATAATGATGTTTATTCTTTCAAATCAACATGATTTATGTTTAATAGGTAAAGAGATGTGCATGGGAGAGCATGATGTGAATTCTGAAGAATATAAGAAATTTTGTGGTAAAATTAAAAACTAAAAAAGGATTTCGGATCAATTTCCATTGAAGAAACGTTTGTCGGCAGCGCTATCCAATAAGTACTCGAGTATCAAGCTATGTAAGCTGCTCGAGTAGTAAATGAGCTACTCGAGCCGAACGAGTAGCCTGATTAATAAAACTAACATTTTTCATGTTCGAAAACATGTAAAAATATAAATATAAATATTATTTATTATTTTCTATTTTTACAAACGTAAAAGTGAACAAAAAAAATTTTTTTAGTGATTGAGTTAGAGATTAATTAATCTCAAGATCACATGTTTTCCCTTTAAATAAAAAAAAAACATTGGCACATTTGTATCAAAATTCTATCTATATACTGCAGGACAGGATATACCAACTTCTTTAACACGTTGAGGAAGGCGTGGTTTTTTGTATTTCGCTCCATGTAGAGGCAATAAAAATGATAAGTTGCTCCATCTGGCGGCACCTTGCACAAAAAATATTGTTTAGCAAAGAAAATAAAAATAGAGAAAACAACAAAGGCGATGTGGGCCACCTGTGGTACATGTCGCCAAATATAAATTTCGTATGTGAGCCACCGGTGGTACACGCCGTACTCATATGTTAATATTAGCGATTTATTGAAAATAAGGGTCTAGAAAAAGGTTTGTCATTATGAAAACATCAGTACAAAAGTATATTCAGCAAACATGATTTTTTATTCTTTCTTAATACAAAATTTACCCATTAAAAAAAATTTAGAAATATAACCACAACAACTGATCTGGATTTACCATGGTGCGTCATGGGAGCGCAGTAATACAGTGTCCAAATCAAAAGGTGATTTTTAAATTTAAATTTATCGAGGTTATCGATTTGGGGAAATACGTTAAGGTTGGTAGATTGGTGGATTTTTATGGCATATGTGCAGATTTTAACTGGCTGATAGTGACGCTCGTTTAGAGAAAGGGTCTTAGGTCCAACTAACTTGGTATAGAAAATAAGCTTAAAGCAAATCTTAGTGGAATTTTTGTTAATTTTTTTACCTGCAGATCTGAATAAATACATATTGGATGCTGTATTTATATGGAGATTAGGTACAAAAAATTAACCGATCCTGAACATATTTGGTAAAGATTCAAACCAAATTTTTGTTTTTGATATTTATGTTTTTGATAGGTTTAAGTGAAGATCGGGAAGCAGCTTTATATAGGGCTATGACTACGAATTGTCCTATAGAGTTTATTTTTGGACTACTGATTAATGGCTGAAATAAGCACAAGAAAACTCAATTTGACCGAGATCTATTTGGATATTATGACAACTTAAGTCGATCTCATAGTCAATTGTATTGGGACTAGACTGAACACACACCGATTTTCAACAATTTCATTAGTGTTCGTCATATGGGAGATAAAAGCTTATATACCAAATTTCATCAAAATATGTTCATATTTCCGACCTGTTTACATGGACTCACTGATGTACAGTCGTAACATTTTTCAAAAGTGCAGTAACGGCAGTATACTAACTTTAAAATAAATTAAATATAAATAAAATAAAAAAATATCTTAAATGATAAAAACAAAATAGTTTACATACTAATCCTATTTACATATTTTTTATATATATTTAACTATATACATATAATATATGTATGTCTATAAATAATATATGTATTTAAAATTCTGTTAATTGATATTATTTTTCACGTCCTTTCACTTATATATGTGTTGTAACCCGAATATCAAAAAACTGCACCCATTTTATTTTATAATGGGTAGCAAATACAGATGATGCGGCTCCTACAGATAAATCTCCATCACTGTAAAGCCGCCACGGCTGCACTTCTACTTCGCCTGGCGACAGGTGAAGTAGACATAGTCTTCATCCAAGAGCCCTGGGCCTGTGGAGGCAGGGTTTGCGGACTGAAGACTCCTGATTACAAGCTGTTCGTCGCTAAAGATAAAGGTACACCAAGGACCTGCATTTTGGCGAGGAACAGCCCTAATATTTTCTTGTTATCTAATTTCAGTGACAGGGATGTAATAGCGGTCAGCCTGGAGCTAGATGGCAAATCAATCTGGCTCGCCTCCGCCTATTTTTGTGATCCTGGGCCTATCCCGCCAGTCAATGTGGCAAAGCTAATCCGGGAAGCCGAAAGGACTACACACCAATTAGTGCTGTGCTGTGACGTCAATGCACATCATCCGATCTGGGGAAGTACCAATTTGAACGAAAGAGGTGAGTTACTTTTGGAGTTTTTATTTAGTACTAACCTATATATATGTAACAAGGCAAATGAACCGACTTTTGTAACTAGCATTCGTAGGGAGGTTCTTGACGTTACCTTTGTATCGGACACATTATTTGATAAAATTGATTGTTGGAGGGTGTTGGATGACCACTCCTTTTCTGACCATCTATACATTGAATTTTTGCTTAGAGAAAAAGACCCGGTGGAGGGCAAGAAGAATAAACCATGGTAGTCTAGCGAGCTGCAACAGGGCAGAGACTCCTGCAGGAAACTCTTTAACAAGGCAAAGTCTTCAAGAGAGGACGAGGATTGGTTGGCCTACAAGCTGCAGCTTAGGACCTACAAGAAGATTAAAACGGCAAAATGTGATTCTTGGAAAAAATTTTGTGATAATATAGAAGACGTTTCCGAAGCATCCAAGTTGCGAAAGGTTCTGGCTTCTACCCCTCACACATTAGGTTATCTGAAAGATCCATTGGGGGTGTGGACTACCTCTAGTGGGGAATCACTTAGCCTGCTACTGGATACCCATTTACCGGGCAACTCCCCTACGTCGCTTCAGGCGTCAGAATACTCAGACGCTAGTCCAACGGATATTGCTTCGGAGATAGTCAACATACCAACACTGAAAAAGTTCACACACTGTCCCAAAAGACTTCAGCCCAGTAAGTCTATCATCGTTCTTTTTGAAGACAATGGAGTGTATGATAGATTCTTACTTACGAAGAGTTATTGATCCTGTCGACGCGACAACACGCTTACAGCAAGGGAAACCGAAACAGCACTTCACGAGCTTGTCAGTACCATCGAGAAATCGCTCTCGGTAGGAGAATACACAATGGCAGCATTTTTGGATATCGAAGGGGCTTTTAACAATGTCACACCGGACTCGATATTAGCGGCACTATCAAGTCTAGGAGTGAACTCCGTGATCATCTCACTGATTGGAAATCTGCTTGCCAACAGGCGGATAACGTCTAAATTGGGAACGACTCTAATATCCCGATTCGTGAACAGGGGAACGCCACAAGGAGGCGTTCTGTCACCACTTCTATGGAACTTAGCGCTGAACCCAATGCTACTTTCGTTGGAGAGACAAGGCTGCAACGTGGTCGCCTATGCTGATGACGTGGCCATAGCCGTAAATGGGAAGTTTCTATCCACACTATCTAGCTGGGCAAGTAGTTGCGGTCTGGGGGTAAATCCGACCAAAACGGAACTTGTTCTTTTCACGAGGAAGTACAAGATACCTACCTTCGACCCTAATTCTCTTTAAGGTGCTGATATCGCCTTCTCTGATGGAGCCATGTATGTTAGCGTATTCCTGGACAGGAAGCTGAACTTCAGACGGAACTTGGAGGAAAGGGCGAAGAAGGCGACTATAGCTTTATACTCCTGCAAAAAGGCCATTGGTAAATGGTGGTTCGCCCAATACTTCTGTACGGGGTCAT
Source organism: Cordilura impudica (assembly GCA_963682025.1). Classification (NCBI taxonomy): domain Eukaryota; kingdom Metazoa; phylum Arthropoda; class Insecta; order Diptera; family Scathophagidae; genus Cordilura; species Cordilura impudica. The sequence goes on along the minus strand of OY821517.1, from coordinate 168,362,372 downwards.
CGTCTGGTGGCCTGCTCTAGAGAAGGCCTCTAATAACAACCTTCTTGCAAGTGTACAGAGAATGGCTTCCATGTGTATCACTGGTGCCCTTCGTATTACACCTACGGATGCCTTGAACATCCTCTTACACCTAATACCGTTGGACATATTAGGAAAGCAGTCGGCGGCCTCATCGGCCATTAGACTACGAAGCACAATACAATGGCGTGGTCATAATTGTGGCCATGGAATGATGCTGAATAACAGGAACTTACCATTGAACGTGGATTACACTACTCCGAGGAGTGTATTCGAACGACACTACAAAACTCTGATACCGAGCAGGGAATCCTGGTCAGGGAGATTCCAGGTAGCAGGCGTTCCATAAATTTCTATACTGACGGATCGAAATTGTGTGGTCAAGTTGGTTTCGGAGTCTACTCAAAGGAGCTTGGACTAAATCTGGCTCGCAGGTTGCCAGACCACTGCAGTGTTTATCAGGCAGATGTACTGACAATAAAGGAAGTTGGTCGGAATATTCTGTCTACAACCGCAGTCAACATCTACTCTGATAGTCAGGCCGGGGTAAAATCCCTGGAATCAATGTTCCTGAAAACAAGAACCACCCTTAGCTGCCGCACGTCTTTAAATGAGATGGCCAAGCAGTTCGACATCAGACTCATATGGGTCCCAGGGCACAGGAATATACCGGGAAACTGTAAAGCTGACGAGTTGGCAAGACAGGGCATTACCTTACGGGTTCCAGCGGACTTGGAATGTGTTGGTATACCCCTGGAATCTTACAAGCTGGAACTTTGGCTAAACACCACCGGCATAACCGACAACAGATGGGCTAATGGATCAACGTGCAGGATCACGAGACAGATCTGGTCGGCTCTAAATCATAAGCGCACTAGCGCGCTACTATCACTCCCCCGTGGGGAGATTTCAACAGTAGTTGCTGTTATCACTGGGCACTGCCTCATAGGGAGACACGCTGAACGCCTCAGGGTCTCGTCAAATGACTTCTGCCGTAGCTGCATGGATGTGGATGTGGAGAGCATAGAATACTTCCTTTGCTATTGCCCGGCACTCTCCAGAACGAGACTTCGAACATTGGGATCGCCGTTTCTTCACGATCTCTCTGATCTCTCAAATGTTGACATTTCACCTATCAGGGGCTTCATCAGGAGCTCAAACTGGTTCTACGGTGGGGACTGAGGGAAACACCTATTCGTCCCGTGGTATCACAATAGACCCCAGAGTCTAAGTGTGCTTTTCCTTTGGTTTAGCGGCCACTTTCAACCTAACCTAACCTAGCAAATACACTTTTTGGATTTGCTGGTGGATTTTTTAGCGGCCTCTTTGGAGGCCGATTAGAGATACAGCACCTTTATATCAGCCTTAATAGGTTTGTCATCAACAAACTTGATAAATTTGTTGAACTTGAGGAGGAATTCACATTTTCACATTGGTTCTTCAAAGCCTTGACAATTAAACAGTCATGGCATAAGGGCGAAAATCCTTAAATTTCCTTTTACATTGTAGCATACATTGTCTACAAAGAATAAATCCTAAGCGTTAATCTTGTAAAAATAAAATTTTTTAAATAATGGCATAAAGAAGAATTCACACCATATGAAACTTACCCAATCATACAGTGCGAAATTTTGAAAAAACTTGCTACCACAAAACCATTTTTAAACTCTTTCTTTTAACTCATACTCTCTGTCTGTCTGTCGTGGGGCAACCCCATTCCGCCTTATCCAATTGACTGAAACTTGGCCCATAGTCTTGTTGTGACTACAGATTAATTTTGGGGTAGTCACGCACAGTCACGGAGTGATCTTAATGTAATTTCCCCTCATCCGATCGATCTGAAACTTGGTCTATACACTTGCTGTGAAAAAAGATTAACTTTGATATAGTCACGCACAGTCACGCACAGTCACTGAGTGATTTAAACCATATTTCCCCTTATACGATCCATCTGAAACTTGGCCGATAGACTTGCTGTGAAACAAATATTAACTTTGAGATAGTCACGCATAGTCAGGCACAGTCACGGAGTGATTTAAACCCATTTCCCCTTATCCGATCGATCTGAAACTTGGTCGATAGACTTTGTGCGAAAAAATATTAACTTTGAGCTGGTCATGCATAGTCACGCACAGTCACGGAGAGATTAAAACCTCACTTCCCCTTAGCCGATCGATCTGAAACTTTGTCCATACATTTGCTCTGAATAAAAGATTAACTTTAACATAGTCACGCACAGTCACGCATAGTCACGCACAATCACGGGGTGATTTAAAACCCATTTCCCCTTATCCGATCTGAAACTTTGTGCAGGGACTTATTGTGGCCAAATATTAATTTTAAGATAGTCACACACAGTCACGCACACTCACGGATATATTCAAAACTCATATGTATTTATAAGGAAAGAAAGAATTTTAATAAAAACTGTGTTTTTATGGGTTAGATTATTGCCTTTTTTATATTTGTTTTCTTTACAAAAAATTATAATTTTTAATTTATTTTTTCCAAAAATGACAACTAAATTACAAATTCGGTTCACTATATCGATTTTATATGTACAACAGAATTCGTTTCATTCTTTCGGTTGTAAATATCAAAATACGTTATAAATTTGGTTTAAACACATATTTGATTTTATCATATTAATGAACAATTTAAAACAATATCAAATTATAATATAATTAATTGTTGCAAACTCCAATATATATGATTGCAGCAATTTATGCTGCTTTTAATATAGTTGCCTTAATTGAGTTAGTTTACTAAATTTTATAAATACTGAGTCTGATTGGTAAACGGAACTAAATTTGCTTTTGTAAATACTTTAATTTTAAGAATTAAATTAATAAGGTTGTTAGCGAATAAATTATTTTGCATTTTCAAATATTAATATATTATACCGATAACCGAATTCCAATCAATTCTTTTTCTGTGTGTATTTACACTAAAAATGTAGACCCATAACTAAAGTCTAAAAAAAGAAGTCGTCACTAGAAAAAAAAAAAACGTAAAACCATTCGGAACAGAGAATTTTCCTAAGAAGTTAATTTTATTTCCATGCCGATTTATTTCTGCATATTCGTTTTCCCACTTAAAAAAATAACAAATTGTTTCAAATATACATATATATACAATTATATACATATACATATACATATACAAATGCAAAAGGCCGTAACTAATATTTTTATGTTTTAACAGGAGAAGCAAAAAACATCATAAAACAAAAACTACTTTAAAGTTAATACCCAAATTTTAGAATCAAGCTGAAAAATAAAGATGGATTTTCATTTATGAAAATAAATTTATGGTAAAATAGTTGTTTTTAAGTAAAATGCCGTAACTACAATACAAAAAGTAAATTTTTAACTTTTTGTTAGTTACGGCCTTTTGCATTTTAGGTGGCGATATATTTATTTATTTTTGTGTTTCTAACGCCTACAAATATCCTGTACAATGCAACCATTGTATACAATTATTCAAACTACACACACGCAGTCATTAAAATTACATACAACACAAAGTCTTGGCACGCACACAAGCACACACACACACACACACATACACAGACAGAAGAAAAACTGTTTACCTTTCAAATGAAACACCTTATGTGATAAAGCATGCATGCAACCCAAGCTATAGGTGTTAAACCAAGCCAACAAACAAATATATTTCATTATAGCAAAGATACTTTACGAGTAGTACAATATATTTTAACTTAATCATCAGCTTTATCTCTAACTCCTGTCCAATTTAGAGTGTTCTACATTCCTGTTCGAAAGATTTCTGTGATTTATTTTAATATAGTTCTTTTATGCTGCCTTCTCTCACCACAGGTACCAACCAAACCAATTCAAATCATTCCTCTAGAGAATTGTATTTTAGAATTTTTATCTTTTAAAACTTTACTATAGAACTAAAATCTTTGATGTTTTTTTTTTTTTTTGGTCTTCTACTCCTCCGTGTAGATTTTGTGTGAAATGCATTTACTCACATATAAAAAGAGTTGAATAAATTTTTTCCTTCTAATACAACAGACTTACGAATACACATACATACTTATATATTTATTTATCTGCAATTACTCTTTCATTTTAGTTCTTTATTGGAAATTTAATTTAACTTTCATTAAATGTGATCATTGTATATAAATATATTATATGTTTGTTCTAACTATATAGGAACAATCGTTCTTAATCTTTTGGGAGAAGGTCCCCGAAAAATAGCTTTTAATAATTTTCTTACATATATCTAGACCTAGCACCCATACAAATGTCTGAGATCGTTTGAAATTATCCTAGGATTCAAAATAAAACATATACCATTTTTAGTCATAGCCCCATATAGAGCAGCCTCCAGATATTCACTTAAACCTTTCAAAAGCCATACAGTTAAGATATATTTTCTTAAGTTTTGACTGTTTGAAGAATAAATTAGTGAAGTCACTGAATATTTTTGGAAGTTGTCGTAATATGAGTAAAATAGCCACATCTCCAATTTGAACTTTACATTATCTCTTGAATTGAAGGGCCACGTTGATAACCTTAACAGTAAAAACTAAGTATTTCCCAAGTATAAAACTCAATTACACGAGAAATTGGCAATATTTGGGCGTAAAATTAAAAGCGGTAAATAGGTCTTCGAAATACTTTTCATTTTAAATCCATTATATTTTGTTACAAATCTTATATTGGGTGCATTGGGTTTTCTTTGGTATGTTATTTTTTTTTTTTTTTTTTTTTTGTTTAATATTTCTCCTAGCGCGTCAAATGAAAGGTGTTTTGAAAACAGATCTAACGGATTTAATATTTCTCTATAGCGTAATAGCTTGCTAAGAAGATCTTACCAAAGACTGGAATTTCTAGTCTGTGTTATTGTGGGAACGGCCGCTCTGGGTGTTTCGATGTGGCCGTAGCTTTGACCCATATCGCGGGTAGAGCACAGCTCGAGGTGGGCTTGAATTCAACCGGGTGACAAATGGGGCAGTAGGGGTATTAATAGGCCGTGAACCTCGACCGAGGAGTTGTGGTCCAAATATACAAATCTCAAAATTGGTACCGAACTGTAGTTTTACTACACTATATGGCGGTCACCGTGAGGTTATGCCAATGCGCCAGGTACTCACATTAAACACAAGAGACTTGACAAAATGCAACAAAAATACGCTCAAAAAATATCAACATAGGCATTGAAAAAGAAAACATTTACACCAGCTTTCACTGAGAGGCAGAAATATGTGATAGAATGCAGGTTACGTAAATTACTTTCACGCTTACTTCCTCTCAGTTTAAATGTGTTATGTTATGAAGTCTTACCCTTGCAAAATGCAAAAAATTAGGACTATTGATTTCTTTTAGGTCATAGCGTGTTCCCCTGCTTTGAAATATTCTCTCTATTTGGGTTAAAGGAAGGGAATATCCCAATCATGCAACTGATTAGTTAAATGTAAAAATCTTAAAACTTAGGTAATTTGAAACACCACTATAATAACGACAACAATTGTTTCAACCAAATTTATTTTAAAAAATCTAAAATAACTCATAATAACTCATAATAATAAAAATAAAAAAATAAAAATAAAAAGATAGTAATAAAATAGAAAACAGAGAAATTTTATATGTTGTTTATGGCTTAATTTCGTTTTTCCGATCGCGAGTGGGTAATGTTTTGATTTTTAGATGTAAGCGTTGAAAAACATGTTCTGTTTTTTTAGCAGTACACGTGCAAGAAAACGAAATTAAAATAAAACTGCACTCGAATCTGTGTGGTTTATGTGTGTTCGAAACAAAAAATTCGTGATGAAAAATGTTCGTGTATATAACGAAGTATTAAAACGAAACGCAGTCATGATTGTACAAAATTTAGATACACACATAATTGATATGAAAATAAAAATATGTGTTGGCTGCTTTATAGCAGAACATTGTGTGTTTCATTTGTGTATTTTCTGAACCTTGGTTAATAGTATATTTTGATTATATAAATTGATTATATCAGCTACACAAGCGATCACTTAACCATCGTATTTAAGATAAGTCACACAATAAAACTTTGGCAATTTAGCAAATTACAATAATACACCCATCAGTAAAAATACAAACACCCTAAGATAACTTTTAATTTACCAATTTTTGAAGGTGGTCTTAATTGAATACGGAAGTACACTCAAACCTGTTTTTATGCGGTGGATAGGGACCGCATAAAAGAAAACCCATAACAAAAATCGCACAAAAGTCTACGAGTAGCTATAAAAAATAATTTTGGCAACGCAATTAAAAATTATTTTTTTTATGCGGTGAATAGGAACCGCATAAAAAAGTCTCAGGAAGAAATTGTTGCGAAAAACTTATATGGTGTTATGTTTGCTGACTTCTTACATATAAGAATTTTAAGTCTACTCCACAAAATTATATATACCCATGAACTTTCGTATCTCTATAACAAAATATCGTATCTCTATCTCAAAGGAATAATGATTTGACTCCAATGATACATCGAACTAAAAAATCTGAATGGCATTTTTATATCCATTATATACGTCTTTGGAACTCTCTACCTCCGAACATACAATAACTATAACTACCTTAGATCCGCAAAAGCAACAAGTTGCATCAGAAAGGCCGTTTTCCACTGCAGGGATTCTGCACTAAAATACGCTCACGATCAAATGATGAAAGCCTAAATACTCACAAGTTATATTTTTAGAGCGTGAAATAAATAATTTTTAATTAAATTTGAATTATTCGTTTTTAGCGATAATTATCGGTAAATCGATAATTATGACTGAAAGTGTTCTTGTATTGTATTTTTACTCATAATTTACCTAAAAATGTCTTGCCATAACACCGGTTGGGCACCTCTATTTTTTTGAATGTATGAAACTAGTTTAGTATTACACGTTAAGAATTGCTTTAGTGTTGGTAAGAATTTGTAGAGTTTTTTTCTTACTTTTAAATTGTGCTGAGACTATCAGCTCATCTTAAATTCTTTTATGTGGATTTTGTTTTGCCTTTTTCATTTTTATTCTTTACAATTTAGACGCGATGCTGTAAAAAATAGTTTGAAGTTCCTTTGTTGTTTGCCTTAAACATTCTGAGATGATGCTCTTGTCGTAGTGTGTTACCCATTTTATTAATAAATAAATACAATATTATTATTATGTAAATATCAAGATTAGAAAGTCTCCTCTTCTATTTGTGCATTGTTTCCACACCATTTAGTTTGTATACACTCGTACGAGTATTATGTGACATTTTTATAAGATGTCTTCTTTATGGTGAATATTTAAATTTTCTTTAGCTTAAAAGACAATTTAAAATGTTATAAAGTGGTATTTTAGATATGAGATTTTTTTTTTTTTTTGTAACCTTGTTGCAATGTAAAGAATGCATTGTTCAAATAAAAACTAGGTAGATTTAGAGCAAGATTTTGGTTTTAAAAACAGTTTAAAAATTCTTCGAATGAAGGCTGTTTGTAAGAAGTTTTACTAAAAAATCACTTTCTTTTCAAATATAATATTAGAAACATATATTTTAAAAAATTAAAGTTTTAAAAAAAATGGTTCTTTGACTTTCTTAATATATAATTAGAAATATATAATTAGAAAAGTTAAACAATATGAATTGTGGAAAATGTTATTGCAAAATTTCAGCACCAAAATCTAAAGATTGTTGACGATTGCGTTTAGTCAACATTTTGAAACTACAAAATGAGTCTTAAAATTTTCTAAAGTCATATCCATAAAGGCCTTTGCCGAGGAAGATGTCGCCAATAGTCTTAGCATTTACTCAAGGAATTGAGCGCTTGATAACGGATCATTTGTTAAGATTTCCAACGATATACATCTTATAAAGATTCTAAATAGGTAACAAGTTTCTTCAAACAAAATTTTTAGTGGGAGCTTTAATACTACTATTCTCCAACGCACAAAGATCAATTTCTTAATATTAGAACTGTTTCATAATAAATCTCAACATAATTAAATAAATATTACGAGTATAAACTCCTCACATATTGAACAGGCAAATTCGATAGCTTTTCATTGATCTTTTTTTTTTTTCGTGCAATATTAATACATATAAAATTACCTACACATTCCGTACAATACTGGTACAATATTTCAAGGTGACTTCATAAGAATATGTATGGTTGGTTCAACAAGAATAACTTCAAGTGGTTTTAGTTTTTTAACAATACCTTTAAAAAAAAATATTACCAAAACATATTATGTTACTCAGAGAGCTAAAAGTATGTGGAAAAAACCAGTCAATACTTGAAGACGCCTATAGTTTGGTATATTTTTGTTGTTAGTATTTTTTTTTGTCTGGCACATGATCATACTGCCAAGAAAGATCAAACTAAATTGTACCATATACATAATAAACATTAACAAGCAGGCGAATGTACAACTGAATGGATAGATGGACGGACGGACGGACAAAACGACAGACAGATCGATGTAGGTATGAAAACATACCTGCAAGTATAATGATTTTTATTGCTATGTACTTGTTATGTTTTAAAAACATGATTTTATATTTGTTCATTTCCAAACATACTCAGAGAAATGAATTAGAGTTGTGACGACAGGCTACAAATCACAATATTGTTTAATACATTTGAGCAGATTACTCTTTCATTTAGGATTACCTAATTTTTAATATTGTAAACTGTTAAAGTATTTCAAATTCAACACTACATAAAGTCAGAGCTCGTATGGCTAAATTCGATTTTGAATGAATTTCGTTAAAATTTAATTCAATGACTGTATGCTTTTGTCTCTTTATGTTGATAATTTCATTTACCTTAAACTGAATAACGAAATTCGAGACCAAAGCAAAGATTTCTGATATAATGAATTATTAATTAATTTAATTAATATCTTTTTTTTTTTAAGAAACATTTCAAATTTTGATAAATAAATTTAGCTTTGTTATGTCCTATACCGCTAAGTGGTTAGGGTATAATGAGTTTGTGCTGATGTTTGAAACTATCAAAAATATTTGAACTAGACCCATATTTTATTATAGCATAGAATCACTTTCGATTTAGCTAGGTCCGTCCGTCCTTCGGTCTTTCCCTCTGTGTGTCTACGTAAACCTTGCAATCAAACTACAAGTAGCAAATGTGAATCTATTTTGATAAAATTTGTTATATAAGCTTTCATCGGCCACATCCCAATACAAATGGCCCCTACGAGATAAGTTTAAAGGCAAATTATTACACACTTCCTGGTAAAAATTGGTTTGTGCGCGTTTATTACTTCCATTGAACACCAGTCCAAAAATAAACCCTTTTGGGCAATTCTTAATCCTAGATCACCTGCTTCCTGATCTTCACTTGAATCTATCAACGAATAATAATATTGCACAGAATTTTCTCAAATTGGGTTTGCAAAAATTAAGTATCTTTATCAAATACGGTCAGGAGCGGTTCATTTATTGGACCTAGTCCCCACATATATATAAATCATCCGACATGAAATTTTTCATATCTGCAGGCAAAAAAAAAATAATAACAATGCCACTCAAATTTGGTTAATGCTTATTTGCTATATCTAATTATATGAACCTAAAACCCTTTCTCTAAACGCATGGTCTAGACTGACTACAATTTTATTACTTGTTGATTTGCTATGAAAAACTTAACTTTCTACCAAGTCCCTAGAATACTGAAATTTTACTTAAACACAGAAAGACGAATATCCCTGAATATATATTTACAATTCTTAAACAGTTTTAAAAGAATCTGAAAATGAATGAATGTATTCTTTTAAGAACAATTCAATTCAGTTAATTCGATTGCCCAGTGTATTTTTTCGTTAAATGTTAATTCAAAGCCAGGAATTTAACTAGAAGTAATAATGATATTATTTTTTAAATTATTTCGTATTCAAAATTTTTTTTGTAGAAAATTATGATCTCGAAAGAACAAAAAATCAAAATTATCGGCTAAGGACTGAGATCGACAAAATCTTAATGCATGTTTTTCCTCTTTTTTTTTTTTTTTTTTTGATCAAGTTATCTTTGAAAAATATCTCAGTTGTTATGCTTAATGGCAACCCTATCCATTTGTTGTTAGTTTGATTACCAAGGGTGATGAAGAAAAAGTACGTACTAAAATTATTAAATATTCTCAAAAAAAAAATTAAACTTGGTCCTACAAAAAGTTGGTCAAAGCGTCAAAAGTCTGTCGTGTTTCCAATATTATTTGAAACTATCAGAATTAGAATATTGAAAGGAAACATGGTTCAGGAAGAAAGAAAAATCCACATGATGGCCACGGAAATAGAAAACATATTGAAAATAGCTCGGACTATTTGATACGAAAAGTAAAAAGCCAATGCAGGTTTGAAAACTTAAAAAGTCGAAAAAGTTGCAGACAGGAACACTGTAAAACTTATGAGGCTAATCATCAAATAATACCATAATTCAAATAAGACATCATACGCTAATATCAAATTGGCAATTCTACATTACCACAATTCGTCTTTGGAATAATATTCCGCCAATTATTACAGCAACCAGCAACGCGTTACATTTTAAGAAAAGAATTTTTGAGTTTTATTCTTAATATTTTCACTTCAAAATTTAACTAATCACTCATTAATTTATTATTATTATTTTTCTTGTTTTTATTAATTCTTATGTAATAACTTAATAACTTAATATTTACTAGCAGATTCCAGCCCCCGAAATTCGAGCGCAAATTCTAGGAAATTTTATTTTATTATTTAATAAAGACCCTAAAAGTATGCTAATCAATTATAGCCAATTCACAAATCAACACAAAAAACAAAGTCATTTTTATTACAAACACATTAACAAATTTAATAAACACGCAATAGCATTGTATAATTTTATGTATGTGTTAGTAGCAACTTTAAATGCAATTTACTCAAAATAAAGAAAAAAAATTAAAAATTTGTATATCTGCAAAACGGCTAAAAAGAAATACCTTTCAAATAATATACGTCAGGTCAAAGTCGGGATAAAACGGTAGAACAAAACATCAGTCACAAGAAATCGCATAGCCTATTAATATTATAGGTAACATATGTTAAAAACATGTAAGAAAATTATGGTCGGTCTAGCCCGACTATACGATACCCTATACCATGGTTTAGAGACCCTATCTCTTCGGTCCAACTAATTTGATATAGCAAATAAGCATAAACCAAATTTGAGTGGCATTTTTATTAATTTTTTTCGCTGCAGATATGAAAAAGTTCATATCGAATACTATATTTATATGGTGACTAGGTCGAAAAATGGACCGATCCTGACCATATTTGGCAAAGTCACTTATACTTTGAAAAAATATATACAAAACAAATTTGAGAAAAATCTGTGCAATATTTTTGTTTTTTGATAGATTTAAGTGAAGATCGGGAAGCAGCTCTATATGGGGCCTATGACTAAGATTTTTCCTATAAGGATTATTTTTGAACTACTGATTAATGGATGTAATAAACACATACAAACCCAATTTGACTGAGATCTATATGATAATTTGGAACTTATGGCAATTTATGTCGATTTCATAGGGGTCATTTGTATGGGGACTAGGTCTGAACATGGACCGATTCTCACAAATTTCAATACCGTTCATCCCATGGCCGATGAAAGCTTATATACCAAATTTCATCAATATATATTCATATTTGCGACCTGTAGTTTGATTACAACGTTTACATGTACACACGACGGGCGGACGGAAGGACGGACGGACATTGCTATTTCGACTCATAAAGTGATTCTGAGTCGATCGGTATAATTAAAGATGGGTGTAGGACGAATATTTTTGGTTGTTACAAACAGCAGCACAAAGTCATTATACCCAAACCACATAGTGGTATAGGGTATAATTATCTTATAGTATTATTATTTTTTCTTTTCTTTTCTTTTTGTTTCTTTATACTTCAAAATAACGTACATTTAACAATGTTTGTACTTCTACTACTTTAAGACTCACGTTTTGCTGTAGATGTTACCAAAAGAAAATAAATAAATAAATAAATAAATAAATAAAACAGAGCACGGAAATTGAAATCATGTTTCATAAAAAATACTTTTGCTGCATAATGGATGACTAAAAGTGTGTACTGGCAGCCGTATAGTCTCGCAGGCACTCAAGGAGTGCCGAAGATATGTTAAGAACTCAAAAGCAGACGAAATTTTCAAAAAAAAAAAAAAAAAAAAAAAAAAGAACCTTCTATGGCAAGCAATATGCAGTTGCAGTTGCGGCAATATAGCAAGTCATTTGCTACAACGGACTCTTTCATAAACCAACGTAACGTGCCCATATATTTTGGCCCGATTTGGTATTCTGTCACTACGGTAATAAAGTTATTGATTGGTATAAGAACAATAACGGTTTTTTTTTTTTTTTTGAGGCAAATCCTCCAAACTGTCCAGAACTTAGGCCAGTGGAGAGATATTTGGCGCTTGTCAAAAGAGAGTTGAAGAGTACAAAAAAGTTGTCCTAAAATATGGAAGATTTCAAACGCAGACACCACTATAAAATCTCTAATGGAACGGTTTTCAGAAAAGGTCCACAAGCTTATAAGTAGTGATTTTTTTATAAGGTTCTAGGTTCAATGGTTTCCTTATTATTACTTTTTATCTATGTTAAGTTTTTCTCGATATCACTCCCTATATAAAATGAAGATTTTCTTTTGCAAAAATATAGCTTTATTGCAATAACAAATTTAATGAATACATTATTCAGACAAATTATGGATTCCTGCCCCAAAAAAAGCCGTATATCTTTGTAGGCCGTCCAACTTTTGATACCTTCAATTAAAGTGATGCGTGTTTTGCATCGCTCAAAACAAGGTCGAGTCTATACAAATTTTGGTTTATAACTTTCTATCCAATATTATTCAAATAGATTTAAACTAGTCCCGCAACATGCATTTTCATAATGACAAATTATTGCCTCGAGTCTGCTCCTTCATTCCGACCGTTTTGCCTTCAGTGCTCAACTCAGACGCATCAATTGTGTTCGGTACAGCCCCCCTGTGATGCTTTAGCGACTACACTAAATGCAGAGCATTACCCTGGCGGGATGGAAATTCGACTCCTGCTGGCCGGGCTTCACAAAAACGTCTTTTTTTTTTGGAACCATTGAAGCAGCCTTTCAGACATAAGTACACGTCTCTCGGCTATAACTCTTATGTCATCAACTTTTCTTGCTTTGAATGAATCCTAGCGATTTTTTTGTGCCACGTAAAATGATTTTGTGAGTTCTTTAGTTCTTCTTTCGTTTGACACGATCCCTCTCTGAGTAAAATCTCCAAATCGTTATATTCTAACTTTTTCAGTTAGCCAGGTGTTCCTTGTCTTCCCCAACAAACTCAAAACTTATGTTTACAATTTGTCAAATCTAGATTCTAGGCTGACTATACGATACCCTATGCCATGTGTTTAGAGAAAGATCTAAGGTCCAACTAATTGGATATAGAAAATAAGCATGTACTAAATTTGAGAGGCATGGTTATTAATTTTTTTGCCTGTAGATGTAAGCAAATTCATATCGCATGCTATAATTATATGGGGACTAGGTTACAAAATGGACCAATCCTGGACATATGTGGTAAAGATACTTATTTTTTTTTTTTTCAAAAACAAATCAGATTTGAGAAAAATCTGTGCAAAATTTTTGTTTTTGATAGATTGAAGATCGGGATGCAGCTTTTTATAACTAAGAATTGTCTTACAAAGTTCATTTTTGGACTACTAATTAATAGGTGAAATAAACACACACACAAACCAAATCTGACGGGATATATCTGTGGTTTTCTGGAATAACCGCGTATGTCCATTTTTGTCAGTTTTGAGTTAACGATACAAAATATAATAATTTTTAACGTTCTTTACATGTGCTTAATTTTTTTTTTTAAATATTGATCATTTCTGAGTTTTTTCTTTAAATAACGACGTAACTTAAATGTTTATTGAATTAATTTGCAGCACTAACGACGTATGTCAACCTACGTTTGATCGCTGACAAATTATTTTCTCAGAAAACGACACATAGCGACACACGTTGTTATTAATGACAAAAAATGCGAAATAATTTTGGATTATTTTTCAGTTTATAACCACTTATAAAAACTGTTGTGTTTATTTCTGTTATTTGTTGTCACTATTATTCTTGATACGTTGATATATTCTCACCCTAAGTCCCGTTAACTTTCTGTTGACGAAAAAAAAATCAAATTTTCAAGCAACAAAAACTTATGTCTAAATGTGAAGTTGCACTATTAAATAAAAAGTCCTAAAAACTTTATATCGAGCCCATAATTTCAAATATAACGTTTTTTGGCTCTCCTGAACATTTTGATTTTATGACATACGCGGTTATTCTAGAAAACCACAGATATATGGCAATTTAAGATCATCTCACAGGGGCCTTTTTTATGATGATTATGTCTAACAATGCACCGATATTCACCAATTTCAATAGCGTTCGTCTTATGGCCGATGAAAGCTTATGTATTAAATTTCATTAAAATATATTTCTATCTGTAGTTTACGTGGACACTCAGAAAGACGGACAGACAGACGGAAGGACGTACATCACTAGATCGACTCAGAAAGTGATTCAGAATCGATCGGTATAAAAAAGGTCTATGTCAAATATTTTCGGTAGTTGCAAACTTCAGCATAAATTCATTATACCCTGACATAGTGGTATAGGGTATGACTAAAGCTATGCATGGTGGATGCAATACAGTACAAGTTACGCCCGAGATTAAAAAAAAAATTTTTTTTTGTTATATTTTCTTACGTATCTTCAAAATACTATCGAATTATAACTATGCTTTTGTGATTTGAAGCCAGCCGATCTAATTCTGGCTTATGTCATTAACCTTTGTTTTGAAATTCGTGGAAATTCGTTAAGAGCGAAATTTAGTTTTGGGAAAAAAATATATTTATTTAGTTTGCCATTATAAATGATTTGTAATATTTTAATGAATATTTTTTTTTCTTGTAGTAAAACAATATTTATTATCTACCGGCTTAAATGATTTTACCATTTTTTAATTTTCGTTCAATCATAATTTTGTTAATTTTCAATAACGCCATACCGAGTAATACTGGTTTTTTATGTTTTTATATGTATTAATGATTATGAGTATTTGTTAAGAGGTTCATTTGTGTAATTGAAGCTCTTTAAAATAATGATTTGTATTTTTTTTTAAGCACCACGTGGGTTTTGAATGTTTCTATTTTTCGAAGTTTAAAGTGATGGGCGCCTTAAAAATTGTAAGGGTTTTAGTTTAATATTGATTAACTAAAATAAGATTATAGACAATCAGGCGTTCACAAAGCATAATTAAAAAAAAAAGGTGGTCATAAAAATCTAAACTGGGCGTTAATAAAAAACTAAAAATCATCAAGAAATTTAAAAGGATAAAATAATAGGAGTAAGAGAATTAAAGATTTTTGAAGAGATTTAAAAAAAATAATACCTATATATGGGGCGTTTCATGTGAAGTGAGACAACTTTTGAAACCGATGTCTTCCGATCGGCACAAAGGTTAGTCCTATTGGATAGTAGTTTAGACACAATTTTTCAACAAAATCGGTCAAGAACTCTCTGAGATAGAGAGGGGGTCAAAATTTGACATTTTGGCCAAACAGGTGTTTTTTTCTCATCCATGTAACTTTTTACCTATTGTTCTAAGCAAAATTTGTTCCAAATAGTTTAGATAGCTATTTCTTCAATCCTTCGGATAAAAATTTAAAAATAATAAAAAAAAATTTGTGACTTTTTTTTTGCAAAATCAAAAATTTTTTTACTATTTTTCAAAAAACGTCTTTTTTTTCTCAAAAGAAAGCTTAGGTTTTTCCTTTAAGAGCTTTTTGGTCGCTTAGTGGGATGCGAGTGGGATATCTATTAGTATTAAAAAAATATATTATGGAACACAACAAGGCAACGGTTTTTAAATTTTTAGCATCTGCACTAATATGAATTTTTTCCTATTTGTGTGTAAGTGTTTCTAAAACCTTACAAATAACACATATACTGCGAAACTAGACAAATTAACCTTTCCGACGGTATGTAACATACATAACTAAAATTTCACATTGAAGCAAACCTCAAAAGAAATGCAGCGAAGTATAGCCTCCAGTGCTCTCATCAAGTTCGCATCTTAGATGCGACTGTTTTATTCCATTGGGTAAAGAATTATTGTAAAGAAACTAAAATAGTTTTTACTAACAAAGAGGATCATGAGAAAACATTGAAAACACTGAACAGAAGATTCGATGCTGCGATAACAATCGATTGCACCACTCAATACCATGCTTTTATATCGCTTGTCGATGGAACACCCAAGTTTTCAGCCTCCACGCAATGCAATTTCTTTCCAAATTAACAGCTGAACCTAGTAACGCCAAGAATGGATTGGCAAAAAACGGCAAATAAAGACGATAAATGAGCTGGATCAGTCTTTCATATTTAAAAATTTACAATACTTAAATACTTCATCAGCTACAATAAATTAATTTAAAAAATAGTTATGTTATAAATGGATCTAATAAATTCTTTTTTTATTTTTATTATTATTATATATTAATTTAATTATTATTACAAATAAATAAAAAAAAAATAATTTATCAACATTTCTATAGAAAATAAGTGATTTTTTCCTGAGCTTAACATGTTGCGGGTATTACAATAACGAAGGTATGCCATTTTGGTTAGGTATGTTACATACCGTCGGAAAGGTTTATTTGTCTACTTTCTCTGTAAATTTTTTATTTTTAAGTTTTTAGAAACACTTACACACTAATAGGAAAAAATTCAAATTAGTACAGATGCTAAACATTTAAAAACCGTTGTCTTGAGTTACAAAACATTTTTTTTTTTTTATAGATATCCAACTCGCATACCACTAAGCGATCAAAAAGCTCTTAAAGGAAAATACATAAGCTTTCTTTTGAACAAAAAAAGGGTTTTTTTAAAGTCAAAAAAATTTTTGATTTTGCAAAAAAAGTCAAAAAAATCTTTTTTATTTTTTAAAATTTTTTTTTAATTATTTAATTTTTTTATTTTTAAAAAAAATTTTTTTTCCGAAAGATTGAAGAAATATCTATCTAAACTATTTGGTACAAATTGTGCTAAGAACAATAGGTAAAAAGTTACATGGATGAGAACAACATCTGTTTGGCCAAAATGTCAAATTTTGACACCCTCTAACTCAGAGAGTTCTTGAACGATTTTGTTGAAAAATTGTGTCTGAACTACTATCTAATAGGACTAACCTTGGTGCTAATTTCACCCCGATCGGAAGACATCGGTTTCAAAAGTTGGGTCACTTGACATGAAACGCCCCATATATATAAGATCGTCTTTAATGATTTAATATTACTTCTTTAGAAAATATTCAGATAATCTTAAACTTTTATTTTCTTGTTTTACATTTGTTAAAGAAGAAGAAAAAACTTCTTAATAATGCTTTTAAAAAATGTTGCAATAACTTTTTTCTGAAAAGGAACAACATTTTTATTTAATAGCTGATCTTTCAATACCTTTGTTTGTTCTAAGTATATGCCATGGCCATGTTTGTCTTCATCAAATACATACATCTCCAAGTAACAACAGCATGATTATAAAAAGTACTTGTTTAGAAAAGAACAGGAAAAAAAACCTAAAAAATTGCTAAGTAACTTAATTCGTTTACCTTGTACACTGATCCCCAATACAACGAGGATGTTAATTATGAAATTAACTTATATTTACATGAAATTTTTATATACTAATTATAGATACTACTTTATTTTTCATCTTAGCCAATTCACAAACCAAAACTTATTAACAAACACATTAATAAATTTAATAAATACACACATAGCATATGTATAATTTTATGTATGTGTTAGTTCAGAAAAAAACACACACTGAATAAAAAACTCGTACATATATGTAAACAAACATAACTTAGACCAACACACACATATTTTTATTTTCATACCAATTATGTTTGTTTTTAAATTTTCTTCGGTGCCCAACACAACCATGACTGTGTTCGTTTTAATATTTCGTTATTTACACGAACATTTTTGTATCACATACTTTTTGTTTCAATCACACATAAAGCACACATTTTTGAGTGTTGCTTTATTTGAAGTTCATGTTCTGGTACGTGTACTGAAAAAAAACACAGAACATGTACAATAAACAGGTTCGAGTTCAGTTATATTTTAAGTCGTGTTGTGGCTCGTGTAGTAAGAAAAAACAGAACATGTACAATAAACAGGTTCGAGTTCAGTTATATTTTAAGTCGTGTTTATATTTTAAGTCGTGTTTAAAATATAACTGAACTCGAACCTGTTTATTGTACATGTTCTGTTTTTTCTCACTACACGAGCCACAACACGACTTAAAATATAACTGAACTCGAACCTGTTTATTGTACATGTTCTGTGTTTTTTTTTTTTCAGTACACGTACCAGAACATGAACTTCAAATAAAGCAACACTCAAAAATGTGTGCTTTATGTGTGATTGAAACAAAAAGTATGTGATACAAAAATGTTCGTGTAAATAACGAAATATTAAAACGAACACAGTCATGGTTGTGTTGGGCACCGTAGAAAATTTAGAAACGCACATAATTGATATGAAAATAAAGATATGTGTTGGCTGCTTTTGAACAGAACATTGTGTGTTTCATGTGTGTATTTTCTGAACCTTGGTTAGTAGCAACTTTAAATGCAATTTACTCAAAATAAAGGAAAAAATTTAAAAATCTGTAAATCTGGTGAATAGCTAAAAAGAGATACCTTTCAAATAATATACGTTTGGTCAAAATCGGGATAAAACGGTAGAACAAAACATCGGTAACAAAAAATCGCCAGCCTATTAATATTATAGATTAGGAGTAATTCGAATCTTTAGTATTAATCTAAAATATTTGATGTTTTTTTTAATTGAAGAGGTTTCATGTAAATATGTACATTTATGCATAAATAAAATGATTAATTTAAAATAAATTAAAGTGGTACTCAGCAGTCCCCAAATACATTTTAACTAGAATTCCCATAAAATTAAATTGAAAATATATTAAAAGATGTTAAAATGACGCTAAGTTGACACTTTCCGTTCTACTTTTTAAATGCTTCTAGATTCTTTATTACAGCAGTTTATGTTAAACAGAACTGTATACAGTGAGTGACAATAGAATGGAAACTTTTAACAAACTATATTTTTGGCGACTTGAACGGTCAATACCAAAAATTTAATCATAAAATTAATAACTATTCTACTAATTTCAAAATGTTTATGTTTTATTTATTTGAAAAGGAAAAATATTAATATAAAATGGCTTCACTTCAGAAAAAAGTGAGCAAACTTAAGAGTATTCATTCTTATGTTGTTGACAAATCATTACTATGCAATATTTTTGTTTTAAATATTTTGTTGGGTATTCATTATCTTATAGTACTGCTTCACAATGCCGAGGCACTCTGAATTAAATGGCTTATGAGATCTGCCTTGTTTCTGTAATTTCGTTTCTGTATTTTTCGGTCTACAATTTCCCATAGATTTTCTATGGGATTGAGATCTGGCCATTGAACTGGCCATTTCAAAACACTAACTGCATTAGATTGTAGCCATTCGGTTAGAACTTTCGAGGTGTGTTTTGGATCATTGTCCTGTAGAAACTTCCAGCCCAGGGGCATATTTTCCTCCGTGTATGAATATATTACATCATTTAGAATTTACCTGTATCCAATTCCAGGTAGAGTCTCTTTAACTTCGGAGATTGGACTTATTTCTTCGCCCGAAAAGCAACACCATACCATACCTTTTTAATTTTTTTTTTTTTTTTTTTAATTTCTAAACGACTCAGTGACTTTATATTTCTAACATTAATAGCTAAAAAGTTACAAAATTATACAAAATATTTAACTTTAAAGTCTTTTAAAGAAAAAGTTACAGTCATTTAAACATTAAAATTTAGAAAAAAAAAATTTTATTTTAGCAAAATATTGAGAAAGTCCATTTTCGAAGACCCTGTTCGTTGTGATATACTTGAAATATAGTAGCAATTTATTGGCTCCCGAGGTTCACTGGTATTTACTTTCAAATGAATAACATAACTTTAAAATCGATAACGGCCTTCTCAAAATATGGTCCACAGTGCGCCGATATCACAAGTGTTCAGCGAAAATATTTTTTTTTTAATTCTTTAATACATATTTCCACTAATTTTTTAATACATATTAAATATGGACTAAAAACTAAATATTAATGTTGTGCTAATCATTCCATTAATTAATTCCATGAAATGTTTCTACAAAAATTAATTAATTTTAAAAATAAAAAAATATTTTATATAATAACGTTTTATTAAAAAACAAGAAAGAGTGTTAAATCCGTCTATTGCACTATTTATAAAAAATTGAAGCTATAGGGTACTTTCATAAATGCAGTAGTTAGGCATCACTATAGTATAATAAAAATAAAACGTTCAAAAAAGCATCACTTGGCAGCACTGATTTACGTCAAAAGTTTTTTATTATGCAAACAATTTACAGTGCTGGCACAAAATTTTGGAACTATGGCATCATTTTAATTACTGATGCAATAGAACGCGAAGCTTAAAAAAAAATTAAACATTGGTGCAGAATGCAAGAGTAAATAGTGCATTATATAAAAATTGTTAATACAAATTTAAATAATATCGTTTTATTATTTTAAAGTAATTTTTTTTATTTTAGGAATCTGCCTTCTTTTTCGTTTTAATTGATTTTTAATAACAAAAGTTGTTTCATCTTTCTTTTAATTCTGTTTTTATTATAAGTTTATTAAAAAGTTGTTATTTTTAGAATCAAGATTTTCAATAATATTTGTTAATGTTATTGTGGTGAACACGTTTTTTCCTCTTTTGAAAAGCAAACTCTGTGCAATTGTTGAGCAGTAACAAAGCATCTGTAACAACAGATCACGCATCAGCACTAAAACTTGGGGTAACTGCCGCAATGATGCACAAATTTACTGTATTTATGAATGTACCCATACTTACAGTAAATTATCCGAACAACCACACTGAATAGTTATAAGCGTTTAGAGGTATCTCCATATTTTAGTTCATATCTTGCCGCAGTGATGCCCGATTTACACCATTTAAAATACCGACCTGCTCGATATAATTACAAACAATATTGTCTTAAGATCACCTAAGTAAATTTTTTATTTTGTGAATGAGGGCAATTTCAACAGACAGACAGACAGACAGATCGAATCCAGTTGTTATAAGGATCAAGAAATATAAAATGTATGGGGGTGGCAAACTAATTTTTCGATGCGTTACAGAAGGAATGACAAACTGGTATGTACCCTCTGCACAATGGTGTCGACTGAACTTAGTGCTTGCTATCTTATGAAATTTTTTTAGTTTAAAACTGATTTTTCTCAAATATCATATCGATTTTTTTAGTCTATTTAAATTGCAAATATAATTTTTTGATATTTAAAAGGGATATTTTAAATTGAAACAAGTAAGAAAATTATAGTCGGTCTAGACCGCCTATATAATACCCTATACCATACGTTTCGAGATTGGCTCTTGGATACAACTTAGATACAACTAATAAGCATAACCCGAATTTTAGTGTTATTGTTAATAATTTGTGGCGTGCAGATATGAAAAAATTCGTATACATCAAATTTTATCGAAATATATAGTAGATGAAAATCAATATCTTTCGACCATTTTGGTGGGTATTATTTAAAGGAGGACTAGGTATGAAGATGCACGGTTTACTCCAATTTCAATAGTGTTTATCCAACAGATAAAAGCTTATATACTAAATTTCGTCAAATTTATTGCAAGTTTTACAGAGACACATAGACGCACGGACGGACATCGCTAAATCGCCTCGACTTCTGAGGCGATCGGTATAATAAAAGTTGGGTCTAGATCAAATGTTTTTGATAATTTCAAACATCAGCACATACTCATTATACCCTCATCACATTCCGGCTATAAATAGAAGTTTCAATTTATGATATTCAAATTTCAAATAATTATCCCCTATACAAATATGTGGTATATAAGCTTTTATCGGCCATAGGATGAAAGCTATTGAAATTGGTGAAAATCGGTCCATGTTCAGACCTAGTCCCCATACAAATGACCCCTATGAAATCAACATAAATTTCCATAAGATTCAAACTATCACATAGATCTTAGTCAAATTGGGTTTGTATGTGTTTATTGTATCCATTAATCAGCAGTCCAAAAAAAATCCCTATAGGACAATTCTTAGTCATAGGCCCCATATAGAGCTACTTTCCGCTCTTTACTTAAATCTATCAAAAAACAAAAATATTGCACAGATTTTTCTCAAATTTGGTTTGTGTATATTTTTCAAAATATAAGTGACTTTACCAAGTATGGTCAGGATCGGTCAATTTTTCGACCTAGTCCCCATATAAATATAGCACCCGATATGAACTTTTTCATATCTGCAGCCAAAAAAATTAATAACAATGGCACTCAAATTTGGTTTATGCTTATTTTTTATATCCAATTAGTTGGACCGAAGAGATAGGGTCTCTAAACCATGGCATAGGGTATCGTATAGTCGGTCTAGACCGACTATAATTTCTTACTTGGTATTTTTTTAATTTCACTTATAATTTCATTCAAATGGAATTTTTGTTTTTGAAACAAAAATTTTTCCGATTTCACACATATTTTTATAACTTTAAAGTGAAATTGTGCAATTCAAACGGAAATATTAACCACTAAAGGCCAAACTATCTTTATAGTATTTTGAGAATACGATAAAAGTAGCTAAAGTGTAGTCAGCATGTAAATTGAGCTTAGTTTTTATTTAGAATTGTTAAAATTTAAAAATTTTTTTTAAAATCCTTCGTTTGGGACTCGTCCAACAAGTTCTGGGTGTATAAGAATGAAAAAAAAATAAATAAACGATCAATCGATTGATCGTTTGGTTATTTTATTTTCACAACAACTTGCGTAAACTTTTGTTATATAGAAATAGTGGTTGTTACTGTTGTTGTGTTATGTTCAAGAGAACAAATAAATAAATTGTGTTGCATTGTTTGGTTAAGTTTAAGACAAGGCCCTTTGATTGTATAGAACATACCTATAATAGGTATGTTCGAGAGAGAGAGGGAGAGTCATTGAACTTTTTGTTAAAGTAAATTTTTTTTCTATATAATTATGTTTTTCATAAGGCTAGAAGAACCATACCGCCGCATACCAAAAAAAAATTCCACCAAAGCCAGCATAAACAGCAGAATGCAGTATTTGTTTCTTAGATCCAAGGAAAAAGTATTAAAAAAAACAATTTGACTGTGGGAATAACACGTATGAATGAAAAAGTGATGTTAAGATTGATGAAAAGTTATAGAATGCATTCTTTTTTTAATTTAACTCGAATAATTATTATCTATAATAATTATAGGCTAGGCGATTTCTTGTTACCGATTTTGTTCTACCGTTTTATTCCGATTTTGACCAAACGTATATTATTTGAAAGGCATTTCTTTATAGCTGTTCACCAGATTTACAGATTTTTACATTTTTTCCTTTATTTTAAAATTATACATATGCTGTGTGTGTTTATTAAATTTGTTGATGTGTTTGTTATCTTCATGCACAACAATAATAAACCAAAAACAAAAAAATGTTGGTTTATGAATTGGCTAAGTTGAGAAATAAAGTTACCTAGAAAATGCACTTGAATTTCGAGCGCTGGAATCTGCTAGTTATAAATAAATACAGTGCAACTGAAAATCAGTGAACGAATTTTTTATCTCAACCAATCGCAATAATTTAAAAAAAACAAGATCGAAATTTAAATAAAAAAAAAAATACAAATATTTGTTTAAATCTACGATGAAGTTCAGCCATTTTGAGAGTGTCTTGCAATAATTTAAATAATTCAGTTTTTTATAGAAAGAAGGTGCTTCAAAAATATGTAAACAAACATATAAATCTGTTGATATGGCAACACTGGTAGTTATTTATCGAATTATCAATCATTTAGACGATTTATAGATAAATTTAATATTATATTTTTGTCGATTAATCGATATATGGGTTTGTCGACGATCGATATTGCTATGACTAGTTGTGGCTACCAAATTCTTTCCAACTAAATTGCGAGCTGTTGTCTCAACATTAAATATTTCATTACAATAGAAAATGGTAGCTGATATGAAATTTCTGTCGATGCAATCGAAAAATAAATCATTAAGTTTTAAAATTTAATAAGTAAGAAAATTACAGATCGTCCAGACGGACTACATGATATCCTATACCATTTGTTTAGCGTAAGGGTCATAGGTCATACTAATTGTATATAGAAAATGAGAATTAAGCAAATTTGAGAGGCATTGTTATTAATTTGTTAGCCTGCAGATACGAATAAGTTCATATCGGATGCTATATTTATATGGGGACTAGGTCGGAAAATGGAGCGATCCTGACCATAGTTGGTAAAGAGACTTATATTTTGCAAGCACATATACAAACCGAATTTGAGAAAAATCTGTGGAATATTTTTTTAGATTTAAGTGAAGATCTACTAATTAATGGATACAATAAACACACACAAACCAAATTTGACTGGAATCTATATGATAATTAGCATCTTATGGCAATTTAAGTCGATCTCATAGGGGACATTTGTATGGGGACTAGGTCTGAACATGCACCGATTTTCACCAACATCGTTCTTACTATAGCCGATAAAAGCTTATGTACCAAATTTCATCAAAATATATTCATATTTCCGACCTGTAGATTGATTACAGGGACACATAGACAGACGGACAGACGGACGGCCATCGCTATATGTACTCAGAAAGTGATTCTGACTTGATCCATATAATAAAAGATAAGGGTTTAATGAGTTTCTGCTCATTAGGGTATAAAAAGTTGACTAACAATAAGTTGAAATTTTTACTGCTTCGAAAAATTATGGCTGAGAATCAATAAAATTTAACCCTCAATATATTAAAAAAAATATTTTAAAAATTAAATTCATTAATAATTTCATTTAAGGCCCTGTATCGCGTTGCTTATGTGTGTGATTTTCCCGAAATTTCTCAAATTGATGAATAAGCCATTAGTGATTGTATTTGTATATTTTTGTTCAGAGACACTAGTTTTAATAGAAATAAATTCTTTTGCAGTAAAAATAACGAAATTAAAAAAAAACAACAACAAATCATATAAAATTAATGAAGGTGCATTTCTCGCTCTCCAACTTGTTATTTTCAAATGGATAATAAATCTTGATACTTAATGAAATGTTTATAAATTAAACACAAATTATAGTTAAATTTAAACATTTGAAAAAGTTTTTGTTTTTGTTGGCATAATTAACAGAAAAATTTCTCCAACTTGAAACTATTTTCACTTGAACTTTCGGCCAGCTGTTTTATATAAATCTTCAGTTTGTTCAGTATTTTGAAATAGTAAAGGCTGTGCAGCGAGTACGAGTAAATTCATGCAAATGAATGATTATGATGATTAATTTGCATATATTTTGTTTATTTAATTTTTTTTTGTCAGCTGCATGATCTGTTAACAATCAGCAGACAATATTTATGTTAAACACCCTTGTTGAACTTGTTTGTATTGCAATAGTTTTGTTCTACCCCGTTTTTATAGTCTTGAATGTGTAGTTAGTTTTTAGTTGTATTGGTATTTAACGGAAAAATTGTTTGAAAAATTGCTTTATATTGTTAAAAAGGGGTTGCATGCATTATTTTTATTGTTGTTGTTGTTGTTGTTTTTTTGTTGTTTTTTATTATGTTCTATTCAGTTTGCGGCTTTTCATGAATGTGTAAATTGTTCATGTTTGGAAAAAAGGTTCATATGTTGCATATACATATACATTTAAAAATATACATATGTACATACATACTCATACATATGTTATTGTGAAATTATTTATTTGCTAAGATGTCTAGCTGTTAGCATTTAAATCATCTCACCTTCGATTTTGTTATGTCTAAGAAAAACAGGGTTATCGAAATATATTCCTAGTTATATACAGCTCCGTGCAAATAATTAGGAACACAATGCAAATTTAACTCCAAATCGTGGAAAATAAATGCTAATTATATCAAATAGTCAATAAGTCCGTGACTTTTCGAACTTCCCTCGTAGTTATATGAAATGCAACACTGCTCCCATCAAGTACCACCTCTTAATAGACTACTGTAAAATTTTGAGCAAGTTCCGTCATTTACTTTGCTTTTAACAGCTGTTCAAAACATACAACCTCGTGTTTTTTTTTAAAGTGAATTTCGAGTGCTCATTAAACGTTATTTTTTGCGAAAAAAAAACCGTCAATCAAACCAAGGGAAAACTTGATAAATACCATCGAAAAAAGTGGTTTACTGAGTTTCGTTGTGGTCGCACAAATACAAATGACGCTGAACGTTTTGGACGGCACATTGAGGTCAATACACCCGAAAATGTCGAAAAAATCCACGATATGGTGTTGGTCGATCAAAGAGTAAAATTGCGTGAGATTGTTGATGCCATAGGCTTTTCATATGGCAGTGTGGTTTCGATTTTAAATCAGTTGGGTTTAAGAAAGCTGTCTGCAAGATGGGTGCCGCGTTTGCTCTCAATTGACCATAAACGTAATCGTGTGACAACTTCAGTCTCAATGGCAAAATTCCATGAATTGGACAATGAATTTGTACCTCATCCGCCATATTATCAGGATTTAGCCCCCAGAGACTATTTCCTATTTCCAAACCTAAAGAAATGGCTCGGTGGAAAGAGATTTATTGATCAAACAAATGCCTATTTTATGGACCTCGAAAAATCTTATTTTTTGGAAGGGATAAAAAATTGGAGAAACGTTGAGCTAAAAGGAGATTATGTTGAAAAATAAATTTTTTTTTGCAAAAAAAACTGTGTTTCATTCTAAAAGTCAAGGACATAGTGATCCGCCCTCGTAAATTAATATTGAGAAAGTTGTGACCATTATTTTCAAATATGATTTACAAATATCAGTCGTGCCAAACCTTTGTTATCGATAACTGCTTTACATCTGCGAGGCATTGAAGCCAAAAAATTTTAACATACACTATTTGGAATGTGTTCCCAAGCCCTTTTGTTTCAGTGTAGATATCATCAAAATTGAGCTCAATCGGGCTGAGATCAGGACTACATGAAGGCCAATCAATAACAGAAACAAAATTGTTTATAAACTTTTGCTTGACGTGTAGAGCCGCGTGCTTCGGATCATTATCTTGGTGAAATATCGGTGTTTCCGGCATATTTTCGACAACATAAGGCATCATTATATTGTGTTCATATTTTTTTCCATCGGAGGAGACCCTATTAATTTTGTTTCGTCCACATCGCTCCAATGGCGATAATTTCTTTCAGGCCCTATTCTCTTCTTTTGATTACGCTCAGACATTAGTGGCTTTTTTTCGGGAAATTCTTTGTTTTACTGTATCTGCACATGGTTTTGCTTCATATTCACCAAAGACTGCAACTCGAATCTGATTTACGGGTTTATGCGATATTTTTTTTTCGACTCGCGGACAATTTTTGCATCTTCCCGAGCTGTTGTTATTCGGATTCTTTGCTTACGGGATAACTTCTCTATAGTCGAATGTTTTTTGAAATATTTCACCGTGTTGCTAAACATGGTTTTAGAAACATTTAAGGCTGCTGCGATGTCCCGGTAAGTGCTTCCATGCTGATATATTTGTTCAATAATCACCTGAGTACTGACATTACAAGATTTGTTATTACCCATGTCAAGCAAGTACTTAAAGCTTTTCAAATACTGAAAAACTCTATGTAATAACAATCAATAAAATATAACTTTTAAAATTTACCTGAATTTGCATGATAAGTGTCACCTTTGTCTCTTTATGCAGTAGGGCCAACTGTTAGAAAAGTTATCGTTATAAAAATGATGCTGCTTTTAAAGCTTGAAAAAAAAAATTAATTTCAAAGAGTTTCGTGTTTTGATTAAACATTGTTTTTTGGTGGGAAAACATAGTGGCGAAGCCAAAGAATGCATTGATAAACAATATGGCGAATCTTCGCCGTCACATTCAATGATGAAAATGTGGTAATTTAGACGCGGTCGTACGAGCACAAATTATGCAGATCGTCCCGGTCGTCTAAAAGAAGCAGTTACCGAAGAAAACGTAAGAAAAGTGCATAAGGTTTATTGGATGATCGAAAGATTAAAGTGAGTGAGTTTGCTGGCATTATAAAAATATCAACAGAGCGAGTTCGGCATATATATACATGATCATTACATGATATCATGATCAAGCTTTTTGCTCGAAGGGTTCCGCGATTTGTATCAGCTGAACAAAAACTGAAACGTGTTCATGATTTAAAGTATGCTTTGGAGATGTTTGAAATATATTTAACTGAATTTTAACGTCGATTTATAGCAATAGAAGAGACGTGGATTCATTATTATACCCCGGAGTCCAATAGACAGTCTGCGGAGTGGTTACAAGCGGGCGAAAGCCGACCAAAGCATCCAAAGACTCAACAATCGGCTGGAAAGTTTGTGGCCAGTGTTTTTTGTGAATGGACGTGGTATAACATCATTTATTGATTACTTGGAGAAAGCAAAAACAATAACTTCCAATTACTATGTTGAGTTATTGGACAGATTGTATGAAGAAATTAAGAAAAAAACGACTGCCCTTAAGTAACAAAAAAATCTTGTACCATCATGACAACGCACCGCATTCATTTGCTTTGGCTTCAAAAAAATTTAAGTCTCTACATTACGAAATTTTCAAGATCTGGCCCCCCCCCCCAGCGATTATTTGTTCCCAAACTTGAAAAGATGACTCCAGGGAAAGAGATTTTCCACATAGACGGAAGCCTATTTTGAAGAGTTTGACAAATCTTATTTTTTTTAAGGGTATCAAAATGTTAGAGAATCGTTGGAAGAAGTGCATTTCACTTAATGGAGATTACGTTGAAGAATAAAATTGATTTAAAATCCATCCATAGTTAGGCCACGGAGTTTTCACTCCATGTAGTATAGAAAAATTTAGCAGGTTACGATTAAATAATTTCACAAATTTTAAAAAGCGCCACAAATAATAAATAACGGTAAAATAAGTGTTACGATTGGTGAATTATAAATGAACAGAGTTTAATTAGAGTCAAGTTTTAGCATTTTATTTCATGCATGCTTTAGCATGCCGATTAAATTATTGAATACTACTGTTCCTAATTAGTTGCACGTAGCTGTACATATTCCAGCTGCGGTCTTAACCCTTTTGTCTATCAACATTATATTATTATATATAGTAGTCAGCATGTTTAAAGCTGGTTTTAAATTAATAAAATCGCTATCAATCGAAAGGTTGAATAATTTTATTTAGATCCGGCTTTTTCTTTACAGATTTTATAAAGAACAAAGGGAGTCTCAAAAATAACGCAAGATTTGAATTTGCCGCCATTTGTGTAGTAAAGTGTTGGCAACCAAAAGAAAAAGGATGATTCTGATTTTTTTCAAACAGAAAGAAAAATTATTTTTTTTTTCGAGCATAAGTTATTTCAAAATTCTTATTTTTTGGGCAAATAACGGGTTTTTTTTAGAGTTACAGGACTTTTAATTAAAATAAAGTAAAAAAAAATTTTTTTAATATCAATTAAACTGGCTTAATTGGATAGACAATTTTATGCCATTAACGTTTAAAAATGATTTGGGCCATGCGGCTACCACGGAACTCCAATTTTCGCACACTTTTCTCAGCATTTTCGGCTGGTTTATCAGTGTAGACGAGTAACTTTACATAACCCCAAACAAAATAATCCAATTGGATTAAATCACGCGATCTTGGTTGCCAATTAACTACATGAAATTATTCGTTTATCAAAAGTTTCTTTGAGTAAATTAATTGTTGCGTGCGCTGTTCGGCATGTTGCTCCGTCCTGTTGTAACAACATGTCAGCAAGCGTAATGCCTGCTAGTAGAGGTATGAAAAAAATTTTAATCATTTCTCTTGACAGTAACATTCTGCCCATAATTATTTTTGAAGATATATGAAGCCATTGAAGCCGCCGGCCCATAAAGCCCCCCAAACAGTTATTTTCTGTGGATGTAATGGTGGTTGGACAAAAGCTTGTGGATTTTCTTTACTCCAAATGCGACAATTTACTTATTTAACCAAAACCGAGCATCATCGCTGAACAAAATTATGTAAGGAAAATCAAAATCAGTATCAATTTGTGCTTCAACCCATTGACCGCAGTGGTGGCTCATACGATGGTCGTTTGGCTTTAATTCTTGCACAAGTTTAATCTTATTATTTCGTAAAATGCACCATAAAAGGAATGGATACATCCCCGTTTACAGAGAACGACGAATTGATCGATGTTAGCGATCGATCAATATTTTGCTGTACAGCGACTAGATGCAGCTTGTGCGGTGTGCACTGTTTGACATCTTACGGGATGCACATTATCATTGAGAGTAGACGTAGTGCCGGTCTGATAGACAATTCTGTGGTTTTCTAGAATAACCGCGTATGTCATAAAATCAAAATGTTCAGGGGAGCGAAAAAACGTTATATTTAAAATTATGGGCTCGATATAAAGTTTTTAGAGCTTTTTATATAACAGTCCTGTAGATATGGGCAATAAATACTTTATATAAAATTTTGCGTCAAAAATCTTCAGAGGAATAGATCCTAGAGAAGGACGAAAAAAACAATATATAAATAACACTTAAAGTGTGTGCAGATAAAAAAACTTTTGTCAACAAACGGCATTTTCTTTGAAAAAGAAAACTATCAATGCAACCACCCATGTAGACATAAGTTGTTGTTACTTGAAAAATTGATTTTTTTGTTCGTCAACAAAAAGTTAACGGGGCTTAGGATGAGAATATAACAACATTATCAAGAATAATAGTGACAAAAATAACAAAAATAAACACAAAAGTTTTTATAAGTGGTTATAAACTGAAAAATAATCCAAAATTATTTTGCATTTTTTCATTAATTACAACGTATGTCACTATGTGTCGTTTTCTGAGAAAATAATTTGTCAGCGATCAAACGTAGGTTGACATACGTCGATAGTGCTGCAAATTAATTTAATAAACATTTAAGTTACGTGTTATTTAAAGAAAAAACTCAGCAATGGTCAATATTTTTTTAATTTAACACATGTCTTTACGTTAAAAATTAATATATTTGGCATCGTTAACTCAAAACTGACAAAAATGGACATACGCGGTTATTCCAGAAAACCACAGAATTATGACTACTACAAAATGGACGAAGTGCACGATAAGTTTGCAAGCGATGCTTCCGTGTAAGTCTATCCATGATGAGAGGATTAAATCGGTGTTCAAATAAAGCAGTATTACCAACTGAAATTTGTGAACCTCTAAAAAAACACCCTTTATAAAACCAAAATATAAAATAAAATCAAAGTGAGAAATTCCCCAATATAATTGAGCTTTGTTGGAATTTTTAATTGGCATTAGAATTAATTGCCATTAAATTATTCAATTGATTTTTTCTGACATTTGTAAAAATTATTTGGCATTGCTTAAATTTTTATTTACTCGAAAATAAAAAAAATTAAAAGCAAAAATAATTTGTTTTTAGTTAAGAGCTGTATGCAGCTTGCTAAGGAATCAAAAACTTCATATAAAAAAACGCTTCAGAAATGCTTAAGGAATTTTTCTGTCTAAAAATTTCTGTTGTTCGTCTGCAGCTTTTTAAAAAAGTAGTATTGTTTTTACTACTTTTTTTTGACGTAAATTAAGTTAGGCAACGCAGGCTTCGAGCAGGAATATCAAATTTTTCGTTCTTTCAGGAGAGGTAAGCATAAAATGTAATAAGCTTAAAAAATTCTTTTCAGTTGCAAACATGGTTGTTTTCAATTTCAATTTCATAATTCTTAATAATTGACGGAAAACAGCTGATTGCTACTGTTGCACTGAAAGGTACTTTTGTGCTTTTTTTCTTTAAGAAATATATGAAAATTTTCTGCTAAGACTCCTTAACAAGCTCCTTAACAGCTCATTAAAAAAAAAAATAAATAAAAAAAATTTCATTTCTGCTCGAAAAAATAAAAATCTAAAAATAACTTTTTTTTCTGCTCGAAAAATATAAATAATTATAAAATTATTGTATACTTGAATTAGTTCTTCGACATTTACTTCTTTCTATATGCATTTTTGTTTAAAAAAAATATTAAAACAATTCTTATTATCTGCCCCACCTGTAAGTGTTTTAAAAAGCTTCATATCAACACACTGTCAGGACATCATTTGTGTGCCATTTCTTTGACAGTGCTTTTATTTTTGTACCAACTCATAATATTCTGCACACAAACTGGAGTAGGGTCTTAAAAATCATTGCAAGTTCCTCATGTTACAGCAACAATTTTTGTTAAAAAAAATCTTTCTGGTACAAAGATAGTATTTCCACCTAATATCATGTCAATTGTTTATATATATGGGGGATTTCATGTCAAGTGCACCAACTTTTGAAACCGATGTCTTCCGATCGGGATGAAATTTGCACCAAGGTTAGTCCTATTGGATAGTAGCTTAGACACAATTTTTCAACAAGATCGGTCCAGATCTCTCTGAGTTAGAGGGGATCAAAATTTGACATTTTGGCCAAAAAGGTGTTTTTTCTCATCCATGTAACTTATTACCTATTGTTCTTAGAAAATTTTCTCCCAAAGAGTTTAGATAGCTATTTCTTCAATATTTGGGAAAAAAAAATACTTTAAAAAAAAAAAATTTTTAGACTTTTTTTTTGCTAAATTAAAGCATTTTTTGCCTTTTTTTCAAAAAGGGCATTTTTTTTTCTTTTTTTTTCATAAGAAAGCTTAGGATTTTTCCTTTAAGAGCTTTTTGGTCGCTTAGTGGGATGGGAGTGGGATATCTATCAAAATAAATGTTTTGTAACTCAAGACAACGGTTTTTCAATTTTTCACAAATGCACTATTTTGAATTTTTTCCTATTTGTGTGTAAAACCTTACAAATAAAACTTATACTGAGAAACTAGACAAACTAAACTTTCCGAAGGTATGTAACATACCTTCATAACATAACAGAAGAGAATGGTTATCTGTAACATGAAAGAGTTATTTGCAACATTTCAATCTGAACAAGAGGCTTCACGAAATTAACCCAAATGAGGCCAAAACATTGCGTTTTGGCAGAAAGCAGCGGAACTCACACAGTATGCGTTTGCATTTACCATGAAAATGTTAAACTGATGTTGAAGGAAATCAACTTAAAGTATTTAACAGACGATTCGGCAGAAGATTTACACGATTACCGCGATTGCCTTAAATTGACTATGTGTCCTAATGCAACAACTTCTTTCCACTTAGGTGAATGTACCAATTGCCCGAAAACCACATTCATCAAAGAAAACTTAATCAACTCTTTAGATCGCGAATATATAGAGGAGGTCAAATTTTATTCTTGGATTCAGACTGACAGATGCACATTGAAAACAATCATTTTAAATGTGGATGATTTTGTGGAAGAAATGTGTACAGGATTGCTAAACTTGAGAAACCATGACTTTTTAGTCAAAGAGCAATGGTCATTCTTCAAGGATTTGAAGATACATTTGAAGTCTGGTGAATTCGTTATTTCATATTATTTCGCAGAAAACTATAAATATGTTCTTCAGGATGCCATACAAGCATTCCACGTCAATAACGACCAAGCAACTATATTCACAGTAGTTATTTACTACATGAAAGATGAAAAACTGGAACACAAAAGTATGGCAATCATATCCGACGATTTAAAACATGATACCGTCGCAGTTTATGAGTACCAGAAGAGAATACTAAAATTTCTAAAATCTAAATTTACAGTAAAGAAGGTATACTACGTTTCGGACGGAGCTCGTCAACATTTTAAAAACAAAAGTAGCTTGGCAAATCTTATGGCCCATGAAAAAGATTTTGGAATGCCAGCTGAGTGGCATTTTCATCCTACTGCTCATGGTAAAGGAGCATGTGATGGTATTGGAGTAAACCTTAAAAGAAATGCAGCGAAGTATAGCCTCCAGTGCTCTCATCAAGATCGCATCTTAGATGCGACTGCTTTATTCCATTGGGCAAAGAGTTATTGTAAAGAAACTAAAATAGTTTTTAGTAGCAAAGAGGATCATCAGGAAACATTGAAAACACTGAAGAGCAGATTCGATGCTGCGGTAACAATCGATGGCACCGCTCAATACCATGCTTTTATACCGCTTGTCGATGGAAGACTCAAGTTGAAAAAGTTTTCTGCCTCTATTCAATGCGATTTCTTTCCAAAGACAACAAATAAACCAGCAGTGAAATCAACAGCTGAACCTAGTAACGCCAAGAAAGGATTGACAAAAAAACGCAGTAATTAAAGGCGACAAAAAAGATGGATGAAAGACTGGGTATTTAAAAATTTACAAGACTTAAATACTTCATCTGCTACAATAAATTAAGTATAAAAATAGTTATGATATAAATGGATGTAATGTAATTAAGATTAAATTTTAATAAATTATTTATCTTTTTATTTTTAATATTATTAATATTATACATTAATTTAATTATTATTAAAAATAAATAAAAAATAATAATTTTTCAACATTTCTATAGAAAAAAAGCGATTTTTTTACCGAGGTTAACATATTCTGGGTATTACAGTATCGAGGGTATAAAATTTTAGTTAGGTATGTTATACACCTTCGGAAAGCTTAGTTTGTCTAGTTTCTCAGTATAAGTTTTATTTGTAAGGTTTTTCACACAAATAGGAAAAAATTCAAAGTAGTGCATTTGTGAAAAATTGAAAAACCGTTGTCTTTAGTTACAAGACATTTATTTTGATAGATATCCCACTCCCATCCCACTAAGCGACCAAAAAGCTCTTAAAGGAAAAATCCTAAGCTTTCTTATGAAAAAAAAAAAAATGTCCTTTTTGAAAAAAAAAGGCAAAAAATGCTTTAATTTAGCAAAAAAAAAAGTCTAAAAAATTTTTTTTTTTTTTAAGAATTTTTTTCCTAAATATTGAAGAAATAGCTATCTAAACTCTTTGGGAGAAAATTTTCTAAGAATATTAGGTAATAAGTTACATGGATGAGAAAAACACCTGTTTGGCCAAAATGTCAAATTTTGATCCCCCTCTAACTCAGAGAGATCTGGACTAACCTTGGTGCAAATTTCCCGATCGGAAGACATCGCTTTCAAAAGTTGGTGCACTTGACATGAAATCCCCTATATGTTAGTTTTTTTTTTTTTATCAAATACACAATTTATTATTTCAAAATTTTCAAGATTTTGTTTTTTTTATTTTTTTTTCTGCGTTTTTTGTTTGTTATTATTTAGACAAAAGAAGTTGAGTAAAGAAAAAGGTTGAGGTTTAACAAAACGACAAATTTTGTTTCACTTTTTAAGGTTTTTTTTTTTTTTTGTTTAGTCTGTGTATATTTACAAAAGTAAAATGTATAAATAAAACAAGCAAGTTGTTGTTGATACGAGTATTTCTTTGGGTGTTATGAAACATTTTATGGCACACGCAGTTCGGAAAATAAATAATGTAATATTTATCTAAAGATTTGACGAATAACTAAAAATAAGCCAGGCATAGTACGAGTATATATTTTTGAAGGTAATAATAACAGAAAAAAATACAAGTAAACTTACGTTTATTATTGTTAAAAGAAGAAAGAAAGAAAGAAAAAAACAAGTGTGATGAAATTTGAAACATATGGTTAAAACAAAAAAAAAAGATATTCAAGATTAATTGTATGGAAAAAAAAGTGGAACGTTTTTTAATTAATATTTCAAATTTTGCTTCAAGAAAAGGGGTAATATTTTTCAACACTATTTTTATGAAATTTTCTGAAGAATTTTTTATTTTTTTTTATTTTTCATTTAAAAATGCATATGTTTACAATGTTTAATAAACTTAAGACAATTAAAGCTAAAAGACAATTTACACAGAATTTTTAACACAACAAGTCATTGACTTAACATATTTTGGTAAATATTTTAGAATAAATATAAAAAATACAACTGTCAGCAGCTGTTGCCATTTGTTATTTGAAACAGCAGCAAACGCCTTAAGCAGTAAACTCTTTACAAAAATATCAAGCTGTTTTCAGCAATTTTCATAAAAAAAAAACCCCCATCACAATAATTGCTGTGGTTTTACAAAATTTTTATTAAATGAACAGCATTTTTGTTATAATAGAATAAAGCAATTTTGTGAAGAAAGTGCTTTTGATTTAACTCATTCACATCATACTCAAAGTGACTCCGACAAAATATAGAGAAGTATCATAATATAAATTGGAAAAAGTATCTACAGAAATTAAAATGTCTTCTTCAGTTGGACGTATGAAACAAAGTTCTCAAATAATTGTTTCGCAATTTTGCAGTCGATTGATACTAAAATTTAGGGAAAAAGTTTAAAAAAATACCCTTACATTTATATGTATCCACCTACAGTTAGAGTCGAAAGAAAGTGTACACTTACAATTTGTGTGTTAGAATTTCTTTTAATTCAACATTTTATTATTTTCGTAAGTGATATTTCATTCTCTCTCAATCAAAAAAGAAAAAAATTTCTCTCTTATAAAAAAAACTGTAGAACAAAAACTAAAAATATTCCAAATATTACGAGTCAGAATGTGGGCAAATTGTCGAGTACTGAGTATTAAAAATTTACCGTTTTCTGTTATAATATGTTTCGCGTTTTATTGTTGTTGTTATCAACTGAGTTTTAGCTGTAAAACAAAATTATTCTTTGTTCTAATTTAGTTGCGTTTATTTCTTTTTCAAAAATGATTAAGCAAATGTCCATTGAAACTCGTCAACTTGGACTTAAATTTAATAATGAAGAAAGAACGCTGCGTGGAAATGCGTTATTGATTAACAGAAGCCACAATTCTATGAAAAAATAATATATAAATACAAAATATAGACAATAAGCCAGTCTGGCAGGCCTAAGAAGTTGAATGAAACCCCAATACGGGGTCGGTCAATAGTACGTATGGTGAAGAATAATCCAGCATAAAGTGCACTGAAAATAACGTAAGCGCCAGAACAATATGTAAAAAAAAAAGCAAAAAATTAGAGAAGTGCTAATACTGCGTTTTCTGAAAAGAACATCGTCTGCATGGCGGGACTTCGGTAATGGTGTGGGGATGTATGGCCGCAAGCCATGTAGGCAAATTTGCCTTTATTGAAAATACAATGAACAAAACTGAATTAATACCTTAAAATTTTAAAAGACAATTTACAACATGGATCAGTCTTGAATTTTTCAACAAGACAATGATCCCAACCATACTGTAAAAATTGTGATATAATGGTTGCTCTATCGTGTGCAAAAACAACTTGGACACCCGTCCCAATCACCGGACCTCAATTGTGAACGCCTTGATTGCCAAATCCGAAAACGGACAATTACTAGCAAAGATATGCTTAAAACTGTCTTAATGGATGAATAATACAAAATTGCTCCCGGAATTACAGCAAATCTAGTGGAGTCGATGCCTGTCATTAAGGCAAAAGGAAAATAAACAAAATATTAAAATCTCATAATTCGTTTAAAATTAAATTTGATATTAAACTGTATCGTAATATTTGGATTATTTTTGATTTGTTATATACAGCCCTGTTCTTGAAACGTTGTTATTTGAATAAGAGTGAATTTAAAATCACATGAAATTGAAATTTTTGGTTTCTTGAAACCACTTTTTTTTA
This sequence comes from Cordilura impudica, assembly GCA_963682025.1. Classification (NCBI taxonomy): domain Eukaryota; kingdom Metazoa; phylum Arthropoda; class Insecta; order Diptera; family Scathophagidae; genus Cordilura; species Cordilura impudica. Next base: position 168,324,589 of record OY821517.1, on the reverse strand, counting down.
TTTATTTAATGGAAACATATGTTTGAGTTAAGAACCATATTTGAGTTAAGAACATATGTTATCTAGAAACCGAGATGCATATGGTTCTTTATTCAGTTTCACAAAAAACTTTTAAGTATTTTGTGCATGTTTTTTTCTTAAGTTTATAGAAAAAGTATAAAGAAAAATATTTTCTTTTAAAATAACAACTTATTTGTTCATTTAATTGTTTTTGTTCTTCAATTTCATTCAATTTAAAATGACCTTTCTATTTTTAAAAAGTTAGGCATCACCAAAAAGAATTTGGATATTCAAATAAATTGGATTTGACTGGCATCACTACTGTTTCGAACATATGCAAAAAAATAAAAATATGTGATTTGATGAAAAAAAAATTTTTAATTCCTTTATTTGCAATAATTAGTGCATTAAGAATCTATGTTATAATTGAAAAAATTATAATGGAAAATAGATTGTGTAAATAAAAAGTTTTTATTATAGTTATAGAACAGCATCATCGCAAAAAGTGTGTTTTATTAACATCGACCACTTATTACGAGTTTTTTTTTAATCAGCGCAAAATGTAGACGTTTTTTAAAATCGTTTTTTTTTTTCATAAAGTTAATGTCTAATTTTTTTAAATAATGACAAGGTTCAATAAAAAACATGTTAGAGTTTAAATATCAATCAGTTTTTTTATCTCTTAAGACCTGCTTAGTAGAAAAAAAGGGCATTTGTTTTGATTTCACAAAGCCTTTTCTATGTGAATTAAAACGAGAAAAAATATTCTTATTGAAATTAGAGCACAGCAAAAAACTCGTAGATTTAAAAATTTTTTTATTTACGAGTTTTTTTTTTGTGATAGTGGTTTCAAGAACAGGGGTGATAATTTTTTATTGTATATTTTTTTTTTTTGTAGATTAGGAGAGAATTAGTTACCACTTACAAAAATAGTAGTGTTGAATTAAAAAGCAATACAAACACCAGAAATAAAGCTTGTATATAAAAAAAGTAAATGTACACTTTCTTTTAAGAGTGACTGTATGTATGTATGTATGTGTTTGAATCATTAATATACTATTCTTACCAAAAAAAAAAAAAAACATTTGTTGGTTTTTACATTTGTTAAAAACCCATACGGTTCGCTGGGTTTGTTGTTAACTTAAAATAAAACTGGTAGTTAAAATATAAATTAACCCACCACACATAACAATTATCAAGAGACATTAAAATTTTAACACAAAACCAAAAAACATATAAAAACTAGTTGATAATAAAAATATAAAAAAAAAGTAAAGACAAAACATCAGCTAAACTCATGACTATAAAAGTAATTAAAATTATAATGTTTTGTGTTGAGGGGTGAAGGGAACCCCAACTAAAGTAAATTAACATAAAAATAACAAGCACGAAAATTATAATCGGTCTAGACCGATTATACAATGCCCTATACCATGCGTTTCGAAAGAAGGACTTGGATTAACTTTGCTGAGGCTATAACTGAATACAGAAAATAAGCATAAACCAAATTTTAGTGCTATTGTTATTAATTTGTCGAATGAAGATATGGAAAAATCATATCTGATGTTATTTTTATATAGGACCTAGAACAAAAAATGGACCGATCATGACCATATTTAGTAGTCACTTACTTCTCCAAAAGCGTGCAGAAAAAAACTTTTAAAAAATTCTATTCAATATATTTGTGTTATGATAGTTTCAAGTGAAGATCTGGAAGATTTAAGTGAAGATCTGGATTAAGTCTAAAATTGTTTCTAAATGATTTATTTTTGGACTACTAAGTTGTGGGTACAAGACACATGCACACTAAATTTTATCGATGATAATAACGACCTTACTAAAATTTTAGTGTCGATTCATATTATTTGTATAGGGCTATGTCTGAACAGACACCAATTTCAGTAGCGTCGTCCTATGGCCGATAAACGCTTATATACTAAATCTCATATATATTCTTATTTTCTATCTGTAGTTTGATTACAAGGTTTACATGGACACATAGACAGACGGAAAAGTAGAAGGACGGACGGACAGACCGACAGAGACAGACGGATGGACAGACAGACGGACAAACGGGCGAACATCTCTAAATCAACTCAGAAAATGATTCTGAGACGACTCAAAAAGTGATTCTGAGTCTATGGGTATAATAAAAGGCGGATCTAGGTCAAATATTTTTGGTAGTTACAAACTTCAGCACAAAGTTCAGAAAATACACACATGAAACACACAATGTTCTGTTCTAAAGCAGCCAACACATATTTCTATTTTCATATCAGTTATGTGTGTTTCTAAATTTTATACGGTGCCCAACACAATCATGACTGTGTGTCGTTTTAATATGTCGTTATTTACACGAACATTTTTCTATCACGTATACAGATTCGAGTGTAGATTATTTTAAGTTCGTTTTCTTGCAAGTGTACAGCTAAAAAACAGAACATGTTCTTCAACGCGTACATCTAAAAATTAAAACATTACCCACTCGCGATCGGAAAAAACGAAATTAAGCCATAAACAACATATAAAATTTCTCTGATTTCTATTTTATTACTATCTTTTTATTTTTATTTTTATTATTATCTTTTTGTTTTTATTTTCTATTTTTATTATTTTTTTATTTTTATTTTTTTTATTGTAGATTTTTTTAATAAATTTGGTTGAAACAATTGTTGTCGTTATTATAGGAGTGTTTCAGATTTTTCCGATCGCGAGTGGATAATCTTTTAATTTTTAAATGTACGCGTTGAAGAACATGTTCTGTTTTTTAGCAGTACACGTGCAAGAAAACGAACTTGAAATAAAGCTACACTCAAATCTGTGTGGTTTATGTGTGTTCGAAACAAAAAATACGTGATAGAAAAATGTTCGTGTAAATAACGAAATATTAAAACGAAACACAGTCATGATTGTGCTGGACACCGTACAAAAGTTAGAAACACACATAATTGATATGAAAATAAAAATATGTGTTTGTTGGTCTGAGCTATGTTTGTTTACATATATATATGTCTGTTTACATATATGTTATTCAGTGGGTGTTTTTTTCTGAACTCTGCATTATACCCTCACCACAGCTTGGTATAGTATATGTAGGGTATAACAGTTTTATTAGAGGGGGGTTATAAAAATGTTTTATAGTAAATTTAAATTATCTTATCCTACAAATGGACATTTCTTATTTTACTAAATTATACGATTTATATTTTCTATATTTAAATGAAACTAGAAAAATGTAATATTACAGAAAAACACGTAAGAAAGTTATCGTTAAAGTTAGTTCCAAATAAACATCGAAAATAAGCATAATAATGTGCCCATATGGAAAGGTGACTTTTCAATATGAAATTCACGGTTTTTTTTTTGTCATCTATGCCAAATTTTATTTCAAAGGATTTAGTTATCACCATTTTATAAGATATTTACACCTTGGATACGTCGAATCTCTATTGGTTCCAAAAGTACTAAATTGTTTTAGAAAGATCGTCGCATTAATAAATCTGAAGTAATGCTTTCTGATGAGACATGGATCTATGGCTACGACCCCGAAACAACTGACCAATGAAGCGAATATCGTGCAAAAAGTACAAGACCGAAAATATTACGCAAAAATCGTTCAAAAGCCAAGGTCATGTTAACTGTTTTCTTCGATTATCGTGAATTCCTTCCACCGGGCCAAATTGTTTGACAAGAAATATTATTGAAGTGTAAGATGTCGTTTGCGTGAATTATGGGCAGACATTTCTTGGTTTTTTCACTGCGATAATGAACCAACTCACACTTCATTAATTCTTCGAGACCGTTTCGCAAAAAAATCGACAAATATCGTTACACCACCAGCGTATTCGCCTGATTTACCGTGTAACTACTCTTTATTCAATATAAACTCAAAAGCCAAACCGGAGTACCGTTTTGAGTCCATTGAAACGAATCGCTGCTCGCTTTGATGGCCGATTTTAACAACTGTTTCGAGGATTGTAGACATCGTTGTAGCGGAGGGTATTACTTGGCAGGCAATGAAATTGATTTGGAAGAATAATAAAGACTTTTCATTTTATAACAAAAGTTAATTTTTCAATTAAAGTAGTCAGTTTTTTTTTTTAAATAAATTATGAAATCCAATTTATAAAAAAAAAAACCTGGAAAAAATTTGTGAATTAATAAATATTGTCGTTGAAAACAGCTAAAATAAAAAAAAATTTTTAGTTCAATAAACAAAAATATTTCTTATTCCATCACCTTTGAATCATTTTATAGATGAGTTGGAAATCGAATGCACATTTCTTCATTTTTTTATTTTATAAAATTTCGATTTTTAAATATTTTCAACAGTTTTGCTGTAAAACAGCTGCTATTTTTGCAAATATGCTTTTAAAAACATTAAAAGGTAGAAACACACACACGCACTTACAAATAAATATTGGGTAGGGCAAGATGACATTCAAGAGAACACGTGATGCATCATTCATTATAAGGTTTGTTTCCTAAAGTATATAATTATTAGCCTTGTTTTAAGAACCGAAAGGAAATAAACATACCAACAAAAAAAAAAAACAATGAAGGAAATGATAATGAGCATATATAAAACAAAAAAGAATAATAGGAAGGTATTTAAAAAAAAAAAGATTAAGAAAAACTACATATAAGTTGCAAATTGAAATAAATGTGATTAAGGGAAAACTTGAAGCAATTGTAGAGAATAGAAAAGGGCATTGAAAATTATTGTAGAAAATTTTTTAAAGTAGATATTGTTATAGGGATGGATACTTGTAAATTATTTAACAAAAATCTGCACTTAAAAAAAATAAAACAAACACCGATTCGCTTCATAATCAATCTTCCCCAGGATTTTTTTTTTTTGTTTTTTTTTGGAGCTAATAACGTTTCATTTTTAAGGTTTTTTGAATATTTAAAGCTTTCTCGAATTTTATATATATTAATTAAAAATAAAAATATTCTGCAGGTTCAATGTTTAATATACAAGGGATGACAATACGTTGAAAACTTTTACAAAATTCTCAATTTGCCGATTTTGTTTGCGAAATCACTTTTTGGTGTGTTCTCTATCGAAAGATAACAAATTTGTTGCAAAAAAAAAATTAAAAAAAATAGATAAACGAAAAACAGCAATATTTTATTTGTGATGACAAAACAATGGAAACCTTTTTTTAAATCAAAAAATATGACTGCATTTCTAAAGTCTTAAAACATTTAAAATATAAATATTTTTTATGTTTTTCTTCAAATAATTTATATTTTCGTAATTTTTATTTATTATAAATTATTTAAGAAAAAAAAACTATGTGAAAAAAATTATAATGGATATAATTAAAAAAAAATTTATAAATGAAAAACATCAATATTTTATTTGTGATGACAAAACAATGGAAACTTTGAAGCTTCTGTACACCAGAGTTGTTTAAAACAATAAAAACAATTGTAGTTTCCAATGTTTTAATCTTATAATTAATTATTATAAAATAATTGGCAAGAATAAAGTTTTCTGAAGAGTAAAAAACCAGATAAAATAGATGATTTTACTGCTGGTCTTAAGCAAGAGAAAATTTGTGAGAAATATTTTACGAATAAATCGTTAATTTAAAAAATTAGCAAGAAAAATCGCGAAAGAATTACGGTGGCGCCTCAATATTTAGTCTGCGGGCCCCGTAAAACGAGTGAAAGGCAGGATGATTTAATTTAATTTGCTAAAAAACACATGAACTGGTGAAGGCGAAATTGGAATACTGTTCTCTTTTCATATGATTCTAAGTTTAATTTAAGAGACCATGATGAAAGAACCTATTGCAACCTAAGGGGAAAAAGACGAGACCCGAAATATACTTATTAATCTGTTAAGTTTGGCGGTGGCAATATTATGGTATGGTGTTGCTTTTCGGGCTAAGGAATGGGTCCAATTCATGAAGTAAAAGATACTCTAACTGGAATTGGATACAGGCAAATTCTAACTGACGTTATGTGTCCATACGTGGAGGAAAGTTGCCCCTGATCTGAAAGTTTCAACATTAATTAATTAACATTAATGACCCCAAACACACCTCGAAAGTTGTAACCGAATGGCTAATACAGTTAGAAAATATATCGAAAATTACGGACACGAAATTAGACTAAAAGACAAATCTTATATTTAATTCAGAGTGGCAAAAAATTTCAATGGATATCATTAACAATTAAATTGACTCCATGTTTCGGCATTGTGAAGCAGTAGTAAAAAATAATAGATACTCAACAAAATATTGAGAAACAGAGGGAAAGTTTTCAATTATTGTATAGCAAAGGTTTCCAATGTTTTGTCAACAGAATATAAATGAATACTTTTAAATTTTGTTATTTTTGAAGTTAAGCTATTTTATGTTAATATTTTTTTTCTTTTTTAAATAAATAAAACAGAAAAATCTTTAAATTAATAAAAGGGTTTTTAATTTTATGATTTAATTTTTTTTTGTATTGATCGTTCAAGTCGCCAAAAATATATTTTGTTAAAAGTTTCTATTGTATTTTCACTCACTGTATGTATTTTTGAAATACATGATCTGATAAGGTCACTGTTAAAGTGGATTAAATTTTTCGAAAAATTAATTTTTTTTCTTTTTTAATTTTAATCTTTTTTAAACTCTTTATTTTAACTCATACTGTCTGTCTGTCTGTCTGTCTGTCGTGGGGCAACCCCACGAAACTTGGCCCATAGTCTTGTTGCGACTACAGATTAATTTTGGGGTAGTCACGCACAGTCACGCATAGTCACACACAGTCACGGAGTGATCTAAATTTCATTTCCCCTCATCCGATCGATCTGAAACTTGGTCCATACACCTGCTGTGAAAAAAAGATTAATTTTGACTTAGTCACGCACAGTCACGCATGGTCACGCACAGTCACGGAGAGATTTAAAACGCATTTCCCCTTATCCAATCAATCTGAAACTTGGTCGATATACTTGCTGTAAAGAAACATTAACTTCGACATAGTCACGCATAGTCACGCACAGTCACGGAGTGATTTAAAATCCATTTCCCTTCATCCGATCGATCTGAAACTTGGTCGATAGACTTGCTGTGAAAAACGATTAACTTTGACATAGTCACGCACAGTCACGCATAGTCGCGCACAGTCCCGGAGAGATTAAAATCTCACTTCCCCTCATCCGATTGATCCGAAACTTTGTCCATAGACTTGTGGCCAAAGATTAATTTTAAGATAGTCATAAACAGTGACGCATAGTCACGGAGAAATTCAATACTCATATGCATAAGGAAAGAAAGAGTTTTAATAAAAACTTTGTTTTTATGGGTTCGATTATTCTTTTATTAAAACATTTTTTTGATTAGATTTGCTTAAATGATTTATATTTTTGTATTTTTTTATTATAAATTATTTAACAATAAAATTTTTATATAAAAAATAAAATTAAATAAAGATTTACACCAAAAAAAATTTACATAAAAAATAATTTTTTAAAAAATATTTTAAAATATATAGTTTTTTTAATTTATGTTTTGATAAAAAAACATGGCTGTACTTTTTAATTTTTTATATTTTTTAAAATAAATCTTTTTTAATACTCTTCTTTAAATAATTTACATATATCTTTGTATTTTTTTTTTATTATTATAAATTATTTAATAAAAAAAATTTTTATACAAAAGATGTATAATTTTTTTTTAAATCGATGTTTTGATGCAAAAAAAATGTGACTGTATGTGACTGTATTTCTAAAGTCCTACAATATTTAAAATTAAAATATTGTTTAATGTTTTTCCTCAAATAATTTATATTTTTGAAATTTTTATTTAGTATAAATTATTTAAGAAAAAAAATATATATTAAAACAAGTAAGAAATTATAGTCTGTCTAACCCGACTATACGATACCCTATACCATGGTTTACAGACTCTATCTCTGCGATCCAACTAATTCGATATAGAAAATAAGCATAAACCAAATTTGAGTGGCACTGTTATATTTTTTGAAAAAGTTCATATCGTATGCTATATTTATATGGGGACTAGGTCCAAATATGGACCGATCATGACCATATTTGGTAAAGTCACTTATATTTTTAAAAAACATATAAAGGGTCCGCCAAATAACTTTTTTTTTTTGAAAATGCTATAAAAAAACTACTGAATATTATCTCAAATTTCTTTTCTTATTTGAAAGTACAATCCTTCCGGTTAATAATGGAAAATAATTTCATTCAAATGGCTGCCTCGGCTGGCCATGCAGTAGCCTACACGATCGGTCCAATTTTTAGCACATTATCGATTGTGTGCAGCTGTATTTCACCAATGGCTTCACGAATATTGTCCTTTAAAGCGTCAATTGTCTCTGGCTTGTTGGCGTAACACTTATATTTGAGGGCACCCCACAAATAATAGACCAACGGTGTCAAATCGCAGCTCCGAGGTGGCCAAACGACATCAGCTCTGCGGCTGATAATGCGATCTTCAAAAATAGGGTGCAAAACATCGAGTGTAGCTTCGGCTGTGTGGCACGTAGCGCCGTCCTGTTGAAACCAAATGTTGCCAATATCCTCCTCTTCAATTTTTGTGAACAAAAATTCGTTCAACATGGCCCGATAACGATCGTCATTGACTGTAACGGCCACTCCTTGCTCATTTTCTAAGAAAAATGGCCCAATTATGCCTCTGGACCAAAATCCGTACCAAACAGTGACTCGTTTTGGGTGTATCGGCTTTTCAATGAGCTTCATCTGAAAAGATGATTTTTTGGCAAAATCGGCATCTTCTGTAAGTCGATCGCAGGCCCACTTAGCGAAGCGAAAACTCATTGGATGGTCAGTTGGCTTCAACTCCTGAACCAATTGGACTTTGTATGGCGTCATACAAAGGTCTTTATGCAAAATTCCTCTCAATGATGCCTCCGAAATGTTCAATTCTTGAGAACGACGGTGAATTGATGTTGATGGCGCTTCACGCACACTTTCTGCCACAGCAGCAATATTCTCGGGTGTACGCACTGTTTTTGGCTTTTCACGCTTTGGTTTATCGATGAGGATGCCAGTTTCATTCACTTTTTTCACAAGACAACGAACATACGGAACCGACGGTGCTTCTCTTCTTCCAAAAACCGTACGCAATTTTCGCACACATTCTGCAACATTACCATGATTTTCAAAGTAATGTCGCCATATTTCCCAGCGTTGTTCAAGCGTATACACATATTCGATCAGCGGAAGGATAAAACTAATTATCTGTTAAATCAGACATAAGCTAAGTGTTACCATTCACGAAATAAGCACTAGTTGAAAAAAAAACGTTAGATGGCGGACCCTTTACAAATCAAATTTGAGAAAAATCGGTGCAATATTTTTGTTTTTTGATAGATTTAAGTGAAGATCGGGAAGCAGCTCTATATGGGACCTATGACTAAGAATTGTCCTATAGGGATCGTTTGTAGACTACTGTTGAATGGATATAAGAAACACATATGAACCCAATTTGACTGAGATCTATATGATAATTTGGATCTTATGGCAATTTATGTCGATTTCATAGGGGTCATTTGTATGGGGACTAGGTCTGAACATGGACCGAATTTCACTAATTTCAATAACGTTCATCCCATGTACTGCAAAAGCTTATATACCAAATTTCATCAAAATATATTCATATTTGCGACCAGTTTGATTACAAGGTTTACATGGACACACAGACGGACGGACGGACATCGCCAAATCGACTCAGAAAGTGATTCTGAGTCGATCGGTATAATAAAAGATGAGTCTAGGTCAAATATTTTTGCGAGTTACAAACAGCAGCACAAAGTCATTATAACAAGTAAGAAAATTATAGTCGGTCTATAGCGACTATACGATACCCTATACCATGGTTTAGAGAATCTATATCTTCGGTCCAACTAATTGGATTTAGAAAATTAGCATAAACCAAATTTAAGTGCCATTGTTATTAATTTGTTTGGATGCAGATATGAAAAAGTTCATATCGGGTGCTATATTTATATGGTACTAGGTCCAAATATGGACCGATCATGACCATATTTGGTAAAGTCACTTATATTTTTAAAAAATATATACAAACCAAATTTGAGAAAAATCTGTGCAATATTTTTGTTTTTTGATAGATTTAGGTGAAGATCGGGAAGCAGCTCTATATGGGACCTATGACTAAGAATTGTCGTATAGGGATCGTTTTAAGACTACTGATTAATGGATATAATAAACACATATAAACCCAATTTGACTGAGATCTATATGATAATTTGGAACTTATGGCAATTTATGTCGATTTCATAGAGGTCATTTGTATGGGGGCTAGGTCTGAACATGAACCTATTCTCACCAATTTCAATAGCGTTCATCCCATGGCAAAAGCTTATACACCAAATTTCATCAAAATATATTCATATTTGCGACCTGTAGTTTGATTACAAGGTTTACATGGACACAAAGACGGACGGACGGACATCGCTAAATCGACTCAGAAAGTGATTCTGAGTCGATCGGTATAATAAAAGATTGGTCTAGGTCAAATATTTTTGGTAGTTACAAACAGCAGCACAAAGTCATTATACCCAAACCACATGGTGGTTTAGGTTATAAATATTATAATGGATTTAATTAAATAGATGTTTTGATAAAAAAAATATGAATGTATTTAAATTTGGTTTATTATACCCTATACCACTATGTGGTTTGGGTATAATGACTTTGTGCTGCTGTTTGTAACAATCAAAAATATTCGTCCTAGACCCATCTTTAATTATACAGATCGACTCAGAATCACTTTTTGAGTCGAAATCGCAATGTCCGTCCGTCTGTATGTCCATGTAAAGCTTGTAAACAAACTACAGGTCGCAAATATGAATATATTTTGATGAAATTAGGTATATAAGCTTCCATCGGCCATGGGATGAATGCTATTGAAATTGGTGAGAATAGGTCCATGTTCAGACCTAGCCCCCATACAAATGACCCCTATGAAATCGACATAAATTGCCATAAGTTCCAAATTATCATATAGATCTCAGTCAAATTGGGTTTGTATGTGTTTATTATATTCATTAATCAGTAGTTCAAAATTACTCCCTATATGAAAATTCTTAGTCATAGGCCCCATATAGAGCTGCTTCCCGATCTTCACTTAAATCTATCAAAAAACAAAAATATTTCACAGATTTTTCTCAAATTTGGTTTGTATATATTTTTTCAAAGTTAAGTGACTTTGGGGTGAAGGGGGTAGTGAAGCGTAGTGACTATAGCCTCTCCTACTCAATTGGCAACCTCTCCTGCACGTGGCGCACCCTGCCGATAACAAACGAGGCTCTGTCGACCGTAGTTGGGCGGTATAACCCTAAGAATCGCAATGACTAAATACCTTGCACACTGCATGCCTGGATGCGTTACTGGCAGCCCCAGCTCCAGGATCGGATGTTTAGCCCAATCAGTTACTCATCCTAAACTACAATTGATTACAGAAACCGTATTTATTAAGTGACTTTACCAAATATGGTCAGGATCGGTTCATTTTTCGACCTAGTCCCCATATAAATATAGTATCCGATATGTACTTTTTCATATCTGCAGCGAAAAAATATTAATAAAAATGCCACTCAAATTTGGTTTATGCTTATTTGCTATATGCAATTAGTTGGACCGAAGAGATAGGGTCTCTTAACCATGGTATAGGGTATCGTATAGCCGGGCTAGACCGACTATAATTTTTTTTTTTAATATTTTTCCTTAAACAATTTATTTATTTGAGATTTATTTTCTATTATAAATTATTTAAGAAAAAAAAATTTTTATGAAAATATTTTAACCCTTCGTTAGCGAGAAGGTCCCTGAAATTACTCCAACTGAAATTACTCAAACTGAAATTACTCCTATTTCGGCCAGGACAAGGTACCCCAAAAGTTACCCTGTTTTCCAAGAGAATGTTGTCAAAAATCGTTTAAAAATTCAAGGTGATACGCCCAATAGTTTAGTTGTTATTGAGGTTTAAAGGTGAGTAGTACGGGAACGCTTGTACTGAAATTACAAGAAATCATTAAGACATAAACTTTATTTTGGCTTCTTTTTAGCTGTTTTATTGTTTGAACACATTTTAAACGAGTTCTTCGAATTTAACATTTGTTTTATTACCTTCTAATACTAATCTCTATTTATAGATATACGCGGATGTTCAAGGTAGAACACAAGTAGGCAACGAAAAGGGTATAAATGCGGTTATAGTTTCGTAAGCAGCTGTTTTATAAAAATTAATTATGTTAGTATAAAAAAAAAATATTTTAATTTATTTATCAACAGTTTAATTAATAAACAATAATAAAATAACAAAACAAAAATTTTAAAATGTTTTTTTCGTAGAAAATGTCATATCAACATGCGGACCTTGTCATGCGTTTAAGGGTACCATAAGTGTTGCTAGACGGAGAGTTAAGTTAAAAATGAAAAAATATTACAAAATTATTTTTTTTTTCTAAATTGGTTTTGATGAAAAAAAATATGACGGTATTCTTATTTTTTTATATTTAAAATTTTTATGTGACTGAAAAAATCTAGACGTACCAGAGCCACCATGGGGCTTAGTACACTTGTTTCGCCTTTGCTCATTTTTGTCTGTTGAACAGCGTTGTTATTAGTTCACAAATTTTAAAGTGAAGCCCCAATATCAAAAATATAATTATGAATAAAACATTGCATAAAAATCCATTAAAAAATTTAAATTATATTTTTTGGAGATATTATTGGCAACTCTGGTTTTATTATTTAAAAAAAATAAATTTTAATCGATTTGATTATGCATTTTTAAAGATGTTTTGTTCAAATGTTGTCCATTTATCAAATTAATATTTTTTAATTTATGTTTCACATCGTTTTTTGTTAATTTTGTGCAATAAATATGTTCATGTCAAATATTCTATAAAATTGAAGTTCAAATAGCTCTTATCAAAAACCATAGTGAAAATTGTGTTTATAAAAAAAACCATAAATCTGTTTTTAAACTGTCAGCACCACAAACAACTTTGGCATATACAGCAAGAATGCACTGTCAAATTGTCTAGTCAGACAGCAACAAATGTCAAAATAATATCTTAAACACTTGTGTTTTATTGATGCAAATCCAATGCAACAAAAAAGAAAAGAAATAGAACTGTGGATTATTTCGAAAAAAAATCTTTAGCCACAAAATGTAAGTAATTGGAATTTAAGATTGTGATTTTTTGGAGATTTGTGCAATCTCCAAGTGTTTAAGAATTCGGGGCTTTTTTGCCGCCGCTGCCTGGCAATGAACGCCAAAATAAGTTAAGTATTTTCAAAATACATGCATACATGCATACATGCGAGTACATACCTACACATATAAAATGTATTTTTTGAGCATTAAACAAAATATGTATGTTGAAGAAATGCTTACAAGGCACGTTTCTTCAATAAGCGAAAAGTTACAAAAAAAAAAAAATAATAATAAATAAAACAGAAAACATTTGCACTTAAGAGAGACATCACTGGAAAAATAAAACAGTTTTTTGAATCAGTCGTTTCTTTAGGCGGACAGACTTGTATAAACAAATTTAAATTATTTGATATTTTGGCTTGTAATAAATTACAACACAAATTATACATAAATAAATAAATAAGAATGATATTGTTTACACAATATTATCGGCGAAACAAGTGAATTGATGGTATTGGTTCAGTTCATTGGAATTTTAATTGCTGTTATTTTGTGCTAATTCTTTAAAGAAATTTTATATAAAAGTATTTTGTACAACATTGTTTTTTGAGATCTAATCGTGGGGCTCTAAGGGTGATATTGATGTTTTTCGGGTAATAATTTTCGGATCATTATTTAGGGCTTGCGTACGATAAAATTAGTGCACGAATAAATTAAAATAACTTTTGAACCAATTGATAAAAAAAAATACTGAAAACTATATTTTATGAACTGAAATCATATTTATGTTTACATTTAATAAATAAAATATCATACGTTAATGATTTTTAATGAAAATTTTAATTTTTTCGAGAATACCTCCCCAATAAACTTTTAATAGTGCCTTCAGTGATTTTTTTGCTTGAAGATAACCATTTTCTTGTAAAAGTTAAAGAGTTTTCAGCAACCTAAATTGTGTCCATCATGATTCTTTTTACCAGAGCCAATGGAAAAAGGGAAGGGAATTATACCACTATGCGGTTATGGTATAATGACTTTGTGCTGATGTTTGTAACTACCAAAAACATTTGACCTAGACCCATATTTTATTATAATGATCGACTCAGAATCACTTTCTGAGTCGATTTAGAGATGTCCGTCCGTCCATCTGTCTGTGTGTCCATGCCATAGTTGTAATCAAACTACAGGTCCCAAATATAAATATATTTTGATGAAATTTAGTATATAAGCTTCTATCGGCCATAGGATGAACCCTATTGATTTTGGTGAAAATCAGTTCATGTTCAGACCAAGTGCCCATACAAATGACCTCTATGATATCGACTTAAATAGTCATAATATCCAAATTATCATATATAACTCCGTCAAATTGGGTCTGTGTATGTTTATTGGATCCATTAATCAGTAGTCCAAAAATAAACCCTATAGGACAATTCTTAGTCATAACCCACATGTGAAGCTGATTCTCGATCTTCACTTAATTCTATCAAGCAACAAAAATATTGCACAGATTTGTCTCAAATTTGCTTTGTATGTATATGTTTTTGCAAATATGGTGAGGATCGGTAAACCATTTTTCGACCTAGTCCCCATATAAATATAGCATCCGATATGAACTTTTTCATATTCAAAGGAAAAAAAATTAATAACAATGCCACTCAAATTTGGTTTATGTTTATTTTCTATATCCAACTAGTTGCACGCACCTAAGAGATAGGGTCTCTAAACGCATGGTATAGGATATCGCATAGTTGGTATAAACCGACTATAATTTTCTTACTTGTTTTTATAAGAATATTTTGGGATCAATAAATTGAAATTGAAATAAATTTTTGGTATTGACCGTTCAAGTTGTCAAAAATATATTTTGGTAAAAGTTTCTGTTAGATTAACACTCACTGCATATTTAAAAATTAAAGTTAACGTTTATCGGCCCAATTGCGATTTTTTAATTTAGGTTAAATAAGCGAAAAACGGACAAGTTAAAACTTAAAAAATTTAGCCCTTAGCATTGAAAATATATTCTCGTAAGTATTCTCGCTACGAGCTATTTTAAAATTATTATTCTTTTTTCTGTAGTTTTCTAGAATAACCGCGTATGTCATAAAATCAAAATGTTCAGGGGAGCCAAAAAACGTTATATTTGAAATTATGGGCTCGATATAAAGATTTTAGATCTTTTTATTTAACAATCCTGTAGATATTAGCAATAAATTCTTTATACAAAATTTTGAGTCAAAAATTTTCAGAGGAATAGATCCTAGAGAAGGACGAAAAAAACAATATGCAAATTACACTTAAAGTGTGTGCAGATAAAACAACTTATGTCGACAAACGTCGTTTTCTTTGAAAAAGAAAACTACAATAAGTTGTTGTTGCTTGAAAAATTAATTTTTTTGTTCGTCAACAATAAGTTAACGGGACTTAGGATGAGAATATAACAACGTATCAAGAATAATAGTGACAAAAAATAACAGAAATAAACACACAAGTTTTTACAAGGTGGTTATAAACTGAAAACTACTCTAAAATTATTTTGAATTTTTTTTTTCATTAATAACAACGTATTTCGCTATGTGTCGTTTTCTGAGAAAATAATTTTTCAGCGATCAAACGTAGGTTGACATACGTCATTAGTGCTGCAAACTAATTTAATAAACATTTAAGTTACGTCGTTATTTAAAGAAAAAAGCTCAGAAATAGTCAATATTTTTTTTTTAAATTAACACATGTAAAGAGCGTTAAAAATTAATATATTTGGCATCATTACCTCAAAATCGACAAAAATGGACATACGCGGTTATTCCAGAAAAAAACAGTTTTTAGATGGATATTTTTTTTATTTTCTTATCATGATATGAATTATTCTCATTATATTTAATAAACATATATAATGAACAACAATACTAATCATTTATTTGCCCTGTTTTTTTTTCAAAAGCTTTGTAAAGTATTTAAAGTTCTTAACAATCGTAAGATATACATAAGTATATAAGAACAAATAGATACTTGAAGTTTAAATATCACAAGGTCGGTCGTAATTATAGGTAACACATTGCAAGTGAAACTACTTAAATAAACTCAACATTGTTATCTATCAATAATTGTTTTCATATGAAAAACAAAAGATAACAAAACACAAAATATCTTTAGCAACTTACGTCAAATGTTAAAATGATTGCAACAGTATAAACATGTTCTATATAAATGCACAATTTTATGTACATACATATGTATATATATCCCGTTAATTATATTTACATGAGCAATTAGTAAATTTATGTCTAAAGCTTTAGCAAATTATCACATCATCATAACAAGGTATGTAGTCGTCGGAGGTAGTCAGCAGTCAGCCAGCCAACCGAACGTAACAATTTTCTAAGTAATTTTGAGTAACTGAAAATTTTGCAACAACTTTGTAGAAGTGTTAATCTTTTAACTTATTTTCCTTTTAGCCAGTCAACACTTTACTTACAATTACTTAATTTTTTTGTTCTGTTTTATATATCTAATGTGTAAAACACCCTCATACTTTTTCGGATTACAAACACAATTTTAACGACCAGCGTCAGGGCGTTAGTTTTAGACTTTTAGGGTTTTAATGTTTTAATGAAAAATTTAGATATTTTTAAGATTGAAACTGTAATGATGTTTCATTCTATTTTTTTATGAAATAAAAACTATCAGCTGTTCCTAAATGTGAATTTCTGTTCTAAATTATTTTTTGTTTTCTAATATTGTAGCAAATTGTTTATAACTGTTTACGATTTAATGTTTTGTCTCTTTTTATATGAAAATGATTTTCATGCAAAATGTGTGAATTTATTAATTTCGCCTGACGTTGCACTTGTCTTGTCTTTCTCGCCCTTTATTCACTCTGGAGAACATTTGAACATTTTTGAACATTTTGTTGAAGTTGCTTTGTAATTAAGTTGTTGATTTTACTTCAAAACTTTAAAAGAGTTTTTGTAAATGTAATTGAATTTTAAACACGTTTTGCGGTGCTATTTTTCTTCTTGTTTCCACTTATCACTGTCTATTATTTATTCTACTAGTCTTTTAGATATTTGCAACTTACAAATAAGTGAACAAAAAAAAAAAACGAAACGTGTTAGTGTTAGAATTTTTCTAAGTATTAAATTGGAATATTTTGTGCTTAACCCTTTAAGATAAAAAGCTGAAAAAAACAATTCAAATATTTGCAGAAAATTAAATAAAAAAATTTGTTAATTCGCAAAATCTTTGGTAAATATTAGTTGAATCGAAATAGGAACCGACTTATGCTTAGATCACTTGCTGAACAAAAAGATTAACAATTAGATATGTTGCTGTTTGATATTAATTAACACAAATTGAATAACACTATGCAACAAAAATAAATAACAAAGATAACCTCTATATTTTTATATCCCTCAATACCATTGTGCAGAGTTTGTCTTTCCGTGCGTCCGTCCGTCTGTCTGTTGAAATACGCTCATTCATAAAATAAAACATTTACATGGGTAAACTTAGCATAACATTGTGAAACATTATTTCGAGTAGGTTGCTATTTAGAATGGACTACAACGGTCATCATTGAGCCAAGTTATGACCGAAAATATGGAGACACCTCTATGCTAAAAATTCAGTGTCTTTGTTGTAATAATTCAGTATTAAGTTTATCAAATTGTTTATTTTTTCGAATATTTTGTTTACATCTGTTATAAATAGTGCAATTACTACATCTGTTAATGTAAATGTAAAACCCAGGTGGAGATTATGAAAGATTCGGCATAGCCGAACTTAACATTCTTAGTTGTTTTGAAGTGCTTTGGTCTTCTAACAATAAAAAGAGTCGTAGTTTAAAATTCTATGGATACGTTTTTTAAAAAAAAATTTAAATTTGGGATTTTTGATGAGGAGAAGTTGACCAATTTTGTTATAAAAGAAACAAGACAAGATTTTAATTCAATTTACCTCTAAATTATGCTAAAATGGTTTTTTATGGAAAGTTTTTTCGCAAAATTTAAATACTTTCTTTTTTTTAATTCATAAAAAAACGAAAGTGGCAAAATATGACATTTTATATAGCTAAAGCATAAAGCTACATACACTGCAAACAAAACTAGCCATATACCAGGAAAATCTGTAAGTAAACGTTGATTTTATTCTTAATAAAGTGAAGACACCTGGTTTGAGACAAAAATTGGAAACTTTTATTTAGGTTACGTTGTAATGGGTAACAAATGTTTACTCCACGATTGCAAATAGTGGATTTACACTTCCAGTTCTACATTCAGATGGGGCTCCATATCATGAAAATCTGGATGAATTCATTTCAACATCCCCTGTACCTTCATCTTCAAGCATGTGTAGCACTTCAGACGCATCGAATATAATGATTTCACAAGAGACCTCGATCTTACGAAAGCAAAATCGGAGCACCTTGCATCTCGCCGTTACCGGCATAAGCCACATGCATACTTTTATAGAATCAAAGACCATGTATGCTTTGTTGCGACATAAGTGGAATCTTGAAAAGCTTGGCCAAAGATATGATGCAAGTAAATAAAGATTATTTATCGACAGTGGCAAAGAAAGTCTTAAAGTTTTACTAAACAACGGCAACAAGAAGCCATCAATACCCATCGCACACGCCATAAATATGAATAAATCATATGACAACAGGTCTGCAAGGTGGTTACGCAAAGAATTGCTGTTTTCTTCGTCTTTGGAATAGCCGAGCTCGAAACATGCATTAGGTAAAGAAAGATTGGCCGGCAAGACCAACAGCACAATAGGCGTTGACATTATTATTACCCGATGAGAAAGCTACCTGGAATTGATATCGATTGATTGTTTCGAACTTTTTAAGAAATAAGCGGAGTCCAGATTATGAAGAAATTGTTCGTGATTTATTTAACAACTATTCAAAAATCGGTAAGTACATTTCAGGCGCAAAAATGTATAACTTCGGGCGTAAATATGTCTTTAAAAATTCATTTCTTAAATTCGGATTCGGAGTTTTTCCCGTCAATCCTTGGTGAAGTTAGCGATGAGCATGATGAACGATTTCACCAACAACTTAAGCATATGGAGTAGGGAAAGTATGATGGGAGATTTTATTTGGTTCCTTATAAGAGAATCAAAACCTGAAGTCCACAGTAGACAAAACAAGATTCGAAATAATTTTTAGATAACACTGTGGAACAAATTCAGGTTAGCAAAAGTTAGGTCGATTCTGAGAGTGAGGGGTGAAAATAGAGGCCAAATTAGAAGACTCGTATCGCGGCGTTTGTTTATGTTAGTTCGAATTTTTTTTAATCGACCTTCGAACTTTGCAGTCAAATGACGATTTTCAGCATATTGTTTATATGGTTTTTTGACTATAACTCGTCGACTAATTGATATTTTTTCAATCTGTAAAAGCCAAATTATTGCTAGAGACCTGTGCAACAATTAAATTTTTTTTAAAAATTGATTTAGAAAATTTTTGTGGTGCTTATGAAGAAAAATTATTTTTTTTTTTATGCTTTTTGAAAATATTTATATATGCTTCTCAGTTTCTTCAATAAATTTCATTTGAAAAGAAAACAATCACAATACAAAACTTGCGAAAGGTACCAAAGTAACAGCATATCGAAAACGCCAAAAAGAGTTAGAAAAGTACTTCAATGTGAATGATGTAAAAAATTTCGCTTATTGCAACGATATTGAAAAGTTAATGGAGACGATAGGGTTAACCTATAAAAAAGATGATTGGCGTTTATTCATCGATAGTTCACTAATCAGCTTTAAAGTTGTGCTTTTGCACAAGACAAATAGAATGCCTTCTGTTCCGATTGCGTATAGCACTGACACTAATGAAAATTTCGATAATTTGAAACACATTCTGGAAGTAGTCAAATATAACGAACACCAGTGGCGCATTTGCTGCGACCTCAAAATAGTTTCAGTGATTACAGGCTTAACAGCATCTGGCCGTCCAAAATATCAGTGTTTTTTGTGCGATTGGGATTCACGATACGGAGAAGGTATTAAAGGAAGAAACCAGTACAAACAGCATAACTGGAATAGTCGCATTGGATGGAAATGGCCTAAAGACAATAGGCTACACGAAAGTCTTGTTCCTGAAATGAAAATTTTGTTGCCGTTGCTCCACATTAAACTTGGCATTGCAAAAAATTTTTTGAAATGTATCGCAAAAAGACCAGCAGTATTCGACCGCTTCAAAGACATTTTCCCAAGACTAAGTAACGCCAAAATTCAGGAAGGGGTTGTTAATGGTCCCGACATACGGAAACTAATGAGTCGTCAAGATTTTGACCAAGTTCTGACATATTTTCCATATTTTTATTATTTTTTTTCAATGTTTCTTCAAACCAACACTGAAAAAAATTGGTACATAAAAAATGAGAAGTAAATTAATATTAAGCTGGAAAACGCAAGTTTTGTATTATGATTGCTTTCTTTTCAAATGAAATTTATTGAAGAAACTGAGAAGCATATTATAGATCAAACAGAAAGCAAAAAAGACTTAGTTTTGTGGAAAATATTTTCAAAAAGCATGAAAAAAAAATTATTTTTCCAATATTTTGCTTCATAAGCACCACAAAAATTTTCTAAATCAATTTTTTTTTAAAATTTTAATTGTTGCACAGGTCTCTAGCAATAATTTGGCTTTTACAGATTGAAAAAATATCAATTATTCGACGAGTTATAGCCAAAAAACCTTATAAACAATATGCTGAAAATCGTCATTTGACTGCAAAGTTCGAAGGTCGATTAAAAAAAAAAATCGAACTAACATAAACAAACGCCGCGATAAGGGTCTTCTAATTTAGCCTCTATTTTCACCCCTCACTCTCAGAATCGACCTAACCTCTGCTAACCTGAATTTGTTCCACAGTGTAATTTATTAAACTTTGTAAAACTTTTTTTTGTCAAAATCAAAATTTACCCATAGTTTTTTTTTTTTGTAGTGTATGTAGCTCTATGATTCAGCAATAAAAACTGTCATTTTCGATTTTTTATGAAATTAAAAAAAAATAAAAATACTTCAATTTTAAGCAAAAAATCAATATTTAATCACTTAATTCTGAATAAATCCGAAACTGCTGAGTATATAAAAAAAAAAAATATTAGCATAACTCGGAGTTAATTTAAATTAAAATTGTTTTAAGTTTTTTTTTCAACAAAATTGGTCAAGTTATGATAAAATCGGTGGAGCATCCTCTTTAAAAATCACACATTTTAGAAATAAAATTTGTTTTTAAAAACTTATCCATAGAATTTTAAATTTCAAAAAAATATGGTGGTTATCAGGTCTCATAAAAAAAACTTTTTTTATTTTGTTGCAAAGTGTAATCTTCGACCTATACCAGCAAAAAAAAATAAAGATAAAAGTAGCACGTGAAAAAAATTTATACATCAGAGGGTTAACTATAATAGCTGTAGCAAGTGCAAAAATATAGGTACGTTTTTCTTTAGATAAGAACTTGCCGAACTGATTACATGCTGATAACATAATAAACATTTACTTATTTTTATTTTGTTCATTCTTTATTTCTTACTGGGAAAATATTGTTTGCCGTCGTCTCTTTAGCAAATGATTATACAAACGATATGATTGCACAAAATTCAAAAAGTTAATATATAAAGGTAAATGTGTGGTAGAACAAATAATAATAATAACATTAAGATAATAAAGCAATATCATCTTAATTATTTAAATGGAAAATACTATTAATTGTGCAAAGTTAAATACCAGCAAAGATAATCGATAAGCAAAGTCTAAGACATGGAAGGTTTAATTCATAAGCAAAATGTACTAAAATAATGTACAGATAGATAACCTAAAGATTTTTTTAAATTAAATATTGGCAAAATTATATGTATTCAATTTAAATATATTCAAAACAGTTTTAAATTACACTGTGAAACATTTTCGGGGCCATTGTCTAGGAGGTGAGAAATTCCAAGTCAGGGTGAATGTATTTAGAATTAAAAATGTTACGCATACATCTCTTCTTCTCTACTAATAAATCTATAATATTAATAGGCAAGGCGATTTCTTGTGACCGACGTTAGTTTCACAGTTTTACCCCGATTTTGACAAAAAATTTATTATTTGAAAGGTACATATTTCTTTTTAGGTGTTTTCCAGATTTACAGATTTTCGTCGTCTGGAACATTTTTTTTGGAGTTAAAGTTGCTACTAACACATACATAAAACTATACAATGCTATGTGTGTGTTTATTAAATTTGTTAATGTGTTTGTGTTAATGAGTTGAGTTTGTTTTCTTCATTTAAAATGAGTTGAATTGTGAAGCATACCTTTAGGGTCTTTATTAAATGAAAAAATAAAATTTCCTAGAATTTGCACTCGAATTTCGAGTGCTGGAATCTGTTAGTAATAATTATTATTATAATTATAATCATACGCCCTAAATAGTTATGTTATTCAAACAAATTATTAAAACAATTTTTTTGAAGATTTCATTCGATAAAATTAAACAAACTTGATTTCCTGAAACTATTTGCTGAAGAATGAAATGAGATATTGTCAATGGTTCTTGAGTTATAGCTGAAAAACTAAGGAAACAAATATTAAGATAAGGAAAAATATGTAAAAGGTCATTACAAAAATTTGGCCTGAGAACATCAAACCCTTTCGATGTTTTGCTATACTGGCTTAGTAACTTTCATCCTGACTTGAAATTTGTCACCTTCCAGAATTGCTATTACATTGCGTTATCTAAAGACTGCGATTATCTGCCGGTTAAATGATTTCGGTATTCAAATTTCAAATATCATTACTAAAAATTATTAAAATTTTTTTATTTTTTGTTCTGAATTTTTTTTCAACAAATTTTACTTAGAGAATTTAAACCATTTCCTGGAATTTTTTTATGAAACCCTTTAAGTTAATTTGGAAGTATCAGAATTTTCTGAATTTTCCATTTTCTGAAATGAATAATTAAAAAAAAATCGAATTTACTAAGTTCGAGTACAGTAACGAGATCGCTTCACAAAATGGCCTACATGAAAGGACACCACGCAGGAAACCACATATATCCAAGGCGAATTAGAGCAAGCTTATGAATTTAGATAAAAAGTACTAAAATTAAGCTCCATTATAAACAGAAATTGTGAAAGAGTGGCACCTTGGCAAAAAAAATCGGGCAGGGCAAAGGGCCATTCCAAGCAAGGCAGGCTTAAAGAAGGTTATAAAGGTAGAATGGAGCAAAATCTACCACGATATAACAAACAAGTAAGAAAATTATAGTCGGTCTAGACCGGCTATACGATACCCTGTACCAAGGTTTAGAAACCCTATCTCTTCGGTCCAACTAAGTGGATATAAACAAGTAAGAAAATTATAGTCGGTCTAGACCGACTATACGATACCCTATACCATGCGTTTAGAAACCCTATCTCTTAGGCCCAACTAACTGGACATTGAAAATAAGCAAAAACCAAATTTGAGTGGGATTTTTATTAATTTTTTTGGCTGCAGATATGAAAAAGTTCATATCGGATGCTATATCTATAAAGGGACTAGGTCCAAAAATGGACCGATCCTGATCATGTTTGGTAAAGTCTCGTGTATTTTGCAAAAATATGTAGAAACAAAATTTGAGAAGAATCAGTGCAATATTTTTGTTTTTTAATAGATTTAAGTGAAGATCGGGAAGCAGCTCCATATGGGGTCAAAGGGATCATTTTTGGACTACTCATTAGTGGATGTAATGAACGCATACAAACCCAATTTGGGTAAGATCTATATGACAATTTGGATCTTATGGCAATTTATGTCGATTTCATATGGGTAATTTGTATGGGGGCTAGGACTGAACATGGACCGATTCTCACCAATTTCAATAACGTTCATCCCATGGCCGATAAAAGCTTATATACCAAATTTCATCAAAATATATTCATATTTGCGACCTGCAGTTTGATTACAAGCTTTACATGGACACACAGACGGACGGACGGACGGACGGACGGACATTGTTAAATCAACTCAGAAAGTGATTCTGATTCGATCGGTATAATTAAAGATGGGTCTAGGTCAAATATTTTTGGTTGTTACAAACAGCAGCACAAAGTCATTATACCCAAACCACATAGTGGTATAGGGTATAAAAATAAGCATGCACCAAATTTGAGTGGCATTGTTATTAATTTTTTTGGCTACAGATATGAAAAAGTTCATATCGGATACTATATTTATATTTGGACTAGATCGAAAAATGGACCGATTCTGACCATATTTGGTCACTTATATTTTGAAAAAATATACACATAACAAATTTGAGAAAAATCTGTGCAATATTTTTGTTTTTTGACAGATTTAAGTGAAAATCGGGAACAGCTTTATATGGGGGCTATGACAAAGAATTGCCATATGGGGTTTATTTTTGGACAACTGATAAATGGACAAACCAATTTGACCGAGATCTATATGATCATTTGGATCTTATGGCAATTTAAGTCGATTTCATAGGGGTCATTTGTATGGGGACTAGGTCTGAACATGGACCGATTTTCACCAATTTCAATAGCGTTCATCCCATGGCCGATAAAATCTTATATACCAAATTTCATCAAAATATATTCATATTTGCGACCTGTAGTTTGATTACAAGGTTTACATGGACACACAGACGGACAGACGGACGGACATCACTAAATCGACTCAGGAAGTGATTCTAAGTCGATCGGTATAATAAAAGGTGGGTCTAGGTCAAATATTTTTGGTAACAGCAGCACAAAGTCATTATACCCAAACCACATAGTGGTATAGGGTATAAAAAAACTTGTCGAGTCGATGTCTAGGAGACTAAATAAGGTGCTTAAGCCCAAAGGAAAACAAACCAAATATTAAACAAGTAAGATATACGATACCCTGTACCAAGGTTTAAGAAGAGACAGGGTCTCTTCGGTCCAACTAAGTGGATATAAAAAATAAAAATAAAGCAAATTTGGGTGGCATTGTTATTAATTTTTTTTGGCTGCAGATATGAAAAAGTTAATATCGGGTGCTATATTTATATGTGGACTAGGTCAAAAAATTGACCGATCCTGACCATATTTGGTAAAGTCACTTATATTTTGAAAAAATATACACAAACTAAATTTGAGAAAAATCTGGGCAATATTTTTGTTTTTTTGATAGATTTAAGTGAAGATCGGGAAGCAGCTCTATATGGAACCTAGACTAAGAATTGTCCTATAGGGATCGTTTTTAGACTACTGATAAATGGATGTAATAAACACACACAAACCCAATTTGACCGAGATCTATATGACAATTTAAGTCGATCTCATTTGTATGGGGACTAGGTCTGAACATGAACCAATTTTCACCAATTTCAATAGCGTTCATCCTATGTCCGATAGAAGTTTATATACTAAATTTCATCAAAATATATTCATACTTAACGACCCAACGTTTCAAAAGAGTCGTCAAAAATATTTTTTTTCAATTCCTTCAAGGAAAAAATCCATGGGACATACATATATGTATGTATATCCCATTGGTCGTCAGCTGTCAAAATTAGTGATCAACTAATTTACTTCGCTCAAAGCAAGTCAGTGATTTTAGTTTTTATTTATAACATAAATAACTGTAGTTTTGGTTTTGTATTAGTTGAAAATTTTTAAATATACATAGATCACAGAGAATCGATTACTACTTTTTAGTTTGTACTAAAAATGGAAAGGAAAATCGGACAAACGAAATATGTTCCTTTTTAAAAAAAACCTTTTTGTTTCACAAAAAGCCGTAATTGCTCCGAAGATTACCATAATTGATTTTGTATTTTTGAGATATTTAGAATTAACCTTTTTCTAAGTCTTTTTATTTATAGTTTAATTAATTGTTGATTTAATATTATGAACTTTTTTAATTTAATAAAAATATAAAACTATAAAACATCTTTTTTATCAATGACGACCAATTGGACATGCATATATATATGTCCCATAATGAATTTTGCTGAATAATAAACCGATTCCAAATATTTTGGTGTTTCTGAAAACCATTAATAATTAATAATACTGCTCCATGTTATATCAAAATTTTAATGTTTTTGAGTCAATAACGTCCGAATTAATGACATCCAAATATGATTAAAAAAACATAATTTTCAGACTTTGGGGTCACCGTCTTAGGTCCTGAGAATACATGTGCCAACTTTTTTGGTATGGTCTGAAAGCTGAAACTATCCTCTATCGAATCAAGTCAGCTTTAAATAAAAAATTAGGTTGGAACATGTGGAAAATATAAGAAACAATAAAAATGGGACATATATATCCCATTGGTCGTGAAAGGGTTAAAAAATAATGAATTCACTGAATTTAACATTTAAATATTTATATTTTTAAACTCTTTCTTTTAACTCATACTCTCTGTCTGTCTGTCTGTGTGGGGCAACCCCATTCCCCATTATCCAATTGATCTGAAACTTGGCCCATACTCTTGTTGTGACCACAGATTAATTTTGGGGTAGTCACGCACAGTCAAGCATATTCACGCACAGTCACGGAGTGATGTAAATGTGATTTCCCCTCATCCGATCGATCTGAAACTTGGTCCATACACTTCCTGTGAAAAAATATTAACTTTGACTTAGTCACGCACAGTCACGGAGAGATTTAAAACGGATTTCCCCTCATCCAATCAATCTGAAACTTGGTCGATAGACTTGTTGTGAAAAAATATTAACTTTGACATAATCACGCACAGTCACGCATAAGCACACACAGTCACGGAGTGATTTAAACCCCATTTCCCCTCATCAAATCAATCTGAAACTTGATCCATGGACTTGTTGTGTCCAAAGATTAATTTTAAAATAGTCACGTAAGGTCACGCATAGCCACGGAGAGATTCATAACTCATATGCATAAGGAAAGAGTTTTAATAAAAAACTGTTTTTATGGGTTAGATTACCTTTAATTTTTATTTATTTATTATTTTAATTATAAATTATATGTTGTTTGAAAGATAGTGAATTATGTTTTTTTTTTTTTTTTATTGAAAAAATAATACATATTAAAACTGTAATACCATAAAATGTTTTAAATTCATTAACATTCATTTAAAAAAAATATATATAAACATTGACGAAGTAATGAGTAATAGGGTAAAGAAATCTGGAACCCTGAAATATGATCTTTAAAATAAGATACTAACCATAAAATTGATTGGAACAATCCAAAAAAAAATATTTGTTTTAAGTTTCAAATGGACGCATTATATCTGTGGTCACAAGCATTAACCGCCTAAGTCGAATATTATGCTTTTGAGAAAAATAACTTTTTATATATGTAAATGTAATGGGGCTTCATTACGACTTAGGTCAGTATGTTTTCATTAATAACTTTTTAATAAACAGTGTTAGAGAAATGGGGATTTCACGTAAAATTAAAGCGTTTTTAGTAGAACATGATAGCAAAGATAACCTAAATCGTCAAATACCAGGCTTTTGAGAAAAATTACTTTTTATATAAATGTAATGGGATTTCATTACGAGTTAGATCAGTATGTTTTCATTAATTACTTTTTATAAAACAGTGTTAGAGAAATGGGGATTTTACATAAATATAAAGCATTCTTAGTAGGATATGATAGCATACATAACTCAAATCGTTCTTAAGTCGACTTAGGCGGTTATCGCTTGTGACCACAGATATTTTGTTTGTTAATTAAAGAATGTAAAAAAGCTTTTAAGAGAATTCTGTATTTCCTTTGGATGGTTTCTGTATTGTGTGGTATAGACACGGTGTTTAAAAAACTTGAAAGGTGGCTGTTAAAAAAAAATTTATATTATAAAAAAATTTTCGGTTTTACAAAAATGATCGAATTTTCGAAATTAAAATTTTTTTGTACACATTGATTACGTAGGTACACATAAAAATAAAGTTATTGTTACCTACATATGTATATTGGGGTTATATTTTATACACAGAGTTGCTACTATCGAACATAAGAGGTAGTTAAAAATCGACTAAAACACGAACTAGCCGCTATATCAAGAAAGCTGAAATACGAGTACGTCCCTCTTAAAACAAAACTACGTGTAATACATGTGAGTTTTAATTTGAAATGCATATCCATCATACAAAACCCCCTACAATTTTAGGTTTTTTTAAATAATACGAGCAATTAAGCAAGATCGTTCATGTCTTATATTGGAGAGGCCTAGCAAATAAATTCCATATGATTTCTAATTTGTATATGGTTCCTTGGATCAAATGTAAAAAATCTGAACCGTCTGATTTTTGGTACCTTTTTGAACTCCTAAATATGAGGTTGGGCTGCTAAAAAAAAACTATGGGACACTCTTGTTCTACAACATATCCAGAGCTCATTGCGGTGAGTTGTCATTCAATTTTGACTAGCTTCAAACAATTTCAAATAACCTAAGTTTTTCTTTTTACATAAACAATTTCTTAAAAATACGAAATAAACTTTTGAGTATTTGTAAATGATTTTTTTAAATATCAA
The DNA here is from genome assembly GCA_963682025.1 of Cordilura impudica. Taxonomy (NCBI): domain Eukaryota; kingdom Metazoa; phylum Arthropoda; class Insecta; order Diptera; family Scathophagidae; genus Cordilura; species Cordilura impudica. The sequence continues at coordinate 168,295,911 of OY821517.1, read as the reverse complement.
TTTAATTTAAATCAATTTATAAAGATTCGACAATGCAATCCATTGCAACAATAAATTGATGATACTACGTACTGTTGAAAAAAAAAATATTTATTTTTTTAAATCCTAACCAACATGGCGGGGAAATGAGCTAATATATGAATAGCTTTTAGATTAGAGTTGTTTTTGTTTCTATTTTTAATAATTTTTTCTTATCAATTCAAATTTAAGTAAAGAAAAAGGTACTTACGAACTGTGACCATTTTTGGATCATAAGCACTAACTCGTCTCTCTACAGCTACTATTTTCTTTTGCACCATACGCGCCCTATCACCCACTGTCTGCAGCTCCCGCTGTAAGTCATCAAATATATCACTGGCTATCAGAACCAAAGAAGCCAATTGCCGTAAGGCATTACTTAAAGTAATATTACTAATTGAATCAAATTCATAACCGGTAACAATTTTGGCTGCTGTAAGTGATTGGGGGGTTTGAGGCGAACGCAGGCGTTGATTGGACGAAGAAGATAGTATAGTTACAGAGCCCGTTACGTTGGAGGATCGTGAGGGATGCGAACGAGTGGGTGAAGGAACGCTTGAAAGAAAGTCAACATGTTGTTTAAGTTTTTTCATAGGCATAGCTGGAGCTGGGGAAACGGGTGTTATAACGCCACCGTCGTCCTCCTCATGATCGGTGTTATAGGTAAAACTTGAGACAAATCCATTGGAATGGGTTAGATCGGTGGTGGTATCCTTGGCACTAGCATCCATTCCATTTGTAATATTATTATTATTATGAATAATAGCAGTGGTTATGGTAGTGGTGGATGATGAAGATGTTGATGTTAAGGAGGGAGATTTTAAACCACCATTGTCCTTGACATGTATATTGCCGGTTAATGTCCTTGACAACTCTCCCGTTGACTCTTGTCTATTTTGCTCTCTTCCATTAAGCGTAGAGTCTCTTTTGTGTTGAGATGCCGACGACGCTGACGATGTTGGTAGTTTATTGTTAATGCAATTGTTATTTTGGCATTTGCCGGGTATGCACAGGAATTTATTGCTTTTATTACCACTGGCTGCGGATGTGGATCCACAAACTTGTGCAAGATTTATTGGCTGCACTACACGTTGTACAAACGGCATTTTTTGTTTTGAATTTTAAAGCACTATTTCTTTAACATAATAAATTTTTAATAAATTATTAGTATTAATTAAAATTATAACATTTAACACTAGCACTTAATTATTGCTTTGATATTTTAATTACATTTTTTTTTTTAATTTTTGAAAAATTTTTATCTGTTAAAAAATTATTTTTTATTACCAAAAAAATCGTCAATCTTTTTTTCTTATATTATTATCATAGTATCATAAAACCGGTAAAACCACTTTATCCATTTTAACTATCGAACGCATAAATCCTCCTTGTCTCATCTAAATTTTCAATTCTTTTGTGTTTTATATTTTGAGGCTCTTCTTCGTATTATTTTGTACACCTTTATTTAGGTTTTTACTACTATTACTCCGATACTAACGTAAATTTCGCCTTTTTGTATTGTTGTTGTTGTGTTTTGTTGTTTGTACAAAAAAATTCCTTTACAAAATGATCTGATCTTGCACTTGAAATCATTTTAGTGGGTTTTTTTTTGAGTAAGGTACAAATGCACTAACTTTTAATCAAATTTTCATTTCATATCTTTATAAACAAAAAACACTTTTTAAATTATTTATAAATTTCATTCATAAGCAAAATATTAATTCGTTTCAAATTTCCCCTCTTCTCTTACAAGTGGTTGTTAACATCATTAATTAAACAAGAAATCACGTTCAGAACCGCACTTAATAACTATGACGTACCATCCGCTACGCACGTCATTCTCACACACCGGTTGTCGACTGAAGAGTTTTCTATTGAAAATAACGACTGTATGGAAAATAGTGATGCCAGGCTGCGCAACATATGTAGTTAACTTAAATATACCGGTATATTAACACTTAGCGTTATTATTCATTTAATATTTAATATATCTGTTATATTAAGTAAATTTTTTTTTATAAGGTAATTATTTTATTATTTGGATTTGTTAATGTTTGACTTAATACAAACTTAAGTATGGCATCTCATAAATAACAATAGCATATATGAAGTCTGAATGTTATATCACGCCTAAATACACGTTTAAAATATAATTTGGTATCAGGATATATGTGCATGTTCAAATATTATATATGGCTCAACAATTTTAAGTTTAGCAATTTAATTCTTTACTAAATCACACTTTTCTATATCTAAACTAATGAATTGTTTGAGTGATATAACCTATTACATCTATAAAATTTAACACAAAATTCGTCCCTGAAATCGTACCCAATTGTTCTGTTTACTATTTAATGACAAACATTTATTATAATTCACTTTTCATTCCGTAAACGGCAAAACAAGTCGTTAGTGGATTTTTGAGATAAATAGCTAATTTCATCCTTAGTAACCTTAAACTTTTGAAGTGTTTTTAGGTGTCTTGTCAAATGTATTGCGTATCACATTAGAATGAAAACAAAGTGATCACAAAGTATCTAATTTTATAAATTGGTATTTTAAAAAATTTATAAGCTTCATTTAAGTACCCATATACCGCGGTATATTTATATTTCATATGCAATTTTACTTTCTTTGTATGGTTTGAATCTTTATTAATTCGATTATAATCTAATTAATCTATTTCTCAATACCTGAACTTGCTATAATTTTAGTTTATTTTTTTTATTCATTATAAATTCTTTACCATTACAGTAACAACAGAAAATTTATATGTAGTTTCGATAGAATAATTCTCTAAGTATTTATTTATATATTTGCGTGGCAACCCTCCCAATACCGCAACTGTCATATTTTCTTTTGCTGAATAGAAGAAAAACTGACAGCCATTTTTTTATTGACATTTGTTTTAATTGCAGATTGGGTGAAAAAGATCTTATAAATTAGTTTTAAATAAACAATAATCAGATTATAAACAAAGGCAAATATGCCAAAATACTATTGCGATTATTGCGACACATACTTGACGCACGATTCACCCTCGGTGCGTAAAACACATTGTACGGGTCGCAAACATCGTGACAACGTGAAATTTTACTATCAAAAATGGATGGAAGAACAGGCACAAAATTTAATTGATGCTACAACAGCAGCTTTCAAAGCCGGTAAAATTAATCAAAATCCATTTACGGGAGGACCACCTAAACCCGGTGGTGTGGCTATACCACCGCCACAAAGTATGGCACCACCAAGACCTGGTATGATGCCGCCTGGAATGCCTGGAGGTCCAGGAATGCCACCAATGATGATGGGTCATCATGGTGGTTTGCCACCACCAATGATGGGTATGCGTCCACCGCCAATGATGGGGCACATGGGTATGATGGGTCCACCGCCACCATTGGGGACACTAGCTGGAATGCGGCCACCACTGATGAATGGTCCACCACCAAAATAACAGGAAAACAAATTAGGAAGCGTACCATCAACAGGAAAAACTAAATAAAAGAGCTCTATTGAAGTTTCTTTCAATTTACACCTTCAGTTCACTTAAGTTCGAATTAAGTTTAGAATTTAAATTTTATAATACTGATTTTTACTTTATTGCAAGTAACTTTGAATATATGTAGATGTATATTTAAATATGTAATTAAAAAATCACGTGTGAATTAAATTATTTAATGGTTTATTTAAGTCCATATCTGACAAAATATATTTATTGCCATCTTTGAAACCAGTCTTAAACCACCTGTTAGATAAATGCACAGAAATATTTAATGACGGTGATGTGTTGGCACGAAAAGCCTTGTGTCTCCTTGTATGGTTTTAAATTAAAAACGCACAATTAAAATTTTCCCTTAAATTATTTACATTTTTAACCAAATGAATTTTATATGCAATGAAAGTGGGAATTTTTCACCAAATTATTTAGAACAATCTGTTGTTGACATAAATATTTGAACAGATGGAAGGTCACCTTTTTGTAAGGATTATTTTATTGTTGTGTTCTTTACTCATATAACAATCATTCCCTTTGTAATGAGTTTAATGGAACATCTGGTGATTGTAATGAAACGATATATGGAGCCTTAACTGTAAGGCCCGATGAACAATATAGGGGAGCTGTACGTTCATTTTAAAAAAATATACGATTAGCTATATCCTTCTCGGTGGCTTAGAGAAAACTACTCCATTTAATTGGTTGTACTCTACGTAACATCGCCAGACAACGGGAAACCCTTCTCTTAATTAAGTCTTAGAGATCTTTTCAATGTAATTTTTTTTTTTTTTTTAATAAATAATATAATGAGAAATCAACAATTTTATGAATTAGGCTACAAATGTAATTTTCTTCGCAATTCTGACTCCCGAATTGTTAGGGGTATGTATTTTTTATCTTTATTGCAATAATTAGTTTTTATTGTTTGCTTTGAGATCGTGTATATATTTTCTAATAATGGAAAAAATTGAAGACGGCTCTAGCTGGAGTAGTCACTTTCGAACAATAGGCATCGCATATTGTTTTGCTTAAAAAAATATAAATTATTTTTTTAATTCCTTTTTTAAAATATACTTTAAAAAATGAAAAGGTACTTTGTTTTTTAAAGTTGCTTTTTTAATACTTTTAAGAAATAAATTTAAAAATCTATTTCACAACACATAAATATTGATAAAAAAAATTACTTGAATTTTTGTTCGAAATAAATATCATAGATAGTTAACTCATTAAAGATTAATAAAAAAATTAAATATTACGGGACATAAAAATATAAATAATAAAATCATTTTGAGCCGCTATTGCTTATATGAAAATTACAATCCTAAATAGGTTGATTTAAAAATTTTTTAATTGTGCATTGAGAGAAAGGGAAGAAATCAACTATTTCAAAAATGTTTTCATTATTGAATTGTTTGACTGCATCCATTAAATTAGTTTCTCGAATATAATGAAGCCGGCAATCAATGATATGACCACTACGTACATAAACACAAAATAGAATAGAACGTTGCGATCGAGTTGGACAACTTGCCAGAAAATCAAAACATTTTGATTTTTCGTGCAACCAAGACACAACTTCATACAACGAACCCACAAACGCTGCAATCTTGTGCCCAACCTAAGTTGTACCAACCGTCGCAACGTCTATGGGTAGCATAAGGGCACTGTTACACGTTCAATATATGTTGTGATATTTCGATCGCGATCGCAGAATGGCCTCTTCTGAAATCCATTAAAATGGATCGCGATCCATCAATACTGCAATACATTAAACTTTAATATCTATTGTGATATTTGGATCGCGGTCAAAATATAGTGTAACAGTGCTCTAAGGATGATTCTTAAATATATATACTATATATATGTTAATGGGTATGCATATCCAAAAAATGTTTTAAAAAAGCTTACCCAGAAATCCATTTAAAATTATCAATTTGTTTGTGTGTAGTAAAGTTAAAGATAAAAATCAAAAAGGGAAAAACAAATTTAGCACCAAAAAAACTGGCAACTCTTTGTTAAAAGCGTGTTTTGGCGCACAAAATTCTTTAGAAATACTGATTAGAACATTCGCATTTAAGATTTTGTAATTTGTATTTAAAGTTTTATTTCAATAAGTTTCCGAATATATCTAAGTCAAGATGAAATCTAATAAATTGTTTGTACTGAAAAGAGATGGTCGCAAAGAAGAAGTACACTTTGATAAAATTACATCACGCATACAAAAGCTGTGCTATGGCTTGAATATGGATTTTGTCGATCCAGTGGCCATTACGTTGAAAGTAATAAATGGTCTTTATTGCGGAGTGAGTACACAGGAACTAGATAATCTGGCGGCCGAGACAGCTGCTACGCTAACAACAAATCATGGTGATTATGCTATATTAGCAGCTCGAATAGCGGTATCCAACTTACATAAGGAAACCAAAAAGGTTTTTTCCGAAGTCATAACCGATCTACATAAATTTGTGAATAAAGAGACGGGAAAACCATCACCAATGATTTCGGATTTCCACTTTAATGTGGTACAAAAATATTCGGATAAATTAAATTCAGCCATTATATATGATCGTGATTTTGGTTATAATTATTTTGGTTTTAAAACTTTGGAGCGATCGTATTTGCTAAAAATGCATGGAAAAATTGTGGAAAGGCCTCAGCATATGTTAATGCGTGTTGCCATAGGAATCCACGGTGAAGATATAGATTCCGCTATAGAAACATATAATTTATTGTCGGAAAGATATTTCACACATGCATCACCTACTCTATTTGCAGCCGCCACTAACCGACCCCAATTGTCTTCCTGTTTTCTTTTGACGATGGTAGCTGATTCTATTGAGGGTATCTTTAAGTCGGTGGAGCAATGTGCTATGATCTCGAAATCGGCCGGAGGTATTGGCATTAATGTCCATTGTATTCGGGCTAAGGGCACTTCAATCGATGGCACCAACGGCACCTCAAATGGTCTAGTACCCATGTTAAGGGTGTTCAATAATGTGGCCAGATATGTTGATCAAGGTGGTGGCAAACGTCCCGGTGCTTTTGCCATATATTTGGAACCTTGGCATTCGGATATTTTTGAGTTTTTAGACTTAAAGAAAAATACTGGCAAAGAAGAAAATCGTGCCAGAGATCTCTTCTATGCATTGTGGATACCTGATTTATTTATGAAAAGAGTTGAGGAAAATGGTGATTGGTCTCTAATGTGTCCTCACAAGTGTCCAGGTTTACATGATGTGTGGGGTGATGAATTTGAAAATTTATACACTAAATATGAGAAGGAAGGTAAAGCTAACCGTTCGGTTAAGGCTCAGGCATTATGGTTTGCTATAATAGAAGCCCAAGTGGAGACTGGCACCCCCTATATGTTGTTCAAAGATGCATGTAATCGTAAGAGCAATCAGCAAAATGTTGGCACTATTAAGTGCAGTAACTTATGTACAGAAATTGTAGAGTATTCCGCACCGGACGAAATAGCTGTATGCAATTTGGCCTCCATTGCCCTTAATATGTTTGTGAATCCAGATAAGACTTTTGATTTTAAGAAATTGAAAGATGTATCAAAAGTTATTACTAAAAACCTTAATAAAATCATAGATATTAACTACTATCCTTTGCCGGAGGCAAAAAAATCCAATATGCGTCATCGTCCCATTGGAATAGGTGTACAGGGCTTGGCTGATACTCTTATTCTGATGCGTTTTCCTTATGAAAGTGAGAAGGCTTCCTTATTAAATCAACAAATTTTTGAAACCATTTACTACGGTGCTTTAGAAGCCAGTTGTGAACTGGCCGAAAAACTTGGTCCATATGAATCTTATCCGGGAAGTCCGGTAAGTAAAGGTATACTTCAGTATGACATGTGGAATAAACAACCCTCCGACCTCTGGAATTGGACGGTGTTAAAAGAAAACATCAAACAACATGGAGTTAGAAATTCTCTTTTACTAGCTCCCATGCCTACTGCTTCGACTGCACAGATCTTGGGAAACAATGAATCATTTGAACCCTATACATCAAACATATACACTAGACGTGTTTTGTCGGGAGAATTTAATGTGGTCAATCACCATTTACTTAAAGATTTAACCGAGTTGGATCTCTGGGATGATGAAATGAAAAATAAGATTGTTACCAATCGTGGTTCCATACAAACCATAGAAGAAATACCCCAGGCAATTAGAGATCTCTACAAAACAGTTTGGGAAATTTCGGTAAAGACAACCATACAAATGGCTGCTGATCGAGGTGCTTTTATCGATCAAAGTCAATCGTTCAATATTCATGTGGCCGAACCAAATTACGGCAAATTAACCTCAATACATTTCTATTCCTGGAAAGTTGGTTTAAAGACCGGCATGTATTATCTAAGAACAAAGCCAGCCTGTAATGCTATACAATTTACAGTGGATAAGGCTCGTGTAACAACTAATGACGAGAGTCAACTGAATGGCGACGCTGATGAGAAAAATCTCAATATATCTTCATCTTCTTTTACCAATGAATCGGAACGCGAGAAAAGAATGGCTGAAATGGTATGTTCTCTTGAAAATAAGGATGCTTGTATGTCATGCGGATCATAAATGGATCAATCACTACAATAAGTATGAAAAAACTTTATTTTTATAATGGCAATCAGTAATCAAATCAATATATGTATGTTAAAAATCATTTCCAAATTGTAATTTTATGAATTAAAAATCGCTTATATGTATATGTTACACATGCATTTATAATAAACTGAATATATTTCCATTAAAAATATGTTGACATTTTTATACCCTATTACCACTCACTACGTGGTTATGGTATAGTGACTTTGTGCTGATGTTTGTAACTACCGAAATTATTTGACCTAGAGCCATCTTTTATTATCACTTTTTTAGTCGATTTAGCGATGTCCGTCTGTCTGTAAACCTTGTAATCAAACAACAGGTCGCAAATATTAATATATTTTGATGAAATTTAGTATATAAACTTCTACCAGCCATACGATGAACGCTATTGAAATTGGTGAAAATCGGTTTATGTTCAGACCTAGTTCCCATACAAATGACCTCTATGAGATTAACTTAAATTGTCATAGTATCCAATTGTCATAGTATCCAATTATCATATAGATCTCGTTCAAATTGGGTTTGTGTGTGTTTATTACACCCATTAGTCAGTAGTCCAAAAATAAACCCTATAGGACAAATCTTAGTCATAGCCCTCATATTAAGCTGCTTCCAGGTCACTTCACTTAAATCTATCTAAAAACAAAATTATTACAGATTTGTCTCAAATTTGGTTTGTATATATTTTTGCAAAAAACAAGTGACCTTACCAAATATGTTTCGGATGGATAATTTTTCGACCTAGTCCCCATATAAATATAGCATCCGATATGAACTTTTTCATATCTGCAGCCAAAAAAATTAATAAAAATGTCACTCAAATTTGGTTTATGCTTATTTTCTTTATCCAATTAGTTGGATCTAAGAGATAGGGTCTCTATACATATGGGTATCGTATATTCACTTTCTGAGTTGATTTAGCGATGTCCGTCTGTCTGTGTGTCCATGTAAACCTTGTAATCAAACTACAAGTCGCAAATATGAATATCTTTTGATGAAATTTTGTATATAAACTTCTACCAGCCATAGGATGAACGCTTTTGCAATTGGTGAAAATCGGTTTATGTTCAGACCTAGTCCCCATACAAATGACCCCTATGAGATCAATTTAAATTGTCATAATATCCAATTATATAGATCTCGGTCAAATTGGGTTTGCGTGTGTTTATTACACCCATTAGTCAGTAGTCCAAAAATAAACCCTATAGGACAAATCTAGTCATAGCCCTCATATTAAGCTGCTTCCAGGTCTTCACTTAAATCTATCAAAAAACAAAATTATTCCACAGATTTGTCTCAAATTTGGTTTGTATATGTTTTTGCAAAAAACAAGTGACCTTACCAAATATGGTTCGGATGGATAATTTTTCGACCTAGTCCCCATATAAATATAGCATCCGATATGAACCTTTTCATATCTGCAGCCAAAAAAATTAATATAAATGTCACTCAAATTTGGTTTATGCTTATTTTCTATATCCAATTAGTTGGATCTAAGGGATAGGGTGTCTATACATATGTGTATCGTGTAGTCACTTTCTGAGTTGATTTAGCGATGTCCGTATGTCTGTGTGTCCATGTAAACCTTGTAATCAAACTACAAGTCGCAAATATGAATATCTTTTGATGAAATTTTGATCAAATTGGGTCTGTATATGTTTATTACGTCCATTTATAAGTAGTGCAAAAATAAACCCTATAGGACAATTCTTAGTCATAGCCCCCATATGAAGCTGATTCCAGATCTTTACTTAAATCTATCAAAAACATTGCACATATTTGTGAGGAACGGTCCATTTTTCGACCTAGTCCCCATATAAATATAGCATATATATATATAGTTAAATGTATGTATTTAAAAATGTGTGATTACTTTTTCTTATTTTATTGTTATATTGATTGGTACATACTTTTTATATACTTGATCCATTTTGCAATTTTTAAATTTAATAAGCGACTCCTCAAAAGTGGGTGCTCCGCAAAAATTTGATTTAATTGACATTCCAACGCAAGAAACAAGCAAATTTTCCCGCCTTTAACAAGTCTTATAAGAAACAAGTGCCTTCATTTTTTTTCACTTTTGTAATCGAATTTAAACGAAAGAAATACTTGAAAAATGTTTGTAAGAGAACAAAAAACAATTTACCGTTATTTAACAGAAAACTTGCACTTTTTAAAACGTATAATTTTTTTCACACAATGGCTAAATTGATATTGGTTAAATTAAATTCTTCACTTATATTAGCGGTTTAAATAGACATAATAAGCAGGCTTGCCAGATGCTTTTTTTTAATTTTCCCCGAAAATTTTTTAAAAATATTACCAAAATAAAGTTTATTACATGCTTTTAATTAACTCTGTCAGTTTTTTTTTGATCGTAATGTTGTAACTAGTTTCAATATTTACCTAAAGTGGACGACAGCACATTATTTAATTTTTTTATAACGATTTCATCATTATTTCTCGTGGTTAACCTGAAAGAAGAATTTAGTAATTACATTTGCACAAAATGTGCGAGTGGCTAGAGCCCAGAGTCTTTCAGCATATATGTAAAGTGGATAACAACACATTATTTTCTGATTTTCTACATAATATGATCATTTCTCGCGGCTAACCTGAAATCGTAGAAAAGTATATCTTCAAATATTTTTTGTTTTCACTTATTTCCTAACTTAAATACCTTAATGTGTTGGTTATTGAAACAAAAAGCATTCAATAACTTTCCGAGCGTCCATAAGTTTATATATTTGGACCAAGATTGCAAAAAATATTACACACAAAAAACAACTTCAAAAGTTAATTTTACAATTGTAATAATTATTTTATATCATCGTTTACTTCACTAGTGAATAATATATATATATTTTTGATGAATTTCGCAAGGAAACCCTAGCTAAGTTAATTTTTTTTATGTTAACGGAAACTAAACATTTAAAAAATAGTTTTTATTTTCTAATTTAATACACCATAGCAACGAAATTTAGTCAACTAGTTAAAATATTACAAATTAAATTTATAAATACAAAATAAAAATGTAGCCCCTAATCGAAAATTTATATTTTTAAAACACCCCACAACGTGGAGATACAAATACTAGTCTGGCAAGCCTGATAATGCATCATGGGTGTTAATAGTAATTCGTCATTGCATTTTTAACAGTATCCATTAGAACGTTTTCTGATAAACTTAATTAAATACGCCATTAAGTCGTTCTTAAAGATAACAAATTAATCAAAAATTCTTAAGCTTAAAAGCAAAACAAAATTCATATTAAAAATGTGATGTAGAAACACTTTTTACATATTTTATTTGTGGCTGATTTTTGTAACTAAATTATTACTAATTTCCCCGACTAGCTAGAGTTCTGAAAACTTCAGCCTTTACCTAAATGTCTACATATTAGTTGAAAAGTTTCTTCGATTTGATTGTCATATCTTGCAGTTAACTTAAAAACGCACAATTTTGTTTATAATTTCAATTTATCCCTTGAATTATAATAGATTTTTTTTTGTTTTTACATAAAATAGTGTATTTTTTTTTTTTCTTATAAAGCTAAAACTTAGTATTAATTAAATTTTTTGTCAATGGGTTAAATTACAAATACATTTTGATTACTTATTTGTTATATAAAATTTAACATGTTCCCAAGACAAATTTAGTTAATAGCTGGAAAATTTGTCACAAAGCTAAACTTGTAATTGCACAAAATTAAAATTAAAGATATATAGTGGATATTTGGTTATCAGGCCCAAGAATTTAAACTAAAAATACACAATAAAAGTTTAAATAGATTTATCTATAAATGTTCAAAAGTATTATGTCATTAATATAGAAAGGAAATGAGATTAATCCAAAATATTTTAGAATTTTTCTGATATTATACCAAGTTTAGTTGAAACTACTCGAGATGAGGACGTTTACTTGGTGATACATAAACCGGTTGAGGTTGTTGTGTATATACTGGATTAATTATGTGATTTTCATATCGCTTATATTCCGAACCAATTTGTTCTAAATCCAGATCAGCATTTAATATAACGACCTAAAAAAATTTAAAATTTGTAAGTTTTTGGTATTTGCAATATTAATTAATAATATATCTACTTACATTTGTATTCAAACCACGATTAGTTACTAACCATTCTTCATGTAATGAATGCAATTCTTCTAAATACTTTAAAGGTACACAACTTTCTTCGGAACGTGCCCGTTTACGCATTCGTTCATAGACAATTTCAGGAGAAGTGCGTAAGTAAACTTTATCAAAATAAAGATTTATTAAAAATGTTTCCTTTTTTAAATAAATTCTTTATATACTTACCGATTAAATCAGCTCGAACGTGTATAGAGTTGTCAATAAATTTATACCATTCTTGTAATACATGATACATTCCTGGGTCAATAATTTTATTTCTAAACATATTCTCAACAAAACAGTATCTGTAAGTAATCAAGAATAGAATATTGTTCACATCATATAAAAATATTCTTAGTCTGCATTTTCGTACAAATTTAAATAATAAATAACCTACCTGGAACTGTAAATTGATCGTTCCATAAGTTTAACAGATTTTTGTGTCTGCAGTGTGTGACTTTGTAACATGGTCAATGTAACATAAGACTGAAAAGGCATGGCCCAACGTTCTGGTTCCTTATACATCAGTTCCTAAAAATATATGCCATATTTTTACCTTTTCCAAAAAAAAAAATAATAATAATAATAACATACAAACAAATTAACACCTTTAACATTACGCCATTTTTCTACGGGTTCAGTGATTAAACATATCTTGTCTTGAAATTGATTAAAATGATTAAGGAACGTGGTCTTGCCACTGCCAATATTACCCTCAATTAAAACGGTGAAAGGTTGTGTATCAGCAGCATATTTTGGAATTTTAGTACTTGAACCATTACCGGACATGGCTATTGATTTTACTATGCGTCCTTAAAATATATGTTAAAGCATTATAAGACAGTTAAAATTCATTGACGTTTAACAATGGCTTTAGTTTATATTTGTAAACCATTCCTTACCTCTTGTTAAAATTAAACTAACATCCAAAGCAGTTGTCAAATTTGTATAAATAAATATTATTTATTTGTTTTCAACAAATATTAAAATGTCATTAAAAATATTTAAGTTCTTAAATACAATTAAGATTACCACTTTCGATACCAAATTTTTTCGATGTGATCACTAATACTTAATTTAATGGAAAGTGCGGGAATTAAACGAAAATGGGCGCCCAAATATTATTTTTGTCATTGGTTTGTTTACGTTTATTTTATTCGATTTTTTAGGGTTGAATTAAGATCTGACAACACTATGAAACACTAGTATGCTGCCATATAAGTATTGTAGCGTTTTTAAGGAAATTTAATTTACAAAAAGTTATTCAAACACGAAACAAGAAAACTGGTGCAAAAATATCAAAAGTAACTTACGCCGTTTTCTTTTCTGACAAAAAATGTTGCATTTTATTTGCACTTTTTTCGAAAAGTGTATTTTTTATATACTCTGAATTAAGAGCAATCTCATATTATACATCAATCCAAAGGTCTCAAAGTGCTATGTTCATAAAATGCAAAAAAAATTGATTATTATTATCTTTGAAGTCATAGGGTTAAAATATTGAAAAAAGCGGAACAATAAGGAAATATTCTCACACTATGACCTAAAAGAAGTCAATGGCAGCAATTTTTTGCGATTTACGAGGGCTCGACTTTGAGACCTTTCGCTTGATGTATAAGATAAGATTGCACTTAATTCAGAGTATATAAAAAATAGACTTTTCGAAAAAAGTGCAAATAAAATGCGACATTTTTTGTCAGAAAAGAAAACGACATTAGTTTTTTTTTGTATGAAATCATATGTGGTAAGCTAAAATTTTCGTATTCGATATTAAAAGTTACACATTTATTTTGTTGCTCTCTCCTGTCAGAGCATTTTGTATTGATAATTTTGACCGCCTAGCTCAGGACGTCAGGGGGGGTGCGACCGATCAAACACAAAAAAGGAGGGCAGAACAATAAAATTTATACTACAAAAAAAACTCAAACTATACATACTATCAAGTTAAAAAAAAAAAAAAAAAAAAAAAAAAACACTAACAATCAATACTACAAAAAAAATGTACATAAAAAAAACCTGTGTAAAGGGCTGAAATAAACGGATGGACAAAAGCTGACAATATTTGAACTAACAGACATTTCTTGGGACAAAAGGCGTTATATGTCCCCTAGTTGCCCACCCTACCATGGTAACATTAAGTAACGATTAAAATGCTACCCCACAAATAACACTGGTCACCTACATACTTACATTAACACACACTTACAACTTTAGACCGACATTGTCTCACTTAATGTCAACCAGAATAAAGCATTTTAAATCGATGTATATTAATTTATTAGCTTAACAAAAAAATAAAAAAATGGCAAGAAAACTTACTGATAAATATATTTTTTTTTCTAACCAACTAACTTATAAAAAAAATGGTATATATAAAAGAACTAACTAAGAAAACTTATTACTATAAAAACATACAAACAAAAACGTTAAACACCTAATTCCCACAAATAACAGCCACAAAAGCCGTTGACACAAAAACTCGGCCTTTTTATTATTTAATACGTTCGCGAATGCCTATATGAGAGAGCTCTCTTATACGTCCTATAATTTGGAGTTCCAATTACCCAGCGCGTTTCCGTAAACACCACAAAAAACAATTATTTTAGGGATCACAAAAAAAAATTATCACATAATTAATATTAACGAAAAACTAATCTAAATCTTACTAATCTCTTTTAACTACTTATTTTCAATAATAATTTACAATTCAGCACTTATTATATTTTTTTTTTTTCAATATGATTTTAATATACACTAAAACCGTTTTTTTCTTTTTTAAATCCGGAGCGCTTCACTTGCTTTATCATAAAGTAATATACAACACAACACAATTGAACGGACTCACCAAAACATCTCCAATGAGCACCTTTTCGGATTTAACCTCTGCGGCACCTCGGCTAACCGCTTCTTCACTAATACTGTGACTCGATTACCACAAAATCTGCAATTCTTTGCTTCAATATTTTTTTTTTTTTTTTTTTTTTTTTTTGGCTGGCTGGATTTTTTTTTGTAGCCTTAATGTGTTACAGACCCACCAGAAATATGTGGACTACAACCACCGAATCACAGGTAAACTTAGCAGGACCTGACACTTGCGGCAATGCGGTTGTAGTCCCTACGCCACTACTCTTCTCCTTGGATGCACTGAGCCTATTCATGAAGATTAAAATTCTAAATTTTCTGACCAAAAATTAGATTCCTTATCAACGCTTACCCGTTCCAATTGTGTGAATCCTACAATCGTCCTTCTCCCAAAAACGCTTCTTTTCCTGAATGGCTTGCTCCGGCTTGGCTTATAGCAACACAGGTCGTTGCTTGTGTATAGTTTTGGCAGTAATAAATTGCCGTGCAAATTAATTTCAAAGCCAAGCCGAATTTAAACACAATTCAGCCACCATTAAAACCCGAATATTAAAACCTCTATCGGCATCTTATCGCTATCTTATTCTACCCTATATCTATGCCTACCAATCTTACTCTAACCTATTGCCTTTAATTTTCGAACTAAATCTAACAGTTCCCCAAGTTCAATAAACTGTGCCTTTTGGCCTTGAAAACAATAGCCATAGGTCAACAAACTCTAAATGTTTGGCCTTGGAAACATATATTTTTTATTTATTATATTAAATTATTAGTTGCCATTTTTTTCTTTAATTTTCTCTACCATTTAGGCCATTTTCATAAGCCAAAACATACATTTAAGCCATCTGTCTTACCAGGCGCTCATCCAAAATAGAACATAACCGTTATTTTCATTTCTATTGTTTATTTCTTCATTATACTTGCTTTATTTCTATTGTTTATTCCTTCATTATACTTGCTTTATTTTTCCCTTACATTTTCTCTATTCTAATTCTTATTCATAAATACACAGCTGTTCATAACCGTCTGTGAAGTTATCAAGCGATCACCAACAAATTCGCCACTACTCACCGCTACAAATCTTTCGATTTTCAATGCCCGTCTGCCGAAAAGTGAAAGAGCGGTTAAACTTATTATAATTTTTTCAGCCCAACGTAGGCAAACGCCCACACCCTGAGATTAAGAGTCTCATGCTCTACCCCACTCTAGCCGGGCAATACCTCTCACACCAATACCCCCATCTGGCATCGCCAAAAACGCTTATATACCAATAAACCCAACCCTGTTTGCAATCCTATTTTCCGAACACTCCCTCAATTTGACAATCTGGCTATCACTTCCTACTACCTAACCAACCATCTGCTACATACACGCTGTCGGTCATATAAAGCTGGTTCCTGATCTTCACTTAAATCTATCAAAAAAAACATAAATATTGCACAGATTTTGTTCCAATTTGGTTTGTGCATGTTTTTGCAATTGACTTTACCATTAATAACAACCACCATCAATTTTTGTTTCAGCAACTTGTGTCAATTTTACATCATGGTAATGGAATATAATGATACGTCCCACAGTGGGTTCAGGTTCATCGGCATATCGCAGAGCAATGGAGACGACATAATACGAGTTTTGATCGTCACCCAACTGGGCGGACATAATTGACATTATAGATTTGGAGGGCATAAATTGATGGGCATGTAAAACTTCAAAGGTATTTTGATCAATAATCAAAAGATTACTTATTTCCAGCTCTTGACCGATCTCAGCACTTGTAATGGATGTGGGAAAAAGCAACCACATTTAAGTGGTATCGCATCGAAATTGTTGCTTGAATATCTAAAGTACCACTTTTAGTAAAGTCATTATACTCTAACCACTACCACATTTCTTTGGATTTTAATCAATACAACTTGGATTAAAACAAATCACATGAAATCGTAAGTAAACCCTATGTATATATTTTCCAATACAACTAAACTTTCTTTACTTCTCTTATAAATTCCAAATAACATCGAACGCACTTATGTGCAATAAACTTGAACGTTGCTACTCATAAATACATCGTGCCAGGTACTACCCGCACTATTCGCAACACAAAACAAAATTTTAACTATAAAATTGAGCAAGTGGTACTCCACCCAACAGTGGGTGATACCTCCAAGTAACCCACACTACAACTATGAGATACATACTTGCAGGTGGATCAATGAATTAAATTTCAAATTCAACTTTTCTTTTTCTTATATCGCCAATTATCAAAAAAACTTAAAATAACTTTGTTTTAACCCTTGTCCTTTTAACTACCAAAAAAAATAATATAACCCTAACTACCTACATACGGTGGTAAAAAAAAACACACCGAGAGGACATATTTTCCACAAAACATAAATAACAACAACTACAAAAACACGTACAGGTACCAAAAAAACAACAATAACACATGTTATTTGCCAACAAATTTTTCATTTGATAGTGTAAAATAATTCTAGCTGTTTTAGTCTCTCAAACAATACATAACATTTAGCTAATTATTTCAAACTATTTTCTTCTCTTTTCAGACTGTCAATGAGTGGATAATCACGCCTACCCATCAATGTTCCCATATAACATTACTGGATTTCGATGAGACTAAAGGTAGCTTCAGTATACGAGGGTAGTTTCACAATTTTCCATATTTATAAAGAATTTTAAAATAATAGTTTTATATTTGTTTTCAGGTACGCCCAACTAAAGGATAACCTACGACGTGGATACTTATTGCACGGAATTACATTGCGGGAAGTATTTTAATTATAAAAATTTAGCTCAGAATACGGTACTTAAAAAAAATCTATTGTTTCAGGTACAAAATAAATATCACAGACTATATGCGGTTTAGATTTCAACTAACCCTAAAGGAATTTACACCTGCAATAAAAATATCACAGACTAATAATTAAAAAAATTATCTAAGGACTCCACAAACAAACAAATCTCAGCAAATAATCTCAATAATAATTAATAAACGGGACAGCACACACAGGCAAATAAAATATAATTAAACTAAAAAAAATATTGCACCATAATTGTAAGTATTGCTGTTCATTCAAAAACTATTATCACGACCTACTGCTTTAAATCTTTTGCATGGAAAATTCCCAACTTAGTTCCTTTAAGTGTTTCGATCTCGTACATATTATTGCCAACGATATTTAGTACCCTACACTTTCTAAATTTTGGCGCGAATTTGGCATTAAAGTTTTTCTTAAAGTCGCTTTGCACAAAGTTTCTCACAAATAATTCTTGTCCAGGTATAAAATTTACCTCCCTGCTGCGTTTATTATATTGCCGTTCACTTTTCTCATAGGCTTTGTGTAAATTATTTTTGATTGTTTCCCTCATCAATTGCAGATTATCATTCCTCTCAATTATTTCCATTTCTGCGTCCCCTAATGATTTCAGCTTGCTGGCCAATGCATAATCTGTACCACTACCAAACATTTGCTGGCCAAATAATGCCATATATGGACTCATACCAATAGCTTCATGTCGTGCGCTTCGTAACGCACACTCTATCTCCGTGAGATGTACATCCCAATCACGATGATCACCATCAAGGTAAGCTCTTATGCCGGCAAGAACGGATTGATTAACCCTCTCTGAGGCGTTCGATTGCGGGGCATACACGGCGGTCCTAATGTGGTTAATTTTAAATGATGAAATCATTTGCTGGAATTCCTGTGAAACAAACTGTTTACCGTTGTCAGAGTGAATGATTTCAGGTGTGCCAAATGTATGAAATACATACGTAACTAAGAACTCTACTACCTGTTTTGACGTGGCTTCTTTCATTGGTTTCAAAAATACAAACTTTGAAAAGTGATCTAACACGACAAATACATAAGCATTACCACACTTCGAGCGCGGATATTTACCTAAGAAATCTATATATAACTTTTGAAATGGGCGGTAAGTAATCACTTCATTTCCCATTCTTGGTCGCATTTCAAAATTTGATGATTTTGTTTCTTTACAGATTCTACAATTATTTACGTATCTCTTCACATATGATGCCATTTTGGGCCAATAATAAAATTGTCTTAAACGGGACAGAGTTTTAGCAATTCCCCCATGAGATGCGGTTTCCATATCATGTGCTTTAGCTATCATGGTCGTTATTAAATTATCTGGTACCCACAATTTCCACTCCAGACCACTGTCATCGCGAGCAAATGAGGTTTTCTTATAAATTATACCATTGTCCACTTTTAGGTCTGGTAAGCGACTTTTATTTGCCTCATATGTTTTTATTAATTCCTTATAATCTTCTGAATCAAATTCACTTGTTTCAAAACCTACTAACTCTATTTCCTCCACAGTAAACTCTTCAACTGATCGTGACAACATGTCAGCAACTATATTTTCGGATCCTTTCCTATGTTCGATCTGGAAATTAAAAGCTTGTAGCTGCAGAGACCAACGAGCTAAACGTCCACTCAGATCTTTGAGTGTCATGAGCCATTTTAAGCTGGCATGATCAGTTATAATTGTGAATGGCATTAATTCTACGTAAGGTCTAAATCTTTTAACAGCTAGTACGGCCGCCAAACACTCTTTTTCCGTCACTGTGTAGTTTTGTTGAGCCCCATTCAGTTTTTTCGAGAAAAACGCTATTGGTCTATCCAGATTTTCGTCGTCCCTCTGGAATAGCACAGCTCCAACGCCAATGTGTGAAGCATCACATTGAATAAAGTATGGTTTCTTAAAATCAGGATGTACCAATACCGGAGCCGTTGTCAACGCTCTCTTCAGTTGTCTGAATGCTACCAACGCTTCTTTTGTCATCAGTAACTTCATACCCTTTTTCAAGGTGTCACTAAGTGGTGCGGATATGCTCGCAAAGTCCTTGATGAACCTACGGTACCATCCTGCTGTTCCTAAGAAACTTCTAACTTGTTTTGGGGTCTTTGGTATTGGAATATTTTCTATCGCCTCAATCTTTTTCGGGTCTGTTCGTAAGGTCCCTCCTCCAATCACAAATCCCAGGTAACGTAACTCTTTAAAACAAAATACGCTTTTTTCCATACCAATGGTTAAATTAGCCTTTCTTAAACATAGTGCAACCTCTTCTAATAGTTCCATATGCGAGGCAAAATCTTTGGATATGATGAGTAAGTCATCCAGATAAATAAAGACATTGTTCTTCAACCTTTGCGGTATCACTCGGTCCATTAGACGACATAACCGTTGAGCCGCATTACATAGGCCGAATGGCATTACGGTGTACTGATAGTGAGGCCTGCCGGGTATCGTAAATGCCGTTAGTTCTTTGCATTTTGGCTCTAAGTCTATCTGCCAAAAAGCAAACTTAAGATCTACACTGCTGATGTAAATTGTCTCATCAATCCTGCTCAGAATCCCCTCGATATTCTGTATTGGGTAAGCGTCTTTGACAGTAAGATCATTCAGCTTACGGGCATCCAAACATAACCGATTTTTACCTGGCTTGCAGACAAGGGTAACCCTGTTGTTCCACGGGCTTTCACTCATTTCAATTACTCCTAGCTCTAACATTTTGTCTACTTCTTCGTACAGAAGCTCCTGAACTTTGACAGAAACCGGATAATGTCGTTCCTTGAATGGGACTGAATCAGGAATTAACTGGATATTATGTTTTTCAAGGTCAGTTTTTCCCAAACCATCATTTTCAAAAGTTTTAAATAATTTTTTTATTTTGCTTAGATGATGTTGCTGCTCATCAGTTAACTTATGTTGCTCTATTTCCTGTTTATTTACCGTTGGCATATCTAAAGCTATTTTGTTTATGTCTATTTCCTCTACATTTAAGACATCTGGAGCCAAACTGAATATTCGCCAAAAATCGATGCCGAAATAAGCAGTTTGCTCTAATGATGGGCACAGATAAAATGTTATCATGTGTTCCTGTCCACGATAATTAACTGGAAGTATAATTTTTCCGCAAACTTTGTGTGATCGGCCAGCAGCTGTTTTTACAGTAGAGTTAAATCTATTCGCTATAACTCCTAAATCTCTTAGCAATTCAAAACAATTTTTTCCTAACAGACTCACCGAAGCTCCTGTATCTAATAATCCTTTTACCTCTTTGTTCTTTACAGATACTGTCGAAAAAACTCTAGGATCATCGTTATCTACTGCATCTACAGATGACGTCACTAATTTTCTCGTACATCTTCGTTTTTTGTATCGGTTTCTGGCTTTTTCGACTTTTGGCGTAAGCAACTCTTCATTTTGAAAATCATCATCAAATATTCGATTCCTAACTTCTATATAATGCTTTAACCTATCTTCATATGACTTATGGCTTCTACTTTTACTAATATTGGGTATTATTTTATCTTTCTTAATCCTATTATTTAAAATTAAAACACTATTATCTTCCTTTACAGGCCAGTTCTCTTCCGTATTGGTTCCTACACTTATGGCATGGCGGACGTTTGAGTGGAGCGTGACTCGCCCGCATTTGTCATGCTCCTCCGTGAGTTTTCCGGATTGCATCTTGGACATTTCGGAGTCACTGTATTTTCCAACCCACACTTGAAACAGAAGATGTTGCGTTTCGTTGCCTCGCACTCCATATAAGTGTGTCCAGCCAGTTTGCAGTTCCAGCATCTTAATTCCCTTTTTTCACGTTGAGCAACTGCTTCTACAACCACTACATCTGGGTCCTCATCAAAATTATTATATATGTTTTCCTCAAAAATTTCATTTACATGATTTCGAGGCGTATATCGCATGTTTTGTTGCTGTGGAATGGGCCTAAATTCTCGTTTTGGGAAGCGCAGCTCTATTTCCCTACATTCCTCCCTTAGTTGTTCAATGCTGTATATAGTCATCGGGTAGGTCATTCGGGCTATATTTTCTTTTAAATTCCTTTTTAATATTTTGATCATTTCGTAGTCTGGGATTGGACTACGAAGTCTTGAGCGTAAAGTTAACATTGTGTGCAAATACGAATCTGTCGATTCACCTGACTGTTGTTTCCTTTCGACTAACTCTCGCATCACCTCAAAATCACTACGACTGGTCTGGTATTGTTTTAAGAGACTAAAACGAAGGGTTGGCCAATCTATCTGATTGTTGTGTGTTTTCACAAAGAGCCAAAACCATTCCCTAGCATGTCCCTTTAAAAGTCTATGGAAATCTCGTATAACCTCTGGCCATGGGATACCATAATGCGTTTTCAAATATTCCACACGAAAGACAAAATCTTCTATGTTCATGCTACTAGACCCGTCGTATACTATGTCCCATTTGTCGATGCGGACATTTCCCTCTACCGGCGCTACATTAATATTCTGCTCATAGCTTGAAAATATTGGTCCATTAGTAAGAGCATTAGAAAACCGTGGACCGTTTCCCTGGCTTGTCCTATACTGATGAGCCCTATTTCCTGTTCTTCTAGACTGTACATTAGGATCATGAGTGTTTTGTCCCTCTACATTTATATTATCCCTCTCACCCTGAAGTTGTTGTGGCTGGTAAGTATTCGGAACCAGGTAGTCTATAACCTTTTCCCTTCCCGATGCACTACTTGTTCTCGAATTATTTTCAAAAGGATTCACTACATTAGCATTGACATTTAGATTTTGTAACGGCCTTATGGCCTCATTTATATTTCCCATAATTCGATCTAAACTTTCCTTCATGGTCGCCTGCATCCATTGTGTCATTTCATTTTTCAATGATTGACCAAAAGTTGCCTGGGCTTGTTTAACAGCAATTTGTATTGTTTTTTCTACCTCACTTGGTACCTGACTGTGAGTACCTTCTGAATCTTCCATTATGCCTATCAAATCTATATTTTCGGGATTTACGGCTTCTAATATAACAGAATTATTCGGCAAACTATTAACTCCAGGTTCGGTGTTCATATGAGTAGTTTGCGAATTTGTGTTATTATATCTTGATTTAGAAATTGTGTCGGATAAATCGCGCACATTGGGATCACTATAAATAGCTCTCACCGGAGTATGTTGAACTCGACTAACCGAAGGACGATTAGAATCGAACTGTAATGCCCGTTGGCCTTTTGCCTTGTCACTTGACATAATGTAAGTTATAAACAAACGTAAGTATAATCAAGGAAACAATAAATTTTTATAATCAAATCGCACTTAAATACCGATAATACAATTGAACATCAAACCATGGTGTGTTAACGAAGACATGTATTGGTGACCATCAACAATTTTAAATAAGTTCTTATTACTTTATCTTACTACTAGTTTCCTATATCTAATATCACCGCTCAAATATTGCCTTAACCCATTCCCAATTTGTTTATCCTAATCTATATTGCAAAAATTCCCTCATAAATAAATATATATGAATAAAAAAAATAGTGCAAACTTTTGTTTTATTTTACCAAAAGGTCACTACTTTTACCTAAGATGAAGCTACATTGGTCTTAGCCAACGGCCTTCATCTTAACGCTATTGAAGCTATTATTTCACGGGTGAGTATATTAACAAAAAAAAATCTCGGACTAGACAAATTACACGTAAAAAAAAAAATCCCCGTTGATGTATTCGCCTGATTCTGTCGCTTCATAACTTTCAAGAGTTCAAGCAATTGGCCTATTATCTCGTATAATGGTCAAGACTCTATACCTTGAAAGCCATGAAACAAGCGAATCAACGAATATATTTTTATTATTTCTCACAGATCCCTACGCTTACATGATTTTCATGCTATTGGCCTATAATTCTAATATCATGACCAAGCCACTATTCATCACTATCGTAAAAACCTATCTTGAAAATTCAAAAAAAATCTTCTATCCTTTTACGATTGGGCGCCATATTGTTGCTCTTTCCTGTCAGAGCATTTTGTATTGATAATTTTGACCGCCTAGCTCAGGACGTCAGGGGGGGTGCGACCGATCAAACACAAAAAAGGAGGGCAGAACAATAAAATTTATACTACAAAAAAAACTCAAACTATACATACTATCAAGTTAAAAAAAAAAAAAAAAAAAAAAAAAAACACTAACAATCAATACTACAAAAAAAAATGTACATAAAAAAAACCTGTGTAAAGGGCTGAAATAAACGGATGGACAAAAGCTGACAATATTTGAACTAACAGACATTTCTTGGGACAAAAGGCGTTATATGTCCCCTAGTTGCCCACCCTACCATGGTAACATTAAGTAACGATTAAAATGCTACCCCACAAATAACACTGGTCACCTACATACTTACATTAACACACACTTACAACTTTAGACCGACATTGTCTCACTTAATGTCAACCAGAATAAAGCATTTTAAATCGATGTATATTAATTTATTAGCTTAACAAAAAAATAAAAAAATGGCAAGAAAACTTACTGATAAATATATTTTTTTTTCTAACCAACTAACTTATAAAAAAAATGGTATATATAAAAGAACTAACTAAGAAAACTTATTACTATAAAAACATACAAACAAAAACGTTAAACACCTAATTCCCACAAATAACAGCCACAAAAGCCGTTGACACAAAAACTCGGCCTTTTTATTATTTAATACGTTCGCGAATGCCTATATGAGAGAGCTCTCTTATACGTCCTATAATTTGGAGTTCCAATTACCCAGCGCGTTTCCGTAAACACCACAAAAAACAATTATTTTAGGGATCACAAAAAAAAATTATCACATAATTAATATTAACGAAAAACTAATCTAAATCTTACTAATCTCTTTTAACTACTTATTTTCAATAATAATTTACAATTCAGCACTTATTATATTTTTTTTTTTTCAATATGATTTTAATATACACTAAAACCGTTTTTTTCTTTTTTAAATCCGGAGCGCTTCACTTGCTTTATCATAAAGTAATATACAACACAACACAATTGAACGGACTCACCAAAACATCTCCAATGAGCACCTTTTCGGATTTAACCTCTGCGGCACCTCGGCTAACCGCTTCTTCACTAATACTGTGACTCGATTACCACAAAATCTGCAATTCTTTGCTTCAATATTTTTTTTTTTTTTTTTTTTTTTTTTTTGGCTGGCTGGATTTTTTTTTGTAGCCTTAATGTGTTACAGACCCACCAGAAATATGTGGACTACAACCACCGAATCACAGGTAAACTTAGCAGGACCTGACACTTGCGGCAATGCGGTTGTAGTCCCTACGCCACTACTCTTCTCCTTGGATGCACTGAGCCTATTCATGAAGATTAAAATTCTAAATTTTCTGACCAAAAATTAGATTCCTTATCAACGCTTACCCGTTCCAATTGTGTGAATCCTACAATCGTCCTTCTCCCAAAAACGCTTCTTTTCCTGAATGGCTTGCTCCGGCTTGGCTTATAGCAACACAGGTCGTTGCTTGTGTATAGTTTTGGCAGTAATAAATTGCCGTGCAAATTAATTTCAAAGCCAAGCCGAATTTAAACACAATTCAGCCACCATTAAAACCCGAATATTAAAACCTCTATCGGCATCTTATCGCTATCTTATTCTACCCTATATCTATGCCTACCAATCTTACTCTAACCTATTGCCTTTAATTTTCGAACTAAATCTAACAGTTCCCCAAGTTCAATAAACTGTGCCTTTTGGCCTTGAAAACAATAGCCATAGGTCAACAAACTCTAAATGTTTGGCCTTGGAAACATATATTTTTTATTTATTATATTAAATTATTAGTTGCCATTTTTTTCTTTAATTTTCTCTACCATTTAGGCCATTTTCATAAGCCAAAACATACATTTAAGCCATCTGTCTTACCAGGCGCTCATCCAAAATAGAACATAACCGTTATTTTCATTTCTATTGTTTATTTCTTCATTATACTTGCTTTATTTCTATTGTTTATTCCTTCATTATACTTGCTTTATTTTTCCCTTACATTTTCTCTATTCTAATTCTTATTCATAAATACACAGCTGTTCATAACCGTCTGTGAAGTTATCAAGCGATCACCAACAAATTCGCCACTACTCACCGCTACAATTTTTGGAAAAGAACAAAGTTTACTTGGTTTATGATAATTACCCATGTACTTTATAATATTTCACTTTTTTATATTCCCCATGTATACAAAAAAAAAATAGATAAAATTAACCAAAACTAGAATAATAGTTACCTAAGTTTATAGTACATTGTAAAACGTCAAAAGTTTTTAGACAAATCATTCAAAACACTTAAAACAAACAGTTAAAATTAAAAAAAAATTAAAATGCGTTTATTTTACACCTATTTTTACTAAATTAAATAATAACTTTAAACATGTGTGTGTTTGTATGTGTTTAAATGAACTAATACATTATAATTAGGATATATATAATTCCTGAAAGAAGAATTGCTCTCAACTGCCGCACGTCCTTAAATGAAATAGTCAGGCAGTTTTTATTTTATTTATTAATCCATACTGTAATACAAAAGCCAATTAGGCCAAAAAACGTATTACATAGAAATACAATCCTGAACAAGATATTAAATTACTATACATTCGATATTAAAAAAAATTTTAACATGCATAAATAACCTCACCACGCATCATTTATTTTGGCTCCCCAGCCGATAAGGAAATTCGGTAAGTAAAAAGAGAAAAAAAAAAACTCATTCAAATAAAGGCCCGGAAATATCTATCAGTAGCAACCCCGTAAATAAGACACAGACAAATACCAAATTCAGACCGCCAATATACCGAAACTCATCCAGAGAGAGGAAAAAGCAACAATAACAAGAAAGAGAAAAGGAAAAAAATAAATAAATCTCAGAAATACATTCGAAAAATGCGAAAAAATCTGCAATTTCAATGGCAAATAGTTCCAACAGCGAGCAACTCTAATTGGAAAACATCTATCATATAAAGAACATCTACTCAATAGAATAATAATATGATTCACCCTACTAGAGTGAATAAAAGCAAACTCATTACACAAAGGTGCAACTACCCACTTTTAAGAGTCTTATAGAAAAGCAAGACATTACGAAATTTAAGGAAATCCTGAAAGTAACACCCCAGAAATTTCCTAGCTTACCCAGACATATGTTCACACCTTCTCGTATTAAATACACATCTTGCAATCGAATTACCAACGCGCTGAAGTATTCTGAGATTGGTGCAAATAGTACCCGAATACACCTCCAGACCATATGAAATCTGAGGCATCAACAAATCATTAGCCACCCTACACTTCACTCGAAACGGTAAATATAAGTTAGTAGAATATATCCTACGTAAATAACTAGCTACCTTGCACTGAACAGAAACAATGTGGGAGGCAAAACTAAGGTGTTCATCAACTACAACCCCTAAACACCTATGTTGGTTCACAAACTCAACACGAGAACCATTAATAGAAATATCAGAATCAGAAAAGTAACGGCTAGATGAACCAAACATAAAGGCCTTCGTCTTCGAAGGTTTTATAGCCAAGGAGTTATTAGACGCCCATGTCGAGATCTGACCAAGATAGAAATTAATATTAACACGTAAGACATCAGCGAACGCACGATCAGAACTAAACAGCAAGATGTCATCAGCAAATACATGTACCGACATCCAAAACATCAGCTAGATCATTAACATATAAGATAAATAAGAGGGGTCCCAGGACAGATTCCTGAGGAACACCCGATGATAAAAAGAGATTCTCAGAATAAGTTCCATGGAAATCAACAAACTGCGTTCTACCACTCAAAAACGACCATATAAGCCTACAAGCAGAAATGGAAAAATTAAAATTATCTCTAAGTTTGGCAATCATGGTAGAATAACATATTGAATAAAGGCCTTAGTCAAGTCAAGGGAAACAAGAATAGGTAACCTCTTATCATTCTCACTCATTCTGATAGAATCAGTCAGGTTAAGTAACAAAGAGGTAGTATTATAACCCTCCCGAAAAGCATACCCATATATAGATAAACCAATCCTGACGGACAACAGCACCTGCTCCTTAATTAAGTGTTCCACAACTTTCGATAAAGCAGGAAGAATAGATATCGGTCACAGATCCTCAGGACCACTGATCCTGCCAGACTTCGGAATAGGAATCACACGCGAATTCTTCCATAACGCAGTGAAAATCGATGTAGTTAAGATAGTATTAACAAGGTTTAAGAAAAGGGATGAAATATACGGATATATCATTTTAATGAACTGAATACTAACGCCATCAATACCAATTTCTTTCGACTTAACTTTCTTTAAAACAAGCCCAACATCAACGTCACTCACACACTGAAATGAAAAAGAATTATCCGAATCCACAGAGGAACCAAAATCAAATCCTGAAGTAGAATTAACACCCACTCCAAATATTCAAAATATTCATTAATGCAATCAACATTGCCTTTGATGGCAGATCATCAAACCCAACACAACCAACATTCCTAAGTATTGACCACATTCCAGAAGCATCTGAATTCCAAAATAATCTGTCATAATGTTTCCTCTTCTCATTACGTATTACAGACTTAGCCTTATTGCGGTATTTGCAAAACAATCTCCAATTATAATCAGAAGAACCAGATAAATAAGAAAAAGCCAGATCCCTCAAAGATCTCGCCAGTACAATGGTCCTTAATTTCATCCAATCATTCCTCCCGAAACTCGTAACTCGCTTAGTTCGATATTAGAGTCTAATAATTAGACTCACGTGGGTCGCAGTTTCAATATTTTTTCATTTATCTGGCATCTAAGTGCTGGTTTACACGTGCAAGTTTTCTTGCTGAGTTTGTTGGTGAGAGGGGAGAGAAGAATGGCAGGATGTACATACTTTCATGTACTCTGAAATTCTCTTTTGTTTCTTGCTTCGTAAGTGAAGTTATTTTACGTTTTCTTTAATTTTTATGTTCGTTTGTGTTAAGAAAGATAATAAATTGAAATAAACTTAATTTATTGAAATAAAATAAGATAAATTGATAAAATGATAAAGTATACATGAATATATCTTGAATACAAAAATTTCAGTGTGCAGACACGGGTGAAAGTTTAAGAGAATTTCAAATAGTTTCAGAAAGAAAAATTTCATGTGTAAACCGGGACTAAGTGAACATTTAATTAAGTTCCGGTTCACACAAGGCAATTTTTAAGTTTGTAGGAGAGAGGGGAAAGAAGAGTGGTATTTGGTACGGAGTTGCTTGTACTCGGCAACTTGTTTTGTTGTGCCATTCGTTATTATAAACACGAAGTTAGCTGCAGGTTATTACATTTCTTTTCATTCTTTGCTTCGCTGTGAAAAATTATTATTATTAATTTATTTATTTAGTTAGATTTATTTGGCATCTAAGTGAATATTTAATTAAGTCCCGGTTCACAGAAGGCAATTTTTAAGTTTGTAGGAGATAGGGGAAAGAATAGCGGTATTTGGTATGGAGTTGCTTGTAATCGGCAACTCGTTTTGTTGTTCCATTCGTTATTATAAACACGAAGTTAGCTGCAGGTTATTACATTTCTTTTCATTCTTTGCTTCGCTGTGAAAAATTATTATTATTTAATTTATTATTTATGTTTCATTTTTTCTTTGACTTCCATTTTTTCACACATATAGATTTTTCACTTCGAACCAATAATAAATTCTTTTTACACAAACTAAATAAAATGAACTGTCAAAAATATAAGAATTTGAAAGCACAAGAAAACGAAAAGTTACTGCAACAAATTTCTCTGTGTGAACATTAAGGCAACTTTAAAAGAAAAGTAAAAAAAAGTTGCGCAACAAAAATTGCCTTGTGCGAACCGGGACTAACGAGTCGGGTGTTTGGAGAGACCTCTGAAGTTGAAGATCGAACAACGTGTTTCCGCTTCTAAAAAAAGAAAAAAATAAAAAGTTTTTTCAAAGTGTTTCTTTATATACAAAAAGTTAAATTCAATTAACCCTTTTTTACGACACTATATAGAACAAAGCTTCTACAAAAACCCACAAAAATGGTGTATCCAATCATAAAAAATGCGGATACAGGTGATGGACAAGAATTTCCAATGCCAAGAATAAGGAAATATGTACATCTCCTGAAAGAATACGAAGCAATTATGCAACCTTATGACAACAAGAAAGCTCTACCACTGGTTAAGATCAGTAAATTATTATTCGGCAAGTTTGATGATATTGAGATATTTTTTGTATCAAAAAAGAAAATCCGAATCAAAAGCGGCAACAGGCTCACTATCAACGAACTAGCTCGCGATGAAGAAATCAGGCAAATTTACAAAATATTCATACCACCGGAGCTCTGCGAAACGAAGGCAGTTGTACAAATTCCAGCAGACGAGGAATTCACCGAGGAGTATATGTTTAATAACATTGAAATAAAACACCTGCCAGAATATGGCCCCATTCGGAATATTATCGAACTGGGAGAGATAAAACGCTTCACCAAACCAGACGAAGAAAACAAAAGACAAGATATAGACTTGGTAATGGTATCCTTCACAGGTAATGTACTTCCATCTCATATTACCCTGAACAAAATAATTTTCCCCATAAAACCATTTATTGAACAAGTTACACAATGCAGAAAATGTTGGAGATATGGTCATTCAGAAAAAGTCTGCCGCAGGGCTAAAGGGGTCTGCTATCGCTGTGGCTCTTCGCACGAAGGAAATTGCGATGGGGTCCCCGAGTGTGTAAATTGCAGAAAACCTCATGATGCCAAATATGGCGGCTGTGAGGTGAGGATGAACTTGCGCAAGGAGGCCAGAGACAAGGCCTATAAAAAAGCCCCTAAAAAATATGAATTCACTGAGCCGGAACCAATAATGAATAACGCTTTTTCATTCAATGAAGAAGATTTCCCAACACTATCCAATAAACGGAAGAAGATTGATATAAAAAAACCTAAAATTAGAAAACGCAAAAATGATGAACAAACAACAAAAGATATTACCACTGAACAAACTATAAATAACAACCATACTTCACAGACACAATACTGTGAAATTTCAGACCTCGAAGACTCATTGGATATGGACAACCCATTTAAAATCAACAACATCCAAATAATGGAATCTTCTAAAATTATTTCACCAAAATTAAATCAGACTAAAATAAGCAAACCACAACAATATTCAACCAGCCAAGACAATATAGAACAACAGAGTTTGAAAAATAATAATAATACACATACAATAAAAGATACTACAACTATTAACAGCAACTTAGACAAATTTGAAAATTTTCAAAAAACATTACAATCAAGTTTTGGAAGTCAGGATAGCATGATTCCGAACGATGATGAAAATTTCGCAAATTAATATAACAAGCATAAGAAACAAAAAACCACAATTGTCACAGTTTTTAAGGGATAGAGACATTGACATTGCCATTATCTCAGAAACATTTTTAAGACCAGCAGATAAATATGAGATTAATAATTACAACATGATCCGAAAGGACAGAATCACCACTACTGCTGGAGGAGGAGTGGCGATTCTGATTAAAAAACAGATAACATTTAATATCCCTATAATAAACATGACAAATAATAGAATAGAAGTTGCAGCGTGTGAGTTC
Source organism: Cordilura impudica (assembly GCA_963682025.1). Classification (NCBI taxonomy): domain Eukaryota; kingdom Metazoa; phylum Arthropoda; class Insecta; order Diptera; family Scathophagidae; genus Cordilura; species Cordilura impudica. The sequence goes on along the minus strand of OY821517.1, from coordinate 168,264,292 downwards.
GTGTCACACACAGGTAAAATAGTTATAGTATCAATATACATTCCCCCGAACGTGACCTTTAATAAAACAGATCTGGAATATATGTTACAACAGATTCCTCCTAACACCCAGTTAATGCTATGTGGAGACTTTAACGCCCACCACCAAGCTTGGGGCAATCGTTACACTGATGATAAAGGGACACATATGGCTGATTTCATCGAGGACAATAACCTAGTACTATTAAATGATGGCTCTAAAACATTCTATGGCTGTGCTAATCCAACAGCAATAGATTTGTCAATCTGCTCCCCTTCCCTATCATTGATATCATCATGGACAACATTGAATGAATGTTTAGGAAGCACACATTGCATAATCTACATGGAAATACAACTCAGACCAAAATTAGAGAATAAAATTACCTACCTGGTACCGAAAAAAATACCGAAAAATAAGTTAAATGAAAAGGTCTGGAACATAATGAATGATGATCGATTTCTGAATAGTCCTGAAGAGGAGAAATTCGACACATTTTCTAACCTTTTTTATGAAACGTTCAAAACAAAAACTAGTGGAAAAAATTATCCAGAAAATCCATGGTGGAACATAGAATGCAACAAGGTAAAGGCCAACCAGATTAGAGCTTTGACACGATTTAAAAGAACACCATCACGTGATAACTTTGAAATTCTAATTGCCAAGAGGAAAGAATACTTTTACACTATAAGAAAGGAAAAGCGAATTGGTTGGAGAAAAACATGCGAGAACATAAACTCGGATTTAACGCCTACAGATCTATGGAAAACTATTAAAAAATTTAGGGGTATGAACATTCCCAAAGCACCTGCATTACCATCTGAATATCTGGATCAATTTTGCGACATCTTATCAGGACCAGTGGGCCCTATAAATGAAATTTCTACAATACATAATATCCCAACAAACGAAGAATTCTCAATTGAGGAATTGGAGATGGCAATTTCAACTTCAAAGGATACTTCAGCAGGGTTAGATGGTATCAGACATGGACACATCAAAGATTTCAACATTAAAATCAAGCAATCACTCTTAAAAATGTATAATCATGTATGGTTGGTCGGAAACATTCCAAAGATATGGATGAAATATAGGGTTATGCCACTACACAAAAAAGGGAAACCACCCGACAACCCACAATCATACAGATCAGTGGCACTAATATCATGTTTACGAAAATTGTTCGAGAGAATGATACATAATCGAGTAGATCACCATTTGGAATCAAACATGAGATTAAACAATTCACAATCCGGTTTTAGACGTGGCAGATCAACCTATGACAACACAACCACTCTCTGGTCCGCTGCCCAGTTGGCGAAAAGAGAAGGTAAGTTTTTAGTCGCCGTATTCTTAGATATCAAAAATGCATTCGAAAATGTGAACATAGACATACTCATAACAAAGTACAGGTCGCTAGATATAGATGAGCATACATGTACCATAATACATAAAATGTTCCAATACAAGGATCTTGTCCTAGAGACGAAGGAAAGGACAATTGAACGAACATCATTCACTGGCACACCTCAGGGATCTGTTCTAAGTCCAATGAGCTTTAACATATACATCAATGACATATTTGAAAATCAGGAGGTCGAAACATTGGGTTATGCGGATGACCTTGTCATATTCTGTTCAGACAAATCGGTCGAAATAGCCATCACAAAGACACAAAAAGCAGTTAATACACTGAACAAAAACTTGAAAGATATCCAACTTACACTCTCCCCACAAAAATCAAAAGCAATGATATTTTCACCATCAAGCAGAAGAACCACACGCACCGGCTTGGAGATCCGCATTGAAGGTGAAATTGTTGAACATGTAAACACATTCAACTTTCTTGGATTTACATTTGAACGGAACCTAAAACTACATAATCATGTAGAAAACGTAAAGAAAAAATGTTTCCAGTTCCTTAACATACTTCGAGCTCTATGTGGAGTATCATGGGGTTCGGACCCTCAAAATCTCCTGACTTTATATTTGGGTGTAATAAGACCGAAAATTGAGTTCATGGCACCACTTATGCTAGATTGTCCTGGAAAAGAACTTTTAAAATTACAAAGAATACAATATAAGGCAATAAGAATAGCCCTAGGCGCCATGATTTCCACCCATGTGTTGGCCCTTGAACAAGAAGCTGCAATCATGCCAATACCAGAAAGACTTTCACTTCTAGCGGACAGATATATCACCCGAATAATAGCCAATGAAAGACACACTGCTACAAAGTATATTCAACAATTTAATGAGAAATACTGCAATAGACCAACTCTTTTCGAAAAATTCGAATATAAAAATACGCACCACCAGATCGAGAAATGTGAAAAACTAGTAAGATACCAAATACCTATTAAATCCATTACCATTATTCCAACAGTAGTATATTTAGATATCAAAAAGTCAACTACGGATATCGAAAATATACAAAGAAAATATTTAAAGTTAATTAAGGGAAAATGGAAACACTTCAAACGAATTTTTACAGATGGCTCAAAAACACCGGATAAAACTAGTAGCGCCTTCTGGATACCCCATATGGATATAGAAGCCTCATTTTCACTCGACAATGATTGCCAAATATACACAGCCGAGGCCCTTGCTATTTTAGAGGCACTCCTCTTCATAAAATTAAACGACGTAGGAAAATACCTAGTGGTGTCTGACAGCAAATCGGTGCTTCAGGCAATAGCAACGTTTAGTAACAACAAAACTCATCCTTACATTCTGAGAATAAGGAGTGAGTTGAATGATTTAAGACTTACCGGATTTACAGTGCACTTTCTTTGGATACCCGGACACATGGGTATCGATGGTAATGTGCACGTAGACGCAATCGCAGTAAATCACACAGATACAGGAAGCTATCCTAAAGTATATTCCAACGATCTAAGAACAGCAGACAAAAAGAAAGCAATGGAAAAATGGCAATCCAAATGGGATAACAGCGACCACGGAAGACACTTACATTCGTTAAATCCAAAAGTAAACAATAAACCATGGTTTAGAGACCAGCATCATCCCCGTAAAATGATAACAACGATTTGCAGATTAAGATTTAACCACATACAAACTAGACAACACCTCTTCAAAGTCAATATAACAAGCACCGATCGATGTGACTGTGGGATGATTCAATCGATAGATCATATTACATTCTCCTGCCCGAAAATAAATAATAACCGAAGAAACACGCTGATTCACAAATTGCGACAACTAAACATTCAACAACCAAACATCCATGAACTTTTAAAAACGAACAATAACACTATCTACAAAATAATGTACACATTTTATCACGAAGAGAAAATAATGATATAAAACAAGCAAGCAAACCAAATACATTAATGCTCAACTTCAAAAACTACGCAAAATATGGCAACCACACATAGAAAATGAAAATCCCAACAATACTATCAGAACAACACATAAAAATCAAATTAAACAGCTCACCCTAACCCCCCTTGCGAAGGCAATGGCTGTGTAGGATAGCTGTATCAACCACAAAAAATTCATACCCCCACAAAATGACAACATAGACCTAGTGTCTCAAGTCATTTTTTTTACATTCCACATAGTGGAATTGACACATCATCACATGTGTCAGAAGAAGAAGAAGAAGAAGAAGAAGAAGAGTCGGGTGTTTTCTAGCTCATTACTTTGATAATTCTTTCTTAAATATACAATTTTTAAATAGTAAGCTAAAAAGTAGAATATTATACTGTACAACAATACTTAGCATTAACAGAGAAATCTTCGCTCTTTTACTAAAGAAATTAATGGAAACATGGGATGTGGTAATTTAAGCAAAGTTTATATAATTATTTAAAATCAATAACACAAAAAATGTAACAAAGTATATTTACATATTTCAACTCTATCGCAGTTTTTGATTCATCTGCAGTTAAGTGGAGTATAAATAATATGAGGTTCTAAGTTTTTCAATAAAATTCTGCTGATTTTTCGTTGGAAATTATCTGCATTCCCTGGTCTAATGTCCATATCATGGACAGCCATTGTAAAATCAAAATTTCGAAATCTGCTGAAATATTGACAGTAACGTACATATGTAAAACAGTAATAATTTGTAGTACATCTATAATATAAATAGGCTAGGCGATTTCTTGTGACCGATGTTTTGTTCTACCGTTGTATCCCGATTTTGACCAAACGTATATTATTTGAAAGGTATTTTTAGCCGAGTTGCAGGTTTACAGATTTTTTAATTTTTTCCTTTATTTTGAGTAAATTACATTTAAAGTTGCTACTAACACATACATAAAATTATACAATACTATGTGTGTGTTTATTAAATTTCTTAATGTAATAAAAATGAGTGTTTTTTGTGTTGATTTGTGAATTGGCTATAATTGATTAGCATAACTTTAGGGTCTTTATTTAATGAAAAATAAAATTTCCTAGAATTTGCACTCGAATTTCGGGGCTGGAATCTGCTAGTATATTTTAAACGTTGTTTATTTCAGATATGGTCGACCTGGATTTGACAAATGTTTTTCTATTCACGAAATCCCAAAAAGGTGTAAAAAATAATATTACTACAAGCTCTGAAATTATTACCGCTGAATGGATCAACATAAATTAGCACATCACATCAAAGATAATAATTATTTAGTTGTTATATTTATTAGAGTAAAAAATAGTGGAAAATCTTGCTTATAGTTACTTTATTGTAATTTTTCTTAAATGCATTTGTGAGTTTCTAATCTATTATTAAGTTAACTTTTAAAATTTTTAGCGGTTTCTGACACTACGAGTCAGATACCAACGGTTGTAGTATGTTTGTTTGCTTGTTGAAGTGTCCGCTTGTGTTAGGGATAGGAAAAATCTTTTTTTTTTAATTTATTATTAAAGTTATTAATAGAACTTATAGCAAATAATTCAAACATATTTTCCCAAACTCACACATACATATGTTTGAAATATTATAAAAAATCAATAAACTTGAGTTGATAAAATATATTAATGAAGAAGAATGACACATACAAAGCTTACGATTTGTAAACAAGGCATCACCAATTTCATTGTAATTAATGACACTCCTAAATCATTAGAATTTGTAAGAAGTAATCCACTATTTCAATGCAATTTGTGTTTATTTTTTCGTTAGAAAGTGCTGAAACCGATTTTTTTACTAAATGTACATGTCCATTTGCGGGAGTATAAACAGTGTTCAACATTTTAAAAACAAACATATTGTTATAGGTGTCGCGAAAAAGAGAGTTCACTGTAATACATATTTTTAGACTCCCATCATGTAAACAAAACAGTTCATATTTTCCTTTAATTCCCTTTTATCACTATAAGTTGTTTAGGTATGGTATTTGTGCGTGTACATACTCGATTTGATTCTACATCGTATTTTTAATAAATATTATGCAATGCACTTACCAATTAATTTTGTTAACATTGTAGTTTAACTCATAAAATTAAATTTTTGTAATAAAACAAATGCCGACCAAATTAATTTCACAATTCTTTTTAACCACAACAAAAACAGCTGATTGTATTGCAAGGAACGTGAAGTATAATTGCCAGACTTTTTAAAGGACAAACAAATTATGACAGTACGCACTAATTTTTATAATTTTTTTTTAACTAAAAACTATTACTAAAACAAAAAGAAAAATATTTTTGCTTCTATAATTAATTTTTTAGTTTCGCTACACCTCACGAGAAGTTTTTGTTCAAACTTAACGCAGTTTAATTTCCCAAACTCTGTACACTAAGCTCAACGAATAGTAAGCCGAAAGAAAAATTAAAAAACAAAGTTCTAAAAAGTACATAAAAAAAGCCGATAAATATTGATTTGCTTAGTGGTACCAGACGGTTTTTTTGTACTTAGGGGAAATAGGTTAAATTCAAATTAAAGTCAAAAGAATAATCAAAAAGGTAAAAAAGTTATTTAATTATCAATGATTAAATGAAATTCTTTTAGCGTAAAGTATTGCAACACAATGTTATGTTTTTTTTTTTATATATTGCTTTCGGAAGACTGCATTTTGAGAACCGAACATTTTAAATTTAACTTATATGTTTCCTTGATTATTGTTTATTTTAGAAATTATTTCATATTTATGCAAAACACATATACATTTTTGTATACTTTTCAATTTAAACGAAATCTAATAGCACATACGCCAATTATGGCTAGAAAAACTATATGAAAGGTTCGTATAGCCATCAATGACGATTGACATCGGGAAGAGATCGATCGCATGCACAGCAAGCTAAAAGAAGCATTGAAATGCAAAGTCTATAGTGATGTTGGTTTCGACTTACAAATAGGACATCTTTGGTAGGCCTGTCAACATTTCTAACAACATCGAAGCAACAACCGCAAAACAAATTAAGTTAAAAAGAAAGATTTAATATTACCTGTGTTCAAAATAATTTTCAACATACCTTTGTGTCATGAAATATTTTCTAAAGACAATTTCAAAAACAAATAAGGCATCTATGCCAACCAAATTTTTTCATATCTATCTAATTATAGAAAAATCTAATTATAATTTTAGTGAAGATTAGCAATATCATACAATAGTTTTTTAATGTATAAATCAGACATTTATTGGGGGTATTTTAGAGATTATTTTAGCCGTCATTTATGTACACAACCATCTGGCATTATTGCATATTGTGTATATGTAATTTTCTGTCGGCTATATATCTACAACAGCATTTATCATTGGTTGCAAAAGAAAGATAGAAAAAAGCTAGCTCTCTACTGAATATACTGAGGAGAATTAACAATAAACAAAATATTTAACTATAAATATATTAAAACATATTTATAAAATAATAACTTTTATAAAATATAAACATAAATGAATATAAACAAGAAGAAACAAGTTTAAAAATACAATTACAACTTTTTGCGTCAAGAAAATTAAGGAGACAAAAAACGGGGAAAATAAAATTGAATATAAACCCTCAAATTCGTTGGCTAGCGAGACACAACAATAATAAGTACAAGAGTGCAAAAAAAGGGGACTTGTTTACAATAAAAGTGAGTTTAAAGGAACGAGTTGTAGATTTGTTATTGTACTATCACCTGCAAGTCGTAGTACATTATTTTTGTTTGCTTATTTTTCGGTAAGTATTTGTTCGAACTGTGGCAGTGGGACAAAATCGACCCAATAAAACCATTAGGAAAGTAACCAGTCACAACAAGTGGGGACTGAAAGTACAAACCGTGTTGGTTGATAAATGTAAAATTTTTATTGAGTACTTGCTACCCCGTCAGCATTTATACATTATTTTTTAAATACATATTTGGCCAGAGTATTGAGTGAAATAATTCTTATGATTCTGTACTAACAAATAGTGCATTCCTTCAATACTGAATTCGGCTAAAGGAAAGTTTGTGTGCGACACACTCAAAAAGTATTCTATCTATCATTTCAATTATTCACCATAGAACCCTCTTACTCCGAAAATCCGTACACATGTTAGAAGAATGATAAATATTCATTTCATTACCGCATCGCTACTTGATTCCAGATCGCCATTTTTTTATGTTTAGGATGTTCTTGCAGGTGATATTTTATTTTAACTTAAGCTCATATAAGATTTAAACGATTTAGTCTCTGAAAGAAAAAATTTTTTTATTTAGTCTTAAAAAATATAAAAAATTAAAATTAAATTCTATTGTATACATTTTAGGATGTAATTTTTCTAAAGAACTTAAATTTTGAAAATTTATTAATGAATGAATTCATTAGCAACACTGTTTGTAAGATGTACAAAAATAGTAAAAAAAAGTACTTTTGTAATCCTAGTACCATACCTTTACAAAATGAGTGAACGAACAAACGAAAACAAACTTATGTGATGAGAATCGTTTTTTTTATAAAGCTGGAAAGGGAGGGAGTAAAAGAAAATCCTTTTTTCTTTAAATATTTTTCACTGGTATAGAGAGAAAATTGAAAATTAAGGGACACAGTTCTATTGTAACAAGTCGACTGAACGGGAATATAAGAACATAATTCAAAACTAAGCAAAGTTTTTCTTTGTGATTGGCAAATAATTTCTCTTATAAGATTTATTTCACATTTTAATTTATTTTTGTACAAAAATTGTCGACCATTGCCAGTAGTTTTGGTGTTTTATTAAGCAACAAAATGACAAATTTGGAGAAACAACATGAATTGGTGAAGTCCAGTGTGGTGCAGTTCGTCAGTGCTCATATACCGGGTGCCGACTTTTCAGTCGTCGATGAAATTGTGCTCTCCTATATTATATCGATTTTGGAAGAGGCTTCACAGGATCCGTGCTTCGATGTTGAGGGATTCGTTGAAATGATGAGTGCTTATTTTGAGGATTTTTCTTCGATCGACCAAGGGGTCATATGTGATTGGATTTATAAATTGGCAAATGAATTGATTGAATTGCAAAAGAATCAAGATAATCATCTCCAGGCAGCTCATTTATCATTCAAGTATGTATAGTAGAACGCTGATGCTGCTGCATTTAAAATGTATATGTAGTTTGTTATTTTATTGTGTCTTTTTTTCGGTTTACCATTTTTTTCTTTAGTTCCCTTTCGTTGTCGGATATTATACCCGAATCAAAGCTGCGTGCTCGTAATTCTTCATCCTCTTCGGAGAAGGATGAATTTCCTTCCAACGAAAATGATAGTTATTTACCAAACAATGGTTATGACTTTGATATGATTTACAATCATGAGGCTACAATTTTACAAGAAATGTTTCCGGATACACCATCCGTTGAGGTAAGTAGATTAATTGTGTAGAAATATTTTAATATAGATAGAATGTACAAAAAAAAAATCAATTATTTCTGGGTAGAAATTCATTTTTAGTACAAAAGCAATTTTATTTTAACTTTTATTATGCTTTAAACTCTTCTAATATTTAATATATTTTGTTGACAGTTTCTACAGTTTAATACATTAAACTGAATTCAATGTAACTCATTTAAATGTGACTGATATTATAATAGTATTAAATCTCAAAACTATAATTTGGTGTGGTGACTTACATCTGTTTAAAGTCCAAAAAGTTGCTATCGGCCACCTCCATTACAACGAATATAAATATGATGTTTGCTCTTCGATTTTCATTAGACGCGGCTTTTAAGCTAATAGTAGCTTCATCAGCCTTCTTCATATATCTCAGGAATTTTCGATCAAATAGTAAACTATAGATAGTAAACAAATGAAAAATGTCTTTAATGTCCTTATTGAGCCAGAATGTTTTTAAATAAATCTAAAAAAAAAAAAACATAATTTTGGACAAAACTTTAACTCTATTTTCATTTAAACAATAATAATTAACAATAATAATCTTGTAGTAATCTATGATTTTTAGTTTTTGGTTTGGGCGATCCAATTAAGAGCTCAGTTATACAGCGAGTGACAACACAATAGAAACTTCTAACGAAAAATATTTTTGACGACTTGAACGGTCATTATCAAAAAATTGGTTCATAGAATTAAAAACTCTTTTATTAATTAAAAATTTGTATGTTATATTTATTTAAAAAGGAAAAAATATTAACATAAAATAGCTTAAATTCAGAAACAAAAAAAAACTTAAAAGTATTCATTTTATGCTGTTGCCAAAACATTGAAAACTCTCTCGCTATTATTTCGTTGGATATCCGTTATTTTTTAGTACTGCATCACAGCGCCAAGGCATAGAGTCAATTAAATTGTTGATGATATCCATTGAAATATTTTGCCACTCTGAAATAACTGCCTCTATGAGATCTGTCTTGTTTGTGTAATAGTATCGTGTCCGTTTTTTCGAGCTACAATATCCCATAGATTTTCTGTGGGATTGAGATCTGGTGATTCGGCTGGCCATTCCAATACACTAACTGCATAAGATTGTAGCCATTCGGTTACAACTCTGGAAGTGTTTATTGGGGCATTGTCGTGTTGGAACTTTCAGACCAGCGGCTTATTTTCCTCCGCGTATGGATACATTACATCGTTTAGAATTTGCCTGTGTCCAATTTCAGCTAGATTGTCTTTTACTACAGAAATTTGTTGGCTTGAGAAGCCACCCTTTACCATAATATTGTCACAGCCAAACTTAACAGTTTTATTAGTATATTTTGGGTGTAGCCTTTATCCTTTTGGTTGTCGTACAAACATTCTTCCATCATGGCCTCTTAAATTTCGTTCAATTTCGTCTCGACCGGTTCATGTGTTCTTTAGAAAAATTTATGCGAGCCAGACGATTTTTCTCTGATGTCAGTAGTTTTTTTTACAGGACAATAACAACCAAGATCAGCCTCAACTGCTCGTCGGGAAACAGTTCGAGCACATTTTTTTAACGACCTCCTTAGGTAGCATTTTTGGAAATTTTTTAAACTCTTGCTATTAAATTATACCCTGTCTTTGACTTTTTTTACGGGGCCTGCCGCATCTTTCGATATTTCACGATATTTCTTGATAATTTTTGATGTTTTGGATTTATTCATAGTGAATTTCTCTCACTTCAATGCTAATGGCCTTTCAAACATTTCTAAATTAAAACAAATTGAGATACTAATTGAACGAGAAAATATTAAAATAGCCTCTTTGAATGAAACATTTTTTTCAGAAAATCATCGACCCTATTTTTAAAAATTATTATTTATATAGAAGTGACAGAACAGATGCAAGAGGAGGAGGAGTAGCTCTGTTAATTCATAAATCTGAGGTTTCTATCTCTTTACATCAAACACCTCATCAATCGAAAACATCTCAATTGAAGTTATTATAAATAATAGACCTATTGTGGTATCTTCGTTATATTCACCAAGATATACTCATATCTTGAACCTAACACCTTCCACCAAAGAATATATAGTTTTTGGTGACCTAAATGCCAAACATTGTTCTTGGAATTGCCGTTCAAATAATACTGCAGGAATCGCACTCAACAACCTACAGCAATCAAGCAACTTTTTCATTCACTATCCTAATAATCCAACCCTATTCCCCCATCGACACAATCGCGAAGCATCCACAGTCGATATTATCTTAAGCAATTCCACTTTAAATATAGACGTAAAAACAATGGATTACGAAATACCATCAGACAATTGTCCCATTATATGTACTCTTAAAAGATCAATGGCCTTGCAGGTTGACCTCAATTATGATTATAGTGCAACCAAATTTATTTAAACAATCTAAAATAATTCATTAGCAGTTATAAAAAAATAAAAAAAAAATAAAATGATAATAAAAATAAAAATAAAAATAAAAAGATAGTAATAAAATAGAAAACAGAAAAATTTTATATGAATGAATTAATTTCGTTTTTTTTATTATTATTTTTTTTTTTTATTTTTTATTATTATTTTTATTATTCTTTGTTATTTTTTTTATTATTTTTGTTTTTTTATAACGGCTAATGAATTATTTTAGATTTTTTTAATAAATTTGGTTGAAACAATTGTTGTCGTTTTTATAGGGTTGTATCAGATTTTTCCGATCGCGAGTGGATAATGTTTTAATTTTTAGATGTACGCGTTCAAGAACATGTTCTGTTTTTAAGCAGTACATGTGCAAGAACACGAACTTAAAATAAAGCTACACTCGAATCTGTGTGGTTTATGTGTGTTCGAAACAAAAAACACGTGATAGGCACATGTTCGGTGTACATAAGGAAATATTAAAACGAAACACAGTCATGATTGTGTTCGGCGCCGTACAAAATTTAGAAACACACATAATTGATATCAAAATAAAAATATGTGTTTGTTGGTCTGAGCTATGTTTGTTCACATATATGTACGAGTTTTTTATTCAGTGTGTGTTTTTTTCTGAACTCTGATTTTTTTAAAACAAATTTTTTATCTTTCGAAAGATGGCACACCAAACAGTGATTTCACAAAAAAAAAAAAAAAAACATAATTTTAGGATTTAACGTGAAATTATTAAAGAACAAATTTGGCAATTCAGAATTTTGTAAAAGTTTCCGATGTATTGCCACCCACTGTATGTAAATTAATGGCTATTTTTGTAAGCTTTACAATTGAATTCATTTTCTTAAGAATTGTTTATGGGCAATAACATATACAATCAATGAACGGGTTAACCTCGTCGACTGTTGCAATTTACTAAACTAAGAAATATTCAAAAATTTAGATCCATAGTTCCCATAATATTACGCCATGAAAAGTCAAAAATGAATTTAAATAAGGACGTTTCAAATGTTGTAAATTTATATGTTGATGATGATTTTGTGGCAAATTTCATTCCGCTCTTATTACTTCCTCACTTAAAAACTATAAAATAAATTTTCACAAAACTTTCATGTCTCTGAAACCAATACGATATCAATAAATAAAGTAAGCCACAAGAAGACAATTTAAATCCGCTTTTTAGAATATTCCATCCCAAAATGTAGCTCATGGTGGGATAAATACATTGACACATGTTTCATTTCAGTGAGTTTTTAATGATTTTCGTCACTTTTCGAGGCACTGTTACAATTTTAACATTTCTTAGTTTAGTAAGAACGATTTTATTGTATTATTTTATTTATTATTTTCTTCGTCGTTGATTGAAAATGGTATGTAGTTTTGATGAAGGCGCACAATTTTTAGCGTTTAAAAAGCGTAGAAATTAAAATATTTTAAATGCGTTATATTTTTTTAGAATATGTATTAAATATTTTGACGTGGATTTGGGACATTTGTTTTTATGCTAAGCCCTATATTCGTTTGTTGTACTAACGATTTTTCAAAAGTTCTCTTAAATTTTTCATCAAAACTTAACTTTTCTTCTCATTTAAGATTAAATATTGCATTGCTATAGCAAATGGTGACATTGATAGTGCCACACAATCACTGTTGCATCGTCAGGAAACTGGACAGGGTTTGTCGGATAAACCAAATAGCATTGCAGGGCGTAAGAATATCGTTGTAAACGATACAGAACTTAAAAATCGTATTATAGCCAGGTAAGGCAAAACTAAATTAAAAAGACGACTTAAAGATTTAAAAACAGTAGGATTAACATATTTCCCGCCTCCACTAGGTATTCATATGTTGATAAAGATGCCAATAAAAAAGAATACAAGCCCATGGTGCCAAAAGTCGAACCCAAAAAGCTTGTGCGATATAGAGACAATAAAATTGTTTCCCTTAAAGGCGAACGTTATACAGAAGTAAAACGCGACGAAGAAGCTGAGTTAAAAAAACCCAAAAAGCCAATTCAACCGTAACTAAAGTCGAAGAAAATCTATTACAAATATTTTATTAAAAAGTTAAAGCTCAATTGCATAACAACATCTATAAAATATGATATTGATACGAAGGATGAAGAACAGCTATCAAAGAAAGTTAGTCGACACGACGAGAAGACAGAAGGAGCAGATGATATAAAATATGAAATGATACAACATCATTTAAATTTAAGTAACTTTAAAAGTATTATAGAACAACCATTTTGTGTATTCTCCAATACTATTACTACAACAACAACAACACCCACACCCACACCCACATCCACTATTACCACAACTACTACAATTACCAATTTATATAATCTTCTTAATATTTATAAAGCACATTTAATATTAGTAGTATCATCACCACCAATACCTACAACACAACTTAAGATTAATTGCTGCAACATTATGAAACCGTTGTCAAAGATACACAACAATTTCAATGCACTTTGGAAACCAACAAGTGGCAACAAAAATCCTAAGAATAAAGAAATACGAATTTTTGACATACCATTTGAATCTCTACAAGATTTTAGGCTTCCATATGCCATCAGTTTTTCAACAACAATTTTATTACCATTGTTATCGACGACGACGACGACACCATTATTAGAAACCAATGAACCTTTACCAAATTGTTTACCAATGTCATTATTCAAAAACTTTACCGCTAGCGTTGGTGGAGCTGGTCTTTTTCTACGGTTTGTGATCATGTTTATTGTTAGTATAATTGATTTTATGTATTATTATTTATTTTTATCATTAACATTGTTTTTTTATGCATTATTGTTTCATATTCATTCGTTAATTTTATATTTATTTCAAAACCTATTAAATACACCAACAAAGACTTTAAAAACAAAAATTTTACAAAAATTTTCATCATTTTCAAAACAAGGTGATATTAATGATGATAATTCATACAATTCCAAAATAAATTTCTATGAAAATATTTTCATAAATGTTCCTTCCAAAGCATTTTTATCTTTAAAGTGCCGCTGGAAATTATTTGACATTATTATTTGTAACTTTTTATGAGTTCAGTTCTCATCGATTATAATTAGTTGATTTTACAACTACCCTTTTGTGTTATTTAAACGAAAATTATGACAAATTGTAAGTGTGTGTTTTACAATAAAATTTTATTCTTTACTTGAGCTTTTGGAAGAATTTAAACTAGTTTTAGAATGGAAAAATTGTTTTAAATTTTTGTTGTTTGGAAAACGGATTAGCTAAAAGTATGTTAAAAAAATGCTATAATGATATTTGTGAAAACACTAATTAGTTAGTATTAACTTTTCCAGCCAATGAAAATTTTTGCCTTAAATAACAAAAATTTAAAAGAAAACTTTTTACTTTCCATCTTGATTGATATAGAATATTACCAATATTTAAATATTTAACATGGAAAACAACCTAACTTTTAGTCTAAAACTTAATTCTAAAGAACACGTTCATTCCCCTAACATGTTAATACTATTAATTAATGTCAGTACCTTTTTTCATAACTCAAGGATGTTTAAACAAAATATGTGATTATTTTAAATTAAAACACACACCGAAGATAAAAAATAAACAGGAGCTCAAATAGACTTATGAATCTGTAATAATATCATATAAAAAAAACTATTTTTTAAGTTTTTTAGATTATTTTTCTAAAGTAAATTATTATTGTATATTTTTTTTAAGAACAAATTTTTTCTTATAAAGAATTTAAAATAAATTTAGTTTTTTTTTTTGGAAACACGATTAAAAATCGTTTTTAAAAACAAACAAAAAAAAAAGAAGGAAAAGAACAACAAAATGCCATCAAAACAAAAAATTAAGTAATTTAAAATCAATTATGCGACAATTGAAACTGTGTAAGTTAAACTTTACTAAAATAGTAAGAGATAAAATAAGCCTAATCTAGTGATAAGTAAAGCTTAAGCTTGAGAAATCTTGTAAGTTATTCAAATAAAATTTGTCATTAGATAACTAGAATAAACTGTATTTCAAAGAAATCTCTACTTATATTTTAGGAAGGTTTAACTATGACAAACAAACTGTATCACAAACTAGTCCTAGTCTTCAAAAAGACATTTAAATAGACCAAAAATATCAATAATTTAAGAAAATAAATGACTTTGGTGATGGTAAAGGTTTTTATTGTAAGAAATACATATAACCTTATAATGGTGCTTCTAGTTACAAAATTTATATTCAATTTAAAATATAAACAAATTCTTAGCAGCCAGATGATAAAAGCTTCGGTGAAATTGAAAATTCCTATTAAGTAATCAAACATTAACCGACAAAATATTTAAACAGTGCATAAAAAAATAAAAAAAACTTGCCCACTATACTAATAATACACTCTACTCAACTACTAACACAAACCACCACCACCACCACCACAATATTACAACATATGTTTTATTGTTTAAAATTTTTTTTAAATTCATGCTTCATTTCACGTTTCATCTAAGATCAAAAGAATTTAAATTTTACAAAACATCATTATTTGATCAGTGTTGCTATAATATAAAAACAAAAATATTCTTTTAAATTTGATGATAAGCTTTAAAAAAAAATATTATGTAGTAAAAAAAAATCCCTTATAGTGCTAGATATTTATACTCTGTACCACTCTGTGGTCAGAGTATGAGTTTAGGCTAACGTTTGTTACTACCAAAAAAACATGAACAAGAGCGATCAGAATCGATTTCTGAATCGATTTAACGATGTCCGTTTACTTGTCTGTCCACATAACCTTGTTTGCAAACTACAGGCCTTATCTGAAAATAAATTAGGATAAAAGCTTCTATATGCCAGGAATTATTTAATTAAATTGTTAAAAAATTTTTTTTTTTAATTTTGATATTAATTTATTTGGCAACGCTGGTTCATCGCCTTAGTTTTAAGTTGGTTTTACCTTATTTTTACAAAAAAAAAAAAATATGTATAATTTTTAAGTATTTTTTCTTCACATATTTTTACAAGATTTAAGAAATATTTTTAGGCAGCCATTTTTGATTTTGTTTATTTAAGTTAATTTTGTTAATATTTAACTTTTAACATTTTAAAGAAATATATATTATTTAGGCTTTACAAGAATCGGGCATGATTCAAATAATTTAATAAAAAAAAATTCTCTCAGCCGTTTTATATATTTCATTTTATCAAAGATATTTTATCCATTTTTTTTAATAATATTTTATTTCACTATCTTAAAATTATGTTTTGCTCTAATTTGGATGCAATTTTTTTTTATCAAAATTTATTTCGTTTTTATTATATTAATTTAAATGTATATTTTTTCAAAAAAATGAAAACTCGAATACCAGCAATACATAAAACATGAAAATTAAGAAAAAAAAGATACTTCAAAAATAAACTATCAATATCAAATATATTAAATGGATATTAAAATAAATATATGAAACTATTGTTTACGAAGAGCAACATGAGGTAAGCAAAGAGAAGAGACTGTAAAATTTTGTTGTTCTGAAAATGTTTTTAGAATTTCACTTTGAATTACAATGCATATGATTTTAAAATGCATTTACTGCCATCGCACTTAAATTTTTAGCTTTGGTTATAGAAACTTCTTATGTTCTAACCATACATACATAAATAACAATAATTTGTACTTCGATCATAAAAAGGTGAATTTTATTGAATTCAATATGCCTGGAAAAAGAACGTCAATTGATTCAGTTGGTTTACTACAATCACAATCTTGAGAAAACAGTGCAAGAATTATCCAGAATGTTTTTTTTTTAACAAGAGAGACGGTTTGCAATATTTTAAATTGCGCAGAACCCGCAGGTAGACTTAAACATAAGCCTTCAAGTTGGAGCCCACGTAAGATTCACATCTACATCTAAAAACACAATCTTGACAACAATGTTCTGGAGTTTATTTTGTTTCTGTTCTGTTGTTCATACTTATTATTAATCTTGTTCACTTTTGTTACTGTTGGTTGGTTGTACTATTGTTTTTTTTTTTGGAATATAGACTTACATTTTTATTAATTTTGAAATGTCAGGTAAATTCAGAATAGGCTCCTGTAACATACGTGGACTGAGGACGAATTTTTTCTCTGTATATGCACACACTCGCTTCCATCGGCCGGATGTTTTCGCCTTATGTGAGATCCAGGTAAGTGATGATGCTGATCCACAGGATTTTCACATACCTGGTTATCACCTATCCATTTTTACTTTTCCTAGGGGCCATGCAATTTACATTCGCGACAATGTTTTGTACTAGTACTAGTAACATCATAAATGTAATAATGCAGAATTTAACTCACTTTGGGTTAAGTTCAAAATCAGGTCAAACATTTTCACTTCGGGTTTCTAAATAGAAGCCTAAATACGGAAAGGGAGCATACCTATAATGGCTTCGACGCCCTTTCTGAATCCATATCTAGAATCCTAGAGAAATGCCCAAATAGTTAAATCGTTGTTGCCGGCGATTTTAATATTCATAACTCTTCTTGACTTCACCATTCGAGTCAAGCAACTCCCGAAGGCCCTTACGTTGAGCATTTCGCGGCGCATAACAACCTAGCGCAACTAGTAAATCAACAAACGCACATTCCGTGCATTGAAGGGCAACGACAAAATACTCTCGACCTTTTTCTCACTTCACACCCTGACAAGTATGAAGTGAAAATACTTGCACCTCTCGGTAATTCGGATCACTGCATCATTTCCGCATCTTTTTCGTACTTGTACTTCATAGTGTTTCAACACCAGCTATGAAACGCTCAGTTTTTATTTACGAAAAGGCTCGTTGAGTCGAGCTCAAAGATTTCTTCAAGGATTTCAACTGGAAACTTTGTTTCCTGGATAATAATGTTGACGCTGTAGCGATAATGGTGGACAATTAATAGTGCTTGGTATGAGATTATTCATTCCGCGAAACGAATATGCCAAAGCACTAAGGCGCTAAAAGTTTCTTCACGATCAGCGTCTTCGTGTTAAAGTTCTTTCTGCTCCTCGGGGCGACAAGAGCTTTTGTTCATTTGTTAAGAGAATAAAGAATAATGATAAGGCTAAACTTTTGCAAAAAATTAATTTTTTCCAGATAGCGATCAACCACTGCCCGAACTCGAAAGAGTATCTTGTACTATGCCAAAAATCGAATAGGGTTGATTTTAATGCGACCCATAGAGTCATGGATTCAACAATGTCATCTGTATATATGGATGGTATAGGTATTGAGGAATCGGATTCTCTTGATGGTCTAGGCATGAGATTTCAATGTGATGTTCGTTGGAACGAGCATGTTTTTCAAGTGTCAAAAGAAGCATTCAAGTGTCTTGGTTTTCTAAAACGGTTCAAAAATTACTTTACTCCTTGTGATCTCCTTAAACATCCGAACGAAAATGAAATACAACTCCCATATATGGGCAGGAGCTTCAAAGTCTATTTTGGAGCTACTGGAGTATGTGCAAAGGAGGGCGCTGGCGTTCGTCAATGAGAGTAGGGTATCCAACTCTACTGACTCATTGGAACATCGTCGGAATGTGTGTTGTGTAGCACTGTACCTTAATGGGAAATGTTCTTCTGAGATTAGCGAAATTATTCCGAGTTTCAGTTCGCTTTACTCGCATCTCTTGTAGATCACATCTGTTTGTAGTCTATTGTCCAGTTGACCGCACAACGCTGTATGTGGAATAAACTCTCCGCAAAGGTCTTTCCTGACACTTATAATCTAATAAAATTTAAGTAAATATCCACAAACACTACCCGCTCTTTCCTCCTTCCCATAACCTTTTTTCCTGAGATCCTCTGAGTTTTGGTCAATAATTAAAAAAAAAAAAAAATACATAGATAATGTGGATTAAATAAAAAATTATTTAAAACAAAAAAGTCGATTTTTTTAAACGTAGAAGTTGTGTTAACTTTAATTATGTGAGAACACTTTCTTCACAGACTGTAATTAAAGCTTCATTAAAGATAAAAGCAATTTAAACTAATTTTTGATAATCAAATCAGAGGTGCTTGTAAAAAAAACAAACAATCGAACTGTTTGTGTAAACTGATTTGGAAGAAATATTAGTTTAGATTTCTTTTATCTTATGTTTATTTGTATACTTAAGGAATGAGATCAATAAAATGTTTACACGAAAAAAAATTAACTTTTGAACTAATCAAACCAGTTTAATGAAAATGGTTTGTAGTTTAAATAATTTATTTTGCTTTGTGTATTATTACTTTCCTTAGGGATTTTATGGTACTTTTTACCTTCATGCTCCAAATAAACCACTCCGAGAAAAATTTGGGGCATTGTTATGAACTAATTTTATGTCGGGCATGAGTTCTGGACAGCACACGACAACATAATTGTTTCGTTTTCACTAAACAGCCGAATGCTATATTAACATGAGACTTGGTCAGGCAAAATAAAACGTACTGTCTTAAGAATGGAAGTTTCCAATTTTTCAGGAATACAATAATGTACAGGTGGGCCATGTATTTTTGATATAATTTTTTTATTTTCTATTTTTTTTCTCTTTTTATTTTTCAATATTAGAAACAAAGTTTGGGAGACTAATTAGCCATATGTACAATTGGAGAATGAGCAAAAATTGTTGAGTTTTATTTTGCTAGGCAAAATTCAATAATACAAACCCAAAGAAAATTTCGAAATTTTTTTAACACCGGAAATGCACCATCACGAAATCAAGTACGTAATCTAGTCGCTCCTTTTCAGTCATCGGGATCTGTTAGTGACTTATCTCGGAGTTAAAAACCAAGATAATATCGAACGCAGCTTTAAATGTTCACTGCGGAGAATATGAAAAAAATTTTACTGCTGTTTTCATACAAGGTAAATATGGCACAATTTTGCCGCAAGACTATGCAACCCGCTTCAGATTTTGGCAAAATTGACCGAATTATTAACGGATGATTCTGATTTTATGAATAAAAAAAATTATTATGAAACACATTTCCATGAAACGCATTTCCATTTAACACCGCCAAATTTCTTTTTGTGGGGATATATGAAAAATCGTGTATACGAAAATAAACCGCAAGGACTGCAACAACAAAATGCAGCAACTTGCGATGAGACGGCAGGCATCTAAAAAATAAATTTTTTAAATTTAATTTTATAAAAAACTTCATGATTGTAATAAAAATGATTAATTTTCAATAAAAAATAAAAAAAATTATATCAAAAATACAATGTTCAGTGATTTATGGCCTACCCTGTATATATTCAGGACAAACGAATTCTCTTTTTCCCATAAGCCAAGTTATTGCCAAAATTTGATTTATTGAGAATTGAAATATATCTTCTAAAATCAGAAACATAATAATGTTGACCTGGCAGTTGGGAAAAGTCGACAAGTACGAAGGTTTCATCTCCTATTTATGAACACTCATATTTTCTTATAAAATATAGAAGCAAGATCATTTCCCGTCTTATATTTCTGCAAATTTCGATCTGTCATTTTTTGCACCTTTTCCCTTCTGCACACCGTTTGTAACACATAGAAATATGAATATGCGACACCATAAAGTATATATATTTTGGAATCCTTATAACAACTTGAATCAATATAGCGACGTCTTTTTGTCTCTTGAATCTCGATCATTCACAAAAAAAAAAAACAATTACTTGGGTAAAACTAGGATAATATTGTTTCTAATTATTTCGAGCAGGTTGATATTGAAAATGAAGAAAATCGGTCGTCATTGTGCAACGATATGGCCTAAAATGTGGAGACACCTCTAAAAAATTTTATAAAATTTCATATAAAAAACTAAAATGTGAAAAATGTTCATACGTAATAGAACATGTGCATATAGATATAACGGTCTTTTTTTAGATTTACAGAACTTTAAATTAAAATAAAGCAAAGGAACACATTTTTAATATCAATTAAACTGGCTTTATTTATTTTGTTTAAATATGATTCGGGCTAGGTGGGCGTACATGGCGCAATCTGGAACTCCAATTTTCACACATTTTTCCCAGTATTTGCGGCCGTATTTCGCCAAGGACTCGTCGAATCTTGATTTGCAGGTGTTCAATTGTCTCTGAGGTACGCAAAAACTTGTAATCATTTCGAATTAGCCACTCTGATGGACGATTATGACTACCATAAAATGGACGAAGTGCACAAGTTTGATGAACAGAACCAGTTCAACAATTTACAAGCGTTGCTAACAAACTAAACAAAAAGCAATTATCAGCTGTTAAATCGGTTGTCAAATAAAGCAGTAACCAACTCAAAATTGTGAAGCTCTAAAAAAACACCCTTTATAACGGCAATGCATACACACACATTTGTGTTTGCTTGTTGAATTTGTTTTGTTTTTATTTTGTACATGTGAACGAATGGTTTATCGATGAGAGTAAGATAATAATCAAGATGGTTAAAATCTTACTCTCTTTAAACAGAAATGTAATTGCATATATTTACATTTATGATGATTGCTTTTAATCATTGCTTTCAATTAAAAACACACAAAAATACCTAACATTTTTGTAATTGTCTTATTAATTTTAAACATCATTGTAAGAAATCTAGCGATTATACTGTGAAATTTAGCCTTTTTTGTATTGGCAACCTTATAATATTGTGTTTAGAATACGAGTGGAGGGTATGTGTGTGTTAAAAATCCCCTTTCTGTTTTCATTTCCAAGGGTCCTATTAATAATACGATGATCATTGCACATTTTAATTACAAGCGAATTCGTTGATTAAATACGATTTGAATTTTTTATAAATTATAATTATTTTTTCACTCACTTTTGGTTCAGATTCAGATAACTTCGTTAAAAAAAATTATATCTCTAAAGGGAAAAAAGATATAAGTGAAAATGCGTGTTAAGGTTTTTACAATCTCATTTCTTATTTGTAATTAAATTAAAGCTAATTAAGGTCAAAAGATTATAGACAAAATTATTTGAATAAGATTTTTTTTCGTTTTGTTTTTAATAAAATAGATTTTTAATTAAAATACTCATGTATCTTAGATGTGTTAAATTAATATAGAAGGGTAATTAATATTCGTATGTTTTTAATTAACTCTTTCTAGAAAAACAGAAATTTATTCAAAAACCAGTTTTTTGCTTAAGAACTTGAAAAGAAAGAAATGTTCACAATTGATGTACTCTTTTAGTTACATATGAATGACCCCGGCAGTCTTTTTGCTGTTTGAAATTTTATTTTCCTTAAGGGAGTTTACTTTTTTATCTTGCGAACATTTGCTATTTTTATACCCTATACTACTATGTGGTCAGGGCCATAGGGCGAATGCTATTGAAATTGTTGAAAATAGGTGCATGTTCAGATCTGGTCCCCATACTAATGAAGGCTATGAGATCGACTTAAATTGTCATAAAATCCACATTATCATATAGACCTCGATCAAATTGGGTTTGTCCAAAAACAATAGCACAATTCTTAGTCATAACCCCAATATAAAGCTGCTTCCCGATCTTCATTTAAACCTATCAAAAACAAAAATATTGCACAGATTTTTCTAAAATTTAGTTTGTATATGTGACTTTATCAAATAGGGCCAGGACCGGTCCATTGTTCGACTTAGTCCCCATATAAACATAGCACTCGATATGAACTTTTTTAGACCTGCAGGCAAAAAACTAATAAAAATTCCACTCAGATTTGATTTATGCTTATTTTCTATACCCAATTAGTTGGACTTAAGCTCAAACCTCTAAACGCATGGTACAGGGTTTAGACCGACTATAATTCTCTTACTTGTTTTTTAAATTTTAATTCCAGGCACTAAATTAATTTTAAAACTATTTAGTAAATTAGTTCATTTGTTATCGGTATTTGCTGTCATATTCATTAAAATGATAAACATAATTTACCTATTCGTGGTTAACTCTCTTCAGATATGAGAAATTAATATGAATTCTCCACAACAAATTGAGGTCGGTAGAAAAGTGGATTTACGTGATTGGCATTGAGTACGAAATAACAGTGAAGGCCACTTTAGACCCTAAGTTTTTACAAACGACATAACACAGAGAAAATAAAATACCTAGCCCTAGTCTGCGTTCACCTTACAAAATTGCAAAAGTGTTATAAAAACCATACATAAGTATTTAATTCAAACCAATTTTATTTTGATATATTTTTTTACAATTTTGAGATAAGATGTTTTGCAGATTTACAGATTTTGAAATTTTTTCCTTTATTTTGAGTAAATTGCATTTAAAGTTGCTACTAACACATACATAAAATTATATATATGCTATGTGTGTTTTATTAAATTTGTTAATGTGTTTGTTAATGAGTTTGTGATCTTCATTCACAATAATAATAAACCAATAAAGTGTTGATTTATAAATTGGCTAAGTTGAAAAATAAAGTTGCCTAGAAATTGCACTCGAATTTCGAGCGCTGGAATCTGCTAGTACAAATAAATGGGATAGCTTAAATATGTATTTAATATATTAGTAGGAACTTTAAATGAACCAAATGAACCAAAAACTGACCCAATTTTAATTTCAAAAAACTTGCCTATTAATATTATAGATACCAACAAATTTTTCAATTGATTTTGTCTCACTTTTCGCTAATTTTTTTTTGGTAGTAAAATAAAAAAATGTCGGTTATTTTGGTCAAAACAATAAAAACAAAAAACAATCTCCATTTCTGCTCGAAAAAATAATAATCAGAATTATAAAAAGCATTTTCTGAAAGACTAGTTCACAAGGATCAAAATTGTGTAAGTTATTAAGTTCTCCTACATTTCCTTCTGGGCAATTCCATAAAAATGTCAACTTTGATGAAAAAATTTTTTTTTCATTTATATGAAGTAAGTTTAAAAATATATTAAAATATATTCCAAGTTACATAATGTAATTTCTTACAAGTATTACAGATAATAAAATAATTATAAATAATTATTTCTTTACTCAATTTTCTTTTAATACATGTTTAAGAAACTTAAGTCAGTCCGTCACAGTCATTCCGTCACGTCAAATTACAGTTAATAACTTCAACACTATTACAGGTAAGTTGCTCTAAATTATAATTTGATATTGCTTATATATCATATGTAAAATATGCATTAGTTTAAAAACTGATTAGGTTCTTAAATCACAAAAGTTCCAAGGTTTTAATACTAGGACAGAGCCATGGTAGCAAAAATGTCATTCCGTCATCAATGCGAAATTACTCAAAAATGAAAGAATAAAATAGTGAAAAAATTGTTTCTGAGTTTTTTTAAAATCTCTTAATCAGTAACAATCATTTTCAAACCGAATAATGAATTTTTAATTGCAAATAGCTTTGTGGAATAGCCTTAACTACAACTCTACAACTCAAAATGTCATTCCGCCACACATGGAATTGCCCTTCTATATGCTCTTTTTTGGTTAAAATTATAAAAGTAACTGTTATTTTCGGTCCACCATTTTAACGGATCATTTGTCCCAGAACAAAGTGATCAGCTTTGAGCAGTTTATAGCAAAAAAAATTGTGTTTTTTAAATTTTTAGTTTAATTTTATTATTACATGATTTGTGCATTCTGGGGTCGAATCGTCGCATTCGTTACCGAAACTTTTCGATCAAAATAATTTTTTTATTTTCCAAAATAAAATACTAAGAGTAATTTTACTCTGTCACAGTAATTTTACTCTGTTACGAGATCTGACGATTGTCCGTCTTCTGTAAATAATGAACCAAAATATGGAACTTCGATTGATTTTACTCGATATCGAATGCGACGATTTGCCCCCTGATTTTAGATTCTGATTCAGCGAGCCAACAGACTTTAGAAAAGAATACCCAGCGTCTGGAGTTTTATCATATTTTGTGATGCTGAATTATCACACTGATATGGTGTTTTTAAATAAATTTTATCTCATAAACCTGATGACCATTATGTATGTAATGTATGTATATCTTTATTTAATTTTTTTTTGTTTTCAAATTATTAAGTATAAACATTTTATAATAAAAATAAAAATAGAGTAAATAACATTGTTATAAAAATCTGTTATAAAAATTTTAGTCTTAAAATAAGATGTATAAACATGTTCAAAATATATATTTGTTATTGTAGTTAGTAATGAACCTATAAAAATTCTTCAATTATCATCTTTCTATATTTAAAAGCATTTTTAACATAACACTGTCCAACAAATTAAGACTTTTTGAATGGAACATAATTCTGAAAGGGTATGCTGAGTAGATCATTTTTGTAGAACAAACTTATGGTCCAGCACGTCTGAGTATTTTTTTACAGTGGGTCAAAGTTTTAATTTTTTGGTCGAAGGGAGCATTATACTTTATGAAAAAATGCTGTAAGTTAATGTCTGAGAGAATTCTTATGGTGAGAGTTGTATTGTGGAATTGTATGAGGATTATTTTTGTGGAAGATCTTAACCCTCTAACTGGTCTCTTTATGGGTCAATTTGACACTTTTTTCGAGAAAATCAAAAAATATCCTTTAAAAAAGGACATTTATGGATTAAAATATTCTACGAAAATGTTTGCCGAAAAATTTCAGTGGGGGTCACCAAAGACACCATTGTTGTAAATAAAGCTCTTTACGATTAATTGGCAAAATTACACGCCAACTTCTATAAAAAAATTATAATTTTGTTTTTAATACTGGTTTATTATAGTATGTACATATTTATTTTTTTGCTTCAAATTTTCGAGTAAAAGGGAATTGGGAAATAGCAGTAGTATGACAATGGATTAAAGATTAAACTTAATACGCTTTCCTGTATTTAGCTTGACGTGAATGTTCCGATGGGTCAATGTTTCTGTACAAGCCCCATAAATCTTTCTTCCAATACCTTTATATCCTGATGAAACCTTTCACCGTGTTCATCTGAAACCGTTCCAAGGTTTTCTTTAAAAAAATTGAGATGAGAGTGCAGAAAATGCAGCTTAGTGACATCTTAACGCCAATATTGTTAAAACCGATTAGCATGCTTTCAATATTTTCTGCATAGTTTTGTGCTTTTGAGTTTCCAAGGAATTCTGATATAACCAGCTGCATAAAGTCAAATGCTGTCTTTTGCATATCCGACAGATGACCATAAAATTCTTCATCTTGTAATAATTTTCTTATATCGGGTCCAACGAGGATTCCTAGAAAAGGTAATTTACATTGAATGAAATAAATTATTTCTTAAAACCGTATGTTACCTTCTTTTAATTTTGCTGCAGATAATCTGGGGAAAATTGTTTGAATGCGTTTGAAAGCATTTCCTTGTGTATTTAAGCTTTTAATAAAATTTTTCACCACGCCCAACTTAATATGCAGCGGTGGAAGTATGACCTTATCTTTTGGGACAAGGGATTCATGGATTACATTTAAGTCACCAATAATATTTTCTTTACGTTCTTCGAAATATTTAATATGATAATGGCTGCTGGTAGCACGTGAATCCCATTTACAAAGAAAGCACATATATTTTGTGTATCCTGTTTGCATTCCAGTCAATATTGCAATCATTTTGAAGTCTGCGCATACTTCCCATTTATATTTATAGTATTCAATTTTATTTAAGAGATTTGAAATATTTGCGTATGTTTCCTCCTTAATTAAGCATAAAGAGCTTTATTTACAACAATGGTGTCTTTGGTGACCCCCACTGAAATTTTTCGGCAAACATTTTCGTAGAATATTTTAATCCTTAAATGTCCTTTTTTAAAGGATATTTTTTGATTTTCTCGAAAAAAGGGTCAAATTGACCCATAAAGAGACCAGTTAGAGGGTTAGATCTTCCACAAAAATAATCCTCATACAATTCCACAATACAACTCTGACCATAAGAATTCTCTCAGACATTAACTTACAGCATTTTTTTCATAAAGTATAATGCTCCCTTCGACCAAAAAATGAAAACTTTGACCCGCTGTAAAAAAATACTCAGACGTGCTGGACCATAAGTTTGTTCTACAAAAATGATCTACTCACCATACCCTTTCAGAATTATAGGGTCGCTATTCTGTTCCAAAAATGCTGTTGGACGGTGTAATTATAAAGTCTGCTCCACCCGTTGAGCATTTTGCCGTTTAGTATATTAATAAGTTCGATTTCACTAAGTTATGGTTTCTCAAAGTATCTGTTTCTGAATTCTTTAAGTATAATGTCCTATACCATAACATGTTGTAATGTTTCATCTTCTACAGTATTACATAACGTGCATCTCTTATCTTCTGTGTTATTAAACGTGTTTGAATTTATGGCAATATATCGCCCTTGCTTTGAAAATGGTTGTGACTTGAAACTGTTTATATGAGTTATCAATATAACTGATTGGTGAACTATAATCTAAATATTTGTAGAAGCGAGATCTACTGTTTACTGGTTGTAGTTGCATTTTCACAAGAGTTTTTGATTTTAATTCTTGTAGTAAAAGGGATCCCCTGCTAATCCATTCTTGCGCTGAAACGTTTTCAAATTGAATTCCAAATTCATTACCCATTTCATTCAATTCTTTTACCCAAAAAAATAATGTTAACAATTAACTTTATGGTCAATTTATGGGGTAGCCTGTTTTGATTATACTGAAATAAAGTTCTATAGATGTAATTCATATGTAATTCGAGTGTATAAAAATAGCTGCATTCTGCGTTTTTTTTAAACATTAGAGCATAGTTTAGTGTGAAGTCTGGAAGTTTTAAAATTCTTTTCAAAAAGTAACGTTGTAGCTTGTCTACTTTATCATTTAACCTGAATCTCCAAATCTGAGCTGTGTACGCTTGTATAGACCTACAAACTGATTGGAATAGCTTCAAATTCATTTTAAGCGATATATTTGGTTTATTCATGAAAGAAAACCACGTTGCATTAATGTTTTTTTTGCTGAAATATTTCTTCTCTCAACATGTTTTCTAAAATTCATTTTTGGCGTCATAATTACACCTATATAGTTGTGTTCATTAACTATTCTTACTGTTTGATTTTTATATTAAATTTTTTCCCTTTCTGCAATTCTGCCTCCTATACCAAAAACTATCATTTCCGATTTAAGCATATTTACTTCCATATTTTATTGATCACATACTATGCATAATGACTTTATCATCTGCAAGTAAAACGATATCATCTGCATAAAGTAGTAGGGGCACATTTATATGTATAATATTAATAGGCTAGGCGATTTCTTGTGACCGATGTTTTGTTCTACCGTTTTATCTCGATTTTGACCAAACGTATATTATTTGAAAGGTATTTCTTTTTAGCCGTTTTGCAGATTTACAGATTTGAAATTTTTTTCCTTTATTCTGAGTAAATTGTATTTAAAGTTGCTACTAACTCATACATAAAATTATACATATGTATGTTGATGTGTTTGTTAATGGGTTTGTTATCTTCATTCACAATAATAATAAACCATAAAAGTGTTGGTTTGTGAATTGGCTAAGTTGAAAAATAAAGCTGCCTAGAATTTCGAGCGCTGGAATCTGCTAGTTATTTATTAACAGACCACCTCCTAGGTGTTCATGAAGATCATTAAGGTAAAGTGTAAAAAGCAATGGTGATAGAAGACACCCTTGTTTAACTCCAGTATAAGTTTCAAAGGATTCAGATAAATCATTACTTGCCCACACTGAGGTTCACTACTTTAGAGGACATACCTAATGTATTAAGTTTAAATATTACAGGTTTTCTTGGTACTCTATCAAATGCTGCTTTAAAGTCCACAAAAAAAGCATAGACTTTCTTTTTCTCACTGAATTTCGAGTGAACAATAGCTATTAAATAATAAATATTATCTACAGTTGAATAAAACTGTGGAACAAATTCAGGTTAGCAAAAGTTAGGCCGATTCTAAGAGTGAGGAGTGAAAATAGAGGGTAAATTAGAAGACCCGTATCGCGGCGTTTGTTTATGTTAGTTCGAATTTTTTTTTTAATCGACCTTCGAACTTTGCAGTCAAATGCCGATTTTCAGCATATTGTTTATATGGTTTTTTGGCTATAACTCGCCGACTAATTGATATTTTGTAAATCTCTAAAAGCTAAATTATTGCTAGAGACTTCTGCAACAATTAAAATGTTTTAAAAAATTTACTTAGAAAATTTTTGGGTGCTTATGAAGCAAAATGTTGAAAAAATTATTTTTTTTTCATGCTTTTTGAAAATATTTTCCACAAAACTAAGTCGTTTTTGCTTTCTGTTTGATCTATAATATGCTTCTCAGTTTCTTCAATAAATTTAAATTGAAAAGAAAATGGTAATTTGCGTTAAAAATCCCAAAACCATTAAATAAATAGCGATTTAGGTAGAAGTCATTAAAAAGGGAAGTTCCAAGAATTAGGAATTAGTAAAACAACTTTTTTGTTTTCAACCACCGCACAGGTAGCGATTTTTTTTTATTTCGTACAAGCGAACTAATTTCAAAAATGAAGATTCGGTTTCATAAAAATAACAAAAAAAACATTGTATAATATATATTGTATTAAAAATGTCGGAACCAAAATGTTTCAAAACGTTTCATAGCAAGCGATGAAAAATGTGGCAATGCGAGTGATTTTTTTTGAAGCCTATAAACAATATTTCTCGCAAGAGTTTATCACTGACGTAAACTTTGCCCCTAAAAAAGTTTGCTTTAATTGCTATTCAACTCTTATGCAATGGAAAAGTGAAAAGAAGAAGGCTATGCCTTTTGGTATACCAATGATGTGGTTAGACAACAGCCCGCATCAAGAAAAAATTGCTATGGATGTATCAACTACCATAAAAATTTGAATAGAAGGAAAGCAAAGAATAAAACTTATGTAGCAGTGCCAAGTGTCCAATTTACATTACCGCACTCAGAATTCGTTCCAGTACCAACATACCGAAGTATTGATCTTCAAACAGATATCAGTACTACAACCGCCGCTGCTACATCCATGGATTTCTTAAAGTAAATTAATATTAAGCTGGAACACGCATGTTTTGTATTATGATTGTTTTCTTTTCAAATGAAATTTATTGAAGAAACCTAGAAGCATATTATAGATCAAACAGAAAGCAAAAAAGACTTAGTTTTGTGGAAAATATTTTCAAAAAGCATGAAAAAATAATGTTTCCAACATTTTGCTTCATAAGCACCACAAAATTTTTTAATTGTTGCACAGATCTCTAGCAATAACTTGGCTTTTACAGATTGAAAAAATATCAATTAGTCGACGAGTTATAGCCAAAAAACCATATAAACAATATGCTGAAAATCGGCATTTGACTGCAAAGTTCGAAGGTCGATTAAAAAAAATATTCGAACTAACATAAACAAACGCCGCAATACGGGTCTTCTAATTTACCCTCTATTTTCACTCCTCACTCTCAGAATCGACCAAACTTTTGCTAACCTGAATTTGTTCCACAGTGTAATTTTTTCTAAATCCAGCTTGAAAATCATTTAAAATATTATATTCTTCTATCCATTTTGTAAGTCTGGAATTTATGGTTCCCATTAACAACTTTGCCACACAATTCATAAAAGAAATTCCACGATAATTATTGCGACAATTTGCATCTCCTTTCCTATGTATTGGAAATACATATTTTGCCACTTTCAAAGATAATATTAAAAACATTAGCCAATTCATTAAGAAATTCATCCCTCGCATACTTAATCATTTCGTAAGGCACTCGATCTTCCCATTTTTTCCAAAATTGTTTTAATTTCTTGAGCAGTTATAAGCTTATCTAATTCATAATTTGCCACCTTGGTGCGTATTGTATATCTCAAAGTATTTTTTGAAGTCTTCCGCTGAAATATTTCTTCCTATTTTTAAACAGTCTCTCCTTATTTCTTTTGCAAGCTTCCACCATTGTTTCGAATCATTTATTCTATTGATTTTACTACAAATTTCTTCAGCATAATGTTGTTGCCTCTTTTTACATACGCTTGTGCTTGAAGATATTTATCTTTATCTTCCGGATTATTTGAATTTCTGAAATCATTCAGCAGAGAAAGGTTTAATTTTTAGGTTTCAAGCATTTATAATTGAACCATTTGGTTTTGAATACCGGGTTATTCATTGGCTGTTCATGGTTCGGTAAAGATCTCTTAATTATCGCAACTAGTTGTTCCAAATTCATGAAATCGCCTAAAGCTTTTTGAGCTAATAAGTTTTTATTAAGATTTTTTTGATATTTTTCATTTTGCAAATCTTTCCACAATAGTTTGGGTAGTAAATTTAAATTTTTATGAACTTCATTTGAGGATGTAATACTCAGCGTTAATCTAAGTGGCATGTGATCTGACCATATTTTGGATTCAATTTCAAATTTCAGAGTTTCCTACTGAATTCAAAAAAGTATATTCGCCATTTTCATCACCAAATGTTAACCACTTCATCTCTTGATTTTCTCTCTTCTGATCCTGCAGGATCAGTTTAGTTTTTTGAACAAGATTTTTCTAACAAATTTTGGTAATTAGTATTAATTTCATCTACCTGATTTATATATAATTCTTTTAATATTTCATAAGCATCTCTTTGGCCGCAAACTAGCTTTTTATCGTTGTTCCACATCAACCACTTATCCTTAATTTTGATTCTGTTATTGATAACGGCAACTTTATGCGTTTTGCTAACTGTTAGTATCTCATTTTTCATTTGAAGCATAACTCTTCTATAATAAAGTCCCAGCCAGTTTTTTTTTTAGCGTTTTTAAGAGCATTATGAACACCAAGTGCAGAATTAAATTCTACCAAAACCGCCATTTTCCCATTTCTTTCATATAGTTTTTTAGTGTTCCTTATCATCGTCGTATCTGATAGTTGTAACTTTTCAAAACAATTTTTTTTTTTAACTGTAGCAATCATTGAATTCGTTGCGTTTAATCCTTTAAATATTATATATTAAGGTTTTACATTTAAGTTGTTCTTCTAATTGTGTTATTCATTTTCTGCCAGTATCTTTATCTGGTTTAAGCACTTCAACTTCATGTTTTAGCAACCATTATGTGGGACAGACGAATATATGTGGTGATTGCATAAAGAAACAATCTACATATTTTAAAACAAAATATATTTTTAACGACTTGAACGAACGGTCAATACCAAAAGTTTGGATCATAAAATTAAAATTTAAGAATGTTTATTTTATTTATTTCAAAAAGAGAAATTATTAACATAAAATTGCTTAACTTCAGAAAAAATAGCAAAACTTCAAAGTATTCATTTGTATGCTGTTGACAAAACATTGGTGACCTTTACTATACAATAATTGAGAACTTTCCCTCTATTTTTAGTTTCAAAATTTTTTTGGGTATCCATTATTTTGTAGTACTGCTTCAATTAAATTGTTGATAATATACATTGAAATTATTTGCCACTCTGAATTAACTGAATCTATGGGATCTGTTTGTGTAATTTCATCTCCGTATTTTTCGATCTAAAATTTCCCATAGACTTACTATGGAATTGAGCTCTGGTGATTGGACTGACCAGATTAGATTGTAGCCATTCAGTTACAACTCTGGAGGTGTGTTTTGGATCATTCTCATATTCGAATTTCCAAACCAGGGACATCTTTTTCTCCGCATATGGATGTATTACGTTATTTATAATTTGCATGTACCCAGTTAGAATATCTTTTACTGCATGAATTGTACCCATTCCTTGGCCCAGCGAGCAATCCCATACCATAATATTGCCATTTATTTTCAATTTTGGGTCTAGCCTATTTCCCTATGGTCGTCGTACAAGCGTTAGTCCATCATGGCCTCTTAAGTAATTAAACTTCGACTCATCTGCAAAAACAACAGTTTTCAAATTCCGTCTTGTCCAGTTCATGTGTTCTTTAGAAAAATTTATGTTGGCCAGACTATTTTTCTCTGATGTCAATGGTTTCTTAGCAGGACGATAACAACCAATAACAGCCACAATTGGTCGTGGGGAAACAGTACGAGCACATATTTATACCCTATACCACTATGTGGTTTGGGTATAATGACTTTGTGCTGCTGTTTGTAACAACCAAAAATATTTGACCTAGACCCATCTTTAATTACACCGATCGAATCAGAATCACTTTCTGAGTTGATTTAACAATGTCCGTCCGTCCGTCCGTCCGTCCGTCCGTCCGTCCGTCTGTGTGTCCATGTAAAG
The DNA here is from genome assembly GCA_963682025.1 of Cordilura impudica. NCBI lineage: Eukaryota > Metazoa > Arthropoda > Insecta > Diptera > Scathophagidae > Cordilura > Cordilura impudica. The sequence continues at coordinate 168,230,993 of OY821517.1, read as the reverse complement.
CTTGTAATCAAACTGCAGGTCGCAAATATGAATATATTTTGATGAAATTTGGTATATAAGCATTTATCGGCCATGGGATGAACGCTATTGAAATTGGTGAGAATCGGTCCATGTTCAGACCTAGCCCCCATACAAATTACCCATATGAAATCGACATAAATTGCCATAAGATCCAAATTGTCATATAGATCTTACTCAAATTGGGTTTGTATGCGTTCATTACATCCACTAATGAGTAGTACAAAAATGATCCCTTTGACCCCATATAGAGCTGCTTCCCGATCTTCAGTTAAATCTATTAAAAAACAAAAATATTGCACTGATTCTTCTCAAATTTTGTTTGTACATATTTTTGCAAAATACAAGAGACTTTACCAAACATGATCAGGATCGGTCCATTTTTTATATATAATTTTCTTACTTGTTTTAGTTTCAGATTGTTAATGACTTTTTTAGGTAGCGTCTTTTGACATTTTTTAAACTCTCTTGCTATTAAATTTTCCGGTCTATGACTTGTTTTACGTGGCCTGCCGCATAAATATTGAGTAATCACCGAACCTCTTTCACAATATTTATTGGTAATTTTTGAAATTATGGATTTATTCATAGAATATTTCTCACAATTTTCTTTTGCTTAAGGGGGGTAAGGTTTTAAAAGTTAAAAAAAGTCGTATTTTCATAATTCTTTTTTAAAGATATGAATAATGTTGGATTATTTATTTTATATACACGTTATAGCATAACATTTACATTTGTAGAATCTTCGAAAAAATTTTCAATTAAAAATTTTAATAAATAAGTCCGTGACAGCGAATCTCCGGAGGCATTGTTGTTTTGCGATGAACATCATAACTCGTTACCTTATCATGTGATATAACGAAATACGTTTAAGAGGTGACATGTTTCCTGAAGTAGCGCCGAAGAGTTTTTTTCAATTTTAATTTTTTTTGGCAGCATTTTGAAGTGAAAAACACGATTTTTATATAAAATAAAATAAAATATAAAATTTCGGGAATTTGTTGTTAAAAAATGGGGAAGAAAATGGAAAATAAAAAAAAGCTCTTCGTGGTTACCTGACGATTTATAGTTTGTAAAATTTCAAAATAATCGGTTAAGTAGATTTTGAGTTATGATGTTCACGGACATCGAACATTTATTTGCTAGAAACTCGATTTAGTTTTTTAAAAACTGATTTATATGCGATATACCGTATGAGGCCGGTCGCTGGAAACGCTGTATCGTCTTAAGTTTTGCTCCGATTTACTTGAAATTTTGCCACAACACTTTCGACATGTTGTACATACAGAAAGAGAAATGTAAAAAAAAAGTTTTAAAACCTTACCCCCCCCTCAAGACCAGCAGTAGAATTATCTATTATTCTGGTTTTTAACGCCTCACAAAACTTTATTCTTGTCATTATATTATAATAATTAATTATATGATTAAAACATTGAAATATACAATTGTATTTAAAAAAAAGTTGAAAGAAAAACGTTAAAAACTATAAATATTTAAATAACGGTTAACATTTTCAATTTCAAATCAGTTGAAATAAAACGTTAGAAACTATAAATACTTAAATAGCGGTTACAATTTATACATTTTCTTTCATACTGTCTTCTATTTTTATTGTTTTAATCAACTCTTGTATGGAGAAGTTAAAAAGTTTCCATTGTTATGGCATCACGAAATAAATACTTCTTTTTTAGATTATCTCTTTTTATACCCTCCACACCACTGTGCAGAGGGAACATATACATAGGTTTGTCATTTCATTTTTAACGCATAGAAAAATGCATTTGTGACCCCATAAAGTCTATATATTCTTGATCCTTATAACAACTCGATCCGAAAAAACGATGTTCGTCTGTCCGTTGAAATCACGCTCATAATAATATTGCTTGCCATTATTTCGAAGAGGTTGGTATTGAAAATGGGGTAAATCGGGCATCATTGTGCCGAGATATGTCCAAAAAGATGAAGACACCTCTAAAATAATTTAAAACTTCAGTGTGGTTGTCGTAGTAGTTTAGTATTAAGTTTATCAAATTATCAAATTTTTGCTTTTAAAGATATGTTGTTTACATTTGTTATAAATAGTGCAATAAATCCAGATATTAATGTAAACGTAAAACCGATGTGGAGGGTTCTAAAGATTCTTACTTGTTTTTAATTGTATTTTTTGTAACAAATTTGTTATCTTTCGATAGAGAACACACCAAAGTGTGATTTTGCAAAAAAAAAAAAACTTAAAAAAATTTTAGAACTTAATACGAAATTATTTAAAAATAAAAGTACAAATTCAGAATTTTTAGAAAGTTTCCACTGTATATGCGTAAATCCTTTTTCTCTGAAATTATTTAAACGAATTAAGTACAAAAGTTAAGTTTTCGAGGACTTAATTATGATATTGACAAAGTTTTCCATGTAAGGAATTTGCTTAGAAAACTATGAATGCATTTATAAAATTTATTAATTAATATTTCTGTATATGTTTTTTGAAATAAACTGACACTGACAACATAACAGTAGTTACAGGGTTGCAATAAACACTTAGTTATTTTAAACTGTTTAATTCAATATATTTTATGTTAATATCTTTAAATGTGATTTTATAATAATTTTATTATTACGAAACCCTTGAAAAAGTCAACATAAAATTGAAGAAACGTCGGGTAAATGTAATAAATTGTTTTTATTTACATCTAAAACACTGGGCCATATTAGCTTAAATATAATAAATAAACTGGAATATAATATACTTGGCCATAAAAAACTCATAAGACATACATAAACTATGATTTTCGGGAAAAAAACATAATTTACTGTTTTTCTTCCTAAATACACTAATTATATAGTAAATGTATCACTCTTGATTCTTTTGAACTATTTTGTTTAAAACTGAGTGTTATATATTAAAAAGAAAATAATAATCCAAAAGCCTTTTATAAAACTCAAATTTATTGCTTATACCAAATTACATACATACGTACCTACTCGTAGTTACCAAACTGTCTGCCTGTGTTCCAAATCCTCAACAAACATTTAGTTTAACATTTCTTTATCAATCATTTTGTGAAAATAAAACACGAAAACAAAATATAAACAAATGAGCCAATATATATATAAATATAAGCTTATCACAAATATTAAGTGATTAAATAAATTTTAAAACGAAGATTGATGGGCTGTGATCTATTAACTGTCAGAAATTGTTAAATGAATGTGTTGATTTCCAACTGGGTCACGAAATAACATACAACGACAGAACATACATATGTACTTATGTATGTTCTCGAGAGAATTTTTACTAATTATAATACTAGTTTACAGGGACAATTGAGAGATTGTTGTTGCTAACATTTTAGTGATGTTGATGAGGAGCAGTGATGACAACTAATATTTTTGTCTACAAACATTAAGATTCCGAAAAATTGTTTATGTATAATAATTTTTTCTATGACGTCCAGGGAATTATATAAATTTAAAAAACAAAATAAATTCTAATTATAATAATGAAATAAAATAAAAATTATGGACTATGGGAGAAACGGTATTGCTAGAAATAATGTTATTAGTAAATAATATTAAGCGCAAAATATGTTTTTCAACAATAAAATAAAAGGCGGTTTTTTTAATTTTATAGACTTTATTTCAAACTTTATACAGTTCTAATAAAAGGTAAAGAAAATACGAAGGAGATTGACCAATCATTTCTTCTGCAGAAGTACAACGAAGGCAAATACATTTATTTAACAACTGGCTGACCCGGCAAACGTTGTTTTGCCATATACTTATTTCTATGCATATCTGTATGGGGGTGCCACGTCCACTGCTTTGGTCCCGCCCATTTTCACATAACTTCTCATTAGTGAACTCACACGTAGTTTCAAAACTGTCGGGATTATAGTGCTCCAGATAATTTTTTTTTGTATGGGAGGTGCCACGCACACTAACCCAATCCTGTCCATTTTTGTAACGACTACTCACATTAACAACCGATTGACTTGCAGAAAGTTTCAAGATTCTGGCCACCATAGTACTCTAGATATATGATGATATGTATTTACCATGTATGGGAGGTGCCACGCTCACTGGTTTGATCACGCCCATTTTTAGCCCGACTTCTCACATTACTAATTTCTGTACTACTACAAAGTTTCAGGACTCTTGCTATCATAAAGTTCCAAATATGTGATCTTAAAAATTTTTTGAAAACTCCAAAAAAAAATATATAAAAATATAGTAAAAATTTCAAGACGATCGGTCCAAAGGTGTAGTCTCCTACAAAGAACAAACATACAAACATACATCCATTTTTATATATAAGATACTTTCAGAATAAAACAAAGAAAGCATATTCAACATAATGTACTTTTCAAAATTACCAAATCAAACAGGCAACAAAATTTTAAAATAGTCAATTTTAGATCCATATAATTTAGCTATAAAAATTTATATCCCAATGTTACTTTTTTATACCCTATACCCCCCACTAAGTGGTATGGGTATTATAAACTAGTGCTGATCTTTGTAATTTCCAAAAATATTTGAACTAGACTCAACTTTTATTATCCCGATCGAATCAGAATCTCTTTCTTAGTCGATTTAGCGATGTCCGTCCGTCTGCCTTACTGTCTGCCTGTCCGTCTCTCTGTGTGTCCATGTAAACCTTGTAATCAAACTACAGGTCGCAAATATGAATATATTTTGATGAAATTTAGTATATAAGCTTTCGGACCTAACCCCCATACAGAGTTGTCAACATTAAAATATCAACCAGCACCACAACCGATACAATAACGCGTAATTTTTTTTAAAAAAGCACAAAATTTGCCATTTTTATTTTTTCTCTTTATATATTTTTTTATTAAGCTAAAAAAATTTATTCACAAATGCATTTTTTAACTGTGACGAGTAACAAAAATAATATAAAAACAAATAAAAAACCTATTATAGTTATAAATTCTTTGTATTTTATAAACACAAAAAATAATAATTTAAACTTTTAATTTAAGATATCACATACTTAGATTAAAGTCTATTGTTTCCTCATCATCACATTCATCCGGCCATAAAACGTTTTTAATTTAAATTTTATACATATCCTTACTATTAATTAAAACTAACAGAGCCCAGCACTTGAAATTCGAGTGGAAATTCTAGGAATATTTATTTTTTCATTCAATTTTTTTCTTTCAACATTTTTTAATCTATATATATATATATAATATTTAAATAAAATTCATTAAATTGTGAATTTTTAAATAAAATTAATTTCATTATAAATACTTATAAATAAATAAATAATTTTATAACAGCCTAAAGGTATGCTAATTAATTTTAGCCAATTCATAAACATACACATAGCATTGTGTAGTTTTTTATTTGAAGCGTAAATATGTGTTTTATGAATGTGTTAGCAGCAACTTTAAATGATTATTATTAAAAAAAAAAAAAAATGTACCAGATGGTGCACATCTGTAAAGATGGTACACATCTGTAAAGAAATACCTTTCAAATGGTCTATTTTTTTTTGTCAATTTAAGTTGGTAACTGAGAGTTAAGGAGATGTCACAAGAAATCGCCTTGCCTATTAATATTATATATATTTACTTCGTCAGGTACCTGATATCTTTCGCAACAAGAATTTTTTCTTTTCAATCCACTTTAATGTGAAGTAAAGCATTAACTGAATGTAATGTATTTCGATGTCTAATTTTGGATTTGAAAGGGTTCATGTCGCTAAAAATCCTTTCAACTTCAGCGTTTGAATAAGGGAGCAACGAAAGTTTAATATCAAGATTAGCTATTTTTAGTACATATAATCTGTGCATACTTGCATTTAAAGGAAAAAGAGTAACTTAAGATATTTACACTCTAAAAGAATTGGTGTTTTTCTAGTAAAACAATTTTGTTTTGTTGGGAAAATAAAGATTTGATGTCAATGATGTTAAAAAAAGCATCGAATATTTTAAAATGCACTAAAAACAGTGCTATAAGCACTGAGTTGAGAACCTCCCATACAAATAACCCCTATCAGACCTACCGAAAGGTCATAAGATTATTCAGATTATCATTTATATATCGATAACATTTGTTGTGTGTGTGTGTCTATTGTACCCACTAATCAGTAGTCTACAAAAAATCCTATAGGACCATTTTAGTCATAGTCCCAAGATACAACTGATTCCCAATCTTCACTCAAATCTATCAAAACACAAAATTTTGCATAGAATTTTTCAAATTTGGCCCATTTTTTGATCTAGCCCCCATACAAAAATACTATCAGATATGAACTTTTTCATATCTGTATGTCACAAATTAATAACTAAAATTTGGTTTATGATTATTTTCCATATCCCTTATTGCCTCAACAAAGTTTGATTTAAGATCTTCTCTCGAAACGCATGGTTGTTTATTATTATGCCTCTAAATATTAATGAATTCGGCAAAAAAGTTTTTTTTAAAATCCATTCAAAAGTTCTTTAGAAAATTTAACAAATTTAAACAACTATCTAAAAAAATATATATATTCCCGCAAAGTCCAGCAGAAAATGTAGCCAAATGGCAACATTGTATGTGAGAAACCTAGGACTTTAAATACTTGCTAGCTCCTTGGCCAATTAATAGAAATAGAGAGAAATAAAACTTATGGTAGAGCTTTCGTGTCTTTAATTAGTTCACTGTTACCAAAAAGCTCTTTAATGTTTCTCTTCATAAAAGTAATTGTCGTTTTTCAAATATAAATCAAAAATAAGTGGGCATCACTGATTCAAGAGTCAGTTTTTATGTAACTGTATAGAAAGATAAGACTTACTAAATGTTCAATGAATTTAACTAAAATCAGACGAGTGCTTTCTACCGACGAGGCAGGTTCTAACAATTTAACAGCGACAAAATATTAACAACACGTCGGTTAAAACATAAACCTTAACTGAATAAATTATTAAGTTCTGGCAACGTAAGTAAAATCCAAACAAATTACAAAGAAACTTAATAAAAATTTTAAAAGAGAAAAGGTAAAAACAATAATAAAAACAAGTGTTTTTTTATATTCTTTTTTTATTTGTCTAATACGAAATAAAAAACAACGTATAAACATTTTAAAACTACAGAGAAACATTTTTAATATTCAAGGTGATTGCCAAAACGTTTAATACAGTGAAAATAAAACAACAAAAAAATAGAAATTTAAAACAATTTTTACAAAAATATTTAAAATCAGACATGAAACAAAGACAAAAAAAGCAGTACAGCGGCAAAAACGATTTGAATATTTTTAAACTAAAATACAAATTCGTTGGTTTTTTATAGACTTAAAAAAATAAATTGTGAAGTCATTCGTTTATTGTAGTTTTATGCAAAAAGTTTTTGAAAAACGATCTGTTCAAAAATTAAAAGGTTTTTTGAAAATTATAGATTTTGAAAAAAAAAAACATAAAATTCTTTTGAATTACAAAATAAGTATATTTTTTTTAAATAATTCTAAGACTTGTAACATTTTTAAAATTTTTTTTAAAGTTTCTGTAAAACGATTTTAATTGAAACAAGGTTTAACAATGAGTACTTCTTTTTACATAAAATATAATTTTTATTGCACGTGATTTTGTTGTATTCGCTAAGTTGTGTAAAAGCTGTTTTTTTTAATTTTCATATACACTCATGATTATGTCAAAGTCATATGAGAGTTTTAAATACACCACAGTGTAAATTTTCTGTTTCTCTTCATTGTTGTTGTTAATTTTTTTAGTATTTAATATCTATTTTCGTTAAAATGTTAAAAAATTCCATAGAATCGGGTTTTGTTTAATAACTTCTCCTACCACCCCACTACATGCCGCTCAACTCATAAGCTCCACACCCAAAATCGGGTATGGTTACTCTGTCTCCATTTGTGTTGTTACAGTCGAAATGAGTACAATGATATATTTGTGTTGGTGTATATTCAGTGGCTTGTTAGGCTGGGCTCTTCTTAACACGCACACTTCTATTATTGTGCTTATGTGTTAGTGACGGTTTTATCAAAACTCCAGTGACGGTTTTGTAAACTTTATCAGGCAGTGATCATGTGATTTGTGAAAAAGGCTTTGATAAAAAATATTTAAATGTTTCCAAAATTTTTATTCTTAGCATACTTTTATATTATATTATTTAAAGAAATATATGTTAGTAGAAATTTGTAACCGATTGTAGACTTTAGGCTAGGGCTAGGTTTTTGAAGTAAATAATAACTGATTCTAGGGTAACATTTTATGTTTTAAATGATGTATATAACAAGCTCTTATACTTAATTATTTAATATTTTTCTTTTGCTAAACTTTTTAGGTGTTGCATAGTTGTGTTTCTATGTACGTATCAAAAGTTTACATAACTGAAAGTTTACATAACAAAAGCTACCAAAACGTTTGAAATTAATAGGAAAATAAATTATCATATAAAATTTTTGAGAAATCCTAACCTAAAAACGAAAAATTTACATTTAAGACTTTAATGCACAGAGAATAAATTTATTTTACAGAGAAATCAGAAACTAATAAAGGCCGGGTTACACTATCACAGTTTGTAATACGAGCTGTCAAAAAATTTAGTAATATGAAAGTGTCGTATCACGTAATAAGCTTATGTTATGAAATTGACAGTCTGTATGATTTTATTTTCGATGTCCGATGTGTACCACTATGTGGTTTGGGTATAATGACTTTGTGCTGCTGTTTGTAACTACCAAAAATATTTGACCTAGACCTATATTTTATTATACCGATCGAATCAGAATCATTATCTGATTCGATTTAACGATGTCCCTCCGTCCGTCCGTAAGATCCAAATTTTCGTACAGATCTTAGTCAAATTGGGTTTGCATGTGTTTATTACATCCGTTAATGAGTAGTCCAAAAACGATCCCTATGGGACAACTCTTAGTCGTAGGCCCCATATAGAGCTGCTTCCCGATCTTCACTTAAATATATCAAAAAACAAAAATATTGCACTGATTCATCTCAAATTTTGTTTGTATATATTTCTGCAAAATACAAGACTTAACCAACCATGATCAGGATCGGTCCATTTTTGGACCTAGTCCCCATATAGATATAGCATCCAATATGAACTTTTTCATATTTGCAGCCAAAAAAATTAATAAAAATGCCACTCAAATTTGGTTTATGCTTATTTTCTATATCAAATTAGTTGGACGGTACAGAAAGGGTCTCTAAACGCACGGTATAGGGTATCGTATAGTCGGTCTAGACCGACTATGATTTTCTTACTTGTTTTTAAGGTAATTTGAGACACTGAATCCAAATTTGTACTTGGTTTTTTCTATCAGCTCGAGTTTTCGCGATATGCCACTATATATATTAGAATAACTTGAAAATGGTTCACTATATTCTGTTAAAAAAAAAAATCCAAAACTCGTCAACAATATTATCTTTAAGCCGTGCTTACATTGGTTTTAAATTTGCCCAGTAGTTTCAGAGTTATCGTTGAAGTTTTGTAAAAAAGAGCAATTTTTAGTTAGTTGGGCCTGAGAGATAGGGTCTCTAAACGCATGGTATAGGTTATCGTATAGTCGGTCTAGAACGACTATAATTTTCTTACTTGTTTCATTTTTAGAAACATTTTTAAAAACTTGTAATTTTCATCGGACCAGAGTTGTTTTTGGTAATATTAAAAAAAAAAGGTAAATAAAATATAAATTTCAAAATAAATTTGTTTGTTATTCTAAAGGTCATGTCACACGATGTGTTTTTTTTACATATGTACTGTCACTTTTTTTATCCATATGTAATTCCGTATATCTGTCAAAATTATCATTTTACATACGATTCATAATTTTTGCTATCACACGTGCATATGTATTTCCGTATGACATAACCTCTAAATATAAACAACAGCTGATTTAATTTGTGAATTTCCAAAAATTTATTGTTAAAAAAAAAAGTTATTTATTTTTTAATTGTTAATTAATATTAAACAATTTATTTTTCTTTCAATATTAATCTTTATAATTTACTCTGCTTTTCTTTCGCCACAAGCAGTGTTGTATTTTCATATGTTTATCATGCCAAAATAGAATCTGTTCTAATAGAAAAATGTACATGTGACTTTCCTCATGTATTGTACATTAACAATGTTTCATATGTATCACACGATGTGTACAACTTTTGTTGTGGAAAAATTTGACAGTACATATGTTTCAAGTAAGAAAATTATAGGCGGTCTCGACCGACTATACGATACCCTACCATGCGTTTAGAGACCCTATCTCTCAGCCCTACTAACTGGATATAAAAAAAGGCATAAACCAAATTTGAGTGGGATTTTTTTTAGTTTTTTTGGCTGCAGATATGAAAAAGTTATATCTATATGGGGACTAGGCCCAAAAATGGATTAATCCTGACCATTTTTGGTAAGGTCTCTTGTATTTTGCAAAAATATATACAAACAAAATTTGAGAAGAATCAGTGAAATATTTTTGTTTTTTGATAGATTTAAGTGAAGATCGGGAAGCAGCTCTATATGGGGCCTATGACTAAGAGTTGTCCAATAGGGACCATTTTTGTAATTAATGGATGTAATAATCACATACAAACCCATTTTGACTAAGATTTATACGATAATTTGGATCTTATGGCAATTTAAGTCGATTTCATAGGGGTCATTTGTATGGGGGCTAGGCCTGAACATGGACCGATTCTCACCAATTTCAACAGCGTTCAGCCTATAACCGATAAAAGCTTATATACCAAATTTCAACAAAATATATTCATATTTGCGACCTGCAGTTTGATTACAAGGTTTACATGGACACACAGACGGACGGACGGACGGACGGACATCGTTAAATCGAATCAGATAGTAATTCTGATTCGATCGGTATAATAAAAGATGGGTCTAGGTCAAATATTTTTGGTAGTTACAAACAGCAGCACAAAGTCATTATACCCAAACCACATAGTGGTATAAGGTATAAAAACATATCGTGTGATAGTACCTTAAACAGCTGTTTTCATAAGACTTGAGTATGATGGTTGAGTATGATGCAGAAATATTGTCGGTACGATTTTATGACAGTCCGATGAATTTCATCGGATTTTTATGTCGAAAAATCATACGAGTGAGTGGTATCATGTAAATGGGTCTTAAGCATAAAGTATTCGCTTCAATATCAAAAAAAAAAAAAAAAAAAAAACAAAAAAAAAATCGATAAAATTGCAGATCCTGAGACTAAAGTATACTTTTGAAGTGGTATTAGACCCGCTCAAACTGAATCTGACCTCAGTATTGCTCTTAAATTTAAAATTAATTTTTTTTACCATAATAAAAATTATAACAAGTAAGAAAATTATAGTCGGTCTAGACCGCCTATACGATGCCCTATACCATGCGTTTAGAAACCCTATCTCTTAGGCCCAACTAACTGGACATAGAAAATAAGCAAAAACCAAATTTGAGTGGGATTTTTATTAATTTTTTTGGTTGTAGATATGAAAAAGTTCATATCGGATGCTATATCTATATAGGGACTAGGTCCAAAAATGGACCGATCCTGATCATGTTTGGTAAAGTCTCTTGTATTTTGCAAAAATATATACAAACAAAATTTGAGAAGAATCAGTGCAATATTTTTGTTTTTTAATAGATTTAAGTGAAGATCGGGAAGCAGCTCTGTATGGGGTCAAACGGATCATTTTTGGACTACTCATTAATGGATGTAATGAACGCATACAAACCCAATTTGAGTAAGATCTATATGACAATTTCGATCTTATGTCAATTTATGTCGATTTCATATGGGTAATTTGTATGGGGGCTAGGTCTGAACATGGACCGATTCTCACCAATTTCAATAGCGTTCATCCCATGGCCGATGAAAGCTTATATACCAAATTTCATCAAAATATATTCATATTTGCGACCTGCAGTTTGATTACAAGGTTTACATGGACACACAAACGGACGGACGGACGGACATCGTTACATCGAATCAGATAGTGATTCTAATTCCATCGGTATAATTAAAGATGGGTCTAGGTCAAATATTTTTGGTTGTTACAAACAGCAGCACAAAGTCATTATACTCAAACCACATAGTGGTATAGGGTATAAATATAAATTTTATTTTGTGGCTTTTATGATAAACGGTCAATGTTGAAAAATAATGGAATTCCTTCAATGAATCATAATAAATGTTTCACCAAGCTCGAATAACTTATACTGAGTATTGCACTGATTTCATATCTTTAGACATGTGATTCATTAACAACTTCTTGTGGTTTATAATGCTATTATTTCACGACGTCCTCAAGCGGTTAAATATATATAGGACTTATTTAAATCTACGTTCCTCATAGAAATAAAGGTTTTATTTATCATAATTTTAAATTTCGAATATAAAGCCAGAATTCGTTCTAAAGAATTTTTATGTTAAGACATACGGTCAATTGAAGTCAGAAATATTTTTTACATATTTTTCTTCAATCTATTCTAAGGAGTGAGAACGAAAAAATCTTAACATATATGTATATATAAAAAGTAGTAATAAGGAAACCATTGAACTTAGAATTTTCAAATATTTTTTATTTAATTGAAATGGTATTAAAGCTTACAAGAATAGGTAATTTTTATAGTTCAAATCACATCTTATGAACTTAAGAACCTTTTGCAGAAACCCTCCCATTAGGGATTTTATAGAAGTTTTTTGTCACTTTTTTGTAAGAGATAGTCCGTCTACGTTTAACATCTTTCACATTTTGGGACAAAGTTTTTGTGCTCTTCCATAGTGTTGGCTTATGAAAGAAGTAGTTTTCCTTGCAAACACTCCTTAATATATTTCGATATTTATAGAGCCTGTTTTAATAAATAACTTGCTTCTTCTGCCGCAACTGCATATTGCTTGCCATACCTGGATTTTTATTGTTAAAATTTCGTCTGCTTTTGGGTCCTAAACTTATCTTGAAGGTGCGAAAAAACTGCCAGTACTTACATTTCGTCGTCCATTATGTAGCCGGGGTATTATTTTTTATAAAACATGATTTCAATGTCCGTGCTCTGTTTTCGACCTCTAAATTTTTTGAGGGGTTCCTGTCTGTAACTTTTTAGACTTTGTGTGTTTTCAAACCTGCATTGGCTTTAACTTTTTGGACCAAATTGTCCAGACACTGAGCTAACCACTCTGCTTTTCTATCAGATGTGTAGGGAGCTCTATTCAATATGCTTCCTGTTTTCTTCGCCTTAAAAACATCATATGGACCTTTCGTTCTTCCCGAACCATGTTTCCTATCAATGGTAAAATTCTTCTGATAGTTTCTAATAACATTAGAAAAGTTTGACGGCAGACCTTTAATTCTTTGAAGAACATTTTGTAAGGACCAAGTTGGATTTTGTTTAAAATATTTAATGACTAGCTGTTTTTACCCGGTCTTGCCCGGGATACAAATGCCTTTGACTTGAAAAATGGTTCACTATGCTTACCAGGCGCTGAGTACTTAGTCCCCAATTAACAAATTCCTCAATAAAATGAACTTTTTCCCCAAAAATTTGTATGGACAGTAAATTAATTTTTTATTTCAATTAAAAATTTTTTGATTTTTTAATTTAGAAGTTTTTTAAGATGCTGCAGCAAAAATGCTTCAAAAATAAGTTGCGAAACCGCTTTAAGTTTTTTTTTTCAGTTTATTTATAAACATCAAATATAACGGAATGGTTCGCAAATTAAAGGAATCACAACTTTTAAAAATGGAATTACTTCATTCAATAAGTGATCATCATTGAGCAGAGACGTCAAATTCAAGTTTCAGAAATGAAACACTAATGCGACGTTTAATATTGTGTCGCAAGGTTTCTTTAAGCAACTGCTTATAGTATATGTGTGGCCTATTTTGATCAACAGGTAATTATTTCACATACGTAGATAAAATTTCAGATCATTGCGATATTTTTTGCTGAGCTGTGTTCCGCGAGCGCGTCGCGTCCGCATCCGTCGCTTCCGCGGTCGCGCACCGCGCGCCGCTTCCGCGCGTTTGGCAGCCACACCCGTGCTGCCGCACAGTTGTTGTCAACTTATTTTAATCGCCAAAATATATTTTTCAGATCATTGCGATATTTTAGCTGAGCTGTGTTCCGCGAGCGTGTCGCATCCGCATCCGTCGCGTCCGCGTCCGCGCGCCGTTTCCTCGCAGCTACTACCCGTTCTGCCGCTTAGTTCTCGTTAACTTATTTTAATTCCTAAAACATATTTTTTAGAGCATTGCGATATTTTAGCTGAGCTGTGTTCCGAGAGCGCGTCGCGTCCGCATTCGTCGCGTCCGAGTCCGCCGTCGCGCGCCGCTTCCGCGCATTTGGCAACCACACCAGTGCTGCCGCGCAGCTGTTTCCAACTTATTTTAATTGTCAAAATATATTTTTCAGATCATTCCGATATTCTAGCTAAGCTGTATTCCCCGTGCGCGTAACTTCCGTGCAACGAAATGATGCTATTGAAAATGCATTTATTGTAGGACATATATTGAGAGCAGTATGTTTACTAAAATAAATATTTAACAAAATTCATTAAATAAAAATATGTAAAAATTTAAGAATGAATTTGGGGAGTAAGTTCATTTTTTATTTCGATTTAAAAAAAAATGGGGGATTTGTTCATTTCTGGGTACCATTTTTTAAGTTTGGGGAATTTGTTCACCGTGTAGTTATTTCCGTGTAAACCAAATATCAGAGAAATCCGTTGAAAAGTACAAATTTGTATAGGGAAGAAATATACCACACAACAAAATGTGAATTTTATATGAAAATTGGGCGTAAAAGTAGGCGTGGTCGGTAAAAATCATATGGCGACCTTCCCTGGAATATGTACTAAATTTCGGAGAAAGCCATTGAAAAATAAAAGTTTGTATAGCAATCAAATAAAGAAACAAATAAAAGGAAAAAAATAAGTTTTATATACGTAGAAGTTGGCGCAAAGTAGGCGTTGCCTGTAAGAAGCATATGGTGACCTTCCCTGTAGTATAGAGATCGTGTGACCAAATATTAGACATCCCTAGAAAAATAAAAATTTCTATAGTGCACAAATATACCAAAAAACAGAAAATTAATTTTGTATAAAAAGTGGGCGTAGAAGTAGGCGTGGCCGGCAAGAATTATATGGCGACCTCTCTGGAGTACAGAGATCGTGCGTAGCAAATTTCAGAGAAATCCGTTTAAAAAAAATTGTGTAGCGAACAAATGTACAAAAAAACAGAATATGAATTGTATACATAAAGTGGGCGTAACAGTAGGCGTGACCGGTACGAAGAATATGTCGACCTTCCCTGGAGCAGAGAGATCGTGTGTACCAAATTTCAGAGAAATCGGTTGAAAAATAAAAATTTGTATAGGGAACAAATATACCAAAAAACGAAATGAATTGTATACAAAAAGTGGGCGCTAAAGTAGGCGTGGCCGGTGCGAAGCATATGGCGACCTTCTCTGGAGTACAGAGATCGTGTGTACCAAATTTCAGAGAATTACGTTGAAAAATAAAAATTTGTATAGCAAACAAATATACCAAAAAAAAACAGAAAACGAATTGTATACAAAAAGTGGGCGTAAAAGTAGGTGTGGCCGAAAGAATCACCCGGTGACCTGGCCTGGGATACAAAGATAGTGTATACCAAAATTCAGAGAAATCCGTTGAAAAATAATAATTTTTATAGCGAACAAATATACCAAAAAGCAGAAAATTAATTGTATATAAAAAGTGGGCGTAAAAGTAGGCGTGGTCGATAAAGAGTATATGGTGACCTTAGGTGGAGTACAGGGATAGTGTGTACCGAATTTCAGAGAAATCTGTTAACAAATAAAAATTTGTATAGTGAACAAATATAAATAAAACAGAAAATGAATTTTACATAAAAAGTGGGCGTAAAAGTAGGCGTGGCCGGTAAAAAGTATATGGCGACCTTTCCTGGGGTATAGAGATCGTGTGTACAAAATTTCAGGGAAATCGGTTGAAAAATAAAAATTTGTATAGCGGTCAAACAAACAAACAAACAAACAAATAAACAAACAAACAGAAAATGAATTTTATATATATAGATTTTAGCACGTACACTAATTGCGTCACTTTTTTAATCAAAATAACAACAAATGAACAGGGTTGTTATATAACTGACATGTTTTTCAAAGATAACTTGATCAAAAACAAGTCAGAATATACTAGTCGGTCTAGACCGTCTATTCTATACCCTATAGCATGGGTTTAGAGAAAGGGTCTTAGGACCAACTATTTGGATAAATAAAATAAGCATAAAATAAATTTGAGTGACATTGTTATTAATTTTTATGGCTACAGATATGAAAAAGTTCATATCGGATGCTGCATTTGTATGGAGTCGAAAAATGGACCGATTCTGAATATATTTGCTACAGACACTTATTTTTTCCAAAAACATCTACAAGCCAACTTTGAGAGAAATCTGTGCAATATTTTTGTTTTTGATGGATTTGGTGTAGATCGGCATGCATACTAAATTTTGTCCGATGGTTAATTTTTGGACAACCGACTAATGAGTGTAATAAACATAAATAAACTTAGTTTGACCGGATCTATATGATAATTTGGATCTTATGGCAATTTAAGTCGATCTCATTGTGATCATTTGTATGGGGACTAGGTCTGACTATGCACCGATTTTCACCAATTTCAATAGCGTTCTTACTATGGCCGATAAAAGCATATATGCCAAATTTTATCAAAATATATTAATATTTGCGATCTGAAGTTTGTTTACATGATTTACATGGACACACAGACGGACAGATGGGCAGATGGAAGGACGGACTAAATCGTCTCAGAAAGTGATTCTAAGTCAATCAGTATGATAAAAGTTGTGTCTAGTTAAAATATTTTTGGTAGTTACAAACATCAGCACAACCTCATTATATCCGGACCAAAAAGTGGTATAGGGTATACAAATTAAAAACATGCTTGTCAAAAAAGTTATGAGAAAAAACGCGTGCTAACGTTTTTCAATCTTACTCTTTAGTATAAAGCAAAATAATCAATTGATATTTCGAAAAAAATTGTTGTTGTCAAATCATGAACGTGTTGCACTTCTATAGTATGTAGTATTTAATATATTGGTAGATTTATGAACTTTCGTTAGGGGTTTTTTTTCTAAATTAACTACATAAATCCTTATCACTATGTACATAACAATGATTTTATAAGTTTGACTTTCAGTATTATACCCACTGTGCACAGGGTATATAATAAATTCCGAAGGCTCCTTATAAAAGGAGAAGTCGATCTGGCGATGTCTGTCTGTCTGTTGAAAACATTCTCCTGTCCGTAATAAGTTTGTCGCACTACTCAGACTTAAAATGTCCGTCATAATTTGGTGTTGCATTTGGATCCTCTAGATCAAACAGGCGAGGAATGACGTACGAAAATGTAAAGATATTCCGATAAAGTTTCATATAAAAAACTAAAAACAGTGAAAAATATTTATATGTAACAGAACTTGTGTGTGTTGGATATGTGTCAGCGATGCATACACATTTTTGTTTGTTTGTTGTACATGTCTAAAAACAACATGAAAAAATGTGTATACATTACTAATAAACCAACAAATAACAAGTAAGAAAATTATAGTCGGTCTAGACCGACTATACGATACCCTATACCATGCGTTTAGAAACCCTATCTCTTAGGCCCAACTAACTGGACATAGAAAATAAGCAAAAACCAAATTTGAGTGGGATTTTTATTAATTTTTTTGGTTGTAGATATGAAAAAGTTCATATCGGATGCTATATCTATATGGAGACTAGGTCCAAAAATGGACCGATCCTGATCATGTTTGGTAAAGTCTCTTGTATTTTCCAAAAATATATACAAACAAAATTTGAGAAGAATCAGTGCAATATTTTTGTTTTTTAATAGATTTAAGTGAAGATCGGGAAGCAGCTCTATATGGGGCCGAAGGTATAATTTTTGGACTACTCATTAATGGATGTAATGAACACATGCAAACCCAATTTGAGTAATATCTATATGACAATTTGGATCTTATTGCAATTTATGTCGATTTCATAGGGGTAATTTGTATGGGGGCTAGGTCTGAACATGGACCGATTCTCACCAATTTCAATAGCGTTCATCCCATGGCTGATAAAAGCTTATATACCAAATTTCATCAAAATATATTCAGATTTGCGACCTGCAGTTTGATTACAAGGTTTACATGGACACACAGACGGACATTGTTAAATCAACTCAAAAAGTGATTCTGATTCGATCGGTATAATTAAAGATGGGTCTAGGTCAAATATTTTTGGTTGTTACAAACAGCAGCACAAAGTCATTATACCCAAACCACATAGTGGTATAGGGTATAAAAATGTAATTGTATATGATTACATTTATGCTCATTGCATTTAATAATTTCTTTCAATTAAAAAAGCATGAAAATACCTAAATTTTTTGTTAATTATCTTATTAATAGACATCATTGTAAAAAATCTAGTCATTATAATTTGAAATCTAGCATTTTTTGCCTCTTAATGTTGACAACCTTGGTTATCTATAATATTAGGAGGTAAGACGATTGCTTGTGACCGATATAAAAATTGTAGTTAATAACCGATTAAGACCAAACATACCTTATTTGAAAGGTATTTCACCGCCTGGAACCTTTTTTTGGAGTAATGCTCATTTAAAGTTGCTACTAACACATACATAAAACACATACTGTGTGTATGTATCAAAAGCGCTATGTTGAATTATGACAAAAGCATTTAAATATCTTCTGTGTTCAAAAAATTAATGAATTTTATTTAAAAAGTGTTGAATTGCGAATTCTAAAATTGACAGCATACCTTTAGGCTCTTATAAAATTATTTATTAAATGGAAAATAAAATTTCCTAGAATTTGCACTGGAATTTCGAGGGCTGGGCTCTGCCAGTATATAAATTGCGTTTAGAACACGGGTGGAAGGTATCAAATATTCGGCGCATCCGAATTTAACACCCTTACTTGTTTTTCACTGGCAAGCTTAGATTTAAAATCTTGACAGATTTAAACTCACGCTTAAAGTCCTAACTTTCAAAACTTTACTACTATTCTGAGAAAAAGAATATAATTTATTCTAATTAATGGTTTGACTGATAAAAATGGGCAAATACAAATTTATTAAAAATTAATTAATTATTTTAAGAGTGAATAAATAGCGCTGCTTTGAAATATTAAAGAATGAAATCAATACTAAAAAAACACGTCTCCTTCCATAAAATAAATTTTGAGCTTGCTATTATTATTATTATTTTTTCTATATTTAATAATTTTTAAATAGTTTCCAATCTCTTATGAACCAATATATTTTCAATTGTAAGCTATAAAAATACGCTGTTATATATACATACGTATATATGTATATGTATACATATACTTATTTAACAACTTGAAAGTAGAACACAAATTAATACCAATAAAGATTTCAAGTGTAATAAACCTTAAAAAATAATTTCAAATAATTGTTATCAACTGTTTGCTAGTACAACGACATTACTTTCAATTTTGTGTTGTGATTTAATTAAAAGTTTCAAAAACATTTCAGAAATACAAATGAATTTTTAAATTTAGTACTAACTGAAAAAAATCTTAGTCTATGACTCATTACTTCAAGACATTCTTGGTACAGTGGATTGATAATGTTCTTAATAAAAAATTTTGCATTTAGTATGTTTTTTATTATATTGATAAGAGCGCAAAGGTACATTTTTTACAATTCTTACTTAAGAGGCCTAAACATTTGAGATGGACTTTCCATAATGACGAAAGCCAAAAATGAAATCTAATCAGATATATTTTAAATTTAGGACTTTAAAGTGATTTATGACATTTAATAAATTCGATCGATTAAAAAAAACTAACAAATTACAATAATAATAAAATCTATAAAAAAAAAACTATGTGAGTCCGATCACAGGGTAGATGCGTAAACATCTAGTAATTAAAGATTTTTTTAAGTTGGAAGTACTTATGCTTTCAGTATATTTTATACTTATACTTCTTTTATACTTCTGTTATACTTCTATATTCTTATATTTGTGTTTGTGTTATACATTTTGGTTGTTGAATTAGTTTATATTGTGAAATTTTTAACGTTGTTATACTTGAGGGTTGTTGAATTAGCTGCAATAATCTTTACATCAATACACTCATACCTCACACCGTTTTTGTCTTACTCTGTTTTTGTGATTGTATTGTGAAATAGATTTTTACCCCCCCTGAGCGTATAGATGTTTACACAGCAATAAAATAATAATAAACGTAAAAAGTTCTCTAGTTAAAATCAATTGAAAATATTAACTTAATAATAGGGAGACAATAATAACATGCAAGAAAATTATGGCCGGCGCTTGGAGGGTCTTGGATCCAACACTGCTGAGGCAATAACTGGATATAGAGCATAAAGTAAATTTAAGTGGTATTATCATTAATTTGTGACATGCAGATAAGAAAAAGTTCATATCTTATATTAGTTTTATATGGGGACTTGTTCGAAAAATGGACTTCATTTTGCTCAAAAACATATAAAACAAAATTAAAAAAAAATCTATGATAATTTTTATACCCTATACCACTATGTGGTTTGGGTATAATGACTTTGTGCTGCTGTTTGTAACAACCAAAAATATTTGACCTACACCCACCTTTAATTATACCGATCGAATCAGAATCACTATCTGATCTGTCCGTCCGTCCGTCCGTCCGTCTGTGTGTCCATGTAAAGCTTGTAATTAAACTGCAGGTCGCAAATATGAATATATTTTGACGAATTAAATGAATATCGGCAATCAGCTTTATGTGGGGACTATGACTGAAAATGGTCCTACAGTGTTTTTTTTTGGACTACTGATCAGTGGGTACAATACACACATATGCACATATTCTAACGAAAATTTTAGTTGATCAACTAGGGGTGAATTGTATGGAGGGGTAGGTCTGAACATGCAACGATTTTCACCAATTTCCATAGCGTTTGTCTTATTAAAAGATTTTATACAAAATTTAATCAAAATACAGACAATACCATAGAAACTTTGAGCGGATCACAAAATTAGAAATTCCTTTATTAATTTTTTAAATTTACATGTTTTATTTATTTTAAAAAGAAACAAATATTACATATCGGAAATAAATAAGAACAAATAAAATTATTAATTTTTATGCTGTTAACAAAACATTGGCAACCTTTACTATACAATAATTAAAAAATTTTCCTCTGTTTTTCATTTCAATATAATGGATACCCATTATTTTTTAGCACGGCTTCACAACACCGAGGCATAGAATCAATTAAATTGTTTATGATCTCCATTGAAATTTTTAGCCATTCCGAGTCCGTTTTGTTTGTGTTATTTTGAGTCGGTATTTTTCGATTTAAAATTTTCCATAGATTTTCTATAGGATTGAGATCTGGTGATTGGGCTGGCCATTCCAGCCATTGTTACGTTGGAACTTCCAGACCAGGAGCATATTTTCCGCCGCGTATGGATACATTTCGCCAATTTCAGTTAGAGTAGTGTTCAATAGCTTCCAATTTCAGTTAGAGTAGCTTTTACTGCATGAATGGGACCCATTCCTTGGCCCGAAAAGCAACCCCATACTATAATAATTCCTCCGCCAAACCTAACAGTTTTATTTGTATATTTTGGGCTAGTCTTTTTCCCTTTGGTCGTCCTTAAAACTTTCTTCCCTAATTCCACTTTGACCAGTTCATGTGTTCTTTAGCAAAATTTATGCGAGGACGATAACAACCAAGATCAGCTTTAATTGCTGGTCGAAAACAGTTAAAGCACATAGTTATACCCTATACCACTATGTGGTTTGGGTATAAGACTTTGTGCTGCTGTTTAAAACTACCAACAATATTTGACCTAGACCCATCTTTTTTTTTGAATCACTTTCGATCTAGCGACGTCCGTCCGTCCGTCCGTCCGTCCATCTGTGTGTCCATGTAAACCTAAATTTTGTAAATTTTGATGAAATTTGGTGTATAAGCTTTTGTCGGCCATATGATGAACGCTATTGAAATTGGTGAAATTCGGTCCATGTTCAGACCTAGTCCCCATACAAATAACCCCTATGAAATCGACATCAATTGCCATTAGATCCAAATTATCATATAGATCTCAGTCAAGTTGGGTTTGTATGTGTTTATTATATCCATTAATCAATAGTACAAAAATAATCCCCATAGGACTATTCTTAGTCATAGGCCCCATATAGAGCTGCTTCACTTAAATCTATCAAAAAAACAATAATATTGCATAGATTTTTCTCAAATTTGGTTTGTATATATTTTTTCTAAATATAAGTCGGTCTAGACCGACTATAATTTTCTTACTTGTTTTAGTTTCAGATTGTTAATGTCGTCTTTAGGTAGTATTTTTGCACATTTTTCTATTAAATTATCCTGCCACCTAAATGTTTAGTCACCACCGTAACTCTTTCACGATCTTTCCTGATAATTTTTGAAATTATTGAATTATTCATAGAATATTACTCGCAAATGTTTTTTTTGCTTAAAACCAGCGTAAACTCATATATTATTCCGGTTTCTAACGCTTCACAAAACTTTATTCTTGGCATTATTTTATAATAATTAATTATAAGATTAAACAAGTAAGAAAATTATAGCCGGTCTAGAGACCGACTATGCGATACCATTTATCATGCGTTTAGAGACTATATTTTTGGTCCAAATTTAACCAAATTTGAGTGGCATTGTTATCATTTTTTTGTCCTTTGAATATGAAAAAGTTCATATCGGATGCTATATTTATATGGGGACTAGGTCGAAAAATTACCCATCCGAAACATATTTGGTAAGGTCAGTTATTTTTTTGCAAAAACAGATACAAACCAAATTTGAGAAAAATCTGTGCAATATTTTTGTTTTTTGATAGATTTAAGTGAAGACCTGGAAGCAGCTTAATATGAGGGCTATGACCAAGAATTGTCGTATAGGGTTTATTTTTGGACTACTGGTATAATAAATACACACAAATCAAATTTGACCGAGATCTATATGATAATTTGGATCATATGGCAATTTAAGTCGATTTCATAGGGGTCATTTGTATGGAGACTATGTCTGAACATGCAACGATTTTCGCCAATTTCAATAGCGTTCATGCTATGGCTGATATAAGCTTACATACCAAATTTCATCAAAATATGTTCACATTTGCTAACTGAAGTTTGATTAAAAGGTTTACATGGACACACAGATGGACAGACGGACATCGCCAAATCGACTCAGAATCGCTTTCGGTATAATAAAAGGTGAATCTAGGTCAAAATTTTTTTTGGTAGCTACAAACATCAGCACAAAGTCATTATACCCTGACCAAATAGTGGTAGAGGGTATAAACATTGCAAAACACAATTGTGCTTAAAAAACAGTTGAAAGAAAACGTCAGAAATTATAAATATTTAAATAAAGGTATATATGTTGTTTTAGTCACATCTAGTACAGAAGTTTAAAAGTTTCAATTGTTTTGTAATCACAAAATTTTTTTTTTTTTCGTTTTATCTATTTTTATATTTTTTGCAACAAATTTTTTATCTTTCACACCAAAGAGTGATTTCACAAAAAAAAAAAAAAAAAATCATCTGAGTCCGATCACAGGGAGATGTGTAAGCATCTAGTAATTAAAGATTTTTTTATGGCACTTTTTTAAAATCAAACAGAAAGCGTCATCTATGTATTACTTATAGCTATAAACTGCAGGGGCTCTGCTAATATAAAAATATTTATTATTATTTATTATTTCAACCGGTTAATTTTTAATTTTTCGTTTTTAATTTTTTAATTTTTCATTTTAATTTTTGATTTTTAATTTTTTATTTTTCGTTTTTCATTTTTCATTTTTTATTTTTCATTTTTTATTTTCCATTTTTAATTTTTTATTTTTCAGTTTTAATTTTTCATTTTTTATTTTTCATTTTTTATTTTTCATTTTAATTTTTTATTTTTCATTTTTAATTTTTTGTTTGTCATTTTTCATTTTTAATTTTTTGTTTATCATTTTTAGTTTTTATTTTTCATTTTTGATTTTTCATTTTTCATTTATAATTTTTTATTTTTCATTTTTTATTTTTCTTTTTTTATTTTTCATTTTTCAATTTTTATTTTTTATCTTTCAGTTTCAATTTTTCATTTTTCTTTTTGAAACAGGTTATTACATATCATAATTTTTTCACCAATACAATCATAAGTCACACCGATTTTGTCTTACGACTCACATGTTACGCTGTTTTTAGTGATTGTATTGTGAAATAGAAATTTACCCCCCTGCGCGTATAGATGTTTACATACCAAAAACATAATTTTATGACTTAAAACAAAAACAAAATTGGCGAATTTAGAATTTTGTAAAAGTTGCCAGTGTATTGCCACCCACTGTATGTGCTAATGGGGTCTGAGCATGAACATGCACCGATTTTTGGCAATTTCTATAGTGTTCGTCCTATGGCCGATAAAAGCTTATACAGTATAAGTGGGAAGTTCTCTAGATTTTTCTTATTACAAGACTTCTGTCTTGTTGGGAAGTTCTTTCAAATAAATCAAAAACTGTATTTGTTGAATTTGGGTCTTAAACTAAATTTATTTCTCACCACCAAGTTTGCGTTGACTACAAATTGCAACGCAAACATCTGACTTAAACTAGCAATGAGACCAGCAGAATGCATGTCCCAAACTACGCAAATTAGTAAATAAGCAAAGGTTAACTATAAAATCAAAGTTGACAATCAGGCATATCTAAATCGGCGCGTGTCAACCACACAAAACACCAAAAACTAACGTTAAATACAAACTAAATGTTGCCGATTTGGCAGATCTATATCAAAGCGTGTTAACTTATACTAAATTTTATTAAAATATATTCATATTTATGACCTGTAGATTGATTACAAGGTTTTCATGGACACACAGACGGACACACAACGAAAATAGAGACAGACGGAAGGACATCGACTCAGAAAGTGTTTCTGAGTCGATCGGTATAATAAAAGGTGGGTCAGGTCAAATATTTTTGGTAGTTACAAACATGAGCACAAACTCATTACACCCACACCACATGGTGGTATAGGGTATAAAAATGTTCAGCATGTGATGTTTACATTTACTATATTTCAATATATGTCTGAAACAAAATGCTAAAAGGGTAACATTGCTTCCATTGGATTTTCCAGCTGGATTTTTAAACCAATACTGCTTTCATTTTGTTGCTTATTTTACTATCAATAGATTAACTAGTATAAACAGCAGTCAATTCCCCATTCAATTAAAAATTTATGTTAATGGTTAGGAACATTTTTTTTTAATATTTTGTTGTTATAATTGAGTGTTTAATTAATCGCAGTTTATTTTCAAACAATAAATATTTCTAATTTTCGAAGCTATAATATTGTACATACATATAGGAAATTATTCATTTACACTCACATTTCAAATACTTATAGGAAATATACCGTATCAAGGTTGATAATCATGATTTTTTTTTTCTTTTTATTAATTTAAACCCAACAACCAGTGGCAACAACGTTATTTCTATAAAAGTTTCACAAAATTGTTTCCCAAAATATAAATTTACGAATGCTGTTAGTTTATGACTACCTTAGAATATCTTATTTATAGGGCTTGGTTAAAATAGAATATACGAAGTAAGTCTCTCCAATTTTGTTGTCTGTATAAATTACATTTAACCTACGGACACAAATTAATAGTGAAAGAATAGCAATTTCTTTGTAATTGTAAACTTGCAAGGAAATTAATACAAGGTAAAAAGTCACATCTTTTGAAGTTTTAAATTTTATAAACTATTGGTTATAACTTTGCCATATCCCACTGGCTAAAAGCTTTTTTATTTTTATTCAGCACGGACCTCATAGAAGTATCGCTTCACAGTATTGATTATATGAAAATTTAGATGATCTAATATCAAATCCGGTCGTTTTTCACCACTTTCGAGATATTGAATATAAATTGAAATTTAAATTTTTAAATTTAAATTAAAAAAAAATATTTTTTTTCGTAAAAACCAATTTTTGGAGACAAATTCCAGAAAAATGTGAGCCTAAATCAAAAATCCCAAAAGAGGGATCGATGGCCAAATTCAAGGCGAACATTTTATAGAAAACCCCCGCTCAAACTGTTGAACTATGTGAGGTGTAGAGTAATTTGAACGGAACAGTTGTTATTCGCCCCACCATGGACCATTTCACGAGAAGGCGGTCAAAAATGCGTAACTTTTGATTGGATTGGAATTTTGATATGCGTTTTTTTTTGTTTGGTAGGTGGGACTTTAGCCTTTAATTTTTACTATAAAACGTAAACGGGTTTTAAATATATTTTAATTTTTTGTTGAATTTTAGTACAAAAGTGAAGTGTTAAAAGGTTAAAAAAGTTTTTTAAGTTAAATTTTGTCAGAAAAGGCCAAACTTTGGCCCCCGTAAACTTTTTAGTCCTAATGTTCACAGGGGCCAAAGGTTGGCTTTTTTTTGAAAGAGCCCGACTTAAAATATAATTTATTAAGCAGTTACTGATAAGCTGAATCCTAGAATTTATAATCAGCCCTGTTCTTGAAACGTTGTTATTTGAATAAGAATGAATTTGAAATAACATGAAATTGAAATTTTGGGTTTCTTGAAAACACAAATTTTATATTTTCGAAGTATTTTTCGAAATCATATTTTTTATTATCAAATGACATGAAACATATGGTTTAGCTCCATATGTTATCTAGAAACCAAGGTGCCATATGGTTCTTTAGTTGCTTTCACAAAAAAACCTTAAGTAATTTTTGCATGTTTTCCTTAAGATAAAAAAAAATATTTTCTTTTAAAAAACAATTTACTTGTTCATTTAATTGTTTTTATTCTTCAATTTCATTCAATTAAGAATGACTTTTCTATTTTTAAAAAGTAAGGCATCACCAAAAAAAATTTCGATATTCAAATAAATTGGATTTGAACATATGCAAAAAAAAAATAAAAAATATGTGATTTGATGAGAAAATTTTTTTTAATTCCTTTTTTTGCAATAATTAGTGCATAAAGAATCTATGTTATAATTGAAAAAATTATAATGGAAAAAAGATTGTGTAAATAAAAAGTTTTTATTATAGTTATAGAACAGCATCATCGCAAAAAGTGTGTTTTATTAACATCGACCACTTATTACGAATTTTTTTTTTTAATCAGCGCAAAATGTAGACGTTTTTTAAAATCGTTTTTTTTCATAAAATTAATGTCTAATTTTTTAAAATAATGACAACGTTCAATAAAAAACATGTTAGAGTTTAAATATCAATTAGTTTTTTTATGTCTTAAGACCTGCTTAGTAGAAAAAAAGGGCATTTGTTTTGATTTCACAAAGCCTTTTCTATGTGAATTAAATCGAGATAGTGGTTTCAAGAACAGGGGTGAATATGATTTTGAATCATCTTATTAATTCATGATCTACACCTGTGATAGATGCTGCAGTTTCTAGATCGGAAAAAATCTCCTTGCAGTATTTCCATTATTTGAGTTTCCTTCTCCTTGTTATGAGGCCTAGCTGTAAATATTTGTCTTGAATTTGTTTTTTTTTTGCTTTCTTTTTTCTTAATTTTCTTTGTTTTTTCTCACTGTTTCGCCTAACGGACCAAATTCCAAATCATAACCCAATTTAAAAATATGCTCCATAAAACGTATTCTAGCATGAAGTGGGGGCATTCCAAATTCGTAGGCTTCCTTAAAACTATCGTCTTGTGGTGGGGGTAGGCTAAATTGACTTGATGTCTTTTGGCATATAATGCAGCTTGACTATAGCTTTGTTTCGGTTAAAGCTTGTGCAACTTTTCCATCAATAATTGTGAGACACATTTTAAAATTTACTTTAATGTCTTGGTCGTCAACTTTAAATATTACTGGTTGAAGTTCTTTAATTTGATCTTTTTTTTTTAACTTCTTTAGTTATGACATCTTTAGTTTCCTTTTTGAATGCAAATTTTATTGGTCTGCATTACTTTGTTGAAGAAGGAACTTAATTTTTTCATGCATCAATTTCTGTTGCTCTACTAGTTGGACAGCTGTAAGCTGCAATAAATTTTTGTTAAGCGCAATGGAACGAAAGATACCATACATAAATTAGCATCTGATGAATTTTCGGCATTAAATTGCTTGTATTGTTTCTGACCAGAGGATCCATCACATCCCCATTTAGAAATTAAAGTAATGCTGCCATTTCAATTTTTTTTTAAATAATCAGTATCAAGCGTATTTAGCAATCATTCTGCAGTATGTTCAAGGAGATCTTGCAATTTTATTTCTGCTGAACTTGAAGTAACAATAATAGCAGATGGTGAAGGTAAGCATTCTTTTTTGGCAGAAATTAAATCTCGATAGTCTGGAAAAATACCACAATTTTTTTCATTGGTTCGCTTCCGCAATTCTTTATATTGATTTTTGGTCAACTTCAAATCCAAAAATAGGGTGAACGCTTCTTCTGGAGTAAATTTTTTACCTTCAATTGGTGTAGTAATGCTTTTCAAAGTCCTTTTTGTGCGCCTTGGACTCGCTTCAATTATTTCAATTTTATTTTTCTTATTTTGGGTTGGTTGAATTTGGTGCAAAAATGAATCCATAATAATTCTCCAGCTTGCCCGTTTTAGATCTTTCACTACATCCGTCAATTGGTTTTGCTGGTCGACCCTTTTTCCACTTTCGTCGGCAGTTGTAGATGAACTCTCAAAGATAAGTTCCTTTAATAACCAGCCTTGATGACGTTTGTACATCTTTGCCTTGCTATGAGAGCATTCAAGGTCCCGTTTTTTCAAATTTGATGCAAAAATTGTAATTTTTTCTTTGTGTATTTCAATTTCTTGCAGGTTACAATTCTTAAAGAAATGGTTGCTCAGTATGTGCAAAATTATATCGTCTACATCTTTTTGTTGAAAATAAATATAAGCGAGATCTCCATAACAGTACTTAGCCATTGTTCAAACCGTAATGAATAATAATTGTGGAAATATTATTATAAATGCTCCTTCTAGCAATTATGAAAAATAAAATTTTGTATCTTTTATTACCACTTTTTGCAGCATAAAAAACCCAGACCCTAACCCCTTTTAAAAGGTGAAGCATACCTGCTAATGTCTTAAAAGGGTGTAACGCAATAGTTTTTTTTACCATTTATTTAAATTTTTTCCCATTTTGTCAGATATTTAAACTATATACCTCAAGTTCCGGCTATTATTTTAAAAAAATACCTATGTCAATGTACCTCTCAAAATAAAAAAGATTTTACCCATTAATATAATTTAACAATTAAGCGCATTATGTGTCAACCCTTTTTTATTAGTATATAACAACTCGTGTCAACTCTACCGTTTCCTTTTTCTGTCAGTATAAAAAACAAATAAACTCACGCAAAAAAAAAAATACACCGCTACGACCAACTTTTGTATTAATAACACACGGACGGACGGACGGACGGACGGATATCGTTTAATCGACTCAGAAAAAGATTTTGTGGATCTATATAATAAAAGATGGTTATAGGTTCAATATTTTTGGTAGTTACAAACATCAGGGCAAACTCATTATACCCTAACCACATAGTGGAAAACTGTTGTATTCATAAATTTTTCACAAAATATCTGACCTTGGGTCACAAAAATTATTCTGGTGCGCACTGGCGGAAACTGCCGGGTATACAATGTGGTATAGGAGTGTAGGGGAGGGTTCGTACTACAAAAGAGTACAAGATTTTTTTTGATGGCTTTTGATGGGCAGGAGTTATCCTCTATTAACTAGGAGATTTTCGGGTAAATTTGACCTTTTGAAAAAATTTTTTTTTTAATTTCTAAACGACTCAGTAACTTTATAATTCTAATATTAAGAGCATATAAGTTACAAAATTATACAAAATTTATTTTACTTTAAAATATTTTAAAACAAAAAAGTTACAGTCATTTACAAATCCAATTTACAAAGAAATTTTTAATTTTAGCAAAATACTGAGAAACTCCATTTTCGAAGACCCTGTTCGCTGTGATATAGTTGAAATAGAGTCGCAATTTTTTGGCTTCCGAGGTATTTACGAATAACATAACTTTAAAATCGGTAACTATAAAAACATGATTTTTGGCCGCCTTCTCAAAATATGGTCCACAGTGGCGGCGGCTCAAAGCATGATTTAAGCCGAACGACTTGGACCTATTGTGACGTGGAATATAACCAAACATACACACTTATGAAGCAAATGCTACAAACACAACGACCACAACAACAAGAACAAATACAGCTATCACACACAAGAAACAAAATTTAGAGTAACAAGAACAAGTTAGAAAAATCATTTTTTTTTCTAAAGAGTTTCTTTATATTTTTATTGAAATCTCGGGACTTATTGAACCGATTTTGATGATTTCCAATAGCACCCTGCTCAGGATGTCATTGAATCATTTTCACTAAAAATTAGCAACCCAGCTGACCTATTGAATGTTAAGTATTTGCAAAATTTTTGTTATTAAAAATATTTATTTATGTTTTCAATTTAAAGAAAAAAACAATATTATACAATTTCAATACATTTCAAACCCTTAAATTTAAAGGGGTTTAATAAAACGTAATAAATTGGATCAAATGTGAAAAATTTGCAAAAAACGAAAAGCGGCCGTTCGTTGTACCTTTTTTACCCCGCTAAATAAAAGAATGAGCCAGCTTAAAAAATACGCGTCACTTATTTTTTCGTACTTTCTTTATTATACAAGTTTATCGCGATCTGTATGTGCCCCCGATAATACCATCCTTTGAGTTTATTATCACAATACAGCTGATATATTCACTTATAGAAATGATGACTTGAAATTACTAGAATTTTTCAAGCCAAAATCTAATTTTTTCGAGTCGCGTTCTTTATAATATGTGTATACAAAATCAAATTATTTTTATGATTATAAGATACTGTTTAATTTTGTATAATTAATTTGAACCTCAAGGGTGAATATTGTTTTTTTTTTCTGCATTTTAAATACAAATTAGCTTTGTAAACAAATATTACACATTCTTAGGATGAAAATAAAAAATTATATTCGTAATGATTCTTGAAGAAACAGCTGTTTTGATTTTAAATTTTATAATTCTAAAACTATTGCGAAAACGCTCTTGGAAACGAGAGACAAAATTTTCACACATATACGTGTACAAAGATTTGACAAACAAATGTAAACATGTGTAAAAAAATCGTTGTTTTTTAAATTTTTAATTGATTTGTAAAATTTCACAATATATAAGAAAACTTAAGATCTAATTTCTAATGTTTATACCCTATACCACTATGTGGTTTGGGTATAATGACTTTGTGCTGCTGTTTGTAACAACCAAAAATATTTGACCTAGACCCATCTTTAATTATACCGATCGAATCAGAATCACTGTTTGAATCGATTTAACAATGTCCGTCCGTCCCTCTGTGTGTCCATGTAAACCTTGTAATCAAACTGCAGGTCGGAAATATGAATATATTTTGATGAAATTTGGTATATAAGCTTTCATCGGCCATGGGGTGAACGCTATTGAAATTGGTGAGAATCGGTCCATGTTCAGACCTAGCCCCCATACAAATGACCCCTATAAAATCGACATAAATTGCCATAAGATCCAAATTGTCGTATAGATCTTAGTAAAATTGGATTTGTATGTGTTTATTACATCCATTAAAGAATAGTCCAAAAAAGGTCCCTATGGGACAACCCTTGGTCATAGGCCCCATATAGAGCTGCTTCCCGAACTTCACTTAAATCTATCAAAAAACAAAAATATTGCACTGATTCATCTCAAATTTTGTTTGTATATATTTTCGCAAAATACAAGAGTCTTTACCAACCATGGTCAGGATCGGTCCATTTTTGGACCTAGTCCCGATATAGACATAGCATCCGATATGAACTTTTTCATATCTGCAGCCAAAAAAAATAATAAAAATGCCACTCAAATTTGGATTATGCTTATTTTCTATATCCAATTAGTTGGGCCTAAGAGATAGGGTCTCTAAACGCATGGTATAGGGTATCGTATAGTCGGTCTAGACCGACTATAATTTTCTTACTTGTTTTTTTTACATTTATTTATTTATTTATTTTTTTTTCCAATTTCATGCCACCCATGAAATGACACATGATCTTTTTTAGCTACACATTATAAATATATCAGCTGACTTTTAAACAATTTAATTATTTTATGTACTATTTCTTCTTAAATACACAATGAGTCTACGCAATATGAGTTTATTTTTTGAATCAACAATAAGATAACTTAATTAAACAATCACAAGAGAAGCGAATAATAAAAAGAAACTTTAAAACGTTTTAAATTAGTTTTACAGTTCACTTAAGAATTTTGACAAAAGTTTATTTATTGCATTCGAGGCCATTTTTCTATTATTATTTCTTGTTTATTTTATTTTTATATTGTATATTAATGCGGTTTTAATTGCGATAAGATATAAGAATATTTAAAGGGTATTTCCATATCAAATGTTTGTTTTTCTCTATAGAAACATGACGTCATAATTTATGTATTTAGATAAAATTGGTATTAATATGTTGGTTTTTGCTTCGTTTTATTTGAAATCACATGCCATTCAGTAAACATATTAAGTCTATTTATTTATAATATCAGTTGTCACTTAAGATAAAAAGTAAACAAATGTTATTTCAATATACTCATGACATTTTTGCCTTCAACGGTTTGTAATCGTAGTTCAAACAAATAGTTTTCAGTACAGTTAATTTGAGATGAAAAATCAACTGTTTATTGAAAATATATTTGTTTTAATTCTTTCAAAAATTACAAATTGATGTATTTTTTACGATGCCAATTGTTTATTTCTTTTAATGTTTATTTCGGATTATCGTTTTTCGGATACCATGAATTTGAATGATAGCGTGTTCGCTGCGTAGCAGACATTATACGTTTGTTGTGTCTTCGCTTTTGTTTTTATTACCCTATACCCCTACTTTGTGGTCAGGGTATAACGAGTTTGTGCTGCAGTTTGTAACTACAGTCCACCTTTTATTATACCTAATTAATCAGAATCACGTACTGAGTCGATTTAGTCGATCGTCCATCCGTCCGTTTGTCTGTCTGAGTTTCCATGTAAGTCTTGTAATCAAACTACAAGCCGCAAATTACACAAGGAAACAAGGTTTTTGTCGATTAAGAACTGAATATTGTTTTTAAAGTTATTTAGGATGCTGATTCCAAATCTGCACACATATTAAAAAATGTTATTTTTGTATGGAAATCGCGATTTTTATCAATTGAGTTTTCTCAGTTAATTGGGAACAAAATCAAAAATTGGGCACCGATTGCAATGAAGTAAAGCTTATTTCATTCGAAATATGTTTAACTAAATGCTTTTAGACCAAACCTGTGATCTATGTCGCATTTTTTTTTTTTTACAAATTTTTAAAAAACAAAAATTTGTTTTTTTTTTTGAATATTGTTTTTTTTTTTCAAAACTTCCACGATATCTCTGAAACTGCTGGGCAAATTAAAAACCAATGTAAGCATGGCTTAAAGTTAATATTGTTGATGAATTTTGAATTTTTTTTAAACTGAATATGATGAACCGTTTGCAAGTTATTCCAATATATGTATGTAGTGCCATAATTTTGGATATAACGGTATATCGCGAAAAGTCGAGCTGATAGAAAAAAAAACCAAGTGCCGATTTGAAAACAGCGACCTCAAATTACTAAAAAATAGCAATAAAGTTCCAGTCAACACCAAAAAAGTTCAATTTGGTTCCCTTGTGTTATATATTATTTATATACTTTAATGAAATTTGGTATGTAAGCTTTAGTCTGCCAAGGGCAATCGCTATTGAAATTATAAAATATAAATGTCTGCTATGAGGTCGATACAAACTCCCAAAGATCCAGATTGTTTTAAATGTCTTGATTAAATTTGGTTAGTGTGTGTATTTTAAGCCACAAATCAATTTTCCGATCTTCACTTAAATCTATAAAAAAAAAAAAATTTTTTTTTGTTTCTTTTCTCAAATATGGTTTATTTGTGAAATATAAGTGGCTATATTAAAAATGGTCATGTGCTCGGTCCCTTTTTTTTTGGCCTAGTCACCATATAAAAATATCATGCGATATGTTTTTTCATATCAAAAAATTCATAAAAATGCCACTTAAAAAATACCTATTTTTTAAAATCCTGGTTAAGGGGTAGCGTATAGTCGGTGTCAGCCGCCTACAGTTTTCTTAATTTTTATACCCTCCACACCTCAGTGGCAGAGGGTATATATAGGTTTGTCATTCCATTTGTAACGCATCGAAATAAATTCCGGAGACCCCCAAAAAAATATATTTTCTTGATCCTTATAACAAGGGAAGTTGATTTGCCGATGACCGTCTGTCCGTCTGTCTGGCGAAATCACGATCACGCCGATCAAAAATTGAAATGAGTATTTTGTAATAAATTTTTATACCGGGTAATAGAGTATAAAATGGGTCATCACTAACTGTCAAAATTATTGTTCTAAGTTATTTACTTTTCTTGCTATACTCTCTCAAAGTTCAACAATTTTTTTTAATTTTGAAAAACGAGATATTTCAAGTTTAATTTTTTTTAATTTTTTTTTTTTTTAATTCTAACTTTTTTCAAATGGATGCATCAACTTCAGGTATTTGACGGTATTATTAAAAAAAATTTTTTAGATAAATGTTTTAGAAATATTTTTAGTAATTTTTTGAAAATTGTCCTAAAAGACGGTATTTTTAAAAAAGAGATTGAGTTTCAACGTAATTCTAGATGAGATCGGGTAAAATTATTTACATTGTAGTAAAATATGGGATTTCTACTTGTGTATTCCAAAAAAAGATTTTGCCAATACTTGCCAACGAATGTAATATTCAAGTTTTTATTAAAAGTCCCCAGTATAAAATTGAAAAAAAATGCTTGAAAACATAACAGAAAAAAATCTTTTTTTAGGTTTTGTTTTGTGTTTATTCTCGTAAATGCAGTCGGGAGAAGTCAAATGAAGATATATTCAATAGGTTACTTCTTAGTTCGGATCCTTTAATTACCACTAAAAGCAAAAATTATGCCAAAAAAATATATAATATACCACAGATGGCACTAGATTTATTAATTTTGCCCAAGATTTCTGATGAAGAAGAGATTAATGAAGATATTGATGATGATAATTATGAAGATGCTGATTATATTTATGAAGGTGATGATAATACGGAGGATCCTTGATTTTAATTGTATATATATATATATATATATATATATATATATATATTTAAGTTTCTCTTAAATAAGAACAATATAAAATAAAAAATAAACAATAACAATAAATGCATACAAAATTTTCAATTATAAATGTAGCAATATATTCAATATTAATTGAATTAATTTTTTTTTAATTTTTTTTTAATTTTTCTGAAATGGTTGTTTGTTTTGTGCTTATAATTATTCATCAATAAAAACATAATATTATTTTATAATGTGAATTTTTTGAGTTAAATTTGTGGAATTGTGGAATTTGGAAAATAAAATCGGATTCTAAAATTCAATTTTTATAATATAAATACATATTAAATATTTATTCCTTTTTTATTTAAAAAAAAAAATTATTTTTTCTAAAAGCACATTAACTAAGTTCTAACTTGCAATTTCATTTACTAATTATCGCTTTTTATTCCAAAGTTACAGCGAAAATTGTAAGAAAAGATCATTTTTTCCAAAACACAAAAAAGCTCCTAACGGGTTAAAACAAATTTTTTTCCACTTTTTTTTTAAATGGTGGTTTTTTATGCATTAATGAATATCCATTAAAAAAAATTAACAATATTTTGAAATTACGTCTTCTCTCAATTAATCCTCACTTTTCATGCATTTCAACCCACTGTGCGCCGTCAATATCTAAGCTAGACCGTTCGTTTTTGTATAAAATCGTTTATTAACATCCCAAAAAGGTTGCTATTTAAAATCGTCAAAATCGGTCAAAGGATTCACGAGCTATGAATGAAGCTTTGAAAAAACTCTTGAAAAAATAAAATTTTTCAGTGTGTTTGTTGTTTTTCTTAAGATATGTTGTATATGTTGTAATTCTTCGTATTGTTGAAGTCATTACAGTTGTGTGTATATTAATACTGCACGTGTCACATCGGCCTAAGCAAGTTTTACCACATATTTTTTTATCATTAAAATTAAATATTAAAAATTTATAAAAATAAAAAATGAAAAATGGAAAATGGAAAATGAAAAATGTAAAATGAAAAATGGAAAATGAAAAATGAAAATTGAAAAATTTAAGAATTGAAAATGAAAAATGAAAATTGAAAATTGAAAAATTAAAAATAAAAAATGGAAAATGGAAAATGAAAAATGAAAATAGAAAAATGGAAAATGAAAAATGAAAATTGAAAAATTAAAAATAAAAAATGGAAAATGGAAAATGAAAAATGAAAATTGAAAAATGGAAAATGAAAAATGAAAATTGAAAAATTAAAAATGGAAAATGGAAAATGGAAAATGAAAAATGAAAAAATGAAAAAGAAAAATGGTAAATGAAAAATCGAAAATGGAAAATGAGAAATTAAAAATGAAAAACTAAAAATGAAAAACGAAAGATGAAAATTGAAAAGTGAAATATAGAAAATGCATAATGATAAAAAAAAAATTGAAATTGAAAATGAAAAATGTGGAGGGTGTCAAAGATGCGGCCCAGCCGAATTTAACACTCTTGTTTCAGTTAAAATGTTTTTTAATTGTATTTCTAATTTTATCAGTTGTTTAATTTAATGTTAAAAATAAATTAAAAAATACTTTGTATTCAAATGAAGATGTAATAGACCGATAATTTAATTTGTTTAAATATTCATTTTGAGTTGACTTTAGTGCTAAATTATTTTCAGTGTGTATATATACAGTGTTGCCAAAAATTTAATGAGAACAAGTAAGAAAATTACATTCAGTCTGGATAGACTGTACAATACTCTATACCATGCGTTTCGAGAGGAGGTCTCAGGTTCAAGTTTGCTGAGTAGTATTGTTATTAATTTGTGGCGTGAAGATATGAAAAAGTTGATATCTGATTATATTTTTGTATGGGGACTAGCTCAAAAATTGACCGATCATGACCATATTTAATAAAGTCACTTACTTTTCTCAAAAACATATTTTAAGCAAATTTGAAAAAAAAAATCTATGCATTATTTTTGTCTTTCGATAGACTACTGATTAGTGGGTATTATACACATGTATAATACCCATTAGTCTGACAGTAATTATTTATATGGGGACTCTGATTTTCACCAATTTTAATAACGTTGGTCTTATGGTAGATAAAAGCTTTTATACTAAATTTCATCAACATTTGTTCATACTTGCGCCCTGTGGTTTGATTACGGACGGACAGACGTACAACGCTAAATCGACTCAGAAAGTGATTATAAGTCGATCAGTATAGTAAAAGGTGGGACTAGGTCAAATATTTTCATACCCTCACCACATAGTGGTATAAGGTATAAAAATACCCTTTTTCTAAAATCATGGTGTACGGCATCGTATAATCGGTCTAAGCCGATTATAGTTTTCTTACTTGTTTCAGTAAAACGCTTTTTTAATTGTGTTTCTAATTTTGTCAGTTGTTAAATTTAATGTTAATTTAATGTTAAAAATAAATGAAAAATACTGTTGATTCAAATGCAAATGTAATAGACAGATGATTTAATTTGTTTAAATATTCATTGAATGTCTCCTAACAACAAATTGTAAAATCTTTTAGTTTTACTAAAATTAAAAAAAAAATTCAAACTTTTTACAAATTTGTAAACAAATTAATTTTTTTTTTCTTAAATACTCATACATTTTTTTTGTTTGTTGAAATTTATAACGAGTGAAAATTAAAACTTTTGTCTACATAGTAGAATAAAAAAGTATGTTAATATATTTTCGAATAATAATTGGATGCCTCAGTTGCCAAATCGATTAACTCTTTCTGATTTATCAAAATTTTAATGGCACAGCGCTTGATTGACGTCTAACTGTTTAGATTCAAAACAAATTTCTCTAATAACACACCCTTGGGCGGAATTGGCGAACTGCTGAAAACAATAATCCACAAAAAGTGAGTATAGGGGAAT
Organism: Cordilura impudica; assembly: GCA_963682025.1. NCBI lineage: Eukaryota > Metazoa > Arthropoda > Insecta > Diptera > Scathophagidae > Cordilura > Cordilura impudica. The sequence continues at coordinate 168,192,784 of OY821517.1, read as the reverse complement.
TTTCAGCAGTTTGTCAGTTCCGCCCAGGTGGGAACACCACTCAATCAAGCGCTTTGGCAATAAAATGTTCATAAAACAGAAATTGAAGTTAATCGATTTGGCAAGTTAGGCCTTCAATTATATCTTACTCAATCATTTTACAGAACTTTTTATGAATTTACGAGAATCATTTATTTTTAATACTCACTGACGTTTTAATTCCAAAATTTTTATACCCTATACTACTATGTGGTTTGGGTATAATGACTTTGGGCTGCTGTTTGTAACTACCAAAAATATTTGACCTAGATCTGATTCTGAGTCGATTTAGCGATGTCCGTCCGTCCGTCCGTGTGTCCATGTTAACTCTGTAATCAAACTGCAGGTCGCAAATATGACTTTTGATGAAATTCGGTATATAGGCTTTTATCGGCCATAGGATGAACGCTATTGAAATTGGTGAAAATCGGTCCATGTTCAGACCTAGTCCCCTTACAAATGACCCCTATGAAATCGACATAAATTGCCATAAGATCCAAACTATCACATAGATCTTAGTCAAATTGGGTTTGTATGTGTTTATTGTATCCATAAATCAGTAGTCCAAAAAAATCCCTATAGGACAATTCTTAGTCATAGGTCCCATATAGAGCTGCTTCCCGATCTTCACTTAAATCTATCAAAAAAACAAAAATATTCCACAGATTTTTCTCAAATTTGGTTTGTGTATATTTTTTCAAAATATAAGTGACTTTACCAAATATGGTCAGGATCGGTCAATTTTTCGACCTAGTCCCCATATAAATATAGCACCCGATATGAACTTTTTCATATCAGCAGCCAAAAAATTAATAACAATGGCACTCAAATTTGGTTTATGCTTATTTTCTATATCCAATTAGTTGGACCGAAGAGATAGGGTCTCTCAACCATGGTATAGGGTATCGTATAGTCGGTCTAGACCGACTATAAGTTCTTACTTGTTTTGGTTTAAAATTAACTAATAAATAAAAACATGGGTCCTAATTAATACATACTTGAGCAAATGAAATTTAGGTTTTTGATATTCTATAGGGTAAAGTCAAATTTAATTTATAAGAAATTTTACTGAAAGCACTATAAAATTGACTTTTGGAGTTACAAGAAAGAAAAATTCACAAAAGTAAAATTTCCTATATTTTAAAAATTTAGCTTAAGAAATATTATTTTAAATTTTTAATTAGGCCTAAAAGTATTTACAATTTTTTTATCGGATATTAAACAAGTCCATTCGAATAATCGTAATTAATGTTATAGGCCCCATAATTATCCGGCTAAAACCCGTCTCACGTCTGCATTCGACCAAGGAAGAACTGGAACTGTTGTCCAGACCAAAGTTTAAAATTTGTGAAAATTACACAGTGTAACAGGGGGGAAGAGAGGGTGAGATATTTTAAGTCAGGGTGAAAGTACTAAACCAGTATAGTAAAAGCTCCAAAAGGTTTGGTGTTTTCAGGCCAAATTTTTTTTATGACCTTTAAAATTTTTTGCTTATCTTGATGTTTGTTCGCTTAGTTTTTCAGCTATAATTCAAGATCCAATGATGATTTCTCATTCCATTCTTCAGCAAATAGCTTTAGAAATCAAGTTGGACTTATTTTATCGAATGAATTCTTTAAAAAATTGTCCTCTCTGTATGCACCTACCTCAGCCCAAAAAGATATAGTATAATCTCAAATCATTTATTTTTTGTATTGGATATTTAAGAATTGACCTTTTAGTTTTCAAATAAAATTTAAAAATTGGCAAAATATCTTATTTTTGTCAACGAAAAAAGTTTCGAAGAGAAATAATCAATATTTTGAAAAATTTTTGAAATGACTGGTAATTCAAAAATTAATACAAGAATTAATAAATTTAATTAATATGCTTTTTAGTTTCAACTGGGGGTTAAGAATTATTTGATTAATGAAACATATTAAAAGCAAGTCAGAAAACTAAAGTCGGTCTAGACGGACCACGCGTTTAGAGACCCTCTTAGGACCAAATAATTGGATATAGAAAAGAAGAATTTTTTTGCCTTTGAATATGAAACAGTTTATATCGGCTGCTATATTTATATGGGGACTAGGTAAGGTAATCTATTTTTTTCAAAATTTGAGAAAAATCTGTGCAATATTTTTGTTTTTAGATAGATTTAAGTGAAATTCGAAATTCGAGTGAAATTCTAGAAAATTTTATTTTTTCATTCAATTTAGAAATTTATGAATATTTAAATAGTATATGACACAGGGCGTGTCATATACAATTTAACTCATTCTCATTAACAGGTGTAACGATTTATTAGAAATATTTTATTTTATTTAATTTAATATATTTTTAAGACAGATTAAACATAAATTTAATCATTCTCAGCTTCTCAGCTTCTCCTCCATATGAACTACAACTATGCCGATTTACCTTCACGTATTAATATATAGATGACTAAGACATGTCCTATAGGGTTTATTTTTGGACTACTGATTAATGGGTGTATTAAATGTACACAAACCCAATTTAACCGAGATGTATGTGATAATTTGGATCTTAAGGCAATTTAAGTCGATATCATAGGGGTCATTTGCGTTCATGCTATGGCCGATAGAAGCTTATATACCAAATTTCATTAAAATATATTCATAAATTGGGTTTGTGTGCATTTAATACACCCATTACTCAGTAGTTCAAAAAAAACCCTACAGGACAGGTCTTAGTCATCTATATATTAATACGTGAAGGTAAATTTTTAGCTCCCTTTTTAAGCAATATGTGGGCACGGAGAAGTGTGAAAATTGACATAGTTGTAGTTCATATGGAGGAGATGCTGAGAATGATAAAATTTATGTTTAATCTGTCTTAAAAATATATTAAATTAAATAAAATGAAATATTTCTAATAATTCTAATTAACGGACGGACGGACCACATAGTGGTACAGGGTATAAAAATGTAATCGAACAAATTAAAAATTTTAATTTTCGATTTATGTAAAATTATAATTTTGGGTTATTACAAAGCAGTTGACTGTATACTTAAAAAAATCAAAAAAAAACTCTCTAAATCAAACATTATAAAAACAAAAACTAAAAATTGTTAAAAAATATATATTATTTTTAAAATGCTATTTTACAAAATCTAACTTTTTTTTTATTTTTAATTGTTCAAAACTCTTCTGAAGTTTTCTTTCTAATTCTTATTAATTATATTAAAATAAGACAAAAAATAATATAAAATATGATCCCATTTATTTTGTTTTTATTTTTATTAAATTTTTTTAAATAAAAAATTTATTAAAAAATTTTGAAATCTCACTTAATATAAAAACAAAAAAATTTGATCCAAATTTTTTTTTGATTTCAAGATTTTATATTTATTTGTGTGAATTGTTTTGTTTTTTAAATAAAACAAATATTTCGTTTTTTGATCGAAGCATTTTTAAAACTTGCTCACTAGATCGCTTGCTGGATCAATAAACATATTTCAGAGTTTTTAATCGAATAATTGACAACCCTACTTTGAACTGATTTATTAGTCTAACAACAAAGCAAGTACAGTTAGTTTTTTTTCGACGTTCGTTGCTTCTTTTCAGAGTAATTGTAATTTGAAACATTTCAGAAGAGTTTGAAGTTTATGGCCTAATTTTTCTTTTTTTCCAAAAAAAAAAGTTCAAAATATTTATAAGGAATAGTTACTTAGCAAAAATGCTGGATGTTATATGTCTTTTTTTTAATGCTAAAAGATTTCAAAAAGTGCTCAATTGGTATTATAGAAGATAAATTTAAACTTTAATTTCTGTATGCTTCTTAATTCAGTGCAAAATTATTTCCATTTTATAAAAATAGGTTTTGATTATATATAATTTATATGACAGCATGTTAATAATATAATTTGTAACTATTAAACATAAACATTTATTTAACATGGTGTTATAAAACCAGACATATATTAATACACTTATGCCGGTTTTCTCAATGTATCGCCAAACTGCCTGTTAGTTAACCAGGACATAAATTTATTGGACCGATAAACTGCCGGTTAACAATTTTGGTTTTCTCAATGTACCGACAAAAACATTATTTTCAGTTGGCAATGTCTCTCAAAATACGTATGAAAGTTAGGAGAACTATTTTCAGTTGGCAATGCCTCTCAAAATTGATATGAAAGTTGGGAGAATAATTTATCTGTACGATAAATAAATAACTGGCAGATGAGTGCCGATTAGCTTTGCGACAAAATAGAAGCAAACCAGACATTGAGAAAACCAAATTTCTTTAATCGGCAGTTTCTCGTTTGGATAAAATATAATCGCCTATTGAGAAAACGGGCATTAGTCATAAATGCAAAAATGTGCAAAAATCAAAGAACCACTGATTGCCATTTTTATTGTTATTATCTATCTAAAAAAAGTTCTTATAATAACTTTATCATGAAATATTATTGGAATACAAAACAAATGGTTCCTTTGTAATCGTTTAAGTAGATGTTGGCACTGCTTAGTCAAAACTTTTAAAATAATTCGTCCAGACATATAAAAATTTCAGTATTTTACGTTCTAAAAGTATAAATTTAATTACTTTACCAGCAATTATATTACCGTTTACAACGCTTTGCCTATTTCTTTCTTCCTGACTAGGTATTAAATAATGTGGTAAAGGTTGTATATTTTAGCTCAGTGTTTAAGTTACTTTATCTCGATTTGATTGAACAAAACAAACAACGAGAAAATTACACTGATAAGCATTGACGGAATGCGGGCATTTCGTAAAAATTTACTGAAATTCATATATTTCCGATAGTAACATTTTAAAATTACATCATGTTTAATTGTTTTTTGTTTTTTTTTGTTTTTAATTTGTTTGTTAAGAATTGTTAAAGCAATAAGAAACAAAAGATTTCCGAAATTATATATTTTCAGTTTGAAATTAAAATTAAATTTTATGTTTGGAGGCTTCCAAAAATGAAAAATTGAAATTTGTATAAAATGAAGAAGAAATTTCAATTATTTTTTTAATAAAGCAAAGAAATATAGAACAATTTTGTTTTTGATCCTTTTGGAATACTTTTTGTATTAAATTGATCCTGGATATACGAGGGCGGTCCCAGAACAGCCGCACCTGATAGCTCGATACACTTTTCCCAGCGATATTCAAAAGCTTCGATACCCTGTTTATAGTAAGACCTGTCTAGCTCCTTAAGGGCGGGGTAAGGTTTAAAACTCAGATTAGGGCCTAGCTCGGCTTTAATATTGGTTGGACTGAGATCTTTCAAATGAAAATAGCTCTAAAAAATAATAAAAATTTTGGTGCTTTGAAACTTTCTGTGATCAAGCTATACCTAGAAAAATATTCTAAATCACTGTAAATAACTGAGGATTTGAAAAATATTCCTAGGGGATCCAGTCAAAGTTTGTTTCATCCTAGCCTGCATTTGTAAATAGTTTTATAAGTGATTTAAAGTATATATACATATATATTTATTCCTATTTATTCCTGAGAGGAACATAGAACAATTTAAATATACCGGTTATTTAAACACGATACCGGTTATTTAAACACAATTTTGTTTGTAATGATATTAACAATATTTTGACTCCTCATAAATTATATTATATATTCATATTCTTTGGACAGTGCATGGTAGTCCACTCACATTAAAAACTTATTGACTTACAGCAAGTTTCAGGGCTCTCACCATCATACAACTTCATATGTTTTACTTTGAATGAAAGGTGCCACGCTTTGTGGGAAGATCCCGTCTATTTTTGCTTTGACTGCATAGATTAATAACTTATGAAGTGACATAAAGTTTCAAGGTTCTCACTATCATAGTACCCCAGATATTTGATGATAAATATTAAGTCTATGTGGTAGGTGCCACGCCCACTAACTCGATCCCGCTTATTATCGCCATGACTACTTGAATCCGTATATAGACTCACATACAATTTCAAGGCTCTTGCTTTCATAAAACTTTAGATATTATACTTTGCACGGAAGGTGGCACGCCATCTTGCACGGTACCTCCCAGTTTTGGATCGACTACGCACAAAAAAGTTTAAAAACTCTCGCTATTACAGTACTCCAGATATATGATGACAAATATTTATTTTGTTTGGAAGATGCCACGCCATCTTCCAGATACCGCCTGTGTCGAAAAAACCAAAAGAGCTTGGACCGCACTTATATTGGTAATCTTAATTCGGTCTTATGGTTCCAGAGATCATTCTTTAGAAACAAATTTATATATAAAGATATTTATATATAAAGATTTACTGAATTTTCTCAGCGAAAATGATTTCAAGCTCATTAAAGTCTGAAGAAGAAGAAGACTTCTGTAAAGGCCCCGATGAAATCTCAATAAGTAATAATAACTGCACTCATTTCGAATCGGAGTGATTGAGCACTCTAATCAAACAATCTTTTCTATACGTTTTATAATCTAAAGCTGTTTTTTAATTTTTAATACAATTGAGTTTGAAAATTTTTTTCAGGCTCAAGATCAAATGCTTTTACTTTAAAATGAAGTAAAAAACATTGGCACATTTGTTTGAAAAATTGATCTATATTCTGCATGACAGGTTATACAGCTGTTTCGGGAAGAGTCACCAACCCTCATCAGTAACCAAGCAAATAGTTTGTTTGGTAAAAAGTTAATTCATATACCTTTGCTGTGAAACCAATGCAATGAGAATTCAAAGCAAAGAGTTATACTATTAAAGATAGAACAACTTTGGAACAAATGTTTTTGTATATGTGTATGCTTTTTCCTACTACAATAGGATCAAAAACAATATTTTTACATCTATAATATTAATAGGCTAGGCGATTTCTTGTGACTGATGTTTTGTTCTACCGTTTTATCCCGATTTTGACCAAACGTATATTATTTGAAAGGTATTTCTTTTTAGCCGTTTTGCAGATTTACAGATTTTTAAATTTTTTCCTTTATTTTGAGTAAATTACATTTAAAGTTGCTACTAACATATACATAAAATTATACAATGCTATGTGTGTGTTTATTAAATTTGTTAATGCGTTTGTAATAAAAATGAGTTTGTTTTTTGTGTTGATTTGTGAATTGGCTATAATTGATTAGCATACTTTTAGGGTCTTTATTTAATTAAAAAACAAAATTTCCTAGAATTTGCACTCAAATTTTGAGGGCTGGAATCTGCTAGTTTGTATATATATATAAAAACTTCTTTTCACCATATTTTGCCATTTTTAACAATTTCAATAAAGAATATTCATCTGGATTTTTTGATGTTATTCCATTTTAAGCATGTAGAACACGAGTCTTTTGGAAATATACGCTTATATTTTAGGTTTAAACCAAATCCTTTAGTCAGAGATTCAGTGTATTCAGTAATACAACAAAATAATTTTGGACGTATTTTTGCCTTCAAAACAAAATCGGTAACAAGGCTTTCGCTTTCCCCGATTTTGTGTTTTTATATCCTCCACATCACTGTGCAGAGGGTACATATCAGTTTGTTATTCCGTTTGTAACACATCGAAATATAAATTTGCGATACCATAACATATATATATTTTTATCATTATAACAATTTGAGCCGATATAGCGATGTCCGTCTGTCTGTCTGTCTGCTGAAATCAGGCTAATTCCCAAAATAAACCATTTACCTAGTTAAAGTAAGGATAATATTGTTGGTATTGAAAATGGGTTGGTATTGAAAATTGCTTGGTATTGAAAATGGGGTAAATTGGGCGTCATTGTGCCAAGATATGGCCTGTAAAAATGCTATAAAATTTCATATAAAAAACTAAGAATAATGAAAAATGCTAATAAAATGTGAACGAATGGTTTCTCGATGAGAGTAAGAGAATAAAATGATGGTTACATGTAATTGTATGTATTTATATTTATGCTGATTGCATTTAATAATTACTTTCAAATAAACAAAAGCATGAAAATACCTAAAATTTTTGTTAATTATCATATTAATTTTAAGCATCATTGCAAAATATTTAGCCATAATAATGTGAAATCAAACCGAATCCTATACTACATTACGTTTCCACTAGTTAAGATAGGTTGGATCAGCTGATTCGTCACATTACAATTACGCCAGTCTTAACAATACGCTAAAAGTTACGTAAAACTTATTCCTTTCCCCCATTGTAAACAGTATACATTTAAGGTTGTAGTGCATTTTCGTGCACGTGGAGTAGGATGCAAGTTCGAAATCCGAGAATTGTACAAATTTTCTTAACGTTTTAATTTATTAAATATTTTCAACAAAATCCAAGTTGGTCCAACAAAAAGTTTGTGAAAGAATGAAATGCCGTCAAACTGTTTCCAATGTTATAAGAAAGTATCAGCTGAATTTGAACATTGATATGAAACCTGGTTCAAAAAGAAAGAAATGTCCACGTGATGCTTGTAAGGCCAAGAAAATAGAAAGCATATTGAAAATAGCTCCCAACATATCCGGTAGGAAAGCTGCCCAGTAATCTCAGTGCTTGGACTAGTTGTTGCGAAAAGTTGAAGCCACTATAGCTGTGATATTATACGAAGTCCAAAATGTTCCAGATAGGAACGCTGCAAAAATTTTGAGGCCAAGAATAGAGTATGGAAATTGAAATCATGTTTCATAAAAAAATACTCCAGCTGCATAATGGACGACGAAATGTATGTTGGTTTAGATTTTTGGTAGCTTCCGGGTTAACATATTTATGTTGTTAATGCTCGGGAAGATAAGTTTAGGACCCCAAAGCAGTCAAAATATCGATCAAAACTGCTGGTATAGCAAGCAATTAGCAGTTGCGGCAGAAGAAGCAAGTAATTTGTGTCAACTGGCTCTATAAATATCTAAATTCATATTAAAAGGAGTGTTTACAAAAAAGACTGCTGCCTTTCATAAGCCGACACAATGTGTCCCTGTATTTTTGTTCCGATTTGGAAACTTGTCACTACGGTAAGAAAGGTCGGGAGTGGAACAAGATAAATAACTTGGTTTTTGTACCAAGGGAGGAACGCTTAGGCAGGTTCAGAGATATTGAGCTCTTGTGAAAATGGAGTTTAAGAGCACAAAAAAGTGTCCCAAATGTAAAAGATTTTAAACAGAGATGGACTACCTGTTTCAAAAAACTGACGGAACCACTATAAAGTCCCTGATTCTGATTAGACCTAGAAAACTTATATTTTTTAAACTCTTTCTTTTAACTCATAATCTCTGCCGTGGGGCAACCCCATTCCCCTTATCCAATTGATCTGAAAATTGGTCCATAGTCTTGTTGTGATTAAAGATTAATTTTGGGGTAGTCACGCACAGTCACGCAAAGCCACGCACAGTCGCGGAGTGATCTAAATGTCATTTCCCCTCATCCGATCGATCTGAAACTTGGTCCATACACTTGCTGTGAAAAAACATTAACTTTGACTTAGTCACGAACAGTCACGGAGAGACTTAAAACGGATTTCCCCCCATCCACTCAATCTGAAATTTGGTGGATATACTTGCTGTAAAGAAAGATTAACTTCGACATAGTCACGCACAGTCACGCATAGTCACGCACAGTCACGGAGTGATTTAAACCCCATTTCCTCTTATCTGATCGATCTGAAACTTGGTCGATAGACTGCTGTGAAAAAAGATTAACTTTGACATAGTCACGCACAGTCAGGCATACTCACGCACAGTCACGGATAGATTAAAACCTCACTTCCCCTCATCCGATCGATCTGAAACTTTGTCCATAGACTTGTTGAGGCCAAATATTATTTTTAAGATAGTCACACACAGTCACGCACAGTCACACACAGCCACGGAGTGACTTAAACCCAATTTCCCCTCATCCGATCGATCTGAAACTTTGTCCATAGACTTGTTGTGGCCAAAGATTAATTTTAAAATAGTCACGCAAAGTCATGCACAGTCACGGAGATTTTAAAAACTCATATGCATAAGGAAAGAAAGAGTTTCAATAAAAACTTTGTTTTTATGGGTTGTATTATTGTAAGCATTAATATTATTTCAATTAAATAAAAAAATCAAAACTCTAGGTTTCAATGGTTTCCTTATTATTACATTTTATATATATTAAGGCTTTTCGATCTCTCTCTTTAATTTCTAAATTGTTTTACATAATCATGGCCGAATGCTTAATTTCCGAAACCTTTCTGATTAAAAAAAAATCACACAATAGTTAAGATTTTAAGATTTTATTATTTCTTTTTCGCCACAACACACACCAAAAATTTCATAAATTTATATCCTCTGAACTGTTAACTGCCTTAATTATTGATAAAGTTAAGGTGCACCCGCCAAATGTTTGTTATTTATTTATTTCAGAAGACATAACATTTCTAAAATGATATAATATTGTTATAAATATGTTTTTAATAACATGGCTCGTATATACATACATACTTATTAAATTAGAATATATTTTTTCTGCAAAAATTTATATACACAAAAACGAAACATGCTGTGAATATGCTAGAGAAAGGTCATAAACACCCTACAAAAATAAACTTGTGTATTTTTAATAGGTAGACAAAAGACAAATTAAAAAAAGAAAATATAAAAAATATTTAAAACAAAATCCTAAAAAATTTTGTTTTGGCTATAACGTAATGTCTAGTGGCCAAAAGCAACATACATACATCATACGTTTACCCAGCAAAAAATATGAGAAGTGTTTATAATACATGCAGAGATTCTTCTAGAGCTTTTTAAAATAAGCTCCAGAACAATTAGCTTCAGTAAAAGCTTTGATTTCATCGATAAACTAATGGGAATTGACTCAGATTGGTGGTTGAACGTTTAAGATATTTTTGGATAAACATATAACTTTTATCGCTAGTTTATAAATGGAATTTAAAGCCACAAACTGACTAGGTGGTCTCTATAGTTAATAATCACATCATGGCAAACATTTTATTATACAAACACGCAAATAAATATGTATTTAAAAAAATGACAATGTGAGCACTAATGTTTTGATTTTGTTCTATTTATTTGCAGGGTTTTTGGTTGAAAAGTCTTCATCATGGGGGACATGTTCCGCAGTGAGGAAATGGCGTTATGCCAAATGTTTATACAACCAGAAGCGGCATATACTTCTGTTTCGGAATTGGGTGAAACCGGTTGTGTACAATTTCGTGATGTAAGTTGGAAGAAAATTTAAAATAGGAAATTGGTTTCAGAAAAAGTACTCCAAAATTTTAGGGATATAATTTTTGCATCTCGTCAGATTTTAAAATTTTATAAATTTTCCAAAAATATCCAGTAACAATCTTTTTTTGATATTTTACCTCATTTGCTCAAAAACTTGACGCTGTGGAAATATTTGGAATACAGATATTCACTAGAATAAAGTTAGAAAAGCAAAGTGAAAAATATAATAAATAATAAAGTATAATGTGGAGAAAAAATAACACATTGCTCTGTAGATTGTGTGGAGAATCCGAATAACGACATATCGACCAACAATATTTGATAAACATTAGACAGTTGATTTTCCCCGGAAACAATAGTCGCAAAGTTCTGATGAAGCCGTTCCCCATGTTCTTCACTTAAATTACCCAAAATAAGGGGGGAAAATCAAGGTTGTTTACTAAAAAGTTTATTTTCGTGCGGTCCATTAAAAATATCTTAATATATAAAAGTTTACTTAGTCTATTGTAATAATCATTTAAACAATTATACCTTTTACACGTGTACCATAGCTGCACTATGTGGAGCGTTGGAAGCATTACTTTCAATGGCACGAGTAGAGTATTCTCAATGCTATCCTGCCCAAGCTGATGACCGAAACGTGGCTGCCATTAGTGGTCGGTTTAATGAAGAACTCAGCGCCGACTTCCCAAAGACACAAAAAACATTGGAGAATGGCGAACCCCTTTTTCAAACTCATGATATTGGCAACAATTTTAAGGTCGGAACAAATTATTTTTTGAGAATTTTTCTCTAAAAAATCATTTTTATTTTATTCTGAAAACATGATCTCAATTTAATTTTTAATTAGTTTTAATTTCTGTTTGTTACATAAATTGTTCTATTCTGAAATTTATTAGAAGTTCACAAGAACATGAAAGGATTCACATTTTATAGTATTTAATTTTTTAAACTTAATCCTGATAAATTAAAATAAAAACAATGTTCATTTCCAGAGATCGTCCTCTTTCATTTGATACCCGTAATTATATATGGATGGAAATATTTGAATTAAATTTTTAAAATTTTTGTGTCCCTAAAACTTTAAAGTCCTTTAAAAAGGAAAAAAGATTAAAAAATGTTCAAGTCCAACAAGTACTGTCCAATATTTTACTAACCTTGATTGCTTTATCGTTCAAAAATTTTTTTTTAAATATTAATTATAACTAGTATAGCCCAGCACTCGAAATTCGAGTGCAAATTCTAGGAAATATTATTTTTTCATTCAATTTTTGTCTTCCAATGTTTTTTAATCTATATATATATAAAAAATGTATGAATATTTAAATGAGGCTAAAGGTATGTTTATCAATTTTAGCAATTCTCAATTCAACACAGAGCGTGTCATATACAATTTAAATCATTCTCATTTACAGGGTGTAACGAATTATTGGAAATATTTTATTTTATTTAATTTAATATATTTTTAAGACCGATTAAACATAAATTTTATCATTCTCAGTTTCTCCTCCATATGAACTATAACTATGCCATTTTTCACACACCTCCGTGCCCCCGTATTGCTTAAAAAGGGAACTAAAAATTAACCTTCACGTATTAATATATAGATAACATTTTTTAAGGCTTAATTAATAAAGCTATAGGAACACAATTGAAGTATGTGGTAAAGTATACATAAGGCTTCATTCAACATATATTGTTTTGGGAAAAATATATAGGAAATTTTCAAGGATATGAAAGAATGAAATTTTCTAAGGATATTATTTAAAATTTTTCATCCTGAAAAATGCAAGCAAAAATTGTTTTAATTTCTGGAGATTATCCCTCTTTCATTTGATATCCATACTGATACAAACTGAAGGATAAAATTATTTAAATACATTTTAAAAAATTTTTATATCCTTAAAATTTTAAAGTCCACTAAAAAGGAGAAAAATTCAGAAAATGAAAACTGAGAACGCAGTTTTGCGTTCATATTTTCGACTTATAGTTTGATTACAAAGTTTACGTGGGCACACAGGCAGACGGACGGAAGGACGGACATCGCTAAATCGACTTCTGAGCCGATCGCTATAATAAAAGTCCAATATTTTTTGTAGATACAAATATCAGCATTAAATCTTTATACTCCGACCACAGAGTGTTATGGGGTATAATAAGGAAGGTGTGCGGGACATCCCCGGATTCATTTTAAATGATCCTTTTTGTAGTATTGATTTGATTTAAAGCTGTTAGACTGTTAGTTTAATTGAAACTCCAAAAACTCAACCTAAGACTGTTTGTCTTGTGTTTTGTGCTCAGTGAACTAATTGAATTATCGTAATTAAGAAGGAAAATGGGATACTGTATTCAAACGAGTCAGAAGCCACTATGCTCTTCAGTTACAACCATAACTTATTTCAGTCCCGTGGATAAGAGTAATGAGGAACTAATGGATAAATTAGACTTTCTTCTATAAAGCCCGTCTCAATATCAGTGGACATCATCGTGTATGGAATCTTCAAAGACTTAGGAGACAAAGATTAGACTCGAAGATATTGAGGCCACGTTGAATTTGTTACATTAAAATATATTCATTTAAAAAATTCATTTGAATAGTTTTTTCTGTCCCTATAGTGAAATAAAATCTAATTATTCTTTCATTCTCTTCCTTACAGTTAAACTCCGGAGTAAATGCCTTCCAACGTAAATTCGTTACCGAAGTACGTCGATGTGATGAATTGGAACGTAAGATACGTTACATTGAAGCCGAAATCAAAAAAGATGGCATCACTTTACCCGATATTTTCGACAATATACCCAAAGCCCCTAATCCAAGGGAAATAATAGACTTGGAAGCTCATTTGGAGAAGACCGAAAATGACATTTTGGAATTGGCACAAAATGAAGTCAATTTGAAATCGAATTATTTGGAATTAACCGAATTACGTAAGGTATTGGAAAATACCCAGGGATTCTTTTCCGATCAGGAAGTTCTTAACTTGGATTCGAGCAATCGTGGTGCTGGTGGTGTTGTAGTCGATGATGCTACAACTGCTCAAAACCGCGGTCGTTTGGGTTTTGTAGCCGGTGTTATAAATCGTGAACGTGTATTCGCCTTTGAACGTATGTTGTGGCGTATTTCACGTGGTAATGTTTTCCTTAAACGTTCCGATTTGGATGAACCTTTAAACGATCCCAGTACTGGCCATCCTATATATAAGACCGTGTTTGTGGCCTTCTTCCAGGGTGAACAATTGAAGAATCGCATTAAGAAAGTGTGCACAGGTTTCCATGCCTCTTTGTATCCATGCCCCAGTTCTCACACCGAACGTGATGAAATGGTTAAGGGTGTACGTACTCGTTTGGAAGATTTAAAATTGGTTTTAAGCCAAACTGAAGATCATCGTAGCCGTGTTTTAGCTACCGTCTCAAAAAATTTACCTTCATGGTCGATAATGGTTAAGAAAATGAAGGCCATTTATCACACCTTGAATTTGTTCAATATGGATGTTACAAAAAAGTGTTTGATTGGTGAATGTTGGGTACCCACTAAGGACTTGCCTGTGGTACAGAAGGCCTTGTCAGATGGTTCGGCTGCTGTCGGCAGTACCATACCATCGTTTTTGAATGTTATTGAGACAAATGAACAACCGCCAACATTCAATCGTACTAACAAATTTACACGTGGCTTCCAAAATTTGATCGATGCTTATGGTATTGCCTCCTATCGTGAGTGCAATCCCGCCCTATACACATGCATTACATTCCCCTTCTTGTTCGCTGTGATGTTTGGCGATCTGGGTCATGGTTTTATTTTGACTCTATTCGGCGGTTGGATGTGTCTGTGTGAAAAATCTTTAAGTCGCACAAAGGGTGGCGAAATTTGGAATATTTTCTATGGTGGTCGTTATATTATCTTACTCATGGGTCTATTCTCTTGTTATACTGGTTTTATATATAATGATGTTTTCTCCAAATCTATGAATCTCTTCGGTTCCACATGGATGATACGTTATAATACCTCAACTGTTTTAACGAATCCCTCACTGCAATTAAATCCTGAATACCATGTCGAAGGTGTTTATCCTATTGGTATGGATCCGATTTGGCAAATGGCCGATAACAAGATCATCTTCTTAAATACCTACAAAATGAAGCTCTCCATCATTACTGGTGTGATACATATGGCCTTCGGCGTTTGCATGTCTGTCGTTAATTTCGTTCACTTCAAACGTATCTCCAGCATTTTCTTGGAATTCCTACCACAAATTCTTTTCTTGATTCTGTTGTTCGGCTACATGGTGTTCATGATGTTCTTCAAGTGGGTTCAGTATACTGCCAAAACCGATTTTCAACCTCATACTCCCGGTTGTGCACCATCAGTTTTGATTATGTTCATTAACATGATGTTGTTTAAGAGTACACCACCACCAGATGGTTGCAAAGAGAAAATGTTCGAAGGTCAAGAGGATATTGAGCGTACCTTTGTGTTCGTTGCGTTATTGTGTATTCCTTGGATGTTGTTGGGTAAACCATTGTATATTAAATTTACACGTAAAAATAAGGATCATGTAAGTAAAGTTCAAGATATTATTATTAATTCAATGTTAAAATCAGTGGTTTTTTAATACATAATATATATATAAAAAAAAAAAAAAAAATATGTTAGCTTCAATCCCAAAAAAAAAAAAAAAAAAAAATAAAAATGCAGCTAAAATTTTAAAAGATTTGTAGCACTATTTATATTGAAATTCAAATGAAGATGATATTTTTCTAATTAATTGAATTATTTTTCGTTCAAGTCAAACCAAAATGGCGAATTAACTGGTAACATGGAATTAAATGAAGGTGAAACTCAATTACCAACTGGCGCAGAAAGTCACGATGGTGGTGCTCATGGCCATGATGATGAGCCAATGAGTGAAATTTACATTCACCAAGCTATTCACACTATTGAATATGTGCTCAGTACCATTTCTCACACAGCCTCATATTTGCGTTTGTGGGCTTTGTCTTTGGCTCATGCTCGTAAGTATTAGCAAATTTTTAAATATTTTTAAATCTATACAATAACTTTTCTTTTATATGCAATTCAGAACTATCTGAAGTATTGTGGAATATGGTATTGTCATTAGGTCTTAAACAAAAGGGCTATGGCGGCGTTATATTTGTGTTCTTCATTTTCGGTGCTTGGTGTCTTTTCACTCTGGCCATTTTAGTTATGATGGAAGGTTTATCTGCCTTTTTGCATACTTTACGTTTGCACTGGTAATTATAGCGTTATTTTCCTATATCAATTCAGAATAAAATTCTTAAATCTATTTTCCAATTCCAGGGTCGAATTTATGAGTAAATTCTACGAAGGTTTAGGTTATGCCTTCCAACCATTCAGTTTTAAACAAATTTTGGATAGTGAAGAAGAGGAATAAGTTTTATTATCCATTTATTCCAATATTCCAGTATTGTAGTACTCTTCCCACTTATTATATATTTGTTATTTCTAAAAAACTTAATTTTTCATATTAAATTTTTCTGTCTAATTTTAATTTTGTTTGTTATTCGTTAAAGTTTATTGATATTATCGTTACAAAAAAAAGCAATATACATTTTATTTAAGATTCTATTTAATAAAATCATATTAAGAAGAGATCAGCAAAAATATGGAATATTTTTATAATTAAAAATCTTTTATAGCGGACACTTTTATAAGAACTCCTAACCATAGAAAATTCCAGATGAATTAAATTAAAATATTAGTGAAAATCACACAAAAAAAATATCAGCGGATTCAACTTAAGGAAAATCCACAAAAAAAAACAACTAAGAAAATTATAGTTCAGTCTATACTGGATAATCGTTAGACTAATGCATAAATTTAGAGAACTAAATTAAGACTAATTTGACATTGAAAACAAACAAGAGCGTTAAATTCGGCTGCGCTGAATCTATAGCCTTAACCTGCTGTGTCTTAAAATCAGTGTTATAACCAATGTTGGGTACGGTTACCATTTTAATACAGTTACTTAACCTTTAAGTTCTAATACCATTTATATATATAGTTATTTGTTTTTTTTTTTACCAATATTTCTTATTGTTTTTTTATATAGACCAGCCAAGCCATGGCCAAACTTTTCGACTGACGGGCCATTATCCAATTAGAAAATTACTCGGGGGCTAAAAAATTTTTTTTTCTGAAAAGCTGAAATAAAGTTAATTAAAATTTTTAGTAACTAAATAGTCAAACTTAATAGAAAATCTTTAATTAATGTGATAAAAATAGTTGTTTAGAATTTTTGCTTAATTTTTCAAAATCTGGATCAAAATTACTTGTTGAAATTCTCAGTATTGCATACAAATGTTCATCACTTATCCTAGATCGCGATGGACTTTTACTTAGGTTCATTATAGCGAACGTTTGTTCTTTATTTAGAATACGATAAAAATTTAGAAAGTTGTCCATTTGATGATTAAGTAAATCTTGCATAGACGCATCACTTGTAAATCAATAATTCCAACTGAATATCACTTGAAGCACTCTCGACATTAGTAGGAAATGAATTGCGAATAATTGACAGATCATTTTCAATTATACGAAAACAATCAAATCTTCGATTAAATTCATTTGTTAAAGCAGGAACATTGTCAGCAAAAAGCTTAACTTTTTCTTGAGAGACATCCTGAAATCTTTTAACCATAGGAAAATGATTAAAATTTTTTCCTATAAATTCTGTTCAAAAAGTCTTAATTTTATCTTGAAAGAATTTAAGCTTTGTATCATATATTGAGCATAAATTTTTTGCCTTGCAAAACTTTATTTAATTCATTAAAATGGTACAATAGATCGACTGAAAAGGCAAAATCGGAAAATCGGCCATGATGAATCATTAACTCAGGAAAGTCTTCTTTTTCGTGTAATATTAAAAAAGTTATAATTTCTTCTTTAAGATCCCATACCCTTCGCAGAACTTTACCTAAGCTTAACCATCGCACATAGTTGTGGTATTATATATCTGATTATTCAGCGTCGAGCTCTTCAAGCAAAGATATAAATTGTTTGTGTCTTAAACCTTTTAATCGAAGAAAGTTTACCAGTTTAATTATAACCTTAGTTACGTGCTCTATTTTCAATACAAATTTACACCATGAGTGTTGATGTATAATACAGAGAGTCACAATGAGCTGTTTATTTGGACCAGTCATGTGAACCTTGTCTTGAATTCTTTTCAGCAGGCGGATATTTGAAGCCGTTAAGTTTGAGGATCCATCGGTATTCACATTAACAAGATTTTCCCATTTAATAATATTTTTCTTTTAGTTCCTAATTTTAATACTCTTTTTGTTCAAATTTTAATATTCTTTTTGTCGAATTCTAATTCAACTTCCAAGTTCCGAAATTTTAGTTTCGTTTAGTTCCAATTTTTTTTTTTTCATTTATTTTCAAGTCTTTATTTTCTTTTTGTACCCCAAGTTTCGGTTTCACGTTCAATATTGATGCAATTCAAAAAACACCTCTCAATGATATAAATTGTACTAGAAGTTTTGGAAAAAAAAATTTTTTTTTTTTTTTTTTTTTCTGTTTTGAAACATCAAATTTAGAATTTTTATTAACTAAGCCCATATAAACTATGATTTTTCACTATACACAGCGGGCCATACAATATATGTTGGCGGGCCGTATACAGCCCGCGGGCCGTAGTTTGGCCATGACTGATATAGACTATTATGGTTCCATATAGAAAGAATTAACTTCTACTTGGAAAATTTTTTTTATTTTTTGTTATTATATTAGGCTTTCCATTGCTGGGTCATGCGTAAACGAGAAATGAAATCGGGTAATTTGTCCTACAATTAATGCCGGAGACTCATTTCACTTACAAAACATTGGTATTTTAAAATAAGCTGTTGGAATTCAAATGAAATGTGGCAATACCAAATCCACCAAAAACAAAACTTTGCTCTAAATCCATAGCAGTTAGAGATTACAACGCCAGAAATCAATGGCTGGGTTCTACATCTGCTAACCCCAAAGAAATAGAACTTTACAAATGTTTATTGAAAAATAAATACTCTGTCCTATCTAAAGGTAGGCCCACATATTGGTCAAGCTATCCAAGTAGAATTCCAGATTTTTCAGATTATGTTGTTTACGCTGGCATTTCTAGTAATCTATTAGATATTTTGGAAAATGACGGACTAAGCTCCGACCATTCAGTTCTTATAGTAAATCACAATACGTATTATTTTCCTGCCAAAGAAATGTATAAAGTTATTTTAAACAAAACAAATTTAATTTCGTATAAATACTACCCGAACTGAATTTAATCTTCTCAATTCAAAACTTTATAAAAAGTATTTAAATAATATGAAATTGTCAACTTCTCAGTAGACAAATCTGTTGCAATTAACAACTTTAGTAAATCGAGGATTTAACATCGGTCAACAAACTGATGTTATTTACACTGATTTCAGTAAAGCCTTTGACAAAGTCAATCACAATCTTCTCCTTGAAATATTACATCTAATGGGATTTACTACCAATGCTGTAAATTGGTTAGTCTTACCTTTTGTGCAGAAAAAAATGTGTTAGATTTAATGATATAAACTCTAAAAACATAATTGTAAATTCTGGTGTGCCGCAAGGTACCCACCTTGTACCTATACTATTCTCAGTCATCATTAATCTGTCGTATGTCATTAAATTTTGCAACGTTCTTACGTATGCTGATGATGTGAAAATCTTCATTAGTTATAAAAAACTATCAAATATACTTTCAACAAGATATAGACAGTTTTTACATGTGGTGTAAATTCAACCAGATGGATTTAAATATAACAAAATCATGCGAGTCCGATCACAGGGATATGTGTAAACATCTAGTAATTATAGATTTTTTTAAAATCGAACAGAAAGCGTCATCTATGTATCACTTATAGCAAACAACTGCAGAGGCTCTGCTAATATAAAAATATTTATTATTTATTATTTCAACTGGTTAATTTAAAATTTTTCACTTTTATTTTTAATTTTTCATTTTTTATTTTTCATTTGTTATTTTTTATTTTTAATTTTTAATTTTTAATTTTTAATTTTTAATTTTTAATTTTAATTTTTAATTTTTAATTTTTAATTTTTAATTTTTAATTTTTAATTTTTAATTTTTAATTTTTAATTTTTAATTTTTAATTTTTAATTTTTAATTTTTAATTTTTAATTTTTAATTTTTAATTTTTAATTTTTAATTTTTAATTTTTAATTTTTAATTTTTAATTTTTAATTTTTAATTTTTAATTTTTAATTTTTAATTTTTAATTTTTAATTTTTAATTTTTAATTTTTAATTTTTAATTTTTAATTTTTAATTTTTAATTTTTAATTTTTAATTTTTAATTTTTAATTTTTAATTTTTAATTTTTAATTTTTAATTTTTAATTTTTAATTTTTAATTTTTAATTTTTAATTTTTAATTTTTAATTTTTAATTTTTAATTTTTAATTTTTAATTTTTAATTTTTAATTTTTAATTTTTAATTTTTAATTTTTAATTTTTAATTTTTAATTTTTAATTTTTAATTTTTAATTTTTAATTTTTAATTTTTAATTTTTAATTTTTAATTTTTAATTTTTAATTTTTAATTTTTAATTTTTAATTTTTAATTTTTAATTTTTAATTTTTAATTTTTAATTTTTAATTTTTAATTTTTAATTTTTAATTTTTAATTTTTAATTTTTAATTTTTAATTTTTAATTTTTAATTTTTAATTTTTAATTTTTAATTTTTAATTTTTAATTTTTAATTTTTAATTTTTAATTTTTAATTTTTAATTTTTAATTTTTAATTTTTAATTTTTAATTTTTAATTTTTAATTTTTAATTTTTAATTTTTAATTTTTAATTTTTAATTTTTAATTTTTAATTTTTAATTTTTAATTTTTAATTTTTAATTTTTAATTTTTAATTTTTAATTTTTAATTTTTAATTTTTAATTTTTAATTTTTAATTTTTAATTTTTAATTTTTAATTTTTAATTTTTAATTTTTAATTTTTAATTTTTAATTTTTAATTTTTAATTTTTAATTTTTAATTTTTAATTTTTAATTTTTAATTTTTAATTTTTAATTTTTAATTTTTAATTTTTAATTTTTAATTTTTAATTTTTAATTTTTAATTTTTAATTTTTAATTTTTAATTTTTAATTTTTAATTTTTAATTTTTAATTTTTAATTTTTAATTTTTAATTTTTAATTTTGAATTTTTAATTTTTAATTTTTAATTTTTAATTTTTAATTTTTAATTTTTAATTTTTAATTTTTAATTTTTAATTTTTAATTTTTAATTTTTAATTTTTTATTTTTAATTTTTAATTTTTAATTTTTAATTTTTAATTTTTAATTTTTAATTATTAATTTTTATTTTTTATTTTTTAATTTTTAATTTTTAATTTTTAATTTTTAATTTTTAATTTTTAATTTTTAATTTTTAATTTTTAATTTTTAATTTTTAATTTTTAATTTTTAATTTTTAATTTTTAATTTTTAATTTTTAATTTTTAATTTTTAATTTTTAATTTTTAATTTTTAATTTTTAATTTTTTAATTTTTAATTTTTAATATTTAATTTTTAGTTTTTAATTTTTAATTTTTAATTTTTAATTTCTAATTTTTAATTTTTAATTTTCAATTTTTAATTTTTAATTTTTAATTTTTAATTTTTAATATTTAATTTTTAATTTTTAACTTTTAATTTTTAATTTTTAATTTTTAGCTTTTAACTTTGAATTTTGAATTTTGAATTTTGAATTTTGAATTTT
This sequence comes from Cordilura impudica, assembly GCA_963682025.1. NCBI lineage: Eukaryota > Metazoa > Arthropoda > Insecta > Diptera > Scathophagidae > Cordilura > Cordilura impudica. The sequence goes on along the minus strand of OY821517.1, from coordinate 168,170,857 downwards.
GAATTTTGAATTTTGAATTTTGAATTTTGAATTTTGAATTTTGAATTTTTAAATTTTCATTTTCCATTTTTCATTTTCCATTTTCTATTTTTCATTCTCCATTTTTCATTTTCTATTTTCCATTTTTCATTTTTCGTTTTCCATTTTTCATTTTTTATTTTTCATTTTTCATATTTCATTTTTCATTTTTAATTTTTTATTTTTTATTTTTCATTTTTATTTTTCATTTTGTCATTCCGTTTGTAATGCGTTGTAAGATGCATTTGCGACCCTATCTGTTTGTTGAAATTACGCTCATTTACAAAATAAACCTAGGTAAAATTATAATATTGTTTGTCATTATTTCGAGATGAAGACACCTTTAAAAAAAATTTAAAAATTCAGTGTGTTTGTCGTAATAATTTAGTACTAGTATAGCCCAGCACTCGAAATTCGAGTGCAAATTCTAGGAAATATTACTTTTTCATTAAATTTTTGTCTTTCAATGTTTTTTTTTATCTATATATAAATATATATAAATTTATGAATATTTAAATGAGCCTAAAGGTATGTTAATCAATGTTAGCAATTCACAATTCAACACAGAGCGTCTGATATAGAATTTAAGTTATTCCCATTAAGAGGGTGTAACGAATTATTAGAAATATTTTATTATCTTTAATTTAATACATTTTTAAAACAGATTAAACATAAATTTTATCATTCTCAGCTTCTCCTCCATATGAACTATAACTATGCCAATTTTCACACCCCTCCGTGCCCTCATATTGCTTAAAAAGGGAACTAAAAATTTACCTTCACGTATTAATATCTAGATTAAGTTTATGAAATTAAAAAATTGTTGCTTTTTAAAATATTTTGTTTACATCTGTTATAAATAGTGCAATAATTCCAGATACTAATGTAAACGTAAAACCGATGAGGAGGGTACCAAAGATTCTTCATAGCCGAATTTAACAATTTTGACAGTTAATCATTTTCGTACTCAATGGAAATGTTGGTACATTTCCGCAAGTGTTCGAAAAGTATTTTTAAAAATGCTTCGCCATAACCATTGCGTAGTTAATGAAGTGAGAAAAGCGTTGGTAAATATAGAATACGGCTCTGCTGTATTCTTGGATATTAAACAAACTTTCGATAATCTGGTATATTGGCATCTTTAATATAAAGTAACTTCTTCCCTTACTATTTAGCTCTTAACTCGTATCTGAAAGATAGTCATTTTTATGCAGAAGTAAACGAAGAAATTTCCACGTTTAGGACCTGTGCTTTACACTATTTTTACATCTGATATGCCTGTGCATGAAGATGTCTTTGTCGCTACATACGCTGATGATACTGCTTTAATAGCAAGAAACGCTTGTAAAGTGAAAGCCTCAGAACTAATCCAAAGAAACCTTATTTCAAGTTGGTTGAACAGATGGAATACATATGCAATAAGAAAATTAATACAAAATAAAGCTGTATGGTACGAAAACTGAATCTAACCACACTGCTCATAGGCCTGACTTTAGGTGAGTGTGTTAAAGCGCTGACCAAAAAGTGCAAGTACGAGTGTATGTGAAGGTACATGGTTCAAAACCTCACGGCCGCCCTAAGTAGAAAAAATTTTCATATAGAAATAATCTATTCAATTAAAACATAACAATTATCACAATGTTCAATAAAATCGCTGATGAAGGCTGAAATGCCAGAAACCGGTCCGATTAAGAATACAGTGCAGTTATGAATTTTTGAAATATATGCTTTCTTCTTCTTTACCACGCACCATTTAAACAAAATTAAAATTGCATATTAATTACAGTAGTAATTGCAATATGTCTGAAAAATGACGATAAATCTAACAAACAAAAAATTTTCTTCGCTTCAAAGCGTCATCTCAAATATATGTAAATTGCATATGTAGGTATGTACAAAAACCGTACATCACATATGACAACTCTTACGAAAACTGAGAATAGTGGAAATTAGAAGTATAAATGCAAAAAATATTCAAAATTCAAAAATAACAATTGTTTGTTTGGACAGAGTTGTATCTTCTGAAAATTAATACAAAGTAAAGCTGTATGGTACGAAAACTGAATCTAACCACACTGCTCATAGGCCTGACTTTAGGTGAGTGTGTTAAAGCGCTGACTAAAAAGTACAAGTACGAGTGTATGTGAAGGTTCATGGTTCAAAACCTCACGGCCGCCCTAAGTAGAAAAAATTTTCATATAGAAATAATCTATTCAATTAAAACATAACAATTATCACAATGTTCAATAAAATCGCTGATGAAGGCTGAAATGCCAGAAACCGGTCCGATTAAGAATACAGTGCAGTTATGAATTTTTGAAATATATGCTTTCTTCTTCTTTACCACGCACCATTTAAACAAAATTAAAATTGCATATTAATTACAGTAGTAATTGCAATATGTCTGAAAAATGACGATAAATCTAACAAACAAAAAATTTTCTTCGCTTCAAAGCGTCATCTCAAATATATGTAAATTGCATATGTAGGTATGTACAAAAACCGTACATCACATATGACAACTCTTACGAAAACTGAGAATAGTGGAAATTAGAAGTATAAATGCAAAAAATATTCAAAATTCAAAAATAACAATTGTTTGTTTGGACAGAGTTGTATCTTCTGAAAATTAATACAAAGTAAAGCTGTATGGTACGAAAACTGAATCTAACCACACTGCTCATAGGCCTGACTTTAGGTGAGTGTGTTAAAGCGCTGACTAAAAAGTACAAGTACGAGTGTATGTGAAGGTTCATGGTTCAAAACCTCACGGCCGCCCTAAGTAGAAAAAATTTTCATATAGAAATAATCTATTCAATTAAAACATAACAATTATCACAATGTTCAATAAAATCGCTGATGAAGGCTGAAATGCCAGAAACCGGTCCGATTAAGAATACAGTGCAGTTATGAATTTTTGAAATATATGCTTTCTTCTTCTTTACCACGCACTATCTAAAAGGTGATTGTTCTCCTAGTATTTTGCAATGGTGATCACTTAAATATTAAATATTATGTCCTGGTTGCTAGGTCAAAAATCAGAGTTAAGTCTGGAAAATAAAGTTATGCTCTATAAACCTGTCCTTAAAACCGCATGGACACATGACATACAACCTTAGGGAATCGCAAGCAACTCTAATATTGAAATTCTTCGACGATATCAGTCAAAAACTCTTCAGATGATTACAGATGCTCCTTGGTTTATGACAAATAACAATATCCACATTGACTTATCCATAACTAAAGTTTAGGATGAAATCAGAAGATTAGCTCTAAATAGTTAGAAAAATTTAGCAATCATTCTAAAGAGCTTGCAATTAGTTTATTATATTATTATGATGAGATTAAAATATTGAAAACTAACTTTATTTTTGCTCGAAAATAATTCTGCTCATCAAAATAAAATTATATATTGTTATTGCGGCTCGAAAACAAAAATCTAAAAATAAATTTTATTTTGTGACTTATGATAAAAAAAGTAAAACTGTTATGGTCTCTGAAAAAATCACAATTCTGAACTAAATATTTTTAATTTGGGCCGAATTTACCACTAGATTGTCAGAAGAAGTGTGCACACTTTCACTTTGAATTTACTTTTCTGCAGTTTTTGAAGCAATTGCATAAAAATCCCCCTCAAAAAGTATTTTTAAATGCGTAGATAATACAAATAATAAAATAAGCAAAGGAATCATCTTTTTTTCGTAGTTAATAATTAAACTAAACAAAATGATTAAAATTTTTAATTTAATGGTATCGATATAAAAGTAATTAAAAAAGAAGTGCACCGTGTTTCTACTTTTATTGCCACTGGTCTAAATTAAACTGAATTGTTAATTGATTTCTAATTTTCTATTAACGATTTCATAATTATAACTTCAAACTTGTGATAACAAAAAGTAATTTGTCTAATAACTGCAATGCACATTGGGGCTACTATATTGGACTGTGTCGAAAAATAAAAAAAATTAAAATGCGTTTTAGGCAATAAGTTGAATGTCATTTAATTGAAAACACTTTTCTACTTATAACCTAATAATATCCTTTTTCCAAAAGGGTTTTCATTCCTCGTTTTACACAAATTTTGTTTTTGGCGTTGAAACGGGATTAGGTGTGTCTTATATAATTCTAAATGAGCATTATTAAAGAATAAAATTTTAAGATCAATTAATTTTCATAATCGCTACAATATTGTATAAAACAGACAGACGTATTCGAAATAATGAGAACAGATGAAGTGAAAAAACTAGTTTTAACTAGTTTTAAGAGTAAGATTTAAAAATTTCACTTTCTATTAATTATTGTACATATGTCTGCTCAAACTCATTTAACTAATTGTAAAATCAGCTGTTCGAACAAATAAGAACAAATCATGTACAGTTTCAATTTGCTATCCATCGAGGAAATAAGAGAAAATGTGTGTCAGTTTGTTGCTTTGTGGTCCTAGCGTTGCTACTCCACGTGCAATTAGGTTAAGTGTACTTTTTGCACGTGTTTTAAGGTTAAGTTGAATTTTAAAAGTTCTTACTGAACAGCTTACCGTAACCTCCCTTGCGAAGGCAATGGTTGTATAGGGGAGCTAAGGCAGTTAACTCTGGAGTACCTTTTCCATTAAAATTTAGAGTACAAACAAAAAAAAAAAAAAAAATCATGTACTTCCCACACGTGAGAGAATTCCAAAGTCTAAGTGCAAATATAATTTTTAAGTTACCGTTAATCGTTTTTTGCTCTATCGAACAACGCAAGTTAATAAAAAAAAATTGCTCAGCGAAGGCAAAATGTTTGCGCTCAAATGGGGATTTCTTGGCGTTTCCAACGGAATGATAATAAATGCAAGGAACTGGTCACCAAAGATAGGCTTAGGAAAACCAGCAAAGGGCAGGACAATGCGATCAGGATCGTTACACAGATTAGAAATGAGTTAGACCTACCAGTTGCTACATCGACAATCAGGAAACGGTTGAATTCAGTCAATCTCTCGTCAATCTTTCCAAGAAAAGTACCTCTGTTGATAAAAATTCATCTAAATAAGAGACTTCAGTTTGCCATAAACTTTTTCAATGAACCTGAAACTGTATCAACGAAAAGTACACCGCCAAAAAAATTAAAGATGGCTGTCTCAGGCTCATGCGTTGCGTGTGCTTTGAGTGGAATGGTATTGGACCTACACCTCAAATCGTTGGGAAGATGGATGCCACCTACTACGTCAACAATATTTGGGAAGCCGTAATATTGCTTACGCTGAAGAGGAAATGCGTTTGCGATGGGTCTTCCAGCACGACATTAACCCAAAGCATACTTAAAAAGAAGGCGAAGCAGTAGTTCCAGGATCATAATATCAATGTTATAGATGGGCGGGCGCAATCGCCAGACTTCCTTCCAATAGATCATTTTTGGATGGATTTCAAGAAAGGTGTAAGAGACGCAAAAAAATTAGATGAGTTTGGCCAGAATTATTTGTATTTCTATAAAGCTAATAATGTTTACAATAAAATTAATAGAAAGCTATATTTTTAAATCCTACTCTTAAAACTTATTGGAACTCTCTGAATTTTTACTTCGCCTGGTCGTATTATTTATTTTGAAACCGTCTGCTTGTTTTTATACCCTATACCACTATGGGTATAATGACTTTGTGCTGATGTTTGTAACTACCAAAACTATTTCACCTAGACCCATCTTTTATTATACCGATCTACTCAGAATCACTTTATGAGTCGATTTAGCGATGTCCGTCCATCCGTCTGTGTGTCCATGTAAACCTTTTAATCAAACTACAGGTCGCATATATGAATGTATTTTGTGAAATTTGATGAACGCTATTGAAATTGGTGAAAATCGGTTTTTGTTCAGACCTAGTCCCCATACAAAAGACCCTTATGAGATCGACTTACATTGCCATAAGAGATCATATAGATCTCGGCCAAATTGGGTTTGGTTTACATCCATTAATCAGTAGTCCAAAAATATACCCTATAGCAAAAATATTGCACAGATTTTTCTCAAATTTGATTTGTACATGTTTATGCAAAGCATAGTCAAAATCGATCCATTTTTCGACCCAGTCCCCATATAAATATTGCATCCGATGTGAACTTTGTCATATCGGAAGGCAAAAAAATTAATAATAACTCACATTTGGGTTATGCTTATTTTCTATATCTAATTAGTTGGACCTAAAAGATGGGGTCTCTAAACGCATGGTATAGGGTATCGTCTAGACCGACTATAATTTTCTTACTTGTTCGAAAGATTATGATGTTTTTATATATATAACTTTTCAACGAACCCGAACACTTACGTGTTGATTTATCGCCGTTTTATATAATTCTGCCCCAATGTGCAATGTTAAACATTTATCGATGTCCATTCCTCGAAGGTGATATGAATTTTTATGAATTCAAATTGATTGATTTGTTTGGCTTATTTATCAATCATTTTTCAATTAATAATTGAAATTAAATCCCATTTTGTTTTTCTTAAAAAAAAGAAGTTTCTGAAATAATCCTACATAACACGAGCTATTGATAAAAAATAGTGTTAAATGCCCATCTCCAAGATAATTGGTGCCATAATTTTACCATTTTCATCATTTGATATATAATTATGATATTTACTAGAAATCAGTTGACTTGAAAAAGTCCAGCGGAAAAGTTGTAGTTAAAACGAGTTGGAGGGTTAAAAAAAAAAATACGGGTCCTTTTTTCTGATACGGAGTGTAAGTCTTAATTAGTTTCAATTGGATTCACAGGATTTTTCGATTTTTTTTGTGATTTTCTTTTAGTTTTAATAACGGCTTCATCATGGGGGACATGTTTCGTAGCGAGCTAATGTCCTTGTGCCAGCTTTTCCTGCAACCGGAAGCTGCTTATGCCACTATTGCAGAACTTGGAGAAAATGGTTGTGTACAATTTCGTGATGTAAGTGTACTAAAACAAAGCTAAAAGTGATAGTGATACAAAAAAAAAAAAAAAACAAACGGACTTCAGATTTTAATATATTGAAGAAATATATATTGGTTTACGTAAGGCCGGTATGGATGGATACTAGGGTTGTCAATTTTGTGCGATTAAACTTTAGTCTATTAAAAAATATAAGCATTTAATTTTTCAAAATCCTTCATTTATCGGTCACATAACGGATAATAAGAAAAATTACAAAATATTCGTATGCTAGGGTTGTCAACTATTCGATGTTAAACTTTAGTCGATTAAAAAATTAAGTATATAATTTATAAAAAATCTTCGATTAATCGAACAAATAACGAATAAAAAGAAAAATTGCAAGCCTAGTAGGTTGTAAATTATTCGCGTTTAAACTGTAGTCGATTAAAAATCTAAGCGGTTAATTTTTAAAAATACTTCGATTAATCGATGAAATAACGAATAGAAAAAATAATAGCACTATATTCGGATAATATGGTTATCAATTATTCAGGTTTAAACTTTAGTCGATTAAAAATTTAAGCGATTATTCTAATTGTTTTTAATATAAAAAAAAACAGTTAATACAAATAAACTTAAATAACCTTATTCAAAATAAATTGAGATCACGTTTCATATTTTTTATTTAAAGATACATTTCCAGCAAATTTTATAAAAAAACAAAAAAATTCAAACCTGTAAACATAATTCATACAAATTAGAAGATAAAAATGTTCAGAAGAGCTTTCAACACTTAGAAGAATTAGTTGAATATTATAAAAAAAAAATCTTTTTAAAGTTAAATGTATTATAATTTTCTTGCTCTTAAACTATTTGTGGTTTTATTTAGATATTTGGATAAAAATCTCACTTGTACTTAGTTGAGCTTGATAGGTGATACACTAAGAAGAGCATGATAAGGCATATCAAGTTTGTGTGTTCTCTTTTTAGATTTTTCTACGTATATCTGCTATGTAATAAGTCAAAATTATACAATAAGTTTCATCATAAATTTTTTTAGATTTTTTTTAATTGATTATTTTTCAGAAATAGCCATCATTGTATTTTAAATGTTTTTAAAAGTTATTCGATCAATCCGACAACTCTCTTATAACTACTAGACAATTGTGCCTTAAATACAATGTCTAAAGTGATTAAACGTACTGTCAGCTCATGTGTCGGAGCTTACATAAGTCTCAGCAGACTTTTTTCCACTATAAAATGCTTATAGTTTGAAAAAAATTTCTTTGGTGAAAAATAGCAACCTTATAAACATATGTTTTCAGTTTCGAGGTGCCACGAAATTTGTAAACATGGAAAAAATTGATCATCGTAATTTTATACATTCATTTGAAAGGCCTCAGTCCAACTAGTATTAAAGCCTATCTAGACTCTACTCTGGGGGAATCTGGTACTTCGTTTACGACCATAAAATATTGGGTGGAAGAGTTGAAACCTGCCCACATGAACTGCCAAGACGAACATCGTAGTGGTCGACCAATTGAAGTGGACAAGCCAGAAACGGCTAAGAAAATCCATAAAACGGCATTGTATGATCTGAAGGTGCGCGAGTTAGCTGGCGATTTTTCACCACAATAAAGCCGAGTTTTTGTATCGGGCTCCACCACTTCACATTTGAGGCAAAGGAATAGTCAAAACAATGAACTGAAATGGGAGAATTGAGTTCAAAAAACACGAAAGCCTGGAATAATTTTTATTGATTATCTTCAAAAAGGAAAAGCAATCAACGGTGAGTATTATGGTAACTTATCGCAGCATTTAAGTGATTAAATTAAGGAAAAAAAGACCGCATTTGGCGAAAGAGAAAGTGCTGTTGCATTAAGACAATGGTCAGTTCACACATCCACTGTTGCGATGGCCAAAATCCATAAATAAAAGTTCGAAAAGCTTCACCACGCATCTTATTCGCTAGACTTAGCTCCCTCGGATAATTTTCTATTTCCAAACTTAAAAAAATTGTTCGGTGGTAAAAGATTTTCCAACAATGAAGAGGTGAAATCTGTGGTAGATGGCTATTTTAAAGAGCTAGGCAGTTCTTACTATGAACAGGGTATCGATGCTATTAAAATAGCCAACAACATCAGACACCATCTCTTCATTTTTTGAAGTTTGGAAATAGAAAACTATTTGAGGGAGCAAAATCTGGGAATAAGGTGCGTGATGAAGCAATTCGGACTTTAATTCATGGATTTTGGCTATCGCAATAGTGGATGTGTGAACAGGTGCATTGTCTTGATGAAACATCACTTTCTTTTCTACCACTTTCACCTTATTTTCATCACTTAAACGGTGCAATAAGTTACCATAATACTCACCATAACCTTGCCTGCAGGTGGAACTGTCTTCGCTTGCTATGGCCACGATTCTTAAATTTTAGTCCACTGTTTTGATTGTTCCTTTGTCTAATCCATGGTTACGGTGAAATATTGCCAAACACTCTATTAAAACGTCCTCAAGACGCTGATTTTGTTCTATTGTGTTGGCTGAAAAAAAAAATATATTAAACAACGTGGCACCTTGAAACTTAAAACATTTATTTTATAAGGTTGGCACTTTTCACCATTTGTTTTTTCAAACTACTTTCGTCATATATGTACGTCAGGTCGGGTTGTTTTGGGACCTACTTTGTATCTTTGAAAAGACTATATTGGTTCCTGTTGAAAATATAAGTTATAAGTTATATTTATTGAGCCTTTTTAATACAATAATAGAAACTTAAACATAAAAATAACAAGAGAGTAAATAACTTAAGACTATAAAGTATTATCTTAATTACAACAAATTTGAACGATGAAATTATTACAATTTTAATGAAAAGTAAGTGTGAGTAAAATGCTCTTGCTCCCGGAGCTAACATATCTGGAGAGTGAATCTCTTAAAATAATCTTAAAACTACGACTTAAAATTCCTGTTGAAAATAAAAATAAAATAAAAATAAAAAAAAAATAAAAATATATAAATATTAATAAACGTAATTTTTCAAAAAATATTGAAAAATTACGTTTATTAATTTTTTATTTCCTGTTGAAAATAAAAATATTAATAAACGTAATTTAAATGTGAAAAATTTTCAAAAACAGAAAAACTGTAGTTTTTTGATACAATTTTTTAGCCCCTAAATATGAGACTGGGCATCTAAAAAAGAATACCTGTCATTATCTTATCGCGATTTGTGGGTGGCTCCCATAAGACCTTCCTTGTATGTCACCTTGTAATTTTGTCTAGTTAACTTAGTAGGTCCGGTATAACATTATAAATTCCTAATCGTGTTTTTCCATTTTTAGATGAATGATGGTGTAACATCTTATCAGCGAAAGTTTGTTACCGAGGTAAGACGATGCGATGAGTTGGAGCGCAAAATACGTTATATAGAAAATGAAATTAAGAAAGATGATCTCCATATACCGGAATTGTACAATGAGAACTTTCCGCCGGCACCAAAACCCAGAGAACTAATTGATTTAGAGGGACATTTGGAAAAATGTGAAAAAGAAATCACAGAGTTGGCTCAAAACGACATCAATTTGAAGTCGAACTTCCTAGAATTAACTGAAATGTTAAGAGTTCTGGAGAAAACTCAAGGATTCTTTGCCGAGCAAGCTGTTGTTAATATGGAATTAAATAAAAACCATGATCGTGACCATCAACATAGTGGTAATTTGGCTTTTGTGGCCGGTATGATAAGTCGTGAAAGAGAATTTGCATTTGAGAGAATGCTGTGGCGTGTGGCTCGGGGAAATGCTTACGTCAAGAGTGTACAATTGGAGGAGACTCTGAATGATCCCAAAACCGGTAGAACAATGTATAAGACAGTTTTCGTGATATTCTTTCAAGGTGAACAACTGAGAAGTAGAATTAAGAAGGTATGCAATGGTTTCCATGCCTCCATGTATCCGTGCCCCAATGAGCATGAAGAACGCGAAGAGATGATTAGGAGTTTGCGCATCAGATTGGACGATTTGAAGGTGGTTTTACAACAGACAGAAGATACACGTAATTGTGTTTTAATGGCAGTTGCCAAACAATTGGCCACTTGGGACGTTATGGTAAAGAAAATGAAAGCCGTCTATTTTACTTTGAACATGTTGAGCCAAGACGTCAGCAATAAGTGTTTAATTGGTGAATGTTGGGTTCCTAAACGTGATCTGCTCGATGTTCAGCAGGCCTTAGCTGCGGGTTCCGCAGCAGTAGGAAGTACTGTACCTTCGTTTTTGAATGTTGTTGATACCGATGACTGTCCCCCTACCTATAATAGAACCAATAAGTTTACTCGGGGTTTCCAAAATCTAATAGATGCTTATGGTGTGGCCAATTATCGCGAAGTCAATCCAGCTTTGTATACTTGCATAACTTTTCCGTTTCTTTTCGCTGTGATGTTTGGTGATATGGGTCATGGTTTTATTTTGTTCCTTTTCGGTGCCTGGATGGTCATCTGGGAGAAATCTTTGGGCAGAAAGAGAGGTGGTGAAATTTGGAATATTTTCTTTAGTGGCCGTTATATTATAATGCTAATGGGTCTGTTTGCCATCTACACCGGTTTCACTTACAACGATATATTCTCAAAATCGTTTAATGTTTTCGGTTCTACTTGGCGTATTCGCTATAACACATCTACGGTGTTAAACAATACTGCAGGTCTAACATTAGATCCCCGCTATGCCACCGATGGCGTTTATGTTTGGGGCATAGATCCCGTATGGCAATCGGCTGATAATAAGATCATCTTCTTAAATACCTACAAAATGAAATTGTCCATTATTTTTGGTGTTCTTCATATGGTGTTTGGTGTCTGCATGTCGGTGGAAAACTTTGTCTATTTCAAACGTTATGCCAGTATTTTTTTGGAATTTGTGCCTCAAGTGATATTTCTTTTGCTCCTATTCGGCTATATGGTCTTTATGATGTTCTATAAATGGGTGAAATACTCACCGACCAGCGACATTGAAGCGGATACTCCTGGCTGTGCGCCTTCAGTATTGATAATGTTCATAAATATGATGTTGTTCAAGAGTTCTGCTGCGTTGCCGGGCTGCGATGAATTCATGTACCCCCATCAATCCCAAATTGAAATGATATTCGTGCTTGTGGCTCTGCTCTGTATTCCCTGGATGTTAATTGGAAAACCATTGTATATAAAATACACACGCAAAAATAAACATTTGGTAAGTTGGCATACCAACTGAATGATTCAAACGTATATATCTGAAAGAATCAATTGTTTCTTTAAAAAGCCCAACTTGTAAATTGTTAGACATTAAATTTATAATGAATAAAATATAATAAAACTGTATAAATTCCAGCATCATCAGCAATCCACTTCCAGCGACACTATGGAATTAGTGGAAGGCGATACTGCTGTCATAGTTGAAGTTGTTCAATTCTCTAATAAAACAACAGATAGTGATGCTAATGGCCATGGTAATCATGATGAAGAACCTATGAGTGAAATCTGGATTCATCAAGCTATTCACACCATCGAATATGTATTAAGTACCGTCTCCCACACTGCCTCCTATTTGCGTTTATGGGCTTTGTCTTTAGCTCATGCCCGTAAGTTTGGAAAATATCCATCGTAATGTTAGGTTTTAAAATTATCCAACACTTATTTACAGAATTATCTGAGGTATTATGGACCATGGTTTTATCACTAGCTCTGCAATTAAATGGCTACGTTGGTGCCATTGGTATTTTCTTAATTTTTGCCGTCTGGGTCTTCTTTACTCTGTCCATAATGGTAATGATGGAAGGCTTATCAGCTTTCTTGCATACTCTGCGTTTGCATTGGTAAGTTGGGTCACTTGCAGCCAGCATGATTGAAAATTTGTTAATTGTAATTTTTACAGGGTTGAATTTATGAGCAAATTTTATCAGGGCGCCGGTTACATATTCAAACCATTTAGCTTTAAAGTTATTTTGGAGGCCGATGATGAGGATTAGTTTTAAGGTATATTTGTTAAATAAAATTGTGCATACGCAAAAAACAAATTTTTTTGTCTTCTTTTTTTAATACATATAGAAAACAGATTAAGCTGCGTTCACACTACGTGTTTTGCTCGTGTTTTTCCTATTTTTTTAGCACGTGTAATTTGTACACATAGTGTGAACCCTTTCAAACATTGTTTATGTACAACACATTTTGCAAGACATATGTAAATTTTTCAATTAGAGCAGGTTCTATTTTGGCAAGATAAACATATGAAAATACAACACTGTTTGTGGCGAAAGAAAAACAGAGTAAATTATAAAGATTAATATTGAGAGAAAAATAAATTGTTTAATATTAATTAACAATTAAAAAATATATAAAATATATAACTTTATTTTTAACAATAATTTTTTGTAAATTCACAAATTACATCAGCTGTTGTTTACATTTAGAGGTTATGTCATACGGAAATACATATGCACGTTTGAACGCAAAAATTATGAATCGTATGTAAAACGGCAATTTTGACACACACACGGAATTACGTATGGATCGTAAAACTGAATTTACACATGGAAAATACACATAGTGTAAACACACCTTTAGTTGTGCATATCGAATTTATTGCCAAACGAATTTCTATAAAGTTGATAGCGAGTTTCGAGTTGCTTATGATCACAATTCTGTTCTCTTAACAGGAAATATTTTATCGCAATAGAACATGCTATAAAATTTCTGTTTCTACAATCTATGCAGTAGAGCGCCCATGAAATACATAGAAAAATGGAAAACTGTTATTTTCCGCTCCCCGCTCATTTTCTAGTATATTGGACATAAAAAATAATATCCTTGCAAAAATTTTTTCAATCGGATGCAAACCGGCCAGTCCGTCACGACTTTTAGCCCTAAAAATGGAGTAAAATTAGTTCCAAGCTTTGATGAGCTATAACTCGTAAGCCAGACGACTTTCGGAAAATACACTTTAAGCATAATTATTGCAAATATATAGGAAAACATTTTCCTCCCACAAATTTTTGACCTAGCTATGACCCTTCATGGTGCTTTAAGAGGTCAAACTTCAAAATTTTTTTCAAACGTAAATTAGTAAATTTATTTATAAATCTATTTAGGTTTGACTTTTGCCAAATTGAAGTTTGACCTCTTAAAACACCATGAAGGGTCATAGCTAGGTCAAAAACTTGTAGGAGAAAAATGTTTGCCTCTATATTTGCAATACAAATGCTTCAGGTGTATTTTCCGAAAGTCGTCTGGCTTACGAGTTATAGCTCATCAAAGCTTGGACCTAATTTTACTCCCTTTTTAGGGCTAAAAGTCGTGACGGACTGGCCGGTTTGCATCCGATTGAAAAAATTTTTGCACGGATATTATTTTTTATGCCCAATATACTAGAAAATGAGCGGGGAGCGGAAAAAATAACACTTTTTGTTTTATGGGCGCTCTAATATACAGTTGTTAAACTTTAGAACAATTCGGTTGGAGAATTTTTTTACTGTGTGTAGCTAAACAAATGTTGAGTTTTTGTAATACATTATCAGAAAATTGGAATTGACGCTACTCGCGGTTTATATATAACAGAAATATCTTTTCATAACAAAATGTGAGACGATAAAGTATTAAAACAATTTTCTCTAAATTACTCTAAAGCAACAAAAAATTATTTATGCAGTTAGTGATTTTTTACTTGTTATTTTCTATTTATACAAATGTAAATATATTTTTTTTTGATCTTCTCAATGATTGAGTTTGAAAATTTGTTCGGGCTCAAGATCAAATGTTTATACCCTATACCACTATGTGGTTTGGGTATAATGACTTTGTGCTGCTGTTTGTAACAACCAAAAATATTTGACCTACACACATCTTTAATTATACCGATCGAATCAGAATCACTATCTGATTCGATTTAACGATGTCCGTCCGTCCGTCCGTCCGTCTGTGTGTCCATGTAAAGCTTGTAATCAAACTGCAGGTCGCAAATATGAATATATTTTGACGAAATTAGGTATTTGATCTTGTGTCGGCCATGGGATGAACGCTATTGAAATTGGTGAGAATCGGTCCATGTTTAGACCTAGCCCCCATACAAATGACCCCTATGAAATCAACATATATTGCCATAAGATCCAAATTATTATTCAAATCTTAGTCAAATTGGGTTTGCATGTATATATTACATCCACTAATCAGTAGTCCAAAAATGATCCCTATTGGACAACTCTTAGTCATAGGCCCCATAGAGCTGCTTCCCGATCTTCACTTAAATCTATTAAAAAACAAAAATATTGCACTGATTCTTCTCAAATTTTGTTTGTATATATTTTTGCAAAATACAAGAGACTTTACCAAATATGGTCAGGATCGGTCCATTTTTGGGCCTAGTCCCCATATAGATATAGCATCCGATATGAACTTTTTCATATCTGCAGCCGAAAAAATTAATAAAAATCCCACTCAAATTTGGTTTATGGTTATTTTCTATATCCAGTTAGTTGGGCCTGAGAGATAGGGTCTCTAAACGCATGGTATAGGGTATCGTATAGTCGGTCTAGACCGACTATAATTTTTTTACTTGTTTTACTTTAGAATATAGCAAAAAACATTGGCACATTTGATCTATATGCTGCATGACAGCTTATACAGCTGTTACGGGAAGAGTCACCAACCATCATCAGTAACCAAGCAGTAGATAGTATGTTTGGCAAAAAGTTAATTCATATACCTTTGACGTGAAACCAATGCTTTCAATGTTTTCAACAAAATTTAACTTTATACTTTTTTTTTAATTTTAAATGTGTATATCCCAAAACAAATGACCTCAATTTGCACTTGAAACTTTAATCGCCACTGGTCTAAATTTAACTGTATTAATAATAAAATTTTATAATTTCTGTATGGATAGAATCATAATTTTGATAGAAAGAATAAAATCAAATTCCCAATTACCCACAACGTTCTGCATTTATCAATGCCCACTTCAAATGTTATGAATCAAAATTGATTGATTTTTTTCGATTTATTAGGATTGTTTTTTTTTTTCAATTGAAAAAATAATTTTAAATTGAAATTAGATTAAAACAAGTAAGAATGTAGTAAATGGCATTGACGAATTTTAGTATACCCTTTAACAAGTGGTTTTTGAAGTTACAAAACACACCGAATAAAAAATCGCCAATAAGTTGGAGCAAATAATTTTCCGGTTGTATTAACAGAAATTTAATTACAGCTAAGCATTTTCTATTGTGATAAAATATTTGCTTTTAAGACAACAGAATTGTAATCATCGGCAGCCACAATTAATTTGTGTCTATTTTGTGGTGTGGGTATATTTTATCAATAATACTGTGGAACATTTTCGGAGCCATTGTCAGGGTGAAAGAACTAGGCCAGTGTAGTAAAATCTCCCATACTATAAACAAATCCACAATAATTATAACATTGCATTAATTACAGCTGGTGATTATAATTTATTCTGACATATGAATATGACACTTTGCAAGTACTATCAAGTTTTTATTCGCACCACAAATAAGTATTAATTTTTGTTTTTAAAATTTTAAGTTGTAAAATTAACCCCATATCGGTTTGCTTTCCGAACGTTTATCGGAACTTCATTGTGCCAATGGTTTTCAGCTTCATTTTTATTTTTTGAATTGAGCATTAGTCGTTTCTATATACAGTCATGCACATAGAAATAGGACACTATGTGGCATTTAAGGAGTGTAATCGAAAAATCTTAACATATATAAAATGTAATAATAAGGAAACCATTGATTTTTTTATTTAATTGATATTATATTAAAGCTTACAAAAAAATATATACACACAGAAAACGGATTCATTGTGCCTACCGAATTCATTACCAACCGAATTGCGATAATGCTAATAACCGATTTTCGGATTCACGATGATTACAATTCTATTGCCTCAACAGTAAATATTTTATTATAATAGAAACTTTGCAGATGATATGAAATTTCTCTTGATACAATCGAAAATACAGTTGTTCCACTTAAGACCAATTCGGTTGGCAAATATTTTTTCTGTGTGTAATTTTACTGGTACTAATCACTATTTATGACCTTATGGACCTCTTCCGGAAATCCTATCATTAGGGCTTTTATAGTGGTCCCTTTTTTGGAACAGGTAATCTATCTCCACTTAAAATCTTCCACATTTTTGGGCACCTTTTTTGTGCTCTTCAACCCTCTTTTCACAAGAACCCAATATCTCTTCACTGGTCTAAGTTCCGGACCGTTTACGCTAATTCCATAGCGACATACAAGACATTCAGACATCTTTTTTCATCCAATATTATACAGTAAAAGTTTTGCATTGTTCATAAAAATATACAAAATAATGCAGACGCACCTGAACCATTGAAAAAAGTGAGAAAGTATTATTGTTATTAAAAATTGAGGGCAACAAGCAGTCGTCACAGATATGAAAACAAACAGACATCATTTTAGGGGATGTTTGTAAAACACAGAAAAGCTCTGAAGTTATTTGTATGACGAATAAGAAACAATTGTTTATAGTTAATATAAGAGCTAGTTTATTAATAAAGCATTTAGAAACATGAATTATAATAAAAGGAACTATTTTGTAATGTGACAGACATGACACTGCACTTAATTTGAAAATTACTTTACTACACTTTTCCCTTCTTACTGGAAAAATAGGGACTATTAAAATATTCAAAAATATATATAACAAACTATTGTCATATTTTCATATTCTTTTCTTTGAAATGGTATTATAAAAATTATTTAAATTAAATTTTTAAAATAACCGTGAAAATCACCGTCCAATTGCAATATGCTCTGCGCTCTCAAAGGTGATGGAGAGCATGATCAATTTCCATCTTGTAAACTACCTAGAAGCCAACTCACTTCTTAATGATCGACAGTATGGCTGCCGTAGAAATCATTCTACGGGAGACCTGTTAGTTCAACTTTCTGAGCGCTGGAGTCGATCCATTCGCAATTTTGGCGAAAGTAAAGTGGTTATTCTGGATATTTCCAAGGCATTCGATCGTATATGGCACGGTGCATTGATATCAAAGCTTATTGCATTTGGGGTCGGTAATGACTTCTCTCGATTTATATCGAGTTTTCTCAGAACCGAACAATACGTGTTCTCCTTCTCTTTTCCTTATCTTCCTGAGCGACCTTCTTGGTCAAACTTTTAGTTATTTACTCGTTCGCAGATGACAGCAGCATTTCTCATTCATTTTCCTTTAATTGTAGGCCAAGCCTCTTGGAGGTTGGGGCCAAAAGGCAGACAATGAATGACACACTCAATCAAGACCTGTTAACAATCTCCAAGTGGGGTAAAGCGAATAGGGTTGATTTTAATGCGCTGAAGACTCAATGTTGTATGTATGCCATGGAATCAACAATGTCATCTGTATATATGGGTGGTATAGGTGTTGAGGAATCGGATACTCTTGATGTTCTAGGCATGAGAATTCAATGTGACGTTCGTTGGAACGAGCATGTTTTTAAAGTGTCGAAAGAAGCATTCAAGTGTCTTGGTTTTCTAAAACGGTGTATAAATTACTTCACTCCTTCTGATCTCCTTAAAATCTATAACACTTAGATCCAACCGAAAATGGAATACAACTCCCATATATGGGCAGGAGCTTCAAAGTCTATTTTGAAGCCACTAGACCGTGTGCAAAGGAGGGCGTTGGCGCTCATCAATGACAGTAGGGTATCCAACTCTATGGATTCATAGGAACTTCGTCGGAATGTGGGTTGTGTAGCACTGTTCTATAGATATTACCATGGGAAATGTTCTGAGATTAGCGAACTTATTCCAAGTGCCCGAGTTTCGGTTCGCTTCTCTAGTAGATCCGTTTGTAGTCTATTGTCCAGCTGACCGCACAACGCATTACAGAGAGAATTCGTTTATCAGTCCAACTAGCCTGATGTGGAATAAACCCCCCGCAGAGGTCTTTCCTGACAGTTATAATCTAATAAAATTTAAGTCAAATATCCACAAACACTACTCCCTCTCTCCTCCTTCCTTTAACCTATTTTCCTGAAATCAACACAATGCACTGCATTTGTAGGGGGCATCCCCTGAGTATTTATTAATTAAAAAAAAAAAACAATTGGGCCTAAGGCTGACCTTTGCATGGAATTACCCTTTACAGGCAAAAAAAAAAAAACCAAATTATTGTTTTTGTACCGCTCAAGAGCCTTCTTATCGTAGACAGGATGCCAAATCCAGACAGAAATAAGTGGACACATTGTGTTGGCTTATGAAAGGAAGTCGTCTTCTTTGCAAACACTGTTTTATATAAATTTCCGTAATTATAGAGTCCGTTGTAACAAACTTAGTTGCTTCTTTTGCCGCAATTGCATATTGGTTGTCATACCAGGATTTTTTTTAGTAGACATTTTATCTGCTTTTGGCTCCTAAACTTATCGTCGACATTCCCTCGAGCATTAACAATATAAAAATTTTGACCCGGAAGCTGCAAAAAATCTGCCAGGAAGTACGTTTCGTCGTCCGTTATGCAGCAGGAGTTTTTTTTATGAAATATAATTTCAATATCCGTGGTCTGTTTATGGCGTCTAAAATTTTTCCATAGCTCCTATCTTGACTTTGTGTGTTTTGAAACCTGCATTGGCTTTAGCTTTTTACACCAAATGGTCCAAGCTCTGAGCTAACCGGGCTGCTTTTCTACCGGATGTGCAGGGATCTTTTTCCAGTATGCTTTCTATTTTCCTGGCCTTCCAAACATAATGTAGACCTCTATCCGAACTCGGTTTCCTAATAATTTCTAATTGGAAACAGTTTAACGAAGGACCTTAGATTCTTTGGTAAAATTTATGTAGAACTCAGTTGTTTTTGTTGAAAATGTTTACTTCTATTTCATCACTCATTTTAATCAAACTAAAAACAAATGAACAAGGTTAAACATGATTACAGACATATTTTGAAAAAAGCTAAAGGGAAAAAAGTGTGTTTAGATTTTTTCAATCTCATTTCTTATATATTCCTCTAATTATTTCATTATAGTAAGAAGATGCTCCAACTTGTTTTTTAAATATAATTAACAAAAAAAAAATTATTAGTACAAATTAGTATTAGTTTTGTTTTTACAATTTTAAGTTTTAATAAGTATACTCTTTATTAATAATCAAAGCATGGGTTGTGGAAAATATTGCAGTTGCGAAAAAAAGGAAACTATATATACCAGCTCCATGAGCAAATTATAAAATAAGAAACGAAAGGCTAGGAACAGTAACACAAAAATTGTTTTATCGACAGGGGCATACTTCGAAAAGGTAGGCGCGATTCTTTAAATAAGGATATTAAAGAAGAATTTGATGTGGAATTGTCAAATAGATACGTAAGAAGACGTCTGATTCAAGCAAACTTATTTGGACTCAAATTATGCTCTGTGGTCAGGTTACTAATTAAAGATGCCGCATATTTAAGATATTTGGACGAAACTTGGTATATAAGCTTTGCTTGGCTCCAGGACGATTGCATTTTCTGAAGATCGGTGAATGTTGAGCTTTATGCAGATCACTTAAAGCACAATCTCCCTATCTTTACTTAAATCTGACTAAATGGTTAAATGTTAAATGTTACATCAATTTGTACACTCGTAGAACATATCAGTGACCTCACGGAAATATGGTTAAGAACTCACCATATATCTGTGGTTTTCTAGAATAACCGCGTATGTCATAAAATCAAAATGTTCGGGGAGCCAAAAAACGTTATATTTGAAATTATGGGCTCGATATAAAGTTTTTAGAGCTTTTTATTTAACAGTCTTGTAGATATGGTCAATAAATACTTTATATAAAATTTTGTGTCAAAAATCTTCAGAGGAATAGATCCTAAAGAAGGACGAAAAACAATATGTATGTACGAAAGTGTGTGCAGATAAAACAACTTATGTCGACAAACGTCGTTTTCTTTGAAAAAGAAAACTACCAATGCAACCACCCATGTAGACATAAGTTGTTGTTGCTTGAAAAATGGATTTTTTTTGTTCGTCAACAAAAAGTTAACGGGACTTAGGATGAGAATATAACAACGTATCAAGAATAATAGTGAGAAAAAATAACTGAAATAAACACACAAGTTTTTATAAGTGGTTATAAACTGAAAAATAAGCCAAAGTTATTTTGCATTTTTTTTCATTAATAACAACGTATGTCGCTATGTGTCGTTTTCTGAGAAAATAATTTGTCAGCGATCAAACGTAGGTTGACATACGTCGATAGTGCTGCAAATTAATTTAATAAACATTTAAGTTAGGTCGTTATTTAAAGAAAAAACTCAGAAATGGTCAATATTTTTTTAAAAAAATTTAACACATGTAAAGAGCGTTAAAAATTAATATATTTGGAATCGGTAACTCAAAAGTGACAAAAATGGACATGCGCGGTTATTCCAGAAAGCCACAGATATAATAGTAGTCATATAATAATAGTCATATCCGATATTTTAACATATCATCATTGGTAATGGTTATTTTTTATCCGTCCATGACCCACACAATCTCCTTTCCCGAAACTTAGTGTATAGTGTTATCTTAGTGACTCGTTCTATAAAACGAACAGTCACTTCAAGCCAAGCCCGGATACTATGGTAAAATATTTTTCTTTCACCTATAAATCTGACCTATATAAAATTTTTGAAATATACAAATAGGTTTTAAAATGCGCATATTTTGCACATTTAGAAACCTATAACTTTTTTGTTCATTGTACAGATAAATTGTCTAGATAAAGAGGACAAACTAGGATTGAAGTTAGAAAACTAATTATTAAACACACCAAAGAGGAAAAATTGTGCATAAAATCTCGAATATGGTTGTAGGAGCCATTCTCACGATATTATAAAATACTGCAAAAACTATAAAATAGTGTAAAACAAAAAAAAAAAAAAAAACGCCCACAACAAATTTTTTCTCTGAGGTAGAAGAAGGATTTATTTGAAGATAAGTAATCGCTTTCTAAGTGGAAATTCAGTAGCTGAAAATTACTTGGGTAAGAAAGCAAAAACATCTACAATAAAAAATGTATTTCATATAATACATATAGGTTCAATTTCAAACCCTTTGTTTGACGAGGACGTAATCAGCAACTACGTTTGAATGAACTGAAACCGACTTTAAAGCATGGCGAGCGAACAGTAATGGCCTGGGGCTATTTTTTTTGCTGCAGGACAAGGGTCTTTTTTACCTTGTTGATGTGATAATAAACCAAAACGTATATATAGAAAATTTAAAGGAAAATTTACCAAAAAAGTGTATATAAACTAGTTCTTAATGACGCACAGTGGCGCCCTTAGAACAAATGTGCGCTTACGACATTTTGAATAAATTCATCTTATAGGAAATTGTTCAAAGATTACGAATTTGCTAACCAATCAAATCAGATTTTTAGTTCATAAGATATAACCCTCGAAAGTTGACCGCTTTGCAGTTTTTAAAAAAACATAAAATTTTTAGGCAATTTGGTCCAGTTTTAGGTGGAATATAAAAAAAAACTGGCTAACTAATCGTAATCTTTTTTTTCTTCTATTGATTTATGTATTTATTTAGTTCAAGCAGATTCCAGCCCTCGAAATTCGAGTGCAAATTCTAGGAAATTTTATTTTTTCATTAAATAAAGACCCTAAAGGTATGCTATTCAATTATAGCCAATTCACAAATTAACACAAAAAAGAAATTTAACACAAGAAAGAAACACATTGACAAATTTAATAAACACACACATAGCATTGTATAATTTTATGTATGTGTTAGTAGCAATTTTAAATGCAATTTACTCAAAACAAAGGAAAAAATTTAAAAATCTGTAATTCTGCAAAACGGCTAAGAAATACCTTTCAAATAATTTACGATTGGTCAAAATCGGGATACAACGGTAGAACAAAACATCGGTCACAAGAAATCGCCTAGCCTATTAATATTATAGATATCGTAGAAAAAACATTTTACTGCTTGCTTTTTGTTCCTCCAGGTAAATCGCTATTTACCAACTGTCTATTTTTTCAGTATTTTTCAACTTTGATGGAAAATAATTTTTTTTATTTTCATTTACGGATAATAATTTTAAAACATAAAAACCTTGAAAATGAAACATAAAATATATACAATTGTTTTATAGTTGACATAAATATGATTTTTTGCATGCCGTTAACAAATTCCAACTTTGATAATCCATAAGTAAGCATCTAGAAGGCGTAGCATCTTGTCCAGACACTTATTTGATAGGTTGGATAATTATCTATCATATGCCTTTTAACTTGTTTGATTATCTCAATCGGTTCAAAACAAAAAGAAAAAAACTCAAATGGCGCTACTGTGCGACACACTGTGGCTGAAATTTTGATTTCATTGGCACAAAGTCAAATTTTTTTTGTCACCGATTTTTAAAATTTTAACGCCATTATGTAGCTAATATATTCAAATTAATGTAGTAAAAAAATTAGGTTAACCTATTGCTAATTGTGGGCGTGACACGCTGTCAAACTCAACTGTTTTTTTAATTTCAGAAAGAGCTGATTTTTTTTTTTTTTTATCAAAAATAAATGGTTACTACTCGCGAGTTCTTTACAAGGTTGGTAAGATTGCAGTCCTTAGTTGTTGTAAGTGGTCACAACCCATTATTAGGGTGTTCCGAAATATTTATTAAACTACTATATTTGTGTCAAAATTCAACTTTAGAGGGAATAGAACTTCTAGGGAACAACAGGGAACCAGAAACGTATACCACCTAGAGAAAAGTGAAAGTGTCCTCTTTAACCATATGTATACTTTTGCACCCGTGGCGATCCGCGGGTAGAACAATTTTTTCATTTTAATGAAATTATTCAAAAAAAATTCAAATTATGGTAATTTAAACAGCCCTATAAGTATACAATGGTGTGTTAAATTTGTGCTTTAGGTATTTTATAGCTTATAATAGTCATCATTTGTTCTATTACCAGTAATAATATCTGCTTACAAAATACACCACCCTTTTGATTTATGTATTTGTAAGTAAGAATGTCAATACACAGAGGATGTAATTCATTTGTAACCTGGATTTTTTTTATTATCATACCTTGCACTAATGCAAGTAGTAAAGAAAACACACACAGGTGATTTATTTGTATAGTGGGTTTTTTATATATCAGTTTAGGTAGCAATGCACTACTGCCATTTTCTTACCTTTTTATTTTACATAGAAACATAGTATGATGGCTTATGAAAAGGCTTCTAAGAAAATGACATTTGAATACAGATTCAATTGCTATAATATATTTTAGAAATAACAGTCACAAAAAAAATACTCAGAAAAATATGGAGAGCTTCAGTTATAAAGAACTGGCCGAAGAGTATTTTAGGAATAACAAGTAAGAAAATTATAGTCGGTCTTGACCGACTATACGATACCCTATACCATGCGTTTAGAGACCCTATCTCTCAGGCCCAACTAACTGGATATAGAAAATAACCATAAACCAAATTTGAGTGGGATTTTTATTAATTTTTTCGGCTGCAGATATGAAAAAGTTCATATCGGATGCTATATCTATATGGGGACTAGGCCCAAAAATGGACCGATCCTGACCATATTTGGTAAAGTCTCTTGTATTTTGCAAGAATATATACAAACAAAATTTGAGAAGAATCAGTTTAAGTGAAGATCGGGAAGCAGCTCTATGGGGCCTATGACTAAGAGTTGTCCAATAGGGATCATTTTTGGACTACTGATTAGTGGATGTAATATATACATGCAAACCCAATTTGACTAAGATTTGAATGATAATTTGGATCTTATGGCAATATATGTTGATTTCATAGGGGTCATTTGTATGGGGGCTAGGTCTAAACATGGACCGATTCTCACCAATTTCAATAGCGTTCATCCCATGGCCGACACAAGATCAAATACCTAATTTCGTCAAAATATATTCATATTTGCGACCTGCAGTTTGATTACAAGCTTTACATGGACACACAGACGGACGGACGGACGGACGGACGGACATCGTTAAATCGAATCAGATAGTGATTCTGATTCGATCGGTATAATTAAAGATGGGTGTAGGTCAAATATTTTTGATTGTTACAAACAGCAGCACAAAGTCATTATACCCAAACCACATAGTGGTATAGGGTATAAAAACCAGGAGGATGTTCTTAGTTATGTTGAAATAAAATTAAACTTAAGTTCGTGTAGCATCGAAATACAAGAGCAATTATCTAATTTCGTCAAAGCACTAAAAAACCGCTACAAAGAAGTTAGCTGCAATAAACAAAACTTTTATATGAAAAGCGCAAACTGGTTACAAGGCCAACTTAATAAACAAAACTTTTATATGAAAAGCGCAAACTGGTTACAAGGCCAACTTACACTGTCGCTTATGAAACAACAAGGCAAGATAAGGGTGGAAGACCACGCAAATCATTGGACAACTGCAGCGATAGATCTAAGAGGCGGAAACTTAAAGATGTTAACGATGAAATTGGATGTATAAATATAAAAGAATCTTTCCTACATCATCATCAATTACGATCACAGAAACAATTGACAAAAGTGGATATCATTGAAAAAGTTGTTAAAGCTAGTCCAGTAAGAACAAAATGGATTCTTAGAAGTATACCAACTCCAAGCGGTTCACAACAGTTCACAAATAAGGATGCCTTAGCATTATTTCGGGATTTTAAATTAACAAAACAACAATATATTCAGCTCAGATTGCGTGCGATTCAAAAAGGCTCAAATATGTATCCAGCATATCATCACATAACCGCTGCTAAAATGGACTATTTGCCATCAAAGGACACAATCACAATCACACCAATTTCGGCAGAGGTACAACTACAATCTCTAGTGGATCACACAGCCGAACGCTTGCTTCAATTAATAAAAGGAAATGAGTTAAATGGAAACACAAAGTTAATTTTTTTTTACAAATGGGGAAGTGATGGTACTACAAACAAGTAGTATGTGAAAATATTTCGGACTCAGATATGTTCATGGAATCATTTGTTCCATTGCGATTGAAAAAAATTTTGGAAGATTCAGAGCCTGCCTAGTACAACGCAAAGAAAAGATATTTGGAAAAAATAAGACACCATCTTCGAAATACTGCAGGCCAATCAATAGATGGAAAAGTAGGCCGGGCTTTGACTAACACGAAGGCTGCATCCAGCTGCATTATATGCCAAGCAACATCAAGCCAATTAAACCAAGTCTCGACAAAATCACTAGATAATACTGAATACGACTTATGGAATACATACTAAAAATAAGTTATGATTTGGATTTCGGTTCTTCAGGATCAAAAAGAAACAACGAAACCAACAAGGAGTTAAAAGTTCAAAAAAGAAACGTGTTCAAGATGAATATCGCAAATTTGGATTGATTATAGATCAGCCAAAACAAGGGTCAGGCAATACAAATGATGGCAATACAAATGATGGCAATACAAATGATGGCAATATAAATGATGACAATACCGCAAGAAGATTCTTTTCAAATTCAGAAGTAGCATCTGAAATAACAGGAGTGGATTTAAACCTTATTTTCAGATTTAACACGAAGGCTGCATCCAGCTGCATTATATGCCAAGCAACATCAAGCCATTTAAACCAAGTCCCAACAAAGTAATTATATAATACCGATGCATATGAATTTGGATTATTATGGAACACATACTAAAAATCAGTTATGATTTAGATTTCGGGTCTTTAGGATCAATAAGAAACAATGAAACCAACAAAGAGTTAAGAAGATCAAAAAAGAAACATGTTCAAGATGAATATCGCAAATTTGAATTGACTATAGATCAACCAAAACAAGGGTCAGGCAATACAAATTATGGCAATACCGCAAGAAGGTTCTTTTCAGATCCAGAAACAGCATCTGAAAACCCAAGAGTGGATTTAAACCTTATTTTCAGATTTAAAATAATCCTAGAAGTAGTTGTGTGCAATGAAGAAATTAACTCCAAAAAATTTGGAGATTATGCTAAGGAAACTGCAAAAATATATATAACCAAGTACCCATAGAGAAATATATCTGCAACAGTTCACAAAATTCTTTATCATGCAGAAGATGTCATTAAATATCATTTGGTGCCACTTGGAGATCTATCAGAGGAGGCTCAGGAAAAAAGGAATAAGGATACAGATTTTATAAAGAGCACAATACTAGAAAAATTTCACGAAATTCCACAAATGAAGATCTATTTAATATATTATTGGCAACGTCAGATCCGTTCATCTCCAGTATTCGAAATCAATGGAAAGTGGAACATCGGGATTTAGATGAAGAAGTCAAAAAACTACTAAAGAACAGAAATAGCACAGAACAAAATAACGAATATTTGCAATAAATATTTGAATCATACGAATAATTATAATTGCATGAATAAATATGAAAAACATAGTATTGGTAAAAAACAATAATAAACAGAACCTCACATTGTTACAAATGCTATTAAAATCTATTGCAGTTTTTTTAAAGGCTTTTTTACCCACATATGTATGAAATGTTTTAATAAATAAGAAAGATTCAAAAAATAAACAACCTTATTTTCATATCAAAATCAGAAACATTGCGCTAATGTTCAGCAGATTTATTTTGCAAAAAATAACAAATTTGACAGCAAAAATTTATACATTTTTCTTTAGTAATAGCAAGACTATTAGATAATACTAGCAGATTCCAGCACTCGAAATTCGAGTGCAATTTCTTAGCAGCTTTATTTCTCAACTTAGCCAATTTACAAACCAATTTACAAAACCAATTTAATAAAACACACATTGCATATGTATAGTTTTGTGTATGTGTTAGTAGCAACTTAAAATGCAAATTACTCAAAATAAAGGAAAAAATCTAAAAATTTATAAATCTACAAAACGGCGAAAAAGATATACCTTTAAAATAATATACGTTTGGTCAAAATCGGGATAAAATGGTAGAACAAAACATCGGTCACAAGAAATCGCCTAGCCTATTAATATTATAGATTATTAAAGTTTTATTAAGTGGATATAATCTTTGAGTGTAAACAAGTTTGCAAATTTGACAGCACAAAATTTTTAATTTTTCAGTAGTAATGGCAAAATTTTCAGTTGATTTTACTTTTTTTGTGAGTGTACCAATTTTTTTGAGTGTAAAGATAAAAAAAAATTCCATTATTACAAAAAATGTTTGTAATTATAATCAAAATCCAAATATGACATTTTTTAATAAAAAAAAAAAATAAAAACCCATATTTCACGCTAAAAGTTAAAAAAAATTAAAAGTTCAACTTTGACCTAGAACTTCTTCAAAAAGACTCAATCAATTTTAATGAAATTAAAACAAACTCAATTTCAACTAAATATCTACTCATAAGGAAAAGAATTACTAAAATATTTTGATCGGTTCAAAAGCTACAGAATTTTGTCCAATGAAAAACAATTTCAGCCACTTAGCGATGGTTGGTACTTTTATCAGGACAATAATTCAAAACCTAAAGCTCATAAAATGCGATTTTGGCTGTTATATAACGTCCCACCCCACGTCATGGATACACCACCCTAGAGCTCTGACATTAATCCTACAGAAAGTTTGTGTAATTATCTCAACAAAACGATTGTGGAACACATGGTCCCCCACAAAGCTGAGCTAAAAAATGTCTTACTGTGAGAATAGGATAAAAATTCAGCCTGACTATTGCCAACAAATTGAATAAAGTTCAATCCTCGGAGATGGAGACCAAAAATGGTTATAAAGAGCAAGGGATTGTATACAAAATATTAACTTATTGTAGATAATTAGTAGAATTGCAAATCTTTGAAGACGAGCGAGTTTGGCTTGTGTACTTTTTTGTTTACTAGTTGAAGTTTTTTTCGTTTACTTAAATCCGCCACGAATGAATTTTAATTTTGTTTCAATGGTGCATGGTAGAGAAGAAGAAAGCATATGTTTGAAAAATTTATAAACACACTGTATTCTTAATCGGACCGGTTTCTGGCATTTCAGCCTTCATCAGCGATTTATTGAACATTGTGATAATTGTTATGTTATAATTGAATAGACTGTTTCTACATGAAATTTTTCTACTTTGGGCGGCCATGAGGTTTGAACCCTGAACCTTCACATACACTCGTACTTGCACTTTTTGGTCAGGGCTTTAATTTTGTTTTCTGCTTTTGATAGCTAAATATATCTAATTAAAAACCAAATAAAACGTTTTT
This sequence comes from Cordilura impudica, assembly GCA_963682025.1. NCBI lineage: Eukaryota > Metazoa > Arthropoda > Insecta > Diptera > Scathophagidae > Cordilura > Cordilura impudica. The sequence continues at coordinate 168,141,732 of OY821517.1, read as the reverse complement.
TTTTATTATTTAATTTTCGCTGTTTTCACCAATAAAATTAGTTTCTTATAGTGTCCGAGTTTCGCCTGTAGTAACTGTACGTAACGAAACGTAACTATAGGATAAAAAATTTTTATTAAAAAAATCAAAAACTTTAAAATATTTTTAAAATTTTTACATATAAATTTTAGACTCTTCGCTGTTTCTTTTTATAGAATGACCCCTTTTTATAGAATGATTAGACAAAAAATACAGATTAAAATTTTTGTCTTACTTGTTTTACATATATCGCTTTAGCGACTTTTTAAGGTCAGTACGAGTATCATGAGCCTGAAAAGTTTCTTGAACTCAATCATTATATGATAAAGATTGAAAATAATATTTTTGTTATACAGAAGATCTATATAAAAATTTGTTTTTGTTACAAACAGAATGACAAACTTAAAAAACATGCTCATCTTTTAATGTGGAGGGTATATTTATTGAAATACCAACATACCTGAATGAATAGTTTCAATATTTTTGGTGACTAAAATTGATAACAGAAATTATCTTTTACATAATTTTAGCAACTTGACACCTTGATGGATAATTACGATATTAACTAAAAATCAGTTGACTTGAAGAAGTTCAATGAAAAAGTTGTCTTCAACTGGTTGAGGGAGTAAGAGAATTAAAAAAAAAAGAACTTTTTTTTAACAGAAAATTTAATTTTTATTCTGGGTTCAAAGGATTTTTGTAATTTCTAAATATTAATCCTATTCCGATTAATTAACGGCATAGACATGGGGGACATGTTTCGTAGTGAGAAAATGTCCTTGTGTCAGATTTTCCTGCAGCCGGAAGCAGCTTATGGTTCGGTGGCCCAACTGGGAGAAACTGGTTGTGTACAATTTCGAGATGTAAGTAAAAATAAAGATTTAATTAATAATCGATTCTGAGTTATTGATGCCAAATTTTTAACGCTATTCAGTTTTTTTTTTGAAAAATATGGACCAATTTCGAATTTTTTTAATCAAAAAAAATTGAAATCTAGTACCGAGGCCGTAATCGGTTATTCGTAAAACCTACACAATTGATTTAAATAAAAACGTATTATGAGCTGGTTTGAAGAGATTTAATTCATATTGCTATGGTGCTTGATTGAAGTAGTAGAAATTAAAAGACTAACACATTCTGATACTAAAAACTTCACGAATTTTGTGAAGGATTTTATTATTTTATTATTACGAGAAATTTTAGGATTGCCCTAAATTTTCAATAATTACTAAGTGTTAACAAAAAGATGACCGCAATCATTGCTTTCAATGTGGCAGCGTAAGATCTGGCTTTAAAAACCTGCAGATGTTATCTATACTAATATAATAAAGAGGTAATGTGTGTTTGTTTGTTTGTTTGTAGGAGGTAATCTCCGTAACTACCCATCTGATCTTCCTGAAATTTTCACAGAGTCTTACTGCGGATATGGGAAGTGCTATAGGCTATAATTTTTAAAATATTTTTGGTGGGCGTGGCACCTCCCACACAAAGTAAATTTTTGATATCATATACATATATTGAGCATTATGATAGGGAGAGCTTTGCAAATTTGTGTGAGGTCACCTATCATTAATATTAGTAGCTACGCCGGAAATGGGCGGGATCGGATAAGTGGGCGTGGTACCTCCCATACAAGTAATAGTTCAATATTATATATCTCGAGTAATGTGATAGAGAGAGCTTTTCAAATTTTTCTGATGTCACCTATTATTAATGTGAGTAGTCGGATGCAAAATGGGCAGTATCGGACCAATAGGCGTGGCACCTGCCATACAAAGTAAATATAAGATGCCATATATCTGGAGTACCGTAATAGTGAGAGTCTTGAGACTTTGTGTGAGCCCATAAGTTATTCATTTGATTAGTTAGACAAAAAATAGGCTTGATCGGAGCAGTGGCCGTGGCACCGCCCATAAAAAGTAAATATATGATATCATATAACTGGTGTGCTAAAAAAAGAAGCTTTGACACTTTGCACGAGCCTATCAGATCTTAGTATGAGTAGTCGAACAAAAAATTTGCGGGTTCAAACCAATGGTCATGGCACTCCCCATGCAAAGTAACTATTTAATGTCATATATCTGGAGTACTGTAAAAGAGAGAGCTTTGTGGCTTTGCGTGAGCACATAGGTTCTTTGTGTGATTAGTCGAACAACAAAATGGGCGTGCTCGGTGCAGTGGGCGTAGCACCGCCCATGCAAATTAGATATCTAATATCATATAACTGGTGTTCTATAAAAGGGAAAGACTCGATATTTTGCATGAGTCCATCAGATATTAATGTGAGTAGTCCAATAAAAATTGGGCGGGATGGGATTAGTGGGCGTGGCACCTCCTATGTAAAGAATATGAAGCACTACGAAAGCGACAGTCTTTTGACAAGTTCATTAGTTATCAATGTGATTTGTCGTGGAAAATATATCGCCAAAATCAAAAATCGCCAAACCCAAAAATCGCGAAAAATTAAAATCGCCCAAAAAACAAAAATCTTCAAAATCAAAAATGGGCAAAATCAAAAATCGCTAAAAAGAAAAATTGGCAAATGATATTCTAAGTTCAAGGCCAATAGTTAAGTGTTGCCAGATCTAATATGGATAATCCGTCTTCTTCTCATGGGCAGCTACATGTACCATGATCCAGGTTTAGAACGCCGAAAAATCTGATAATTGTTGTACCGAATGAAAAAACAAAAAAACATTGTATATCAGCATCAGCAAGCATTGAAATAAAAAAAATCTATACTAACATAATAAAGAGGAATATTTGTTTGTTTCTTTGTTTGCAGGAGGTAATCTCCGTAAATACTCTTCTGATCTTCCTGAAATTTTCACTAGTCTTACTGCGAATATGGGAGTGCTACAGGATTTAATTTCTTCAAATATTTTTAGTGGGCGTGGCACATATATATTATATATATATTAAGTACTATGATAGAGAATGCTTTGCAAATTTGTCTCAGGTCATCTATTATTATTATTATTGGGCGGGATTAGACAAATGCGCGTGGTACCCCCACACAAATTTAATATTAAATGTGATATATCTGAATTACTGTATTAGTGAGAGCCTTGGGACTTTGCGTGAGCCCTTTCATAACGATTCGGAAGGGGGGGAGGGGAGGGTGTAGCGAAGCACACCGGGTTACATCTAGTATATTATAAAGTAATAAGTAATTTGAATAAAGTACACTTTAAAATATTCAAATATAAGTGGATACTAGAGAAATAAAAAAAAAATAAATAAAAACAAGTAACAGTGTTAACTTCGAATTTTTGATCACTTCCACCTAGGTGTTACGTTTATATTAATATCTGGACTTATTGCACTGTTTGTAACAAAAGAAAACTATATATTTGAAGAATCAACAATTTGATAAAGTTAATACTAAATTATTACAACAAACACACTAAATTTTTAGATTTTTTTAGGAAATATCCTGGCATAATGATTCCGGATTTACACCATTTTAAATACCAAACTGCACGAAATAATGACAAATAATATTCTCCTAAGTTCACCCAGGTAAATGGAAGGACGGATTAGACGGACATCGCTATATCGTCTCGAGTTGTTATAAGGCTTAAGAATGTATATCGCACCTGTACCTCTAAAGTGAGTCAACTCAAAATTTTTAAATTTTCACTTTTTGCAAGAAAACGATATACAGTGGTCATATCTATCCACAGTAAAAATCTTACATCGATTTTTCTAGTCTTTCGCAAAAAAAAAATACAGTTGTACCCCTCTTTGTGTTATAAGAGTAACTTCTTTAGAATCCACTAAAAAGACATATTTTGAGTTGCACCCAAACTTGTTATTTTTGAAAATCACTGAAAAAATCGAAAAAAACAGCTACTGTTGTATACCTATTATTCACAATTCTTAACAATGAAACAACTGTTTTTAAATTTTATAGTAAATATTAAAAAAAAATTCGTTTTTTGCCTCTACTGAAAATTTGTAAATTTTGAGTTGACTCACTTTAGAGGTACAGGTGCGATATACTTTATGGGGTCACAATTTTTATATTTCGATGCCTTGCAAACGGAATGACAAACTGATATACTATACCCTCTGCACAGTGGTGTAGAGGGTATAATAAATTGAAGTAAAAAATTTTTATTAAAAAAAAATATAAAAAAATTATACTGAGAAAATAATAATTGATAATAACGCTGAATTATTAAAATTTTATATTGAGAAAAGAAAATACAAATTTTATTGTGCCGAAATACAAAACTGGTAATTTATCGATTGAGAGTTGGAGATCTTGTTGATACTGTTGAAACTTAAAAGAGATTAATCGACGCCATTTTAAGAACATTTTTGGGCTTCAAACGCCAACAAATCTCGATTGATTCAAAAACGTATTTTTTTCAAAGAGCGTCGCATTAATATCTCCGAAACAATATTTTCTGACTAGCCGAACGAAATGAAAAGCATCGTAATGGGTTGTGGGACTTCCACATATGCCCACGACCCCAAAACAACTGACGAATTAAACTAATTTAGTGGAAAAGTTGAAGCAGACCGAAAAGATGACGCCAAAGTCGTTAAAAAAAGGTAATGTTACCAGTTTTCTTCGAATCGCAGAAAATTTTGGTACTTTCTTGGAGACCATTTCGCACAAAATTCTATTTAAATCGTTCCAAAACAACCGTATTCAACTGATTTAGCACTCTGTGACTTCTGGATATTTAAGAATCGCAAAGCATCAAGACGAGGACAACGTTTTGAATTGATTAAGGAGATAAAACTCGAATGACTTTACGCTTTCAAAGTCATTCTGGAAATCGACTCAATAACTGTTTCGAAGATTTGCATAAGTGTATTGTATCAGAGGAGGATTGCTTTGAAGGCGATGAAATTCGTTTGGAAGAATAACAAAAGTCACCTTTTCATTTGAACGCAGTAATGAAAATGAGAAGTTTAGGCAAATAAAAGAACGACCAAGACATTTTAGAAGTGGTGTAAGGATCTAGGGAAGGATCCATAAAAGACAATTTCCGTCCTATAATAAGCCTATGTTAAATTCATTGGAGATGATCCAAATATTTCATCTATTTCACATTCTCGGATGATATATTTTTCTGGGTTAAGATTCCACGGAAGAAAATATAATATAAATGATGTGTATTAAGACTTTAAGAGGGGTTAGATTAAGAAAAAAAAATATCTATTTATGAAGTATTCTTTCCACAAAGAAACATTTCCATTAAAGCTTGTAAACGAAAAATAGTTTACCAATTAAAATGCGTATATCGCGATGAAAACAAGCAATACAAAAAAATGCCATTAGTTTTTAAATTCTGCGATTTTTAAGCAACAAAATGCATACAACGTCTTCAGTCTTATGGCGTCAATATCAAAATTAGAAAAATAGAGAAAAAAATGTTTGGATACTTTCTTCATTAACCCTCTTTTGCCTCCTTTGCAGCTATAGCAAGGAACATCATAAAACGGCAGCTTCAAGGAGCATCATAAACCGGTTTAGGGATACACAATTCATTGAAAGGAAAAGGTGATCTGGGCGTATTTCTAGAATTGTTAATAAAAAATTGGCGTGAGGAATGCCCTGGCGTCTAAACCAAACATATCAGTTTGAGATTTAGCGAAAAAATTCAAAGGCTTCATATGTACGTTCAAAAAGTATAAGCTAAGATCGGACAAAGTAATAAATAAAAGTGCCGAACAGAAATGATGAAGTTAATGGGAGGAATACAAGAAAGAAAATTATAGTCGGTCTAGACCGACTATACGATACCCTATACCATGCGTTTAGAGAATTGGTCCAAGGTCCCAATAATTGGGTATAGATCTGTTTGCAGATCTGAAAAAGTTCATATCGGATGCTATATTTATATGAAGAAAAGGTCGAAAAATACACCGATCGCAACCATATTTGGTAAAGTCACTTATTTCTTGCAAAACATATACAAACCAAATTTTAGAAAAATCTGCGGAATATTTTTGTTTTTGATAGGTTGAAATGTAGATCGGAAAGCAGCTTTATATGGAGGCTATGGCCAAGATTCTTTATTTTCAGACTAGTGATTATTAGATGTAATAGAGACACACAAACTAAATTTGACCGAGATCTTTAAGACAATTTAAATAGATCTCATAGCTGTCTTTTATATGGGGACTAGGTCTGTGCATGCACCGATTTCCACCAATTTCAAGAGTGTTCGTCCTATGGCCGATAGATGCTTAAATACCAAATTTCATCAAAATATATTCATATTTGCGACCTGTAGTTTGATTACAAGGTTTACATGGACACATGGATGGACGGTCTAAGGGATGGACATCGCTAACTTGACTCTAAGTCAAATATTTTTCGGGTCAGGCAATTCTGAACAATTTTATAGGATGTGTATTGATGGATGACGAAACTAAGCCTTTTGTCATGCGAGGCTCATTGAGCAGGAAAACGTACATAAAAGAGTTTGAAAAAAACTTTAATTACATTTGTATAAACTCCATTTCACCCCCACCAATATTCTGGCCTGATTTAGCAACAATTTATTATTCCAGAAAAACTGTCGAATGGTTCGGAAACAATAATATACACTTCGAAACAAATTTGAGCGATATCTATAATATTAATAGGAGCGATATCTGTAATATTAATTGGGGCCGATATAAAAACTGTAGTTAATAACTAATTTGGATCAAACATACCTCATTTGAAATGTATTTCTTTTTGGCTGTACACCACATCTACAGATTTGCACCGTCTGGATAATTATTTCGGAGTAATGCTCATTTAAAGTTGCTACTAACACATACATGAAACACATATTGTGTGTGTGTTTATTATAAATATCAAAGGCCCTGTGTTGAATTGTGAAGTGGATAAAATTGATTAGCATACCTCTAGGCTCCTTTAAAATTATTTATTAACAAACCCATTTATAGGTACTCGAACTTTTGTGGTGTAAAGACGTATTTATAAGACTCTCCGTTTAGCTAAAGATTTTAATAGTTAAATCTAGTTTAAATAATGGGGAACACTAAAAATCGCAATATATAATGGATTGTGTCAAAAGCAACACTTAACTTAAAATTTTAGTGCTTTTTATAAAAAAATTAAATACAAAATTCACAAAATCATCCAGAAATAACTACACTGAATAAATATTGGAAGATCAGCTGTTATTATGTGGTCATTTTGCTTGCCATGGATCTGGTGTGAAACAAAAAACAAAAAAACAAAATATTTGGAACGAAAGCTTTACTTTTGATTAAATCTGAGAAATCTAAAAAGAAAATACTAAATCGTGGAATACTTTTAGGATGTAAAGTACGATAACAAAGGAGGGTAAATTGGCAACTCCAGAAACAACACCCCAGGCCCGAAGAAAGTTTACGGAAATATTCCCAGATAAGATTTCAAGTGGTGAAGCAGATAATTTACCGGGATATATGCAGCTAGCAGACATTGTCAAAATAATCCATGGGTCAATCAATACAGGCCCTATTAGATAAGTTGAAAAATTTATTGACAAAAGAGGACATCATAGAAGTCAAACAATCAATGCAAGAATGCTGTTCACAAATTGGGTACCTTAAGATGGAAAATGAAGCTTTAAGGGAAGAAGTAAATATTTTAAAGGCAGAGAGGAAGAAAGATCATCAGGAGTTAATGCGTCTGGTCGAAAGCAGCAAAAGAAAAAATGTGGTTTTCCGTGGAATTAGTAAGGAGGGGGCTTTAAAAGCAAATATTCAAAAACTTTGTACCAAAAAATTGGGAATTCCAGATATTGAGGGAAAAAATGTTCGAAAACTATATGAAACAGATGCAAATATATGTATGTGCTGTAGCTGAATTTCAAACAGAAGACATGGTATTAAATGTATTTCAGAATACTAAAAAACTAGCAGGTTCATCTCTTTTTGTGGATAAGGATTTGAATGAGGAGAAACAGCAAAAAAAAACCGTTTTGTTAAAATTAAAAAAAAACAACTTAAAACATTAGACAATAATCAAAAAATTTTAGTAAGAGATGATAAAATTAAAATAAATAACGAATGGTACTATTGGAAGAAAATATAAAATATTAATGACTGATAACGAAAATGCTAATAAAAGATTAGAAAGTATTTTTAAAGATAAATTTAATTCAATAAATATATGATATAAATACTTGTTAAACCAAAAAAATTAAATATAACCGGAAGTAAATATGAAATTAAAGATCTAGCTAAAAGAAATATTGTAATAGATATAATATTAAAAACTTTGTTTAATTTCCTACAATATTCTTGGCTTAGGTAATAAATTTCACAATGATGATTTCTTTGGGTACATAGAATAGGCAGATATTTTTGTATTAGTGGAGACACATGTAGAAATGAATTCAATTTTTAAATTTGAAAGCAGGTTCAAAAATTATTATATTAAATGGAAACCTGCAACTCGGATCAGCCCATATGGTAGAGGTATAGGTGGACATATTATTGGAGTTCGAAAGAATTTTAGTGATATTGGAATAAAACATAAATTAATAACATATGTATTACTTACATTGTATTAATTTACATTAATTCCTATATATATACGGGGTGCCAATTGGCGTAATGAATTAAAAACATAAAAGAATGTTTTCCAAGGAAATGATATACAAAATCCAATAATAATGGGTGATGTTAATATTAGAATAGGAGAGGAATAGCAATCTTTGAAAAATCTAGTTGAATGTAGTTCTCAGGCTGACTTAAAAAATAGGAAATCATAGAAACAACTGCAGATGGAAGAACTTTCTTGGAATTTTATAAGGATTATGGATTGGTTGTTATGAACGGAAGAACTATAGGTGATGAAGAAGGCTGCTTCACTTTTCTGGGTAGTTCTGGCAACTCGGTGAATGTTATATGTGCTGTTGATCTAAATTTACTCAACTTAGTAGAAACTTTCGTAGTGGAGAATCAAATATGGTTGGATTATCTACCATCAAACAGAACTTTAACTTTTATAACACACAAGAAAAAACTAAAAAAGCGAACTAAATACCTATATTGATATGATATATTTTCATTTTTCATTTTTCAATTTTCAATTTTAATTTTTCATTTTTCATTTTGCTTTTTCAATTATCCATTTTTCGTTTTTATTTTTTCATTTTTCATTTTCCAAATTCCATTTTCCATTTTTCGTTTTTCATTTTTAATTTTTCATTTTCCAATTTTAATTTTTCATTTTCCATTTTCCGTTTTTCATTTTTCATTTTTCGTTTTTCATTTTTCATTTTTAATTTTTCATTTTTCATTTTTCAATTTTCATTTTCCATTTTTCATTTTCCAAATTTCATTTTCCATTTTTCATTTTCCATTCGCCATTTTTCATTTTCTATTTTCCATTTTTAATTTTTCATTTTCCGGTTTTCATTTTTCATTTTCTATTTTCCATTCTCAATTTTTCATTTTCTATTTTCCATTTTTAATTTTCCATGTTTCTTTTTCCATTTTTCATTTTTCATTCTCCATTTTTCAATTTTCAGTTTTCATTTTTCATTTTAAATTTTTTATTTTCCAGTTTTCATTTTCATTTTCAATTTTTCATTTTTCATTTTCTGTTTTCCATTTTTCTTTTCTGTTTTCAGTTTCCATTATTCATTTTCCATTTTCCAGCCTCCATTTTTCACTTTCTATTTACCATTTTTCAACCACTAAAATATTGCAACAACCACACTGCATTTTATGTTTTTTTTTGAGGTATCTACATATTTTTGCTCGTATCTAAGCACAATGATGCCCGATTTAGCCCATTTTTCAATACCAACCTGCTGGGAATTATGGCAAATGATATTATTGTAACCTACCCAGCAAAATGGTTTTTTTTTGTGAATGAGCGTGATTTCAACAGACAGACGGACATCGCTATATCGACTCGAGCTGTGATAAGGATAAGGAATATATATATACTTTATGCGGTCGGAAATTAGTTTTTCGATGCGTTACAAATGGAATGACAAACCTATATATACCCTCTGCCACTGAGGTGTGGAGGGTATAAAAAGGCATTTTCCAAGCAATGTGTAAAAATAAAAAAGAAAATTATTATAGCCTAATAGAACAAAAATTAAATTCTATCGCTGGTGGCAAACAGTGGTGGCAACTGGCAAGGGAATTAAAACAAAATGAAAACTATATTGCATGTCAAGTAAGTGCTATTTCTTTCCAAGAACATTTTAACATGCTTCTAAATCCATCTGTTACTTTAAACATTTTGAGTATGCTGTAAACCTACTTTCAGATAATGACCTTCTTGATAAGTCTTTTACTTTACAAGAAATGAGATTAATGTTTTCGAAAGGAAATAAAGCACCGGGTGAGGACAGATGATTATTTAAGGGCTTTAGCTGACACCTACACGAAAACATTAAATGGGAACGGTTCTGTGGAGAAATTCGAAAAAAGTATTGTTCTGCCTATACATTAAAAAGGAGATACTAGCCGACCAAGCAACTAAAGAGGCATTTAATTTAAGAAGTGTATAGGTAAGATTATGATGGGTGTAATTCGAAAGATTGACAGAATGGGTAAACAAACACCAAATGCTCAATGAATTCCAAGCCGGATTCCGCAAAGGGTATTCGACTATCGACAACATTTATAATTTGTCAACAATAATTAACATCAACTTCCACGAAAAGAAGAGAATTTATGCTTTCTTCGTCGATTTTAGAGCGGCTTTTGATTGTGTCCCACGAAAACTATTAATATACAAACTCCATAATTTTGGCATATCTGCAAAAGTAGTTAATTTCATTCAAATTATTTATAATCGTACAAAATCAGCAGTATGGACTGGAACCGAACTTTTCGAATATTTCGAGACAAACGCAGGCGTTAAACAAGGATGTTTGTTATCGCCGCACAGTGGACCATATTTTGAGAAGGCGGCCAAAAATCATTTTTTTTTTGTTACCGATTTTAAAGTTATGTTATTCATTTGAAAGTAAATACTAGTAAACCTCGGGAGCCAAAAAATTGCGACTCTATCTCAACTATATCACAGCGAACAGGGTCTTCGAAAATGGACTTTCTCAGTATTTTTCTAAAATTAAAAATTTCTTTGTAAATTTTTATTTTTGAATGACTGTAACTTTTTTGATTTAAAAGATTTTGAAGTGAAATAGATTTTGTATAATTTTTTGGCTTCCATACTATTAATGTTGAAAATCACTGAGTCATTCCGAAATTTAAAAAGAAACATTTTTTAAAAAAGGTCCAACTTTTCCGAAAATCTCCTACTTAATAGAGCATAACTCAGCCAGTCAAAAGCAGTCAGAAAAAATCTTGCACTCTTCTATAGTCCGAACCCTCCCCTATACTCCTATACCCCATTATACACCCGCCAGTTTCCGCCCGTGTGCACCAGAACAATGTTGCTGACCCAAGGTTAGATATTTTCTGCAAAATTTATGAATACAAAAGTTGTCCACTATGTGGTTAGGATATATTAAGTTTGAGGTGATGTTTGTAACTGCCAAAAATATTGCACCTTTATCCATCTTTTATTATACGGATCGACTCAAAATCACTTTCTGAGTCGATTAAACGATGTCCGTCCGCCCGTCTGAGTGTTATGAATACAAAAGTTGGTCGTACCGGTGCACCGCGGTGTATTTTTTTGCGTGTCGGTAGAGTTGCTAGGAGTTGTTATATAATTATAAAAAAGGGTTGAGATATAATGCGCTTAATTGTTACAGGTACATTTACATAGGTATCTTTCAAAAACATTAATGGTCTGAATTAGAGTTATATAGTTTAAATACCTGACAAAATGGGAAACAATTTAAATAACAGGTAAATGTTAAAAAAAACTATTGCGACATAGCCCTTTAAGATATGAGCAGGTATGCTTCACCTTTTAAAAGGGGTTAGGGTGTGGGTTTTTTATGCTTCTAAAAGTGGTAATAAAAGATAAACATTTTTATTTTACATAATTGCAAGAAAGAGTATTTATAATAATGTTTCCACAATTACTATTTATTACAATTTGTGCAATGGCTAAGTACTGTTACAGAGATCTGGCAGATATTTATTTTCAACGAAATGATGTAGACGATGTAATTTTGCACATAGTGAGCAACGACTTCTTTAAGAATTGTAACCTAGAAGACATTGAAATTCACAAAGGAAAAATTACTAATTTTGCATCGAATTTGAAAAGACGGTAGGTACATTGAGTGCTCTCATAGCAAGGCAAAGATGTACAATCGTTACCAAGACTGGTTAATAAAGGAACTTATTTTTGAGAGTGCATCTACAACTGCCAACGAAAGTGGAAAAAAGGGTCGACCAGCAAAACCAATTGACGGATGTAGTGAAAGATCTCGAAGGCGCAAGCTGGAGAATATTAATGAAGGAATTTCTCAAAGAATTATTAAGGATTCATTTTTGCACCAAATTCAACCAACCCAAAATAAAAAAAATAAAATTGAAATAATTGAAAAAATAGTAGAAGCGAGCCCAAGGCGCACAAAGAGGATTTTGAAAAGCATTCCTACACCAATTGAAGATAAGAAATTTACGCCGGAAGAAGCGTTCGCCCTATTTTTGGATTTGAAATTGACCAAAAATCAATATCAGGAATTGTGGAAGCGAACCAATGAAAAGAATTATGGGATTTTTCTAGAGTATCGAGATTTAGTTTCTGCCAAAAAAGAATGCTTACCTTCACAATCTGCTATTAGTGTCACTTCAACATCAGCAGAAATAAAATTGCAAGATCTCCTTGAACATACTGCAGAACAAGTGCTAAATACGCTTGATACTGATCATTTAAAAAAAATTGGTAATGGCAGCATTACTTTAATTTCTAAATGGGGATGTGATGGATCCTCTGGTCAGAAGCATTACAAGCAATTTAATGCCGAAAATTCATCAGATGCTAATTTATTTATTGTATCTTTCGTTCCATTGCGCTTAACAAAAAGGTATAGCGTCTTAGAGCCGTCAACTAGTAGAACAACAGAAATTGATATATGGAAAAATTAAATTCCTTCTTCAACAAAGTATTGCAGACCAATAAAATTTGCATTCAAAAAGGAAACCAAAGATGTCATAACTGAAGAAGTTAAAAAAATAAAAGATCAAATTAAGGAACTTCAACCAGTAATATTTAAATATGATGACCAAGACATTGAAGTACATTTTAAAATGTGTCTCACAATAATTGCTGGAAAAGTTGCACAAGCTTTAACTGGAACAAAGTCATCGTCAAGCTGCATTATATGCCAAAAGACATCAAGTCAATTAAGCCAATCCCCACCAGAAGACGATAGTTTTAAGGAAGCCTACGAATTTGGAATGTCCCCTCTTCATGATAGAATACGTTTCATGGAGCATATTCTTAAATTGGGTTATGATTTGGAATTTGGTTCGTTAGGCGAAACAATGAGAAAAAACAAAGAAAATGAAGAAAAAAGAAAGCAAAAAAAAAAAACAAATTCAACAAAAATATCTACAGCTAGGCCTCGTAATCGACCAACCAAAACAAGGGGAAGCAAACACAAATGATGGAAAAAGGAATAAAGACTACAGATTCTTTCGCGAGCACAACACAAGGAAAATATCCAGATGTTGTACTAATGAAGACCTTATAACTATTTTGTTGTGCACTTCAGATCCATATATGTCTAACATTCGTCAAAAATGGAAAACTACCTCTATTGAATTAGACGAAGAAGCTAAACAACTTCTAGAAGATGAAAATCAAGGCTATTTAGAAGAAATTTTTACTAAAATTGGTTGATTTAAAGTACTTTTTAATTACACTAACAATAAGTTACACTTTTTTTATATGGGCAATTCCATCATGTCGAACGTGACCGTTGAACACATTTAAGTTGAAAAAAAAGTCAAAATAAAAAGAAATTTTTTCTTGACAATAAGGATAACTTATAGCTCTTAAATAGACCTATAATTGTTTCTAAAGTTGATTTTTGAAATTTTTTCAAGCTTTCGAGATAATCACAAAAAACCAACCATTCGCACGGGACAAAAAGCAGAAGTGGTTTTCGCGACTATCAATTAAAGCTCTGTTTTCAGCGAAACCTGAGGCAATGTCACAATGCGACTAATTTTAGAGTGTTGGATAATAATGTCTCTTAAAAGTTGTAAAATTTCACTTCAAAATTATTTATACTTTTTTTTTAATTTAACTTTAATCACTGTCGCACGGGACATGTCGCACGGGACTTTATTTTTCCATCATCATATTTATGTTGTTTCAGTTTTTTTTTTTAACAATCTATAAATATATAAGCTTAGAAAACATATTTTTAGTTCAACCAAAGAATTCAGTGTATATATTTGCATGTAACAACGAAATTAACAAAAAAAAAGAAAAAGATATGTAATTTGAACCAAGTATTGTGTAGTACTAATTACAATAAACAAAAATAAATTTAAATGAAAATAGTGTCAGAAATATCAAACACAGCTTTCTTCAGAATAGGCAGTCCTGGCTGCTTTTACTTCTTGACCATCGCAAGAAAAGAAGTGCATCTGGGATATACCTGAAATGCTTTTAACTTGTTTCCATTTTTCGTCTAAATTATATACCAAGGAATGCTCTTCAATCTGCTCAGATGACATAAAATACATTTTAACTCCATTTATGTTATTTTCTGCACATTGATAAAATGAAAATGCATCTGGTATAACTACGTTTTTGGATTTCGTTATCTGCCAGACTTTCCTTTTGATAACTGCTCCGACTCCATCGACGGCGCCCTTTCCATGTGTGCTTGCGAAAAAATTCCATTCTATTGAGGAACATCCTAATTTGTTTATAAAATCGATTAGGCTTGATAAAATGAATTTATTTTTAAATTGAGAGCGGCTTCCATCAGAAAAAATAAATATTTTTGAAAAACTTCTATAATCTTTTTTAATTTCAATTAAGAGATTTATCAAAAAAATAAAAACATCGTGTTTGTTATGCATTAGCTTATCACTTATGACAGCAAATGACTTTGAAGCTCCTGCAAACCAAGCTACACAAGTAAAAATGGATACCTGGCGATAGCTAAAATGAGCACTTTGGATCTCATGTTGGTTTGTTAGCCTATAATTTTCGGCAAAATCTATTTGAATGGCTAGTTCAGTAGGCTTTAAGTTGCTCTTGGTTTCCTCAAAATATTTTTGCTGAGCCCTTTTCACAAAAAAGTGAGTTTTAAACGGGGGTAATTTGCTTTCCACATGAGTTATTAGGTCAGAAAAAGTTGCAACGGTGCTACATGATTATCTATTTTTCGCCATTGCTGCCAGTTTACTTCATCTTCCATATTTTCTAAATATGCTAGAGGAATAAATTGGTATTTTAAATCCGTAATGCACTTCGTGCAATTGCTTGTCATGCAATTTTCATTATGAATATTGCAGCAAACAGATTTAAGAAAGCTTTCAAAATTGCTGGGAAATGATGGTATTATTTTGGAGCAGCTTTCCAATAAAAATCCGAAATCGTTATGACACATGCAAACACACATATTGTTTGGCATTTTATTAACTAATTGCACATGGCATGGCCGCATACTAAAAAAAAGAAGATTTGCCTACTGCCTGGTTTGGATAATCTTTTTTATAAAGCTCATATGCTTCAGCCACTGTCATTATCATAAATCGTTTAGCAATTAATTCTCCTTCAAACAAAATTGTATCCGCTTTGTGTTCGTTTTACGTTTCGCATTTCTGCTAGTTTCTTTCGACTTTGTCTCTTACGTATGCGCTCATTCCGTCTTTTCTCTTCAATCATTTCATTATGTCCTTCAGCCAACGCTTTCCACTTTTGTCTAGCATTCCGCATTCTTTCCTTGTTTTTTAATTTATTGGCTTGTAATTTTATTTCATCTTCCTTCAACTTTTCTCTCCACCGTTTGCATCTCTCTTTATTTTTTTCGTCGTTTATACTCATCTATATTTAAGTAATTTAAAAGTATGTATTTAAATAAATAAATCATTTATGTAAGAAAAAATATTTTTTCTAAATTTTAAAATCCACACTTACCATGTCGCACGTGACCAACTTTATGTAAAACCAAGATCACAGAATTTATTACTTTTCAAAAAGTTTTTTTTTTTATTTTATTTGTAATAAAAATCTATGTTTGTTCTCAATATTTGATGAACTTTCGTCATGTCCACTTGACGCACTAATTACAAATGTTGTTTTTCACTGTCGCACGGGACATCGAAATATGTGATAAAGCATAGCAAAAACTTACCGTTATTTTTAATTGCATAGTTTGTTATGCATTTTTTTTTTAGCTCTTTGTATCTCCAGAAAGATTTTTTAAAAGCAAAAGTCAATATTAAATGCTTCTCTTTAAGAACTTTTATCAAAACAAATGGTGCAATACAAATGTCCCAATGAGAAAAAATTGGCTTGCTCGACTTTATATTCGAATATCTCGAAATGGGTTATGAATATATGTAAAATTTTTTCACGTTAGTTAAACTTGATTGTTTTCCTATGAAAATATGTTTAAACAAATTGGATTCAAGAACTTTTGGTTTTTTGGTCTTGGTAGACCTTTCGGTGGAATTGCCCATATAGTTAAAAAATTTTCTTGATTTAAAAATTTATATATTTTGTAAATTTACAATAAAAATTGTTATATTTCATAAATTTACCATAAAAATTGATAAAAAGACAATAAAAAAAAAATTGAACTAAAGCAAAAACATACGAGTTTTTCATTGAAACTTCTCTATCTTCAACCAATATAAGGTAACTTTTACGTTCGCTGCTTAATAAATTATATTTTAACTCGGGATCTTAAAAAAAACAACATTTGGCCCTTGGGCACATTAGGACTAAAAATTAACTTAAAAAATTGTTAAAAAGTATTAGTTGTAAAATTAACTGAAAAAATAAGACATTATATTAAAAAAAACCTTTTTTTACCTTTTAACACTTCACTTTTGTACTAAAATTCAACTACAAATGAAAATGTATTTTAAACCCTCCGTAACTTTTTTTATTTTCGGTCGAGAATTACGTTTTATAGCAAAACTTAAAGGCGAAAGTCTCACCTACCAAACAAAAAAAAAAACCGCATATCAAAATTCCAATCCAATCATAAGTTATAGATTTTTGACCGCCTTCTCGTCAAATGGTCCACTGTGCGCCGTTACTCTCCGCCATGTACTTAAATGATCTACGATTCTTTAGAAGGTGGATTATTTATAGATGATGTAAATATTAGAGTCCTTATGTATGCTGATGACATAGTCCTATTATCAGACAATATTAAAACTCTACAAAAAATGATAAAAAATTTGGAAACTTTCTGTTTGACATGGGGAATGGAAGTCAACCTATCTAAATCAGATATAATGGTCTTTCGAAAAAGCGGGCGGGAAAAGTGGTTTTAATGGTATAGAAGTCAAAGTAGTAAATTAATAGAAAATTTAGGATTTCTGTTAACACCGTCTATGGCTTTTACTAAACACATGTGTTCTAAAATTGATGCTGCTAAAGTTTGTATTAATATTACGTGGAAGGAATTTATTGGTAAAAAGGATGTGTCAGTAAAAGCAAAATGGAAATTAGTTCAAGCCGTCTGCAGATCAATACAAACATATGGAGCACAGATATGGGGTTTTTCAGGATTCGATTATGTAGATAATCTGCAAAGGTTTTTTCGCAAAAATAATATTAAAACTACCAGATACTACACCAAATTATGTCATTGCTATTGAAGCGGATCTGGAAGAAGCTCATACATATATATATATATATATATATATATATATATATATATATATATATATATACAGTTTGCATTGAAATATGTATTCAAAACTCTGTTCGAGTATGAAAATCGTAGATTACCACGTAAACTTTCAAAGGCAGTTGTTAGCAAAAAAATTCATTGGTATAAGGATTTAGATGAACCGGCCTCTAAATACAGTTTAAGTCTCAATAACGCAAATCTTTGGAAATCCGTATGGAATAATATATGTTTTCATATATCCATCCAAAAAAAGAAGGATGAAATTGAACGTGATTACCATGTGTCAGCTCTCCAAAGTCAACAAAGAACATATAAGTTTTTGAATCATTCCAAAGGTCTCTCGTACTGCAATGAATAATAAAAGCAACATGTCATATCCGTTATATTGGAGGCACGTGGCGATCTATTTTGGCTGAACGGAAATCCACATAGTACA
Source organism: Cordilura impudica (assembly GCA_963682025.1). Taxonomy (NCBI): domain Eukaryota; kingdom Metazoa; phylum Arthropoda; class Insecta; order Diptera; family Scathophagidae; genus Cordilura; species Cordilura impudica. Next base: position 168,123,522 of record OY821517.1, on the reverse strand, counting down.
GTACAATCCAGAATGTGCTCACTATGTAATCTGAAGGAAGAAGAAAAGTTTTTACATTTCTTAGGAAGGTGTCCTGTGCTAAAAGAACTGAGATTGATGTCTTTTTTGTACATGATTGACAGATTGTGAAGTTTGATAATTTAAACGGCGGTCCATGAAAACTGGTACCCATTATATAATTATATAACAAAAGCCTTAAATTATAGGAAAATATGAATTAATGAATATAATTTTTAATTTAAAATGCGGTTTAAAAATAATTTCCTAATTAGCATTAAATTTATTATATATTTGTTAACCAATCCCAAACTTCCGGCATGTCGTAAAATCTTTATTATTATTTTAATTTTAATTCTATAAGTATTATAACGAATGAATGAAAAAATCAATAAAGAAAATCTATCTATCTATCTAAAGCCATTTATATATCTTCTGTGTGTTCAACAAATATTTATAATGAAATTTAACGAATTTTATGTAAAAAGTGTTGAATTGGCTAAATTTATTAGCATACCTTTAGGCTCTTGCAAAATTATTTATTAAATGAACAAATAAAATTTCCTAGAATTTGCACTCGAATTTCGAGGGTTGGGCTGTGCTAGTTGTTATTAATTTGCTTGCTTGCAGATATGAAAAATTTCATGTCGGATGCTATATTTATATGGGGATTAGGTTGAAAATTGGACCGATCCTAACCATATGTGTTAAAAACACTTATTTTTTTCAAAAACATATGCAAATCAAATTTCAGGATAAAACTGTTTAATATTTTTAATTTTCGATAGATTTAAGTGAGAGCTAAGAATTGTCCTACAGCGTTTTTGGACTACTGATTAATGGGTGTTGATATTTGAGACGGACATCGGTAAATCGACTCAGAAGGTGATTCTGAGTGATTATTTTTTACTAAAAAACACAGACCGATGCTGTTTAGTTGACTGTTTGACGAAGAGATTTTATACAGTTATTTCCATTTTCAGATGAACGAAGGCACAACATTATATCAAAGAAAATACATTTCCGAAGTACGAAGATGCGATGAATTGGAACGTAAAATCACTTTCATAGAAAATGAACTTCAAAAAGATGGCCATCATATGCCAGAACTATTTAACGATAATATACCACCAGCACCGAAAGCAAGAGAACTAATTGATTTAGAGGGTCATCTGAAGAAATGTGAAAGAGAAATAACGGAATTGGCCCACAATGATGTCAGTTTAAAATCGAACTTTATCGAATTAACCCAAATGTTAAGAGTTTTGGAGAAAACTCAAGGATTTTTTGCCGATCAAGCCGTGGTTAACATGGATCTTAATAAACATCACGAAGATCAACAACAAAGTGGTCAACTGGGTTTTATAGCCGGTGTGGTAAGTCGTGAAAGAGAATTTGCATTTGAGAGAATGCTGTGGCGTGTATCGCGAGGTAAGACTTATGTAAGGAGTGTACAATTGGAGGAACCTCTGAAAGATCCAAAAACCGGCAACATGCTGTATAAGACCGTTTTCGTGGTATTCTTCCAAGGTGAACAACTAAGGAGTAGAGTTAAGAAAATATGTTCCGGTTTCCATGCTTCCATCTATCCGTGTCCCAATAATCATGTAGAACGAGAAGAGATGATTAGGGGATTACTCATTAGATTAAATGATTTGAAGGTGGTTTTACAACAGACCGAAGATACACGTAAATGTGTTTTAATGGCAGTTGCCAAGCAATTGGCCAATTGGAATGTTATGGTGAAGAAAATGAAGGCTATCTATCATACTTTAAATATGTTGAGTCAAGACGTCACGAACAAATGTTTAATTGGTGAATGTTGGGTTCCCAAACACGATTTGCCCAATGTTCAGAAAGACTTAGCTGAGGGTTCTTTAGCAGAGGGAAGTACTGTACCTTCATTTTTGAACGTTGTGGAGACGAACGATCATCCACCTACTTATAACAGAACCAATCGGTTTTCCAGGGGATTTCAAAATCTTATAGATGCTTATGGTATGGCCACTTATCGTGAAGCTAATCCAGCTTTGTATACTTGCATAACATTTCCGTTCCTCTTCGCTGTGATGTTTGGTGATATGGGACATGGTGTTATCATATTACTGTTCGGTCTTTGGATGGTCATCTGGGAGAAATCTTTAGGCAAATCGAAAGGTGGTGAAATTTGGAATATTTTCTTTAGTGGCCGTTATATTATTTTGCTTATGGGTATATTTGCTGTTTATACCGGTTTCATTTACAACGATATATTCTCAAAATCGATTAATGTATTCGGTTCTACTTGGCGTATTCGTTATAACACTTCTACGGTGTTAACCAATACTGCAGGTTTAACATTAGATCCCCGTTATGCATCCAATGGTGTTTATGTTATGGGTATGGATCCTATATGGCAAATGGCTGATAATAAGATTATCTTTTTAAATACGTACAAAATGAAATTATCCATTATAATTGGTGTTATTCATATGATGTTTGGTGTTTGCATGTCGGTGGTAAACTATATCAAGTTCAAACGTTATGCTAGCATTTTTTTGGAATTTCTACCTCAATTGATATTCCTTTTGCTTCTATTCGGTTATATGGTCTTTATGATGTTCTATAAATGGGTGAAATACTCTCCGACCACCAACATTGAAACGGATACTCCTGACTGTGCTCCTTCAGTGTTGATTATGTTCATAAATATGATGCTGTTTAAGAGTTCTGATACGTTGGCGGGATGTGATGAATTCATGTTTGCTGATCAATCCATAATACAAATGATCTTTGTGATAGTTGCTGTAGTCTGTATTCCATGGATGTTGATAGGAAAGCCTTTGTATATAAAATTCACCAGAAGCTCTAAACAACAGGTTAGTCGATATTCATTTACATTTCTTAAACAGAAAATCATAATTCTCAATGATCCTTTTTTACATTTTAGCTTCACCAGGTATTCCCTCCCAGCGACACTATGGAATTAGTGGAAGGCGATACTGCTGTCGTAGTTGAAGTTGTTCAATTCTCTAATAAAACAGATAGTAATACTAATGGCCATGGTAATCATGATGAAGAACCTATGAGTGAAATCTGGATTCATCAAGCTATTCACACCATCGAATATGTATTAAGTACCGTCTCCCACACCGCTTCCTATCTGCGTTTGTGGGCTTTGTCTTTAGCTCATGCCCGTAAGTTTGGAAAATATCCATCCTAATCTTATATTTTAAAATTGTCCAACACTTATTAACAGAGTTATCTGAGGTATTATGGACTATGGTTTTATCTCTTGGTTTCAAAGTGGACGGTTATGTTGGCGTCGTTAGTATCTTTTTTATTTTTGCCGTTTGGGTCTTCTTTACCATGGCCATTATGGTTATGATGGAAGGTTTATCTGCCTTCTTGCATACTCTACGTTTGCATTGGTAAGTGTGATAGAGTATGAGTGTGACATAATTTGATTTGCTTTATTTTGCAGGGTCGAATTCATGAGTAAATTTTATGAAGGCGGTGGTTATATATTCCAACCTTTTAGCTTTAAGGCAATTTTGGAAGCTGAAGACGAGGAGTAGTTTTATGTTTAGCAAGAAATTAACGTTTTTATTCAATAAAGTTGTGCAAATATAAAATCATATTTGCAAATTTGTCTCCTTTTAAGGGGGCGGTAAGGTTTTAAAAGTTAAAAGAAGTCATATTTTCATAATTCTTTTTTGAAGACATGAATAAAGTTGGATTATTTATTTCATATGCACGTTATAGCATAACATTTGAAGAATCTTTGAAAAAATTTTCAATTAAAAATTTTAATAAATAAGTCCGTGACAGCGAATCTCCGGAGGCGTTGTTGTTTTGCGGTGAACATCATAACTCGTTACCGGATCATGTGAAATAAACAAATTGAAATTCGTTTAAAAGGTAACATGTTTCCTGAGGTAGCGCCGAGGAGTTTTTTCAATTTTTTTTTTTTTTTTGGCAGCAAGATTTTTGCTATGAAATTTCGGGAATTTGTTGTAAAAAAAATGGGGAAGACAATGGAAAATAAGAAAACTTTTCCTGGTTACCTGATGGTTCATGTGTAGATATAGTGTGTAAAATTTCAAAAGAATCCGTCAAGTAGATTTTGAGTTATGATGTTCACGGACTTCGAAAATTTATTTGCGTGAAAATCAATTTAAAGTTTTTTAAAAACTGATTTACATATATACGATATACCGTATGAGGCCGGTCGCTCGAAACGCTGTACCTTCTTAAGTTTGCTCCGATTTACTTGAAATTTTGATACAACACTCTCGTCATGTTGTACATTCAGAAAGAGAAATGAAAAAAAGATTCGGAATCTAAAAAATCTTTCAAATTATGGAATAAATTGATTGTCTTATGACTTTTTGTAGGATTAAGTTCAGGATTAAATGTTGAGTTCAACAACGATTTCTTGTGAACGATGTTTTCTTCTACCGTTTTATCCCGATTTTGACAAAAAGTATTTTTTTTGAAAGTTATTTCTTTTTAGCTGTTCACCAGACTTACAGATTTTAAAATTTTTGCCTTTATTTTGAGTAAATTGCATTTAAAGTTGCTACTAACACATACATAAAATTATACATATGCTATGTGTGTGTTTATTTAATTTGTTTATGTGTTTGTAAGTTTGTTTTCTGCATTCACAACAATAATAAACCAAAAAAGGGTTGGTTGTTGAATTGGCTAAGTTAAAAAACAAAAATTCCTTGAATTTGCACCCGAATTTCGAGCGCTGGAATCGGCAAGTTATTATTAATTTTAAAATGCAGTACAGTGGTAGTGTTCTTCATTGAGAAAGACTTACAGAATTGGGCAAATTTTTCGGAGTTTTTTAAATAGTCGAGACCTACTTCAATTTAAATTACAGTTTTCCCTTTGTATATATTGCAACAAATTCTTTGCTAATTGGGACAAAATTAAAATATTTCATAAAACATATCCATATGTTCATTACTAATTTTGCAAGTTTAAAAATTGCCATAGAATAGTGAAATAATTCATTAAAAATGATATAAAACTATGAAACAATTTTTTTTCGCGATCTTAAAAATGTCCCTCACCATACGCGATGAAATTTTCATTATAGTTTTTTTTTGCAATTATCAAGTAAGGAGTGACATCGAAAAAATCTTAACATACTTTAAATACAATAATAAGGAAACAAAACCTTGAGTTTTTATACCCTATACCACTATGTGGTTCTGGTATAATGACTTTGTGCTGCTGTTTGTAACTACCAAAAATATTTGACCTAGACCCATCTTTTATTATACCGATTGGCTCAGAATCACTTTCTGAGTCGTTTTAGCCATGTCCGTCCGTCCGTCCGTCTGTGTGTCCATGTAAACCTTGTAATCAAACTACAGGTCGCAAATATGAATATATTTTGATGAAATTTGGTGTATAAGCTTTTATAGGATGAACGCTATTGAAATTGGTGAAAATCGGTCCATGTTCAGACATAGTCCCCATACAAATGAACCGTATGAAATCGACATAAATTGCCATAAGATCCAAATTATCATACAGATCTTAGTAAAATTGGGTTTGTATGTGTTTATTGTATCCGTTAATCAGTAGTCCAAAAATAATACCTATGGGACAAGTCTTAGTCATAGGCCCCATATAGAGCTGCTTCCCGATCTTCACTTTAATCTATCAAAAAAACAAAAATAAAGCACAGATTTTTCTCAAATTTGGTTTGTGTATATTTTTTCAAAATATAAGTGACTTTACCAAATATGGTCAGGATCGATCCATTTTTTGACCTAGTCCACATAGCACTCGATATGAACTTTTTCATATCTGCAGCCAAAAAATTAATAACAATGCCACTCAAATTTGGTTTTTGCTTATTTTCTATATCCAGTTAGTTGGACCAGAGATAGGGTTTCTAAACCATGGCATAGGGTATCGTATGGTCGGTCTAGACCGACTATGATTTTCTTACTTGTTATTTATTTTATTATACCCTATACCACTATGTGGTTTGGGTATAATGACTTTGTGCTGCTGTCTGTAACTACCAAAAATATTTGACCTAGACCCATCTTTTATTATACCGATCGACTCAGAATCACTATCTGATTCGATTTAACGATGTCCGTCCGTGTGTCCGTCCGTCCGTCTGTGTGTCCATGTAAACCTTGTAATCAAACTGCAGGTCGCAAATATGAGTATATTTTGATGAAATTTGGTATGTAAGCTTTTATCGGCTATAGGATGAACGCTATTGAAATTGGTGAAAATCGGTCCATGTTCAGACCTAGCCCCCATACAAATGACCCCTATGAAATCGACATGAATCAAATTGGGTTTGTATGCATTTATTACATCCATTAATGAGTAGTCCAAAAATTATCTCAATGGGACAACCCTTACTCATAGGCCCCATGTAGAGCTGCTTCCCGATCTGCACTTAAATCTATCAAAAAAACAAAAAATATTGCACTGATTCTTTTCAAATTTTGTTTGTATATATTTTTCCAAAATACAAGAGATTTGACCAAACATGATCAGGATCGGTCCAATTTTAGGCCTAGTGCTTATATAGATATAACATCCGATATGAACTTTTTCACATCTGCAGCCAAAAAAAATTAATAAAAATCCCACTCAAATTTGGTTTATGTTTATTTTCTATATCCAGTTAGTTGGGCCTTAAAGATAGGGTCTCTAAACGCATGATATAGGGTATCGTATAGTCGGTCTAGACCGACTATAATTTTCTTACTTGTTTTTATTTGATGTTTCATACGCAAGACTTATGTCTCGTATTACAGTATGAAAGTGATAAAACGCTCATACAATATTACTTAAAATTTATAAATTTTATTTTAATTACATACATTAAACAATTTGTTAAAAAAAAGCAAACAAAAAACAACAATATTCTAGTTATTTAATTGATCATAAACAAGTAAGAAAATTATAGTCGGTCTAGACCGACTATACGATACCCTATACCATGCGTTTAGAAACCCTATCTCTTAGGCCCAACTAACTGGACATTGAAAATAAGCAAAAACCAAATTTGAGTGGGATTTTTATTAATTTTTTTGGCTGCAGATATGAAAAAATTCATATCGGATGCTATATCTATAAAGGGACTAGGTCCAAAAATGGACCGATCCTGATCATGTTTGGTAAAGTCTCTTGTATTTTGCAAAAATATGTACAAACAAAATTTGAGAAGAATCAGTTCAATATTTTTGTTTTTTAATAGATTTAAGTGAAGATCGGGAAGCAGCACTATATGGGGTCAAAGGGATCATTTTTGGACTACTCATTAGTGGATGTAATGAACGCATACAAACCCAATTTGAGTAAGATCTATATGACAATTTGGGTCTTATGGCAATTTATGTCGATTTCATATGGGTAATTTGTATGGGGGCTAGGTCTGAACATGGACCGATTCTCACCAATTTCAATAGCGTTCATCCCATGGCCGATGAAAGCTTATATACCAAATTTCATCAAAATATATTCATATTTGCGACCTGCAGTTTGATTACAAGCTTTACATGGACACACAGACGGACGGACGGACGGACGGACGGACGGACGGACGGACATTGTTAAATCAACTCAGAAAGTGATTCTGATTCGATCGGTATAATTAAAGATGGGTCTAGGTCAAATATTTTTGGTTGTTACAAACAGCAGCACAAAGTCATTATACCCAAACCACATAGTGGTATAGGGTATAAAAATTCATTGTGAAAATGATTAAAAATGTTTTTTTGAACTGAAGAGTGCGTTACTTATAGTTTGAGCGCTATGTGGAATTAAGTTCCAAAGACAGATTGCATGTATGAACAATTGCCACTCAGACATTAGGCTATGATGTCTAAAAGATATAAGTCTTCTGCCCCTATTAGATCTCGAAAAATTAAGACGTTCATAAAGTTAACGTTATATATAATTTTATGCGTGAACAGTAGAATTTTAATTTTTAGTAGATTATCAAAGCTAATACCATAAAGTTGAATAGAAAAAGGAGATATATGGTCATATCTTTTCAGACCATATACATAACGCACAATATTATTAAATACTACGTTCATTTTCCGTCTATTCTCTACCGTATCGCAACTGGCAAAAACTTCACAGCCGTATAACAATAAAGGCATTAAATTAAATACATTTTGGCGAGAAGTATCCTCATTTTAAGTACAATACTGAGTTTGCAAGAGTGTTCATAACATAGAATATGTACGACTGCTTGTATAATTTATATCGTTTGACCAAGTAAGAGTGTTATTGAAAAATATTCCGAGGTTCTTAGCCGACTTTACTATCTCAATTACTTGGTTGTTGAGAGTTATGTTTGGCGTATAAAAAGATGGCACTTCGACTTAATGGGATTTATGCCAAGACCATTAGCCGTAGTCCACAAATAAACACGATGTACAAGGTTATAACTAATGTGAAGTTCGACATCGTTAGCATGTATGCTGACCTTGCTGTATTGAAGTTTATCTGGAGTACAATGAAAATAGAAGTGGACCAACAATCGATCCTTGTGGAACAGCACGTAACACTGGCAAAGAATTTGATTTTGTAGTTGTAGTTACAACATGCTGATGTCTGTTGGTAAGATAAGATTTAATTAGAAGCGTGGCTGTCGATGAGATGTTGAAAAATTTTTCCAATTTGTAACATAAAATGTTTTGATCAACCGTGTTAAAAACGTTACATTTCCGTTATCCCCACCTGTTTCCTTATATCTTCGGCAATATCCACTAGTGCAGTTATACAGCTATGTTTTTTACGAAATCCTGACTGTCGATCCGTTAGTAGATTCAGATTCATTCAGGAATTGTCTTATTTAATTATGTATAAGCCGTTCAAAGGCCTTTGAGGGAAATGGTAATATTAGTTTTTGGATTGGAATGATTTTAGCATTGTTCCACTTAGTAGGATAAATGTTTGTTGTTAATATCTTATTAAAAATAAAAGTTATATGTGGAAATAGTTGTGGTATGAGAACTTTAATAAATCTGGGATCTAAACCATTAACTCCAACTTCATTTGACTTTATTGACAAGTAACTGGATAAAACATCATTTTGGTTCACGCTGATAAAATAAAATTTCTCATCCGTAGTATCATCATTTGCAGAGTCATCAAAGTTAAGGTAATAATGAAGATCGGCCACAACCATGGGAATATTAAGAAATTTCTCATTAAGGGTATCTGCATCGATGGCACAAGGTTCCAGGTTATCAGCTCTACCAATCTCACGAATCGTTTGCCACGTTTCTGATTTTGCCTTTTTAAACATTTTATTGGTTTCTTTTCTTACTGATCGTTATTCTTCATGTAATGGATTAGTTTTAATCCTATCCATCGTGAATAGGCAAAGTCTCTTAGATATATTGCTTGTTTAATGCTAGCAGAAAACCAAGGTTTCATTGAACTTATATTAGCCCTTTAATGCCCGAATTAATTGGAGCGTCGTTAAACATTTTTCAAGTTTATGTAGTTCCTAGCTTAGACCTAAATATGAATTGACAATTTCGTAGTCCTATGTATCCTGGTTTAGCCGTTAAGAAATGTTGCCTATGGGTAACATTGTGTTTGAAAAATGACTAACCACCATCTAAAATAATTTTTTAATTTTTTTACCTTTAAACAATATTTTTAAGCATTCAAATTTAAACTTTTTAATATCTTAATTATTTTTTTTTTTGATTATTTGTAAACTCACTTTTTGCAGAAAAAAATTTTACATGTGCAATCAAATAAGATTAGCTCTCAAATGATCTCTATCAATACTTACAATAAAATATTTGCTATTAGGCTTCCACAATATATCAAGCTACTCTGAGAAAAAAAACCGTACGAGAAAAAACAAAAATTATGGGACATATAAGCTAAAATATAATATAAAACAATAATTAGTTATTTATAGTTCGGTTCGAGATCATGTATACATTTTCTAATACTAGAAAAGATAATACTTTATGCAATGTAAGAGAAATTTGGAAAAATTGAAGACAGCGCTAGATGGAGTAGCTACTTTCGAACAAAGCGACTTGTTCATCTTCAGCATCCTTCTGCCTATTGCTTCAACTCATGCTTAATCAACTATTTAACTCAACATTAGAAAGAAAGGAACATGAGAAATGTTTTTTCTTTCTTTTCATACGAGAGTTAGAACGAACAAGCAGAGTTTTTTCCAATTTATAGCTTTCTCTACATTAACATCGCTTTGATCAATTACAAATCTCGTAATGTGAAAAAAACTCTTTTGTTTTGCCAACCGTCCCATAGATGGGAACTGTAATGGCATGTGAAATCTTAACAGATTTATCACAATTGCATTGGACCGTATGTTTTGTATGAAGATGAACAAGTCGCTTTGTTCAATTTTTCCAAATTTCTCTTACATTGCATAAAGTATTATCTTTTCTAGTATTAGAAAATGTATACATGATCTCGAACCGAACTATAAATAACTAATTATTATTACAACACAAGATCGACAATACATAAAAACTAACATATAATATAAAACTTACAAAAAAAAAGTAACTTTTGTAGTTCTAATTACTACTTATGAACTCATGCACCTTTTCCAGAAACCTTTCCATTACGGATTTTATAGTGGTTTCTCTCACATTTTTGGTACAGGTAGTTCATCTCCGTTTAAAATCTTCCATAATATGGTACACCTTTTTTGCACTCTTCAACTCTCTTTTCACAAGGCCCTGTTTGGAGGATTTGCCTTGCAAGTTATTGTTCTTGTTCCACTCAAGAGGTTTCTTACCGTAGTGACAGGATTCCAAATCGGACACATTGTGTTGGCTTATAAAAAAAGGAGTTTTTTTTTTCCAAACACTCCTTAATATAAATTTTGGTATTTACAAAGACCGTTGTAACAAATCACTAAACAATCATTTATAAATTCGAATAAAATTTTGTTCTGTACCTAGTGGCAATAACCATTAACACATTCTGGCAGATTCCAGCACTCGAAATTCGGGTGCAAATTCAAGGAAATTTTATTTTTTCATTTAATAAAGACCCTAAAGGTATGCTTAACAATTCACCTCATTTTAAATGAAGAAAATAAACTCAACACATTAACAAATTTAATAAACCCACACATAGCATTGCATAATTTTATGTATGAGTTAGTAGAAACTTTAAACGATCTTAACTCCAAAAAATATTGCAGACGATGAAAATCTGTAAATCTGGCTAACAGCTAAAAAGAAATACCTTTCAAATGATAAATTTTTTGTCAAAATGGGGTAAAACTGAGAAACTTACATCGGTCACAAGAAATCGCCTTGCCTATTAATATTATAGATAAGGTACAAAATTATATGTTAAGTTCTTAACTTAAAAAATTAAGTTAAGATATTATAAACCGGGTGTACCACTTTAACATTTGGCCATCATTATTTTACTCACTCAAGAATACTTTTAAATAATTAGTAATGTTCAAAATATTTATCTCTATGCAAAAAACAATAAAATTATTTTCAATACCTTTATTTTTTTTGCATTATTTTCATATTTATTTTTGTGATATATTTTTAGCATATTTTTTCTTTTTGTTTTATGTCGAATTAAAAATTTTATTATTTTCACCTTATAAAAACAAAAACTAACAAGTTTTCTGGTCCTCGCATATAAGAGCAGAAACATAAGACTACGATATTTTTCAATATTTTAAAGAATTTCTAAAGAACTACAAATCCAAAATAATTGAATCAAAAAAAATCATTGTAAAAACAAACTGTGATATTTTTAATAAACAAATTAAAAAAAAATATGTTTGTGTGATTAGTTGTACAAAAAACAATTACTTTTGACAATTAAGTTAAAAAGAGATTTGTTTGTATGAACAAGAAAAATGTATTTAACTTTACTAGACAATTTTTGTTATTTCTTATTTTCTGTGTATGTGATGTTGGGCAAATTGTAAAAGTTTGACGGCCTTTAAATTCGCATATTTACGCATTCTATGAATAAAAATTTCAAATAACCCCCAAAAAATCAAAAAAAAAAAAAAATAATTACAAGTCAGAATGTTATGTCGGTCTATAACGGGAAAAGAATACCATCCAAGAACTTTTCTAAAAACTTAAGAAAAACAAGTAAGAGTGTTAAATTCGGTTGTGCAGAATCTAATATTTATGTAATGCAATCAGCATAAATTTCAATACATACAAATACATTTTTTTTGGTTAAGGAGGGTTAAAAGTATAACCATCTTGGTTATTCTCTTACTCTCATATATTCAACAAAAAAAAAAAAAAAAAAAAAAAAAAAAAAAAAAAACAACAAGCAATCATCGCTGATCCATATCTATATGATCATGTTCTGTTGCATTTAAGCACGTTTCATTAATTTCAGTTTTTATATGAAATTTTATTCAAATATTATTCCAAGAGGCTGCAAATTCAATACCAACCTGCTCGAAATAATGTCAAACAATATTATCCATATTTTAACCATGTAAATGTTTTATTTTATGAATGAGGAGTATTTTAACAGTCAGACGGACAGACGGATATTGCTCTATGGACTCGAGTTTTTATAAGGATCAAGAATATATACCCTTTATAGGGTCGCAAACAAATTTTTCGATGCCTTACAAAAGGAATGAAGTTTGGAGTATAATTTTTTTTTAAACAAATAAAATAAGCTCTATGTACTCCAATCCAACGGGTTTCATTAAATACCTATTAATTTTTGTAAGATAGTTGAATAAACTGAATCTTAGCACAATAGATATTATATTACAAATGCTATCTTTAATTTAAAATGTAATAAAATATGGAAATATATTTTAATAATGTTTTAAAAAAAAATTTGAGCTGGAAAGGGCTAGGAAACCAAACGAAATAGTTAAGCAATTCTCAAAATTTTCGTAATTGTTCTAGCTGCCGCAGATGGAAGTATGGGATTCAAAAAAAAACATCCAACATTTGTGAAAATATAATCTATAATATTAATAGGCTAGGCGATTTCTTGTGACCGATGTTTTGTTCTACCGTTTTATCCCGATTTTGACCAAACGTACACTATTTGAAAGGTATTTCTTTTTAGCCGTTTTGCAGATTTACAGATTTTTAAACTTTTTCCTTTATTTTGAGTGAATTGCATTTAAAGTTGCTACTAACACATACTTAAAATTATATAATGATATGTGTGTGTTTAATAAATTTGTTAATATGTTTGTAATAAAAATGAGTTTGTTTTTTGTGTTGATTTATGAATTGGCTATAATTGATTAGCATAACTTTAGGGTCTTTATTTAAAGAAAAAATAAAATTTCCTAGAATTTGCAGTCAAATTTCGAGGGCTGGAATCTGCTAGTTAAAATAAATAGACAATTTTCTGAAATTCTGTGGTCTTTTATATCTATAAAAAAACTTTTGATTTCAGAAAAATAAATTTTAAGTGTAACGATAGCTAAATAAAATTTACAGACACTAACGGCCGTATTTATAATGAAAACTTGTGGAGTACCTAGCATGAATATTATTTATAATGCATTTGCTGCTGTGTTTTTTAAACTCAGATCAACAACCTTTCAAACACTTACTAAGTGTGTTAAAACAGCTGATGTGTGTCAAATTAAGCAAAACAAAATTTATAAATAATTTTTAAGTGTAAACAAATAGTTTTTACTTTGCGGATTTTAAAATTTTTTTTTCCATAATTTCAATTTAAAATAATTTTGTATATACATATAAATTAAATAAAATAAGGACTGAAATCACACAAATTGAAATGTAAACAGATTTGATTTTCACTATATCAGGTGGCATTAATGCAAAAAATATGGTGGCATTACAAATTTCAGAGTTGTTTTTAAAGCTATTAGATGACAACAAAAAATTGATTATGAATAAACTATGTGCTAACTAACTAAGGCTAATCGGTTGACTAGTAAGAACCACGTTGAGCGCGACATGTAAACAGCAGCTAACTTTTCATTATGAATTCGGGGGTAAATGTATCGAAAAAAGATTAAGTTATAAGATATTTAAGTTAGACCGAAACAAGAAATGTGTATTTTGGATCAACGCAGTGAAAAAGTTTAAATAAAGCTTAAAGTTTTGTCTTCTTTGATTGTCCAGTACCTACTTTTATATGAGAAATTCAATTTCTAAATCGCTTACCATCTAAAAGTGGTCTTTAGGCTACCTTCTATGAATATATGACACGTTGCGTTTGATTCTGTTAGAAATTATCGCTTAAGTGTGATTAGGGAATTCACCCCGGGATTACTTGAAACATTAATATTTTTCTAGTCCTGCTTTCCCTGGTTTTTAGTGTCGAGAATTCTCGGGATTTGAAAAAAAACAAATAATATTGTAAAAAAGAATAACAAAACATATATAAAAGGATAATTTTTCAGAGATTCCATCCCAAACTTAAGATCATGTGGCGTTAACCTTTTGCAAAATGGCATTTAAAAAGGCTGTCTTTTTTATATTTCGTGACAATATAAAACCACTAAGAATTTAATATTATTCGTTAATTTACCCCTCTGTTCTATAAATGTCTCTTTTTTTAATTAGAGTGAAATTAAGAAATAACATAAAAAGGATTTCCAATTGAAAAATTTTTTAATTCCTTCTAGAGTAATAATTTCTAAAAAGTAAATGTATTTCACAGTAGTAAGAAATACTAACAGGGGCCAGCACTCGAAGTTCGAGTGCAAATTATAGGAAATTTTATTTTTTCAATAAATTTTTTTCTCTCAATATTTTTTAATCGACATACATAAAAAATTTATGTATATTTAATTAAATTTCATTAAATTGCGAATTTTCAAATTCATTAAATTTCATTATAAATATCTGTTGAACATACAGAAGATATATAAATGGATTTGTTAACAAATAATTTTATAAGAGCCTAAAGGTATGCTGATCAATTTTAGCCAATTCATAATTCAACACAATTAATAAACACACACACAGCATTGTATAGTTTTTTTATTTGAAACTTAAATATGTATTTTATGTATGTGTAGCATCTTTACAGATGTGCACATCTATAAGGAAATACCTTTCAAATGGTATATTTTTTGTCAAAATCGGTTGGTAACTAAAAATGTAGAAGAGGTCACAAGAAACCGCCTTGCCTATTAATATTGTAAATAATAGTATAGATATATTATGAAAATAATAAAAAAGATATTTCAATCAGTAAAGTAAAACTTTATATAGAAAAGACTATTTTATTACCATCAATAACATAAACATTTTCTATAAATAAGCTCAACAAATATGGTCATGATCACATCACCTTTGGGACAAGAATCCAATGAATTCGTTTATCAGTCGAACTAGCCATATGTGTAATAAGTTCCCCACACAAGTCTTTCCTGATAGTTACAATTTAATAAAATTTAAGTCAAATGTCCAGTTCCCATAACTTATTTTCCTGAGACAACATAATGCACTCTATTTGTAGGGGCATCCCCTGAGTGTTGGTTAACAACTTAGAAAAATAATATATGATATATATTTTGATAGGAATTTTTGATGACCAGAGACCAAATTATGATGATTTATATCTTATGCGAGCTTACTGGTTCTTACTAGTGATGCAAATAAAACAACTTTTTTTTCATCATGTGCCTAACGTTTCGTTCCTATTTGGGAACATTTTCAAGAGCTTTTTTAAATTGAAACACTATTTTAAAATATCAATAAGTTTTATCGAAATCCTTCCACAAATATTTATTATTTCGATATTTGGTTTTAAAAAAATGTAAATCTTCTTAAATTTGACCTTTGACTTTAAAGAGGGACAATATGTAGTGTTTCACTTATATCAAGTAGTATAATATTTTGACAAAAGATATTTGAAATAAGAAAACACCAAAAAGATGTAGCCTAAAAGTTGAAAAAGTATGAAAAATCAAATTTTTCTTCAAATCTGCTGAAATAAAAACGCTGCACTCACCAAATTAAGAACAGGATATCTACAATATTTGGCACTTTTAATCACATATATTTTGTTAATAAGACCTTAAAGTCCAATGGTTGATTTCGGTAAATTTCTTGAATAAAATTTTTGAAAAAGTAAAATTGGAAATTTTTAAATAGTGCTAAAAAATACGTACCGTTTTGACATTAATTTAGGACGGCATAACAATAGACGAGATGCAAAATACTTTACATAAGTTCATTTTGGGATAAAGAGAATGCAAAAATGTTATTGTTGTAAATTATTTCAATGTCTTTAAAAATGTGAGCTCGACGCATTTATTGCGACGCGCTTATTGCCTGGGGAACTTGATATAACTTGACTGTTTTTCAACCGATAGTAGATTTTGTTGTCTTATTAGAAAGATAATTTACTCTAGATTATGGTTTATGAAATAATTTAATTGAAACTCAATTATTAATATCAAAATTTTTGTGAAAAATGATTTTTTTTGATAATTTTTACATATAAATGCATATTTGAACTTTGAACTCAATGCGCGCCCAGAAAGCATATTCCGATTTGGCTCAAATTTTGCGCACTAAAGTTTCAGATCCAATTTCACAATAATCCGATCCGCACGAGGTTGTATGTTTTGAACAGCTGTTAAACGCAAAGGAAATGACGGAACTTGCTCAAAATTTTACAGTAGTCTATTAACAGGTGGTACTTGATGGTAGCAGTGTTGCATTTCATATAACTACAAGGGAAGTTCGAAAAGTCACGGAATTATTGATCTGCCCTCGTATATAGATTTTTAAAAGGTAAAAAATAAATCGAAGAGTATGTGTTAAATTTTCTCAAGAATTGAAAACTAAGTAAATGGAAAAATCAAGGCAGACCTGATTTATTTTAGATTGAAATACTTAACTTCAAAAAGTGAGTTAATGAATATTATTCCTTTTTTTAAGTATTAAGTTTCGTTATAGATATGTTGACGTTTCATATTCCAACACTAAAGTAGGAAAAGTATTCAGTGCGATGAATTTAAAAAAATCCTTTAATACATAATTCCGTGAATTCGTACATATTAATATAATGTTTTGCTAATTATAAAATTCATTCATATATTTTTATTAAAATTATTTCACGCCTTTTAGCGCTTTTTCAGGTACTGTTTTGTTTTTTGCTTAAAAAAAATGGCATCGCTGTTTGAGCTTATACATTTTTAAAAAGATGTTGTTCCTATCATTAGGAATTTGCATTCCCTTATAAAAAAAAACTATACAAATTTCGTATAGTTTTTAATAATGTCTAATATACTTGTATAATAAAAATAACTATTTAGCTGTAGAATAATAATTTTCCCCCATTAACCGATTACATCCATTTACCAATGCTAGGTTTCTATATATAGTTTATTTATTTTAATAATAAAAAACGTCGCATACATATGAGCTGAACTGAAAATACTGCCACCTCTTTTTTTGAAAACTATACAAAATAATGTAAAGTTTTTTTTTTATTAATTTCCACACGTTTTTGAACTTGTCTGAAATGCACGAAAACTTCAATGAACTTCATAAACATTTAAAAAGAAATTTTGCTGATCGAGCGTAAACTAAATATCTACAGATATCAACAAAATTCTATATAAACTAAAACTCTACTTAAAAAGAATTAATCTAGATTAAACTTTAATAAATATCAAATAAAAAGTGTTTTATATCAAGAATTACCACAAAAAATAAAAATTAACAATTAAAAATAAAATAAAAATTAAAAACACAGTCGCTAACAATGTCCTGGAAAAAATTGTTAATCTATGGATTTTTTATGGTTTTTGCCAAACTAACATTGGCTGATGTTATGGTGCAATTGAATATAAATCGTCCTATTAATGATATCAGTGATAAATTTATAAGTTTTACCATGAAGCCAGAAGATTTATACAAGGCGTTGGATGGCTCGAATAGGTGATTGTGCTTTCAAATATTTACAAAGACAAGTGAATTTAAGTGAATTTTGTTTTAACATACATTTTTTTATTTTAGAAAAACTATAACACGCATGGCTTCCATGTTAAGTCAGTCTCATGTTAAGTTTGTGGGTGATTATTATTTTGCAGCTAAAGTCAATACGAAATTGCGAAATCCCACCAAAATTGTATGGAAGGGATTTAATAAGTGGACCAAGTAAGTTAAAAAAAGTATATGTATATATATATATATATCGATTTGAATTAAAACAATTTCTCACTTAAGGGCTATCAATTGGTCTATGATAATACCAGTACCTTATACGCCCAAAAAGTGGGATCCTATGCAAGCCCTAAAGATTTTAAATACTTCTCAAATGGTTGGTATTAGCGACTGTATATGGCAGTTGGGTACAGGTAAGTTGAAAGCGAACTTGTGTAAAAAGTATAGTTAGTCAATGAGGATTTGCATTACAGATTTTGGTTCTTCTGCTGCTTTGGATTATGCAACTGAATTGAAGACTTTCAACTTAATGGTGGATTCCTTTAAACATTCTGTTAACAATTGGCAAACTATGGGTGCTGATATTTCGGCTGGTAGTAGTCCCGATGAAACTCGCCGTTATGTGGATATGTCTAGAGATTTAAATGTTGCCTATGGTTGGACACAGTAAGTAGAAATCTAAAACTATTTGTATATTTTCATATTCGGCTTGATGAAGAATAAACAAAATTCTGCGAAGGAATCTCATTTCATTTAGCATAATGCGGTTTATACAAAACCTATTAAAAAAAATTATTCGTAGTAAAAACTGTTAGTCTTACTGGCATTTTGATGAACTTAAAAGTGTCCTTCAAGATAATAATTACACAGTGCTACAGTGATTTTGTACTTGAGCAAACATTTAAAAATTTTGTAACACCTTCAAATTTTGCAGTTATTGTAAAAAAAAAAAAAAAAAACCTTTTTGAGTTACTTCCCCACTAAACAACGTCTAACTGCGTCAATTTTCAATATATTGTTCATTTTCCAACGGGTTTGTTAAGTGAACTAATTGAAATTTCAAATAATATATATAGTTTTATATACATTTATACCTTCCACACCTCAGTGGCAGAGGGTATATATACATAGGTTCTTTATTCCGTTTGTAACGCATCGAAATAAATTCCGGAAACCCCAAAATCATATATTTTCTTGATCATTATAACAAGGGACATTGATTTAGCGATGACCGTCTGTCCGTCTGTCCGATTTTAAATTAAAATTAAAAATTAAAAATTAAAAATTAAAAATTAAAAATTAAAAATTAAAAATTAAAAATTAAAAATAAAAATTAAAAATTAAAAATTAAAAGTTAAAAATTAAAAACTAAAAATTAAAAATTAAAAATTAAAAATTAAAAATTAAAAATTAAAAATTAAATATTAAAAATTAAAAATTAAAAATTAAAAATTAAAAATTAAAAATTAAAAATTAAAAATTAAAAATTAAAAATTAAAAATTAAAAATTAAAAATTAAAAATTAAAAATTAAAAATTAAAAATTAAAAATTAAAAATTAAAAATTAAAAATTAAAAATTAAAAATTAAAAATTAAAAATTAAAAATTAAAAATTAAAAATTAAAAATTAAAAATTAAAAATTAAAAATTAAAAATTAAAAATTAAAAATTAAAAATTAAAAATTAAAAATTAAAAATTAAAAATTAAAAATTAAAAATTAAAAATTAAAAATTAAAAATTAAAAATTAAAAATTAAAAATTAAAAATTAAAAATTAAAAATTAAAAATTAAAAATTAAAAATTAAAAATTAAAAATTAAAAATTAAAAATTAAAAATTAAAAATTAAAAATTAAAAATTAAAAATTAAAAATTAAAAATTAAAAATTAAAAATTAAAAATTAAAAATTAAAAATTAAAAATTAAAAATTAAAAATTAAAAATGAAAAATTAAAAATTAAAAGTTAAAAATTTAAAATTAAAAATTAAAAATTAAAAATTAAAAATTAAAAATTAAAAATTAAAAATTAAAAATTAAAAATTAAAAATTAAAAATTAAAAATTAAAAATTAAAAATTAAAAAATAAAAATTAAAAATTAAAAATTAAAAATTAAAAATTAAAAATTAAAAATTAAAAATTAAAAATTAAAAATTAAAAATTAAAAATTAAAAATTAAAAATTAAAAATTAAAAATTAAAAATTAAAAATTAAAAATTAAAAATTAAAAATTAAAAATTAAAAATTAAAAATTAAAAATTAAAAATTAAAAATTAAAAATTAAAAATTAAAAATTAAAAATTAAAAATTAAAAATTAAAAATTAAAAATGAAAATTAAAAATTAAAAATTAAAAATTAAAAATAAAAATTAAAAATTAAAAATTAAAAATTAAAAATTAAAAATTAAAAATTAAAAATTAAAAATTAAAAATTAAAAATTAAAAATTAAAAATTAAAAATTAAAAATTAAAAATTAAAAATTAAAAATTAAAAATTAAAACTTAAAAATTAAAAATTAAAAATTAAAAATTAAAAATTCAAAATTCAAAATTCAAAATTAAAAATTAAAAATTAAAAATTAAAAATTAAAAATTAAAAATTCAAAATTCAAAATTCAAAATTCAAAATTAAAAATTAAAAATTAAAAATTGAAAATTAAAAATTAAAAATTAAAAATTAAAAATTAAAAATTAAAAATTAAAAATTAAAAATTAAAAATTAAAAACTAAAAATTAAAAATTAAAAATTAAAAATTAAAAATTAAAAATTAAAAATTAAAAATTAAAAATTAAAAATTAAAAATTAAAAATTAAAAATTAAAAATTAAAAATTAAAAATTAAAAATTAAAAATTAAAAATTAAAAATTAAAAATTAAAAATTAAAAATTAAAAATTAAAAATTAAAAATATTTTAAAATTTGTTTTTTTTTTAATATTAATATCTGGAAATTTTTAGTCAAATCAGTTGATTTTTTTTTTTAATTATCATGAATTATCTCACAACTTATAGGGATCAAACTTTGGGTGTTATAATGCTGGCTGCGTTATATAATGAATTTCATTAGGGGTTTTCTACTCTAGTAAAAGAAAAATATTGCCATTTTTCAAATAGTAACTAATTCTTTCTGTAGAAGACACGATCATTGTTTTTTTATAACAAGGAATAATAATAGAAACTGGCCAACAAGAAAAGCAATCTTATATATTAAAAGAATTTATGAATAAACTTTGCATTCAAGATTTTTTTCAATATTTTCTTCTCTCAAACCTCTATAACTAGAGTTCTAATTAACGTAGGCTGTTGACATAGGTCTAAGAACACTCAGTGGGTCAAGCTCCTTCTTTTGAGCTATCAACTGCTTAAATTCGTTGGGTTTGAGGAAAGTTATGCGTGGAGAATCAACTTTACTTTTACTGTACGTTAACTTATCTTGGCATATTTTGGCATTACTGTACGTTAACTTCTCTTGGCAAATTCGTTGGGTTTGAGGAAAGTTATGCGTGGAGAATCAATTTTACTTTTACTGTACGTTAACTTCTCTTGGCATATTTTGGCATTACTGTACGTTAACTTCTCTTGGCAAATTTTGGTATTATATTATAAAAATTAATATAATATAATATAATATAATGCTGCGGAGCAGCAGGGTCCTCTAGTTAACTTTAAATTTAATTGGTATTCGAAATTTAATTTTCAGTACCGACAACAATTTTGAAAGTGGTAGCCGTGCCCAATATTGGTTGTAATATTGAGTTTAAGATGCAGGTGGAGGGCATCAAAGTTTCGGCCCAGCCGAATTTAACACTCTTACTTGTTTTTTCTTTTTTGAAACATTTCTTTAAACACAATAATATTTTGACGAACTTAATTAAAGCATATTTTATTAGGAATCAAATGAGACCTCGATCAAATATTGTCCAATTTATGGTTCTTTTGCTACACATGAAAGTTTAGATGTTGGGATGACTTCAATATCTCTTCAGTTTATAGTGTTCTTGATATCGGCTCTTAGCAGCTGGAAATTATTCATGTCAAATATTGACATATTAATTTCAAAGATTATTTTCCATGAAAATATTTATAGTTTGTGGGGCAATCTGTCAGGTTTCATTTTAGCTAGTATTCTGATTTGGCTTCTTCAAAACACTTTTTGAGATCTGATATACTTATATTCATATAATTTTCTGGGAAGACCACTTAATGGAGATGCAGAAAATTTATTGTCATATGCATAGACACTTTGAAATCAGTATTTCCACGGAAAATAGAGAAATCTCGTGCATATTTTTTGCTTTGCTGATTTACAAATTCAATATTTTGTTCACACCAAGAGCTTCTCGGTTAAATATGATAATGTAGAAAACGAATTTGGCTGAAATATATTTCTTCGTGCAAAACCTTTTTTAAAAACCAGAGAGAAGTTTCCTACTACGTTCATATAGTTTTATTAGACAAATTTATATGGTTGGAAATCCGATGTTTTTTTTTTATAATAACTTAAAAATGTGAGCATGTTAAAAAAGTTTTAAAAACAGTTTTCTAATGTTTTCAGTCGCCGTATTCGACATAAGATCAAATAAATCGAAATTCCATATTTTGGTTTATTATTTAAAGAAGACTTACAAACCTCGTTTCACTTTTACTCTTAACTAGGGGTCATAATTTGTTAACTGTGACGAGTAAAATTATTCTTAGGCCGTTTTCTTTTCTGACAAATAATGTCGCACTTTATTTGATTTTTTGTCGAAAAGAGTGTTTTTAAAATATTCAGAATTAAGAGCACCCATATCTTACACATCAATCGAAAGGTCTCAAAGTGCTGTGTTCATAAAATCCAAAAAATTTTTATTATTATATTCTTTAAAGTCATAGGGGTAAAATATTCAAAAAAGGGGAACAATGAGGAAATATTCTCACACTATGACCTGAAATAAGTCAATGACTGCAATTTCTTGCGATTTACGAGGTTTCGACTTTGAGACCTGTCGATTTAGGTATAAGATAAGGTTGCTCTTAATTCAGAATATCTATAACGAGATAACACATTTATCCAGTCAATTTGGAATAGATGGAGTTGTAAATCTTGGTAATTAGTTTTATTAAAGCAAAAGATTTTATCGCTGAGTTTGGGTCAAGTCATTTCAAAACGGAAACACCTTGAATAGCATCTCCATTTAAGATTTAAGTTTTAATTACGGCTATACTTTAAACCTATATTATATGTTTCAGCTATAGATACATGTCAATAAAATTATTTAGTTGATTGCTGTGCTAAATTTTTTTCGTTGAAATTTCACCACTAATACATTTTTATATAGAAATAACCAATGCTGTAATAATATTCGGAATATGAATGATATAAATAAATTTTATTGCTTCCTTTTGTAATATTTTTTCGAGTTTTATAAGCGGTAAAATTTTCTTGAAAATTTCTTGTTTTAAAAATGACAATTTTGGCGATTTAGTTTCCAAAATTGTAGATTTTCAGAAGATTTTATTAGCAGCACTGGTCGGTAACAAAGAAGAGAGAAAATTGTGAGTGGGTTTGTATAAAATGAGAAAGATTAAATTTTGTTTGTGTATTTCCCATAGCTTTGTAGATAGTGCTATGTGTGTGTATTATTTCAGCGTTACAGAATCAGTCAGTCAGTCAGTGGGTCAGGGATCAGCGTAAATATATTTAAGATATTAATAGGCTAGGCGATTTCTTGTGACTGATGTTTTGTTATACCGTTTTATCCCGATTTTGACCAAACGAATATTATTTGAAAGGTATTTCTTTTTAGCCGTTTAGCAGATTTATAGATTTTTAAATTTTTTCCTTTGTTTTGATTAAATTGCATTTAAAGTTGCTACTAACATATACATAAAATTATACAATGCTATCCCAGTATGCATTGAAATATTATTTCTCCAATGTTGGAGAAAATTTAAGTTCTCAAATTGATGTCCAATGTAATTCTCAACTTGAGTTTAACAATTTTTCTCCTTGTTTGCTTTTAACTTGACATCAAGTTGAGACTTAAAATTTTTTCCAATCTTTGAGAAATATTTTAACTCTCAATTGGATATCCAACACTTTTCTCCTCTTGAGGCCAAACATTTTTTCAACTTGAATACGATTTGTGTTAAGTTTGAGATGTTGTTTAAATTTGTCATATATAATAAATTAAATTAAAAAATGACAAAAAAGT
This sequence comes from Cordilura impudica, assembly GCA_963682025.1. Classification (NCBI taxonomy): domain Eukaryota; kingdom Metazoa; phylum Arthropoda; class Insecta; order Diptera; family Scathophagidae; genus Cordilura; species Cordilura impudica. Next base: position 168,099,431 of record OY821517.1, on the reverse strand, counting down.
ACAAATAAATTAATTGATATATATGTATTTAATTATTTGTATTTTTTTGTCGAATTTTTTAATTTAAATTCTTATTTATGACATATTTAATATTAATATTCATAAAAGGTACAAATAATTAATTCATTTATTTTTAATTCTAAATTTTAAAAAATATTAACATGTACATAATAATGTTAAATATGTAATGAAATTAAATAGAAACATTAAAAAAATACATTGTTTTCATTTCTAAAATTAGTATAATTTTTTTAATATGGCAATTCCGTACCTTCCATTTGATACCGAATGCAGAAATTTTTTTGCTATCAAGTTGAGAATCACAAATTTCTCAATTTGATAACTAAGAAAATCACCATATAAAAAATATGCCTATTAAGTTGAGAAGACTATAATCGGACTATTAAGGTGCATTTGAGAATTAACGTTGGAGATTTGAGAAATGTATTTGATCTCAAATGCACCTCAAGTTGATAGCAAACAAAAATGTTTATTGGGATGCGTGTGTTTATTAAATTTGTTAATGGGTTTGTAATAAAAATGAGTTTGTTTTTTACATTGATTTGTGAATTGGCTATGATTGATTAGCATACTTTAAGGATCTTTATTTAATGAAAAAATAAAATTTCCTAGAATTTGCGCTCGAATTTCGAGGGCTGGAATCTGCTAGTATACACTTTTCGAAAAAAGTGCAAATAAAGTGCGACATTATTTGCCAGAAAAGAAAACGGCATTAGTATTTTATTTTGGAAACTAAAAAAATAATTTCGATCGAAAAATGTCGATAACGAACGCGAAGATTAGACCCCAGGTCTACAAACTTCACTAGGACACTTGACAATTAATTAAAAACAAGTAAGAAAATTAGAGTCGTTCTAGACCGAGAGATCCTTTCTGTTAGCTCCAACTAATTGGATATAGGAAATAAGCATAAACCACATTTAAGTGGTATTGTTATTATTTGTTTGTCTGCAGATCTGAAAAAGCTCATATCGGATGCTACATTTATATGGTCGACAAATGGACCGATCCTTACCATATTTGGTAAAGTCACTTATTTTTTTTTTGCAAAAAAATACACAAACCAAATTTCGAAAAATCTGTGCAATATTTTTGTTTTTGATAGGCTTAAGTGAAAATCGGGACACAGCTTTATATATATATATAAATTGTCCCATTGAATTTATTTTTAGATTACTACAAAAAACCCAATTTGGCCGAGATCTATATGAAAATTTGGATATTATGGCAATTTAAGTCGATCTCATAGGGGTCATTTGTACGGAGACTAGGTCTGAACATGAACTGATTTTATCCAATTTCTAAAGTTGTCTTAATACTATGGCCGATAGATGCTTATATACCAAATTTAATCATTTATATTTGCGACCTGTAGATTATAAGGTTTACATGGACACACATACGGACAGACGGACGGACGACATAGCTAAATCGATTCAGAAAGAGATTCTGAGTCAGTCGGTATAATAAATATATTTTTGGTCGTTACAACCATCAGCACAAACTTATCATACCCTGAGCACATAGTGGTATATGGTATGAAAAAGGTTTTTGGTGAAACGCTTTAATGATTGTGTTAGGTTAATATACGAGCCGTATCCACTCTCAATTCGTACACCAAGCATTTTTTTTACGAAATAATATCGCCTACGTACAAACGTTGTACTTTTCTGAAAGGTTGTGTTGTTATCTTTGCATTCTAATTAACCGATAGTTAATTATTTTTATAAAATTAATTCGACAGCTATTAATTAGTACAGTGGCTTATTTTCTAACTTTAAACTGTGTAATGAAGCCTTTGCTTCGCATTGGCATTACATTTAACACTTTTTTACACTCTCCAGGGGTTATATAGAGTTCCAAATTTTCTGAACTTTGGCTTCCGAACCGCTAAGAGCACGTTGTGGGTCATTTTGCAAATTTCTTTTAATGAGAGCCCACAGGTTTTCCATTGGATTGAGGTCTGGGCTAGATGATGGCATATTCAGAACATCAATTCTATTTTCTTAGAGCAATTTCATTGTTGTTTTTACTGTATGGGAAAGTGCACAATCATATTTTAATATATATTAGCAGATTCCAGCGCTCGAAATTCGAGTGGAATTTCTAGGCAATTTTATTTCTCAACTTAGCCAATTCACAAACCAATACTTTTTTGGTTTATTATTATGAAGATAACAAACTCATTAACAAATACATTAACAAATTTAATAAACACACAGCATATGTATAATTTTATGTATGTATTAGTAGCAACTTTACATGCAATTTACTCAAAATAAAGGAAAAAATTGAAAAATCTGTAAATCTGGTGAACAGCTAAAAAGAAATACCTTTCAAATAATATACATTTGGTCCAAATCGGGATAAAACGGTAGAACAAGACATCGGTAACAAGAAATCACCTAGCCTATTAATATTATAGATTCACAACAGACGGCTAGATTTGGTACCAATGGAATGAGATTTCCTTGCAATATACTAAATATACTTTTTCGGATTTACGGTTCCATTAATGAGGTGAAGCTGACGACACTAGTCTAAGTGGAAACTTTACAGAGCGCTTTAAGCAGTATTTATTATATGTCCCCATGCTTTTCCGTATCACGCTTTTTCTAGCATCACCAACGCATATGTAAAACTTAAAGTCGTCACTAAAAACGTCTTTCCTTTCACCATAACAAAGATTTTTTCCATTTGAAGAGCATCAAGTTATGGCTTTCTTTGGCCTAAAATATAATTTAGTTTTAATAAATATGTTTCGCAACACCAAGTGAATGTAAAATTTACTTTATAAAGACTATAAACTATATTTTGCATTTGCTGACACATGCATTCAGATCATCAGCTGTGTCTCCAACAGTACTTCGAAGATTTTTTAATTATAGCCGCTAAAACTTTTTTCGTCACGAAACGTTATTTTGAAGACCCAGCCTCTTTTTGCAATGTTATTGTTATAATTCCCACTTTTTCTTCTGAACAATTCTTTGTACTACTGATCAATCGATATTATGCCAAAGCAATTTCAAGATTTTAATTTAGCAATAATTACAAATCGTATGTGTTCAGAAACTGGCTTTCCACGTTTGATAGTTTCACAAGTTAACATAATAAGTGAAACAATATGAAAAAGTTCGTGTGGTTATACCCGTCTATATTAGTTCGTATTTCCATTTGTAAGTATATATATATATATTTATATTCTTGATCCTCATAACAACTCCAGTCAATATAGTAATATCCGTTCGTCTGTCTGTCTGTCTGTTGAAATCATGCTCATTCACAAAATAAACCATTTACCTGTTCAAAATTAGGATAATATTATTTGTCAGTATTTCGATTGATTGTGCCAAGATATGGCTTGATTGTGCCAAGATATGGCTTAAAATATGGAGACACCTCAAAAAGTGCTAAACATTCGTTGTGTTTGTTGTGATAAGCGTTGTTGTTTACTTTCTTAAATATTTTGTTTACAGTTGTTATAAGTAGTAAAATAAGCCCAGATATTAATGCAACATCAAACATCTTCGCTATGGAAGTCTATGGAATTTTTATGAAGAGGGCAAAAATGGAATTGGCAGATATGAGGGTTCTCAACTTATTTTAAACAGTGTTGGACAAAAAAAGGAAATCTTTAAAAGGCTATAAATATAAAATAAAATCATAACCAGATAATGCCAAAATTTTTGGGGTTTTATTACACTAACTTTATATATTTGTTTAGCTCAAGAATCATCCATCCTCAAGATCAAGACCCTACATTTTGTGCGTACTGATATGCGGCCAATGGACATTTTAGTAACTTTGAAAACTTCTACAAAAGGAGTGAGATCGAAAAAATTTAACATACATAAAATGCAATAATAACTATTGACCCTAGAGTTCTTAATTTTTATTTACTTAATAGGAATTATACTAAAGCTTAAAAAAACATAACTTTTGTAGACCCTTTCCGAATATCCTTCCATTAAGGGTTGTATAGTGGTTTCTGTCACTTTTCTCGAACAGGTGGTCCATCTCCATTTAATTTCTTCAACAATTTTGGACCTCTTTTTTGTGTTCTTCAGCTCTTTTTTCACAAGAGCCCAATATCTTTTCACCAGACTAAGCTCCGGACACGTTATTGTTTTTGTACCACTCAAGAGCCTTCTTATCGTAGTGACAGGATGCCAAATCGAGACAAAAATAAGTGGACACGTTGTGTTGGCTTATGGAAGAAAGTAGTCTTTTTTGCAAACAATCTTTAATATAAATTTCCGTATTTCTAGAGTCCGTTGTAACAAACTTGCTTGCTTCTTTTGCCGCAATTGCATATTGGTTGTCATACCAGGAACATTAGCGACATAAAAGGCTGTCATAAGAAGCTCTCAAAAATCTAAAACAACATACCTTTCCTCATCCATTATGCAGCAAGAGTGTTTTTTATGAAATATGATCTCAATTTCCATGCCCTACATTTTTTCAAGCTTTCCTGTCTGGAAATTTTTGGACTTTGTGTGTTTTCAAATCTGCTCTGGCTTTAACTTTTTGCACGAAATAGTTATTGGCTTTACAAACACCACGTGGGCCTTTATTTCTTTCCGAACCAGGTTCCTTATAAATGCTCAAATTCTCCTGATACTTCCTAATAATATTTGAAACAGTTTGACGGCAGACCTTTGATTCTTTGGCCAACTTTTTCTAGGACCGTGGTGGATTTTGTTGAAAATATTTCATAATTTTAGCACGTACTTCTATTTCATCACTCATTTTAATCAAACTAACAGCAAATGAACAGGGTTGTTATTCAATATAATAACTGATATATTTTTCAATGATAATTTTATCAAAAAATAATTCAAATAATGCTTGCGAGTTAGGAGGAAAAACGATGTCGCTCCTTATACTTTAAGTTGGTTATATGTCCCGAAAAGCATTTGCTTACATCCGTTTTATTTTCTAGTAGTATTTACAATATAAAGCGAAGGCACTAAGAGTTTTATCTTCATTGTCAATAAAGTGTCATTAGAATTCATTAAACTTTTTTTTACATAAATTTATTAAATTTTTGTAAATTCTCTAATATATTAAGTGAAAACATTGATTTAAGAAACATTTATTTGATATTCCAATTTTCACAACTGAAACGTGCTCACATTTTAAAAGTAAAAACTCGTTTAGGAATTTTAACTTTGTGTGCACAGAACATCTTTTGCGCCTATTAACGGAATCAAATGGAACCACGTCAAAAACGGGATCCTGTTTTAGAATAATTATGGAATTTGTTGAATGTTTGTAGAATGTCCTAAAGACCGTTCAGATTGTTTACAGACCCAACAGAATTAAAAAAAAAATTAATCATCATTTCTTCCTCTGAACGTCTTTAAGCTGAAAATGAATTGTACAACAGGCTTTAGTTCAAGTTACTGATTTTCTCAGCTATTTATTTATATTTTACTATTTTTATTTTTCGTTAACTCTTTCCATTTCTCTTTCAGAGCTGATGATATGATTTTCAGCAACAGCTTAAGTTCACCTTTAATGGATCAAGATCCTGCTTTAAAGGTTCTCTTTAAAGAAAACGTGCCAATTTGGTTAACTTTACCCACATCTAAAGCATCTTTAAACCAATACGAAAATGAAGTTGCTGAAGGTCTTAGCTGGGCCCAGACTATGGGAGATGCTGCTAATGTTGGCTTTCAGTCAATATTTAAACCTTTAGCTCTAAGCGATTTAGAAGAACCGAAATATAGTTTTTATGTAACGGCTCTTTTCAAAAAAATTATGGGTTCCCGAGTTTATCCAGCCAGACCTTTGGGTATATTTGGACATACCAATAAACTGTATACCCATTGTGCCAATACGGCTTCTGGTGGTCTGGCGTTTATGGTGGTTAACAAACAGGAGCGGCCATTACAAATTGCCATCAGATCAATAACTAAAATTCAAGAAACCGAACTGTGGCAGTATGCTTTAACTGTGTCCAATGGCCATATCATGTTAAACAATAAGATATTAAATGTGAACTCAACCCTTATGCCAGAAATTAGAAGGAAACATGCTCAATCGATGTTACAATTGAAAACACCGGGAATGTCGGTGAGTTTCTGGGTTTTACCAAATGTTGGTTTGGAGCATTGTGAATTTACCGAAGTCGAGACTCCCGTATTTACGGAATCAGAAACTGTGCCAAAATATAAACCACACTCTTCTTCGGATCGTTTGTTGAAAGAACTCATTAAAGAATCTTCGATGACTCCCGATTTACTAGGCAGTTTTATTAAGAGACAAAGACGTTCCGTGCCGAACGATGATAGGTTTAAACGTTTTGTGTTGGAAGATGTAAACGAGGACAAGGATGACGAACCTTTAAAAAAGTTTGCCGAATCTGTAGTTGAAGATGTTAAGACGCCCTTGAAAAGAGATCTGTTTTCACCGGAAAGAAGAAAAGCAGCCATGGACTGGTTGGGAATCCTCTTTAAGCATCCGTTAAATCTGGATATACCTCTATTAAAACGTAATGCACGCGAAACCGATGACTATAATGGACCATATTTCATGACTAGAGATGGTAAAAAGACGGCTTTCATTAAAAAGATTACAGAAATCAAGAAACCAGAAAAGAAAATCAATAAATTCCACTATGACGACCTAGAATTTGATGAAGAAACATTTTTTAAAAATGTTGGCGTACAACCGGAACCAGACTATGTTAGATTTCCCGAGGGCGATATATTTTTAAAAGATATAGCTTCCTATGATGGTGCCAGTGTAGAAGATGAGATGAAAATTGAATCGAAACAAAGCCGAAAGCCTAAAGAAGCTGCTAAAGAAATCGTAAATGAAATGAAGCCTTTACGTTTATTGCCTACAGAATTCTTTGAAGCTTTGCCAGCGAGTCCAGCGATGCCAGCGTCGAATAAATTTGGTTCCGCCTTAAATTCTCTACTATTCTCAAAGCCTTTGGGCAAACAGTTTTATAAGAGAAATAAAAATATATTTTCGAAAAATTACAACTTGAAAGAAGATCCCATAACACCGGAAATAGAAGCAGAAACGGACACACATAAAGATATAGACATCGATTCGGAGAATAATAATGATGATTTTATACAAGCTCAAATTGATATGACAAAAACGGCTTTGAGTAACAAAGAAAATCAAGATGATGAAGAGAATTCAAATAAGGATGCAGATGATTTGCTAGATTCCTCCGACACAAAAACTACCGAAGAAAATAACAAAAATTTCTTTTCTGACTTTATGTCCTCCAATAATTTCGACTTCTTCGGTGATTCTTCAAAAACCGATGAAGACGAAAACCGTTCGCACACTGAATCAACAACTACGACAAAATCGAAACTTGAAGAAATACCCTGGTGGGACTTATCACCGTTACGCATGAAACGTTCTCTAGACACTCGCTATTCGGCCGAATCTTGGCGCATTAATTTGATTCCCAAAAGCGATGATCCCATAGCAGCTGCCAACGAAATCTCACCCAGACGATTACGAAATTTTGGATATAAAGTTGATGAAGCTGTAAGCAGTACCAACCACAAAGAAAAAGACAAAGGCAACGACAATGACGAAACAATCGGCAAGAGACTTGTGACAACTTTTAAAGACCATGTCACAAAGTTCGTTGATATCTTTACACATCATGTCAGTGATTGGTACAATACACTGTCCAAAAAACTTGAGGGTTCCGATGAAAAGACAACTAATGTTGTGAATCGTGTTGTCTGAGGAGAAACTGATGCTGATTAGTCATTTTATTGTAAATTTTATGTAGTTTTAAGAGGATTTAAATTTCTAGGTATTTAGTTCAAATATTAATTATTTGTATAAAAGTATTTATTTAAATAAAAATAATTTGTTAAGGGGAAAACTTTTGTTAGTTGATAATAGTAAAGCCAATTGTTGAAGAGATAGAAACTGATAAATAAGTCATAGGTAATATCTAAAATAAATCTACACATAAAATTGTGCATATATGTTTGTAGAGTGACATACAGTGGCTTTAAGTCATAATATTTAATATTTAAATACAAATATAAACACGATTCATAGATTTGCAAAATCAACCAAACAAAATATCAGCAACTTTTTGAGAAAACCAAAAAAAAAAAAAAAACATTAATGAAGCTCAAAGTAAAAATAGAACATTATGTTAATTCTTAATCTAAATCAATTCCTTGTGCGTAAACTTTTTTGCTTAATCACCGATTTCAAACAATTTGGCATTGACTTAACCAACTTTTCACAATAAGAAGATTTAATTTTTGCCCATTCCATTCACGTGTAGAAATGTTTGCTTTTTTTAATTTTTCCTCAATATAACTCCATATATGCTTGATGATATTCAAATCCGGAGACTGGGGCGGCGGACAGTGGCGCGAAGCCACCCAAATTAACCTACATCTCACAGAGTTCAACTGTTCGAGCTGGGGTTTTTTCAAAAAGTTCGTCTTGAGTATGCCCATCGATCATTCTTTTTGGGATTTTTGATTTCGGCTCATATTATTCTGGAATTTGTCTCTAAAACTTGGTTTTAACAAAAAAAAAAAAAAGATTTTTGGCGCAAATGTGACCCTACGGAGCTCAGGAATGAGTTCTTTTTATTGAAAAAATTTCAGCTGAGAATCTTTGTTTCGATAAATACTAAAAAAAACTGTCTGCGTAAATCTGCGGAGAAAAATTTTTCATAAACCCAAAAACGGAAAAAATGTTTCAGAACTTTTCATGGAGACGCGATTTTTTTTACTGGAAAATTATGCACTTTTGGAAGAAAAAATTTTTTTAATGTTTTTTTCTCTCTCAAATTAAAGTTTTAATCAATAACCAATAAAAATGATCGCATGCGCATACCAAAAAGCAGACAACATAACTTTGCATACGGATGGAAGTGTCTTTGTTTCTCTCATGTTCCATCAATGGTTACGAATCAACGAAAAATGTCGGCTTTCTTGGGAAACGCGGCTACCATCTTGCGGACAGCTTTCTCATCTACAAATTTTCGCTCTATATGCGATGTATTGCACTTTTTTAAATCCCTATATCTGCTAACCCACGCACCTTCAGTCGACTCTCAGCCATTACGGCCTCGTTTAAACTCTGACGTACAACATATTATTGTCGTAAAGGAAGGAGCAGACTCGGCTTTAATATGGGTCGGGTTGAGACCTTCCAAATGAAAATATTGGATTACATAACGGTGACAATTTTTTTCTTGGTTGTTCTGGGATCACCCTCGTAGTACTTCGTTTTTTAAATAAAATTTCAATTGATTTTTTGATATTTTTATAAGGTTGCCAATTTACACCAAAGTATTGTTTTCAAACTACTGCCGCCATCTATACGTCAAGGTAAGGTTGTTCTGGGATCGCCCTCGTAGTACTTCGTTTTTTAAAAAAAATTTCAATGATTTTTTGATATTTCTATAAGGTTGCCACTTGACACCAAAGTATTGTTTTCAAACTACTGCCGCCATCTATACGTCAGGTCTGGTTATTCTGGGATCGCCCTCGTAGTACTTCGTTTTTTAAATAAAATTTCAATTGATTTTTTGATATTTTTGGGGTATCATTATAGAAGCTATTACCAAAACATCAAGGATTTCAATAATACACGAGATATTGTCATATGTGTGTATGAATATTTATTTTTGTAGCTTAGGGAATTACAAAACCCTTCTTAACAGGGTTTTTTAATAAGATTAAAACAATTTAGAATAATACTTTATAAGTTAGAGTAATTTGGCGACGAGTAATTTGGCGACTTAATTTTGGGACTTCCATTCCAGTCAGGCAGCATCCGAAAAATCCAAATATATTTTTAAAACAAAGTTCCCAGGAACGATTTAGCATAAGTGAACGTGGCGTCAGCGATACCAGTGTTTTTTAATGCATCAATACTTTAATTTGTAAAAAGAGAATGACAAGACCCTTAATAAAAGGGTTACCAAATATAGATTTGAAAAACCTTTATTTTGGTTAGTTTATTAGAACGATACCTTAAAAGTTATAGTACATTAATTTTGTAATTGGAGATAAATTAATTGAGCCAAAATTTTAGAACTAGTTTAAAAAAATATATATAAAAAAGTTACTGTCGGTCTATACCGACTAAACGATACCACTCATCATAAGATTCGCAGAAGCTCCAAAATCCAAAAATGATCAAATGTTAATTAACCATACCAATTGAAAGTAGCTTGAAGTTGTGTTAAATTCATATAGAATATGATTAATAACCGACTCGATTATACAAGAACACCTTTGTATTTCACTGAACGATTTAATTTTTAAAATTGTTTATGTTTTAAAAAATTGTCTTTAGTCTTTCTCTCAAAAATCCAAACAACTTACATTCGTTTTATTGTTAAAACATGAAAATTTTCGAAATCTTCATTTTTATACCCTGTACTAATATGTGGTATAATGAGTTTCTGCTGATGTTTATAACTAGCAAATAAATTGACCTAGGCCCACATTTTATTATACCGATCGAGTCAGAGTCGATTTAGCAACGTTCGTCCGTCCAACTGCCTGTCTGTCTGTTTGTCCGTCTGTGTGTCCATGTAAACTTGATAATCAAATTAGAGCTCGCAAATATGAATATATCTTCATGAAATTTGGTATATAAGTTTTTACTGGCCATCGGACGAATGCTATTGAATTTGGTCAAAATGAGAGCATGTTAAGACCTAGCTCCTACATAAATAATACTTATAAGACCTACTAAAATGGTCGTAAGGGTCCAGATTATCATATAAGTACAAGGTGATCCTCTGAGGAACAAAAATTCTCACATGACTGCTGAAAAGCCAATGCACCTTGAACGCTACACTGTTTGGTGTAGTTTTTGAGCCGGCAGTATCATTGGCATAGTTTTTTTTTCGAAGATGTAGAGTTCAAATACGTTATAGTGAATGGCAAGCGCTACCGTGCAATGATAACTGATTGTTTGTGGCCCATTTTTGAACATATGGATCTGTACAACATTTGTTTTAAACAGCAAGTTTGAAAATCGCGTTTTTAACCGGTTTGGCGATATGCATTGGCCACTGCGCAAATACGATTTGACTCGTTGGACTTTTATTTCTAGAAAGTTGTTAAGGAAGAGTGCATAAAAGTCAAAAAAATTTTTGATTTTGCAAAAAAAGTCAAAAATTATTATTTTTTGAAGTTTTTTTTCTGAAAGATTGAAGAAATAGCTATCAAAACTATTTAGGACAAATTTTGCTAAGAACAATAGGTAAAAAGTTACATGGATGAGAAAAACACCTGTTTGGCCAAAATGTCAAATTTTGGCCCCCTCTAACTCAGAGAGTTCTGGACCGATCTTGTTGAAAAATTGTGTCCAAACTACTATCCAATAGGACTAACCTTGGTGCAAATTTCATCCCGATCAGAATACATCGATTTCAAAAGTTGGGTCACTTACCATATGTTTCTGAGAAAAATTGGTCTAGTCCCGATATAAAAATAACTTCAGATATGAAAAGTTTTCATATTGCTGATAATAAAAATAGCACTAAAATTTGGTTTATGCTTCCAGTTATGAACCAGTTATTGCTTCAAAAAAGTTGGGTACAAGACTCTGTACCAAAACGAATGGTATAGGGTATTGTGTAGTCGGCCTAGACCGACTATAATTCTCTTGTTGCATCTTTTACTTAACAAAACAAAAGACCTAAGCAACAAACTTTATTTCAATAGCCACAGTACTTTAAAAACAAAAACATAATTAAATAGAAGAAAACAAGAAAATAGAAAAAACGCTATAATAATAATTATAGAAAAAACACGCGAAGCAGAGAATTTCAAACGACAATCCGAAATAAACTCACTTAACAAAACAAAAGTCACAAGAATATACAATTAAATGAAAAAAGTAAATAAAAATATGTTTTACTCACATAATTCACTCTCAGCTTCAAATAAATGCAATCTCAGCAATGTTGATCGTTAACAACAACCTGTTGCTAATGTTGAGAAAAGACACACAATACGAAGAATACAGAAATAAAAGAAAAGACGTGGCTTGGCTAACTGAGATTCCACTATAGAGGCACATTTAATTCATGAGTATTGACCAGTCTCATAAAAAACGTTCAAGGCGAAGGTTGTAGACGAATAAACATTTTTAAGTGCAATTCACACAAAAGTTCACTATAAAAGAAAGTAAAATAAAAAGATTTTAAATAAAAACCATAAATAACTTACAAGGTAAGTAGGTTCAAAAATTAAATAGCAAAAGAAAATTTAGATATAAATAATAAAGTCATGTTATAGAAATAGAGGTCAACATTGAAAATAAAAATTTCCAAATTGTTAGTGTTATTTCAGAAACATGAAGTGATTTCATATATAATTTAATTATTAATTTTTACACACATATTTAACGGTTACCGCGTTTCATATGAGTTATTTCATATTTAAGAACTCATTAAATACATTATATTCAATGACGTGGTAGATTTTTTTTAAATAAAGTTTTATGTGTGCATTCAATCCCTTTATGTAAACTATCATTAACTTATGTTGTTGTGAAACTATCTTTTTCTTTTTTCATTGTTTTCGGTGATTTTTTTTTTTTCGTTATCGACATTGAACTATAGTAAACTTTTTGTTGGTGCTTACAATATGTTTCATATATATTTTATAAACATTATGGTTGCATTTATTTTTTACGAATGTAAAACTCTATTCAATGAGACACGATGAAGATTAGTTGGTTAATGAAAAATGGATCTGTTAAGCGATAATTTAAGATGTTTTAAAATAAAACTGCTCTTAACGAACAGATTCATTTGAAACAATGTTATAATATTTAGGTTGCACAACAGAACATTCTGAAATGCTTAAAATTCGGTTGGAACTCAATTGACAAAGACAACCGAAAAGTTCTCTTAGGGTTTTTATAAACGCAATTTTAATAGTTTTGATCGTGCGGAAATATTTACAAGACTAGCAATTAAATGGGTATTTTTATTATATTTAAAATTGTTTTGTGACAGTCCAGATCGGGTTGATCAAGATTTGTTTGCCAATTCCGAAATCCGTGGATTTCTTTTGTATTAAAATTACACCGAACCGCGGGAATATCGAATATAGTATATCAACATAAATTTAATAAATGTACGGGTCAAAAAAAAATATTTGTTTTGAAGGGAAAGTGTACAACTTTCAGATTCTTTAACGAGTCTTGTAAACCAATAAAAGTGAACGATTTAATTTGAAAACAAAACAAATATTTTTTGGCTCGTGATGATATTTTTATTGCATTGCACAGTGGTCAAAAGCGATTAAAAATCTATGACTTTTTTATTTCTTCACCGAAACTTTTGAAACAGGGTACTCGGGGGTTTTTAGGGCCGCTGAACATGAATCTTATATCAGATTTAAAAATTCAAAATGGCGGATCCAATATGGCAGCCAAATTTTTTACTAATGTTCAGATTGGCTTAATATTTGGTACACGGGGGTTTTTGGGGTCGCTGAACACGAATCTGATATCACACTTTTAAAATTCAAAATGGCGGATCCAATATGGCGGAAAATTTTTTTCGTTATGCTCGGATTGGCTTGAAACTTGGTACTCAGAGGTTTTTGGGGTCGCTGAACACGAACCTGATATCAGATTTTAAAAATTAAAAATAGGTGAATCCTAAAACACTTATGAGATTTTTTAAAAATAACTAACACATTAAACAACATATTGAAAATAAATTTATTTCATATTTGTATAGATAACAGCTTTTTTTTAACTAAACTAAACTAAACTAATACAAACTAAACAACTAATTCTAAGGCCTCTGGAAGCAACTCGGTGTTATTTTTCTCTTTCTTAGTTCTAATACTACTTATTAACGGATCTGAGGATATTAAAAGGTAGTGAAATACGTCTTCATTATTTAATTTTCTTGATACATTTCTGCTATTATTTAGCCTTGCAGATCCAAAAATTTTGTTGGATGCCTCTTGAGCTTCTTCAGATAATGAACCAATTGCAACTCCCAAAAGGTTAATAATATCAGCTCCATGTATCAACACCTTATAAACTGAGGGGGCATATAATACCAACCATATAGGCTGACAAAACGTCGTAATAATTTCCCTTCCTGATGAAATTACTTGCATAATGCAATTAAAATTTTTAACGAGTTGTTGATTAATATTCAAAATATCTGCCGTAAACTCATAATTATGTAACAAGGTTCGTCCTAGATTACCATTATTTGAGTTAGCTGAGTTAGTTCGAACCATATCAACGCATAATCTCTTTCGCATTTCTTTTTGAATTCTCTCTTTTTGATTTTTTTTCAGACCTCTGTTTTCTTTAGATGCAAATGGCTTTTCAAAATCTTGATTATAAGCTACATGAAGAAGACATTCCATTAATCTGATCCAACAATGAAGAGTGCTTAATCCAAAAATTTAGTTAATTTCAAATTTATAGGGCCTAGTTTAAGGATTAATATTATACATACATATATATATATATGCATATATATGTATATATAAATGAACTTAAAATTAACCTATTATTTCAGCAAAATTTAACATTTGTTATGTACATGCAGGCACTAAAACGTATCGATAGCCCTTTCAAATACCTTTCATTTGATATACAGTATGCACATATTCATTTAAAAGTTGTGTGCAAAAAGTTAAAAAATGAAAAACATTCATTTTCGTATGCCTTATATCTCCCAAAAAATGGGGGTTCCGCCCAAAGAACCAAAATACTGGTTCGTTTTTTTCATGCTCTATCACAATTGTGAAGTGCATGAAGAACTTTTTAAACCGTTTGAAAAACTTCCCTATTGAGATCGTATGAATTTTTTTTAAATACACTTATAAATAGGGTACCTTAAAAATGCTCTACATTAAAAGTTGCATAATATTGCACTTAGGTAGAAACATATTTTGTTTAGGATCCTTAGGTGTATTAAATACCGTTTATAGCTAAGCGGTTGAGAGCCGCTTTTTTTTTAAACCTATTTTTTGCCACTTAAAAATTACATGAAATAATCACTCAAATGCCCAAGAAATTACATGATGTGATTAAAAACAAAATATATTTTTTATAACTGTAAAGTTATAAAACAAAATCATCAAAAAAACAGAAGAGAATGGTTCTCTGTAACCTGAAAGAGTTATTTGCAACATTTCAATCTGAACACGAGGATGTTAAAATTGGCTTCACGAAATGTATCCAAATGAGGCCAAAGCATTGCGTTTTGGCAGGAAGCAGCGGAACTCAAACAGTATGCGTTTGCATTTACCATGAAAATGTTAAACTGATGTTGAAGGAAATCAACTTAAAGTATTTAAGAGATGATTCGGCAGAAGATTTACACGATTACCGCGATTGCCTTAAATTGACTATGTGTCCTAATGCAACAACTTCTTGCCATTTAGGTCAATGTACCAATTGCCCGAAAACCACATTCATAAAAAAAAAATTTAATCAACTCTTTAGATCGAGAATATATAGAGGAGGTCAAATTTGATTCTTGGATTCAGACTGACAGATGCACATTGAAAACAATCATTTTAAATGTGGATGATTTTGTGGAAGAAATGTGTACAGGATTGCTAAATTTGAGATCGCATGACTTTTTAGTCAAAGAGCAATGGTTATTCTTCAAGTATTTGAAGATGCATTTGAAGTCTGGTGAATTCGTTATTTCATATGATTTTGCAGAAAACGATAAATATGTTCTTCAGGATGCCATACAAACATTCCACTTCAGTAACGACCAAGCAACTATATTCACAGTAGTTATTTACTACATGAAAGATGAAAAACTGGAACACAAAAGTATGGCAATCATATCCGACGATTTAAAACATGATACCGTTGCAGTTTATGAGCAGCAGAAGATAATACTAAAATATCTAAAATCTAAATTTACAGTAAAGAAGGTATACTACGTTTCGGACGGAGCTCGTCAACATTTTAAAAACAAAAGTAGCTTCGCAAATCTTATGGCTCATGAAAAAGATTTTGGAATGCCAGCTGAGTGGCATTTTCATCCTACTGCTCATGGTAAAGGAGCATGTGATGGTATTGGAGCAAACCTTAAAAGAAATGCAGCGAAGTATAGCCTCCAGTGCTCTCATCAAGATCGCATCTTAGATGCGACTGCTTTATTCCATTGGGAAAAGAATTATTGTAAATAAACTAAAATAGTTTTTAGTAGCAAAGAGGATCATCAGGAAACATTGAAAACACTGAAGAACAGATTCAATGCTGCGTAACAATCGATGGCACCGCCCAATACCATGCTTTTATACCGCTTGTCGATGGAAGACTCAAGTTGAAAAAGTTTTCTGCCTCTATTCAATGCGATTTCTTTCCAAAGCCAACAAATAAACCATCAGCGAAATCAACAGCTTAACCTAGTAACGCCAAGAAAGGATTGACAAAAAAACGCAGTAAATAAAGGCGACAAAAAATCTGGATTAAAGACTGGGTATTTAACAATTTACAAGACTTAAATACTTCATCAGCTACAATAAATTAAGTATAAAAATAGTTATGATATAAATGGATGTAATTAAGATTAAATTTTATTAAATTATTTATCTTTTTATTTTTAATATTATTATTATTATATTTTAATTTAATTATTATTACAAATAAATAAAAAATAATAATTTTACAACATTTCTATAGAAAAAAGTGATTTTTTTTCCCCTTAGGATAACATATTATTCTGGGTATTACAGTACCGAGGGTATGAAATTTTAGTTAGATATGTTACATACCTTCGGAAGGGTTAATTTGTCTAGTTTCTCAGTATAAGTTTTATTTGTAAGGTTTTTCACAAAAATAGGAAAAAATTCAAAATAGTGCATTTGTTAAAAATTGAAAAACCGTTGTCTTTAGTTACAAAACATTTATTTTGATAGATATCCAACTCCCATCCCACTAAGCGACCAAAAAGCTCTTAAAGGAAAAATTCTAAGCTTTCTTATGAAAAAAAATGCCCTTTTTGAAAAAAAAGCAAAAAATGCTTTGATTTACAAAAAAAAAGTCTAAAAATTTTTTTTTTGGTTTTTTAAAGTATTTTTTTTTCCGAAATATTGAAGAAATAGCTATCTAAACTATTTGGGAGAAAATTTTCTAAGAACAATAGGTAATAAATTACATGGATGAGAAAAAACACCTGTTTGGCCAAAATGTCAAATATTGATCCCCTCTAACTCAGACAGATTTTGACCGATCTTGTTGAAAAATTGTGTCTAAACTTCTATCCATACTATTCATCCCGATCGGAAGACATCGGTTTCAAAAGTTGGTGCACTTGACATGAAACCCCCAATATATATATATATATACAAATTTGAAATTGTTTTATTTAAAAATTTAATTTTTTCAAAGTAGGATTTACCCTACTTTAAAGTCAGTCTTTGTAAAACTTGTATGTCAGCTTGTATAATATATATGTATATTATTATATATATTATAAATATATAATATATACAGTGAGTGCCAATAAGATGGAAACTTTTAACAAAATATATTTTTGACAATTTGAACGGTCAACACCAAAAAATTGGATCATAAAATAAAAAAACTCTTTTATTACTTTAAACATTTTCATGTTTTATTTATTTAAAAAAGAAAATACATTAATATAAAATAGCTTAACTTCAGAAATAAAGAACAACACTTAAAAGTATTACTTTTATGCTGTTGACAAAACATTGGATACCTTTACTATGTAATAACTGAAAACTTTCCCTCTATTTTTGGTTTCAATACTTTGTTGGGTATCCATTCTTTTTAAGTACTACTTGACAACGCCGAGGCATGTAGTCAATTAAATTGTTCATAATATCCATTCAAATTTTTGTGTGATTTCGTGTCCGTATTTTTCGATCTATAATTTGATTGTAGCTATTACGCTATTTAGAATTTGTCTGTATCCAGTTCCAGTAAGAGTATCTTTTACTATATTAATTGGACCCATTCATTGGCCCAAAAAGCAACCCCATACCATAATATGGTACATTTTGGTCTTTGGTCGTAGTAAAAAAGTTCTACCATCATGGCCTCTTAAATTAAGTTTGGACTCATTTGAAAAGGGAACAGTATTCCCATTCCGTCTTGACCAGTTCATGCGTTCTTTAGCAACATTTATGCGAGCCAGACGATTTTGATCTCATATCAGTGGTTTCTTCACTGGACGATAATAACCAAGATCAGCCTCAATTGCATGTCGGGAAACAGTTGCAAAACATATTTTAGTTTCAGATTGTTAACGACCTCTTTATGTAGCATTTTTGGATATTTTAAAACTCTTTTTTCTATTAAATTTTCCTGTCTTTGACTCGTTTTACGGAGCCTGCCGCCTGTTGAGGCGTCACCGTAGATCTTTCACGATACTTCTTAATAATTTTTGAAATTATGTATTTATTCACAGAATATTTCTCACAAATTTTCTTTTGCTTAAGACAAGCAGTAAAATCATCTATTATTCTGGTTTTTAACTCTTCACGAATCTTTAGTCATGCCATTTTTTCTTATATAATTAATTATAAGATTAAAAGATTAAAAAATAGAAATGTGTTTAAGAAACAGTTGAAAGAAAGCGTCAGAAACAATAAATATTTACATAACGGTTAAGATTTTATACATTTTCTCTGTTTTGGCATCAATATAAAATATCAAACGAGTGATTTCACAAAAAAAAAATAATTTTAGGGTTCAACGAGAAATTATTACAAACCCTAATTGGAAAAATCAGAATTTTGTAAAAGATTCCAAGATTCCATATTTATTTGTATTTAAAACTCTAGTTTAAGTAACAAATACAATTAAATACATTAATATCGATCCCCATATTTCGGCATACGTTATTATAAACAATATTTAAAAATAAATACCTCCCTTATACCTGTAAAGCTAAAGTCAAAATCAAAATAATAAATATATCAAAACTAATAGTATTTTATAAAAGTTGGAGTAAAAGTGTTATTATGGATTTTGTGTTGTGTTGTTAATAATAAATATTTCGAAATATTATGTTTGTTTGTAAAACTTAATACAAATTTTTTAACATTACGAAAGTAAAAAAGTGATGTGCTATATAAAAACTTTAAACGAACTATTAATCCATTAACAGCAGATTAAAAATTCATGATAAAGATGACTGTTTTGAATGAATCGAATACTGCGAGTATGCAGTTACAAAATTGGAAATTGAGATATCTGGCATGGTTCGTACACTAGCAAATGTGTAACTCAGTCTAATTACTCCAATTTCAGTTTTGAGTCAATATTCGAGTGTATTTTTTAATAATAAATTTAGAAATCGGTTTTAAATTTTTTTAATTTAGGAAAATTACAAAAAAATCAAAACAAATTTACATTCATTTGAAAGTTAACGGTTGGAAACAAAACTATGTAACAATGACATTTCCATTGGAAATCTTATGAAAACGCCTTTCATGTGACATAAAAACTTACAAATCTTTTTTTATTCTGATGTAACAGATATATACGAGTATTTTATAATATATGTTGATATGAAAAGACAGCTGAAAGGGTAAAATAAAAGCTTTAATTCATATTTAGAGATAGAAAAGCGACTCAGCACCAAAATATATAAAACTTAGAATTATTTCATAATTATTTTATGGATTTAGCAGATTTACCTCTGAATGATAAACGAGGACGAATGAATAAATCCGTGACTTTTTGAAAATTTTCACAACATATTTCAGTACACGTTGTCTAACGTTTCTCGAATTTTTTATCCCTTCCAAATAATAAGATTTCTCAAGGTCCATAAAATATGTCAATGATCTCAAAGTTGGAGTTAAATCTCTTTCCGCTGAGTCAACTCTTTAGGTTTGGAAATGGATAATATTCATTTGGGGTAAATCAGGAGAATATGAAAGATGAGGTAGAAATTCGTAGCCCAATTCATGGAATTTTTCCAAGTCATTGCCTTGATAAAAACGCACTTTCTTCTTGGATAAAAAGGCACTTTCTTCTGTCGACATGACCGTATTGTATTTAGACAGAGTCGAATACTCCTTTGAAGTTGTCACACCGATTATTGTCACATCGCTTATTCTTTCGGTGTTCTAAAACCCAACTGCCGATCAGCCAACACCATTTTTAATCAACTCCATCGTGCGTTGGTCACCTATTAATAACTTTTGGAGCTATACACTGTTTCACGACACCCTCTACCCTAGAATTACAGAAATATTATTTTTAATGCTTACTTTGTATGGAATTGGTCTTCCACATAAATACCAAATCGCACATAGTCAAATATTAATATTTACTTTTTTGAAAGATGCCACGCCCTCAGTTAAATCACACCTAAATTTGGAAGCCTACGCACTTCAATAAATTGTGAACTCACAGAAAGCTTCAAGGCTCTTTGTATATATATTTTAATTTGTTAAGAGGTGCCACGCCCACTAGCTTGATATTGCCCATATTTAGGTCGACTACTCACATTAATAACATAGTCTAAAAGCTCTCACTACCATAGTAATTCAGATATATGAAGATATATATTTATGTTGTATGGAAGTGCCTCACCCACTTGCTTGATCACGCCCATTTCTGACTCTAAATAATTTATGGAACCACACAAACTTTAAAAACTCTAGTTTTCTTAGTACTCGAGATATTTGACTTTGTATAGGAGGTGTCAAGACCACTGGTCCGATCCCGCTCATTATTGGCCTGGCTACTCATATTAATATTCAATCAACTCACACAAAATTAAGACTTGCTATCATACCTTTTACTTTGTGTGGCAGTTGCCAAGCCCACCGGTTCCGCCCACTTTTAGCAATATTAGTTAAACTACGAGGGTGGTCTCCGAACAGCCCGACCTGACATTTAAATGGCGGTAGTAGTTTTAAAAAAATTACTTTGGTTGTTTAATATTTTTTTGGAGCCATCGAAAGTAAACGATTTCAGTGAAATTGTAAATTTGGAAAAAATTTGATAACGTTGTGTAATTCAATAGTTTCATTTGAAAGGTCTCAGCCCAACCAATATTAAAGCCGAGGTAGATTCCACTCTCGGGAATTCTGCTCCTTAGTTTACGACTATAAAATATTGGCCGAGTTTAAACGAGGCCCTACGAGCTGCCAAGGCAAACATCGTAGTGGTCGACCAACTGAGGTAGCCACGCCAGAAACTGTAAATAGGGAATCGAAGCTGTAGAATGTCGCTGAGAAAAGTGTATCGAGATTACATGAAAAAGTTGGTAATCTAAAAATTAAATCTAGGTCTCATTTAAAAGCATTTAAATGTTATTTACACGAATTTGCAACAGGTCAAAGGTAATTTATCATGGAATATCTCTATTTCGTTAAATACACATATGTTGCTGTTGATTATCTACTATATACTTGTGCTAAATTTTATTAGTGGGCTCCTCTTGAGTTATAAATAATAAAATCATGTGAGTCCGATCACAGGAGAGATGTGTAAACATCTAGTAATTAAAGATTTTTTTATGTCACTTTTCAAAATCAAACAGAAAGCGTCATCTATGTCTCACTTATAGTAAACAACTGCTGGGACTCTGGTTATAAAGGGTCCGCCATCTAACGTTTTTTTTTTCAACTAGTGCTTATTTTGTGAATGGTAACACTTAGCTCATGTTTGATTTGACAGATAATTAGTTTTATCCTTCCGCTGAACGAATATGGTTGTGTATACGCTTGAACAACGCTGGGAAATATTGCGACATTACTTTGAAAATCATGGTAATGTTGCAGAATGTGTGCGAAAATTGCGTACGGATTTTGGAAGAAGAGAAGCACCGTCAGCTCCGTATGTTCGTTATCTTGAGAAAAAAGTGAAAGAAACTGGCATCATCATCGATAAACCAAAGCGTGAAAAGCCAAAAACAGTGCGTATACCCGAGAATATTGCTGCTGTGGCAGAAAGTGTGCGTGAAGCGCCATTAACAATTCACCGTCGTTCTCAAGAATTGAACATTTCGGAGGCATCATTGAAACGAATTTTGCATAAAGACCTTTGTATGACGCCATACAAAGTCCAATTGTTTCAGAAGTTGAAGCCAACAGACCATCCAATGCGTTTTCGCTTCGCTAAGTGGACCTGCGATCGACTTACAGAAGATGCCGATTTTGCCAAAAAAATCATCTTTTCAGATGAAGCTCATTTTGATCTTGGCGGGTATGTAAACAAGCAAAATTGTCGCATTTGGGGCACAGAAAACCCGCACGCATACATTGAAAAGCCGATACACCCAAAACGAGTCACTGTTTGGTGCGGATTTTGGTCCAGAGGCATAATTGGGCCATTTTTCTTCGAAAATGAGCAAGGAGTGGCCGTTACAGTCAATGGCGATCGTTATCGGGCCATGTTGAACGAATTTTTGTTCACAAAAATTGAAGAGGAGGATATTGGCAACATTTGGTTTCAACAGGACGGCGCTACGTGCCACACAGCCGAAGCTACACTCGATGTTTTGCGCCCTGTTTTTGAAGATCGCATTATCAGCCGAAGAGCTGATGTCGTTTGGCCACCTCGGAGCTGCGATTTGACACCGTTGGACAATTATTTGTGTGGTGCCCTCAAGTGTTACGCCAACAAGCCAGAGACAATTGACGCTTTAAAGGACAATATTCGTGAAGCCATTGGTGAAATATAGCTGCACACAATCGATAATGTGCTTAAAAATTGGACCGATCATGTAGGCTACTGTATGACCAGCCGAGGCAGCCATTTGAATGAAATTATTTTCCATTATTAACCGGAAGGATTGTACTTTAAAATAAAAAAAGAAATTTGAGATAATACTCAGTAGTTTTTTTTATAGCATTTTCAAAAAAAAAAAAAAGTTATTTGGCGGACCCTTTACTTGTTTGGTTGTTGAATTATGTATATGTTATACGTTTATATTGTGAAATTTTTGTCGTTTTACAGCAAAGGGTTGTTGAATTAGCTGACACAATTTTATATCATAATTTATACAATCATAAGTCACACCGATTTGTCTTACGGCTCACAGCGCAACATGCGAGCTCATATGTTACGCTGTTTTTGTGATTGTATTGTGAAATAGAAATTTACCCCCCTGCGCGTATAGTTAAATTAAAGAATTAAATTAAAGAATGCTCACGAGAGAATTTTATATTTTATTTGGTTTATAGCTCAAAAACTAAAAAGATTTTTTTTTAGCTCATATCGCATAATGAAAATATAATTAAATTTTCTCAAAACATAAAAATTTAAATTTCTAAAGAATATTTGTGGAATATTAAGCACCAGCTGTTACACATCTAAATATTCGATTTATTTAACAACTAAGGGGTGTGATCGAACAAATTTTTACACACATCAAATGTACTAACCAGCATGCCATTGCACCTAGAATTTTGATTTTTCTTTTATTTAATTGAAAGTTCTAATCTCTACTTATGAACTTATAGACCTCTTCCGGAAACCCTTCCATTAAGTATTTTATAGTGGTTTCTGTTACTTTTTTGGAGCAAGTAGTCCATTTTCGCTTGAAATCTTCTACATTTTGGGACACCTTTTTGTGTTCTTAACTCCCTTTTCGGAAGAGTGCTATAACTCTTCACTGACCCAAGCTCTATAAAGTTTGGAGAGATTTCTTGCCATAGTGACAGGATGCCAAATAGGGCCAAAAATATGGAAGTATCACGTCAACTGGTCCGATGCTGCCCATTTTTGGCCTGCCTACTCATATTGATATTCAATAAGCTCACACAAACTTTGAAGACTCTTTCTATCATACTAGATGTATCATAGATATATCATACCTCATGATCATACCTCATGATATATCTCATGGTCCGATCCTGTCGATTAGCCCGTCTACTATAAACTATTGGCTTTTATACTACTCCGGATATTTGATATTAAAAACTTTCTTTGTATTGGAGATGGCACGCCCATTTTATATATCCAAAAAAGAAACACAGCGTATGTCCAGCCTGAAGGTTCTTTGAAATACTGGTGAAAGAATTTTTGAAATCAACTGAGTATTTTAGGAGATTACCTCTTACCTACAAACAAACATTACCTCTATTTAATATTAATATAAATATCAGCAAGATTTTTTTTTTATTTATTTTTGTTGAATAAATCCATAATAATTATCCCCATTTAACTATTAAAAAAACCAAATTCGCTAAAACTAAAATCACCATGACACACAAACTAAAGTCTATGAATTTGTTAAGAAATCACTTTTAATGCAACGAATAACGAAAACAATAACAACAAAAATTTTTGATAAAACAAAATACAAATTAAACAAAAAACTAGTTTGGAATCTTAAAAAAAAACACATAAAAATTATATAATATGGTTTTAAAATATTAATGATGAGTATAAATAATTTGTGTGTATAAATATATTATAGATGGGTCTATTCGGTTGGTTACCAAGTGATAATTATGTACGAGATATTGGCATAATGGCCGTAATATCAGCAATTGTTGCCACACTACTAAGTTTGCGATTTTATTTACGCATAACAGCGGGCAGATGTTTTACGGAGGTAAACTTAAAGAACAAAACAATATTTATCCTTTCCCTATTTTTTCCAAATTACCGCTAAACGTTTGCTAGTAATGTATATATTTCCAGTTATGACACAGTTAATAGACGTGACGTGACGAACACTAACCCCCGAATTCATAATGAAAAGTTAGCTGCTGCTTACATGTCGCGCTCAACGAGGTTCCTACTAGTCAACTGATTAGCCTTAGTTTTTAGTTAGCACATAGTTTATTTATAATCAATTTTTTGTTGTCATCTAATAGCTTTAAAAACAACTCTGAAATTTGTAATGCCAGCATATTTTTTGCATTAATGCAACCTGATATAGTGAAAATCAACTCTGTTTACATTTTAATTTGTGTGATTTCACACCTTCATTTTTAAAAAATTATATTTACAAGTGTTAAGTTCACGACAAAATTATTTAATTTTAAAATTATGTAAAAAAAAAATGTTTAAAAGATCCGCAAAGTAAAAAATATTTGTTTGCACTTAAAAATAATTTATATATTTTTCTTTGCTTAGTTTGACACACATCAGCTGTTTTAACATACTTAGTCGGTGTTTGAAAAGTAGTTGATCTGAGTTTAGCAAACGCAGCAGCAAGTCCATTAAAAATAATACTCATGCTAGATACTGCATAACTTTTCATTATAAATACGGCCGTAAGAGTTTTATATAAAGGTATAAAAAGTTAAAGTACTAATAAATTTCAATTGATTTTTATCGCAAGTTTATTTCACTACGTCTCTGATGTAATATTTATTTTATTTAAAAACAAAATTGCTAATCATCGTATTGTTTGTCTAAATTTTACTACCGTTGTATACGATCTTACAATCAATTTTGTAAGATCAAAATGTTAAATTGTAATGGAATAGTTTGAAACTTATAATTTCTACATCAGGTTTTATATAAAAGTGATTTTGTACTGACTTAAACCACTTATTATTCATTTAAACTGATTATTAAAAAATACTTAAACAGGTAACGAACAAGATCTTGAAAAAGTCACCTTTCGTTTTTAAAATAGTTCTTTTAACCCTATAATGCCTGAATTTTCATGTAAAGAAAAAAAATTTTTTTTTCTTTTTCTCTTTATTTTCATAGTTATCAATATGAAAAAACCAAAATATGTATAAAAGATATTAAATTAGGATTTTTTTTGTAATGAAATCGTCATACCGCCTTTGGGACCATAATTGGAATAAAAAAGCGCACCTTAATTTCTGTATTTTATTGATTTATAGTGGAACTTTCTGCTCGTCCAGGCATAGCATTTGAGGCATTGGTATTTCCCGGTACTTTTTTTTTGTAAATGGTCTATCAAAGGCCGGATCTTGATTAATTTATCTGATTTCTGATTAGGTAAGGGAATTTGTGAATTGTCATTGAAGTGGATCTTGATCTTGATATCTTCCCATCTATCTATACTCAACACAATTGGACAGATTAGGTTGCTTTTCCAATATAAACGTGCGTTTGAGGTCTTTTTTGGTTTTTTTTTTTATCAAAAATAAATGGTTACTAGTCGCAAGTTATCGTCGATAATGACCTGCGGTCTTCTTCACAAGATTGGTGGGATTGTAGTCTTTAGTTGTTGTAAGTGAACACAACCTTACCGTTTAATATAAGGGGTGTTCTGAAATATTTATTAAACTACTATATTTGTGTAAAATTTCAACTTTAGTAGAATAAAACTTCTAGGGAACAAGAAACGTTTACCACCCAGAGAAAGGTGAAAGTGTCCTCTTTAACCCTATGTATACTTTTGCAGCCGTGACGATCCGCGGGTAGAACACTTTTTTCATTTTAATGAAATTATTTCAATTTACGATAATTTTAACAGCCCTATATGTATACAATACAAGTATACCAATCGACTCAGAATCACTTTTTGTGTCGATTTAGCAATGTCCGTCCGTCCGTCAGTCTGTGTGTCCATGTAAACCTTGTAATCAAACTATAGGTCGCAAATATGAATATATTTTGATGAAATTTGGTATATAAGACTTTATCGGCCATAGGATGAAGGCTAATGAAATTGGTGAGAATAGGTCCATGTTCAGACCTAGTCCCCACACAAATGACCCCTATGAAATCGACATAAATTGCCATAAAATCCAAATTATCCTATAGATCTCAGTCAAATTGGGTTTGTATGTATTTATGTATCCATTAATCAGTAGTCAAAAAATTATCCCTATAGTATTATTCTTAGTCATAGGCCCCATATAGGCTACTTCCCGATCTTCACTTAAATCTATAAAATAACAAAAAATATTGGACAGATTCAAACTCAAATTCGGTTTGTATATATTTTTTGAAAATATAAGTGACTTTACCAAATATGATCAGGATCGGTCCATTTTTCGACTTGGTCACCATATAAATATAGCATCTGAAATGAGCTTTTTCATATCTGCATTATTAATAAATTAATAAAAATGCCACTCAAATTTTGTTTATGCTTATTTTCTATATCCAACTAGTTGGACCTAAGAGATAGGGTCTCTAAACGCATGTTATAGGGTATCGTATAGTCGGTCTAGATCGACTATAATTTTCTTACTTGTTTTTAAAAGGATTTTTTACCCACGTATGTATGTGTGAAATGTTTTATTAAATAAGAAATATTCAAAAAATAAAAACCCTTATTTTCATATCAAAATCAGAATCATTGCGCTAATGTTCAGCAGATTTATTCTGCAAAAATAAACAAATTTGACAGCAAAAAATTATAAATTTTTCTGTAGTAATAGAAATACTATTAGATAATATAACGATAATAACGTTTTTTTTTAAGTGGAAATATTCTTTGAGTGTAAACAAATTTGCAAATTTGACAGAAAACAATTTTTAATTTTTCAGTAGTAATAGCAAAATTTCTAGTTGATTTTACTTTTTGTTTGAGTGTAAAATTTTTATTGAGTGTAAATATTAAAAAAAAATCCCACAAAAATGCTTGTAATTATTATTAAAATCCAAATATAACAATTTTAACAAATTAAAAAAAAAAATAAAAACCCATATTTCACGCTAAAAGTAAAAAAAAATTAAAAGTTCAACTTTGACCTAGAATTTCTTAAAAAGTACTCAATCAATTTTAATGAAATTTAAACAAACTCAAGTTCAACTAAATATCTACCCACTAGAAAAAGAATTACTAAAATATTTTATTATTTTCTATAAAAATAAAAAATCTTATTGATCGGTTCAAAAGTTACAGAGTTTTGGCCAATGAAAAACAATTTTCAGCTAATGAAAAACAATAATCCCGCTAATTATACCTTATATCACATATATTTTTAAAAATATCATCACGAAGAATGTTTATCCCAAGAACTGGAAATATGCTAAAATTATACCCACACCAAAATCAAACAATGAATATCGCCCAATTGCTATATTGCCTTACTTATCTAAAGTGTTTGAACGATTACTCCATCAACAAATTGTTAAGTACGTTAATGATAAAGGGTTGTTTACAAAAAGACAATCTGGATTTCGACGCAGTCACAGCTGCATAACTGCCCTTATTGATGTTTCTGAAGAAATCCATAGCAAACTTGATGATGGAAATATCTCATTCCTTGTTCTTCTAGACCATTCCAAGGCATTTGATACTGTGGACCATGAGGTTCTCTGCTTAAAGCTGCTCAAAATGTATAATTTCTCAACTTTATCAACACGTTTAATTTCATCGTACTTATCAGGCCGAAGTCAATCTGTTTGTGTAAATAATAAAATATCTCGCTCGTTACCTGTTTTGAAAGGCGTGCCACAAGGGTCAATACTTGGGCCACTACTTTTTACACTCTATATAAATGATTTGGAACAAGAACTACAATACTGTAATGTACACATGTACGCTGATGATGTACAACTTTATATAAGTGGTGACTCAACTAATATAAATAACTGTGTTGAGAAACTAAATTCCGATCTAAAACATGTTCATGAATGGGCAAATTCGAATGGATTATGTATAAATCCCAAGAAGTCTAAGTGTTTGATAATTGCCAAGAAAAATTTAAAGTTGTCCGTTGAACCATTAATAATGCTTGATAACAATAAAATTGAAATTGTATCTACGGCCAAAAATCTTGGTATCACTTTTAATTGTACACTTACATGGTCTGACCACATAAATGCTGCTGCAGGAAAAACATTTGCAAAGTTACGATCTCTTTGGAATACTCAATTTTTTACACCACCTAATATTAGAATTCTACTTGCAAAATCTTATTTAATACCTACATTACTATATGGTTGCGAAATATATGCTAGTTGTGACTCAAGGAGTCTGACAAAACTTATATCTACTTACAACGCTATACTGAGATATGTTTTTAATTTGAGGAAATATGACCACATCTCTCAGTACTCTAAAAAGCTCTATGGAGTTACAATTACTAATCTCTTGAAAATAAGAACTTTGATCCTCTTACACAAAATCGTATACACTCATGAACCACCATACCTCTTCGAAAGAATCCAATTTACACGTTCTAGTAGATCTAATGACATTATACATATAAGACATCGAAGTTTAATATCTGACTGGCAATTCTATGTTAATTCAGTCCGTCTTTGGAACACACTACCTTCGACCATTAAATTTATAAGCAACGCTCTGCATTTTAAAATAGAACTCTTTCTGTACTACTCATAAAAACTTTTAATTTTGATTTTTGATATTATTATATTATTTTTCTATGCTATTGTAATCTTGTTATTAATTATATTATATAAGAAGGTTTTTAATTGAATTATTTAATGTTCAATGTTCAATGTAAAATTTTATTCTCATTTTTTGATTCTCCTATGTTGATATCCATATCTTCTATTACTCAATGTTTTTCTTTAATAATCTATTGTATTATTCTTTAATTTTACTTTAAGCAATGTAAAATTTCCATAATGCTTTTTTACTTGTTACTAATCCTGTACTTTAATTATAAGATTTATGTCTTGTTGTATAGGATACTATAATAAATAAATAAATAAATAAACTGTGCGCCGTCACGACTTTCGCAAAAAAAACTTATATATTTTCAGTACTTGACACGTTTTAGCCAAACGTTAAGAAATCGTCGGCGTTACAGGGTTAAGTACGATTTTTGTTAATAAACTTATTACAAAAACAATACATAACGAATTTTCTAACTACATATTTGAACAGGAGCAAATAGCTTTTACTTTTGAATTATTTATGGAAGTTTTAGTCCATACAGAGATGACAACTTTTTCAAGCAAAAAGCGCTGAATTTGAATGAAACTTAAAGCGCAAAAAAAAAACTATGTTTGTAAAAAATAAAATTATTTTTTTAATTTTCAAGTTACTTATATATTATTTGTACGTTTGAGATCATTTAGTATTTAATGAAACGTTTTGAAGTGTATATATATCAGTAAAAAAAAAATGAAAAATTCAAAAAACTTTTCTTATACCTGTTCATTTTCAAGAAAAAATATTTGTTTTTCTTCCTCATCTTCAGACCATAGTCTTATTTTAATTAAAATTTTTAATTTTTATATGTTTGAAGATAATTAATTAACACAACAGACATATTTAATCTTTAATCCATATTTAATATGTGGAATTTACAGTCTTGAAAAACATTCTATGCCTCATTTTGTTTTTAAAATAATTTATTTAGACTTCAGCGCTGGCTTATTAATTCTTTGCTCAATTCTTCAAAACAGGCCTTTTCGAACTATGACCTAAATAGCAAATTTCATTAGGTACAGGATTGATTACGCATAAGTGCAATTAGCCTATGTGTTAAACTTTTTAATAACCGAATCAAACAGTTTTGTGTGATACGCATTTTGAGCTTCGAATGCCAGATCTACTTTTTGCACTTCTGATAAAATTGAGCCAACTACGTTATACAGATACGAGTATAGCTTCCGGAATCATTGCATATATTTTTTAACAGCGTCGTCACAAAATATTTTTCATTAACAAAAATGATTTTCAATTTTCAACTCAAGCAACATATCCAGAATTGCTCCTTCTATATAAAGCCAATTGAAATTTTTCTTCTCATATCAAATCTCTGTTTGTTGACCTCCTAACGAATAAGAGAACCAAAAATTATTTCTTTGACCAAAAAACTAAAATTTTGAGAAGTTGTTTAGATATGTACAATTTTGTTTATTTAAAAGGCGCTAAAAGCGCCAAGTTAGCATCTCAAATTCCATAACTTAGGGGATTTTTATAAAATTATATTGATATATCGATATATGTACAGTTGCGAGCAAATAAATAAATGCAATGCTGGATTATATGATCTTTAAATCTGTCTCTTTGAACATAACGGTATCCAATTCACATTGATTTTCTGCTGTTTTGTTCTGTAGTTACCACTTATGCCTAAATAGGTTTAATTGATAATCTTTTTTTTTTTTTTTTTGGTTATTTAATGAAATAAATACTAATTCAGTGCGAACAAAGAAAATGCTTGTATTTAAACATGTTTATTAAAGTAAAATTGTCATTTCTTATAAAACGGTACTTAAAATTAATTAATTAATAATTAATTAAAATTAATATTTTGTAGTGCAGCCATTATTTGCTATTACCGCTTGTAATCTGTTGAAAGCATAGGATTAGCCATTGATGTGTTGGTGTTATTAAGATTAGGCGGATTTTTCATTTTTACTTTTAGCTCTACAAGCTCCTGTGGGGTTGAGATCAGGGGATTGTGCCTGTCACTTAGAAAGCTGCGAACAAAGTGACTTGAGTGCTTCTGATCGTTTTCATGTTGGAATATACTATCAGGAGCCATTTTTTCTCAAAGTATTTCCAAATATATATTTACGTTCATAATCCCTTCGATTGTGATCATTGAACCGACTCTATCACGGGAGAACGCACCCAAAAATATATGACACGAAAATATCTTAGTTTAGGTAGCCAACGCATGAAATTAATTTTATCAGTTCCAAATAAATTAAATTTGCCTTCGTCGTTCAACAAAACCGCAGCTCGCTGTTCCAACTGAGCAATGGTGATACCGTTTCGGCGTTTCTTTTTATTGACTCTTTTAATTAGTGGTTTCTTTACCGGTCGTCTAGCAAGTAAATTTGCTTCAATTAATCTATTAAGCGCAGTGTGAAGTCCAATAAAGGCACCCATATATTCAATTGCGAAACTAACAACGTCCATTTTTGACTTTCGTGGTTCGATTTTGATCAACTTTATCATCTGTCGGTATTCGGGTGCTAGATTTTCGTGGACGACTACTTCCTAATTTTCCTTTTACATTTTTTTCAATTAAAATCAATACAGAATACAGTAAATTATTTTTACACTAAAGAGCAGCCCAATTTCAAGCATTGATTTCCCTTCCTCTAAAGCTTTAATTATAGCTATTTTTGTATAAGTTGATAGCTGTTTCTAATATAAAATTAGCATTTTACAAATTTAAAAATTTTTTTTTCAAAGCAATAATTACTTTTACTGTTAATTCTAAATGTTGAATTTTTTGCTCGCTAAAATTTTTCACTTCTATAATTAATTACAAAATATTCAAAATATAACGGAATGCTGTCAAATTGTATAATCTCAAATAAAAAAATAAACAGCCAAAAGAAGTGATGAATTAGATACCGTTATTTTGAAGAAGATGCATTTAAAGATCATATGGTCCAGCGTTGCATTTTTACTTTGCTCGCAACTGTATATATCAATATATCAAAAATGTATAAAAAAATAATTGTCGGTAATTTTTTAATTAAAGTGTTCGATTAAGTTTTTAAAAACTTATTATTCTCCCAGGAATCGAAACTGTGACCTTTTGATTGCAAGTCCCAAACATAAGCCAATGCAACAACAGCATTTTCAAGTCATACATAAAATGAAAGCTTTTTATATAATTAATGATTGTTTAACCTTTTGTCTGAATTAAAAAAAAAAATTAAATTTTTATTTAATCCTTGAAAACGAAAAACTGAGCAAACAAACAAATCAACGAACTTTCAGGCCCCTAACTGCCACCCCTTTTCCCCCAATTGTGTCTCTAGAGAACATCCTTTTTTTTCTTCATTCACCAACTATTGTGTTGCCATTTCACAATCACAATCATGAATTTCGTATCACGATTTTTAAATATTTTGCTAACGTTTTTGTGGAAGATGTTTGTGGTTGGATGTTTTGAGGCAGCCATTCATTTGTTCATCTGGCAACAAAAAAAAAAAATAGATTTCCACCTGCTGTCTAAAAATCTATAATATTAATAAACTAGGCGATTTCTTGTGACTGATGTTTTGTTCTATCGTTTTATCCCAATTTTGACCAAATGTATATTATTTGAAAGGTATTTAT